>OY740786.1:63798343-65135691 GCA_963514005.1 Raja brachyura
GCCAGGTGGAATTGAGCTGCGGTTGGCGGCCGTCTATCGGTGAGCAGGTTCATCGGGAGTTGGAGCAGGGTTGCGTTGGAGTTGCCGCTTCTTCTCCACGCTGGCTGTGGGCCTGGGACCGCTGGTGTCCCGTCAGTCCGCTGCTGTCAGTCGGCTGTCCCCTGGGCGGGGATGGGACACTCGGGGGGGGGGGGGGGGGGGGGGTTTAGAGTGGCGGTTCAGCAACGCTCGCGGCACAGGGGAACCAGGTTTGATCCTGGCTGTGGATGAGCCACGGGTCTGTGTTCGCGCAGCAGCCGAGAATGTCTCTCCCGTCTCCCACCCACATCTGCCCCCTCAGTCTTGCACCGCGCTCTCCTGCTACCTGGCACCCCTGTTCCTCAGATTAAATATTTTTACACATAAATTATGAATAAGAATTTATACACAGTTTATACAGTCAATGCTTTGTTCACTTTGTCTTTATGGCGAATGACCTTTGACAAATCCCATGATTCCTTGCATTTTTCGGAATACCGAACACACTTATTGCAAAACCACTAATGCACATCTGTAACTTGTCATTTCTAACTGGTAAATTCCCAAGCTAAATGGAAAGCAAAAGTTATACCTTTATATAAAACTGGGGATAGACACCACTTCACAAATTATAGGCCTGTTTCCTTACTTTCCCAACTCCAAGATACTGTAAAAACTCTTTAACAAAACAACAAAGCAAAGGACATTTATTATCACATCCACCAATGGTGTAGTGAAATTTGACTTGCCATTGCAGCACACGAATAAAGATATTTAACAATAAACATTAAAACATCCCCCAACGATGGTTCCCACTGTGGGGGAAGGCAGCAAAATCCTGTCCCATCCCCTGTTCACCCATAGTCGGGCCTATTGTGGCCTCAGCAGTTGCTGCTACAGCAGCCCGATGCTTCAGGCCCTCTTGCCCGGAAAATGGAACTCCGGCGTCGGGTGAACACTCCTCAGCGGCTCGGAAATGTCTGGAGCGGCTGCTTCCTCCCCGGAGACCGCGGCTCCCGATGTCCTCAGGCCGCGCTGATTGGAGCTCCATCACTGGCGATCTCTGATCCCAGGCTTTGCGGTGTTTTAAATCCAGCGCCACTCGCAGCTGGACGCCCGCAGCCACAGCTCCTCGGATGTTGGAGTCGGCGGTCACAGCACTCCGGAGCTTACAGCACGGCGACCCGGGTAGGGCATCGCCCGATCCGTGATGATGTCACAGCGCTGTGCTGCCGCCGAAGCTGGGGTCCCGGCTGGTCCTGACAGGGGACGCCGCTCCAGTCCGATGGTAGGCCACGAGGAGGGGGGCGAAGAAGCAGCTCGGAGGGAAACCGCCTTTCCGACCAGGTAGGAACTAGGAAATAAAGTTTCCCCCTTACCCTCCCCCCACCCACCACATAAAAGATTAAAAGACCTCCAAAACAAACACTTTTAACTCACTAAAAATAAAGAAAAATTGAAAGGACTAACAGCTGCTGACAGGGCAGCCATACTCGGCAGTGCACTGGCTGGAAATTTACTAGTCCAGTCTTTAATGAAAGACTAGAAAAATTCATTTAGAAGCACAAATTGCTGACTGACGGGCAGTATGGATTCAAATCAAACAGATCAACATGTATGATGCTAATCCAATTAAAGGAAAAAATTACTAATTGTATAGAGAATAAAAAGGAATGCAGTGGGAGTATTTATAGATCTTAAAAAAAAAGCTTTTGATACCATTGATAATATTACTTGATAAATTGGAAATGTACATTATCAGTGGGGTGGTGTTGAATTGGTTGAGAAGCTATTTAAGTAACAGGCAACAGTCTGTGAAGATAGGTGAGCATAAATCAACATGCTTGGATATTACTTGTGGAGTACCTCAGGGCTCAATGTTAGGAATGAAATTGTTCATTCTGTGTATAAATGATGTATGTAGAGTATCAAAAATATTGAAACTTGTTTTTTTGCGGCCGATACTAATATCTTTTGTTCTGGGGAGAATTTACAGCAGCTTATGGAGGAGATCACAACAGAAATGATAAAATCGAGAAGGTTGTTTGACAAAAATAAATTATGATTAAATTTGAACAAAACGAAGATTATGTTGTTTGAAAATTGTAAAATAAACGCTCAGGTACATAGAAACATAGAAAATAGGTGCAGGAGCAAGCCATTCGGCTCATCGAGCCAGCACCGCCATTCATTGTGATCATGGCTGATCGTCCCCTATCAATAACCCGTGCCTGCCTTCTCCCCATGTCCCTTGACTCCACTAACCCCTAGAGCTCTATCTAACTCTCTCTTAAGTCCATCCAGTGATTTGGCCTCCATAATTCACAACTTTCTGGGTAAAAAAGTTTTTTCTCACCTCAGTCTTAAATGACTTGCCCTTTATTCTAAGACTGTGGCCCCTGGTTCTGGACTTGCCCAACATTGGGAACATTTGTCCTGCATCTAGCTTGTCCAGTCCTTTTATAATTTTATATGTTTCTATAAGATCCCCCTCATCCTTCTAAACTCCAGTGAATACAAGCCTCGTCTTTTCAATCTTTCCTCATATGACAGTCCCACCATCCCAGGGATCAATCTTGTGAACCTACGCTGCACTGCCTCAATCACAAGGATGTCCTTCCTCAAATTAGGAGACCAAAACTGTACACAATACTCCAGATGTGGTCTCACCAGAGCCCTATACAACTGCGGAAGAACCTCTTTACCCCTGTACTGAAATCCCCTTGTTATGATGTATGTAGAGTATCAAATATACAAGTGAGGACAGATTGTGTTGATATAGAAAGAGTATATAGAAATAAATTTCTAGGTGTGATATTAAACCACAAAATCTGCTGGAAACCTCATTTAAAACATGTGCGAGCAAAGCTGGCAAGGAGAATTGCAGCCCAAGGAAGAACAAGGCACATTCTGAATTACAAAGCGCTATACATTGTTTATTGTTCACTTGTACTGCCATATCTAAATTACTGTGTGGAGGTATGGGGTAACACTTACAAAAGCACCCTACATGCATTATGCATGCTGCAAAAAAAGGGCCATAAGGATAGTTAATAATGTAGCATTTTATGAACACCAACTCTCTGTTTTTAAAGTAAAATGCCTTGAAGTTTATGGATCTAGTAGAATTTAATGGCACAAATAATGTATAAAGCAAGAAATAATTTACTACCTGGTAATATACAAAAAAAATGTTCTTTTACAGGGAGGGTGGTTATAATTTGTGTGGAAAGTTTAATTTAAAGAAACTTTGTTTTCGTACAACTGTGAAGGCTATGTGGAGTGAAATTGGAATGATTTGGATGTGGAACTCAAGCAAAGCTTTGGTGTTGATTTTCCAATGTTCTATAGATTCAGGATCAGTTTCTGTGGATTGGTGGGTAGCTAATGTTATCCCACTTTTTAAGAAAGATGGGAGAGGGAAAATAGGGCCAGTTAGCCTGACATCCGTTCTGTGGAAGTTGCTGGAGTCAATTATAAAAGATGAAATAGCGGCACATTTCGATAGCAGTAACAGTCAGCATGGATTTACGAAGGGGAAATCGTGCTTGACTAATCTTTTGGAATTTTTTGAGGATGTAACTAGGAAAATGGGCAGGGGGAGCCAGTGGATGTTGTGTACCTGGACATTCAGAAAGCATTTGATAAGATCCCACATAGGAGATTAGTAGACAAAATTAGGGCACGTGGTATTGGGGGTAGAGTGCTGACATGGATAGAAAATTGGTTGGCAGACAGGAAACCGAGTAGGGATTAATCAGAATTAATCATTCCTTTCAGAATGGCAGTTGGGTACCGCAGCTATTTATATCAATGATCTGGATAAAGGGATTCAAAGTAACATTAGCACATTTGCATATGACACAAAGCTGGGTGGCAGTGTGAACTGTGAGGAGGATGCTATGAGAATGCAGGGAGACTTGGACAAGTTGGGTGAGTGGGCAGATGCATGACTAATGCAGTTTAATGGGGATAAATGTGAGGTTATCCACTTTGGTAGCAAAAACAGGAAGGCAGATTATTATCTAAGTGGTGTCATGTTGGGAAAAGGGGAAGTACGACGGGATCTAGGGGTCCTTGTTCATTAGTCAAAGAAAGTAAGCATGCAGGTACAACAGGGAGTGAAAAAAGCGAATGGCATGCTGGCCTTCATAACAAGAGGAGTTGAGTATAGGAGCAAAGAGGTCCTTCTGCAGTTGTATAGGGCCCTAGAAAGCCCACACCTGGAGTATTGTGTGGAGTTTTGTTCCCCTAATTTGAAGAAGGACATTCTTGCCTTGTAAACCTACGCTGCACTCCCTCAATACCAAGAATAGCGGGGATGGCGGGACTAATATGCTGAGAGAATGGAGCAGCTGGGCTTGTATACTCTGGAATTTTGAAGGATGAGAGGGAATCTTATTGAAACGTATAAGATTATTAAGGGTTTGGACACGCTAGAGGCAGGAAACGTGTTCCTGATGTTGGGTGAGTCAAAAACCAGGGACCAAAGTTTAAGAATAAGGGGTAAGCCATTTAGAACGGAGACGAGGAAACACTTTTTCACACAGAGTTGTGAGACTGTGGAATTCTCTGCCTCAGAGGGTGGTGGAGGCTGTTTCTCTGGACAGAGCTAGATAGGGCTCTTAAAGATAGCGGAGTCAGGGGATATGGGGAGAAGGCAGGAACGGGGTACTGATTAGGGATGATCAGCCATGATCAAATTGAATGGCATTGCTGGCTCGACGGGCCGAATGGCCTAATCCTGCACCTATTGTCTATAAACTAAATTTGGAGGCTGAGTCTGTTCAGTACAGATAAAATAGCATGAGTGTGCTGGAAAACCAAAAAAAGTAACCCAATGAAAAAGCAGATTTTTAGATGTTACCATTTAGTAAATCATTAGAAGTGGGAGCTTGGCACAAAACAGCTTGCATTTCTGCAAGCCAACATCTGCATAGTAACAATGTAATACAACTCACTGCTGCTTTGTTCACTGAAGTTTATGAAAGATGAACCACACACAAAATCTCACACACACACATCTGAAAAACAAAGCCTTCTCCCAATACTCCCATGACTCTGAAGGGGGACCTTGCCCCGTGAGTTGGAAGATGCCTTGCATCGACTGAGATCATAGAACGTATACAACAGGAACAATGTTTGTGCTGAACATGATGCCAAGTTAAACTGATCTTATCTGTCTGTACATGATCTATATCCCTCTGTGTAGGAAGGAACTGCAGATACTGGTTTAAACCGAAGATGGACACAAAATGCTGGAGTAACTCAGCAGGACAGGCAGCATCTCTGGAGAGAAGTAATGGGTGACATTTCGAGTCGAGAATAAGTCTGAAGGAGGGTGTTGACCCAAAATGTCACTCATTCCTTGTCTCCAGAGATACTGCCTGTCCTGCTGAGTTACCAGCATTTGATCCATATCGCTCTATTCCCTGTACTTCCATGTGCCTATCTAAAAGTCTCTTATCTGCCTCCGCCATCAGCTCTGCTAACACCCCATCACTCTCTGTTTAAGAAAACCTGCCTCCCATGTCTCCACTCAACATTCATCCTCGTGAAAAAGGTTCTGGTTGTTTCATGACTCGAGAATTCAAGGCTTGTGTATTTCTACAAAATGTGTTTCTGACTATAAAATAAAATAATATAATTTTGTCACTGATTACTCTATTTTTCTCACTAGGCAGATTTTATTAAAGTAGCACATCCAGATCCCTTGTTTCGTGAAGCTGCGGAGATTGCATGTCTGACCGTTGGCACGATGGTGGAAAAGTATGTACTCAGAATTGACCGTTGAACAATCGTTTGTGCAACCTAAAGGCTACCACTCTAATGACTGAAAAATAAAACTCTCTTTCCTTTCTTCCCCTCTACCTCCTTAAAGGCTACAACTAAAACTGGAGAATATTTCAGGTTTTTTTGCAATTGAGTGACTATTCACATGCATACAATATGGCAATGGGTGCAATTTCAGTAAAGTTGAACGAGAAGCCCCACCAATGTCAGAGCTCTATTGTAGAAATTAGCAGAGATGTAAATTTAAAAAGTCCTTTCACTAAAGTTTTAGAAGCCTGCTGTGCAATGTAGCTGTCACATATGCCTGCAAAATAAATAAATTACATTCATACGTGACTTATTAGCAATGAAGTACCTTTCTCAGTTTAAAAAAATAGGGCAGCACAGTGGCATAGCTGGTAGAGCTGTTGCCAGATCCAGGTTCAATCCTGACCACGGGTGGTTTTGTCTGTGTCGAGTTTGCATGTTCTCCCTGCGACCATCTGGGTTTCCTATGGGCGCTCCGGTTTCACCCCATTTCCTATTCTTGTAAAATTGCTCTTAATAGGATAGGAAAGTAGGATAACACAGAGCTAGTGATTGATGGTTGGCGGGGACTGGAAGGGCCAAAGGGCCTGTTCTCATGCTGTATCTTTCAATCGATCAAACAGGTCCTTCAACCCAGCGTGCCCATGCCAACCATATACACTAGTCCCACCTGCCCACATTTGGCTCTTATCCCTTTAAACCCTGCCTATCCACTTACCTGTCCAAATGCCCTCTAAACGCGGTTATAGTTTTTGCATTAACTACTCTTCTGACAGCTCACTCCATACACCCACCACCCTCTGTGTGGCAAAGTTGCCCCTTGGGTTTCTGTTAAATCTTTCCCCTCTCACCTTAAACCTCTGGTTCTTGTTCCAAGGAATGCAGTCCAAGTCTACCTAATCTCTCCCTATAGCTCAGTCCCTGAAGTCATGGCAACATCCTCATAAATCATCTCTACACTATTTCCAGCTTAATAACATTTCTCTGCATTTTGCTTCAGTTTCCAACATCTGCAGTCATTTGCATCTCCATGTAATGTGTTTTGTTTTTGGGAGAGATTTAATGTTAAATATATTTTCACTTTTAAAATTTTAATACATTGCCAATGTAATCAAACTTCTCAAAGTGTGAATAAAATCTGCTTTTCCCTTCTCAGATTGAACACTAATATTGAACTTTGTCAGAGTTTGAGAAACTTACTGCATGACAAAGAAGCCATGAATTCACTGGATCCAGATACAAGGTATTTTTAAAGATTGGTTTCCTTTTTTTCCAACATGAATTCACGCTGACCAGCAATTTGCCCATACACTAGTTCTATCCAACACACGAGGGACCATTTACAGAGGGACAATTAACTGACAGACATTAACTGCACGTCTTTGGAATGTGGGAGGAAACCGAAACAGCCGGGAAAAACCCGCACCGTCACAGGGTGAATGTGCAACCTCTTAGTTTGGAGTTTGACTGCACCCGTAGTTAGGATTCAAACCTGGGTCTCTGGCGCTGTGAGGCTGCAACTTGACCACCGTGCCACCTGTATTATTGTAGGCTTACTGGAAAAATGGCATGAACATCATGAACATTATTGTGGAAGGCACCGGTGCTCCAATTTCATGGAATTTTGTGCAAATTGGCATTCCTATAGTTCACGTATTCAAGATAATCCTGACTCTGCCCAATAGTCTGTTAAAACAAAGCGTTCTGGGCTATGAGAAAGCGGCCTGGTGGAGTCACTGTCCATGATGCCTGAGACCTCTCCTTAGCTCTGTCCTCGGGTGCTGGCTGTGTGGAGTTTGTACGATCTCCCTGTGACAGTATAGGTTTCCCTTGGGCACTCCAGTTTCCTTCCACATCCCAAAGATTTGCAGATTGGTAAATTAATAAATTGTCCCTTGTCCACAGATGTGTGGTGGAATTACAGGAGGTGATGGGAATGTGGGACAATAACAAATGATTATTGCAGTGTCTGCACAATGCAGACCGTTAATGGTTTTTACATTTAATGCACTTAATGCAGAAATAATGGGTGGCTAATGGCTGCCACAGACTCAGTGGGCTGAAGGGCCTGTTTCTGTCCTGTACCTCTAAGACTCAATGCGTTTCCACTTGCTCCACTTCCCACCTCGCCCCCTAAGAATCTATGTTTGCAACAGCATGCAAAGTGTTTTAAATATAGTTTTGGATTTAATGTGCATCTGTAGGATTTTTAAACATTTAGAATGTTCCGGTTTCATTAAATGAAATATATTATTTGGGTTTTGTTTTTAAAACAAAAGCTAATCGCACTACTTCAAGGTTGTTTTTTCATGTTGCAGGAGAGTGGCAGAACTATTCATGTTTGATTTTGAGATCAGTGGAATTCATCTGAATGAGAAAAAGGTAATCGTTTTAACTGATATCAGTGCTTCATTCCAAGCACGGCAGCAGCACTTGAAGCACAAGATAGAAATAATTTAAAAGCAATCGGTCTCCGATTTAAAGTTAACTGTAGGAGTCTATACCCCTGTTCTACCAGCAAGTTGATTGCTTGCTTAGTGAACTGCAGACACTGTTGATATGTGGAGAAATGCAACAGGCAGCATGTATACATGAACTTCCCACTAGCTGGGTGGGCACACTGGTGCAGCAGTAGAGTTGCTCCCTAACGGCGCCAAAGACCTGGATTTCATCCTGACTACTGGTGCTGTCTATACAGAGTGTGTACATTCTCCATTTTCTCCGGAGAAAAATACCTGACTAAAAGCACTGCATACATTAAGGACTGTAAAGTTAAATAAAAAGTTATTTACACGGATAAAAGTATTTTAAGGATTGGGAACTGGTGGACTGGCAGTCATAAAATTCAAAATTTACACGTAAAATCAATCCTTGTAGTCTGTAAATTGCCCAAACAAATTGTGCTTATTTTTATCTCTCTTATATGTTTCCTACACTTTTCACAAGCATAGTTGAATAAATTGTATCTTTTTTTCTTTATAGCGCAAAAAGGTGGTAAACCTTAATGTTCAGATATTGGACTTGAACAATAGTTTTCTGCTGGGTACTCATCTTCCCAACAAGATAGACAGGAACGCAATCCCAGAACATATTCGTCATCATTTTGCAATACATAAGGATTATATTCATGTCAATGGACTTCACGCAGATGTAACTGATGATTTGGTAGGTCAATCGGATTAGGCAGCTTTGACTGTGTATTCCTTTTTGTTGTGCTATTCTATATAGATTAAAGGCATCATAACATTAAAACATTAGTTCTATCTATCAGATAATACCATCAGGAATGAGAAGTTTCTGCCCAATTCTTAAATTCTGACCTGGCAGCTGGCTTTCTAATACCTCGATCTGCCGTTATATATGGAGTGTACAACATTTTGCCAGTAGGCCTCTTCTGGTTGATAGGATGGGTGGTAAAGAAGGCGTATGGTACCCTTGCCTTCATTGCTAGGTGCATTGAATATATGAGTCAGGAATCCATGATGCAGCTTACCCAAAGCAATATTCCACCAATCACCTGGTCCCCCAACGCAACCTTTTTCCACCACTCGCCTGTTCCCCCAACGCAATATTCCACCATTCATCCATAGCCCCCAACTGCGCAGGCACGTCTCATTTCCCCTCATCCCGAACACTCGCCCTCCTCTTCACCCTTCCTCCTCTCCCCTCTCCTCTTCCCCTCCTCCACTCTCTCCCACTCCTTTCCCTTACCCTCAGTCACTTCCTCCCTCCATTTCTGGAGCACTAGCATGGTGTTGTGGGCTGAAGGATTAATTTCCAGAGGGCTAGTATGGACATCGTGGGCCGAATGGATTCTAGGGCTGGCAGCTGAGTCACTGAGACCACTCACACATTCTCGCGCACACACTCGCACTCGCACACACTCGCACTCGCACACACACTCTCTCGCACACTCTTTCTCTCTCTCTCGCATTCTCTCTTGCACACTCTCTCTTACACTCTCTCACTCTCACTCTTGCATGCACTCGCACGCGCTCGCGCACTCGCATGCACACTCGCACACACGCACTCACGCGACTTTTTTTACAAGTATATTGATAGGTAGATAGATAGATGTGGAAGGTTTATCACACAGAGAATGGTGGGGCCTGGAATTCATTGCCTAGGGTTGGGGAGGAGGAATGTACGATAATCGCATTAATGCTTTTAGATAGGCACATGGAAGTGCAGGGAATGGAGAGTTATGGATCACGTATATGTAGGACTGATTCCTGGGATTTCAGGACTTTCATATGAGGAAAGACACTCGCTAGAAATTAGAAGACTTGAGGGGGGATCTTATAGAAACTTACAAAATTCTTAAGGGGTTGGATAGGCTAGATGCAGGAAGATTGTTCCCGATGTTGGGGAAGTCCAGAACAAGGGGTCACAGTCTAAGGATAAGGGGGAATTCCTTTAGGACCGAGATGAGGAAAACATTTTTCACACAGAGAATGGTGAGTCTCTGGAATTCTCTGCCACAGAAGGTAGTTGAGGCCAGTTCATTGGCTATATTTAAGATGGAATTAGATATGGCCCATGTGGCTAAAGGAGAGAAGGCAGGTACGGGATACTGAGTTGGATGATCAGCCATGATCATATTGAATGGCGGTGCAGGCTCGAAGGGCCGAATGGCCTACTCCTGCACCTATTTTCTATGTTTCTAGATGAGGTCAATTTAACTAGGCAACATGTTCGACTCAAACAGTGTGGCCTGAAAGTCCCATACCAGTGCCGTATTCGTCTATGCTCACTCAATGGATCGATCCATCTGGCTGGTAAATGCACTGCATGGTAGCCCCAAGACGTCTGCACCTATTCCTCCTTGTTGCTCCCAAGAGTGGCTTTACCGTCTGTAGGCTTGTTGGGAATCCTAGGTCAGCCCCATGTTGTATAAGAAGTTGCTGTGACAACATGGGCAGTAGTGCATGGGTCCAGGGCAGTGTGCAGTGGAGGCTTTGGCTGTAGAACTGAGAAAGGATTTATTCTGCTGTCAAGATAAGGCCATCCATTCCAGGACATCTGAAATGTCCTCCTTTTTTAGGAAATGCCGCTCCCACCTGCCACTTCTTATGATCCCTCACAATCTTTAGGTAGACAAAAAAGCTGGAGAAACTCAGTGGGTGAGGCAGCATCTATGTAGCAAAAGAATAGGCGACGTTTCGGGTCGAGAATTAGGCCATTCAGTCCATCAAGTCTACTCTGTCATTCAATCATGGCTGATCTATCTTTCCCTCTCATTCCCATTCTCCTGTCTTCTCCCCATAACCCCTTACACCCATACTAATCAAGAATCTTTCAATCTCAGCCTTAAAAATACCCACTGACTTGGTCTCCACAGCCTTCTGACTCAATGAATTCCACAGATTCACCACCCTCTGACAAAAAAAAATCCTCATCGCCTTTCTAAAGGTGTGTCATTTTATTCTGAGGCTGTGCCCTCTGTGCCGAGACTCTCCCACTCGTCATGCAGTATTTAATGTTGACAAGTATTTGAGAGCATTACACCACAGCCAGAGAACCTTGAAGCCAACCTACTGTCCAGGAAGAGGGGCTATTTGTGGCTAAAGAGCAACTAAAAAACAAAAGGGAAGAACTGCTAGCACAGGAATTAATCTTGAACCCTTACTCTGGGGTTTGTGGAGAAAAGCAGTAGCAGAATTAATCAGCATGTAATTGACCAAGTCTTGTTCATTTTATTTTTGCTTTCAAATGGCAGTTAAATTCGGTAGCATAATATATTGGCATTCATTATAATTTTCAGAATTTAGATTAGGAAGTGTGGCATGCCACCATACTATACTTGCACTGGTAACCTGCATGTTGATTTGAAAACATTGGCACTTGTCCCATAATCTCCTTGCCTCAGAATATTTGAAAAAACCCATGTGGTCACAGGGAGAATGTACAAACTGCACAGACAGCACCCGTCGTCAGGATTGAACCTGGGTCTGTGGTGCTGTAGGGCAGCAAATCTACCACTGTGCTGCAGGTTTGACAAAAAGTCATTCGGATCAGCAGTTAGATCACCAGACCTCCACTTAACTGGCAATAATTTTTCTCTTCCCCCCCCCCCCCCCCCACCACTTGGCAGTATTATTTGACTGCCACCAACCTAACAGCCCCAAATTTGGATCAAGAATTATCCCCATGGGCCTTCTCTCGCCCTCTGCACCTAGAAGCAACCAGGAACTTCAGAGTGTGCAAAGAAAAAGCTTTAGTCCAGGGCTCCATTGAATTTCCAAGTAGCGAACTCTAGAGCAAAGCAGTCATTATTGCAGCATTGTCTATATCAGTTAACATGATTCTACAGTAGTGGAGGTGATTCGGTTTATTCGTGGGTCTGGCATTGATGAAAGGTTGTTGACTCGAGTCGTATATTCTGTGAAACTTTGTTGCTCCAGGTGAATTCTTTCTTGTCGTAACGTTAATATGTTTCTACGTGTGATGTCTATAGGTGCGAGAAGCTGCCTACAAAATCTTCCTTTACCCTAACCCTGACATGCTCGGCTGCCTGGACCAACTTTTAGCCTGTAGGAACGAGTTGGCTCAGTTAGTTGGTTATGACAGCTTTGCGCACAGATCGTTAAAGGGTACAATGGCCAAGGACCCAGGTAATGCACTCAGTGGTTACAGAGTTTTTATTTGTACCATCCTGCTTATTACTGAAAATACTACAATCTCTTTACTTTTTCAGAAACGGTGATGTACTTTCTCACAAGATTATCGGAAAAGCTGTCTGAAAGGTAAGCTTTATTGGCGAACTAGTTCAGTTTTTCTGAGTCGGTCTGAAGAAGGGTCCCAACCTGAAAGTGCTGCCTGACCTGGTGAGCTGCTCCAGCACTTTGTCTTTCTTTGTAAACCGGTACCTGCTGTTCCTTGTTTCTCTCTTAAATTTTTGCCTTTTTCAGTTTTTACAGCTGCGGCTTTATTAACGTTAAGGTGTGTGAATGGAATACTTTATTGTCTCGTGACTAGGTGCAGTGAAATTCTTTGCTTACGTACCCAAAGTATACAGATACATCACACCACAGCAGTTCCCCCACGCTGGTTCCCCATTATCCTTTATTCTCACACTCTCCCCAATTGTTCATTGTTCTCCGCCCCCATCCGCGAGGCTCCGCCACCGCCGTGAGACTTCGCCACCGTCGAGAGCCCATCGTCACGAGGCTTCACCATTGCGGCTGCTTCACCGCCACCGAGGCCTCACGACTGTCGATGCCCCACTTCACACCTCTGTGGTGCAGATCCAGGCTCCACCAACCTGACCTATGACCCGTGAGGCCCGACTCCTCCGCCAGACCCGCAAGGCCCGGCTCCTCCAACTGACCCGCGGCACCTCGATAAAGGCATTCGGCCGCATTCGCTTCCACAGCGGCAGCCCGTCGGGAAGCCTTGCAGTAATAATAGTCGAATTATAGAACTATTATTTCAGTTTATGAAAATATGATTGGTGAAATACTTTTTGTAAATCTTCACTGCAATGTGGGTGTAGCTGACAAACATTTATTGCTCTTTCTCATTTAATAAGGTACTATATATGGAACTTGCTAAATTATAGTAGCTTATGCATTCAAAGTATTCCCAAATGCTGCTGGGAAGAGGCTCCTGAATTTTGATTCAGCAATGATAAATAGTGGTAATGTGTTCCTAAGTTGAATGTGCATAATTTGGAGTGGTGATATTGCCATATATCTGCTCCTTTTGGTCTAGATTTATTGAGTTCACAGATTTGGGATTTACCAATGAAGAAGCTTTAGGGTGTTGGTTAGCGTATCTTGGTGTTGGATGGGGTTCCAGTTAATCAGGTTATTTCACTTCATAAGTTATAGGAGCAGAAGAATGCCATTCAGACCATCAAGTTTACTCCACCATTCAAGCATGGCTGATCTATCTTTCCCTCTCAACCCCATTCTCCTGCCTTCTCCCCATAACCCCTGACACTCGTACTAATCAAGAATCTGTCATCTCCTCCTTAAAAATATCCATTGACTTGGCCACCACAGCCTTCTGTGTCAATGAATTCCACAGATTTACCAACATCTGACTAAAGAAATTCCTCCTCATCTTCTTTCTAAAGGTATGTCCCTTTATTCTGAGTCTATAGCCTCTGGTCCTAGACTCTCCACTAGTGGAAACATCCTCTTCCATGCTATCCAGGCCTTTCATTATTCGGTAAGTTTCAATGAAGCCCCTCCCCCCCCTCCCCCACCCCCCCCCCCCCCCCCCCCCATCCTTCAAAGCTCTAGCGAGGACAGGCCTAGTGCTGTCATACGCTCATCATATGTTAACTCATTCATTCCTGGCATCATTTTCATAAACCTCCTCTGAACCCTCCACTATATAAGTGAAATGCCACTGGATCTTCTGATTTGCCGTGCGGCCAGTGAAATTCAGTTTTTAATTATTGGGGTCATCTTAGTCAGGTTATGACTGGGAATTCTGTAAAACATCATTGATTATCAAAAGGAGTCTTAGGCATACAGCGTGGCAATAGGCCCTTTGGCCCAACTTGCCCACGCCGACCAACATGCCCCATGTACACTTGTCCCACCTGCCTGCATTTAGCCTATTAGTTCAGGTTTCTCACTTCAATAGCTGTGCAATTTTTACTTTAAAGATGGCACGGGATTAAAACAATATGAAAGTGGAAAATATGAAAAATACTCAATCATAAAACAAAATTGGAGGAAGTTATGAAAGAGTGGACCAGCCAACTCTCAGGAGGTACATTACCAAGATATAAAACGCCAGGTCAGAAATGACCTGGCAAAATACATCTTTCATTGAACCTATCCTACTCATGTACCTGCCCGAATGTTTTTTAAATGTTGTGATAGTACCTGCTCAACTACCTCCTCTGGCAGCTCGTTCCATATACCTACCATCTTTTGTACATAAAAATAAAGTTGTCCCTAGGGTTCCTATTAAATCTTTACCCCCTCCAAATCTATATCCTCTGGTTCTTGATTCCCCTACTCTAGGTAAAAGAATATCTATGCATTTACTCTGTTCCTCTCATAATTGTGTATGCATTTATAGGGAGGTTGTTAGGTGTTCTCTTGTTGGAAATGAATATGCTTCAAAGTGGCCTGCTACAATGATTGGAGTAACTCAGCGAGTCAGGCATCAACTGGTTTAGGTGACCTTTCGGGTCTAGACTCTTCTTCAGACTGCAGGTCTCGACAAGAAAAGTCACTTATGAGACCCTTCTTCAGACTCTGACTGATTTGATTTGACTGATCTGAAGAAGGATTTCGACCTGAAATGTTACCCATTCCTTCTCTCCAGAGATACAGCCTGTCCTGCTGAGTTACTCCAGCATTTTGTGTCTATCTTTATTTCCTTATGTAACTTTACATGCCTCATCTTTGCCAGCATTTGGGTTGCAGTGGTAATGAAACCCATTACATTGTTTTGCAGAGCCGTAAAAGATTTTAGGATGATGGAAGACATGAAGAAAAAAGTAAATCCAACAAATTTTGTGAGTTTTATTGTACACTTTTGAAATCACTTCAATGACACTGCTTTTCTCTGTGTGATTGCGAAATAAAATGACAGGATATTGTGCCAATAGATGGTTTTGTATGGTCAAGATACTTTTGGAGCAACTTTTTTAATTTATTTTTTATTTTTATAGAGAAACCCCAGTGTGAAACTCAACTGTCAAACAGTTTTCAAGGTTAAGTGATCTGTTTGCCCAAATAAATGCTGAGAAAAATAAATGAGAATTGGTAATGCAGATGATCAATTGCAAGACTTGATACCACGGATGGGTTTTATAACTTGTGTTCATTTATTCTCTATGTATGTCAGGGACAACTCAAAAGCCAGCACATGTGCAAAATTGAATGTTAAAGCTTATCCTCAGGATCTTCCCGAGAAGATGATTTAGTGAAAGAATGTTGGCTGCCTTGAAGGTAATATTTCAGCTGATCTTTTAGGCGTTGCGCATCAAGAGCCCGAACTCTGCAATGAAAGATGTATTTTGCCAGGTCATTTCTGACCTGGCATTTTATATCTTGGTAATGTACCTCCTGAGAGTTGGCTGGTCCACTCTTTCATAACTTCCTCCAATTTTGTTTTATGATTGAGTATTTTTCATATTTTCCACTTTCATATTGTTTTAATCCCGTGCCATCTTTAAAGTAAAAATTGCACAGCTATTGAAGTGAGAAACCTGAACTTAATGTGTAGGTAAGAACTGCAGATGCTGGTTTAAATTGAAAGAGCCTGAAGAATGGTCTCGACCCGAAACGTCACCCATTCCTTCTCTCCAGAGATGCTGCCTGTCCCGCTGAGTTACTCCAGCATTTTGTGTCAACCTGAACGTAGTGTTTGACACAGTGTTTTGACAGCTTAATGATGTGGAAACCGTTCTTAAGTTGTCTATTGACCCTCAAATTGTTCCTCCTTTCCTGAATTAATTTCCGGGCGGCAGGTTTTCAAGGGAAGGATTTTGCAGTCAGTTTCAGTGTTATCTCCCATGTATTAGTGCAACTAAGACGTTTATGTTGGAGTATGTCGACATGGTTGTGGCGTTTTTTTTCACATGAGGAAACGATCCGCACTAGAATCACTTGGACTAAATTCCTGAGGTGTGGCAAAAGGAAGTGAAATGTGGAGTCTGGTTTATGAATTAATTCCTATTGTTTCTCGGTGAATGGTTCTGATAGCACCAACATGTGGACATTCTAGATTTGGGAGAATTGCTGTCACTTACTGTAATTTAAGTGACCTACTGGTAGAATTGGTGTCATTTAAAATTAAGTTAGTACATGGACATGTGTATGTGTTATAGAGAGATACATGTGGGTAACAGTATTTTTAATATTTGGTCGTTTATTTATTGTCATGTGTACCGAGACACGGTGAAATGCTTGTTTTGCTTGCTGTTCAGTCGAATCAAACCATGTACAAGTACAATTGGTCCTCTTCTGGAAATCTTCTTGCAACTTTGAAAATTCTGATCCACACCTACTTCATTGACAAGAATAAATAATTATGGAGGCTGAAAGTGAACAAACATTTATAATCCTTAATAAAAGTGACTGCATCGTGCCAACCTTATGTTAGAAGTACATATCAAACATTCTTTCATGCATTTTCCACAGCTAGAAGAATGGTATCACAAAGATGCCTTTCAACAATACTTGCTGGGGAAAAAAATATCTCTACCTATATACAGTAATTGGTGACGTAACAAAAGTTTCTTCAGATCAATATACAGGAGATGCTGAATCAGTTGAATTTTTAAATTTCAGCAATCAACACCATTTTTGTAAATCTCAAAGCCAAGAAAAAAATCTAGTATATCCAAAATTAATCAGCAAGCCACAGCAGAATCAGAAGTTTGAAAGTATAGCAGTCTGAGCCAATATGATGTGTAAAAGGTAGAAATTGTATGTTCAGCACAAGGCTGCCTCAAGATGGTGGCTAAAGCATGTTCTCAGGCCAATGCAAAAACCAATGTTACATGAGATGCCACATACTATCTGAAATTGTAGTTGTTTCGGTTTATGCATGTTAGCAGTTCAAATACAGTACTGTGGTTGGAGAAAAAAGCACCAGCTTTTATAATGCTGTGCGTCAGGCTAATGTTGTTGATAAGATTGAATCACTTTAAGTCGGCATACCGTTAGCTTGTTCATATTGCATGTAGAAACGGATAGGAAAAATCACATCCATTGGGGAAATGTAGCAAAGCACTACTGCAGACAATGGGTAAAAAAAAGGTTGAGTTGCTTGAGCAGCATGGAAGCAGGACGGGAAGCTCGGTGATGCCTGCCAGTGGGTGAGGTCTCTGCCTTTAATATTTGGAAGAAAGTATGAATATTTTTCTGTATAATAAAATGTAAATGGCTAAATACAGTACACGTTCACCACCGATTTTCCAGCAACTGGTGGTCTGCCACCCCCCCCCCCCCACCCCCCCCCCCTTAATCCAGAAAAAATGTTCCTCCCCCTTCCCTCCCCCCTACTGACTGACTGAAAATGTGGCCCCTCGGTCGGGTGAGGCAGCCGATCAAGCTCATCAGGACTTCTGTGCCAATCGGCGAATTGAATTTGTTCCCTGCGGCTGGAGCTCCGGCCCGGCCGGAGCTGGCAGATCTGTTTCCACAGCTGTCTTCCGCAACCGATCGGCAGGTTGAATTTGCTGCCTGTGGCTGAGACTCTGGAACTCCGGCCCTGCCGAAACTGGCAGATTGGTTCTTATGGCCGACTTCCAAGGCCAATTGCCGGGGCAAATTTGCTGCCTGCAGCTGAGAATCTGGAACTCCGGCCTGGCCGGAACCGGCAGATCCATTCCCTTAGCCGACCTCCAGGGTCAACTTTGCGGGCCGGTATATCAGCCTCCCCCCCCCCCCCCCCCCCCCTCCTCCCCAGGCTGTGACCTTTGTTGGTTCGTCAAAATGGATAATCCAGAAAGGCTCTGGAACCAATGGTGCTGGAAAATAGGTGGTAGACCTGTATTATGTTTATTATAATCTTAATTAACTGAAACACTGCACAATACATAATTTTTGATGATGGGTTCTTTAACATTTCAGGAGCTGATGCCATGGGACCACTCCTACTATAGTGGTGTTGTTCGAGCGGAGAGGTAAAATCTGATAATGCATGATATTTTGTTTAGAAATGGAAATATTATTGCTATTTATAATGAATTTGAAAATGACAGCACACTGAATTTTAAACCCATTTTTTAATTATTGCTTATTTTTGGCTTTTAAGCTAGTTCAGAAGAAAATGTATTTGTTTATAATAATACCTGTAGGCTCAGTATATACACTTAGACTAGAGCAGACTGAAGATAATCTGTGGTCAGATACATGATCAATCTAGGTGTTTAATGGAGCATGAAATATTGTGGGAAAACCACAACGGAAATGTCGCCAATTGCAGAAGATTTCTTGTTTTGGTCTATGGTTTATCATTGTCATTCTAAACGAAACCACCCTTTTAATTAAATTTCACACTTCGAGTTGTCTTGTGCCAAACCAGAGATTCCTCAAACTGGATTTATTTAAAGCAGGCTGGGCTTGATGAACTATTTTTAATGGATTCAGTTTCATGGTGATGCAATTATTATTATTATTATTATTGAATCACCAGTAATGCATTCTCTTCCTACCCGATATCATTATCTCTGGTGACCCCGGTCTAATTATCATTTTCACACTCACTCTTGGAAAAGTCATCTAAAAGATGCTAAAAGTTTTTTTAAAAAATATGTATATGATTGTGTCATGATCTATCACAACGAACTTTAACTAGATCATTCTAGGTGGCGCTATGGCCTTACAGTGCCAGAGATTCCGGTTCGATCCTGACTGCAGGTGCTGTCTGTACGTTTCACCCCGTGACCTCATGGGGTTTTTTCCGGGTGTTCTTGTTTCCTCCCACATCGCAAAGATGTGCTGGTTTATAGGTTAATTGGTTTCTGTAAATTGCCCCCAATTTGTAATATAGAACTAGTGTATGGGCGATCTTTGGTCAATGAGGAACCGCCGTGGGTGAAAGGACCTGCTTCCACTCTGTCTCTAAGCTAAAAATTAAATCAAAATCTAATTTGTAGACTGCATCAATGGTATATAATACTGCGTGGGGGAGAAATATTCTTCCTGTGAATACATGGAGGCATTATTTCCTCAAGATTCTTCTTGAACCCCGTTCTTTTGCGCAAGGCAGAAGAACATATTTGAAAACAAATTTAGTATAAGATTGGTCTTGCAGAATCCTGTGGTGATTTTGCTACTATATAAAAATGAAGAGTTGTTAAATCTGGTGTGCCACATTTAGAGTATTGTGTGTAGTTTTGGTTGCCATGTTTTAGGAAAGATGTTGTCAAGCTAGAAAGGATGCGGAGAAGATTTAGGAAGGTGTTGCTAGGGTTCAAGGTTCTGAGCTATAGGGCGAGGTTAAGGAGGCTGGGACTTCATTTCTCGGAGTGCAGGAGCATGAAGGGTGATCTTATAGAGGTGTACAAAATAATGCGAGGAGTAAATTGGGTAAATGCACAATGTGTGTAGCTGTGTGGTTTTATTCTCCCCGTGGCAGATCAAATATGTAATTCGTCCACTGGTGTTGAAGTTTTACAATCGATTTCTTATTCAATCTTGATGTATGCCACGCACATGCACACACTTGCCCAGAGTAGGTTAATCGAGGACCAGAGGACATAGGTTTAAGGTGAAGGGGTAAAGATTAAATAGGAATCTGAGGAGTAACTTTTTCACACAAAGGGTGGTGGGTGTATGGAACAAGCTGCCAGAGGAGGTAGGTGAGGCAGGGACTATCCCAACATTTAAGAAACCGTTAAACAGGTGCATGGATAGGACAGGTTTGGAGGGATAGGGACCAAACGCGGGCAGGTGGGACATATTGGCTGGTGGGGGCAAGTTGGGCCGGAGGGCCTGTTTCCACACTGTATTACTCCATGACTATTAGGGGATACTGAGCATTGCTTTTTAAAATGTTGGTTTTACTTGGTGATGAGACTTTTTAAAAGTCTAGTTTTTTGTTGGATATTATTACAGGCTAGGTTAAAAAGTATAGCAACTGTAAGGATACAAAATTCCTTACCAACATCTCTTTTATTTAATGAGATGTAATCTGTTGTTGACAGATTTGCATGAATCAAATGTATAGAACGAGTGCACTGTTGACTGACTGTTGTCAGGTTCCCACAATATACTTTCATTATGATGAGTTTGCATGAATCAAATGTATCTGTCATTCTACAATTTTCTTTTAATCCTAGAAGGAGATCTGGATGGGGCTTTCATGTTGGGAAGAAGAGATTATGGTTTAAAATATCCTCAGTGCTTGGCTTTGAAATTTGCCTTGAACATGCAGTGTAATCAAAATTCTTGGTTTTAGCCAAGAGGCAAGGTTTTGAATTTCATATTAGGGGAATTTCATAATTGGGTGAATTGTGAGAGGGGATTTTCCTAGTTTTATCTCTGTTGCCCTGTAGTATCATAGTGACATGTATCACTTGACATTTTAATTTTCTTTCAAGTTTCCATGCCGTGTATTGTAATACAAACTTCTCTGTCGACTGACAAGTGAAAGAGGAAAGAGATTATTTTCTTGACGGTGATTGATAGTTGAAAAAGAATAGTCTTTCTGAGAGAAAATCAGCAGTTACAGATGTTGAGAGTGCCCTGTTCACCCTGTGACCCGAGGGCAACTGCATCTCCCTGGTTTATCTCTTTTAAAATCATCAGAGTAAACAATGTTCATGCTGTTTGACTCCAAAATGTTGAAGCTCACCTTGGAGCTTTGCTTTTAGCATCTTCTGGTGTCTAACTAGAAACGAGGAGAAGTGAAAACAAAATACTTGTAAAATTTAGTGTATAAAGAGATTGAATTAATGATATTTCTTGCTCCGAAAGTCAAGTGAAGGTATAAATTAGAATCCAGTTTGTCTTTTACTTTTTTTTTTCAAAGGATGGTTGAGATTAGATATAATTTATCTTATTTGAAATAGTGAACTAAGAGAAGCGATATTGAAAATAATTCAAAATTATTGAAAATAATTTCAAGAAATTGTTTATTGAAATAAATGTCAATATTGAGAATCCTTTCATTTTGATGGACAAATGAATTGCATGAGAATTTGATTAAAAAAACAGAAAAAATAAATGGTTTTGTGTTCTAGCTATGTACCCAAATATTATGTACCAAATAAGCTAAAAAATACAGAATAACTATGTACAAAATACTAAATAATATATATGTGTACTTGCATAACAGTTTTCTCTCCTAGATTATGTAATTTAAAAAAAAACTCAAATTAATTTATCTGGAAGGCCTAAGCAGAATAATTTCCTTATCAATAATCATAATTTAAGTATATTGTGGGAGCCTGACAACAGTCAACGTATATTTGTTAGTACTGGCTTTCTAGTACCTCGCTTTTTTAACCAACCTAATTGTGCAAGTGCATCTGTCCAAGAGAATTTTTGAAAGATTAGGGATGGTGTCAGGCAAGAGGTATAGAAGTTTGAAAATGCATACCTCCAGATTCAGGGACAGTTTCTTCCCATCCGTTATCGGGCAGCTGAACCTTCCTCTCATCAAATACAATGCAGACCTGACTTCCCATCTACCTCATTGGAGACTTTGAACTACCTTTAATCGGACTTTATCTTGGACTAAATGTTGTGCCCTTATTCCTGTATCTGTACATTGTGGAAAGCTTGATTGTAATTACGTATGGTCTTTGTTGTAGCATGCAACAAAAAGCTTTTCACTGTACTTTGGTACATGTATCAATAATAAGCTAAACAAACAAAAGTTCTATTAAATTCTTACAAGTATACAAGTTTACCATTGCCATTCTTCTCTTTCAAGAATTCCTTAGGACCTTTGCTGTAGCCAGCAATAGATTCAGTTTAACAGTGATGTGATTGAACATGGATGAAGGGGAGCCAGTGGATGTAGAGTATCTAGACTTTCAGGAAGCCTTTGATAAGGTCCCGCATGGGAGACTGGTGACTAAAATTAGAGCTCATGGTATTGGGGGTAGGGTGTTGACGTGGATGGAAAATTGGTTGGCAGACAATAAGCAAAGAGTAGGAGTGAACGGGTCCTTTTCAGAATGGCAGGCAGTAGCGACTAGAGTGCCGCAAGGCTCGGTGTTGGGGCCGCAACTGTGTAAGTAAGTTTATTGGCCAAGTATTCACATACAAAGAATTTGCCATGGTGCTCCTGCCAGAAGTAACAACATGACATACAGTGACAGTTACGAATGACTCAGAAAACACTAAACATTAATAATAATAAAACATTAATGACAAAACACCATTGATCAAGCATGTGAACCAACAAAATACCAGATCAAAGGGAGGCTACAGATTTTGGCTGTTGAATAGAGCAACAACTCGTGGATTGAAAACTGTTTTTATGTCTGGCTGTGGCAGCTGTGACAGTCCAGAGTCGCCTTCTAGAGGGAAGTGATTCAAAGAGTTTGTGGCCAGGGTGAAAGGGGTCAGAGATGACCTTGTCTGCTCGCTTCCTGGCCCTTGCAGTGTACAGTTCATCGATGGAGGGAAGGTTGCAGCCAATAACCTTCTCTGCTGATCGGACAATTCGCTGCAGCCTCCAGGTGTCGTGCTTGGTGGCTGAGCCAAACCAGACCATGATGGAGAAGGTGAGAACAGATGGCCGTGTAGAATTGGACCATCATTGCCTGTGGCAGATTGTGTTTCCTCAGCTGCCGCAGGAAGTACATTCTCAGTTGTGCTTCTTTGACTGTGGAGTCGATGGTCGCCCCCCACTTAAGGTCCTTGGAGATGATGGTTCCCAGGAACTTAGAATACTCCACAGATGTGACTGTGGTGTTGTTGATGGTGACTGGGGTGAGGGGAGGGGGAGCTCTGCTAAAGTCTACAATCGTTTCCACTGTCTTAAGAGCTTTGAGCTCTAGGTTGTTGCTACGGCACCAGGACGCCAGCTGTGACACTTCCTGTCTGTAGACATTTACCATATATACATTTACCATATATATATTAATGATTTGGAAGAGGGATTTAGGAGCAACACTAGCAAGTTTGCGGATGACACAAAGCTGT
This sequence comes from Raja brachyura, assembly GCA_963514005.1. The sequence goes on from OY740786.1 coordinate 63,821,764, forward strand.
GAACTATGAAGAGGATGTTAGGAGGCTGCAGGGTGACCTGGGCAGGTTGAGTGAGTGGGCAGATGCGTAGCAGATGCAGTATAATATAGATAAATGTGAGGTTATCCACTTTGGCGGCAAAAACAAGGGGGCAGATTATTATCTCAAGAGGTTAGGTAAGGGGGAGGTACAGAGAGACCTGGGTGTCGTTGTCCACCAGTCACTGAAAGTTGCCGTGCAGGTACAGCAGGCAGTGAAGAAAACTAATGGAATGTTGACCTTCATAACAAGAGGATTTCAGTGTAGGAGTAAAGAGGTTCTTCTGCAGTTGTATAGGGCTCTGGTAAGGCCACATCTGGAGTACTATGTACAGTTTTGGTCTCCTAATTTGAGGAAGGACACCCTTGTGATTGAGGCAGTGCAGTGTAGGTCCACGAGATTGATCCCTAGGATGGCGGGACTATCATATGAGGAAAGATTGAAAAGACTAGGCTTGTATTCACTGGAGTTTAGAAGGATGAGGGGGGGAGCTTATAGAAACTTATAAAATGATAAAAGGACTGGACGAGCTAGATGCAGGAAAAATGTTCCCAATGTTGGGTGAGTCCAGAACCAAGGGCTCAGTCTTACAATAAAGGGGAGGCCATTTAAGACTGAGGTGAGAAAAAAAACATTTTCACCCAGAGAGTTGTGAATTTGTGGAATTCCCTGCCACAGAGGGCAATGGAGGCAAAATCACTGGATGGATTTAAGAGAGAGTTAGATAGAGCTCTAGGGGCTAGTGGATTCAAGGGATATGGGGAGAAGGCAGGCACGGGTTATTGATTGGGGATGATCCGCCATGATCACAATGAATGGCGGTGCTGGCTCGAATGGCCTCCTCCTGCACCTGTTTTCTATGTTTCTATTCTAAATTAAGAAATACATTTATTTTACATACTCTTTAAATTTTGAAATGCAAGTTATAATTATTTGTGTCCTATTTGCCACGAGTAAGGAACAATATCTAATTTATGTCTTCTATAATATCACTTGCATTTCTGCTTTTAAAATATATCATTAATTTCTATTGCCCCCATTGATCTAATTTCAGATTCAACATAGAACCTAGTCTTTATAGCCCATTTTTTTCTTTGGGAGCCTGCATGGATGGATTAAATCTACTTTTCACAAAGCTCTTGGGTGTCTCGTTGTGTGTAGAACAACCAGAAAAAGGTGAAGTTTGGTCTGAAGATGTTCGAAAGCTGGTGAGTTATGGTTCGGCTTCCGATAATATTCCTGCTCTATCCAAGTTTGCTTCGATCCAAGTTTTTGAAATTTCATTCATTGTAAAGATCACAAAATATTGGTTAAGTTCGGCTGTAGATATTTGTACCCGCCTATATATTTATTCACAGAAATGTGGAATGGATTGCGCCATAGTTTATATATTTTCAATATTCTTGTTAAAATGTATAAATGGTATAGCCCTTGTTCCCTCGGTCAATTCATCTAGCTTGAGATGTATTTTGATGCCCCTGATCCCTTTCCAACAAATTTGCTAAGTGTCAAACTTTCCTTTTTATGTTACTTTTTGGGCCCCATTGTAGCAGGCACGGGTCCCACTGACAACTTCAGCTCAAACGTTTATGTGGGCCTATCACTGTTGTATGAAAGTACACCTTTCGGAAGAGACATTAAATTGGGATCTGTTACTTCAAAGGGAAGCAAAAGGACCCATGTTACTTTTCCAAAATGATTTTGGCAGCCTTTCAAAGTCTTGACTAAGATTTATTCCCTAATCAATACAACTACGACAGTTTTCCCGGTTATTATATTGTTTCGTTGAGAGGTGGAAAGTGGTGCAGTCGGTAGAGCAGCTGTCTCGTAACTACAGTAAACTGGGTTCGATTTTTACTTCTGGCTGTGAGGAGTTTGCATATTCTTTCTAAGACCACACTGGGTTACCACTAGTTGCTCTACTTTCCTACCACATCTCAAAGACCTGCTGGCAGTAGGTTAATTGAATTGCTCAAAATTCATAGTATCCGAGGGGAGTTGATGGAAATTTGGGGAGAATAGATTAGGGTGGAAATTAGTGCAGGAATAGGAATGCCATCATAGATTTCATGAGATGAAATATCCTCCATCGGTGTGGCATACAAAAATGAACCTGGCATGTTTCCCTCAATATATCAGTGACTATTCTTCCAAAACACTTAATTGGCAGGTAAGCGCTTTGAGATGCTGTGAAAGAGATCTGAAAGGCATCATGTAAATGTAAACCTTTAGCTAATGAGTACTGGTATTGTTCCCTTTTATATATTTTTTTAAAAAGTAAAAATCGGCCTTGATTCCATCCTTGCGCGTTATTGTCCCATCTCAATCCCGGCGTCAAATCCTTGAATTCACTATAACCTACCAAATTCGTAACCAGTCCTTCAGAAATTACTCGTTTGAATTCCACTAGTCAGGTTGATATCAATTTGGGTGTTATCAAAGTCACTAATTACGTTTGGCGTCATGGTGGCCAAGGTTATCTATCCATCCTCACCACATTTGATTTGGCTGACCATATTTTCCTTCACTTGCTCTCTTTATTTCTCTGTCGACCTGGTGCAAAGAAAAACTCTCTTCTGATTGCGTGGTTCCAATGTTAATTAAACATTCAAAGCTAGAGAACGGTCTGCAATAACTCCGTTTCCTAAAGTATCATGCCAGAAAGGATTAACACAGTCCTTACCTTTTCTTCCAGAACACCGTGTGTCATGGACTCATACAGCAAGGAAATGGGCCTTTTGGCCTAATTTGCCCACACTGACCAACATGTCCCATCTACATTAGTCCCACTTGCCTGGGTTTGGCCCATATCCCTCTAAACCTGTCTTATTCATGTACCTGTCTAAACGTTTCTTAAACTTTGCGATACTACCTGCACATTTCATACACTGACCACCGCTGTATGGGAAAAAGTTACCCTTTGGGGTCCTATTAAATCTTTCCCCCCTCACCTTAAACCTATGGCCCATGCTTTTTGATCCCTCTACTCTGCACGAAATAAAGCATTTTAACAGGATGCGTCACACCTTGGTTTGGGAACAGCTCCATCCAGGACCGCACTAAATTGCAGCAAATTGTGCAAGCAGCCCAGGCCAACACATAAACCAACCTCACTTCTATTGATTCCATTTATACCTCACGCTGCCTTGGCAGTTGCACAATCAAAGACGAGTCACACCCTGGCCACTCCCTCTTCTCCCATCTCCCATCAGGCAAAACATATAGAAGTGTGAAAACGCACACCACCAGTTTCAGGCAAAGATCCTATAGCAGAGCAAGATAGTCCACTTGATGAAAAAGCCGTAGTAGGGTCATGGGTAATCTTCAGCACCATTTCCGTAACCGGCTTCCGTCTCCGCACCAAAGATCCTATAGCGGAGCAAAGATACCAGTGCGGAGACGGAAGCCGGTTACAGAAGCATCGTCGTAAAAATCTTCTAATTTTCTTTCTGCCTCTCTGCCTCACAATAAAAAGCAAAAAGATGCTTATCAAAGATCCTATAGCGGATCTTTGATGCCTATGTTCCTTCCACAACGTGTGGGGAGTCCGTCCCGGATCCGCACGGCTGGGACGCCAGGGTAAAGTTGCAGGGAGGTTTGCAATGTATTTTTATGTAATGTTGTCCCTTGCCTGGGCCTTGAGTCCGAAATAAAAATATATATAAAAATCTGGAGAAATATATATGTGTGTTTTATATGATTATATACATCTATATCACATTCATATATGTGTGCTCTTTCCTACACAATCTAATCAGTTGATTGGTCGCTGAATAAAATCATCCTTAAGTTATACATCATTTGTTAATCTTCCTCAAAACTAATTTTATTTTGTTAACTACTTCATTTAGATAACCCCACCACTACAGACAGATCTCATCCACTCTCTGGCTATTGGGAAGACCAGACCCTTTTTATTGTTGAAAAACAATTCCGTAGACACAAAAAACATTAAGGAACATTCCAAGAGTAGAGCAACTGCAATCTTCATATTGCTATTATTTTACCAAATACCGCAGTTGTGAACAGTGTGATTAGATGAATTAGAGTGCAAGTTTAATACAAGAATCAACTCAAACACAGCACGTGAGCCATTTAAAAACGGACAGAATTATAATTTATTAACATATTAATCATTAACAAAATATAACAGAATTATGAATCTAACCCTATAATCACACACACAAACTGTTCCCCCGCAACGCTGATTACACTGCGAGAGGGATAACCAAAGTCGGGTCGAGTTTACTGAAATGGCCAAAGAAATGGCTGGTGTTCCGCTCCGTTGCGTACTACACGTCAGGTCATTGGATTTAGCAGGAGTGGACTATCTTGCTCCGCTATAGGATCTTTGGTGTGAAAACACACACCACCAGTTTCAGGGACAGTTTCTTCCCAGCTGTTATCAAACAATTGAATCATCCTAACAACCAGAGAGCAGTGCTGAACAACTATCTACCTCTTTGATGATCCTCGGACTATCCTTGATCGAACTTTGCTGGCTTTACCTTACACTAAACGTTATTCCCTTATCATGTATCTATACACTGTAAATGGATTGATTGTAAACAAGTATTGTCTTTCTGCCGAATGGTTAGCACACAACAAAAGCTTTTCACTGTTTTACTTCACGCATGACAATAAACTTATCTGATTCCTCTACTCTGGGCAAGAGATTCTGTGCGTCTCCTCGATCTAAACCCCTCACAATTTTGTGCACTTCTAGAAGATCACCCTTTCATCCTCGTGCACTCCAAGGAATAGAATCATGGACTGTTTAAGGTCTCCCGATATCTCAGGCCCTCGTGTCCAGGCAACGTCCTTGTAAACCTTCGCTGCACTCTTTCCAGCTTGACAACATCTAAACGGGCACAACAAAAATTCGATCTTCTGATTGCGTGGTCCAATGTTAATTAAATATTCAAAGTTAAGGAACTGCCTGCCATGACTCTGTTTCCCAAACTTGCATGCCAGAAAGGATTAACACAGTCCTTACCTTTGTTATCTCAGTGCACCGAATGTCCTTCAATAGCACCTACTTTATCTTCTCTCCAATGACAATGAAATTATCAAGTTATCTGGTACATGATGAGCAGAAATGTCCTCTAATTAAGCACTGGTGAAGCCAAATCATTAATTTTGGTCCCTGTCACAGACTCCATTCCCTTGTTCCCATCTCCACCCATCCTCTTTGCAATTATCTGAAACTGAAGCAGCAAAATAATGTACACAGATATCAGAGTTACATTCTCAAAATTTAGGGAGAATTTTGAGTCTAAAGAAGGCCGAAAGGGTCATCTTTCCATGTCCTCCAGAGATGTTGCCTAACCTGCTGATTTACTCCAGCACTTTGTATCTTTCTTTGTATACTGGCATCTGCTGTTCCTTATTTCTCCTTTTCTCAAAATATTTGTTCCAAGTGTGGAACAAAATGATTCAAGTTGTTGCATTTTTATAAAAAAATAGAATAAGAATTATTTTTGATTATTTCCACAAAAAATGGACAAGTAATGTTGTACTGTGTGTGAATGTGTGCCTAAATTTAATGCTTAAGAATCTGTTTTAAAAGTGCTTCAATTTTGATATCCCTAATATTTATATATTTTAACTTTGTTATTTGTATTGCCGTTTGTTCTTGAAGGGGAGGGAGAGAAAGAGGAGATTAACTTGATGTGTTCATTCCTATTTTTAGAAAAAGAACGAAATACTGGAGTAACTCAGCACGTCAGGCAACATCTTTGGAGAACATGGACAGCTGTTGTTTAGGGTCGAGACTCTCCCAAACTTTGTTCTTCAGAGATGCTGCCTGGTTTACTGAGTTACTCCAGAACTCTGTATCTTTATGGTTTGTAAACCAACAACTGCAGTTCCTTGTGTCAGTATTCATTCATACTGTTTGACTTCAAAGATTGGCATAATTGTCATGTGGGAAAACTGCATCTAAATTGGTCCCTAGTTACGTTGTCACCTGGCAGTAATCTCTTCATAGGCAGTTCGAGATGTTACTGTCTGCTGAAAGTTTGTACTTTGAAGTAAGTCATTCTGATGTTCCTTCTCCAGGCAGTGCTTGATGAAACTGATGGGCTTATGGGATACATTTACTGTGATTTCTTCCACAGACCTGACAAACCCCATCAGGTATGTTCTTACTAATGCTCTTTGTTATTTGAAAATGAGCTAAGAAACTTAGCAAGTAAAACAGAATCTGTGGAGAGGCAGAGAGATGGTCGACAATTTGGGTTAAGATCCACAGATGCTACATGAGGAGCTGAGCTCTGACAGCAGTTTATTTTTGCTCCAGATTACAGCGCCTGCTGTCTCTGATCTCTCCATTCTTTGCTGTAATTTGTTTCTTGCATTAAATGTGTTTACTCCATTCACTCCAAGAGTAAAAGAGATAAAATGTTGGAAATTCTAACCTTTTGTGCTGAGAATAGCAAAAGGATTTGAGTATAGGAGCAGGGAGGTTCTACTGCAGTTGTACAGGGTTTTGGTGAGGCCACACCTGGAGTATTGCGTACAGTTCTGGTCTCCAAATCTGAGGAAGGACATTATTGCCATAGAGGGAGTGCAGAGAAGGTTCACCAGACTGATTCAGGACTGTCAGGATGTCAGGACTGTCTTATGAAGAAAGACTGGATAGACTCGGTTTATACTCTCTAGAATTTAGGAGATTGAGAGGGGATCTTATAGAAACTTACAAAATGGTTTTGTAAAGCAGCAACTTTACCGCTGTGCTACTGTTCTGCCCAGGCCCAGTTTGGAGGGATGTGGGCCAAACGCAGGAAGATGGGACTAGTGTAGATGGGGCAACCTGATTGGCAAGCTGGACTGACGGGCCTGTTTCCCTGTGGTATGACTGTGAATCTATGGCATAATCATAAATTACGCAAGTGTGCCTTTGTGAACATGACCAATCAAATATTTGGATACGAATTCTAATGACAATTAATGATTTAATGATTTTTACTTTGAATAAGCCCAGGTAGAATTAATTATGAATGTTGGGTGGAGTTTAGAGCATCAAAATGTTCTTTTTAAGTTGGTTTCTTGGAGAGTATAAATGAATAATTACACCACTCGGGTAACCAGTTTGAAGTTGTGTAAAGGGAAAAAGGCAGCATATAATCAAAATGTTAAAGGCGCTAATAATATAACTAGTTGTATCTAGATGTCTGTGCTTCACACTTCTTCCAACATCTACTTTGTCAAACTACTTGTCAAAGTTTGCATAAAAATTGATAAAATGTTCTAGCAGGTCGGGTATCATTTGTAAGTAAGGATAAACGCAGAGATTTTACTCTCTGCATGTTTTTCGCTTTTCACATAAACTGTTTTTCCGCAGATGCTGCCTGACTTGCTCATTTTAATGTTTTCTGTTTTATTTAACATTTCCAGCAATTGCAGTTGTTTTCTTACTTTTTTTTTGGTTTGTATTTCAGTTATTGTTGCCCAAATCTCACATTTGACACAGCGTGGCAGAATACTGTTTCAACTCTGTCATTATTCTTGATTCTATAGCCACCCTAAATTAACTGCTTAACTAACTTCAAGATAAGTCAAACCCTTTTGGGTCACACCAGAAAAATCACATGTAGTTGCCTCCTCATGTACATTCCATGTCCCTCAGATTTTACTCTTAATTAATTTTAGTTCTTGTTATCGTGAGAACGTTATGAATTGGCTTGTAGCTCATGTATTTTCTTGCCTGTGAGAAGTTCTTGATAGCGGAGGTATCGCAGAAAATTAACAGCATTAATGTATGTTTGTTTAAGGATTGCCACTTTACAATTCGGGGAGGTCGATTAATGGAGAACGGGGAGTATCAACTTCCTATCGTCGTACTGATGCTTAGTCTGCCTCATCCAACGAGCTCCTCCCCAACACTCCTAACCCCTGGCATGATGGAGAATCTCTTCCACGAAATGGGCCATGCCATGCATTCAATGCTGGGCCGCACAAGATATCAACATGTCACGGGTAGGTAATTTCCATTCAGGATACTGTTTATATCATCAGAAATTGTGCTGAATTTCTAAAGTCTAAAGTGCAGCTCCTTGTTTCTACAGTTTATAGATTAAGTAGATACCTTCCAATAGCTCTATTTTGTACATGCAATGGATTTCTTTCTTATAAATGGCATCCCACTACCTTTGTCAATGGGCTGGATCTTCTTTAAAAGATGGAAGATGTGCTTGGCTTTCACCTGTTTAATTGGCAGCAGATTGCATATTCCTGAACTGCAGTCCAGCCCACTGCTCAGCTGTTTGAGGAGCCGGAGCCACCTGCAAGGCACTTGGAATGCTCCTGTAGTGTTCCAGGTGTGCTATAGTCTGCAGATGTATAGTTAAGTTTAAATTATGTTTAGTTTAGAGGTACAGCAAGGAAATGGGGCCTCTTCGGCCTACCGACTCCACGTCGACCATGAATCGCCCATTTACAGTAGTTCTATGTTATCCTACTTTCTCATCCGCTCCTTGTGCATTAGGGGCACATTTTACAGAGGCCAATTAACCTACAAACCTACACATCTTTGGGATGTGGGAGGAAACCAGAACACCTGGAGGAAGGTCACAGGAAGTACATGCAAACTCCACACAGGCAGCACCCAAAGTCAGGATTGAACCTGGGTTTCCAGCAGTATGAGGCAAGAAGTGTACTGGTCATAGTCCAGCAGGCTCATTGATTTTAATGGGAAGAAATGGCAATTGATTTACTTTAAATGAACTTAATTTTCTTAGTAGTTTAATTTCAATAACTTTACAATTTTAATTATAGCATTTTGATAATTTTAACCAGTTGTGGATATTGTTTTACCAACTGTCAAAATAATTCTGGGCTGGGAGGGCCTGTATAATAAATGCCCTCACTGATTAGCTGGGATCTTGTTTCCTTGGATGACTGAGTCTCTCAGCTTGCTGCAAGTAAAAGTGAGTTCTAATAGCAGGTGACTGCTGAGCTTAGGCATCCAGCTGATTACATAGATACATAGAAAATAGATGCAGGAGTAGGCCATTCGGCCCTTCAAGCCAGCACCGCCATTCAATGTGATCATGGCTGATCATCCACAATCAGTACCCAGTTCCTGCCTATCCCCATATCCCTTGATTCCGCTAGCCCTAAGAGCTTTATCTAACTGTCTCTTGAATGCATGCAGTGAATCGGCCTACACTTCCTACTGAGGCAGAGAATTCCACAAATTCATAACTCTCTGGGTGAGAAAGGTTTTCCTCAGCTCAGTTCTAAATGGCCTATCCCTTATTCTTAAACTGTGGCCGCTGGTTCTAGATTAAGCCAACATCGGGAACATGTTTCCTGTATTTAGCGTGTCCAACCCCTTAATGATTTTACATGTAGCGTGTCCAATCCCTTAATAATTTTGTTAGCAGAAGATCCAACTCTGCTGCTTACACCACCAGCATTGTTTATGTTTACAGGTTTCATTATAGTCACATTTTCTGACCATCTCTTGCATGTGGTCCAGTGAAGATGAGGAATCATCGATCTGAAACATTAATTTTAGTTTTACAGATGTAGTTTTGACTCGCTGAGTATTTCCAACATTTTCCCTTTTCAATTTCATCTGACAAGTCCTTTGGTTTGGTGCTTAATTTATATGTACTGTTGAATTTGTTTCTCCCCACTCCCAGGTACAAGATGTCCTACTGATTTTGCAGAAGTTCCTTCAATTTTAATGGAATATTTTGCCAGTGACTATCGAGTGGTGAGACAGTTTGCACGACATTATCAGACAGGAGAGGTACGGAAATTAAATATGTAACCACATTTCCATGTATTCATTAGTATTCCTTACAGAATAACATATTCACAGTATTAATAAAGTAAGAAATCGCATTGTCAATGGAATTACACTATTGCTGGCATTACCTTTTTTAATTAAAACTAAGAAATTCATGTGAACAAGTTCCATATAGGTACAGTAAACCCTTGTTATTACAGACCTTATTATGGATTTTGGTTAAGGTTTGATTTTGGTTTGTCTCTTTAAGAACGCAGGCTGCTGGTTACACTGCAGCGACAGGGCATTGAAATTGACAAGCAATCACTTCTATCAACACTTAACACAATTAAACAATGCATCAAATACCTTCAGTATTTTCAGCAGTAACAGAAAATATTTTATTAGCGTTTAAAATGTAGTATTTGAAAACAATTCATTTCACGGGATGACCGCTAGGTGGTTGGAGCGAACACCTTGCTTGGCTGTAGCGGACAAACAACACTAACTGACACCTATCCCCCTCCACCCTGTGGTCTGTTATAACGAGGGTTTACTGTGGTTTGGCAAGTGTGATTCCTGACCAACCGTAGGCCATTGCAGAGGAACACCAAAGCTTATCCTAGGCAGCTGTGAAGTGTCTGGCGATTGAGAGTTGAGTTGGCTTCAGGTGATGCGCTACCTACCCGGAATACCTTAGTGGACTTTCACAAGGGGCAGAGCTGAGGTCAAAACTTGTCTGACGAATAACCACCTGCGTGGCTATTTTTGTTTTGATTAAAGAACTAAAACTCATTGAAACCTATTGAATAATGAGAGGCCAAGATAGTGATGAGGATGTTTCCACTAGTGGAAGTCTAGGACCAGAGGGCACGGCCTCAGAATAAAAGACATACCTTGAGAATGGAAATTAGGTATTTCTTTTGCCAGAGGGTGGTGAATCTGTGGAATTCATTCATGCATATGACCATAAGGCATAGGCCATTCGGCCCATCCAGTCTACTCCGCCATTCAATCATTCGGCTGCATTCTCCCTGTAACCTCCCTAATCAAGAACCTATCAATCTCATTTTAAAAAAAAAAACAATGTCCGGTGGTGCCACGACAAAACCTCTCTCTCTCAACATCAACAAAACAAATTGACTTCAGAGAGGGGAATTTGGGAGCCAATTAGCCAGTTTTCATTAGTGGATCAATGGTGGAGAGAGATAGCATCCTTTGTAAACTTTAAAGAAATTCAGCATTTCACTCCAACAAACTTCCACAGATGCACTGCAGAAAGTAACTTGACTGGCTGTATCATGGTTTGGCATGTCTGTTCTAATGCATGGGGACGCAAGAAGCTGCAGAGTTTGGTGGACTCTAATTTACGCAATGTTGCCAGAGCGCGAGGACCTGAGCTAGTGGGAGAGGTTGGGCAGGTTAGGACTTTTTCTTGGAGTACTAGAGGATGAAGGGTGAACTTTTAGAGAAATGTATAAATAGAGGGGAATAGATCGGTATTTATATAGAGTATTTTACCCAGAGTAGGGGAATCAAGAATTAGGCGACATAGGTCTACAGTGAGAAGGGAATGATTTAATTGAAACCTAAGGGCAACATTTTCACACACAGGGTGGTGGGTATACCGAACGAGCTGCCAGAGGAGGTAGTTGAGGCAGGACCTATAACAACATTTTAAAAAAGCATTTGGTTAGGTGCATGGATAGGAAGGGTTGAGAGGAATATGGACCAAACATGGGCAGGTGGGAATATTGTAGATGGGATGTTTTGATTGGTATGGGCAAGTATTGCTGAAGGGCCTGGTTCCATGTTCTAACTGTATGACTCAGCCCGCTCCATTATGGGTACAGACCTTTACACCATCAAAAGCATTTACATGATTGTCTACACTTTTGTAATTAGAAGTTAACTAAAAAATGTCAACAAAAAGAAGTTTCTGGCTTGCTGATTACACTGCGCAATACATTCAAAAGAAAGAAAAGCACACACAATGTACACTTTTAAAATCCTTTTTCAGCCATTACCTCAGAATATGGTATCGAGGCTCTGTGACTCCAAGAAAGTTTGTGCTGCTGCAGACCTTCAACTTCAGGTAGGTAAATATACAGTTAGATTGTCAAAGGTTTCCAGCATGAATTGTGACGATTAAATGCCAATATTCGACTATCTATATAAAATCAGCTGCAATTCCACCTGTGGAGTTACATTTGTTAGGCCATCCAAGTCCGAAAGTGTATGAATACTGCAGAACTAATGAGTCCTCTGAAGATAGACACAAAGTGCAGGAGTTACTCAATGGGTCAGGCAACATCTCTGGAGAAAAAGAATAGTAGATGTTTCGGGTCGAAACCCTTCTTCAGACTTCGGGGTCTGAAGAAGCATCCCAACCCGAAATGTCATCTATTCTTTTTCTCCGGCGATGCTGCCTGACCCGCTGAGTTACACCTACGTTTTTATGTCTCTCTGGTATAAACCAGCATCTATAGTTCCTTCCTCAACATAATGAGGCTTCTGTATGGGCTGGTTTTAATCCTCTGTGATAAATGTATCACAGACTGCTTGTGGTGCCCAAAGAGACCATTTGGTCTCTCAGATCAATGATGCCTCTATGTAAGAGCAATCCAACTGGTCCTGCTTTCACTATAGATAATTATCTAGCTCCTTTTGCCGGCAAAATTGAACTACTACCATGTCTGTACATTCCAAACCCTAAATATTTGCCGTGTTTAAAAACAAATTATGTAACTTTTAGCTGTTTTGCCACGTCATTTACTTCTTGATCCCTCAGTCAAGGGAAATATCTTTTCTCTATCTAATATCGATACCGTTCCTGATTTTGTCACATGATCTCCTTTGTTCCTTGGTGAAGAATCCTAGCTTCAATCATTTCTTGCTTGGATAAGGACCCTTGTTTGGATGAGAATTGCAGGTACTACCATAATGTCTAAGAGACATTTGGACAGGCATATGGATAGGATGGGTTTAGAGGGATTTGGGCCAAGCACAGGCAAGTGTGACTAATGTGGATGTGGCAAGTTGGGCCGAAGGGCCTATTTCCACACTTTATGACTCTATAACTTGTAACTGAAGTCCTGCATCCCTGGGATCACTTTGAAAAATTCTGTTTATTTTTTTTGGTATCGATCCCTTTCTTAACCTGTCCTGCCATTTTATTCTAAGACGGTGGTTAACTTGTGGAATTCTCTGCCACAAAAGACTGAAGCCACTGAATATACTGTTGTCCAATTTATTGTTTCGTATTTGCATATAACTTGGATAGCTTTGGATAAGAATAGTAAGATTAAATGAGAATTTACCAGTTTGAAGTTTGATCTTTATTTTATGAGGAGTTACAATGAGGGATTAAGTGACGAGGGATTACGATGAGGGATACCGCCAGCATGCAGGTGCGACATTCTTCAAAGCAGTGGTGTGAAATCACAGATACCAAAGTTGACTCACATAGTAAGATAAGAAAGAACTTTATATACCAGTTGACCTTTATAATAGAGGGTTTGGGAGCGGAGGGCACATAATCCCTCATTGTAACTCCCCATATAATAAAGATCAAACCTCAAACTGGTAAGTTCTCAGTTAATCTTACTATTTTACTTCAGAGTCACGTGAGTGACTACGTGAAGATTTCAAAGCTCTGTGATTTCATGCCCTCGGAACAAGTCCATGCTCACACACTGCCAAGCTATGATGTAACGTATTTCAGAAACTGTGCTGAAAAACCAAAAGGTATTTATTTCATACCTAAAATAATAATGCCCCTATATTCGGTAATCATGAAACAGAACTTAAAACTTTTCCTGCAAATGTCTCGGGAGTGGCCGCGGGTTTATTATAGAGGCGCTGGAAAAGTCTGTTCATTGCTCCAACCCGCTGTTGCAAGGATGTGGTCCATTGGAACTTCCATCATCCTTGCTGCCGATGTGGATGCAGCCCTGGTGGAGTGAGATTTGAAAACGTTAGTATTCACCCCCGCTGCACCCAATACCACCCTTAACCATCAGGAAATGGTTTGTACTGTGACCTTATGGTGAGGGTGTTTGTGGCTAATAAGTAAAGCCCTCTCTGTACCCCTGAGACTCTTCGTGACCTCTATATATTGCAATATATATGTCACGATGCAGAGCCGATAGGATAGGCCAGAATTTCTCATTTTTGGCCAGTGGATCCAGGTCTATCCTGTTTAAGTAACCCCTGCATAAGGAAAGTTATCTTGTCTTTTTTAGTGTACATGGCGTCCATACTTAATTTATGTAGGGACTGGACCCGTTGTGCTGTTACAAGTGCCATTAACATAACCATTTTATAGGTTAATTTATCCAGTGACAGTCCCGATATAGGTGTCCATCCTCGAAGCATAGCCAGCACTATGCTTATCTCCCATATATGGGTGTATCTGGGCCTGGGGGATTAGAATTAAATATACCCCTCATCAGTTTAGATACCAGTGGGTGTGATCCCATAGCTAGGTGATCACACCTTCGCCCCAGATAATTGGATAGAGCACTACCGGGCACAATTCATGGCACTGTAGCTCAATCCCTCATCAAAATGGAGTGTAGCCAGGAACTCCAGCACTTCAGTGATGGTGGCTGTGTCGTATGAAGTGTTTGTTCTGGTGCAGAACACTTCCCATTTCTTCATCTATGTGAGATATTGTCTTCTGGTGGACTCCCTGCACGACGCTGTGATGACATTTATCGTCCTGTTGGAGAGTCCGTAGTCCAGAAATGGCCTGTTCAGAATCTGCAAACCAACAGGTTAATTCGGTCATGACACAGATGACTTTCCCCTGTCACAGGGTGTACCAAAGGGATTGGACGTTTGTTGATCCGAATGCAGGGTTCTATGGCCATATTTTGTACTACTGGGAACCATTGTTGGGTAGGCCAGTCGGGAACAACCAGGATACCCGAAGCGGTGTCTTCTTTGATTTTTTTTTTGTAAGACCCGACTGATGAGGCAGAAGGGGGAAAAACAAATCCCCCTGATATAGCGAGAAAGCGTCCATCGCTACTGCCCCTGGGTCTGGTTCCCAAGCAACATATGTTGGTAGTTGGTGATTTAATCTGGATGCAAAAAGGTCGATATCTGGTGTCCCATACTGTTCTATAATATCGGCAAACACTTTCCGATCCAACATCCATTCGGTGCTGTCGTTGAATTTGCGTGACCTGGTGTCCGCTACAGTATTTAGCTTACCTGGAAGGTAAGTGGCTGAGATCCATATATTCCTTTCCAGACACCAGTGCCAGATATTATTAACCAAATTATCACATGATATCGACTTGATTCCACCCATATGATTAATGTATGCCACCACAGTGGTATTATCAATCTGTAATCGTACACACAAATGGTGCATGTTTGAGCAGTAGGCTCGGAGTCCATGAAAAGCTCCCAGCATTTCTAGATAATTAATCCCTAGTGCTCCAAACAGGGTTAATTCTTGTGCACTCCATCTGCCACCACAACTAGAGGTGGTGTTAGTTGCTCTCCAACCTTTTGCACTGGCATCAGTCTGTAAAGTAACCGTGGGATTCATAATAGTGATGGGGTTAGAACAATGCTGAATATTGTCTATCCACCAATTTAACTCTAATTTAGCTTCCCCTGGTAGGTCCATAGGCCTATCAAAATGGCCTGCATGAGTTTTAAGAGCTAATATTTTTGCTCTTTGTAGATTTTGATAATGGAGTGGTCCAAATTGTGCTGCTGGAAATGCAGCCACTAGTTTCCCAATCACTCTGGCTACTTGCCGAATGGATGGTTTTCTGATGCTAGTGAGGCTTTTACATGCTTCCGTTTTCTGTCCTTTCTTTTTGTGAAAGTATAAACTTCCGGCTAGGTGTATGCTGAACTGGGGTGGGGGTTTCGTAAACAAATTCAATTTTATATCCCTGAATACTTTCCAGTATGTAAGGATCAGAGATAAACGTGCTCCACACATGACAAAACAAGTGCAACCGTCCCCCAACCCGTGATGAGTCTAGACATGCTATGTTTACGAGGCATCCAGACCCACCTACCTCCATGGTTACCGGTGGTGCTGTGTTGGTTGTCTCTGTTGCTTCTTGTTCTGTTGTGTTGCTGCGTTGTGGGGTTGGCGCATTTTCTAAGAAGGCCGGGCTGGGCCATGGTCTAAAAAAGACCGTTGTGCAGGTGGGCTAGCCTTCGAGTTTTCACCACCAGATGGTCTCTCGTTGTAGTGGTGCCTGGTGGTTGTGTAGGGGTGCTGCCGCCGCTGATATGGGGTTTTGGAGGTGGTTGGCACCTTTATCATGCTGATTGCCTTAGCCTCCTCATCCAGGTCTTTAACCTGCTTAGGGAGGTTGTCCCCAAACAGCAATGTAGGCGGCTGTGTGCTGCTAGGCGTGCATAATCCCGCAAATTTGGGATTGAGTGTAGGTTTTATGATGCTCTTCCTGTAGCTGTTAATTTCAAACAGCGTAGTGCACAGGAGTGCACAGGAGTGTCTTGCAGCTCTTCAGGCATCTCAACCCCATCGACATTTCTGGCTACTGCTGTAATCCCAGCAGCAAGCAGTTTGAGGATTCTTTGGAGTTTCACCTTCTGACCGGGCTCATGTTGTCCCAAATGGGGTTGTTGACAGCAGGTACATTAAGAGAAATACAATTCTCTGGCGCAAGGTATTTTTCTGCCGTATTGTTAATTGCTAGTTCCTGCAGCTGGTTCGTTGCCTTGTACTTAATGCTGGCAGCCAGCTTGGGATGCAATGGCAGAACTTTTTGGGTAGGTATAGAAAATTTATTGACCATACCCAATAGTTCTTCTTGCGGCACCCCTAACACAGGTGAGTCTTCAGCCATGTCCCCTTCTTCAGGGTCAGCCCAGTTCTGACCCCCAATGCTCCCCTGCGAAGAGGGTGAGACATTTGGCAGTCCTTGATAGGAAGCTGCCGTGGGTCTGCGAAGAGACCCACTGTGACTCTGCCCCTGCATCAGCAGGTCACGCTGGAGCAATTGCTCCACCATCCGCTCCATGCGGGAAAGATGCCCGCCGTCGCTATCCGCGAACGGGGTGTCCTCGGGTCTGGACCCGCCGGACCGCGGCGCACCTGCGGTCTGTTGCGACGAGAAGTCGGGAACTGCTGGCAGCACCTGCAGCTCTGGAGACTCTGCACGCTGCTGGCTGGTTTCCACAGCAGCGTTTTTTGCCGCTGTTCTCCTCGATTTCCTGGACTCCATGCTGTTCTTCTTGACTGTGGAAATACACACACAGTCTTTTCCAGAATGGTAAGTATTTACCTCTGGTTGTCTTTTTAACTTCTGCTGGAGGAGTGACACTTCCTCCCGACTGTCGCTTCCGCAATGCACAATATGTCGCGCATGCATGCTGGCGGGGTCTTCACGTAGGCAATCACGTGACTCCGAAGTAAAATTGCTTGTGTTGTGGATTCGAAGCATCCACAAAGGAGATAATACCCCCAAAATGCTTCAGAAAACTTTCAAAGCGTGTTGCAAATGCTGAAGGACTTTTAATAGTTGAATGGTTCTGATCAAATAAGCGTTGAATAAAGTTGGCCTATTTTGCAACAATAATATATTTTCTTTTAAAATAGATCTTTTATTCAGTCCTGGATCAGATCTACCATGGGCATTATCCTCTACCAAAATCTACAACTGAAATATTAAAGGACACCCAGGAGCAATTTTATGGACTGCCTTATGTACAAAACACGGTAAAAACTTGTAAATATTAAATTATCTACAATACAGAACCAATATTGCCAAGTTTGGGATAAATATACAATGTTTTTATAGAATTAATTGCTACAGATGACTATGGAGTATTTTTAAAGTTGAGATTGACAGGTTCTTGATTAGTGAGTGTGTCAGGGGTTATGGGGAGAGGGCAGAAGAATGAAGTTGAATGGCGGAGTAGACTCGATGGGCCGAATGGCCTAATTTGGCTCCTGTGACATGAACTTTTGTTTAGATTGTATTTGAAAAGTAAAGCCTGCAGACTGCTATTTTCTTTGTAGATGGATTTTTTTTCAGAAGGGTAAATTTTATTTGTCCTTAAAATAACAAAGTGTTTTGGGAAAATTAGAGGGCTTATTACACTTCTTTGTAGTCTTGGTGGTTGAATGATATGGGGAATAGAAGAGAATACTTGTCTGAATATTTGTTCTGTTTTAAAATTCAGTGTACAATGTTGAGGTGAATGGATAAAAAGGAAAAATATTGCTTTTAACTGAGCATTCTCCACCCAACTAATATACAAACATGCACAGCTTTGGGAATGTGGGAGGAAACCCGCAAAAAACCCATGTGGGATGGTGAACGTGTAGACTCCAAGGTCAGAATTGAACTTGGGTCTCTGGTGCTGTGAAGCAGCATCTCCACCAGCTGCGTCACTCTGCTGCCTCAGTGAATTGAGCTGCATCTCGACACTGATGTAAACTACATGGTTGCATCAATGTAGAAACAAGGGACTGCAGATGCTGGTTTACAAAAAATTACCACAAAGTGCTGGAGTAACTCAGCACTTCAGCCGGCATCTGTGGGGAACATGGATAGGTGACGTTTCGGGTCAAGACCCTTCTTCAGACTTCAGAAGGGCCTTGACCCAAAATATCACCAATCCATGTTCTCCATAGATGCTGCCTGTCCATCTGAATTAATCCAGAGCTTTGTGTCTTCAATTACATCAATGTCCTGAGGGAAATGGGCTGGGCCATAAATACTATCTTACAAGTGTATATAGACACAAAGTGCAGGAGTAACTCAGTGGGTCAGGCAGCATCTCTAGGGGAAAAAAAATATGGGTAACATTTCGAGTCGTGTCCCTTCTTCAGACCCCTTATAAGTCTTATAAATATCAATCACATCTTAAATATTTTATGTAATCCTTTACATGGATGAAAACAAAAGTATATTGAATGGTACAGAATATCAATATGATGGAAGAGTAAGCACAAACTCATAATTTTAGGGTGGGGAAGGGGGAAATCCAAATGTTAAAGTTTCTGAGGAAGACTATGTGAAACAAAGAGCTTGAGGCAGTTGCAGATCTGATCCCTGTAAGAATGATAAATAAACTTGAGCACATGCCCTATTAAAAGTAGGCAGTTTAAGTAAAGCTAGGATTGTACCTGATGCAGCTGCTGCTTATGATGGCCCCCAGCAAAAGCTTTTATAATTGCTAAAATGTCTGATTATTAAAGGCTTTTGGAAACAGTTGTAATAGATTCAAATAAAGAAAAGCATTAAAAAAAATTAATCAAACATGAATCTATCTAGTTCAAGGTGCATTTAATTAATATAAATAGAAGCATTTTATCAATTTTTAGATTTAAATATGCACTTATGTTCTTTCCCGTTGAGGTTGACAAATACCTTCATAGCTGAGGTAAGGTTGAGAGATCAAATGCAATGTGCCCTTTGGCTCTATGTGCCTGAGCCCTGCTCCTGGGCAGAGAGTCCATTGCTCAGACTGAAGATTGGACATGCTGCCATTTGACTTTCAGCAAATGTTTGCCTTTGGTGGGGCCGTCTGCAGGTGTGAAGGTCGGGTTAATGCACCATTATACGGCTGACCATATAATGCTATTAGCGAGTGGTTCACTCTGCAGTTCCCTTCAGCCATCAGTTCCAAAGTGTGCGCCACATAGCATGTTATACTGATTACTAACAGCTGTTCTTCCCTCACAATGACAATGAAACTGCTGCACACCAGGGGCACAGCTGGTGCGACTGCTGCCTCACAACGCCAGGGACCGAGGTTCGATCCTGACCTCAGCTGCTGTCTGTGCGGAGTTTACACGTTCTCCTTGTAACCGCATGGGGTTCCTCTGCGTTTCCTCCCATATGCCATAGACGTGCGTGTTTGTGGTTTAATTGGCCTCTGCAAGTTGCCCCTTGTGTATAAAATGCCCCTAATGTGTAGAGGGCATCTGCGTAAATGGGATAACATAGAACTAGTGTGAACGGGTGATCAATGGTCAGCGTGACTTGGTGCATAAAGTAGATTCCTCAATATATGCCTTTTTCTAATGATTGAGGTATTTTAGAGGTATTTTTACTTGCCTATTTTCGGGTATTCTCTGTACTTTATTTATGTCAGGATTTCAATATTTAAAGAGATTACAATGGACAAGCTATAGATTACTTTTCGTAATTAGTTTGGTGCTGCAGTTAGGATATTGGTAGGGCTCATTGTATTATTTTCACTAGACCTTTAGGCTGCTGTTTGTTATTACTAGGTGGGAGGGAGGTGGGGGGGCTGAATAGGATTTGTCCACTTAAGACTTTGGGCTGAGGATACTTGTAAACACTTTAGCCGTGGCATGAATATTCTAGTACTATGTCAGTATTAGTTGTGAAGTAGGCAACACTGCCATCAAACCGGTAAGGTAAAGTTATAAGCACATCCCAAACTGAGATTACAGAGGCTTAAGCCTTCACTTTACATTAGTTGCACATCTGTCCAGCAGGTGCTGCTGCTGGAGCACAAATGCCAGGATAAATGGGCTTCTTTGCATTTTTCACCCTTTAAATAATTATTCTGCGAGTTAGTTCATTCACATTGTTGGAAATGGATTTAAGGGAACGCAGATGCTGGAATCTTCAGCAAAAAACAAATGTTCATGTTATAAGAGTAGAATTAGGCCATTCGGCACATTGGGTCTACTCTGCCATTCACTCATGGCTGAGCTCTGCCTCCTAATCTAATTTTCCTGCCTTCTCCCCATAACATATTCATAACAAGAGGATTTCAGTATAGGAGTAGAGAGGTTCTTCTGCAGTTGTAGAGGGCTCTGGTCAGACCACTCCTGGAGTATTGAGTACAGTTTTGATCTCCTAATTTGAGGAAGGACATCCTTGTGATTGAGGCAGTGCACCGTACGTTCACAAGATTGATCCCTGGGATGGCGGAACTGTCATATGAGGAAAGATTGAAAAGACTGGGCTTGAATTCACTGGAGTTTAGAAGGATGAGGGGGATCTAATACAAACTTATAAAAGGATTGGACAAGCTAGGTGCAGGAAAAATGTTCCCAATGTTGGGCGAATCCAGAACCAGGGGCCACAGTCTTAGAATAAAGGGGAGGCCATTTAAGGCTGAGGTGAGAAAAAACGTTTTCACCCAGAGAGTTGTGAATTTGTGGAATTCCCTGCCACAGAGGGCAATGGAGGTAAAATCACTGGATGGATTTAAGAGAGCGTTAGATAGAGCTCTAGGGGCTAGTGGAATCAAGGGATATAGGGAGAAGGCAGGCACGGGTTATTGATTGGGGACGATCAGCCATGATCGCAATGAATGGCAGTGTTGGCTCGAAGGGCCGAATGGCCTCCTCCTGCACCTTTTTTTTTACGTTTCTAACCCTTGACACCCGTTCTAATCAAGAATTTGTCTATCTCTGCCATAAAAATATCCACTGATTTGGCCTCCATAGTCCTCTGTGGAGTGTGAATGAGTTCCACAGATTAACTACCTCTGGCTAAAGAAGTTCCTCCTCACCTCCATTCTAAAAGAGTGCCCTTTAATTCTGAGGCTATGACCTCTGGTCCTAGACTCTCCCACCAGTGGAAACATCCTTTCCAACTGCTGGAGGAAGTTGGTGGTTCAGGCAGCATCTGTGGAGGGAAATGGACATGCATTATTTTGGGTCTCCACCTGTCTTGAGACAATTTTTACATCACTGGCTATTTCTTTTTTTTAAATCAGTGATGAAATATCTTGAAGGGATACAAAGTACTGAGTTATCAGTAGCTCAGTGGGTCAGGCAGCATCTCTGGAGAACATGGATTACTGCTGAGTTACCTCATTGCCACAGAGGGCTGTGCAGGCTCCACAGCCTTCAGTGGCAAATAACTCCACAGATTCACCACCCTCTGAGCAAAGAAATTCCTCCTTTGTTCTCTCTCGTGCCAGCAAATGTACTCTATCTTTTTAAGAATGGAGGGTTTGAAAAATAGGGAACTATAGATCGGTTAGCCTGGCATCAGTGCTAAAAAAAATGCTGGAATCTATTATTAAGGGAGTGGTTGGGGGAAGTTGACGTTGATTTTTCAGAGGGAAATCATGTTTGCCAGATCTGTTAAAATTTGTTGTTGTTGTGGCTAAGAACGATTAAGAGAGCCAGTTGATGTGCATTTAGTCTTTAAAGTTTTGAAATGGGACAATACCAGAAAATCAAACAAAATTAGAATACATGGTATTAACTGGTGTGGATTGAAGATTGATTAATGGACAGTAAAGAGAGAAGTGGCGCAATGGATCATTTTTGGGTTGGGAGACTGGTCAGAACAGTATCGCAGGTCACAATCTATGTCAGTGACTCGCTCGCCTGAGGGTAATCAATCGTAATGAAATCCAAGTTTGCTGATAATGCAAA
Source organism: Raja brachyura (assembly GCA_963514005.1). The sequence goes on from OY740786.1 coordinate 63,843,903, forward strand.
GCTAGGTGTCAGTGTGAGCTATTAGAGGGATGCAAGGAGGCTTCAGGAGATTTAGACTGCCCGCATAAATGGGAAAAGACGTGCTAAATGGAATACAAATATACAATTGCCACGTTGATAGAAAAAATAGAACTAAATGGAGGAGGATGCTAGGAGGCTGCAAGGTGACTTGGATAGGCTGGGTGAGTGGGCAAATGCATGGCAGATGCAGTATAATGTGGATAAATGTGAGGTTATCCGATAATTATAAGCAGCATGAAGTAAATGAGGTGCTTGAGGAGTATAAGGAATGTAAAAAGAATCTTAAGAAATAAATTAGAAAAGCTAAAAGAAGATATGAGGTTGCTTTGGCAAGTAAGGTGAAAGTAAATCCAAAGGGTTTCTACAGCTATATTAATAGCAAAAGGATAACAAGGGATAAAATTGGTCCATTGGAGAGACCGAGTGGACAGCTATCTGCAGAGCCAAAAGAGATGGGGGAGATATTGAACAATTTCTTTTCTTCGGTATTCACCAAGGAGAAGGATATTGAATTATGTGAGGTAAGGGAAACTAGTAGAGTAGCTATGGATACTATGAGTTTCAAAGTAAAAGAAGTACTGGCACTTTTGAAAAATATAAAAGTGGATAAGTCTCCAGGTCCTGACAGGATATTCCCTAGGACATTGAGGGAAGTTAGTGTAGAAATAGCCGGGGCTATGACAGAAATATTTCAAATGTCATTAGAAACGGGAATAGTCCCCGAGGATTGGCGTACTGCGCATGTTGTTCCATTGTTTAAAAAGGGCTCTAAAAGTAAACCTAGCAATTATAGACCGGTTAGTTTGACTTCAGTGGTGGGCAAATTAATTGAAAAGATACTTAGAGATAATATATATAAGTATCTGGATAAAGAGGGTCTAATTAGGAACAGTCAACATGGATTTATGCCTGGAAGGTCATGTTTGACTAATCTTCTTGAATTTTTTGAAGAGGTTACTAGGGAAATTGACGAGGGTAAAGCAGTGGATGTTGTCTATATGGACTTCAGTAAGGCCTTTGACAAGGTTCCTCATGGAAGGTTGGTTAAGAAGGTTCAACTGTTGGGTATAAATGCAGGAATAGCAAGATGGATTCAACAGTGGCTGAATGGGAGAAGCCAGAGAGTAATGGTGGATGGCTGTTTGTCAGGTTGGAGGCAGGTGACTAGTGGGGTGCCTCAGGGATCTGTGTTGGGTCCTTTGTTGTTTGTCATGTACATCAATGATCTGGATGAAGGGGTGGTAAATTGGATTAGTAAGTATGCAGATGATACCAAGGTAGGGGGTGTTGTGGATAATGAAGAGGATTTCCAAAGTCTACAGAGTGATTTAGGCCAGTTGGAAAAATGGGCTGAAAGATGGCAGATGGAGTTTAATGCTGATAAATGTGAGGTGCTACACCTTGGCAGGACAAATCAAAATAGGACGTACATGGTAAACGGTAGGGAATTGAAGAATACAGTTGAATAGAGGGATCTGGGAATAACCGTGCATAGTTCCTTGAAGGTGGAATCTCATATAGATAGGGTGGTAAAGAAAGCTTTTGGTATGCTAGCCTTTATAAATCAGAGCATTGAGTATAGAAGCTGGGATGTAATGTTAAAATTGTACAAGGCGTTGGTGAGACCAAATCTGGAGTATGGTGTGCAGTTTTGGTCGCCCAATTATAGGAAGGATGTCAACAAAATAGAGAGGGTACAGAGGAGATTTACTAGAATGTTGCCTGGGTTTCAACAGCTAAGTTACAGAGATAGGTTAAATAAGTTAGGTCTTTATTCTCTGCAGCGCAGAAGGTTAAGGGGGGACTTGATAGAGGTCTTTAAAATGATGAGAGGGATAGACAGAGTTAATGTGGACAAGCTTTTCCCTTTGAGAATAGGGAAGATTCAAACACGAGGACATGACTTTAGAATTAAGGGACAGAGGTTTAGGGGTAACATGAGGGGGAACTTCTTTACTCAGAGAGTGGTAGCGGTGTGGAATGAGCTTCCAGTGGAAGTGGTGGCGGCAGGTTCGTTGGTATCATTTAAAAATAAATTGGATAGGCATATGGATGAGATGGGTATGGAGGGTTATGGTATGAGTGCAGGCAGGTGGGACTAAGGGAAAAAAGTTGTTCGGCACGGACTTGAAGGGCCGAGATGGCCTGTTTCCGTGCTGTAATTGTTATATGGTTATAAAGTCAGCATGGGTTTACGAAAGGTAAATCATGTCTGACAAATCTGATAGAATTTTTCTGATAGGATGTAACTAGTAGAGTGGATAAGGGAGAACCAGTGGATGTGTTATATCTAGACTTTCAGAAAGCTTTCGACAAGGTCCCGCATAAGAGATTAGCATACAAACTTAAAGCACACAGTATTGGGGGTTCAGTATTGACGTGGATAGAGAACTGGCTAGCAAAGGGTAGGAGTAAATGGGTCCTTTTCAGAATGACAGGCAGTGACTAGTGGGGTACCACAAGGCTCAGTGCTGGGACCCCAGCTAATTACAATATATATTAATGATTTGGACGAGGGAATTCAATGCAACATCTCCAAATTTGCAGATGACACCAAGCTGGGGGGCATTGTTAGTTGTGAGCAGGATGCTTGGAGGCTGTAGGGTGATTTGGATAGGCTGAGTGAACGGGCAGATGCATGGCAGATGCAGTATAATGTGGATAAATGTGAGGTTATCCACTTTGGTGGCAAAACCATGAGGGTAGACTATTATCTGAATGGTGGCAGATTAGGAAAAGGGGAGATGCAACGAGACCTGGGTGTCATGGTACACCAGTCATTGAAAGTAGGCATGCAGGTGCAGCAGGCAGTGAAGAAAGCAAATGGTATGTTAGCATTCATAGCGAAAGGATTTGAGTATAGGAGCAGGGAGGTTCTACTGCAGTTGTACAGGGTTTTGGTGAGGCCACACCTGGAGTATTGCATACAGTTTTGGTCTCCAAATCTGAGGAAAGACATTCTTGCCATAGAGGGGGTACAGAGAAGATACACCAGACTGATTCCTGGGATGTCAGGACTTTCATATGAGGAAAGACTGGATAGACTCGGCTTGTACTCGCTGGAATTTAGAAGATTGAGGGGGATCTTATAGAAACTTACAAAATTCTTAAAGGGTTGGACAAGCTAGATGCTGGAAGATTGTTCCCGATGTTGGGGGAGTCCAGAACAAGGGGTCACAGTCTAAGGATAAGGGGGAATTCCTTTAGGACCGAGATGAGGAAAACATTCTTTACACAGAGAGTGGTGAGTCTCTGGAATTCTCTGCCCCAGAAGGTAGTTGAGGCCAGTTCTTTCGCTATATTTAAGAGGGCGTTAGATGTGGCACTTGTGGCTAAAGGGATCAGGGGGTATGGAGAGAAGACAGGTACGGGATACTGAGTTGGATGATCAGCCATGATCACATTGAATGGCAGTGAAGGGCCGAATGGCCTACTCCTGCACCTATTTTTCTATGTTTCTATGACGCAACAAGTCCTCTGCATCCCACTTCAACTGGATAGACTTTGGTGTTGCAGCCACGCTGCTTTGCCTCTGCTGCAAGCTCTGCGTAGCGCAGCTTCTTACGCTCATAGGCCTCCTCTACTGAGTTCTCCCATGGAACTGTGAGCTCTATGATGTAAGCAGTCTTCTGTGAAGGGGACCAGAACACCAAGTCTGGCCTGAGGTTGGTTGAAGCAATTTCAGATGGAAAGATTAGTTGTCGGCCGATGTCCACAAGTATCTTCCAGTCACGGGTCCTGCATAGGTTTCCTTCTTCTGATCTGGTGGAAGGATGTTTAGGTGTTTTCTGTTCTTCTCGGACAAAGGTTGTTGCCCTTAAGGTGGGGGGGGGGGGGGGGGGGGGGGTTGCTTGCTCTCGGAGGCAAGGAGTTGGTCGCACACTGCCTGTTCTCAAGCGCTGTTGCCAGGCCTTTTAGTACCCGATTATGCCGCCACGTGTATCTCCCTTGCGTGAGGCTGGTTTTGCAAGCTACCATGATGTATTTGAGGGTCGCTTGAATTGGGCAGAGGGCACAGGTTGGATCCTCGCCACTAAGGAAGGTTCTTTGGTGATGGAAGCATGTCATATGTCGCTCTGATGATGAAGCTGATCTTGCTTGATTCCATTTCCATAGTTCTTTCCAGCTGATCTTCCTCCACTCCACAACTTCCCACTGCATCCATCGCCCCTGTTTGGCAAGAGAAACCGCCTTTGCACTTCTTGCGGCCGCCTCCTATCGCCGCACCTCCTCAACCACCAATGTCCTCCGCTCTGTTGTGTTGCGGCCTTTCGCTAAGTTGGTTTACTTGTCGTCAGGCCAAAGCCTCCTCTTCCCTGCTGCACTTGCCCCACGATGTATTTGTGCCTCAGGGCTGATGAAGCTTGCTGTACTGCATCAGATAGTGTCCACTTCCGGCCAGTTACTAGAGGCGGCGCAACAGCACTGATGGTCTTGTCTCTAGAGTCCCTCAGTGTCATCTGAAGTCTTACTTTAGAACACTTGTATTCCTCTGTTAGACTAGTGAGAGGTTGTTCCAGGACCCATTTACCATAGAGGCAGGAGTCCAAACTGTGGGCACCAGAGCTTCAGTTTCCCAGGCAGCAGGGTCTGATTGATGTTCTCCAGGCCATTGACAATTTCTTGCCTTAGTTGTTGCACCTGTTCCTTGTCCTTGAGACTTGCTTTGTACCATCTGCCCAGGCTTTTTACTGGTTGCTCATACACTGTTGGTATTGGGTCGTCACCGATGCAGAATATTGTGTCTCTAAGCACCCCCTTAACTATGGAGATGCTTCGAGATTTACTTGGTTTGATTTTCATTCGGGCCCACTTGATGTTCTCCTGCAGCTTTCCTAGTAGCCGCTTGGTGCATGCTGCAGTAGTGGTTAGTGTTGTCACATGACCAACACTGGTGACCTATTTTGCCCACAGATTGTCAGTAACTTCCAAATTATATCCCTGCAAAGAATCCAACTTGACCCTCATTCATTGGCGCCCTCTTTTCTGCAACTTGTTGAACTGGGTCTGACCTGATGCTTTCTTTCGAGCAGTTAGCAGTTCCTTCCTACAACAGTCCATAACAATTCTGAAACACCTTTGACACAAAGTACTGAAGTAACACCGTTTGGGTGGCACGCTGGTGCAGCGACTGAGTTGGTGCCTTGCAGCGCTTGCAGTGCAAGAGACCGGGGTTCACTCCTGATTACGGATGTTGTCTGTACAGAGTTTGTACCTTCTCCCTGTGACCGCGTGGATTTTATCTGAGATCTTCAGTTTCCACCCACACTCCAAAGACGAACAGGTATGCAGGTAAATTGACTCTGCAGCATCTCTGGAGAATATTGACGGGTAATGTCACGGGTCCGGACCCTTCTTCAGACTGATCTCCAGCATTTATTCTTTGCAAGATTTAGTTTTCAAGATTCTTTACACAAAGATTCTTTAATATGCCTCTCCTGCCTGCAGTGAATTTCAAAATAAATTAATTGACTTTGTGTTTGAACGATCATTTAAATTAATTAAATCATCTCTGTAGATAATTCCATGGATTATTTCTTGCTCAGAATAAGTTTGTTTCCACATAGTATTGCCTCCATTCTTCCATTGCAAACACAGCACTGGCTGTTTGCTTTTGCGGTTTTGCCCACGGGTGAGGTAACTTGTCTCTGACTTTGGGCTTTAATTATCTATTCATGATTAAGAAGTCTGCAAAGAAGCAGCCACCTTGTTGCTTAGCCCTCTCTTCTTCAATGGGAACATGCCCGACAGGCAGGGAATTTACATAATTGCTCCTCAGTCCTATCCCTTTATCTTGTCAAATCATTCTAATGATTCATTTCTGCATTTGCATATTTCGTGCTCTTCTATTTCTCCTGCACACGAAGGGAAATGTTTAACTTCCCTCCAGGTTAGAAATTATATCACCTTTTTGAATTATTAAATTTAAAGCTACATATTTAGATTGAAATATTGTAACTAATTTCATTTAAGTCTGTATGTGCATATGTTACATATTCATAATTCAGAAGAGGAGTCAAAGACAGTTTTCTTTTTCTTTTTCAGGCTTGGCAGCTGAGGTTTAGCCACCTTGTTGGATATGGTGCCAAATATTACTCCTACCTTATGTCAAGAGCCGTGGCCTCGATGGTTTGGAAACAATGCTTCATGAAGGACCCGCTTAACAGGTTAAAAAAAGGGGGGGATATTGAATTAAATTGCATTGTATTCTTTGGTCAATGAAAAGGAAATGGGAATTGCGATGAGAAAATTTGGGAACCAAGAGATCTATTTATGTAAAAGGAGATACGTAATGATCGTAGAGCAAATTCACTTGGACATTCAAAAGGGAATTACAGAATGAGTGGGAATTTAGAAGGCTGTCGGCAAATAATACAGGAACAGAACTAATTACATACACCCCAAAGACGTCCAGGCTTGTAAGTTAATTGGCTTCAGTAATAAAATTATACATTTCCCTGGATTACACTGGATAGTGCCAGTGTACGGAGTGATCACTAATCGGCGCGGACTCGGTGTGCTAAAGGGCCTGTTTCCGAGCTGAATCGCTAAACTAAGAGGCTGTAGATGCTGGAATCTGTAGCAAAAAAGTCTGAAGAAGGATCTCGACCTGAAATGTCACCCATCCTTTTTCTCCAGATTTGTTGCCTGACTCGCTGAGTTACTCCACTTTGTGTCCATCTTCGGTATAAAGCAGAATCAGCAGTTCCCAGTACGGGATAGTTGCTGGTTGGCGCGGACCAAAGGGCCCATTTCCGCGCCGTATCTCTAAAGCCAGCAATGGGAGCAAGGGGTCAAGTTATCTCCGCCAGTTCTGTACAATTCTATGAAAGGAGGTGTCTCTGTTTAAAACGGGGACATTTATAATTCAGATTGTTACTATGCTGAGTGAGATTGTGGATTTCTATTTTTTTTTAAACAATGGGGAATAAATCATTTTTCTTGACCAAAGAACAAAATAACTAGAAACAACATATTTGATTTGAATGCTGATCTACATCTCTTATTCGAGTGTTGACATTCAACAAATATACTTCATGTGGTCAGTTCTGTCACTTTTTTTTACCTTGTGTTAACTAATCCATCTAAAACATTTGGGCTTTTGTAGGCTGTAAAAGTCCTTTGATCATCGGTTTGGATTGCATATTGTTTTGCCTGTCAAACAAGGTATGTTTCCGTTTAAATCAATAATAAACCAAAAATATTTACTGCACTTTTGACATCTTGACATTTTTGATAAGTATGTCAAGATGTCAAAAATACAGCAAATATTTTTGGTTTAAAATTTGACATAAAGTCATACAATAAGGAAAGAGGGCTTTCAGCCCTCCATGCGTATGCCAACCAAGATGCCCCTTCTATGTTAGCTCCACCTGCCTGCGGTTTGCCTTTTTCCCCTCTAAACCTTTCCTATCTTTTACAAATGTCTTTGACATATTTTGGTAGTAATTACCTCGTCCGGCAGCTTGTTCCATAAACCCAACATTCTGTGTGGAAAAAGCAGCCCGGCCCTCCTCCACCCCTGTCCCCGTCCCCGCCCCCCCCCCCCCCCAAAAAAAAAAACGCTTCTCACCTCTACCTGTCACAGGGGATGATTATCTGTCTGGCGCACGATCGGCTGGTTCCCCCCCCTTCTCCCCCCCCTTCTTCCCTTCTCCCCCCCCCTTCTTCCCTTCTCCCCCCCCTTCTTCCCTTCTCCCCCCCTTCTTCCCCTCTCCCCCCCCTTCTTCCCCTCTCCCCCCCCTTCTTCCCCTCTCCCCCCCCCCTTCTTCCCCCCCCTTCTTCCCCCCCCTTCCCCCCCCCTTCCCCCCCTTCTTCCCCCCCCTTCTTTCCCCCCCCCTTCTTCCCCCCCCCTTCTTCCCCCCCCCTTCTTCCCCCCCCCCTCTTCTTCCCCCCCCCCTCTTCTTCCCCCCCCCCCCTTCTTTCCCCCCCCCCCTCAAACACCTGCTTTCCAGACAATGTTATATGGCAAGCATCGACCTTAAAGATGCATATTACTCGGTGTCTGTTCACTTCGATGATAGGAGATATTTGAAATTTAGCTGGATGAATCAATTATGGCAATTCAAAGCACTGCCTAATGGATTAACCTCTGCTCGGAGATTGTTCACCAAATTGTTAAAACCAATACTGGGACTACTTGGAGCTCAGGGTCATATTGTAATGGCCTATTTGGACGATATTTTTATTGTAGGTAAGACTCGGGACCCAGCTGAATCATCCGTTTCAGTTGTTAAACCACATCCTTTCAAAAGTGAGCGTATCATTCATCCAGATAAGTCCAAATTAACACTAGTCAGAGTTATTGATTATTTAGGTTTCACTATTAACTCGGATCACATGTCAGTGACTCTGCCTAGGGACAAAAGGCTGCAGCTAATTGAAGGCTGTGTTAAGCTCATTGACACAACAACCTTCAATTAGACAAGTGGCCAGCTTGGTTGGCAAATTAGTGGCTTCATTTCCAGCTGTGCAGTTTGGACCTCGACATTACCAGCAATTGCAGCGAGCGAAGGAACAAGCACTGACGTTGCATTCCGGTCGTTATGACAGGCCCATGCAAATACCACCTGCGGCCATTGCTGAAGTACAATGGTGGATTATGAATGTCTCAAGCTCTTCCAGCCAAATTCTGGTTGAACCATCTTCTATTGTCTTACAGACTGATGTCAGTGCACTAGGTTGGGGCGCTACTGATACTATTTCCAGCTGTGGGGGCAGATGGAATATGCATGAGGCACCTCTTCTGCAATCACGAGGAATTAATGATTTAGAGCTTTTAGGAAAATGTTATGGGCTTAAAGCTTATTGTTCTACTAAATGTCACTTGCATGTTCAAGTTCAGACTGACAACACCACGGCAGTGGCGTATGTTAATCATATGGGTGGAATCAAGTCGGAATCTTGTGATAGATTGGCAAATCTGATTTGGGACTGGTGTATTTCCAGAGACATTTGGCTTTCAGCTATCTACCTACCAGGTAGATTCAACATCGTGGCAGAAACAAGGTCTCGCAAATTCAATTACAACACAGAATAGATGTTGAATCATGACGTATTTAATAATGTTGTTGCTCGGTATGGGATGCCAGATATCGATTTGTTTGCATCCAGACTAAACCACCAGTTGCCTAAATATGTTTCGTGGGAACCAGATCCTGGGGCAGCAGCGGTAGATGCATTCTTGCTGCATTGGGGTGTAATGTTTGTGTATGCATTTCTTCCTTTCTGCAAAAAATTAAGCAGGACTCCGCCTCAGGAATATTGGTGGTACCCGACTGGCCTACTCAGCCATGGTTCCCTCTCGTTTTACAGATAAACATACAGCCACTTATGACTGTTCCCGAACATCGCAACCTACTGGTACACCCTGTAACTGGTAGTCAACACCCTTTATATGATCGTATCAATCTGTTGGTTTACAGATTCTAAGAAGGCCATACCTGGGGAGAGGACTTTGGATGTTCTTACTGCGGCCTGGAGATATATTACCCAGAAACAGTACATCTCTTATATAAGGAAATGGGTGGTGTTCTGCTTCCGGCAAAATATTACATACTACACAGCAGGCTTCTCCGACGTACTAGAGTTCCTGTCGACCCTCTTTTTCGATCAAGTTATAATGCGATCAATACGGTCCTGTTTTCATATTTATGGATGGGATCGGAACGACATTCTGTGGGGTCACACCCTCTCATCTCCAGATTTATGAAGGGAATTTTTAATTCCAATCCTCCCAGGCCCAGGTATTCGACAATCTGGGATGTTCGCAAAGTACTTATTCTCCGTCAATAGACTCCTATCACAGCCCTGTGTTTGGACAAACTCTCCATGAAGGTAGTCATGCTCATGGCACTGGTTTCGGCACAACGGGTGCAGACATTACAAAAACTGTGACTCGACAGGATGGAAGTATCTGCAGATGCCATTAAATTTTCCATCTACGATCTACTCAAACAGAGCAGACCGGGGGTGACAGGGTTTAGGATTACCTTTTCGGTATACCCTACGGATTCACGCCTATGTGTGGTGTCACACCTATTGTGTTACATTAAGGCCACCAGCACCCTAAGTGGTGCGGAATCAGCATTATTGTTTAGCCACAGATAACCGCATAATAAAGTGTCGGTTCAGACTATTTCAAGGTGGCTAAAGCAGGTTCTGGCTTGTGCAGGTATTGACACTGACATTTTAAAATCTCATTCCACCAGGGCGGCATGAACGTCAGCGGCCAAGGCATTGGACATCCCTATAGACCATATCCTCGCGGCCGCAGGGTGGTCAAGTGAGCGGAAGTTTCACCAATATTATCACAAACCACTTGCTGAACCAGGGGTGTTTGCCCGTTCTGTTTTAAGTTCAGTTTTATATAGCTTCCCCCAGGGGTTGCTATTGTTTTCGTTAAACATTAAACCGTTATTACATTTAAAATCAATGTCATGGTTTAATGCATTATTGATTCTTTCCTCATTCTGAGTCAATCGATGCAGTGAGACACCTGAATTTGAATCTACGCCATGAAATCACAGAGCTTTGAAATCTTCACGTCGTCACTCACGTGACTCCGAATTAAAATAGTAAGATTAAACGAGTACTTACCACTTTGAAGTTTGATGAGGAGTTACGTTGGCGATTACGTACCCTCCACGCCCAACCTTCTCTCACAAAGGTCATCTGGTAGTTCTAGGTTTCTGCTCTACTATTGTACTTAAATTACTATTACCTGTGATTTCATACCGCTGCTTTGAAGATTGACACGCATGCGGCCTGACGGGGTCGTCTTCACGTAATCACCAACGTAACTCCTCATTAAATAAAGATAAAACTTAAAACTGGTAAGTTCTTGTTTAATCTTACTATTCTATTGGGATAAATTCTGTGGCATAGAATAGACATGCAACATCTACAGGACAAATTCAGATCATTTCATAATGGGCCATTATGGGCTCCAACCTTCCTTGCTATCTCATTCATTGAATAGCTTTCTCACTTTGGCATTGTTTATCTGATTGATAATGAAGTGATTTGAAATGGACTAATTGGACACATCTTGCAAAAAGCCTGCACAGGTACTGTTTTACAATGTTTAAAATATATTTGGACAGGTTTATGGATTGGATAGGTTTAGAGGAATATGGGACTAGCTCGGGAAGGAATCTTCGTAAATTATCAAGTTATAGAATTAGGTCATTCAGCCCATCAAGCCTATTCCACCATACAATCATGGCTGGTCTATCTTTCCCTCTCAATCTCCTGCCTTGACCCCTGACACCCTTACTAATCAAAAATCTGTCAATCTCCGCCATAAAAATATCCATTGACGGGGCCTCCACAACCGTCTGGCAGTGAATTCCACAGATTCCTCATCATCTCCTTTGTACTTTTTTTTTTTTCTGAGGCTATGACTTCCGGTCCTAAACTCGCCCTCTTGATCGACATGGATGAGTTGGGCCAATCGGCCTGTTTCCATGCTTTATGACGATAACTATTATACTTTTGCTTTTGAAGTCAATAGACACACAATATGATATATGCAGATTTCGTGTAAATGACAAGGTATGAATTTTTACACCAAAGTATTATGATTGGAAAATCTAGGTCATTAAGTAAGAAAGTGTAAAAAACAAGAAGCAGTCTAAACTGGGTACATATTCCAGATTTTTCGCCTTCAGAGGCAAAGATGTTTAGAACAAGGTGCTGGCATAGGATAAGGCAAGGAAGGGCATGATCTGTGCAAATTAATTTTTTAAAGGTCATGGCATGCGTGTATTTAGTGTACACACATCTTGTCCTGCTCCAAAAGTAGTCAAGTTAAAATTCCTGTGTTTGCATTACAATATAAAACTAACGTTCACCACTTAAGACATATGAGCACAAAAATCAAGATGGCACATGAAAGCAGAACCAAAGTTTGCTGCATTATTGGAGGTTTCATCTATCAGATGAGATTTTAAACAAAGTCCCCATCTCCTTAATAAAGTTGATGAAAAAAGATGGTTCAATGGTTCAGCGAAGCTTTATTTGTCATATGCTACTGCACAGTGAACTTCTTTTTGCATACTTACACATGTGGGCGTCACCATGTTTTGGCGCCATTTCCAAAGTCCGGTCCACCGCACGCTCGGTCTACTGGAGCAGTTGCCGATCCCGGTAGGCCCCGGGCTCCTGCAGGCTCTTTCCCCAGAAGGTTCAGCCCTCTCTTCATCTTTGCGTTCCTAGCTGCCTCCTGCAGCCGACCTTGAGGGGGCTGGAGGCAATACCCCGGCACATCCTCCTACTGGCCCACTCCTCGCGACCATAGTCTCTAGTGGCGATCCAATGTGAGGAAGATTAGGGAAATCAGCTGTTATTTGGTGTTAATTCAGCTCGTCATTATCATAATGGCATTTGTCACAACTTGTGCACACGTTGTCGCTGCATTTTCTATTTTACCACAGTGACAGCACTTTGCTGTAAAGCACTTTGGGGTGGCCGAGAGCCATTATGATTATACATAAAAAGATTAGGCTGGTTTCAACCTCAAAGGGAAAAAGATAAAAGGTGTATGGTTATGACTGTCTTATATTATTCTGAATATATTAACATCAACAACTGGTCAAAATTCAACTTCAGGCAAAATCCATAAATTGCATAATTGATCAATTGTCATTATTTGCCAATGACTGTTTAGAGATACAGAGCGGAAACAGGCCCTTTAGCACCCCATCTCCGCACCGACTGGCGATCCCCGCACACTAGCACTCTCCGACACACACTAGAGTTTATTTATAATTTTACCAAGCCAATTAGCCTACAGACCTGTACGTCTTTGGAGTGTGGGTGGAAACCGGAGCGCCCGGAGAAAACCTACACATGTCACGGGGAGAACGTACAACTCCGTACAGACAGCATCCGTTATCGGGATCGAACCCGGGAATCTGGCCTTGTAAGGCAGCAGCTCTACCACTGAAGGGGGGTAGGAAAGAAAGCTGGGAGAGAGTAAAGGCAGGACAGAGCATGGGCAATAATAGGTGAACACAGGCGAGGGGGGTTTTGGATAGGCAGGTTGTTTGACAAAGGTCAGTGGTGAAGTTTTTATCTTTTATATAACAAAGTATTTTTTTTCTTTTTAAGCAGTGCTCATTCCCGAAGTATTTTGAATTAGCCATTGACTACATTTTGACTCACAAATGAGTTGACCTTGTGAAATGATATGTTTAACTATAACTCCCACCTTGTGCTCCCACAGTTAGAGACTGTTAACAGACAAAGTGCTGAAGTAACTCAGCCGGTCAGGCAGCATTTCTGGAGGAAAAGGATGGGTGACGTTTCGGGTCGGGACCCTTCTTCAGACTGAAAGTATAGGGGAGGGAACTGGAGGTAGGAAAAGGCCAGAGCAGGGCGGGCAACAGATGACCATGGAAGCGCAGAGCCGATAATAGCCCGTTGTTGGCTGGGGATATAGGTGATATAACGAAGGGATATGAATGTGGAACTTGTAGAACGACTACGGTGGGGGAGGGGATGGGGAGGGAACGCAAGAGTTACTTGAAATTAGAGAAGACTGTCACCTTTATAGTTAATAGCAGGAGCATGTTTATGACTGTATACAGGCGAAAGTGAGGGGGTGAGAAGGCGGGACCCGTGAGGAAATTGTACCTTTTTCGATGCCCAATGGTTCAACTGTAAATGAACTGAGCGCTCTTTATGAGAGTCCAGGAAAAAATTAAGGAAGAAGTGGGCAGCGATGGAGTTGCTGCCTTACAGCACCAGATACCTGGGTTCCATCCTAACCTCGGGTGCTGTCTATGTAGAGTTTGGGAGAGTCCCCAGTGTTTAGGATAGAACGAGTGTACGGGGATCGCTGGTCGGCGTGGACACAGTGTTTCCACGCTGTATCACTAAACTAAACTAATGTTCATATTATAGCAACAATGAAATTGGTGCTAGCCTTAGTTACATTGTGAGAAATCTAATTGCCTTACCAAGACCAAAAGCATTACAAACTGGAGGAGTTTTCAAGAAAACTAGAAAATATGGTCCTTGACATTACCCTATCTATGGAATAGATATCTTATCTATGGAGTCTCTTAGGGGATTCAAGAACCAGAGGACATGGGTTTAAGATGAGGGGGTGAAAGATTTAATAGGAACCCGAGGGGCAACATTTTTACACGATAAGTGGTAGGTATGTGGAACAAGCTGCCAGAGGGGGTGGTTGAACCAGGTAATATCACCAATTTTAAAAAAAAAACTTTTGAACAGGTACATAGATAGGAAAGGTTTAGAGGGATATGGGCCAAATGCTGACAGGTGGGACCAGTGTGAATGGGCCAAAGTGGCTGTTTCCGCACTGTATGACTCTTTGACTATATGACAATCAAATGAAAACTGTATCCATATGTTGGGTGGAAAAAAATTGCAGTGCAAAGTACTCAGCATTTTCAGGTAAAAAGCAGTGTTTTTTAAGAAGCAGTTGTTCTTCCTGTAATATAAATATTATTTTAGAAATGGTGCTACGTAATCATAAAAATGTTGTTCAATCAATTTTAACCAGGTTGAAAATACTTATCAGTATCTCCGTTGGTGAACAAGCTTTGAATGCAGGTGGTGTAATATTATCTTTTTTCCCCCTCAGGGTTGTGGGAGAGCGATACCGCAGAGAGATGTTGGCACATGGTGGTGGAAAAGTACCTATGTTCATGGTGGAAGGTAAAACAAAATCTTGGTTAATTTTGTTTCCACTTCACTATGTTTTACTGTACAATATCCAGGCTGTTGATTTTTCAGTTTATCTGGGGACAAGCTGTACGTTCAGTTGTTGAAAACACACAATCAGAATGGCTTTCCAATCTACAGATCTTCATTGGAGTCGGAGGAAAGGTTATATCAGGCAGGACGGCTGGGGCGGCATGATAGCGTAGCGGTAGAGTAGCTGCCCTACAGTGCCAGAGACCCTGGTTTGATCCTGACTACGGGTCCGGTCTGCCTGGAAGTTTGAGCGTTCTCCCTGTGATCGCGTGGGTTTTCTCTGGGTGCTCCGGTTCCCCCCCCCACACTCCAAAGATTTGTAGATTAATTGGTTTCGGTAAAATTGTAAATTGTGCGTAGTGTGTGGAGATAGTGTTAGTGTATGGGGATCACTAGTTGGGGCAGACTTGGTGGGCCGAAGGACCTGCTTCTGCGCAGTTTCTCTGAGCTAAACTAAACATCTTGGAAATGCTGACACCTCTTATCTTGGGCTTTCTGCTGTCCATCTCAGTTGTTTTACCACATTTCAATTTGTAGACTGTGTAAACAAAGTTTTCAGCATTTCTGGATGTTGAAGAGGAAACCCAGAATGTGAAATGATTAATTTTATCCTTCACAAATTAATCTGCCGACAAATGGTAATGTTTTGCAAATCACAAAGTGCTGGAGGAACACAGCAGGTCGGGCACACTCTCTAACACTTTGGGATTTCGATCTATTTATTTTATAAATTTCATATTTTGTTACTAATGCGAGTTCAAATTCAGTTTTTTAAAAAAAAGGGCAAATCCAAAACATGAATCTTTTCAAGTTTTGGCAGTCAAGCAAAGAACATGAAAGCAGAGCCATCAAATGTGTACTTTTTACAAATCAGTTTGCCATATCTCATTTCATGGCCATTTGCATCCTTGATATAAGAATAGTTTTCATTCAGCGAAAGGGCACTATAAACAATGTGGTTGCTGTGTGCTCCCCCGCAAGTTTGAAAGAGGTTCTGATTCAAGACCGTAAACTATGATCAAAGTCTGCTGTCTGTTTACCGAGCCAAGCAAATGGTGTCCGTCTCTGGCTCCTTTTCTCTGAGACTATTTGTGAGTGTCTCTCTTTCTCTTTCCCTTTATTTTCTGAAGTATGATGCTCTGAATTTTTAGTTCAAAAAGATCTTTGACTTCCAACAACTAAGCTGCCATCAGGCTATCTGACTACCAGATTCTAAAATTCATGCGTACAGCACATGAAGAAGTAAAAAGTGCACGCATAATAAATGTGTAAATATTTTGCAGGGTGCGGGATGAAGTTTTGAATGTGCACAGAGCTGAGGGATAAGATTTAGTTTAGTTTAGTGATACAGCATGGAAACGAGTCCTTTGTCCCACGGCGTCCGCACCGACCAGTGATCACCCCGTACACTAGTTCTATCCTACACTCTTGGGACAATTTACAGAAGCCAAGTGACCTAAAAACCTGTACGTCTTTGGAATGTAGAAGGAAACTGGAGTCCCCCGGAGAAAACTCACGGGGTCACAGGAAGAACGTGCAATCTCCAAACAGACAGCATCCGTAGTCAGGATCGAACCCAGGTCTCTGGCACAGTTAGACAGCAACTCTACCGCTGCGCCACTGTGCCGCCCAGATAAAATAGTTTATTGAAAAGTTAATTACCCTGTATTTAAAAATATTAATCTGACAGAATTGCAGTAGTTGAATTTTTTGTTATATGCCAGGTGTTTATTTTGAGCTGTACTGGGTAATGTTTAGGGGCATGGTTTTCCACAGACAATGGCGGATGCCTGAAACGTGCTGCCAGGGATGGTGATGGAGGCAGATATAATAGACATTTAAGAGGCTTTTAGATGGGCGCATGGATATGCACAGAATGTAGCGATATGGAACACGTGCGCACAGAGGAGATTAGTTTGATATAGCATCATGTTCGGCATGGATATTGTGGGCCGAATGGCCTGTGCTGTCAGTCCTGTTCAGATATAAGTACAACCTGTTCCTCTGATACAGGTCACATCTCCCTTCAAAATAGTCCCAGTGATCCAGGAAACTAACGTCTGCACCATCCCATCAACTACACATTCATCTGACCTATCTTTCTATTGCTCTGTTCAATATTTATTCTTCAAATACTATGCTGGAGCAGATCACTTGGTCAATATTATGTTAGTATTTGTGTGCATAGGCTTATCGTCGTATTTTCCACTTCATGTCAATGACTAGAGTTCAAAGGTGCTTTAGTGGCTGTTAAGTGCTTTAGGATATTCTAAAATTGTGAAAGGGTTCACATAAATGCAGATTCTTTATTTTGCTTGTTTAAATTAGCATTGTCCCAGGGATTCAATATTAAAAGCTTTTCCTAACCTGAGCTGTGCAATCACAGGTAAGATCTGAGTGAGGTGGAGATGCAAAAGAGTCAAGAGTGTATTACTTTCATATGTCCTCAATTCTTACCTGCGTTTAAAAACTGCAGCTGCTGAAATCTGGTACAAAAAAACAAGCAGCTGGAGGAACTCAGCAAGTCAGACAGCATCTGTGAAGGGAAATGAACAGTTGAGGTTTCAGGCTGATAGACCCATCCTCACTTCCAGCATCAACTATCTTCATTTCCAACTGTTGAAGTGACATCAACCCTCTCATTTCCATCTGCCATTGCGACATGATGATCTGGATCAACTTTAAACTAAAAAACAGCACAGTTTCAGAGCTGCTGCCTCACAGTATCAGACCCAAGTTCAATCCTGGCCTTGGGTGCTGTCTAAATGGAGTTTGCACGTTTTCCCTGTGACCGCGTGGGGCTTCCTCTGTGTGTTATGATTTCCTTCCACATTCAAAGGCATGCAGGTTTGTAGGTTAATTGGCCTCTGTAAATGTCCCCGTTGGCAAGTTCACAAGTTGTAGTAATAAGGCCATTCGGCCCATCAATTCTACTCCGCCATTCGATCATGGCTGTCCCCTAATCCTAATTTCCTGCCTTCACCCATAACCCTTGGCAGCTGTTCTAATCAAGAATTTGTCTATCTCTGCCTTAGAAATATCCACTGTGATGGCACTGTCATGGATGATCAGCCATGATCACATTAAATGGCGGTGCTGGCTCGAAGGACCGAATGGCCTACTCCTGCACCTATTGCAGAACTGCCATTTAGTACGGATTTTCCGTATTTTGTACGGAAACGTGATAAGAATACGGATGTACGATTTTGCGTTGTTAAATACAGATTTTTTAAAAGTAAAAGAGGGGATCTTATTGAAACCTATAAGATTATTAAGGGTTTGGACATGCAAGAGGCAGGAAACATGTTTACGATGTTGGGGGAGTCCAGAGCCAGGGGCCACAGTTTAAGAATAAGTGGTAAGCCATTTAGAACAGAGATGAGGAAACACTTTTTCCACACAGAGTTGGAGGCCAGTTTTCTGGATACTTTCAAGCTAGATAGGGCTCTTAAGGATAGCAGAGTCAGAAGGCAGGAACGGGGTGCTGATTGTGGATGATCAGCTATGATCACATTGAATGGCGGTGCTGGCTCGACGGGCCGAATGGCCTACTCCTGCATCTATTGTCTATTGTATACCAGCACCTGCAGTTCCTTGTTCCTAGTCTGTAAAATAAATGGCCTCAAGCGGCATTTGTTGATTGCAGAATGGAATTTGTAAATTTTGTATCCCTTTATGTTGAGTCGTTAAGCACAATGATGCAGTGGTAGAGTTGCTGCCTTGCAACACCTGAGACCCAGGTTTGATCCTGACTATGGGTGCTGCCTGTACGAAATTTGCATGTTCGCCCTGTGCCTGTGTGGGTGCTCCGGTTTCCTGGTTTGCTGTGTTTGTGCTGGTTTGCAGATGTGCTGGTTTGTAGGTTAATTGGCTTCCGTAAATAGTCCCCAGTGTGTAGGATAATATAGAATGAATGTACGGGCGATTGTTGGTCAGCACGGACTTGGTGGGTCGAAAGGCCTGTTTCATGCTGTACCTCTAAACTGAACTAAATATAATTTTCAAAAAGTATCTAAAGGGCCTGTCCCACTTGGCGATAGTTTTGGCGACCGCTGGCGTCATTGACTGATGTGTCAGGGTTGCCGAAAAATTTTGGACATTTCAAAATCCAGCGGCGACAAAAAAATGTTGCGACACTGGAGGAATCACCGCGCGTCAATACATCATCACGCTGCATAACGCCACAACTTTTTCGGTAACCTGATACGTCAGTTAATTATGCCGGCAGTCGCCGAAAAAATCGCCAAGTTGGACAGACCCTTAACCAGTTTTAAGTGATAAGCACATTTTGTCTTTCCTGATATTAGTTTTTTCTGATAATCTGTTTCTGTTCTCCAAGGAATGCTTGTCATATCATTTCATATAAAAAATGCAGATTAAATACTTCTCCATTTCAACTCTTGGCCTGTCGTTGCCCTGGCAAGAAAGAAGAACCTGAATAAGGAAGAAAATAACTGTGCTAATGCTTTGCACTTCATAAAGTTTTATGATGTGTAATTATTTTAGCCAGCAGCAAAGTATTCCAGGTTAATAAGAAATGGTTACCATAGAATAAACAGATAACTTTTTAGAAACAAAAAAAGTGCAGATGCTTATTTATACCAAAGAAAGACAGAAAGTGCAAGAGTAACTCAGCAGGTCAGGCAGCATCTCTGGAGAAAAATGATGGATGATATTTTGGGACGGGACGCTTCTTTGGACTGTTGGTTAACATTTCAAGGCGTGACTCTGCTTCGAATTGCGCCACAAAAATACGTTTTTAGCTTTGTAGTTGTGTTCTGTTCTACCTCGATAAGGAGGATGAGAATTACCTTTTGCAGATGACTGTCGTGAGTCACTGAGTTGGTCCAGTTCCAAAATGCTTTTTGTAGCTTCTTTGGGTCGAGGGGGGATAATTAGCTGAACTTTGTCATTGCAGAAATGGCAAAGTCTTGATTTCCAAAGTCTTGATTGTTAGGGAGTGGTATTGTGTAGAAAAGTAGGTTGGCTGAAGAGTTCAGGATGTTGCTTCCTCTTCAGTGAATTTCTCAGTGTGACTTGAATCTTGGTCTCTAAGTGTGTACACATGGCAGGCATCATGTACGTTGCATATTTGTTGACTGAGGTTTGTAGTGATACAACATGGGAACAGGTGCTTAAGCTCAACTTGTCCATGCCAAGAAAGATGGCATCAGAAAGATGACCCGTTTATATCAACGGGTCAATGGTGGAGAGGGTCAAGAGCTCTAAATTCTTGGGCGTGCATATCTCTGAAGATCTCTCCTGGTCCGAGAACACTGATGCAATTATAAGAAAACACATCAGCGCCTCTACTTCCTGAGCAGATTACGGAGAGTCGGTATGTCAAGGAGGACTCTCTAGAACTTCTACAGGTGTACAGTAGAGAGCATGCTGACCGATTGCATTGTGGCTTGGTTCAGCAACTTGGGCGCCCAGGAGCGGAAAAGACTGCAAAAAGTTGTAAACACTGCCCAGTCCATTATTGGCTCTGACCTCCCTACCATCGAGGGGATCTATCGCAGTCATTGCCTCAAAAAGGCTGACAGCATCATCAAGGATCCACACCATCCTGGCCACTCACTCACTTGTACAGGAGCCAGAAATCTGGTACATCCAGGTTTAGGAACAGCTTCTTCCCCACAGCCATTAGGCTATTAAACTCAACTAAAACAAAACTCTGAACATTAATAGCCCATTGCACTTTATCTGCTTATTTATCTGTGTGTGTATATATATGTGTGTGTGTGTGAAACATTTACTATCCATGTACCAGTCCAAATGTCATCTAAATATTGTTATAGTACCTGGCTCAACCACCTCCTCATTCAATTCACCTATCACCTAGTGTAAAAAAGTTGTCCCTCAGATTCTTATGAATTTTTCCCCCTCTCACCTTTCAACTTGTGTCCTGCGATTCTTGATCTCCCTACTCTGGGTAAATGTGTGTGCATTGACCCTATCTATTACATTTGCAATGTAAAAAAAAGACAAGTATAGTGATTGATGCTGGTGGATAAGATCGAGAGGAATAGATAGGGTGAATGCACATAGTCTTTTACCCAGAGTAGGAGAATCGGGAACCAGAGGAAATAGGTTTAAGGTGAAGGGGGAAGATTTAATAGGAACCTGAGCGGAAACTTATTTCACATTATAAGGGAGCGAGCTGGACAGGACAGGTACATAGATAGGAAAGGTTTATAGGGATATGAGCCAAACACAGGCAGGTGGGACTAATGTTGATGGGGCATGTTGGTTAGCGTGGGCAAGTTGGGCCGAAGGGCCTGTTTTCACGCTATTTGGCACTGGTGATTGCTGCTAATGCTTTCTGTCATTTTCTTGGATCGTCACCGTATCGCTATCCCAAACTTATTGTTCCTCTTGCGTGGAAACTGTATCAAGAGTCGACAGTGTTTAATTGTTTAATTGTCATATTGGGGTAACCAAGGTTCTGGAATGAAGAGGACAAACAATGAACAGTTTTCCACTTGCCTTCATTCCAGCAGGAAGGCTTTTGGTGGTGAGGTAAAATATGTCAATGAGAAATATTCAAATGTGAGTTTAGTCTGCAGTGAACCTGTTCATGAGATTCACAATATGCATGTGGGAGAAGTAAGAAATAGTGAATTCTCCAGAAGAGGAGTCCTTTAATTTAGTTTAGTTTAGAGGTACAGAGTGGAAACCGTCCCTTCAACCCATGGAGTCCGTGCTAACCAACAATCACCCAATAAACTAACATTATCCTACACACTAGGGACAATTTACAATTTTTACCGAAGACAGTTAACCTACAAACCTGTACGTCTTTGGAGTGTAGGAGGAAACCTGAACAGCCAAAGGAAATCCATGCTGTCACGGGGAGAACGTACAAACTCCTAGCAGACAATACCCGTAGTCAGGATCGAACCCTGGTCTGTGGCGCAGTAACACAGCAAGTCTACCGCTGCGCCACCGTGCCGTACAGTCCTTTCAGTTTTTGGAGTTGAAAATATTTACAAATCCTGAAAAAGATCTGTATTACATTTAGTGTATTTTGTTCAGTTTTGGTCACCATGTTATAGGAAAGGTGTTGTTAAGCTGGAAAGGGTACAGAGAAGATTTGCGAGGATGTTGCCAGGACTTGCAGGCCTGAGCTATAGGGAGAGGTTGAGCAGGCTATGACTTTATTCCTTGGATTACAGGAGGATGAGGGGTGATCTTATTGAAGTGTATGTACATGTGAATGCACAATCTTTTTCCCCAGAGTAGGGGAATCGAGAACCAGAGGACATAGGTTTAAGGCGAGGCGGGGAAATATTTAATAGGAACACAAGGGGCAATGTTTTTACACAAAGGGTGGTTGGTATTTGAAATGAGCTACCAGAGGAGGTAGTTGAGGCACGCACTATCACGACGTTTAAAAAAACATTTTGACAGATATATGGATAGGAAAGGTTTAGAAGGGTACGGGCCATAAGCTGGTAGGTAGGACTAGTATAGATGTGCATGTTGGTCGGCATGGACAAGTTGGGCTGAAGGGCCTGTTTTCCACACTGTATGACTCTAGTGATTGGTGCTGGTGCTTTTCTTGGTTCATCACTGTGTGACATTCCCTTGCCTATTGGTTTTCATGGTGACTGCAACCTGTAATAAGACTCAAGTGTTGACTCAACTCAATTTTAGCCCATCATATGGTATTTCTGAGTTTCCCCCTCCCTATGAGTCACTTTTTTCACTCTTCAAGCCCTTCCAACTCGTTCAAGCCCTCTACTTCTGCTCATCCTCCTCTCTTTCCCTCCTCCCCTCCTGTCTGCTGACATGCATTTTGTGACATGTGGACTAGGCTTCTGAGTTGTCTGTTATTAGCCGATTTGCAGGCCTTGCTCGCAGTCAGTATTGATGCTGATGGGGATTTTAGTATACTGTGTTTAAAAAAATAAATGCTAAAACAATTATCTAGGTTTAATTAGGTAAAAATGTGTATACTCTTTGCCATACAATGCAGCTTTCTATTACTATAACTCTAAACAAAATGACTGCTGTTTGGGCAGAAATGAGTTAAATCTCTGTGGCTGTTGAAAATAAAAGTGTGACCTTATCAGTTACCCAAGGAAATCTATAGTGAAAGTTTCATGTTCAGAGTGGGTGGGGGGAGGGTTAGCCTCTCTCTTGACCCTTGGATCGTTTGTCATTATCTACTTGGATCAGAGATCCTCATTGCTAAGGGCAACAAAGTGGAAAATGGCAGCCTTTGCAATCAGCTGCCATAGTAACAATCTTCCATCTTTAATAACTACGTAGCTTTACTGGGCACAACTTCTAACGTTTAACTTTCAAGTTTCTAAAATCAAGATTGTGTTTAATCAGCTGCACTATGTTCCAGAATTTTATTATAAATTTGTATGTACATTTTATTTTTATGGAATACTGGCATTTAATTTTTTTTTTAAATTATAATTTATACTGGATTATGAAGTATTTGCCATGATTTATAGTTTTCTCAATTTAAGTTTGCTGGGTTCATGATCTTTTTGTTGGAGGATTGCACACTCTTGCTCAAGTTTATAGATATATTCTGTTGAACCCATAAATGAAAATGTTTATTTAGAAATGTTTTGACATTTGGCTGGCCAATGATTATGATGGCATTAATCCTGCTTTGAGGAATGTAATTAAAAAAATTCCCAAACATCCAAAATTAAATCCAGTAAGTAACTTTATTTTAGCTTTCTATAAATGAAAGGAATCAAGGTTGTTATTAATATAGAAACAATCTGAACTTTGACTTTAGTTTATTATACTCACCTGTACTGAGGTACAATGAAAAGCTTTTGTTGTGTGCTTTTCCAGTCAACGGAAAGACTATACATGTGTACAATCAAGCCGTCCACATTGTACAGACACAGGATAAAGGGAATAACATTTAGTGCAAGATAAAGTCCCATTAAAGATGGTTCGAGTGTCTCCAAGAAGTAGAAAATAGCTTAGATCCACTCCCTGGTTGAAGAGAATGGTAGGATGGTTAGGTTATAAATAGAGCCATCTTAAAGTGGAAATTTCTGTTGTAGAGGTCGGCGAGGGGGGGGGGGGGGGTGTGGAAAAGCGGTAGAGTTTTTGCCTTGCAGCGCCAGTGACCCGTGTTCGATCCTGACTACGGGTACTATGTGTACAATTTACAGAGTAAAAAGGAAAAAAAATTAAAGCAGTAAAAATGCATTCAGATTTGTGCTTCAGTGATTGCAGTTTAGTTACATTGAAAGCATTCTGATATCTGAGTGTGAACTTTCTCTGACTCATTGATGCACAGGCATCTTTTATCTGAGTCTCTGCTTTAAAATACGCTAATAATGTACTAACGCCACTTAAATATTTGTGAATAGTTTTGTTTGAAATATGTTCATATATCATCTGTTCTTCAATCCTTAAACTATCTTGGCAGCATAACACGAGTTGTTGACCATCTTCAAAGCTAATCGTTTCATCTGGAAGATGTAGTTAACATTCCAGTGATAGTGTTCCATGCTTGCTTAATATTTGAACCCACAGTTGGAAAATAATAAATTAAAGATACATTTTTAACTTAAAAATTTCTCCCTGCAATAAAATCATACGTTTAACATATTTTAACAATTTTAAGTACCACTCGTATTAAATATATTCAAATACAAGGCCAATAACTTTGCATCTAATTATTTGTGAAAAATATTTTAATAGAGTAATGGTGGTTGGAAATGGTTTGTGGCACAAAATGGGTTCAAGATTGTTCATCTGTGGGTTGTTCGTGGCTACTGACATTTGGTTCCATTTACATCTAAATACAATTACTCGAGTTTAGAAAATGTGCTTTGCATTATTTACAGAATTTTTAAGAGCCAAAACAGACACATAGTTACTGTGCATTTTGCAAGTCAATCCGTTTTTTTAAACTATATTTTCCCATGTAAACGGTGGATTGTTGAGTTTGCAGCAAGTTTAGATGATTAATTAGCTCGCTCGTTGGTTATGCGGAGTGCTGCACTTCAAAGAGTAAAAAGTTTGCTCGACAGTAGCTCCAGGCAAAGGCGTGTCATTCTAGCTATGGGAACCTACATTCTAATCTAAAGTGCATTATGATGCATTATAGTTAGTCACAGTCATCCTAATTCACATATTGCCATGTTGGATCAGTTCCTAGAGAAATCCATAAGGCAATGTCCAAGAAAAGATGCAGTGAGATAAAGTATTGAGGAAACACTTCCATTTTGTTTTAAGATGGAATAACTCAGCGGGTCAGGCAGCATCTCTGGAGAAAAAGTATAGATGGCATTTCAGACCTTTCTTCAGATCTTCTTCGGGTCTGAAGAAAGGTCTCAACCCAAAACATTACCTAATCCTTTTCTCCAGAGAAGCTGCCTGGCCCACTGAGATACTCCAGCTTTTTGTATCTATCTTAGGGTAAACCTGATGGTCTGCATCCCAGGGTACTTAAGAACGTGGCTGTAGAAATCGTGGATGCATTGGTGATAATTTTCCAATGTTCTATAGACTCAGGATCAGTTCCTGTGGATTGGAGGGTAGCTAATATCCCATTTTTTAAGAAAGGCGGGAGAGAGAAAACAGGGACTTATAGACCAGTTAGCCTGACATCGGTGGTGGGGAAGATGCAGGAGTCAATTATAAAAGATGAGATAGCTGAACATTTCAATAGCAATAACAGGATCGGTCCGAGTCAGCATGGATTTACGAGGAGAAAATCATGCTTGACTAATCTTCTGGAATTTTTTGAAAAGGTAACTAGGAAAATGGACAAGGGAGAGCCGGTGGATGTAGTGTACCTGGACTTTCGGAAAGCATTTGATAAGGTCCCACATAGGAGATTAGTGGGCAAAATTAGGGCACATGGTATTGGGGGTAGAGTGTTGACATGGATAGAGAAGTGGTTGGCAGACAGGAAACAAAGAGTAGCGATTAACGTGCCAGTTTCAGAATGGCAGGCAATGACAAGTGGGGTGCCGCAAGGCTCGGTGCTGGGGCCGCAGCTATTTACAATATACATCAATGATTTGGATGAAGAGATTCAAAGTAACATTAGCAAATTTGCAGATGCCGCAAAGCTGGGTGGCAGTGTGAACTGTGAAGAGGATGCTATGAGAATGCAGGGTGACTTGGACAGGTTGGGGGAGTGGGCAGATGCATGGCAGATGATTGATAAAAATACATCTATTGATGCTCCTGAACACATCATCAGTGATGTAACCTGGGGTCATTGGGTGTTTCAGGTCTTTCAACATCAATCACCCTCACCCAGGCGACCCAGCTGTGGTTGATCAGACCACGACAAGTTTAATGCGGATAAATGTGAGGTTATCTCCTTTGGTAGCAAAAACAGGAAGGCAGATTACTATCCAAATGACGTCAAGTTGGGAAAAGGGGAATTACAACGGGATCTGGGGGGTCTTTGAACATCAGTCTATGAAAGTAAACGTGCAGGTACAGCAAGCAGTGAAGAAAGTGAATGGCATGTTGGCCTTTATAACAAGAGGAATCAAATATAGGAGCAAAGAGGTCCTTCTGCAGTTGTACAGAGCCCTAGTGAGACCACACCTGGAGTATTGTGTGCAGTTTTGGTCCTCTAATTTGAGGAAGGACATTCTTGCTATTGAGGGAGTGCAGCGTAGGTTCACGAGGTTAATTTGTGGGATGACAGGACTGTCATATGTTGATAGAATGGAGCGGCTGGGCTTGTACACTCGGGAATTTAGAAGGATGAGAGGGGATCTCATTGAAACAAATAAGATTGTTAAGGGCTTGGGCACGCTAGAGGCAGGAAACGTGTCCCCGATGTTGGGGGAGTGCAGAACCAGGGGTCACAGTTTAAGAATAAGGGGTAGCCATTTAGAACGGAGACGAGGAAACACTTTTTCTCACAGAGAGTGGTGAATCTGTGGAATTCTCTGCCTCAGAGTGTGGTGGAGGCAGGTTCTCTGGATGCTTTCAAGAGAGAGCTAGATAGGGCTCTTAAAAATAGCGGAGTCAGGGGATATGGGGAGAAGGCAGGAACGGGGTACTGATTGTGGATGATCAGCCTTGATCATATTGAATGGCAGTGCTGACTTGAAGGGACGAATGGCCTACTCCTGCACCTATTGTCTATAGTGTTTTAGATGTACTGTTGATTGTGGTTGAAGAAGAGGAACTCCGTATTCTTGTACTACAAGTTTACAAATGCAAGCGGTTCAGTTCAAAGTTAGACCATTAACAAACCACATTTTTAACATTATTTCTTATGGAATGCATTAATTTCCCGTTTGTAACCATGAAGGGGTATAAGAGTCGTACAGCACGGAAATAGGCCCTCAGGCTCAACTTGCCCATGCTGTCCAAGATGCCCATCTACACTCGTCCCACATGCCCGCGTTTGGCCCATATCCCTCTAAACATTTCCTATTCATGTTCTCCAGAGATTACCGTGCATTCAGAAAGTATTCAGACCCCTTCACTTATTCCACATGTTGTTACGTTACACCCTTATTTTTTAATGGATTAAATTGTTTTTTTTTTATCATCAATCTACACACAATACCCCAGAATGAAGAAATTAAACCAGGTGATTAGAAATGTTTCCAAAATAATTAAAAATAAATAACTTAAATATCACATTTACATAAGTATTCAGACCCTTTCCTGTGACACTCAAAATTGACCTTAATCCTGTTTCCATTGATTATCCTTGAGATGTTTCTACAACTTGATTGGAGTCTACCAGTGGTAAATTAAATTGATTGGACATGATTTGGAAAGGTACACACATGTCTATATAAGGTCCCACAGTTGACAGTGCATGTCAGAGCAAAAACCAAGCCATGAAGACGAAGGAATTGTCCGTAGACCTCCGAGACAGGATTGTGTTGAGACACAGATCTGCAGCATTGTAAGTCCCGAAGAGCACAGTGGCCTCCAGGACACTTCAAAGAGCTGGCCCCCCAGCCAAACTGAGCAATTGGGGGAGAAGGGACTTGGTCAGGGAGGTGACCAAAAACCCGATGGTCACTCTGACAGAGCTCCAGAGTTCCTCTGTGGAGATGGGAGAACTTTCCAGAAGGATAACTATATCTGCAGCACATCACCATTCAGGCCTTTATGGTAGAGTGGCCAGACGGAAGCCACTCCTCAGTAAAAGGCACATGGCAGCCCGCTTGGAGTTTGCCAAAAGGCACCTAAACAAGATTCTCTGGTCTGATGAAACCAAGATTGAACTATTTGGCCTGAATGCCAAGCGTAACGTCTGGAGGAAACCAGCCACTGCTCATCACCTGGCCAATACCATACCTACAGTGAAGCATCGTGGTGGCAGCATCATGCTGTGGGGATGTTTTTCAGCGGCAGGAACTGGGAGACTAGTCAGGATCGAGGGAAAGATGAACGGAGCACAGTACAGAGAGTTCCTTGATGAAAACCTGTTCCTGAGCGTTCTGGACCTCAGACTGGGGCGGAGGTTCACCTTCCAACAGGGCAACGACCCTAAACACACAGCTAAGACAACGCAGGAGTGGCTTCATGACAAGTCTGTGAATGTCCTTGAGTAGCCCAGCCAGAGCCTGGACTTGAACCCGATCGAACATCTCTGTAGGGACCTGAAAATAGCTGTGCATCGACGCTCCCCATCCAACCTGACAGAGTTTGAGAGGATCTGCAGAGAAGAATGGGATAAATTACCCAAATACAGGTGTGCCAAGCTTGTAGCGTCATACCCAAGAAGACTTGAGGCTGTAATCGCTGCCAAAGGTGCCTCAACAATGTACTGAGTAAAGGGTCTGAATACTTATGTACATGGGATATTTCAGTTATTTATTTTTAAATAATTGTAAAAATTTTGCAAAAATTTCTAAACACCTGATTTTGTTTTTTTATTGTGTGTAGATTGATGATTTTAAAAAAAAATCAATTTTAGAATAAGGCTGTAACGTAACAAAATGTGAAAAAAGTGAAGAGGGTCTAAATCCTTTCTGAATGCACTGTATGCCAGACCTGCTGTTACTCCAGCACTTTCTTCTGTTCCATTCTGTTTGTAGTTTGTTTTTTGCACGAAGTCCGCGAGCATTGCCACTTTTCATTTCACTGCACATCTCGTATGTGTATGTGACGAATAAACTTGACTTGGCAATTTCTGTGTATCTTTGGTATAAACCAACATTTGTATTTCTTTGTGTCTACCAATTTCCTCCAGATCTATAAACTGCTCTAATCCTGGCTCTCAGAAGTTGCCCAAACTGGATTCAGATTCAGATTCAGATTCAATTTTAATTGTCATTGTCAGTGTACAGTACAGAGACAACGAAATGCATTTAGCATCTCCCTGGAAGAGCGACACAGCAAATTATTTGAATAAATAACAATAAGTGTCCGGGGGGGGGGGGGGGGGGGGGTGATTGGCAGTCACCGAGGTACGTTGTTGAGTAGCGTGACAGCCGCCGGAAAGAAGCTGTTCCTGGACCTGCTGGTTCGGCAATGGAGAGACCTGTAGCGCCTCCCGGATGGTAGGAGGGTAAACAGTCCATGGTTGGGGTGAGAGAGGTCCTTGGCGATGCTGAGCGCCCTCCGCAGACAACGCTTGCTTTGGACAGACTCAATGGAGGGGAGCGAGGAACCGGTGATGCGTTGGGCAATTTTCACCACCCTCTGCAATGCCTTCCGGTCGGAGACAGAGCAGTTGCCATACCAAACTGTGATGCAGTTGGTAAGGATGCTCTCGATGGTGCAGCGGTAGAAGTTCACCAGGATCTGAGGAGACAGATGGACCTTCTTCAGTCTCCTCAGGAAGAAGAGACGCTGGTGAGCCTTCTTGATCAGAGTTGAGGTATTGTGGGTCCAAGAGAGGTCGTCGGAGAGGTTGACTCCCAAGAACCTGAAGCTAGAAACATGTTCCACCTCCGTACCGTTAATGTGGATGGGGGTGTGCGTGCCGCCCCTGGACTTCCTGAAGTCTACAATGAGCTCCTTGGTCTTCTTGGAGTTAAGGGCCAGGTTGTTGTCAGCGCACCATGCTGCTAAGTGCTGGACCTCCTCCCTGTAGGCCGACTCATCGTTGTACATCGCTGATGAGGCCAATCACCGTTGTATCATCTGCATACTTGATGATGATGTTAGTACTATGTACAGGTGTGCAGTCATAGGTGAAGAGGGAGTAGAGGAGGGGGCTCAGCACACAGCCCTGTGGAACGCCGGTGTTCAGGGTGAGGGTTGAAGAGGTGTGCTTGTCTAACCTAACAGACTGGGGTCTGTTGGTTAGAAAGTCCAGTATCCAGTTGCAGAGGGAAGGAGCGATGCACAGATTACCGAGTTTGGCGATCAATTTTGATGGTATAATGGTGTTGAATGCTGAGCTGTAATCGATGAACAGCATTCTTACGTAAGTGTCTCTGTTGTCGAGGTGGGAGAGGGCGGAGTGAAGTGCCGTTGAGATGGCATCCTCCGTACTCCTGTTCTTGCGGTAGGCAAACTGATAGGGATCCAGTGTGGGGGGTAGGCAGCTTTTGAGGTGTGCCAGGACCAGCCTCTCGAAGCACTTGATGATGATGGGGGTAAGTGCAACTGGGCGGAAGTCGTTGAGGCTTGCCGCAGTGGAGTGTTTTGGCACTGGCACGATGGAGGTGGTTTTAAGGCACGTGGGGACAACTGCCTGGGCAAGTGACAGGTTGAAGATATCAGTCCAGACGTCTGCCAGCTGCGCCGCACAGACCCTGAGCACGCGCCCGGGGATGCCGTCAGGGCCAGCAGCTTTACGTGCATTAGTCCTACTCAGTGCCACGTATACGTCGTAGGGGGTGAGTGTGAGGGGTTGGTGATCGGCAGGTAGCACAGCCTTGATGGCTGTCTCTAGATTGTCCCTGTCGAAGCGGCCATAGAAGTGATTGAGCTCCTCAAGGAAGGAGGCGTCGCTGGATGTGGGGGTGGTGTTGGCGGGTCTGTAGTCCGTGATGGCCTGGATGCCTTGCCACATGCGTCGGGGGTCGGAGTTTGCACTTTCAGTGGAGATTGGAACTGGAGATTGCACTTTCAGCTGCCATGGGTCTGAGTGTTCAGTTTTCCTCTACAATTCACTGACTTTTTCATTTTTTCCTTTAAGACCTCCTTTAAGCCTACCTCCATGTCTCTCTCGTTAGTAGGAAGGAACTGCAGATGCTTGTTTACACCGAAGATGGACACAAAATGCGGGAGTAACTCAGCGGGTCAGGCAGCATCTTTGGAGAACATGAACAAACGACATTTTGGAACCCTTCTTCAGACCCAAAAAAGGCTGCCTTTTCATGTCCTCCATAGGTGCTGCCTCACCCCAAGTTACTCCAGCACTTTGTGACATTTTTGTTGTAAACCAGCACCTGTGATTCCCTGCGTTTACATTTAATGAACCTTAAGTAGTGTGAGAAAAATTAACAATGGTAAACAAATCTGGCCTTCCTGTAACTACATGTTTAATTCATGGTCAAAGGCTTACATCCTCACCAAGAGCCTGGAGATAGATATGTTCATCTTCTTCAAGGGTTTTGATCAGCATCATCTTCAATTTGTATTTCAGATAGGAATGGGAAACCTTCCATACATTATGGCAAAGGAGTGCCACTGAGGATAGTATGTGCTTTTGATCAGGCATCTGCCAGACTGTGTGAAAGAACTAATTGATCCCAGCTCTCAAGGTGTCTTTGGACGTCTGTTTGACAAGTGGTGAAGAATGTTTTATTGGTGTTTGTCCTGAAATGGAACAATTATTTTTTTTAATTGCAGCAGCACAACAGATATGTAAACAGTCATCACTGGAGAAAAGGAATAGGTGCCTTTTGGAGTCCCTTCAATGGTGGGATGGTCAGTACCTGTGATGGACTGGGCAGTGTTCACCTCTTTTTGCAATCTTTTTTCCTGGGCATTCGAGCTACCGAACCAATTGTCGGGTTGTCTGTTTGGGTTTAGGATTCTTTTTCCTGATTTCTAATCTAGGGGTTATGAACAGCAATGTTAGTCCTATCCTTGCTGTTCGCAGCTTTGGTGTTCTGTCCCTTTTAGTTGTACTTTTCCAGAGCAATATAAAGTTTTACTTTTCCACATTTTTCTTCTTTTCAGGGAATGTTTTGATTACTTGCGTTGTTCCCAATAACTTAGCCGCAAGAATCGTTCTGACAGCTCTTGAGTTCAAAACTGCACATTAAACTCATGAATTAGTCTCTGTGTGGGTCTGCACATTGTCAACACAGCATACTTAAGATGGTGTCTTCCATATATAGAAGCTTTTTGTGATGGGAGTGGCGCAGTTGTAAAGTTGCAGCCTTACTGTGCCAGAGCCCCAGATTTGATCCTGACTACAGGTGTTGTCTGTACAGAATTGCTTCATTCTCCCTGTGACCATGTGGGTTTTCTCCAGGTGCTCCCGTTTCCTCCAAAGATGTGCAGGTTTGTAGGTTAATGTCCCTAGTGTGTACGATAGTGTTAGTGTATGGGGTGATCGCTGATTAGTGTGGACTCGGTAGGCCGAAGAGCCTGTTTCCACTCTGTATCTCTAAAGACTAAAGAATGCAAGTGTTTCTTTAAATGAGACCCGTGATTGCTAACTCTGGCAACAATGGTACATCAATGTTAAATGGGAGCAGGTACAACTTTGTTCCCACCGATCTTCATGGCAGTGTGCAAGCTCCTTGTGGTCTGGGGAAGGTGAAATGGTATTGGGGGAAGTAGCCTCATTAGTAAATGTAAATCAGGGTCATGACATGCATGGGATCCCAGTGACATTTTAACCTGTTCCCCAGCATGGTACTGCCAAAGCTTTTGATAACTACTAATGCTGCAGAAGTGTGAAGTAAATTCCTTAGCAGGACCAAGAGGAACACAAACGCTGCAGCATCAGACGTCTTTTATAATTCATTTTAAAAATACAGCCGACCGTTGTTATTACGGACCTCTTTATAAGGGGTTTCAGCGATAACGGACCAAATCTAGTGTAACCAAGACGTTTGTTTCTATCGGGAACAAAGGACCGAATGTTTTGCGCTCGCCATGTTCAAAGTCTTTACTCACTTTTTTGCTTCAAATTGTTATTGCAGTGATTGACCGTGACTTCCAGTGTGTTAATTTTTTTAATGTATTTAAAGTATAATGTATTTGTGTCCTTTCCTGTTTATTTAGTTTAGTTATGTTTATTGCCATGTGTACTCGGGTACAATGAAAAGCTCTTTTGCTGTGTGCTATCCAGTCAGCGGAAAGACTATACATGATTACAGTCAAGCAGTCCACAGTTTACAGAAGGGTATAATGTTTAGTGCAAGATAAAATTCTGTGAAGTGTGATTAACGATAGTCTGAGAGTATCCAATGTGGTAGAGTGTGTTTTGTTTAGTGCATGTTTATTGGCCGTTTTTCCCAATACTGTACATATTTATCCCCATACTCGCTTATAGTGGCCAATCAGCAATAATGGATGCCATTCATCCCTCCCTCCCATTTGCAGTTTCTTTTAAACATTGCAACACCAGATATTTTGGTTGAAGCTTTAGAAATGTAAAGCATTGCACCTTTTTAAAACCATCCTGCATTTACATTTGAAATCTTTGTATTGTCCCTTATGATAATGGTACAAAATAGAATGCATATTTATAGAAACATAGAAAATAGGTACAGGAGTAGGCTATTTGTGCCTTATTGTGCCCTTTGTGCCAGCACTGCCATTCAATATGATCATGGCTGATCATCCAAAATCAGTATCCCGTTCTGGCTTTTCCCCTCATATCCCTAGATTCCCTTAGTTCTAAGAGCTAAATCTAACTCTTTCTTGAAAACATTGAAATTGTAACAGTACTTAGAAAAATCTGAGTATGTTAATCAGCAACACTATTAATACTTTGGAAAGCCGAAGGTTTCATATCAGAAGATGGAGATTCTCTGAAAGCTTTTAGAGTAAATAAGGATAGAT
This sequence comes from Raja brachyura, assembly GCA_963514005.1. The sequence continues at coordinate 63,877,563 of OY740786.1, forward strand.
GGTGGTCACGCATTATTCCATTTACTCAGATGCCAATAATGTCAAAAGAATCTAGTAAATCGAATGAGCATTTTGACGGCACTGGGCCTGAACGCACTGGAGTTCAGAAAGATGAGAGAGGACCACATTGAAACTTGCAAGACCTGGATAGTGCAAGACCTGGATAGAGTGAATGTGGAGAGGATATTTCCTCTAGTGGGAGAGTCTAGGACCGGAGATCATAGCCTGAGAATAAAAGGACGTATCTTTAGAAAAGAGATGAGGAGGGTGGTGAATCTGTGGAATTAATTGCCACAGACGGCTGTGGAGGCCAAGTCGATGGATATTTTTAAGACTGAGATTGACAGGTTCTTGATCAGTACAGGTGTCAGGAGTTATGGGGAGAAGGCAGGAGAATGGGTTTGAGAGGGAAAGAGAGATCGGCCATGATTAAATAGCGGAGTAGGCTTAATGGGCCGAATGGCCTAATTCTGCTCCGATAACTTATGAACATAAAAGCTTAATGCAAACAAAAAAAGTGATTAACCAGGGATGAAATTGCACTTGGGAAGTAGAACAGAGTGCAGCTAGATCTGAACTTCAAAGGAAATGATTTATATAAGAGATTATTTTAATAGGCTTGGTGAACAATGCTAGAGTAAATTTGTAATTACAATCTTTTATTTGCAGATATGCTTCAGAAGAAACCTTCAATGGACGACTTTGTTGATGCCTTGGTGTCAGACCTGGATTTAAACTTTGAAAACTTTTTTGATTCTGAGTAATTGGAAAAGAAACCTGCAGGATGTTTGACTTACATGTATATCCCTGCAATAATTGCAGAATTTATAACTGCGAATGTGTGTATATAATGCGATTTATAAAAATAATTTCAATGTCATTGACATATTTTGTATTGATTGGAACCTAATTTAATATTAGTTTTTATTAAAATATATGAGTTTTTGAACCATGTTTGTAAAGTTTATCAAGAGTAAAAAGTTGATGCATTTAATTAACTGTGTTTAATTTTCTGGAGCAGGATAAACTTATTTCCTGGACACAATTGTGTGTTTTTACCAGGGCTATCAATAGCCAATAATGTGTTTGATTAACAAGTCAGCATATCAATGTTAATCATACTTGCTACCAGGAACAATTATGCCCCAAAGTTTTATGAAAAAATGTTTTACAACACCAAACAGTGGTTGTACATGGCCGAGCATATTATCCCAACGCCCTTACTGTCTTAACACTCCTGCTCTATTGATGTCCAGCAAATGGTTTGGGTATATTATGTTCAATGGTTCAGTGGTGCTTTATTGCCACCTGTGTGACATGTAAATGCACAGTGAAACTATTTTCTTACACACAGTCAGTAGAGCATTGCCATACCATCCCCAGTTAGCAATTGTACAGAAAGAGTCCACTGATCCTGCATGTAAGATGTGGCATGTTTTAGCACCATTTTCCATGTACCAATGTACTTTGAAAAGCTTTGTTTTGCATGCTATCCAAACAAATCAAATAATATACGTGTTTAAGAAAGAACTGCAGATGCTGGAAAAATCGAAGGTAGTCAGAAATGCTGGAGAAACTCAGCGGGTGAGGCAGCATCTATGGAGCGAAGGAATAGGTGATGTTTCAGTTCGATACCCTTCTTCAGACTGATATGGGGGGGCGGGAAGAAGAAAGGAAGAGGCGTAGACAGTAGGCTGTGGGAGCGCTGGGTGTATGTGAGATAATATAAGTGAATACAATCAAGCCAAATTTGTAGGTTGTAGGTAGAGCATAGAGAAAGATACATAGTGATGAATGTAGTTCTTAGCATTATAGTGTAACAGGTTAGTTTAGTTCAGAAATACAGTGTGGAAACAGGCCGTTCGGCCCACCAAGTCCACGCCAACTGTCCATATCATCTGTACACTGTTTTCCCATTTTGCATCGAACACACTACCCTACAGGCAATTTACATGATTTAGTTAACCTACTAGAATAGAATAGTTTCTTTATTGTCATTGTAACATGAACCATGTACAATGAAATTTAAAAAATGTCAGCCAGTCAGTGCAACATTCAAACATTTCTAAAAGCTAATGATAGATACAAGGTAAAATATTTTAAAAAAAGATAAACAACTAAAATAAATATGAAAATAGCACGCATAAACACCCAACCCTACATCATTCTGTCGATTTCACAGTGTACCAACCACAGTCCCTTAGTCCCTGCGTTCCTTGGTGGCTACATTTAGTTCCTTCATATCATTGGGGTAAAAACAGTTTTTAAGTCTGTTTGTCCTTGTAGATCTGTACCGTCTGCCTGACAGCACCAGTTCAACAGGGACTGTCTGGGGTGGCAAATGTCCTTTATAATATTCTGGGATTTTTTGATGCAGTGGGAACTCTAAGTCCTCCAAGGTAAGGAGAGGGCAGCCGACAATCCTCTGGGCGTTGTCAATGGCCCTCTGGAGCGCTTTCCTCTGAGCCGCTGTGCAGCTGGTGTACCACATGCATACACAGTATGTTAGGATGCTATCAATGGAGCACCGATAAAACGACAGCAGCAGTCTCTGCACGTCTTTGGAATTTGAAAGGAAACTGGAGCACAGGGAGAAAACCCACGCGGTCACAGGAGAACATATAAACTCCGAACAGACAGCACCTGCAGTCAGGATCGAATCTGGGTCTTTGGTGCTGTGAGGCAACAACTCTACTGCTGTGTCACCACAGTCCAGAGGCAAAGTCCAATGTCCTCAATGGGATAGAGGTGAATTGGGCAGTTCCTCAGCTTATGGAAGGACCGTTCAGAAACCTGATAAGAGGGGAAGAAGATGTTCCTGAGTCTGGTGGAGTGCGCTTTCAAACTTTTGTAAGTTCTGCCCAATGGGAGCGGGGAGGAAAGGCCAGGATAGGAAATGTTTTTGATTATTAAACTGCCGGAAAAGCAACCCGAAATATCCTTATTTGCAAAGATGCTGCCCGACCTGCTGAGTTACTCCAGCACTTTACTCCAGTCCATCTGCAATTTCTCGTTTCTACTTTCTTATCTTCAGACTTTAAACATTCATACACCTTAGACTACCTCGTATGGTACAACCAGGGACAATGGCCCAACTCCTACACCCTGGGAAATATCATTGCTTATTTCCTTCTGACGTAGGAAACAATTTCACTTCCATCTACCTTGCTGCTGGTGCTGATTTTGTTTCCTTGCTGCTGCAGTTCCTGATGTTTCACCAGCTCTAGTTTTGTTCGCGTTTCCACTCAGTGGGTATTTCCTCAAAGGTCTTTTGAAAGCAGATAAGAACAACAACCTACCTTCAATATTTCTATTGTTTTGCTGAGGAACTCAGTTGTTAATTAAACACTATTTGCCTTTAATAAATTTAAGCTGCCATTTATTTTGTAGCCTATACCTTTCTGGCTGAAATTTACCGTATTATCCCAGATCTCTAACATTTCCCATCCCTGTTTACTGGTTTGTGAACCCCGAATTTATCCCTCTCCATTCTAAATCCCATTTTGGGATTGAGCATGTATGGGTCATAATTCTATTGGTCGATGTTAGAATGATGCTCTGCCATTAGCATCCAATTCTCAGTAGACATTCACATTAAAGTCATCACATCCATATTTCACAGTCAGCTTTGCTGACTTTTCAATCTTACATGATGCTCACAAACATACAATCCTGCCTAAAAAGAATAAGCTGTTCCAAAAGCGTTTCCTTGAAAGATAAACAGTAAAGATCTCCGAATGATAGTTATATTTAATTAACTAATAACATGTTCTTTATTTTGTCGAGGGATGTACCTGTCTGTGTTTTGATTATTATATATACTGTCCGATGCGAAACTTGCCCATAGAAATACTAAAAGGGCATCAACTTCCACTAACAGTGTTAAGAGTTGAAGATAGATTGGCCATGATTGAATGGCGAGTAGACCTAATGGGCCAAAAGGCTTAATTCTGTTCCTATAACTTATGAACAGTTGCTGGGGAATTAACTGACCTCAGCAGGCAGAAGGAGATTATTTCTCTTCAGTAAGAATGCAAGTGTTAGCTGGGATGGTACGAATATGATTGGAAAGGAACATTGGTTAAAATTAATAGTTTAAAATATTTGCTTTCAGAATGTGGAATAAAAATATATTCTTCAGATTGTAGTGAATATAAATGGCTGTCATCTTACATGAAGAGTGAATTGATCACGCAGCTTTCATATTAGCTGAATTACCTCATTTGGCGCAGAGGGTAGAGTTGTTGCCTCACAGCGATAGAGACCCGCGTTCGAGCCTGACCTCGGGTGCTGTCTGTATGGAGTTTGCATGGTCTACCTGAGACCGTGGGTTTCCTCTGGTTTCCTCTCACATCCCAAACATTTGCGGGTTTGTAGGTTAATTGGCCTTTGTAAAAAATAATGCTGGTTCCGCCTGGTTACTTTGTGCGTTACTTCGTAAACCAGGATCGACAGTTCCTTGTTTCTTCATTTCATTGTTGATCTAGATCACCCTCTAAACTGGAGCTACAGACTAGCAGTAGAGTAGAGTTGACGCAAGGGACTGCAGATGGAGGAAATTAGCAGAAAAAATCCGAAAGTGCTGGAGTAACTCAGTGGGTCAGGCAGCATCTCTGGAGAACATGGAGAGGTGATGTTTGAGGTGGGACCCTCCTTCAGAGGAGTTCAGTTTTTGTTTAGACATATAGTGCAGTAACAGGCCCTTTGGCCCATCGAGTACGTGCCGACCAGCTATCTCCTTACACTAATACTATCCTACACACTAGGGACAATTTACAATTATATCAAGCCAATTACCCAACAAGCTTGTACGTCTTTAGGGTGTGGTAGAAAACCGGAGATCCCGGAGAAAATCCACGCAAGTCACGGGGAGAACATACAAACTCCGTATAGACAGTACCAGTAGTCAGGATCGAGCCCAGGTCCCTGGCAACTCTACTGCTGCGCCACTGTGCCACCCAGAAAGTTGTTGAGGCAAAGCAGAATTCCTGCAATCTTTGGTTTACAATCTCAGCACATCAGCCGTTAATCATATCCTGCTGTATAAATTAGCCCCGTCAGCCACTTGCATGCCCCCAGAAACCAAACCAACCAGTCTTGTTATTGTTACCTTTGAGCTTGAAGCACAAACAACATGAAATGAGTTCCACTTTAGTAAGTTACAAACCATATATTAGGTGCCTTTCTTTCCGCCTCCCACATGTATCAGTGCCACACTGCTATCATGAGTACTTTCATAATGAAAAGGACTGAAAAATGCCGCGTTTTATTCAACACTATGAAATCTAACAGTGCCAGGGTCTGGAGCTCATGTTAAACATCTCAGGTTTCTTTAAATCAATGGTTAATTGCTAATGCAATTTTGCAGGCACTTTAGATAATTGCAGGCGCAACTCTATTGAAAACTTAATTTTGTAATAGACTGCCATAATAAAGCGAGTAATGTATACATTTGACTCCATTGATTGATTGAAAGATGCAGCATGAAAACAGGCCCTTCGACCCACGGAGTCCACTCGTTCATACTAGTTCTAGGTTATTCCACTTTCTCATCCACTCCCTACACACTTGGGGCAATTCACAGAGGGCCAATTAACCTACAAACCTGCACGTCTTTGGGATGTGGGAGGAAACTGGAGCACCTGGAGGAAGCCCACCTGGTCACAGGGAGAACACCTTTGTGTCATCCCATTTATTATAGGTAGGATTTTTTTTCAAGGTAGTTACGAAAAGGGATCATGAAAAGATATATGGAAGGGATATCAAAATTAATACAAATTCATCCCATTCATTATGAAGAAAAACAACAATGTGAGTCCTTAAAAATTGGAAGGTGATATATTTTATGAAAATAAGCAAATGACAAACTCAAATGATTTCTGAATGTCATTATTTAAGGAAGGGGATAGCATGTTCCAAAGAACACAAAGTGCTGGAGTAACTCAGCAGCTCATGCAGCATCACTGGACAACATAGATAGATGACACCTTGGATCGAGACCCTTCTTCGGACTCTGTAGATTTTGCACTATTTCTGTGGCAAAGGGATCACCTCTGCACATGCAAAAATAGAACACTCCAGCCACTGGAGACATGAGATGCGTGGGTGAAGGAACAAGTCCGAATCCTGCTTAACAGTGTTAAGCAGGAAGCAAACATGTGTTGGTCATTCCAACAAAGTTGTATTTTGTTTGTATATAAAACTAGTATTTTTTGCTACTGATCCAGGTGAAAGATGTAGGTGATGAGGGAGTGTGGGATGCTCTATATATCTGCCACCCTTGCAAGCTTAGTGTAGAATCAAGGAACAGCAGATGTTGGTTTACACTAAACAGTGCAAACTCCACACAGACAGCACCCGAGGACAGGGATCGAACCCTGGTGTCTGGTGCTGTTATGTCGCAGCACTATCAGCTGTGTCACTGTGCCACCCCTGGGATAGGAATCTCCTCAGGTGATTGGACTCTGGGATGTATCAGATCAGTAAGGTTGGGCCTTATTGTGCAGAACAGAATATTACAGGCATGAGGAATGGCCTTTCTTGGGGGCATGAATCCAAGAAAGTGAATCAGGTAACCACAATTGAGTTTATGGTCAGAGCAGAAAGATATTCCGCCACTGAACCAAGAGATTTATTTCCATAATACAAGTTCACATTTCTCACCACATAGAGGGAGGCCATTTGACCCATCCAGTCATCAGCAGCCTGCAGAACTTTCTCCTTGCTCACTCTCCCTAACAAGTGGCAGCACAGTGGCACAGCGGTAGGGTTGCTGCCTTACCGCACCAGAGACCTGGGATCAAACCTGACTGCGGATCCTGTCTGTATGGAGTTTGAACGTGACCGCGTGGGTTTTCCCTAGGTGCTCCAGTTTCCTCCCATATTCCAAACATCGCACAGGTTTGTAGGTTAATTGGCCGCTGTAAATTGTCCCCTAGTGTGTAGGGAACAGATGTGAAAGTGGGATTACGGAACTAGTGTGAACAGGTGATCGATGGTCGGCGTGGGCCAGAGGGCCTGTTACTATGTTGCATCTTTAAATCAATTTATTAAAACTGCCTTGGCAGCAACGCTTCCATCTCAAGTTTTCCAGACTGTGAAAACCATGTGATATTTCATCGTTTTAAGGCACTTGGAATCGGCACAGTGGCGCAGCGGTAGTTGCTGCCTAAGCGCTAGAGACTCGAGTTCGATCCTGACTACGGGTGTTGTTTGTACAGAGTTGTTCTGAAGAACGGTCTCGACCCGAAACGTCACCCATTCCTTTTATCCAGAGATGCTGCCTGTCCCGCTGAGTTACTCCAACATTTTGTGTCTATCTTCAGTGTATAAGCACCATCTGCAAAACCTTCCCACACAGAGTTTGTACCTTCTCTCTGTGACCGCGTGGGTTTCCTCCAGGTCCTCTGGTTTACCTCCCACATCACAAAGACAGGCCGGTTTGTAGGTTAATTGGCCTCTGTAAATTGTCCCTAGTGTGTAGAATACAATTAGTGTAGGGGTGATCGCTGGACGGCACGGACTCAGCGGGCCAAAGGGCCTTTTCCGCATTGTATCTCTAAACTATACTAAACTAAACTGAACTAAGTGAATGATTACAAAAGTAAAACATTTCTGAGGATTGAAAAGATATAGTTAATTAAAAACTTGAAATTGAAAACATTGATCTGAAGTGAAATAGGTTTTGAAGAGGTCCAAAGCCATTAATCACCATCAAAATCAAATGGGTCTTTGATACTGAAACTCTTTAATTGGCACAGGATCTGAGAGGAGGTTTTTCCTTCCTCTGCAAATCCAAGCAGAGTAAATAAGCAGTTTGAGTTTAGTTAATTGTCACGTATACCGAGGTACAGTGAAAAGCTTTTGTTGTGTGCTAATCAGTTTGGGGAAAGATTATACATGAATACAATCGAGCCATCCACAATGTACGGATATACGATAAAAGGAATAACGTTTAATGCAAGATAGAGTCCAGCAAAGTCCAATCAAAGATATTCCAAGGGTCTCCAATGTGGTAGATGGTAGCTTAGGGGTGCTCTCTAGTTGGTGACAGCTGATAACAGCTGGGAAGCAACTGTCCCTGAATCCAGAGGTGTGCATTTTCACATTTCTATACAAGAGTACCTCAGGAGATCGGGATAATTAATTGATACCAAGTCTGAGAGAAGTTAGGAAGCACAAGAGGAGGGTCTAGCAAATTAAGTGAATGCAGTGAGAGCAGGAAAGAAGGAGCCAGTATGCTGAGAAGGGTTTAAAAGGTGAGGGATATAATTACTGAAGGAATAACTCCCAAAGATTTGTGGAAAGAGTTTGTTTGATAAGAGAGAAAGGTTGTCAAAGGAATCATATATACGTGTGAGTAGATAAGGTCAAAGAGATTGGGTGATACAGGAAAGGTAAGGTTAGAGGCAAGGTCATGGAAACATTTATTAGCGAGAATGAGCTTTTTGGGAAGTTCATAGCCCAGGGCCAGAGGCTGATGTGGATTTGATCTGTGACAGATTTCAAGTAGCCTTTGGCTTTCATTAAGACCATCAAAGAGAAAGCAGAGGGTGTGGTTCCAAAGAGAATTCTTTCACTATACTCAATGACTGACGTGAAGATAATGACTAGTTAAATGTATTCGCCTCCAACGAAACTTAATTGCATGGAGTTTATTTACATGGAGTTTATATACATGGAGTTAATATACATGGAGTTAATATACATGGAGTTAATATACATGGAGTTAATATACATGGAGTTACATGGAGTTAATATACATGGAGTTTATACACATGGAGTTTATATACATAGAGTTAATATACATGGAGTTAATATACATGGAGTTAATATACATGGAGTTAATATACATGGAGTTAATATACATGGAGTTTATATACATAGAGTTAATATACATGGAGTTAATATACATGGAGTTAATATACATGGAGTTAATATACATGGAGTTTATATACATAGAGTTACATGGAGTTAATATACATGGAGTTTATATACATAGAGTTACATGGAGTTAATATACATGGAGTAAATATACATGGAGTTTATATACATGGAGTTTATATGCCACCAAATTTATTTCATTTTCAAGAGTATTTTATTGTCATATGCCCCAAAACGAAACAATGAACTTCTTTCATCACTTCTGGCTGTCTGCCTTTCACAGCCTCCAACCATATAATTCCCCAGCCCGGTTTTATCTTCTCCCCAAAATCCATAAACACAACTGCCGTGGCAGACCCATTGTTTCTCCCTGCTCCTGTCGCACTGAATTGCATGTACCTCAAATCCATCCTATCCCTCCTGGTCCAATCCCTCTCTCCCACCCTATGTCCAAGACACCTCACACACCCTTCGACCACAGAACCAGACATTTTCCCTCTACTAACACTCTCCTCCGCCTAGCGGAACTGGTCTTTACTCTCAACAACTTCCCCTTCTACTCCTCCCACTTCCTCCAAATCAGGCGTAGGTATGGACACTCGTATGGGCCCCAGCTATGCTTGCCTCTTTGTAGGGTACATTGAACAAACCCTGTTCCAGGCGCACACTGGCCCTGTCCCCGAACTCTATCTCAGCTACATTGATGACTGCATCGGTGCTACCTCCTGCACCCATGCAGACCTCATATACTTCTTTAACTTTACTACTATTTTCCAATCCTGCACTCAAATTCACTTGGATCATCTTCGACACCTCCCTTCCCTTTCTTGACCTCACCATCTCCATTACAGGATTTAGACTATCGACTGATGTCTATTATAAGCCTACTGACTCCCTCAGCTATCTAGACTACACGTCTTCCCACCCTGCTTCCTGTAAAGACTCTATCCCCTACTCCCAATTCCTTCGTCGCCGCCACATCTGCGCCCAGGGTGAGGTGTTCCAAACCCGGATATCAGAGATGTCTTCATTCTTTAGGGAATGGGGGTTCCCCTCTTCCATCATAGATGAGGCCCTCACTTGTGTCTCCTTGGTACCCTCTGCAGTTCTGCTCTTGCTCACCCTTCCCCTAGTCAAAAAAGGGACAGAGTCCCCCTAGTCCTCACCTTTCACCCCATCATCCGTTGCATACAAAACATAATCCTCCGACATTTTCACCACATCCAATGGGATCCCACAACAAGTCACATCGTCCCATCTCCACCCCTTTCTGCTTTCCTCAGAGACCGTTCCCTCTGCAACTCCCTGGTTAATTTGTCCCTTCCCACCCAAACCACCCTCTCCCCAGGTCCCTTCCCCTGCAACGGCAGGAGATGCAACACCTGTCCCTATTCCTCCTCCATCGACTGTCCAGGGACCCCGACAGTCCTTTCAGGTGAGCAATAGGTCACTTGCACCTCCTCCAACCTCATCTACTCTATCCCCTGTTCCAGATGTGTACTCCTAAATATCAGTGACGCCAAGCGCAGACTGGGCAATGTTTTTGCTGAACACCCTCGCTCAGTCCATCTGGGCCTACGCCATCTCCAGGTTGCTAAACACTAAAACCCTAGCATTCTCATACTGACCTTTCTGGCCTGGGCCTCCTTCAATGTCAGAGCGAGGCCAAATGCAGATTTGAGGAACAGCTTATATTATACTCATATTTCACTTGGGTGATTTACAATCCAGCGCTATGAAGTAACCCTTGCTTTCCTTCTCTCTCCGTCTATCCCCCACCCTAGATCTCCGACTTCATTCACCGTTCTCCTGATTAATGTTACTGTTTGCATGCTATATTGTTGCCTTCCCCTCAGCCAACAATGAACCAATTCTACATTTCTTTGATCATCATCTGCTTGGATCTCTCCTTTTCACACCTTACATGCTCTTTATACGCTTCCATATCTCCAGTTTCCCTCTCCCCTGACTCTCAGTCTGAAGAAAGATCTCGACCCAAAACGTCACCCATTCCTTCTCTCCAGAGAATTTCTCCAGCAATTTGTGCCTATCTACAATGAGATTCTTACTTGCAGCAGTACAATAGCTATGTAAACATAGTGTTCTTATTTTTATTGTAAGTGTTCGTAGTACCATTTCTGAAAACGTGGAGATAAGTGGGGTAGTGGTTGAGTTGCTGTGAGTTTCAGCACCAGAGACCCAGGTTCAGTCCTCACTGCAGGCACTGTCTGGGTGCTCCAGTTTCCTTCCACAGTCAAAATACCTGCAGGTTTGTAGGTTAATTGGCTTTGGTAAATTTGTAAACTGTCCCTAGTGTGTAGGATAGTGCTAGTGTATGGGGTGATCGTTGGTCAGCATGGACTTGGTGGGATGAAGGGCCTGTTTCCGTGCTGTATCTCTAAAGTCTAAAAGTCTAAAGTAATTAAGGATCACCCGGAGCACCCACAAGGTCACAGGGAGAGCGTGCAAACTCCACCCAGACAGTGCTAATGTACGGGGATTGCTGGTCAGCACGGACAAGGTGGGCCGAAGGGCCTGTTTCTCTAAACTAATCTAAGCGAAACTAAACTAAATTATACTAAAGTAAACTGCAGTAAACTAAACTAAACTAAACTAAAAAGTTAAACAAAAAAGTGGTTTGAGATGAGATGAAATACATGGACTGTAGATGCCAGAAAGAAGCTGTTAATACTCGCCCACCAACTATTAATGGTCTGATTGCGTATCTCTAAAACAAAGAGCGCATTATGGTGTTTTGTTCAGGGACTATACACAACACACAGTTCTGATTCTCTTGCCATGAAAAGTCGCATGTACCTAGTCATAAAATATAAAGGCTCTTTGTTTTGTCTCACTGTACTGAAGTAGCCCATGAAATGGAATGTGGTGCAGGTAGTAATCTACACTTCAGTCATTGTAGTCAATGCGGAGGCTTAATTCCCTGGAAGGTTTTGCTTCTTGGAGGCACATCATAGGAATTTGCATCCATACGCTCTCAAAGAGCCCACAACAAATTAACAGTTCTACATATCACAGACCACGCAAAGAGCACTTTCATCTGTCTGATCTTTGAGGTCAGTCTACTTCGATAGCTGAGGGCTTATATTTTGTTTTAAAGGCTCTTGCTGCTTGAGTGGCTATTGTAATATTACCCAGCCACTGGCAGGTTTCCTACTGCGATTTTGAACTATGGGTGTATGGAATGTATTTTCATTCTTGTTGCTTTTGATTAGGATTAGACATGCTGGCTGAAAACAACATCATGACCCACTTGCAGTTGGATTCCTGTACACTTTTCTTTGTTCTCTTTCCTGGTATACATTAATAAAAATGTCATGCGTTTTTTTCATGTCTGCTTTCTCAGCTAGTTTTGCCATGTTTGTCGAACCGATGCAGATTAATTTAACAACCTGACCTGTTAAGGCTCATTTGCTACTTTAATGGCAGCGATTGAACGAATGATACACCATCCCATCTGATATGGAGCTGCATCTTATTTAAACCAGGTTTAGTTTAGTGTTGTCTTGACCCAAAACTTCACCTATCCCTTTAGTCCAGAGATGTTGCCTGACCAGCTGAGTTACTCCAGCGTTTTGTGTCTATCTTTAGTTTAGATTAGTTTAATTTATTGTCACATGTACCATGAAATGCTTTTTGCTGTGTGCTATCCAGTCAATTGAAGAACTTTACATGTTTGCTATCAAGCCGTCCGCAGAATAAAGGGAATAATATATAATGCAAGATAAAGTCCAGTAAATTATGATTAAACATAGTCCGAGGGTCTCCAATGAGATAGATGGTAGGTCAGGACCACTCTCTAGTGTTGATAGGATGGTTCAGCTGCTTGATGACAGCTGGGAAGAAACTGTCCCTGAACCTGGAGGTGTACGTTTTAACACTTCTGTACCTCTGCCTGATGTGAGAGGGGAGAAGAGGGTGAGATTATGCTGGTGGCCTTGCCGAGGCAGCGTGGAGTATAAATGGAGTCAATGGATGGGAGGTTGATTTGTGTGTTGGTCTGTGCTGCGTCCACAATTCGATGCAGTCTTACATGGAGCTGTTCCAAAACCATGCTGTGAAGCATCCTGATAAAATGCATTCTACGGTCAGTTAAAGTTAGACATAAAGGACAACATTTTCAGGAAAATTTCAGTTTGATGACTTAGTTAGTCAACCAAATATTCATGAAGTGAATGGCTCAACAGAAATCGCTGATTCAACATTGGCTTTGATTCACCACTGAGGAATAATGGAATTGACACAACTGGTAGAAACAAGGTACTGCAGATGCTAGTTTACACAGAAGGACACAAAGTGCAGCATTAACTCAGCAGATCAGACAGCATCTCTGCAGGACTTGTGTCAGAAGTCCTGCAGAGTTTTGAGTCAGAACTCTTCATCAGTCCCGAAACATCACCTATTCCTTTACTCCGGAGTCAGATGAGGGGTTTCAAAACAAACGGTCACCTATTCCTTTTCTCTAGTGATGCTGCTTGACCCACTGAGTTACTCCAGCACTTTATGTCTATCTTAGGTCAGGCAGCATCTCTGCAGGACTTGGATTTCTGGAGAACAGGGTTCTCTGGAGATGCCGCCTGACCCACTGAGTTACTCCAGCACTTTGTGCCCTACACTTAAAGCTCTGTTTGTAAAAGTGCTTACGGGAAATTAATAATTTCATTTTTAAATGTCTCCCCCGTCGAATTCAGGAAGAATGTTGAAAGAAATACGCATGTTTCCATTGCAATGTTTCTGGCATTGAGTTGGCAGAATGCACATTGGGAATACTGAAAGTGCATTTAAAATTAAGCAGTCATCTGTGTTGTAAAGCAACAATCAAACTGTGCTCAAGCAAACCTCAATATGATCATTGGGGCAGGCAGCATCTGTGGAGGGAATAGATGGGCATTCTTTCAGGTCAGAGCCCTTCTACAGACGATCAGTTTGAAGAAGAGTCCTGACCTGAAAAGTCACCAGTCTTTCCAGTTCCTCCAGCATAGAACATTGAGAGACGGGTAGTGTCATAGAATCACGCAGCGTAGTTTGTACGTTCTCCATGACTTCAAACTTCAGAGTTCAGAGATATAGCGCGGAAACAGGCCCTTTGGCCCACCGGGTCCGCACCGTCCAGCAATCACGCAGTACACTTGCACTATCCCTTGCACTTGCACTTACACTAGAGACAATTTACAATTTTGACAAAGGCAATTAACCTACAAATCTGTACGTCTTTGGAGTGTGGGAGGAAACCGGAGCACCCGGAGAAAAACCCACGTGGTCAAAGGATGATTGTACAAACTCTGTACAGACAGCACCCGTAGTTAGGATCGAATCTGGGTCTCTGGTGTTATAAGGCAGCAGCTCCACCACTGTGCCACTGGGCCACTCCTGTGACCGCGTAGGTCAATTGGCTTCTGTAGATTGCCCCTAGTGTGTGTGGGGTAACTAGTGTGTATGGGTGATCAATGGTTGGCGGAGACTCGGTGGGCCAAAGGGCCTGTTTACATGCTGTATCTTTTAAAACTAAAACTCTAAAATCAGCTCCAGAAATTGTTTCCGTCTGTGATGGATTTAAATTAGGATCTGAGAAATGAAATTATTTTAACTGTCTCTCATTCTTTGTTGTTAAGGAATCTGTAAACACAAAAACAGACGTTACTCACAAACACCACTTTGCAGCTGTTTAAAGAACAAAACCTCTGGCAGAGGAAGGACATTATTTAAACTCAACACACAGCTAGCAATTACAAGATCCCTCTCAGAAGAAAGGTACAGAATGCTGAAGTAAACTCAGCAGGTCAGGCAGCATCTCTGGAGAAAAGGAATAGGTGATGTTTTGAGTCTGAGCCCTCTTCCGACTGAAAAGATAGAGGTGGAGAGGGAGCATGGGGGTGGGAGAAAATAAACTGGAGATGAGAAAAGGCCAGAATAAATCAAGGCCAGCAACAGATGACCTCAGGAAGGGTGGAGTCCGTGAGTGAGTGAGTGAGTGAGTGAGTGAGTGAGTGAGTGAGTGAGTGAGTGAGTGAGTAAGTAAGTTTATTGGCCAAGTATTCACATACAAGGAATTTGCCTTGGTGCTCCGCCCACAAGTAAAAACATGACATACAGTGACAGCTACGAATGACTCAGAAAACACTAAACATTACTAATAATAAAACATTAATGATAAAACACCATTGATCAAGCATGTGAACCAACAAAATACCAGATCAAAGGCAGGCTACAGATTTTTGGCTGTTGAGTAGAGCAACTACTCATGGATAAAAATTGTTTTTATGTCTGGCTATGGCAGCTTTGACAGTCCGGAGTTGCCTTCCAGAGGGAATAATGGCCTTTTGTTGGTGGATTTCTGTGTTTCAAGTTTCTGAACCTTATATTTAAATGGCAAATAACAGCACCGCAATTAAATACTGGTAGCCATCTTTGAGACTGCAACCTTAATGATTTCAGGACAGATATCAACTTATTACTGTGTGCATTAACAGGCTTACTGGATGGATTACTACCAAAGCAAACAAACTCACATCAGATCATTACATTTCAAAGAAAGTTAAGTATCACATTGGAAAAGCATATGTTCAGTTTCACAATGGGTTATTTCTAATTGTGTATTGTTAACGCAAACATTTTAAGTTAGAATACAGGTAAGATCTAAAAATATTAATTAACTCATTATGGTCATTTAAATATACCAAAATAGTATATTTTAAACAAACTGCTTAAAAGTTGCTTGCCAACCAAAAGTCTGCCAGTCGGCTTTTTTTTCACTATGTGTGCATTGACATCATTCTTAAGACCAACTCAAAATTTGGGCGGCACAGTGGCGCAGCGATAGAGTTGCTGCCTCACAGGGGCAGAGACCTGAGTTTGATCCTGTCTGTATGGAGTATGTGTGTACTCCCTGTGATCACATGAATTTTCTCTGGGTGCTCCGATTTCCTCTTGTATTCCAAAGACGTGCAGGTTTATAGGTTGACACAAAATGTTGGAGTGAAATATTTTGTGTCTATCTTCGGTATTATCCAGCATCTGCAGTTCCTTCCTGCACAGGTTTGTAGATTCATTGGCTTCGGTAAAATTGTAATTTGTCCCTAGTGTGTAGGATAGTGCTAGTGTTCAGAGATCGCTAGTCGGCACGGACATTGTGGGTGTCTGTTATAAAACATAAATAAAACAAAATGGTTTGGCACTAATCATAAATTTTCACGATGCTGGATTGAATCTTCTTAGGGTCTCCGAGCCTTCCACTCAGTTGCTGGTATTTGGAGATTTTACCCACAGTTTCCATCTAAATGTAGGGTTCCGACACGAGGTGTCACCTATCTTACTCCATTGAATTCCGCTAAATTACTCCAGCACTTTGTTTCCTGACTTCCTACTGAAACATTGAAGAAAGCAACAAAATCCTTCAGAATTTACCACGCCACTCCCTGTCGACTTGGCAAGTTGAAACAAGTACTGAAGCATCAAACACTTACGGATCAGTAGCCAGAAGAAATCAACCAGCAATTTAGCTATAAATAGGTAGACATAAATGCTGGAGAAACTCAACGGGTGGGGCAGCATCTATGGAGCGAAGGAATAGGTGACGTTTCGGGTCCAAACCCTTCTACAGATGTGGTGGTGGGGGGGGGGGGGGGGGAAGAAGAAAGGAAGAGGTGGAGACAGTGGGCTGTGGGAGAGCTGGGGAGGGGAGGGGAAGGAGGGAGAAAGCAAGGACTACCTGAAATTGGAGAAGTCAATGTTCATACCGCTGGGGTGTAAATTACCCAAGCAAAATATGAGGTGCTGTTCCTCCAATTTGCGGTCGGACTCACTCTGGCCATGGAGGAGGCCCAGGACAGAAAGGTCAGACTCGGAATGGGAGAGGGAGTTGAAGTGCTGAGCACCGGAAGATCAGGTTGGTTATTGCAAACTGAGCGGAGATGTTGGGCGAAGTTTTCGCCAAGCCTGCGCTTGGTCTCACCGATGTAGTGCACCTAGAGCAGTGGATGTAATAGATGAGGTTGGAGGAGGTGCAGGTGAACCTCTGCCTCACCTGGAAAAACTGCTTAGGTCCTTGGATGGAGTCGAGCCTGCACCGCCATTCAATATGATCATGGCTGATCATCCAACTCAGTATCCTGTACCTGCCTTCTCTCCATACCCCCTGATCCCTTTAGCCACAAGGGCCACATCTAACTCCCTCTTAAATATAGCCAATGAACTGGCCTCAACTACCTTCTGTGGCAGAGAATTCCAGAGACTCACCACTCTCTGCGTGAAAAATGTTTTCCTCATCTCGGTCCTAAAGGAATTCCCCCTTATCCTTAGACTGTGACCCCTTGTTCTGGACCTCCCCAACATCGGGAACAATCTTCCTGCATCTAGCCTGTCCAACCCCTTAAGAATTTTGTAAGTTTCTATAAGATCCCCCCTCAATCTTCTAAATTCTAGCAAGTACAAGCCGAGTCGATCCAGTCTTTCCTCATATGAAAGTCCTGACATACCAGGAATCAGTCTGGTGAACCTTATCTGTACCCCCTCTATGGCAAGAATGTCTTTCCTCAGATTTGGAGACCAGAACTGTATGCAATACTCCAGGTGTGGTCTCACCAAAACCCTGTACAACTGCAGTAGAACCTCCCTGCTCCAACACTCAAATCCTTTTGCTACGAATGCTAACATACCATTTGCCTTCTTCACTGCCTGCTGCACCTGCATGCCTACTTTCAATGACTGGTGTACCATGACACCCAGGTCTCGTTGCATCTCCCCTTTTCCTAATCTGCCACCATTTAGATAATAGTCTACCCTCCTGTTTTTGCCACCAAAGTGGATAACCTCAAATTTATCCACGATCCTGACCACGGGTGCTATCTGTACATTTGTATGTTCATCGCATGGCTGTGAAGGTTTTCTCTGGGTGCTCCGGATTCCTCCCACACTCCAAAGACGTACAGGTTTGTAGGCTAATTTGGCTTCAGAAAAAATTGTGAATTGTTCCTAGTGTGTAGGATAGCGCTAGTGTACGGGTGATCACTGCTCCGTACGGACTCGGTGGGCCGAAGGGCCTGTTTGCATGCCATATCTCTAAACTAAACTAAACTAGGACTGAGCCATACCCACACCAGAAGAAAATATGACAGCATCGGTGGAGAACATGGATAGGTGACATTTCTGGTCCGGATCCTGATGGCAGTAGGAGGTAAAAAGCTGGAAAAGACGTGGAGGATGGTGGAAGCCTGCAGGTGACGAGGCAGGTGACGAGGGCTATTGAATGAGTGGATGGGTGGACAAATGCTAGAGATGAAAGGGAGGCAATAGGGTGTCAGATAAGGATAGAAGAGGAGTGAACTGTAAGGCTATAAGGGAGGGATATAGGTGGAAGGGAACGGGGGAAGGGGGAGCGGGATAGTGAGAGGCATGGGTGCACAACCGAGTGGGGCACAGGCAGGGGGGGGGGGGGGGGGGAAGGACCTAAAATAGGATTTTTTGTCAACGATTCCTTGTTTCTCCTCAACAACAGGATGTCTGCTGGGATTTGCCAGATAGTATTATGTTCTCATGCTGTCAGTGTTTTTTTTAGAGCTCTAAAGTCATATTAATGCCAAGGGCAGGAATACTGCCAATTTCTTACCAAGAGTTTGACAATAGTTTGTGTCAAAAGCTTAAGACAAACGCGCAAGGTCTCCCTGCTCCCGTCGGGTAGAAGGTACAGAAGCTTGAAAGCGCGCAGCACCAGACTCGGGAATAGTTACTTCCCTTCTGCTATAAGGCTTCTGAATTGTCTTTCCATAAGCTCTGTCTCATTCATTTCTATCCCACTGTGGACATTGGATTTTGGATCTGGAACTGATACGCTACAATGTTAAGAGCTATATTCTGCACTCTGTATCTTTCCATTTGCTCCATCTATTGTAGAACATAGACCATTGAACAGTACAGCAGAAGAACAGGCTCTTTGGCCCACAGCGCCAGTGCCGAACATGATGCCATGACCATCCCTTATGCACCTGCGCATAATCAATATCCCTGCATTCCTTGCATATCCATCTGCCTATCCAAAAGCCTCCTAAATGCCACTATCATATCTGCCTCAACCACCAACCCTGGCAGCACATTCCAGGCTCTGTGTAAAAAAGATGCCCAGCAATTGTACTTGACTTCTGGCTTGACTGTATTTATGTACAGTATTATCTGATCTGTTTGGATAACATGCAAAACACAGCTTTTCACTGTCCTCAACGATTATCTGACTGGAGAGTTTACTCCGTGCATCAATGTACCATATGATCATGAATACATTACAGGTCCGCCATCCATTACCCAGCAACTGGTGGCCTAGCACCTCCTTTAATCCGGACAAAATTACAACAGTGCACTTGAAATCCCACCTGAAGTCTCCTTGAAAATGTGGCGCCTAGGCCGGGTGAGGCAACCCGATCAGGACCTCCAGGACCTCCGTGCCGAATGGCAGGTCGGGGTTCTGGAACTCCAGCCCAGCTGGAGCCGACAGATCCGTTTCCGTAGCCGACTTCCGAGGCCGACTTTGCATCCCTGTAACTCGGCTCCCCGGCGGCATAGGCAGACTGTTCTAATCCCGTTGGACTCCCCTCGGTAAACCTCGGTGGACCTCCAGTAAAACGGATAATCCAGCAAGGCTCTGCAACCGAGGATGCCAGAAAACCGGTGGGAGACCTGCACACTGAATCCTCCAGCATTGTGAACATTGCTGCCTACTGTCCTTGTCTTGTTACACTCTGCAGAACTGCTGTGTTATTCTTTATCCTCCCCACACCACGAGTATATGATTCAGATGGGGTGTATATTTGACTGCGGATGACGATTCCAAGCTGTGAAATCAAAACCATTTCACTGATCCCGTGCCAACAATTGTTGAAAGGAAAGTTGCGGTTCTTTTAAGGAGCAATGTGTACTGAACGGGCCATATTTAGCAGCTGGGAACGCTCAGCTCCTTGCATCTCATGGACCCCAATCAGCACTTGGGAACCAAAGGAAGAAACACATTTGCTCAACATCCTTCTTTTAGAGATCCAGCGTAGAAACAGGCCCTTGGGCTCACCAGGTCCGTGCCGACCAGCGATCACCCCGCACACTTAGCACTATCGTAAGTGAACCATCCTATCAGCAACTAGAGAGCAGTCCAGAGCTACTATCTACCTCATTGGAGACCTTCAGTCGATCATTAATTGGAGGTTTTTTTGTACTAAATGTTATTCCCTTTATCATGTATCTGTACACCTTGGACGGCTCAATTGTTATCATGTAGTCTTTCTGCTGACTGTACGTGTCTAAATATTTTTAAAACTCTGCGATAGTGCCTGCCTCAACTACCTTCTCTGACAGCTCATTCCATACACCCAGCACACTTTGTGTAAATGAGGTACCCCTCCGCTGTAGGAGATGTCGGTGAGACTGCACCTGGACTACTGTGCAGGTGCAGTCTCAACTGGAAGGTTGTGATTAAGCTAGGGAAGATACATACAAGATTCACAAAGATTTTGCCAGGGCTGGGTTGGTTGGGACAGTTTACCCTGAAGCTGAAGGGGTGATCTTTTAGATGTTTATAAAATCATCAGGAGCATACATCAGATGAATTGTCAAGGCTTTTTTTCAGGGTAGGGTCTAAAACAAGAGGGCTTAGGGTTATGGAGAGAGGGGAAAATTTTAACTGGGACCTGATAGGCAAATGCTCACACGGAGATGGTGGTGGGTATATGGAACAAACTGCCAGAGGAAGTGGTAGAGGTAGGTACAATCATAAAGTTTTTAAAAAAAAAGACACTTGGACAGGTGCAAGAACAGAAAAGGTTTAGATGGATATGGGCCAAATGCAGGCAAATTGGACTAGTTTTGGAAGACATCTTGGTCAGCATGGATAAGTTGGACCAAAGGGCCTAATGCTGTGCTGCTTAATTCTATGACTAACCCATCAGGTTGAAGCTAATTATGAAACAGATTCCCCTCACCTATTTTGAAATTATCATTTTTAGAAATTGTATGCACATTTAAAACACTTGAGTTTCAAATTATTTTGTTGTCTTCCAATATTCTCTACACAGTGCCTTGTGTTCCGACAATACCTATAATTCTGCCCAGTGTTTTAGTCAGTATAAGTTTCCTCTAATATCACTATGTATCAGCTTGGCTGGGTGACGGAGAGATATAGTTGCAATGAAATCATAGCTGTTCAGTCTCTGGCCTCTCATGCAGAAAGTTTAGTTTCAAATTCCACTCCCTCCACTTTTCAAGAGGAACCTTAGAGGTAATTTTTTTACATAAAAGGGGGTGGGTGTATGGAACGAGCAGCCGGAGGAGGTTGTTGAAGCAATTACTATTGCAATGTTTAAGAAGCATTTAGACAGGCACGTGGATAGGACAGGTTTAGAGGGATATGGGCCAACCGCAGGCAGATGGAATTACCGTTGAAGGGGCACATTGGTTGGCGTGGGCAAGTTGGGACAAAGGGCCTGTTTCCACACTGCATGACTCTATGACTCCTGGCTTCCACACATAATCGACCCATTCACATTCCGGTTATTTAAGCTGCCTCGGCACAGTCAACAGCATTATCCAGGACGAGTCTCACCCCGGTCACTCCCTCTTCTCCCCTCTCCTATCAGGCAAGAGGTACGGAAGAGTGACAAAGCATACCTCCAGATTCAGGGACATTTTTTCCCATTTGTTAACAGGTAACTGAACCATCTTATCAACAAGAGCGGCCTTGAGCTACCATCTACCCGCTACCATCTAGACAGCGGTCCTGAGCTACCATCTACCTCATTGGCGACCCTCATACTATCTTTGATTGGGCTTTACTGGACGTTATACCATTTATCCTGTATCTTTACACTGTGAACAGTTTGATTGTAATCATGTATAATCTTTCCGTTGACTGGATAGCACGCAACAAAAAGCTTTGCACTGTGCCAATAATAAACTAAACTTATGCATACCTTTCACATCTTATGTGATTTGACAATGTAAGTACCATGGCTGATGAGAAAAACTGGAGCATCAAGGCAATGGTTGTTTTGATAAATATCAAAATTGCTTATAGTGACATAAACTCATCATTTAGCACGTTCCTCTCCCCTGACTCTCAGTCTGAGGAAGGGTCTCAACCCGAAGCGTCACCGGTTCCTTTTCTCCAGCGATTCAGCCTGACCCGCTGAGTTACTCCAGCATTTTATGTCTATATTTAGTATACATCACTAACTTAAAAGATGGAACAGGAAAACAACCTTGAAATATGTGATTTTATTGTTTGGAGTCTTGTCTAAAAAATATACCTTGAAATCTACTCTACACAGAAACACTTTGTTAACTAATATTTTTAACCATTTTTTAAAACAAATTGTTTATGAATGCCAATGATCATCGAGCATTTATGAAGAAAATCATCACCTCATATGTAAAGCGATCCAACTGAATGAGAAAAAGTGGAAGATTAGACAAGGCAAATCGTTTGGCCACTCTCAGCATGCAGTGACAAGTAAACACATCTCAGTCCTATCCCCACCATCCTCCAATAATACAGTGCTCTATCCGTTGAACCAATCTTGATTCCTTCAGCCAGGAGAAGGGTAAACACATTCTTCTTAACAGTTAATTTGTCAAAGTATTAACTTGAGAACACACTATAGCATGGCAGAGGTGAAATACAATGCAAATGGCTATCTTCTTCATATGAAAATATTAATACTTAAGAAAAATTCTGTACATCAATTTACTGTGACAATTTTCTACAAAGAACAGTAAAGTGTACAACCACATTTTCTAAAACTTTAATAACAAAGACATAACTGGATACCTAATAAATCAAAACCAATTTGATGGAACAACACTGTCTCGAATGCTTTGCATGCTGCATGAATGCATACAGTTGTTAATGCTGCAATTTCATGCGTCAAGGCCAGTTGTGCTGCAATCTTTATCTCACTGATTGCTGTCTGAACTGTGGATTGCTCTTCAATTGTCTTCAGAAGCCCTTCAGCAATCTGCGCATGGATGTTTTGACAGTTCTCCATTGTCACGTTTGCAGTCATAAACGTTCTTGCCAAGAGCTTTGAACAACTTGCCAAATGTTTCACATCAGGAAGCAAATAGTAAATCAGAAACCGCTTAGAATGATGCTTATATTGAATTGGTCGGTGTTGAAGATGCTGAACTATTACGCATTTTGCCATTTGTTCAGCTAGAAAATGGAATATCCTGAAATTTGGAGCCTCCGTCAAATTTTCCTCAGCTTGAGAGTCAACGGAGAACGATTGAATACTCATCTGGTACCATCAAGACATATTCTACAAACAGTTCTGGAAATATAAAGTAACAGTCACCATTAATGATAGGTAACATTTATTAAAACTAGAAAGACAGGCTTGTTTATTCAACAATGTTAACATGGTGCAAATTCTACCCATTGGATTTTTAATAAAGAAACCTCCATGTACTGACAATTAACACATGTATATATTTAAAATTCCATAGAATACTAACAATATAATTAAAAGACATATTTTTATGAGGATGTAGCCAGTACTTGAGGGCCTGAGCTATAGGTAGGGGTTGAGCATGCTAAGACTCTATTCCTTGCAGCACAGGAGGATAAGGGGTGATCTTATAGAGGTGTACAAAATCATGAGGGGAATAGATGGAAAAGATTGTTTCCATGCTATATCTCATATTTTTATGGTGCAGATCCCACATTTCCCTAACAAATCCGAGACAGAATTTCAAACTCCCGCACTGCTTTCAAATCGGGATGATTAGATTGTCTCTTGAGTTAGAAACAATAAACAAGCTTCAACCTGTCAAACGTTATTCTAAGAATTATTTATGTGGTTGGTAATATGATCTAACATAACTCAAATATAAACAAAACTCTATATGTTTAAATAGTTTTGAATCCTGCATCAATCCTACTTATTGCAAGTGTTACCCCTAGTAATACGGACATACTTGCTGGACTCTTTTATTTTCATAAATTAAACATCATTTAAAAAATATATATTCTATTTATGTTTGGATTAAACCAATCAGCACAAATGTCTATGCTTTAATTAAACCCTCCTTCTGTCTGCCCATGTGCGTGTAGATATGGGAATGGATAAGAAGTGATCAGGCATCTGTTTTAATTCTAGTCTAAGTCATAGAGTCACACAGCATGGGAACAGGCTCTTCGGACCAACCCACCCATGCTGACCAACATCCCTCATCTACACTAGTCCCAGAGACCTGCGTTTAGTCCATATCCATTTAAACCGTTCCTAGCCATGTACCTGTCCAAATGTCTTTTAAATGGTGTTATAGTACTTGCCTCAATTACCTCCTCGGGCAGCTTGTTCCATATACCCACCACCCTCTGTGTGAAAAAAATCCCCTTGGGTTCCTATTACATTTTTCCCCTCTCAGCTTAAACCTATGTCCTCAGCTTCCTGATTCCCCTACCCGGAGTAAAAGCTGTGCATTCACCCTATCAATTTCCCTCATGATTTTATACACCTCTATAAGACTATAGGATCACCCGTTGACCTCCTGTGTTCAAAGGATTAAAGACCTAGCCTGCCCAACATCTCTCTTTATGTTGCATTACCATGGCCTTCAGAGAAAACAGCACTAGAAGTGTGCAAAAGGGAACTGCAGATGCTAATATATACAGAAGATGGACACAAGGTGCTAGTCTAACACAGCGGGTCAGGCAGCATCTATGGAGAAAAAGGATGGGTGACTTTTTGGTCTGGACCCTTCTTCAGCACAGGAATCCCTTGAGGTTTCAAACATTCATCTACTTCCACTTAAAATACTTCCAAGGTGTGATTTTTCATAGCTGCAAATTCCAGAGATTCACTGCCATCTGTGAGAAGAACCGTTTCCTTACTTGGGTTTTAAATGATTGCTCCCTTGGGTTGAAGCAATGTCTCCTTTCTCAAGATTCTATCACCAGTCTAAACATCCTGACATCTGTCATGTTTCGTTTGGTTTAGTTAAAGATACAGCACCGAAATAAGGCCCTCCAGCCCTCCGAGTCAATACCGACCATCAATCACCCTTTCATATGAGTTCTATGTTTTCCCACTTTCTCATCCACTTCCCACGCACTAGAGGCAGTTTACAGAGGCCAATTAACCTGCAAACCTGCTTGGAAACAGGCCGTTCTGTCCATGAAATCCATGCCGACCAGCAATCGCCCATACATTATACTATTCTATCCTACAAGCTAGATACAATTTACAGAAGCGAATTAACCTACAAACTCGCACGTCTTTTTGATGTGGGTGGAAACCAGAGGAAACGCTCATGGTCACAGGGAGAACGTACACACTCTGTACATACAGCACCAGTGGTTATGATTGAACCCGGGTCTCTGACTCTAAGGCAGCAACTCTCCGGCTGTACTACTATGCCACTCAGTCATGGTCCCTTCGGATCTTATTTTCTTCCACACGATTATTCCTTATTCTAAATTACAGACCCAACCCATTTATCTTGTCAAGATAGGATTATATCTGATTACTCTCTCTTCAATACTGATCTCCTCACCATCAAAGGGATTTATAGGAGCTGCTGTCTGAAAAAGGCAGCCAGCATCATCAGTCCTGTCCAGTTTCAGGAACAGCTTCTTGAACACTGTAAACACCAACTAAACTTTGGACTACAAACCGTCATGAGTGAACTAGGGATTTTGAGCTCTTGTCTTATTTTGCACTATGGTATTTTTTTAATTAAACTTGCAGGACATGTTATGCTCCTGCAAGTAAGACTTTCATTGTTTCATTTTTGTACATATGGCCATAAAACAATCTTGAACCTTCTTTATTACAAAGTAATACTGGCGGCACAGTGGCTCAGCAGTAGCGTTGCTGCCTTACAGCGCTAGAGACCTGGGTTGTTTCCTGCCTACGGATGCTGTCTGTGCGGAGTTTGTACGTTCTCCCTGTGACAACGTGGGTTTCCTCCCACATTCCAATGATGCGCTGGTTTGTAGGTTCATTTACCTCTGTAATTTGCCCCGTGTGTGGGATGCAAACGTGAGCTAACAGAACTAGTGAATGGGTGAACGATGGTCGGCATCATTTCCATGCTGTGTCTCCAAACTAAGCTAAAAACTGATATCCAAATTTGCTGTTTAATGGTGTAGTCAGCATTATACAGATGATAAAGATCAAGTTTCTAATGAGACTTTATTGTTAATGGAATTATTGTGCCTTACCCCGTTATCTGCATTTGGAACTTGCTCAGCACTGCGCTCCATTTGGTTCCCCTCTTGCCCTCCATGGTTTATTGATGGGAGATGTCCGAGATGTGCTGCACCTTCTTGTTTCTCGCCCTCTACATTAGTTCCCTCTATCTCAACAGAAAGGGACTGCAGACAAAGTAACTCAGGCTGACCCTCTTCCTTCTGGTACATATCTGAAGGTGGGGTTGTCGGGGCTTCTGTGTTTTGGGTCAAGGCAGCGACGTGTTCAGGAGAGGTTCCAACGTCTGATGGATGGTGGAGTGATTCACAGGATGATCCAGTGTCACTGCAGTTGGAGCCTCGCATGAGAGGCCAAGCTTCGGAGGCATCGCTATCAAAAGAGGGTGTAAAGACATCCAGGAGAGAAGGCAGTATATTATGACCACAGTCCTTGGGCCTGCGGGAAACAGAGAGCATGTTACAGTCAGCAAATTGGTTGACAAAGGCTAACTGGCATACTTAAAGTTGCTTAAGCTGTTATCGCCAGTGCAAGGCATCAGTCTAGTTCAGTTCAGTTTAGAGATACAACGCAGTAACAGGCCCTCAGCCCACCGACTGCAACGACCAGTGATCACTCCACTAGCACTATCCTACATACTAGGGACAATTTACAATTTTACCAGGGCAAATTAGCCTACAAACCCGTATGTTTGGGAGGAAACCAGAGCACCCAGAGAAAACCCACACAGATCACGGGGAGAATGTACAAACCGCACAAACTCCATACCGACAGCACGATTGAACCCAGGGTCTCTGACGCAGTAACGCAATATCTCTACCACTGCACCACTGTTCCGCTCCTTATCTGCCTCTGTGCTTGACATGTGGTGAAGGTATAGGCTCAGAATAAAAGGATATACCTTTGGAATGGAGAGGAGAAGGAATATCTTAAGCCAGAAGGTGGTGATTCTATGTAATTTGTTGCCATAGACGACAGTGGAGGCCGTCATTGGGTATTTTTAAAGGGGAGATTGTTAGCTGCTTGATTATTAAGGGTGTGAAAGGTAACGGGGAGAAGCAAGAGAACAGGGTTGAGAGGGAAAAACACATGATCAGCCATGATTGAATGGTGGAGTAGACTAGATGGGCCGAATAATTCTGGTCCTATGTATTATGGTGTTATGAATGATACGTGCGTACGATACAACAGTAATTGAAGATCTATTAAAATGATGATGATGTTATAAATCAAAAATAAATGCAGAAAATGTGTGGAACACTCAGCAGGTTAGACAACATCTGTGGAAAGAGGAACAGAGTTAACATTTCAGATTGAAGGCCCTTTATTAGAATTGGGAAAGAAAGAAAACGGTATAGTTTTAAGTTACAGGGAAGGTGGAAGAGGATGGATAGAGGTGAGGGAGCATTTCTAATAGGGGTGAAGCCAGGTTTGCCATAAGATTGAGTTGTACAGGACAACCTATTGATGAGTTAATGAATTAGTACACAAGAGAAAAATTAAACAAATTTCATTAGGGGTGGCACAGTGGCGCAGCGGTAGAGTTCTGCCTTACAGTGCCAGAGACTCGGGTTTCATCTGTAGGGAGCTTGTACATTCTCCCTGTGACCACGTGGATTTTCTCCGGGTGCTCCGGTTTACTCCCACACTCCAAAGAAGCGCAATGTTGTAGGTTAACTGGCCTCTGTAAATTGCCCCTAGTTTGTCGGGAGTGGATGAAAAAATGGGATAGTTCGTCCGAATGTACTTCATGCATTTACCTTTTAAGATGCTCCGATGCTGATGGAGGATAGGAATTTTCACTGCTGTACTCCAGGCTGCAGGTATCATCAAAACAGCACGATGGAACAAGGTGAACTGGACCTTCAAGAAAAAATACAGTGGTTGCTGCTGTGAGGCAATAACGACAAGAGAGGATGACAATGTCCACACTGTCTATGTTCCTAATCGCCTTCATAATGTGAACAAGTCGACTTTAGAGACACAGCATGGAAACAGGCCCTTCAGCCCATCGAGTCTTCACTGACCAGCAATCATCCACTACATCAGCTCTATCCTACACACTAGGGACAATTTACAATTTGCAGAAGCCAACTAATCTACAAACATATACGTCTTTGGAGTGTGGAAGGAAACCGGAGCACCTTGACCAAACCCACGTGGTTACGGGGAGAACGTACAAACTTTGTACAGACAGCACCCTTAGTCAGGATCGAACCCAGGTCTCTGTAAGGCAGCAGCTCTATCGCTGCACTACTGTGCCACTCTATATAATTCTGGGACATTTTGTGCCAATTTCCTTTTCTCCAATTCCTATTTTGCAGTTCATAGTCATATAGCATGGAGACAGGCCGATCAGGCCAGCTCGTCCATGCTGCCAAAGATGCCCCATCTAAGATGGTCCAATTTGCCTGTGTTTGGCCCATATGGCTCTAAAACTCTCCTATCCATATACATGTCCAAATGTTTTGTTAAACATTGTGATAGTACATGCCTCCCCTCTTCTGGCAGCTCATTCCATATACCTACCACCCCCAGAGTGAAAAAGGTGATCCTTGGGTTCCTATTATTCCTTTCCCCTGTCACTTTCCTACTACTGCTTGTTCTTTGTATCTTTCCAGGATCTGTGGCATTGCATGCTGTGTCCCTCTACTTGTAATTTTATCTCCTTATGTCTTGAGTCAGCTGTTTATATCTTGCACACAGAGCTCCTGCCTCAAGAGTATAAACTGGTTCTGCACCGTATTAAATCCTTGTTTTGTTCCACACCTCCCACTGATATGCAGGTAATGTTATCTATTAACAGATGTGCCCAGTCTGCACTCTTTGGCTCATTACATGGAAGCTGGCTCATCTGAATCTAGAATGATGGTAGTGTTTTGTATTTCCTTCTTCTCTACACTACATTTGCACACACTCATTTAACAATTGCTATTTGACGAGCAACATTAAACTGTGAACCTGGCTAATTAGTTGCTGCTATGTCAAATATGGCCTTCCCCAAAGTTGATTCTATGGTAAACTATTGCAAAAAAATATTCCTCAAACTATTGAACATAGAACAGGACAGCACAGCAACAGGCACTTTGTTCTATAATGTCCGTGCCGAACATGATGCCTAGGCTATCTCTTATCTACCTGTGCATAATTCATGTCCCTCCGTTCCCTGCATATCTACGGTATGTGCCCATCCATAAGTCTCTTAAATGCCACTATTGTACCTGCCTCAACTACAAATCCATGGCAGTGCATTCCAGGCACTCACAAGTACAAAGTTGTCCCACACATCTTTAAATTTTGCCCTTCTCACCTTAAAGCTATGCATTTAGACAGGTACGTAGGTAGGATAGGTTTGGTGGCATATGGGCCAAACACAGGCAGGTGAGACGACAGAGAAAACATTGAAAAATAGAAAATAGGTGCAGGTGCAGGCCATTCGGTCCTTCGAGCCAGCTCCACCATTCAATATTTTCATGGTTGATCACCTAAAATCAGTACCCCGTTCCTGCTTTATTCCCATACCCCTTGATTCCTTTAGTCCAAAGAGCTAAATCTAACCCTCTCTTGAAAACATCCAGTGAATTGGCCTCCATTTCCTTCTGTGGCAGAGAATTCCACAGATTCGCAACTGTCTGGGTGAAAAGGTTTTCCTCATCTCAGTCCTAAATGGCCTACCCTTTATTCTTAAACTGTGACCCCTGGTTCTGGACTCCCCCGACATCGGAAACATTTTTCCTGCATCTAGCCTGTCCAATCCTTTAAGAATTTTATATGTTTCTATGAGATCGCTCTCATCCTTCTAAATTCCAATGAATACAAGCCCAGACGACCCATTCTTTCATCATATGTCAGTCCCGCCATCCCAGGAAATAACCCGATGAACCTACGCTGCACTCCCTCAATAGCAATAATGTCCTTCCAAAAATGAGGAGACCAAAATTGCACACTTCAGGCGCAGTCTCACCAGGGCCCTGTACAACTGCAGAAGGACCTGCTTACTCCTAAACTCAAATCCTCTCGCAATGAAGGCCAAAATGTAATTTGACTAGTGTAGATGGGGCCTGTTTCCACACTGTGTGACCTCCATGCCCTATTCTCAACATGCTCATAAAATCTGACATGAGCCAGCTAAACTGTTCATCCCAATCTATACAAAGGATAAAGTTATACATTCTGTCACTTCATAGTTACAACTTGGGATGCTTACACATGGATATGCAGAGAATGGAGGTAGTTTATCTCGGCATCTTCGGACTCTGTGTGCCAAAGGAGCCTATTTCTGCACTCTATCTCTAACGTCTAATGTTAGATTTAACACTTGGGGCTAAAGGAATCAAGGGATATGTGGAAAAAGCAGGAACGGGATACTGATTTTAGATGATCATATTGAATGGCGGTGCTGAGTCGAAGGGCCGAATGGCCTACTCCTGCAATGACTCAGTCCCCACATTTTATACCATTCCTCACTGCCGCCCGAAGGTCACTGTATGTTGGGCAGACTTGCTTGGCCAGAACACTAAAAGCTGCAGAGTCCGCTGAGAATGCTAATCTTTAAGCAGTCACGACAAATGGACCATTAGCTCCCATCTTTAATTTTAAGATGAAACAAAATGCTTTCCCCAAAAAGTTTTGCAAATGCCGTTACATCTTAAACATGCACAAGTGAGCCAGAATGAGTCTACGGAATGTGTAGACACTGAGAATGTCTGAAAAGGTTTTACAATCTTTGTTTTATATATTTATTTTTATTCCGACTAAAGTTTATTCTTGGAAAATAAATTTGGTTCAAATGAGACGGTGTTAATATTTTAACAGGTTACTGAAAAAACAGAATACATTTAATTTTGGAAAAGTAAACATGTTATTAAAGTAGTGATATTACTTTTTGGAAGAGCAAAGATTTATTAAGGTAGTAATATTACTAACAATTATTGCCTGGTTTGATTAGTAATGGAGATATCAGCAAATACTATATTTCTTTCATTAAATTAAAATTAATATGAGCAACAGAGTCAGATGAATAGTGCATGAAAGCACCATGAAAATTGTTTTCTATCCTTGCATTCATCTTACATCTTACAGACTTCTAAAACTCTGATCTTGAATGTGTATTTATTTGTGTGTGTGTGCTTGTGTGTAATCACATCTTCGCGAACAAAACGTTGTGGTAACGGTAACATTATTACATATTCCGGTAGACATTTTCCCGCTGGAGTCCAAAATCTTCTTATATGAAAATGGCATGCTTTATTTCCCAAGTTATTAATGAAAATGTTCAAAAATCGGACAAAACTTTGAATTTAAAAACAACTTTATTTCGCTGATGACGTCACAATGGGTCTGCATGCCTTCTTCCTCGCGCTGCGAGTGACGTCACCCCCCCCCCCCAACCCTCCCTCCTCCCCCCCGTTATGCAAAAGACGCAGCCAGAGATCACGTCGGGCCCTGGACTGAAGACAAAAGAACATAGATGAAGACTGCGGCGGCCCAACTCGCGGTCCTTTGGTTGACGCTCGCCCGCCTGCCTGTTCGCCCGACCGCCTGCTCGCCCGCCCGCCTGCTCGCCCACCCGCTCGCCCGCCCGCCTGCTCGCCCACCCGCTCGCCCGCCCGCCCGCTCCCTCGCCGTCTCACCCCTCACTCGGGGTCCTCGTGTCGGCGCATGGTGGAGTGATTGCTGCCGCTCTCTGCCTGTCGCTGCCCTCTCCCTGTCTCTGCCCTCTACCCTCTGCCTTCTACCCGCTGCATCTGCCCTCTGCCTCTACCGCTGTCTCTGTCCTCTACCCTCTGCCCCTGCCTTCTCTACCCCCCTCCCCTTTTGCTGCGCCTGTAAGTTGGGGGCTATGCGTGAGTGGATTGGGCGGGGGGTGGGGTAAAAGGAGCAAATTAATAATATTAATATAATATCAAGGGGGGTGGTTAGTGTGTGTGGGGGGTTAACATGTGTGTGATGCTGCAGTCTACCCCGCACAACCGCGCGTTGAGGGGACGGGACCCAACGGGTCCCACTTGGTTTAGTGTAACTCTAAAACCCTGATCTTGGAAGTGTGTATATGTGTGTGTTTTACATCTTTGCGAAAAACTAGGTGGTAACGATAATATTTTTACATATTCTGGTTGACATTTTTCCCGTCGAGTCCAAATCACCTTTTCATGCTTTATTTCTCGAATTAATACTGAAAATGTTTAAAAATATCAAAAGACTTTGAATTTAAATGAGCTTTCACTGATGATGTCCCAATGTGTCTGCTTGGCGCTGTCTCTTCCATAGAATCTTCCACGCATTTTGAGTGGTCACCCCCCCCCCCCCGGGTTATTCAAAAGACACCGCCAGTGGAAGAAAGGATGGGCCCGGAGATGAGGTCGGGCCCTGGACAGGAGACTGTGGCGGCCGAACCCATGGTCCTCAGGTCGACGACCACCCGCCACCCCGCTCGGGGTCCTCGGGTCAAAGCCTGCGGCCTCCCTCAAGTCCACGTCTGCTCGCAGCTTCCCTCGGGTCGACGATCGCATGCCTCTTCCCCCACGGCCTCCCTCGAGCCCACGGCCGCCCAGGCCTGCCTCGAGTCCACGGTCAACTAATGCACGCCGCCTCGTTCGCGGTCCTTGGCTCAACACCCGCCTGCTGCCTCGCTCTCGATTCTCGGGTCGACACTCATCCACGGCCTCACTTCGGTCCACGCCCGCCCCCTCTCTCTACCTTCCTCTCTCTGCCTCGCTCTCTATCTGCCTCTCTCTGTCTCTGCTCTCTCTGCCCTCTCTGCTCGCTCTGCCCCATCTCTCTACCCCCCTCCCTACCCCTCGAGCCGTGCCTGCGCAGTTGGGAGCTATGCGTAAGTGGATAGGGTGAGGGATGGGGTAAAAGGAGCTAATTAATAATATTAATATAATATCATGGGGGGGGGGGGGTTAGTGTGTGTGTATGGGGGGGAGTTAGTGTGTGTGTGTGCGTGTGTGTGGGGGGGTTAGTGTGTGTGTATGTGTGTGTGTGTGGGGGGGGGCTAGTGTGTGTGTGTGTGTGTGTGGGGGGGGAGTTAGTGTGTGTGTGTGTGGGGAGGAGTTAGTGTGTGTGTGTCTGTGTGTGGGGGGGGTTAGTGTGTGGGGGTGGTTAGTGTGTGTGTGTGTGTGTGTGTGTGTGTGGGGGTGGTTAGTGTGTGTGAGACGCAGCAGGCCGTGCCCCCCCCCCTCCCCCCCTCGCATTGAGGGGACGGGACCCGACAGGTCTCACTTGGTCTAGCTGTACATAAAAGTGTGACTTCTGCTGTCTTAAACAGTAAGAAAGTATAATTCGGGGAGACCATTGTAATGCTTGTGTCAGTGTTCCCACTAATAACACGGTCCGTTAGACATCTATTTTTCACACTTACCACAAGTCTGTGCTGGACTTTGCTGACAGTAGGCACAGGTTTGGTGTGGACTCAGATTGATCCGTTGTCTGTCAAGTGAAGTTGACAGTTCTGCCCCATTTAATTGAGCATCGTGCAGTCTCATTGACCCTTTGAAAAAGGGAAGGAAGAGCAAAGTTAAAACAATGGCCTTTTATGAAGACCTCAGTCATTCTCAACACACGGTCTCAGTAACCCTCCCCCTCTTTTAGGGACCAGGTGTATTTTGGTGATTGATTTATGGGCTGCATCTTTCCAATGCTTGGCTTTAAAAAAACCTCAGACTAACAGAAGAATATGGGCCAGAGACCTGGGTTCGATCCTGACTATGGGTGGCGTATTTACCCAGTTTGTACGTTCTCCCCATGACCACATGGGTTTTTTTCCAGGGGCTCCGCTTTCCTCACACACCCCAAAGACGTACAGGTTTGTAGGTTAATTGGCTTTGGTAAAAATTGTAAATGGTCCCTAGTCTGTAGGATAGTGCTGGTGTACGGGGCTCGCTGGTTGGAGCGGACTTGGTGGGCCGAAGGGCCTGTTTCCATCTTGTATCTCCAAACTAAAGAAACACAGACAGGTGGGACTAATATAGATGGGGCATGTAGGTCAGTGTGGGCAAGTTTGGCTGAAGGGCACTTTTCCACGCTGTATGAGTCTATGACTCCAAGCAGCATTTTCGGAAAAACAATGACTCTGCAAAACTACATTTGTTCCTACACGTCTGGAACTGTTTTAATCTTTCCTTTTACAAAAAAAAACAGCATACTCTCTCTGTTCCACAAGAGCCAAATATTAACAGGCACTAGAAGTGGGTAAAACTTCATATTTTGTCGTTTCCAGTGCACACATTATTTTTGTGGGAGAGTTAAATCTTTGTATAAAGGACATAGTATTAATGTTGTAGATAGTTGTGTTAAACCAAGGTAAGGTCATAGAGTCATACAACATGAAACAGGCCTATCAGCCCAATTCATCCATACCAACCGAGACGCCCCATCTAAACAGTCCCATTTGTCGCTGTTTGGCCCACGTCACTCTAATTCTTTCCTATCCTGGTCAAGTGTCTTTTAAATGTTGTATCAGCCTCAACTACCTCCTCTGGCAGCTCGTTCCATATATGCGCCATCCCCTGTGTGAAAATGTTGCCTCATGGGTTCCTGTTCAATCTTGCCCCCCACCCCCCTCACTTTAAACCCATGTTGTCTGGTTCTTGATTCCCCTGCTCTGAGTAAAAGACTGTTCATTCACCCTATCTATTCCCCACATGATTTTATACACCTCTATAAGATCCCCCCCTGAGCCTCCAGCGCTCACAGGAATAGAGTTAATCCTGCCTATAGTTCAGGCCTTCAAGTCCCGGCAACATCCTCGTAAATCTTCTCTGCAGTCTTTACAGGTTCTTCAAACGAGATCATAAGCACCACATATTGAAGAGTTTATTAATGAAGAAAATATGAGTAACTAGCTGCATAATCATCATTTTCAGAACTTTAAAAAAACCCAACCTATTTCAATTATTTCTAATCAATTCTCATACTAAATACAGGCAGTTCAAGAAATGTTGCTGCCTATTGCACATGGCTGATAATTTGGGATTGGTCACTGTTGAGATCTCTGATCAGACATCGAGACAGGCTTAATATAATTGAAAACATTCCTTCTTCATGACAAACGTTTTTTAAATGTGGAGTCCTCTCCACCAGGCCTGCACTCAATCACTGTGTTAAGACAGGTCATCTGCCTTCCAGTTCAATCCTTAAGCCACACAATATATTTTGCGTTGGTAAAGTAAAGCTGCTGTCTATGTGTGGTCTGAATCCTTATGCTTGAAATTACGGGGTTTCCAATCCAATTGCAGGCGTCGATTGTGCAATGAAAGGAAGTTCTATTTCTGAGCCTCATGGAAAAGAATTGTTAATTGTTGGCCAAATGAAAGACTGGGAAGTAAAAGTTATTTTCAACTTAATCCATTCACTGCACACTTCATTGGGAGTTGTGGCTGAGAGGGAATGCTAAATCAGCCATGATTGAATGGCAGAGTAGACTTAATGGGCCGAATGGCCTAATTACGCTCCTGTAACTTATCAGCTATCATTTAACGATGTATATACACTTAGGGTGGCACAGTGGCGCAGTGATAAGAGGTTGATGCCTTACTGCACCAGAGACTTGGGTTCGATCCTGACCTTAGGTGCTGTCTGGGTGGTGTTTGTGCGTTCTCCCAGTGACCACGTAGCTTCTGTAAATTATCCCTAATGTGTAGGACATAGAACTACTGTACGGGTGATTGTTGGTTGGCGCGGTTTCCGGGCCGCAGGGCCCATTTCCGCACTGTATCTCTGACATAAACTAAATTCTGAGTCGTTTCAGGTCGTAAACTTACAACTGGGATTTTTCTCCATGAATTGTTTCTTGCAGTAGATGATGCAGAGGATGAGAAGAGCCAGCAGAACCATGGCCAGTGCACTGCAGATAACGGCAGCCAGTGCGGTGTCCCGCGGACTGGAGGAGGTCGATGGGATCTTCACAAGGTTCACTCTGGTGTTACCTGAAAACAGCAATGGAAAGCATGGTCAGTACCAACTCTAAGACATCGTCATCTTGAATCCCACACTTCGGCTACCATTCACAACTGTATTAATATGTACTGTAAAACTTGCATCATTAAGCAGTTTATTATTCAGGGCTAAAGAATGGGCGGCATCTGTGAAAAGCGGAACAAAGTTCACACTTCAAGCCTGAGAGCCTCTTTTTCTCCATCCATGGGTGCTGCCTGACCAGCTGTGTATTTCCAGTATTTTCTACATAGAGTCATAGAGTCTTACAGCATGGAAACAGGCCCTTCAACTTGCCCAAACCGACCAACATGTCCCATCTACCCTAGTCCCACCTGCCTGCGTTAGGCCCATATCCCTCTAAACCCATCCTATCCATGTACTGGTCTAAATGTTTCTTAAACATTGCAATAGTACCCGCCTCAACTACCTCCTCTGCAACTTGTTAATACCGCCCCCCCCCCTCACCCCTCTCACCTCAAACCTATGTCCTTTGGTTCTTGATTCCCCTACTCTAGGCAACAGACTCTGTGTGTCTACCTGATCTATTCTTCTCATGATTTTTACCTCACATATTTCCATTTTCAGTATTTTTACATTTCTATGAGATCAGGCTGATAAATAGTGGGGTCAGGTCGGAAAGGAGAGGATTTATGCAAGGAATTGTAGGCAGGATTTGGGAGAGGGCCATATGCATGGACTGGGAAAGGGGAAAGCAATGAGGGAGTGCGATAGAGATAGTTGGTTGAGGCAATGTTAGCTTGAGTGGCAGAATGGTGGGTGTGGGAGATGTAAGGTAATGGTCCTGACCTTAGCGATGGGTGTGGTTGGCAGTCACACAAGTGATAGGAGCAGAATTAG
This sequence comes from Raja brachyura, assembly GCA_963514005.1. The sequence continues at coordinate 63,914,450 of OY740786.1, forward strand.
GCCATTCGGCCCATCGAGTCTACTCCACCATTCAATCATGGCTAATCTTAGCCAACCCCATTTTCTTGCCTTCTCCCCATAACCCTTGACATCCGTCTATCTCTGCCTTAAACTTACCCACTGACGTCCTCCACAGCCCCTGTGGCAATGAGTTCCACAGTTTAACTACCCTCTGATTAAAGAAGTTCCTCTTCACCTCCTTTCTAAAAGAGCGTCCTTTAAGTCTGAGGCTATGACCTCTGGTCCTAAACTCTCCCACCAGTGGAAACATCCTTTCCACATCCACTTTATCTATGCCTTTCATTATTCTGTAATTGTGAAATCCCAGGGGCCGGGAGAGATCATGTTTGATGCAGAGAGGTGCTTGGGTGGGGTCAAGCAAAACTTGTGACCTTGGAGTAGTCGGGAGTCATATCCAATGGCAGGGAGAGTGAGAGAGGGCTTTGCCAGAATGCTGCCTGGGTTAGAGGCTATTAGTTATAAATAGAGATTGGACAAACTTGGATTGTTTTCTCTGGAATGTCAGAATGTCAGATGTTGCAGAGAGACCTGATATAAATATATATAGTTATGGGATGCATAAATAAGGTGAAGTCAGAACCGTTCTCCAGGGGTGGAAATCAAAGACTGGGGTGGAAATGTCGAAGGCTAGAGGGTATTGATTTAAGGTGAGTGGGCAAAGTTAAAGGATAAGTGCGGCACAAGTTTTTTTACACAGTGTACTATGTTTACATATTCTGTGGTGCTGCAGCAAGTAAGAATTTCATTGTTCCATCTGGGACATATGACAATAAAACGCTCTTGACTCCCTCTTGACTCTTGAGAGTGGTGGGTGCCTGGAACATGCTACCAGTGGCAGGTACAATAGTGACGTTTAAGAAGATTTTACTTAAGTATGTTCCACAATGTAGAGCGTTTTAGATGGCTATGTAGGGAATGAAGCGATATGGATCACATGCAAGCAGAGATGATTAATTTGGCTTGGACATTGTTGGCCCTGGGGCCTGTTCCTGTGTTGTAATGTTCTATGTTCTATGTGGGTGGGTACAAATAAAAGAAAAGAAAGCAATCATTCTGCACCTTTCACATTCCAATGTAAGACATCAAAGTGATTTAAGACCAATAAACTACTTTTGAAGGCCAGTTGCTGTTGGAATATTGGAAACACAGAAACCAATATGCATACACAGTCTCACAAAAGAAAATGTGATAAAGTAAAAAGATGCAGGTGCTAGGAATCTGGAATAAAATCTGACAATGTTAGAAATTACTCAGCAGCTCAAGCTGAAATGTTACAATTACATTACATTTGCTCAACACACTATTGTCTGTGGCACAAATATTGACCAGGGCACAATGGATAACTAAAAACCCAAAAAGCTACAGATGCTGAAAGTGTGGAATACACAAGAACCGGCAGACAGATGGAGGGAGAATCTTTTCAGATTCATACCCAATCAACAGAGGAAGGTTGGCACAGTGGTGCAGCGGTAGTGTTGCTGTCTTACAGTGCTAGAGACTCGGTTTAGATCCTAACTACTGATGCTGTCTGTATGGAGTTGTACGTTCTCTCTGCGCCCGTGCGTGTTTTCCCCAAGTGCCCTGCTTTCCTCCCACACTCCACAGACGTACAGGTTTGTGGGTTCTGTCTGTCTGTCTGTCTGTCTGTCTGTCTGTCTGTCTGTCTGTCTGTCTGTCTGTCTGTCTGTCTGTCTGTCTGTCTGTCTGTCTGTCTGTCTGTCTGTCTGTCTGTCTATCTATCTATCTATCGCGTTCACTCCAACTCGGGATTGAGTGGTGCCATCTGCTTCATGATGTCCTGGTGCAGTGTTCGCCATTTGTCAGGATGCAGTTTCACTCATAAGTAAGCTAGACGGATGAGCAGTCCTCTCCTAGCAAGAAAGGATGAACACAATACATAACAGAATTCTACATAAAACATAAACATCCACCACAGGGGAACCAGCACCTCCTGCTGTGGTGGAAGGCACAAACGTTCAATCAATCAAACTCCTCCGTTCACCCGTGGTCAGGGCCGTGAACCTTCCGCAGTCGCCGCTACAGGCGGCCTGATGTACATGCCCTCTCACCGGGGTGATCGAAACTCTAACGTCGGGATGGATTGGAACACTCCGGCGTGGAATTCCCGAATCGGCCTCTTCCTACCGGAGAACGCAGCTTCATGATGCCAAGACCATGGGCCCAGAGCACTTCTTCTGGCGTTCCTCGGCAAAGGGTCACAGACGATGTTAAAGTCTGCACAGCGCCCGCGGCCGATCTCCACGATGGTAACGTCAGCAGGCCCCCCGCAGTCGGAGCTCCGACACTGGCGACCCCCGGCAAAGGATCGCAGCTCCACGATGTTAAAGTCCACGCTGCGCCGCTGCTGAAACTCTGGGCTCTGGGCCGGTCTCCAGTCGGAAAAGTCGCGCCAATCCAGTTGTTAGGCCGCCAGAGGGGCGAAAATACGACACGGAGAAAAATCGCATCTCCGTTGAGGTAAGTAACTGGGAACAGTGTCCCCTATACCCCCCCCCCCCCCCCCCAGCACTCCCCACAAAAGACACACCGGGAGACACATTCAGACACGTTGAAAACACCAAAAAGTCCAAAGAAACACACAAACTGCTGGTACCATCTTGGAGAAACACTGTCCCTAATGTGTAGGATAGTGCATGGGTGATCGCTGGTCGGTGTGGTCTTGTAAGCAGGGTCAAATCCGGGTCTCAGGCGCTGAAAGGCAGCAGCTCTACAGCTGCTTCATGATGTCAGCTCTACAGCTGCACCATAGCCTGAATCTATATTTTGCCCTCTGTATCTTCTCCTTTGCTCTATCTATAGCAATGTTACAAAATTTTGAGATTTTAAAAATCAAGACTGCAATTTATCCCATCAGATAAAGCATAAAAAGAAGTTTAATTTGACACCTAATTCACTTTCTTATCTTCAGTATTAAGAAAGTTATGACCATTTTCATACTCGGAAATTCGCATCTTGTTCCCCATTGCCTTTCAATTGACTTAACTCAAAAGCTGTGATCTAGAACAGTTAAAAGCCCATAACGTTGTTAAAAATTAAGAGAACTCAATGAAATTTTCAGTTATTATAGATTGAAGCATTCTGAAACAAATATGAAACAATCTTACTTGGATGACCCGAAATTGAAGCATATAATTAGTTAGTTACCCAATTGTAGCTAATTACAAAATTCAATGAGTAGATCTAAACATCTATCCATTTCTTAAGAAAAGATAAACTTTTTTTAAATTGCCTAAGTGTCCAAATAACATTCACACAATAATCCACAATATAACATAATTTTTAAATCTCATTTTCATGAATTTCTAGGCCAAATGGAAGGAATTTAGTGTTTAATGCCTGTAAATTAATGGCAATTTAAATCAACTAGCGAGTGGGTTTTAGTGGAATGCGGTGGATTGGAACGTTGCGGTTTGCGGTGAAGTCGGGAGGAAAAATACTGTTGGTTCATACATTTTTTTGGACCCCATTTCGCAACATGAAAATGTTATTAAAGCCTCCCTAAAAACCAACTTTTAATGTAAAAATAAACTATTTACCTTTTTTTCTCCCCTACGCAAAATCCCTCCCGTTGTCAGCGCTCACGGCTTTTGAAGGTGATTTTTAAATTACTCTAGTTAATAAATAATCTAGCGTAATTTAAAAATACCTTCATGAATGAAATGTCGGAGCGATTTTTCTTCCGCAACGAAATCGCCCGACATGGATCGATTTTCCCTGTCTGAAGAAAAACGGCACTTTAAGCCCGCCCCCCTCTGAAAGGCGCCAAAGTCACGCACACGAGGAGCGGCAGAACTGCAGCGCTGCTCAAGGTAAGTTTTGTAACATACCTACTATCTATTGTCCTTGAGTTTGACCTGATTGTATTTATGTCTGGTGTATCTGATCTGTTTTGATAGCTTGCAAAACAAATTTTTCACTGTACATATGTGACTATAATAAATCTAAACCAAAAACAGTAGAGCACAAGAACAGGTCCTTTGGCCCACAGTGATTGTGCTAACATTCAGGCCAACACCATATTTTATCTACTTGCAAATAACCCATATCCCTCCATATCCATGGGTCTATCCAAAAGCCTCTTAAATGCCACTATTGTGTCTGCCTCACCACCACCCTTGGCAGTATGTTCCAGGCACCTGTGTTAAAAGGTTGCCCTGCACGCCTCCATTAAACTTGCCAACCCTCCAACCCTTCACTTTTAAGCCTTACCCTCCAGTATTTGATTGTTCCACCCTGGGAGAAAGGTTCTGGCTGTCTATGCCTCTCAGAATTGTTTCTAGTTCTCTCAGGTCTACCCCCGGCATTCCACGAGATCAATCCCAAGTCTGCCCACCTCTCCCTGTAGCTAATATCCTGCTTCAGAAGCAAGAATGCTGCTACTTGTATCACCGCTGGGGAGTTACTGGTTAATATCAGTGCAACATTGTAAAGTTTAGGTGCAAGCTGTTAATGCTAACAAATATTGACTTAGGTTGAAGCTGACAAGGCAGTGTTAATTTTTTAAACGTCTCGCTGGTAGGTTCAACACCATGTCAATGTCAGGTCACTACATGTTTTCTCAGTTTCTTAAAATGCTGTGAAATAATCTTCATGGAGTGAGAATCATTGTACAGGAGAAATCAAATATTGTACAGGAGAAATCTTCACCAATGCCGCAGCAGATAGGAATCTTAACCATTTAGTAAAAACCTTGCGTGAAAATTCAAAATTCTCCAGCTGGCATTCCACATGCTCAGAAAACAAAATTACAATACTAATGTTGGTGCCGAGGTACTTCTTTAGTTCTATTGTTTCGGAAGATCATCACGTTTGGCAGGGGGTTACTCTTCAGTGTCAGTGGATGAGGAGAAACCTGGTAAAGTATATAAAATTATGAGAGGCACAGATAGGGTAGACAGTCAGAACTTTTTTCCAGGGTGGAAATATCAAAGATATCAAAGATTAGACGACATTGTTTTAAGGTGAGAGGGGCAAAGTTTAAAGGAAATGCGCGGGGCACTGATAAAGCTGAATGATGTTAAAAATATAAAATATATATTAAATGGATTCCTGGGCTAGATTACACTTATATTTAGTCTCAAAGCAGGCATTTCTCCAGTAGATTGATACAGAAAGGCAAGCCCAGGCTTGCCTCAAGTTGCTGTGCCTTGAGACAATGACCGATGATTTTGAAATGTGTCTACCAATTGATGAGAGAGGAAGCTCAGATTAATCCCAGTAAGGGGTATTGAGACAATGATAGGATGCCTTTGATATGCAACTGCCTTGTACCAAATGACAGGATGCCTTTGATGCGACTGATTATTGACAAGGGACAAACTCAGACGCATCCTGTAGTAATGTCTATTTACTGTACCTCTGACGATGACTAATGTCTTTTGAATGTGCTTAGGTGACAAAAGAACAGTATAAAATACCATGTAATTCTGTGTTCAGGGAAGTGGAGAGAGGACAGCCAAGTATCCGTGTTGCTCACTTGGCTGGGGTTTTCCTTGCCACTTCCATCGGCCGATAATTAGTAAAGCTTTGAATTGGTCTACCAAACCGTATTGTGAATTGTCTGTTTATTAAGAAGTGAACCTGTTTGTTAAGTTAAAAGTTAACCCTTTTCAGGACGTTTTTTAAACATGACTGCTTGATTAGATCACGATTTTCTAATTTTGATGCTGCTACTCCATAATGATTCTTTTTTATTTCATTTTTCTATTTGTGGTGGGAAACTGGCTCGTGACATTAAGGAGATTTTAAATACATGGATGTGCAGGGAGTGGAAGAAAATGGATCATGTGCAGGCAGATGAGATTAGTTTATCTTGGCATCATGTACAGCATAGGCATTGGGACTGAAGGGTCTGTTCTTGCGCTATGTTTTACGTTCTAAACCCTCTTTCATGTATGAACGGAAGGCAGGGTCTGAAGAAACAGTCTGAAGAAGGGTATAGACCCAAAACATCACCTATTCCTTTTCTCCAGAGATGCTGCCTGACACGCTTAGTTACTGCAGCATTTTGTGTTTATCTTTGTTGTAAGCCAGCATCGAAGTTCCATTCTACACAAACTGAAGGCAGTGATCATTAAATCTGCATTTGATTTTGGCATCATGATCAACACAACCATTGTGGGCCGAATGGCCTGTTCCTGTGCTGTGCCTTTCTGTGCCCTATTTCTTCCACTCACTCAGAAATATAATAACCCTTTCCAGTACAGGAAAGTTAAAATATATTTGATTTCTTTGTTCAAAATAATGACAGAGGAGTTTCATATTATGGAAAACATTTGATTTTACAGATTACAAAGCAATCTCACCCCAGTAGTGCTGCAATAAATCTTACCAGTGAACCTGTGCTCCGTGGCTTTCAAGGTCAGCATAACAGTAAGGTGTGGTAACCAGAATTTGCACAGAACTCCAGATGTGGTCTGAATGGGGCTTTGTACGGTGCTGACAAAAGCTTCCTTTTATGTTCCACCCCCTATCATTATAAAGCCTAACACACATTAGCCTTTTTGATTTTTTTAAATATATACGCTTCTTGGTATTTGAAATCTGAACTGCAAATGGTTCTCTCTCCACAGATGCTGTCTGAAAGGGCTGAGCATTTCCAGCATTTTCTATTTTCATTTCAGGTTTCAAGTATTTGTTTGATTTGCACTTAAGGTATTTAAATCCAACCTCAGTATAAGAATCCCATGAAATTTTGATGGCACTTCAAACATAAGCATTGAAAATATAAGACCATAACAAATAAGACCAGAAATAGGCCATTCGGCCCATCATGTCTGCTCCATCGTTTGGTTGTGGCAAAGCTATCTTTCCCTCTCAACCCCATTTACCTGCCTTCTCCCCCTTGTCGCACTTTTACCCAATGACTTGGCTTCCACCACTGTCTATGGCAATGAATTCCACAGATTTACCACCCTCTGGCTAAATAAATTCCTCTTCATCTCTATAAGCCAAAATGTTCAAGAGTCTTAGAATGTCACAGCACCGAAACAGGCCCTTCAGCACAACTCGTCGATGCCGACCAATTTGCCCTATCTAAGCTAGTCCCATTTGCCCACCTATGGTCCATATCTCTCTAAACCTTTCCCATCCATGTACTGTCCAAATGTCTTTTAAATGCGGTTATTGTACCTACATCAACTACCTCCTCTGGCAGCTCATTCTATATACCCACCACCTTCCGAATGAAAACGTTGCCTCTCAGGTTCCTATTAAATCTTTCTCCTCTAGTGAAAAACTTTTGTGGCGGGCTAACCAGTCAGTGGAAAGAATATACATTATTACAATCGAACCATCCACAGTGTACAGATAAATGATAAGGGGAGAGGGGATTAAGAAGAGCATAGTTAAAGTAAGGAACGCTGCTGCTGGAGTTGAGGTTTACTAATAGAGTGGGCCCATTGTAATGCGGGATTGCTGATCCACTTCTGGGACCAGCACGCAGAGAGTCACCTGGCAAATGTTCCTTGAACACTGTGATAGTGGGTCTGACTCCAGTCTATAATTATCAGTTAGCTCAGTATAGAGCAAGAAAGCCTAGACTTAGGATGGCACGATGGCGTAGTGGTAGAGTTGATGCCTTACAGCGCCAGAAACCCGGGTTCGATCCTGACAATGGGTGCAGTCTGTACAGAGTTTGTACATTCTCCCTGTGATCGTGTGGGTTTCCCACAGGTGCTTTGGTTTCCTCCCACAGTCCAAAGATGCACAAGTTTGTAGGTTAATTGGTTTTAGTAAAGATTGTAAATTGTGCCTAGTATGTCGGATAAGTGCTAATTTACAGGGATCGTCAGTCGGCGCGGACTTGGTGGGTCAAAGCGCCTGTTTCTACCTGTATCTCTAAATTAAACTAAGCTTTATGGTTCCGCAGTACTGAGCTTTACAGACTCTGTTTCTTGCACCGAACATTCAAACAGGCAAATTTATGAAAAGACTATGATAAATGTTGGTACTCTTAAACTTGTTGATCCTTTAGGAGGGTTCAATAAATGTTATTTCAGTCTTCAAAGCTTTACTTAATTGAATGACTGCAAGGCAAAACAAAATTACTGTTATTAGACGCACAACAGTTTAAGAAAAGTAAATCCTACATGAGCATAATCCCACATTCTGAGGTCTAACTGCATACCACTGTGACAAGGTGGCTGGCTTTGACTTGCAGATGAAAGCCCTGGGGACTCAAACAAAGAATTGCATAGAACAGGAGGAAAGATTTTTTTAAATTATTCGTGAAACAATCCAATAGAAATCTAAAATCTTGACTGGTTTTCCTTTGTACTACCATTTCTATGCTACATTATGTTTACAGCCTGACTTTATCTATGCACGAACTTATTCTGGTATTAGCCAAAGACAGGGCGAGGCATCGATCCACATGGTAAGCAAGAACTTGCCTTTACTTTAGATTGTAGATATACAGCGCGGAAAGAGGCCCTTCAGCCTACCGAATCCAATGATCACCTTGTACGCTGGCACTAGCCTACACACTATGGACAATTTTTACAACTCACCTAAGACAATTATCCAACAAACCTGTACATCTTTTTGAGTGTGGGAGGAAACAGGGGGAGCACCCGGAGCACATGCGGAATGTGCAAATTCCGTATAGACGGCACCCATAGTCAGGATTGATTCCAGGTCTCTGGCGTGGTCAGGCAGCAACTCTACCACTGCGCCACTGTGCCGCACACCAAACCTCTTAAAGACCTGTCATTATCAACTTACTAACTACAACAGACTCCAATTTCAAGAGTTTCTGGGTGGTAGAAGAGTTTTCATGTGGTATGCCTTCATGCCTTCATGTGGTATTTGGGGTGAGAATGGAAGGGGGGGGGGGAGAGGACAGCGTCAGGGGGTATCGTGAAGTACACACAGTCTACAGAACAACTGGGAGAGGTTTGATGCCCATAAAAGCCAGTTCTTCTTGCCTTGTCAAAACGTGCCAAAGAACATGGATAGGTGACATTTCATGTTTAAGAAGGAGCTGCAGATTCTGGAAAATCGAAGGTAGACACAAATGCTGGAGAAACTCAGCGGGTGAGGCAGCATCTATGGAGCGAAGGAAATAGGCAACGTTTCCGATTCAAACCCTTCTTCAGACTGAAGAATCGGACTGAAGAAGGGTTTCGATCCGAAACGTTGCCTATTTCCTTCGCTCCATAGATGTTGCTGCACCCGCTGAGTTTCTCCAGCATTTTTGTCTACCTAGGTGACATTTCATGTTGGGACCATTCTTCAGATTGATTTCTCGCTTTTCCAAATGTTGACTAACCTGCAGGTTTTCAATAGTTCCTTCAGATGTCATCTTTTCATGATCTCTTAAGAGAGGAGGGCATAGCTTTAAGGTGAGAGTGGCAACGTTTGAAGGCGATGTGCAGGTCAAGCTTTCTTACGCAGAGAGTGATGGGTGCCTGGAACACGTTGCCAGGGTTGGTGGCGGAGGCAGATATGATAGTGGCATTTAAGAGGCTATCAGATAGGCGCATGGATATGGAGGCAATGGCAGCATGTTCTAGGCCCCTACCACCCACCTGTGTAAAAATTGCCCCGCACATTTCCTTTAAAGTTTGCCCTCCTCACCTTAAAGCTAATTTTCCACCCTGAGAAAAAAGGTTCTGTCTGAGTGCAGCATTTTCAGCACTTTGTACATTACATTAAAAAATTAATTCAAGTGATTTTTGCCTCTCTGTGGTGAGGAACATTTGGATTTGAATCTTGGAACGAGGATTGCCACGGGAATCTGGGCTTACAGCTGTTCACAATATACATCAATGACTTGGAGAAAGAGGATCAAGTGTAATATAAGCAAATTGGCTGTTTATACAGAGCCATACGAGTTGTGAGGGGATGGAGAGAGACTTCCAAGGTATATGAACAGGCTTAAGTAAAGGAATGACTGTGGCTGATGAAATATAATGTGGAAAAGTGTGACATCATATGCTTTGATGGGGGAAAATAGCAAAAGGGAAGAAGTTTTAAATAGTGGGAGATTTTGTAAGGGTGTCAGGGGTTATGGGTAGATGGCAGGAGAATGGAGGTGAGAGGGAAAAATAGATCAGCCATGATTGAATGGCGGAGGAGACATGATGGGCCGAATGGACTGAATGTGCTTCTATAAAATGAACATGAAAGATAGGAGTGCTTACAGGGAAGGTAGACACACAAAGCTGGAGTAACTCATTGGTCAGACAGTATCTCTGGAGAAAAGGAATAGGTGACTCTTCGGGTCGAGACCCTTCTTCAGACTGAGAGACAGGGATTTGGGAGTTGTTGTACATGGGATGAATGAAAGTTAATGTGTAGTTACAGCAAGCAATTAGGAAAGCCATAGATATTTATTGCAAGTGGATTGCAAGGGTAAATAAGCTATTACAGCATTACATGGCATCAATGATGAATCGCACCTGGAATGCTATATTCAGGTATGGTCTCCTTGCCCAAGGAATGATCTACTCTGATAGAGGCAGTGCAAAACAAGTTAACTGGATTGATTCCTGGTAAGGCAGGTTTAGAATACAGAACAGTGCAGTACAGGAACAGGCCCTTTGGCCGACAACATCTGTGCTGAACTTGATGCCAAGTTAAACTAATCCTCTCTACCTGCCAGTGATGTATATCCCCCCATATCCATGTACCTATTCAGAATCCTCTTAAACGCCACTTTTGTATCTGCTTCCACCTCTAGCCCTGGCAACATCTCATTGCCCCACACATCTCCTTTAAACTTTTCTCTCCTCAATCTTAAAGCTGTGCCCTATACTCTTTGTCTTTCCATCCTGAGAAAAAGGTCTGCCCTATCTATGCCTCTCATAATTTTATACACTTTGATCAGGTAGATGGATTTCCTATGAGGAGAGATTAGACAGACTGCACCTAGTCTCTTTGATTTTTAAGAATGAGAGGCGATGCCTTGAAATACACAAAATTCTTACAGGGCTTAGAGTCAGAGTCATACAGCGTGGAAACAGGCCCTTCAGCCCAACTTGCCCATGCCGATCAAGAGGCCCCATCTACATTAGTCCCACCTGCCCACTTTTGGCCCATATCTCTCAAAACCTATCCTATCCATTGATATGCATAGGGTTTAGAGGGCTTGGTAAATGCAAGAATGCTTCTTCTCTGCAATTTCCAGAACCAGACACCAGGAGTCACCCCTTTAAAATAGGGAGTCGGCCATTCAGGACGGGGACAAAAAGACATTTCTTCACCCAGAAGGTAATGAATCTTTGGAATTCTCTAGTTAAGAGGAATTGTGGAGACTCAACGATTACTGGGATATTTTAGGAAGAAATGCATATATTTTAGAATGCTAGGGGAACACAGGGTTGGAGGCTGTTGTCAGAAGGTAGTACTGAGAAAGTAAATCCGCCATCATCTTATTGAATGGTAGAGTTGGCCTGAAAAATTTATTGAAGCGGATACAATTATGACTTTTAAGCAATATTTGGACAGATATATGGATAGGATGGGTTGTGAGGGCTCTGGGCCCTTTACATTAAACCTGTTATAACAGACCTTACTGCCTCCATAAATGGTATCTGTTGCTGCCAATTTTCTGCTATAACCGAGTAAAAGATTCACTCCAATCATCTAGCAGTCATTCTGTGAGGCGATGAGTTGCTTTCAAATACAATTCTCTTCAACAACTAAAAATGTATTTTTGTTACTACAAGCTAAAAATACTAAAGGCTGTTTGTTACATTTCATAGTGCCAGTCAAAGTGATTGCTTATCAATTTCAATGCCTTGTCAATGTCAATAGCCTCCGCAGTGTAACTAACAGTCTGTGTTCTTAAAGAGACAGTCTGCTATATCCAAAACCCTTATGAAGAGGTCTGTAATAATAAAGGTTTATTGTATAGACAAATGGGACTAGTCCAATATGCCAACTTGGTTAGAATGGACAAGGTGGGCTGAAGAGCCTGTTTTTGTGCTGTGCAGCGCCATGACTCTGGGCATGACAGGTAAATGACCTACCCTGCTTCTTCCCCATATGTTCTCTTGCGGAAGCAACAAAAGCACAAAAGTTGCTGAAGGATCTGAAGGAGGGTCCCGACCAGAAATGTTGCTCAGCCACTCCTTCCACAAATGCTGCCAGACTCCAGGACTTTGTGTTTTGCTCAAGATTCCAGCCTCTGAAGTTCCATGTGTCTCCAATCCTGAAGGTTGTTACTAGTTTCCTACAGTTTGACAGCAAATGCTGTTGATCTTACCGTCTCCATAAATTCATATGTCATAGGAGCAGAAGTAAGCCATTCAGCCCATCGAGTCTACTCCGCCATTCGATCATGGCTGATCTATCTTTCCCTCTCAACCCTATTCTATTCTCTCTGTAACCCTTGACACCAATCAAGAACCTGTCAATCTCCACCTTAAAAATACCCAATGACTGGGCCTCCACAGCCGTCTGTGGCATTGAATTCCACAGATTCAGCACCCTCTGACTTCATCTTCTTTCCTAAAGTATGTCCTTTTATTCTGAAGCTGTGACCTCTCGTTCTAGAATTTTATCTAGATTCATGCCGTTCACTATTCTGTAAATTTCTTGAGCCCCCCCCCCCCCCCCCCCCATCCTTCTAACCTCCAGCGAGTACAGGCCCACAGCCATCAAATGCTCATCATATGTTAACCTATTCATCCCTGAGATCATTCTCCACTGAACCCACCCCAAAGCCTGCACATCCTTCTCAGATATGGAGGGTGAACACTGTTCATAATTTTATTACCACAGCATCCATATTTGTCCTTATTTCAAATGAAATGAGAATTCAAAGTCGAAATTCTAATTAAGTTTGTGCATCAAATATTTTAGTAGGCATTACACAGGCAGCAAAGTGAAAAAGCTTGTGTTGAAATACCTCATTGTAACGTTTTCAGCAGATGGAGTCATCCATCAGCCCACTTCTATTTATTTTCACACCTGAATATGTGCTTGTTCTGTCAGGAGCAGTCAGGCCTGACCACAAGCAAACAGCAGGCCTCTGAAGATCCCCACACCGACTGGGCTAAAGATACATTAATATTCAAAAGGATATCCCCTAGCCCACCCCCACAATTCTGGCAGGTCTGTTGTCAGCCGAACAAATCATTCAGCAATCATTACGTTTTATTAAATGAAAAATATACAACTTTGGATTACACTTTAATTATTGAGATGCATGATCTTTGAAAGCCATTTAAGAGCTGTGTAAATAGAGAGCCTGTCAAAGAGGCTTTAACAGTGATAAGGTCCACCACTTAGCTTTAGTTTTAAAGATACAGCATGGAAACAGGCCCTTCGGCCCACTGAGTCTACGCCGACCATCGATCACCCGTTCACACTAGTTCTATGTTATCCCACTTTCTTATCCACTCCCTAAACCAAGGACAATTTACAGAGGCCAATTAACCTATAAACCCGCATGTCTTTGGAATGTGGGAGGAAACACGCAGGTCCATAGGATATAGGAGCAGAATGAGGCCATTTGGCCCATCGAGGCTACATCAATCAATGCCGACCACCTATCTCTCCTGCCTTCTCCTCGTAACCTTTGATACCCTTACTAATCAAGAAAGCGGTCACAGGGAGAGCGTACAAACTCAACTCAGACAGCACCCAATGGCAGGATCGAACCCAGGTCTCTGACGCTGTGAGGTAATGTCTCCACCAGATGTACCACTGTGGCTTTAAACTTTACTTTAGACATTAGCGAAACAGCATGAAAATGGGCCCTTTGTCTCATTGAGTCTGTGCTGACCAGCGATCACCCCGTACACTAAAACTCTTTGAGAGAAGGAACAGTGAAGGAATGCCCCCCTGGATAAGTTATTAACTAAAAATAAAACTGTCACCATTATGGTAGAAGACCCTTGACTCCACTTTGCAGTACTTCGGGTCTGGACCCTATCCAATCAAACCTACATACATTTACTCTACTATACAGTATACTGTGTAGTAGTGGAAAGAAGCTTAGCCTTCCCAGGTTCTTGGCCAATGTTATGTGCATGAAAATAACCCTCAACGTGGTATAATTTGTCAGCCCTTCATACCAAGTTGTCATATTTTACTTTAAAAGACACTAGAGATGACAATAATGTGAAATCTCACACTATGCCTCATAGTGGCAGAGACCCGGGTTTGATCCTGACTACGGGCGCTGTCTGCATGGAGTCTGTATGTGTGGGTTTCTCCGGGTGCTACGGTTTCCACCCACACTCCAAAGATGTGCAGGTTTGTAGATTAATTGACCGGTAAAATTGTAAATTGTCCCTATTGTGTAGGATAGTGCTAGTGTACGGGGTGATCGCTGGGGACTTTGTGGGCTGAACGGCCTGTTTCCTCGCTATATCTCTAAACTAAACTAAAACTAAACTAAGTCTCCAGTGACATTGGTCAGCCCTCGTACCAAGTTGTCATACTTTGCTTCAAAGGTATGTCAAGTTTATTTTAAATGTAAAATAAACTAAACTCAAACTCAAGACACCGGAGGAGAAAATAACATGAAGTTTGCGAGTGACATTGTGCCTTCACAGTGCTCAAAACTGTATAGAGAGCCAATCCATCGCTGGCTGTCTTTCCGGCTAGATTTTCAATACAAGCAACATACATGAGGTGTAAAAGCTGATGATTCATTTGAAGACAAGAAGGCTGCAGCTTGTGGTAATATCCATACATTACTGTCTATTTCGCTGAATGTTTTAACAGGGTTTGTGTTAGGTTAGCATGCTTGACTTGGCCACCTGGTCCAGCCCAATCTCTGAGTACTCACTGACTTTCCACTTGTCCTTCACACTCAGCTGCATTCAAGAAATCACACTCAAACAACAATCGAATGATTTTACCATATACTGGTTATCTCAAAGCTGATAAATACCACGTGCATATCCAAGTTTTTGCCATGTAGAATTTAGAAGCATAATCCATTGAACTTGTAGCCTGCCCTGGATCCTTGTCCATTTACACCGTCCCCCAAGGTGCAAGAGAAGGGCATTTCTCATCGACTCCATGCACCTGGAAATTAGGCAACAAAGATCGTAGGGATGCAGCGCTAGAGTTGCTGCCTTCGTCAGAGACTCAGGTTCGATCCTGACTAGGGGTACTGTCTGTGCAGAATTTGTACGTTCTCCCTATGACCCCACATTTTTTTTTAGTGCTCCAGTTTCCGACCACATCCCAAAGGCATGCAAGTTTGTAGGATAATTTGTCTTTGTAAATTGCCCCTAGCGTGTACAGTGCAAAAGTGGGATAACATAGAACTAGTGATCGCCGACCGGTATGGACTCGGTGGGCTGAAAGGCCTGCTTCCATGCTGTAGGTTCACAAGGTTAATTCACGGGTGGCGGGACCGTCATATTTTGATAGAATATGGATTGGCTCAGAAGGCAGTGGAAGCCAAATTTAAAACACTACATAGACTATATTACTCAAAAAGTAAACTGAATAAAATGTTGCCAAATGTATCTCCCATCTGTGACAAATGTTCATCTCAAGAAGCAACTATAACACACTCATTCGCCTCTTGCATAAAACTCCATAAGTTTTGGAAAGAAATGTTTGAAATCTTCTCAAAATTATTAAAAATAAAACAGGACCTCAATACAGAATTGATTATTTTTGAAACAACAGGTGCCTGCTCTGAACTATCAATATTTCAGACGTTTCCTTAATTACGGCCTGATAATGGCAAAAAAACTTATACTTAAATGTTGGAAAAATACATCGACCCCAACGATTAAAATGTGGATCACATGGATGTCTGAGACGCTACATCTTGAAGATATGAGACTCGTCTTAGCAACAAACTCAGGAGCAGTTTTTAAAGATATGGTCTCCTTTCATTGATTCACTACAAGTATACTATGGTGCAACACAAATCGGGAATTAAACCGACTCACGAACAGGATGATGGGGGTGGCGAGAAATGCAGCAGGTATGTCAACACGTAATGGTCCCTTTTTTCTTTTTCTTCATTATTTTTGCTTTTTGTCTTCTTATTCTTCTATAAGCTTTTACTCGTTCACTCCTGGACTGCACTATCTGGTAGTCTAGGGGTTTACACATCACTATTTCTTTCACTTTCTCTTTTTCTCCCTCTTTCTCTCTTGTTCTACTTCTTTCTTGTTAAAGAAGACGTACATTCAATGTATTTTGTCATATGCCACGGTTTATACTATTGTACATAGCTTCTAATAAAAATACAAATAATTTTTTTTTTAAAAGAAGGCAGTGGGAGCCAATTCTCTGGATGCCTTTAAGAGAGAATTAGATAGAGCTCTTAAAGATCGCGGAGTCAGAGGATATGGGGAGAAGGCAGGAACGGGTTACTGATTGTGGATGATCAGCCATGATCACAGTGAATGGCGGTGCTGGCTCGAAAGACCGAATTGGCCTACTCCTGCACCTATTGTCTATTGTATCTGTAAATCAAACTAAACCTACACGGTGAGTTGGCTTCAGATATTGTATAAGTGGAGGCCACCAAGCTCTTCTATATATATGATGATGGTATTCCCTGTCGTGTAATTTTCCACGGTGGTAATAAAGCAAGTAGGAATTCTCATCTGACCAAACAGTATTGAAATTTGCCAGGAGGGTGAAGAGACCTTAAAGTTTTGTCTTTACTTTGATCAAATGTGTTATATTCCAGACGGCAGAATGAATAACAACTTACATGCAGGTTGCCTGGATCACGAGAGAGAGATTTATTACCCAACATTCCCTGCTTATATTGAACACCAACTCATTAACATATACGTGGATATGTATGAATACATTACACTGCTCTCCTGTTTTTAAGTATTAAATCTAAGTACTCAGTTACAATTTTGTTGTTGTTTTACTTGTTTTTAAATCAGTATTTATGAAATTTCAAATGATAAACATAATAGATTTATTTCACATATCTTTTGACTTAATTTACAAACCTAATCTGACTACTGGTTTACGGGTCCTGCCTGATCGTCTAACAGTAACAGGTGTAACAGGTTTAGGTGTTGACTCAACTGTAGGCTTGTTTGGCTCTGTTTTAGTACCCTGACTTTGACCAAAATAATCTGTTCCTTTGTCTGTACTAACTGAACTTTGTGTTTCAATCACAGTGGTCTCTTCCAACTCGCTTTCAGATAAAAACTCAGGGATTAGAACTTCATGCTCAGTTTTTGGTTCATCTTTGGCTGAAATCATTTGATCAACATGAACACTTTTGATCCTATCTCCAGCTTCAACTCAGTATCTTTTTGGTCCACACAATTCCACTATTTTCCCAACATCCCATTTGTCTCGACTGGACCTGTTGGGAGGACTTAGAACACGAACCTTCTCATCTGGCTTGAAGTACCTCTCCTTTTTGAGGGAGTCAAAATGGCATTTTTGACAACTGTTTTTGCTCAACTCTCAAGGCCAAATTGGGTTGAACTAGACTTAGGCGTATTCTTAGCCTTCTCTTCATCAACAGTTCCGCAGGTGAGTAACCTGTTGTTGTGTATTGTGTGGTTCTGTACTTCAGCAAGAAACTAGCCAAACGATGTTTCATGCTGAGCTTTAAACTACCCTGCAAAACCTGTTTCTTGAGAGCATCTTTGACAATTCTAACAGACCTTTCCGCCGCCCTGTTGGAGCTGGATGGTATGGGGTAACAAATGTGTGTTTTACACCATTCCGCTGCATGGACTCTTTGAAATGTTCTGAACAACACTGAGGCCCGTTATGAGAAACAAGTTCTTCCGGTAAACCATGGCATGCAGAAACTTATCTCAACTCATCTATGGTACACTCAGTAGTAGTGCTTGCCCCATGTGCTTAACCTCAATCCATTTGGAATGACTATCTACCAGTACCAGAAAGTGATCATTACCCATTTCACAAAAATCGACATGAACTCTCTGAAAAGGTCTACTTGGCCATGACCAGGGTTGCCATGGTGGTTTTGGTGGTTTACTCCGGCAATTTTGGCAGACACTACATTTGCTCACCAGTGACTCAATGTCACTGTCAATACCAGGCCAATACACAAAACCTCTGGCAATTGACTTCATGCTCACCATGCCAGGATGTTCGGCATGAAGTTCATTCATAATTTTGTGTCTCAAAGACACTGGTATAACCACTCTGTAACCACACTTAATGCAACCCTGCTCACATGATAATTCATGGCGTTGATTATGGAAAGGCTTCAGCTCTGAGTTCAGAACTGAGTTCAATCCACTATCGATTTCAGTCCAACCGTTCAATGTCTGTTCATAGACCCACTTCAGCACAGTGTCTTTCGCTGTTTCTGCTGCAATTTCTGTTGCACTCACTGGAAAGTCTTCATCTACAACTTGCAGTGTGTAGATTGAGTTCTCACTTCCCATGTCAGAGTTCTCATGGGGTAACCAGGACAATGCATCTGCAGCTGCGTTGCACTTGGAGCTTCTGTACTCCCACCTTGTAGTCATACTGGGACAGCAGAATTGTCCAGTGCTGCATCCTTGATGCCGCCATGGAAGACATAGCTGACTTGGGACCAAGTATCACTAGTAGTGGCTTGTGATCAGTCACTAGGGCGAATGGTCTGCCGAGAAGAAACTGATTGAATTTCTTGATTCCGAACACGATGCTGAGTGCTTCCTTTTCTATTTGTGCATAATTGCGTTCACTCGGTGATAGGGTGCGGAATGCAAAAGCAATAGGCTTTTCCTGTCCGTCATTCATTACATGGGAGATCACTGCACCTACACCATAACTTGAAGCATCACAAGCAAGTTTCATCTCACGTGTCGTATCGTAGTGAACAAGAAGTTTGTCACATGTCAAGTTTTCCTTGCAGATGTCAAATGCACGTTGCTGTTCCTTTCCCCACATCCATTTCACATCTTTTTGCAGCAGATGATGTAGTGACTTTAGCACAGTTGCTAATCTGGAAAGAATCGTGCATAGAACTGCACCATCCCAAGGAATGATCGTAGCTCTGAAATAATTGTTGGGTTTTGAAGCATTCGCTATTGCTTCAACTTTCGCCTTCACAGGGCGAAGTCCGATGGCGTCTAAGTCCAAGGTAGACCACCTCTGACTGCGCAAATGCACATTTACTTTGTCGCAGTTTGACATTGTGGCAGTTCAGTCATGTGAGAACTTGCTCGAGGATTTCCAGATGTTCTACCATGCCCTCTGTGAATATCAGTAGGTCATCCTGGTTGCACACACAGTACGGAATGCCTTGTAACATTTTGTCCATGACAGACTGGAAATTTTTCGGGGAGGATTTCACACCATAGGGCAGCTTTGTATATGAATACTAGCCCTTATGTGTGTTGATAGTCAAATACCGCTGACTTTCCTTGTCGACATTGAGTTGGGCGTAAGCGTGGGACAAATCCAGTTTAGTGAAGACTCTTGCTCCGCTAAGTTCTGTGTACAGATCTAGCGAGTTTGGTAACGGATATTGTTCATCATCAATGGCTTGGTTGATTGTGACTTTGTAGTCATCACATAGTCGAACAGTTTTGTCGGCATTGGGTACGGCTACAATTAGCGTTGCCCAGTTACTCTGGTCTGTCTTCACGAGTACTGCATTCTGCTCTAACCTGTCGAGTTCTACCTCCACTTGTTGCTTTAGTGAATATGGTACAGGTCTTGGTCGACAATACACAGGTCTCACATCTTGCTTGTCGAATATGTGCAGAGTACCCTGTTATTCCTGTGTAACTGTCAGCAAAAATGTTTGCATGTTTTCTTATGACGTTTTCAAGATGATTTCGACAAATCGATGCTGAAAATGTTCTTCCAGTCTAACACTAACCTACTCAACCAATCCTTTCCAAGGAAGGTTGGTTTATTTCTGTAGCTGGCCGCTATGATGGGCAGTGTTACTGACTGACTGACCATTATGCTGAACTTTACAGTTCATTTGTCCACGTCTCCAAAACTTCGCCCGAGTAGGTTCTCAGCTTGACCTCACTCTCAAACAATGGTATCCGTGGGAACTTTGTTTCGTGCAGGTCTTTGCTCATGACCGAACAATCTGTTGCCGTGTCAATACACATATCGATTAACTGTTAATTTATCAATAGTTTAGTTCAAAAGTCCTTGCCTTGGCTGGTTTGTAGGCTTATTGATGTTTCGTTGCATAAATTGTGTACAACCCAAGTTCATTTCCATCTGAGTTCATCTCCAAGTTGTGAACTTCTTTCTGGTGTTGTCACTTGTTTCTCGCAGATTGTTGGTTTCCTGTTTTAAGCTTGGCCCGACATGCTGAGGCGATATGGCCTTTCTTCTGGCAGTTATAGTACATGGCCATTTTGAACTGACAAATTGGGATGGGTGATTACCATTGCAACGATATCAACTGGCTGAATTCGGCTCCCCCCCCGCCATACTTCCTGGTTTTGGTTTAGCGCCTCATGGTTTGGCCATAGGCACTGCCTTGTGACTGTTAACAGCCACTGCAGTTCGTGGTGGACGAAACTTGTGAGCATTCTTTGATGCCATCTCCATTGTGGTAGCAATCTTGCATATTTTCTCGAATGTAAGATCTGGAGTGTTCATGAGTTTGGACTGAATTTGTTCATCCACTAGACCACAAACAAATCTGTCGCATAGTGCGTATCCGAGAAAGGTTCCAAAGTTAGAATGCAAAGTTAAGTTCAAAGCAACAATGTACTCATTGATTGTCTCATTCTGCTTCTGGTTTCTAGTGGCGAAATTTATAGCTTTCCGCAATTTCCAGAGGCATTGGGTTCAAATGCTCCTCCAACTTCTTCATAATGTAATTGAATAGCATATCTTTTGCCTTTATGGGCGCAAGGAGATTCACGAGTGTGCTGTACACTTCAGGACCGATCTCCGTGAGCAGAATCGCTTTCATGCATTCGCAAACGGCCATATTTGTTTTAGTCACTATCTCTCCTTCACCACTAATCTCCATTATGTTGTTGGCCGTGAAAAACATGTTCGTTCTCTCCATATAGGAGCTGAACTGCTCTCTACTCTTGTCAAAAGTGCCAAGGTTTCCGATGTAGCCCATGGACGCTGCCATCATGTTGTTTTCTTTTTTTTAAAGCCTGTTCAAAAACCCCGAATTCCTGTCTGTTCTGGTGTAACAATTCACCTAAAACTTAGCTGCACAAAGGCTATTCCACGTAGACACTACATAGAGATAGCCTGACAAACTCTTGACGATTTGTCCAGCTGCTGTTTTAAACGACAGTCCCCTGCATAGAAGGATCTGCGGCCTCTCGTGTCCAGCTCGCAACAACAGTGACACAACTCCATATTTATTGTATAAAATGTTAAACAATACTGCATGTTGCAAAACAGTCCTGCACTGTATTTAAAGGATGAGTTCACAAATTCTATCCCACCCTCATCGCCAATTTTGTTACATTCCGGACGGCAGAATGAATAACCACTTACACACAGGTTGCCTGGATCATGAGAGATAGATTTATTACCCAACATTCCCTGCTTATATTGAACACCAACTCATTAACATATACATGAATACGTACGAATCCATCACAAAATGGAACAGAATTGTGACTCTGTTACCCCACCGAGTCGACGACCATCGATTCACCCATCCACTGCCTGCATATTAGTGGTAATTTACAGGGACCAGTTAACTTACAAACCCGCACGTCTTCAGGATGTGGGGGGGAAACCGGAACACCCGGAAGAAACCCACACGGTCACAGGGAAAAGGTGCATACTCCACAGAGACAGCACCTACCGTCAGCATCGGACCTGGGGCTCTGGTTAATGAAGGCAGCAGCTTAAAATTGTGACCGACAAGACTGCAACAAAATCTTTCAGATCCTTTGATAACAGTGAGAACCTGCCTAAAATTCTTACTCAGGTGCACCACTGTGTCTTTAGACTTTACTTTAGACATTAGCACTACAGTACGGAAGTAGGGCCTTTGGCCCACTGAGTCTGCACCAATTAAACTACAAACCTGTAAATCCTTGGAATGTGGGAGGAAACCAAAACTCCTGGGGCGAAGCCACGCAGCAACTCTACCTCTGCACCACCGGGCCGACCTCAATGCTCTTCACTAAATCCACAAACAAATGAAATAAGTCGGTTTACTCACAGTGAGGTTCATAAGGAGGAGGAGGTTCCCCACATGGTATGCACTCCATTTCCTGAAAGCCACCCAATTTAGTCTTTCTATAAAATCTGGAAGTAGAGAGAAGAGAACATCATGAGCTTTAAACAATATGCATTTGGGAATGAGGCAACACACTCAGTATGTGTAGAAACAAATAACTGCAGATGCTGGTTAACTCAGAGAACTTCAAAGTAGGTGTACCTTGAGGATAAAATGTGTAGTGGTGTGGTGGCGACTAACGGCAGTGGCTTGACTGCAGTCCGTCTGTCTTTTTTTAATTTTGTATGTATGTCTTGATTCTAGTTTTATTTTTATTTTTTGCTGTGTATATGTGTGGGGGGGGGGGGGGGGGGGTGGGGGAACACAGGGACTTTTTCCCTGTCAGGTCCCCGATGTCGTTGGGCCTAACATTGTGGAGACGGCCTCTGGCTGGAACCAACCTGAGGGCTCCAGTCGCGAAGCCTGCGGACCTGCCATCGCGGAGCTGACCGACTTCGGAATGGGAAGAGCTGTGGTGGCACGCGACTGCGACCCGACTTCGGAGCTTCGGAGGCTCCGGCTGCAGGCCCTGTGGACGGTAACATCGGGAGCTCGCAGGTCCCTGGTGGGAGACCGCTTTTCGGAGCTCCTGCAACGGCAACTTCTCCCGCCGGAATGGCGGGGTGAAATGACTTGAAGCGGGGCTTTACATCACCCGGCGCGGCTTAACGGCCGCGGGACTTACCATCGCCCGCCGGGGGCTTTAACATTGGGAGCCCCAGTTCGCCTCAACGTTGCAGTTAGACTGCTGGACCGCGGGAGAAGAACAAGGGAAGAGATAAGACTTTTGCCTTCCATCACAGTGAGGAGGTGTTGGAGATTCACTGTGAAGGATGTTTGTGTAAAGTGTGTTAAGTGTGGGACTTGGATTTTATTGTAATTGTTAGACTGTAGAAAATACAATTTCGTTCAAACCAAGCTGTTTAAATGACAATAAAAGGCATTCTATTCTATTCTATTCTTCTAGAAGGGAACTGCAGATGCTGGTTTACACTGAAGATAGATGCAAAATTGTGGAGTAATGCCAGCATTTTGTGTATACCTTGAGGATACTTAGAAACATAGAAACATAGAAATTAAGTGCAGGAGTAGGCCATTCGGCCCTTCGAGCCTGCACCGCCATTCAATATGATCATGGCTGATCATCCAACTCAGTATCCCGTACCTGCCTTCTCTCCATACCCTCTGATCCCCTTAGCCACAAGGGCCACATCTAACTCCCTCTTAAATATAGCCAATGAACTGGCCTCAACTACCCTCTGTGGCAGAGAGTTCCAGAGACCCACCACTCTCTGTGTGAAAAAATTCCTTCTCATCTCGGTCCTAAAGGATTTCCCCCTTATCCTTAAGCTGTGACCCCTTGTCCTGGACCTCCCCAACATCGGGAACAATCTTCCTGCATCTAGCCTGTCCAACCCCTTAAGAATCTTGTAAGTTTCTATAAGATCCCCTCTCAATCTCCTAAATTCTAGAGAGTATAAACCGAGTCTATGCAGTCTTTGTTCATAACTTGGTACACCCAAGTACACTCACATTCAATATAGTCAGTATTTGTCTTTCTAATATTACGGGACACAGAATCAGTTTCTTGCTCTTTACTCTGGCCACACCAGTTATAATCCTCTATCATTCTATCAAAATTCAAAGCACCTTTTCTTTTAGACTTTTGACTTTAGGGATAGAGTGCAGAAACAGGCCCTTCGACCCACCAAGTCCGCACCAACCATCCATCACCCCATACACTAGCACTATCCTACACAGTGCACAGGACAATTTACAATTCACCGAAGCCAATTAGCTTACAAACATGCACGTTATTGGAGTGTGGGAGGAAACCGGAGCACCCATGAGAAACATAGTCATAGAGAGAATGCAAACTCCGTACAGACAGCACCAGCAGTTAGGATTGTACCCAGTTCTCTGATGCTGTGGGCCAGCAACTCTACTGTTACACCGCTGTTTCGTCTTTTTCTCCAAAGATCTCCAGTTGCTGAAACTTTTTCCCCTCAATTTTCCTGACCTCTTACAACCTTCAAGGTTTCTCTTAACCAAGGTCTGACTTAATCATTGTGTCTTTAAACTTAACAGAATTTGTACGGTAAGTCATGGTCTTTCAAAAACATCCTCCTTTATGAAAAGTTCTGATTTTAAATGGTGAAACAAAAATCAGAGCAGCTGGGCAAAACCTAATTGCAAAACCGGTTGAATACTTTTCAAAAGTAGTTTCAGCCTTTGGAAATCCTTTGATCGCTACTTGAATGCATCAACATAACAGGAGGATTGTTGCACATATTTAGGTTAATCATTCGTTATACAAGTAGAAAATATTGTAAGAGGTCTTTAGACTGATTCATATGCACTTGTCTGAAGTATGTTTTTAGAATGTTTTCGCATCATATCTGCTTAGTAGACAAATGAGCGTTTGATGGCGCTGGGCCTGAACCTGCTGGAGTTTAGAAGGATGAGCGGGTACCTCATTTAAACTTACCGCATTGTGATAAGCAAGGATAGAGTGGATGTGGAGAGGATGTTTCCACTAGTGGGAGAGTCAAGGACCAGATGGCACATCCTCAGAATAAAAGGACATACCTTTAGAAATGAGATGATGAGGAATTTATTTGTCAGAGAGTGACAAATCTGTGGAATTCATTGCCACAGAAGGCTGTAGAGACCATCAATGTGTATTTTTAGGGCGGGTGTCAAGAGTAATGGGGTAGGCAAGACAAGTGTCCACATGGGTTTTCTACAGGTTCTCCGATTTCTTCCCACATGCCAAAGACCCACGGGTTTGCAGACGAATTGTAACTTGTCCCTAGTGTGTGTAGGATAGTGTTAGTGTACGGGGATCGTTGGCCGGCACAGGGCCTGTTTCCACACTAAACCTCTTCCCTCCCCCACATCAGCCAATTCCTCTTTTAACTGACAGGCTTTTAATCCCAAACTCAAACAGCTAACTATTATTTACTTGCCAGTGCTCTCCCTTTATAACGTTCTTTATGTGAGGCCTGACCTTTCACTTCGGATTTTAGTTGTAAACAATGAAATCTCTACTTTTTAAAAGTGTTTCTACTAAAGTGAGATGGTTTACTTTTTTTCTCCTGCACTTCCAATGAATCCTACCCATAAAAGTGATGGGGTCATCACTTGACTATCTGAATAGGTCTGGAATACTTTTTAGTGTTCGCCTTTGTTTACAGTTCTTATTTCCTGGGTTAATTCATCACCAAAGTAAATTGACAGGGTATTAAATTCAAGCATTTAATTAAAATGGTGGACATTCCATTTTGTAAACTGACCTTCCATAACAACCTTTAAAAGCTTTATTTAATAAACCCAGGAATGGGTAAAACCAGCAACAAAAACATCAGGCTATCCAACCCAGAGTGAGTAATGAACGTAATGGCAGGCAATAAAACTGGGAAACAAGCTGATGGCTTGTAAAAAGTAACCCTAAAAGTCAGAGGAGTCCGTGTTTGCAAAATGGTCAAAAAGTCACCTGAAATAAAAATAAAGTGGGGAGTCATGGCTTTGGAATGCATTTGAACAATCTAATGCTCAATTTAGACCACACTGTATGTGAGGCAGAACTTAGTCATTGAGTCACACAGCAAATAAACAGGCTCTTCGGCTCAATTTGTCCATTACCCCATCTCAGCTAGTCCCATTTGCCTGCATTTGGTCCATATCATTCAAAACATTTCCTATCAATGTAACTGCTCTAGTGTATTTTAAATATTGTTATGGTACCTGCCTCTACTGGCAGCTCGTACCATATTCCCACCACTCTCAGTGAGGACGTTGCCCCTCAGCTTCCTATTAAACCGTGCTCCTCTCACTTTGGGCATATGGTCATAAGTGATAGGAGTAGAATTAGGCCGTTCAGCCCATCAAGTCTACACCATTCAATCATGGCTGATCTATCTCTCCATCCTAACACCATTCTCCTGCCTTCTCCCCATAACCTCTGACACCTGTACTAATCAAGAATGTATTTATCTCTGCCTTAAAAATATCCACTGACCGCCATCACAGCCTTCTGTGGCAAAGAACTCCACCCTCTGACTAAAGAAATGTCTCCTCATCTCCTTCCTAAAAGAATGTCCATTAATTCTGAGGCTATGACCTCCTTTAATTCTGAGGCTATGACCTCTAGTCCTAGACACTCCCACCAGTGGAAACATTATCTCCACACCCACTCTATCCAAGCCTTGCACTATTCTGTATGTTTCAATGAGGTTCCCCCTCATTCTTCTAAACTCCAGCGAGTATAGGCCCAGTGCCGACAAATGCTCATTATAGGTTAACCTTCTCATTAACCTACCTACTGGAATTTAGAAGGATGAGAGGGGATCTTATATACAATTGTTAATGGATTGGACCGGCTAGATGCAGGAAAAATGTTCCCAATGTTGGGGGAGTCTAGCACCAGGGGTCACAGTTTAAGAATAAGGGGTAGACCATTTAGGACTGAAATGAGAAAAAACTTTTCACCCAGAGAGTTATAAATCTGTGGAATTCTCTGCCACAGAAGGCAGTGGAGGCTGATTCACTGAATGTTTTCAAGAGATAATTAGATTTAGCTCTTGGGGCTAAAGGAATCAAGGGATATGGGGAAAAAGCAGAAACGGGGTACTGATTTTAGATGATCAGCCATGATCATATCGATTCGGCCCTTCAAGCCGAAGGGCCGAATGGCCTACTCCTGCACCTATTTTTCTATGTCCTCTGGTTTTTGGGTAAAATACTCTGTGCATTCACTCAATCTATTCCCCTCATCATTTTACACACTTCCCTAAGATCACCCCACAGCCTCCATTCACCATGAACATGATCGATGTTCACCAGAGATACTGCCCACCCGCTGAGTTACTCCAGCACAGCAGATGCACTGCAGAAAGGATCCTGGCTCGTTGTAACATGACCTGAGGTCTTACGGTTGAGGTTATTAAAGGGGGAGGCACATGCAGAAATTCAAAGTAGAATTAATTTGGGAGATCTCATTTCAAAGAGGAGAAAATGAATCCTCTAAAGGTAATAAGAGTACTAGAGGACATAGGTTTAAGGTGAGGGGGGTATTTATTAGGAATCTGAGGGGTAACTTTTTTTGTGCAAAGGTCGGTAGGTAAAAGGAACGAGCTGCTGGAGGAGGTGGTTGAGGGAGGTACTATCGCAATGTTTCAGAAACATTTAGACAGGTACATGAATAGGATTGATTTGGAGGCATATGGGCCAAACGCAACAGGGTGGGTCTAACGTAGATGGGGCATGTTAGTTGGCGTGAACAAGCTGGGTTGAAGGGCTTGTTTTCACACTGTATAACTCTATAACTCTAAAGTGAAAGTATCAGGTTAAGTGTAATAGAAAGATGGATAGCATTTAAAGTAGCAGTTTCTGTTAGAGGCTGAAGAATGATCCCGACCCAAAACGCCACCTATCCATGTTCTCCAGAGAGGCTGCCTGACCCGCTCATTTACTCCAGTACTCTGTTTCTTCTTTTGTAATTCAACTGAAATTCCTTGTTTCTGCATTTCTGTGAGATAAAGTTGAGTCATCTCAGACACTTGAAAGGAATACAGATGGTGTCTGATGCTCCTTGCACCTACCCAGACAAACAGTCTCCACACACTGCATTGCCGGTGGCTGTGCAGTTGGCCTTCTGGAAGCGATTCACAAGAGCACAGTCCGAGCACGGCTTACACTTCTGAAACCCCCAGTCTTCCTTGAACCTGCTTGGCCTACAGGTCACGCACTGTCCATCATCCCCGTATCCGAAACCGCATTCCTGTGAGGATTAATGAGGAAAAAAAACCACCGTTAAGGGTTAAGAGAAAAGGGAGTGAGAAAAGTGAATGAGGCAAAATTACTGGGATAAAAACAAGAGGCATATGTAATGAACACTGTAGACAGGGGTCTGTTGGTAGACAATAGCAACCTTCCAGCGGAATCAAATGCCCCCTTTCACTGTTAATAATCTCGCTTACTGCTTTAATCAACACTTAATCATTCAGTTATTTCACAATGCACTGATAATTTGAATGACAATAAGACTTGAGGTCCCCAACAGCTACATTAGTAATAGCCATGGTAGAGTTTTTAAAAAAAATTAACTTAGTCACGTGGACTGTTCATGAGGGGGGAGTAGATGACATGGCACTGCATTCATTCATTGTATTGTTCTAAATTCTCAATGGTGCACTGAGGCTAAGTTGCTCCCAAAGAATTAATTGTGGTTGTCCCTTTACACACTTCATTTAGACTTCAGGAATACAGTGCGGCAACACGGACCTTCAGTGCCGACCAGCGATCACCCCATACACTAGCACTATTCTACATACTAGGGACAATTTTACAACTTCCCGAAGCCTATTAACCTACAAACCTGTAGGGCTTTGGAAGGGGGAGGGGGGGTGAGATCTGGAGCACCCAGAGAAAACCTACACGGTCACAGAGAGTACGTACAAACTCCGTACAGACATCACCCGTAGTCAGGATTGGACCCAGGACACTGGGGCTGTGAGGCAGCAACTCTACCGCTACGCCACTGTGCCGCCCATCTGAGGCTAAACCTCTTGTAAATGATGGTACTCGTTTGATTTTGCCACAATCATCTCCATTCTAAAGGTATGTCCTTTTATTCTGAGACTGCCCTCTGCTCCTAGACTAATTAAATAAGAACAGTGATGCAATGCCTAGAGCCCTCAGCATGATATAACAGTTCCAATTCATCGCTCAATTTATTCGTATTGATAATTATCTGAGTCTTATGAAGTGTCCTGGCCTGAAATGCCACCTATCCATGTCCTCCAACGGTGCTGCCTGAGCCATTGAGCTACTCCACGCTTTGTGTTCTATTCATTTTCATAAGTTATAGGGGCAGAATTAGGCCAATTGGCCCATCAAGTTTACTCTGCTGTTCATTCATGGCTGATCTATATTTCTCTCCCAACCCATTCTTCAGCCTTCTCCCCATAATCCCCCAACACCAGCACTGATCAAGAACCAATCACTCTCCACCTTAAAAATACCCATTGGCTTCCACAGCCTTCTGTGGCAATGAATTCCATCGATTCACCACACTCTGACTAAGGAAATGCAAGATTCCAACATTTGTAGTTCCTTGAGTCTCCAAACTTTATTAAAAAGCTGGGCCTTTTTACCACCCAGTTAAGTTTCCCACAGCCTGACTGTCTAATCCTTAAATTCTCATCGGGAGTTGAATTTGGTACAGAGATTGTCAGAGCTACAGATCCACCATCGGTTTTCCCGCGACTGGGGTTTCCAGCACCTTCTTTCATCCGGAGAAAATTACGAGAGCGCACTTGAAGTTCCTCCCCGCAAATAAGATGCCCAGGCCGGGTGAGGTGGCTGATGTTGACCTCATCGGGATTTCTGCAGCCGATCGGCGGGCCAAATTTACACCTGCGGCCAAGGCTCTGGAACTCTGGCCCAGCCGGAGCCAGCAGATTCATTATCATAGCCAACGTCCGAGGGGGGGTCGAATTCTCCCCCCTGCAGCCGGTTTTGATAAGCAGATGGTGAACAAAGGCCAGAATTTTAAATTGTCCCTAGTGTGTAGGATAGTGCTAGTGTATCACTGATGGGCACGGACCCGGTGGGCCAAAGGGCCAGTTTCCACACTGCATCTGTAAAGTCAAAATCTAAAACTCAGCCAGGGATAAAGGAGAGGAAGGAGCAAATTGGAATCAGAAAGCAATTAGAATGCACAGGGGCAACTTTTAAAATAAATCTACGTGGAATTTTTTTCATTTTGAATCTTAAGCAGTTTTTCACTTATTAACTGGGTATAAATAATGTGGATGATTTGGATCTTATTGAAGCAATTTGCTTTGGAATCTTCCCCTAGTCAGTGTCAGCTGCAGATCCAGTTCTAAGGAGTTCGGATTTGGTCTCTCTGGTTAAATCAAACCATCTGGTTTATGTGTTATCAACAACTGGGATCAGTACAGATTTTTCTGTGTTTTCTTCATCAAAGATAACAATGGAGATATCAGAAAGGCTGCCAGCTACAGTTGATGCAAATGTCCATTATAGCATTTCAGGGTAATTTTCAAGAATAATTAATTGGAGATGTGATTATGTCACTGGTCATAACAATGAGCTCTTTGTTTAGTACCTGGCAACGAGCCTTTAAAGACCATGACTCTAATGGGACAAAAACGCACACACTGAAGAGGGGCTCATATTAAATGGCTGTTAATTGCAGAGCGTTGTGGACGCAGCCCAGACCATCACACTGCCTCGGTAAGGCCACCAGCAAAATCCAGGACGAGGCTCACCCCGATCACTCCATCTTCTCCCCTCTCCCATCAGGCAAGAGGTACAGAAGTGTGAAAACATATACCTCCAGATCAGGGACAGTTTCTTCCCAGCTGTTATCAGGCAACTGAACCATCCTATCAACAACTAGAGAGCAGTCCTGAGCCATTATCTACCTCATTGGAGACTCTTGGACCATCTTTAATCAGACTTTACTGGACTCCGTCATGCACTAAACGTTATTCCCTTTTATCGTGTATCTGTACACTGCGGATGACTTGATTGTAATCATGTATAGTGTTTCCGCTGACTAGTTAGCACGCAACAAAAGCTTTTCATTGTACCTGGGTACATGTGACAATAAACTAAACTAAAAACAAAACTAAACTTAATCAGATGCAATTTGAAGTAAGATTCTCCCTTCATCAATTTGATAGATGGACAAGAATAGTGTTTTCAATTTAGATCAGTACTGCAATTTAGATCAGTCTCCAGATTAATGGGCCTGCCTTGTATGACCAGCCACATCTGATTTCTTTGCCTATGATGATTCTTCAGATTATTTAGAGAGAGAAAAAATCTCTTCTGATATCTCATTGTGACACATATACCCATAGACACGTATATACAAAAAGAAGGGTTTGTCATACTCATTAACCAGGGACTGGAGATTGTATTGGCCCAGAACAAGCTGATGCATCCATAAGATCAGAATTAGGCCATTCGGCCTATTGAGTCTTTTCCGCCATTCAATCACGGCTGATTTATTTTCCCCTCTCAACTCCACTGCCATCGATGGCAATGAATTTCAGATTCACCACCTTGGCTAAAGAAATCTCTCCTCATCTCCATTTTGAATGTATGTCCTTTTATTCTGAGGCTGTGCCTCTGGCCCTAGACTCTCCCACCAGTGGATACATCAAGGCAATTCGAGTTGAGATGTGCAAATCCAATTGGCTTGTGTTTTCCTGATAGCACTTTAATATTTAATGTTTGCAGTCAGTTTTCATCTGCGTGATTAAACAATGGGTGAAGACAGACTGTTTATGACTGCAGCACTGCAGGTGTGATCCATCCTGTCCTAAACCAATGATAACATTCATTTTCCATCAGGAGAATGAAAATCAAAACTGATTTCTGTTTCTAATCTCAATGGTTCTATGGTTCTTTATTGTCACAAATATATTACACAGTGACATTCTTTTTGTCATAGATTACACATGCACGTCGCCATATTTTGGCGCCATTTACACAAAGAAAATGTCCAAAGTGCAGACCACATGCCGGATGTACTGAGTGCCCCCGATCCATGTAAACCCTGGTAAGCCCCAGGTTGCTGCAGGGCCTCCTCTGCCTTCCTCGACTGGTGAGCCGAGGTCCCTCTCCTCAACGATTGCCTCTGTGTCCCGGGACGCCTCCTTCAGCCGACCCTGAAGGCGCTGGAGGCAATACCCCGGCCCCTCTCCTACCCGCCCTCTCCTCACGTCCGTCGACGGCGGCAGCTCCCTCCTCCTCAGCTCTCCGGTCTTCGGGGCCAAGCTTGGCGGCTTCCGAGCTTCCCCCCTGCAGGCCGCGGCCCACCAGGTCCTTGTGGTGGCGTGCCAGGCCTGCCACATCCATCTTAATTCTCGGCAGTCCGTCTTTGTTCTGCTCTTCCGTGCATCTCGGAAGCTTCTGCCGTGCGACTGAATCTCGGAGCGATATTGAAATGCCTCCACTCCATCAATGAGATCAACTGATTGTGCAGAGGCCAAAGGAATCTATGTTCTGTCTTTGCAGCTTGGTTTCTCTTTTTGAAGTGCATTCATTATTTTTAAATTAATTCTGTCTTGCTCTCTCCTTGACAAAAGAAATGTGACCAGTCATTAACTCTTGCAGTATATTTTCTTACTAATCTCAGCTTGCTTCAATAGCTATCTACTGAAAATGTAGGGGTCGAAATCAAAATGAACTTTAATTAAATTATCCTCTGCCAAAAAGAATGGGCTTGCAAACAAGATCATTGTACATCAAACTGCAATGTTAGAACCAAGTTCTTTATACATAAACTGCAGTCATATTAACAATTTCTTGTGACTTTGAAGTGTGTGCCAAGCATGAATTTTAAAAAAAGTGGCTCATGAAAAGCCTTCTTCCAAACTCTCTGTTTAAAAGAATGCAGAGCAACATTTAGATAAGATGTGGGTTGGGTAAGAGTCATGCAAGTCTTCAAAAACAAACCACAGATTCCAAACTAGATGAAGACATGTTTTGATCCATTACATTGAGCTGTGTTAAGTAAGCAGTAATTCACTTCTCCAAACATGCCTGTACTTGTCATGTAATAAGTTCAGTGCTAGTAAATTAAATTTGGTGGTGCAGATTAGATTCGTTTAGGCTTGCCAAGGAAATGAACCTATTCTGCACCCTAAATTTAGTTTAACACCGCAGAATCAGGCCCCTCGACCACAGATTGTCTGTTGACCAGTGATCCCCATTACACTAGCACACACTACATGCTGGGGACAATTTACATTTTTTACAGAAACCACTTAACCAACAAACCTGTATGCCTTTGGACTGTGTGTGGAAACGGGAGAACCCGGGAAAATCCATGCGGCCACATGGAGAATGTACAAACTCTATATGGACAGTATCTGTAGTCAGCATTGAACCCAGGTCTCTAGCATTGTAAGGCAGCAACTCTACCACTGTGCCACCTACCTACGTTTACCTGCAATGTACAAAGTCTTCTGTTTTCTGTTGTAAGGTCATGAGGTCATAAGTGATAGGAACAGAATCAGGCCAATCAGTCCATCAAGTCTACTCCACCATTCAATCATGGCTGATCTATCTCTCCTTCCTAATCCCATTCTCCTGCCTTCTCCCCATGACACTTGCACGAATCATGAATCTATCTATCGCTGCCTTAAAAACATCCATTGACTTGGCCTCCACAGCCTTCTGATTCATCACAAGACCACAATATTAAGACAGTGAGTGGTGTGAATGATAAAACCAGTGCAGAATTTATTCATTAAAGAGTTTAGAAATACAGTATAGGCCTTTAGCCCATGCTGACCATCAATCGCCCGTTCACCCCAGCTCTATATTATCCCACTTTCCTATCCACTCCCTACACACTAGGGACAATTTACAGAGGCCATTAACCTACAAACCTGGAATGTTTGTAAATGTGGGTGGAAACCGACCGGAACAACTGGAGAAAACCCACAGGGTTACAGGGAGAACATTCTTATAGACAGCACTCTAGGTCAGGAGTGAACCCGGGTCGCCAAACTTCTTTCTGGCGTTGTAAGAAAGCAACTCTACCGCAGTGCTACTGTTCTGCCCAATCGTGCCAGGCAATCTATTAGTTTCACCAGAGTGGGCAGAAGTGGTTTATTATCTCATCGAAAAGGCAGTGACTGCTAAAGTGCGAACTTCTCTCTGAAACATAATGGCATTTTAAACTTAGATATACTGCTCGTGCTTCTGGATTGGGATTTGAAGGAAGGGTAATGCCCTCTGAGCAAAAATTATAGTTGGAAATGGTTCACTCCAGCTATGTATCAATTGGAGATATGAGGAACTGCAGATGCTGGAATCGTCCATAGAACACAAAGTGACTTTTGACTTTACACTTTGGAGATACAGCGGTGAAACAGGCCTTGCGTCGATCAGCGATCACACTAGCCCTAAGGACATGGTACAATTTTACTGAAGCCAATTAAACTGCAAATGTGTACATCTTTGGAGTGTGGGAAGAAACTGGAGCACCCAGATAAAACCCACACAGTCACAGGGGGGGACGTACGAACTCCATACAGATAGCACCCATAGTCAAGATTGAACCCAGCTCTCTGAACCCTGCCACTGCACCGCCCATGTGCTAGAGCAACATAACAAGTCAGGCAGCATCTCTGATGAACATGCATAGGTGACCTTTCAGGTCAGGACCCTTCTTCAGACTGATTGTAGTATGGTATTGAAATCTGCAAAATATGTGGGAGTGGGACAAAGCCTGGCAATTGATTGGGGGATAGTGGCGTGGGGTTTGATTTGCAGAAGGGTGGACAAAGGCTAGAGATGAAAACAGGAGTGAATTGTAAAGCCAGAGGGAGGGA
Organism: Raja brachyura; assembly: GCA_963514005.1. The sequence goes on from OY740786.1 coordinate 63,948,980, forward strand.
TATAGGTGGAAAGGTATGTGGGATGGGGAAGGGGGCAGGATAGTTGGAGAAATAGGAACTCACCAAGGCAGGAGATGGGGGGGGGGGGGGGACAGGAAAGGGAAATGGAAAAAAAGCAGGAGCATTAGTTAAAATTGGAGAATTCAATGTTCATACCGTCAGATGGTAAGCTACACAAGTGGAATATAAGATGCTGTACCTCCAGTTTGTATGATGAGGCCCAGGACAGAAAGGTCAGTGTGGGAATGGGAAGGGGAGTTAAAATGGTTAGCAACTGGGAGATCCAGTAGACATGGCAGACTGAACTAGCGAAACAATTGGAGATTCACATCCTCTGTTCCCGAAATTGCTGCATTGTAGTCACGGATCTGAAAAAATAACTCTCTGTTTTTCTCTCTCCACAAAAGCTACATAATTCAGTGAAATTTTTGAGCATTTTTATTTCAGATTTCCAGCATTTATAAAATGTAGTCTAGTTTTCCAGACTGAACATAATGGTCTGAACATTATCAGCAATACTTTAAATGAAAAAAAAGGTATTAATCAACTAAAAAAAAGTGAGATTATTAAATAATTTTACTTTAATTGGGTTTTACAACATTTTGTAAATCAGATATTTTTGTAATGCATTTTTTAGACTTGAGGTTATGTTGAATAGCATTAGTTTTTTAATGGGGTTTTTTTTAGTTACCATAGTGATAAACAAACATGAATTCACGAATTGGCCGAGAAATCATCAATGGAGTAGCCAATTTTTCATTGTGCATTTCATTTAAACAATGTCATAAGTTTATTTTATTTTGTTCATGAAGTTGTAAAAGAGAATGTATCTTGCAACACTCGTTCGAAAAGAAACAAGCAGAATAGAATGCTCCTATATTTCACTTGAATCAATTGCAATATAATTACTTTTATTCCTTTTAATGACTCAATTTTCAATCTGAATGCAGTTCTTTCAATCCTCTCTTAAGATATATATTAAAACAATATAATAGATTCTAGGTAGACATAAGGAACTGCAGATGCCGGTGTATTTTTAAAAAAGCACAAAGTGCTGGAGTAATTCAACAGGTCAGGCAGCATCTCTGGAGGACACCGATAGGTGATTTTCGGGTCTGAAGCATCACCTATCCATGTCCTCCCGAGATTCTGTCTGAACGGCTGAGTTTTCACTCCATGTGCGAAAAACATGCCCACACATCTCCTTTGAACGTTGTCCCTCTCACCATTAAGCCATGCCCTCTAGGTTTTGATATTTCTACCCTGGGGGAAATTTTTGACTGTCCACCTCATCTATGCCTATCATAAATGTTTATAATTCTATCAGTTAATATCATATTTAAGTATCAAACTTTTAAAATAAAACGCAGATAATATGTAAAAAGAGCACACACTAAGGAATATTATTGAAGGGTATTAAAACCTGGATGAATTTTAGTCTTTGTAAATTCTCTTTCTTGTCGACCAAACAATTAAGATGAAAAAATCTGAATAGTACTTCAAAATAAATGGTTTTCAAGCATCTTATCACAAAAAGTAGGGTTAAAGCAGCCAAAAGCACGCAAGGGGTTTACTCAAGCCTTCAAACACCAGAACCGCTGTTTGTTTTTGATTGGAGAAAATATAAACACTGATAAGAAGATATTATTGATGGATAAAGAACGGAAAATTATGCAAATGAAAATAAATAATTTGTATTTGTGTAGTGTTTTATCACAGTTAATTCATTTCTTAAGTGTCATTGTTACTAATATGTAGACAAACATGGCTGGCAGTTTGCACATTTCACAAACAAAAGGCAGGTTCATGTCTGAAAAAATTCAATCAAACAGGCAAACTAAAGTTTGGTTTAACCTCTGTGCATAAATACAATATGTAATACTTTGATTTTAAGCAGTACCATGAGAAGTGTTGAACTTTAATTTTCTGTATAAATATATATATTTTCAAAATGTTTCATGTAAAAAATGCTTTTGGAGTGCAATGAGCCTTGATGCCAAGTGTGTCAGATATCCCATGTGAGCATAAACAACCAGTGAAATGCTTTTTGGTGTGGTATGTAGAGCAAATCCAAACGGTAGAAACAAGGAACTGCAGATGCTGGTTTACAAGAAATGACACAAAGTGCTGGAGTAACTCAGTAGGTCAAGCAGCTTGTGTAAGAAGGAACTGCAGATGCTGGTTTAAACCGAAGATAGACACAAAAAGCTGGAGTAACTCAGCGGTACAGGCAGCATCTCTGAATAGAAGGCATGGGTGACGTTTCAGGTCGAGACGTCTGAAGAAGGGTCTCGACCCGAAACGTCACCCATTCCTTCTCTCCAGAGATGCTGCCCGTTAGGCCAGGCAGCATCTCTGGTGGGAATGACAATAGACAATAGGTGCAGGAGTAGGCCATTCGGACCTTCAAGCCAGCACCGCTATTCAATGTGATCATGGCTGATCATCCCCAATCAGTACCCCATTCCTGCCTTCTCCCCATATCCCCTGACTCCGCTATTTTTAAGAGCCCTATCTAGCTCTCTCTTGAAAGCATCCTGAGAACCTGCCTCCATCGCCCTCTGAGGCAGAGAATTCCACAGACATTGGATGTGTGATGTTTTGGGTCGGGATCGTCTACAGACTGAACAGGGATCCTGACCTGAAATGTTACCTATCCATTCCCTCCAGAGATGCTCCCTGACCTGCTGAGTTACTCCAGCGCACTGTGTCCAATATTGCCCATTCTTGTTTGTGTTTTATATACATATATACTGAACTTTTTTTGTATTTATTATGGTGTTTACAGAGTACTATCTTTACATATCTATGGTGCTGCTGCAAGTAAGAATTTCATTGTTCCATTTCGGGACATATGAGAATAATATACTCTTGATTTGACTTGAAAATGTATTTCACTGTATCTTGGTACATGTGACAGCAAAAGAACCATTGAATCATTGAGGGTACACAAAAGGCTGGAGAAACTGAACTTGACTATATTTGCTCTAATTTCCTGAGTAATCACAGGCAAATGATTTCTTCTAAATGCCAATATCTTTACTGAAAATCATGGAGTGTTTAGTTTAGTTTAGGGATATAGCACGGTAACAGGCCCTTTGGCCCACCGAGTCTGCGCAGACCAGCGATCCCCATAGAGTAACACTATCCTACACACTAGAGGCAATTTACAATGGTTACTGAAGCCAATTAACCTACAAACCTGTATGTCTTTGGAGTATGGGAGGAAACCTGGGCACACAAAGAAAACCCACGCAGTCACAGGAGGACCATACAATTTCATACAGACAGCACCCAGTCAGGATCAAACCTGGGTCTCTGGCGCTGCAAGGCAGCAACACTACCACTGCACCGCCGTGCCATCCAGTACTCCACGGTCTTTGACCTGCGCTTTTATTCTGTCTCTCTGCTCTTCCCACAAATGCGACCTAACCTACTGAGTACATCCAGCATTTCCTGGTGTTAATATCTTTAGTGAAGCAACTTGTCCTCTGTATTTTCTTGTAAAACTATGTTACGTTCAGCCCATATTATAATGCTTTATACCACAAGGTTTTGAGCCAGATCGTCGAATGCCCCAAACGTGCCAGAAATTTGCAGAAGAGACTGCACGATTGAATCAGTCTTGTTTTCACTTGACAGACGCGTGCAATTTCCTGCAGGGATCATCTAGAGTGATGGAGAATTGTAAATGTGGCTGTTATTTTCCACTCCCTTGCCTGGGGCACTCAGCCCAGTCCTAGCACTCCTGCTGTGTGTGGGGCTGAAATTCACAACTATCCCACAGAATGCCTTAAGCCTAACAGAACCCTCCTTCTAAAATAAAGGCATAGCATGAAGGTGGGAAAACCAGTTGTGCGGGGCAGTGCAGAACTACCTAAAGGGAAGACAACAAGACCGTAAACACAAATTATTAATTTGGTTACCCATGCTTAAACGTGTGTGTGTAATTTTGCTCCTCATTTCTCGGGCCGACGATCAAAATTTGTAATGGTCCATGAACAACAAAGGCTTTGCCGAACACAAAGGCACAATATGCATTAGAACAAGCACTCGAATTTCAATGGGTGACATGGCATTCCTGCTAACAAAAAGTCACCATTGTCCCTGACTCTCTGGCATGACCATGTAAAGCAGTTCTAATGTGGCTAGGGACAAGATGACAGAACTAAAGATAACTCAAAGCCAAAATAGTCATCAATGTCTAACAAAGTAAACAACAACTTAATCTAGTTCCCAACAAAAGGACTTCTAAATCACTTCACTCTTCACACCCTACCACCAATTCAATTTTCATGCTAATCGTTAATCAATTTTAACCAGGTTGTAATTTAATTCAGGATTTTAGCCATTGCAAGTCACTTTTGATCATTTGGCCCTGTTTATTAACAATTTGAGAATTGTTGCAGATTTTTGGACATGCTTTGAGCAGCACATTTTTAAGTAGAGGGCAGCACGGTGGAGCAGTAGTAGAGTTGCTGCCTTACAGCGCCATAGACCCGGGTTCAATCCTGACTACGGGTGCTGCCTGTACCGAGTTTGTACGTTCTTCTCGTGACCTCGTGGGGTTTCTCTGGGTGCTCCGGTTTCCTCCCACACTCCAAATATGTGCTGGTTTGTAGGTTAATTGCCCTCTGTAAATTGCCCCTCTAGTGTAAGACATAGAACTCGTTTTCTGGTGATTTGGTTTCAGTAAAAATTGTCTCGATGGAAATTTTCTCGGTAAAAATGGACTCAGTGGGCTGAAGGGCTTATTTCCACGCTATATCTCTTAACTAAACTGTGGGTAAATTGGTAACTGTGATATGCTGTCTTTCAAACATAATGGGATGGGAATGGGACATCCCCCGATGATAAATTTGTGGATCGTTCTGTGTGATTAAAAGTGGCCAATGGATACAATGCAAGAGGTGCTGCCACTGACCAGAAGTGTTTCTAGGGGCAGATCAGTTCGAAGAAGGGTCTCAATAAAAAACCTCACCTATTCCTTTTCTCCAGTGATGCTGCCTAATCCGCTGAGTTGCTCCAGCATTTTGTGTCTATCTTCTGAATGGTACGATTTTCGGGGGAAAATAAGACCATTGATCACCCATTAACACCAGTTCGATATAATCCCGCTTTCTCTTCCACTCCCTACATACGATTTACAGATGCCAATCATCCTACAAATCCACACGCCTTTAGGATGTGGGAGGAGACTGAAGAACCTAGAGGAAACCCACGCGGTCTCAGGAAGAATGTGCAAACTCCACACAGACAGCACCCGAGGTTAGGATCGGACTGTAATATCTAACAGTGAATAACACATTGCTGTGGCTACTGATCGCAGCTGTGCTAAGAACAGCACAACAAATTCACAATCTCCTTTAATTTCCTTTTGCTCATATCCCACTTCCTGTAGAATCCACTCCTCATCACACATCGTAATAGCCAAAGAACTCCCTCCTGCACCCCTGCCGTGAACTAATGTAGAAACAAGGAACTGCAGATGCTGGTTCACGAAGGAAGACACAATGTGCTGGAGTAACTCAGCGGGTCAAGCAGCATCTCTGGAGAACATAGATTGGTCTCGGGTCGGGACCCTTCTTCAGGCGACCATCCAATTTCACCTATCCACGTTCTCCTGCGTTGTTGCCTGACTTGCTGCGATACTTCAACACTCTGTCTTCTGCAGTGAACAAATAATGTGTAGACAATAGACAGACACAAAAAGCTGGAGTAGCTCAGCGGGACAGGCAGCATCTCTGGAGACAAGGAATGGGTGACGTTTTGGGTCGAGACCCTTCTTCAGACTGAGAGTCACGGGAAAGGGAAACGAGGGGTGCAGACGATAATGTAGAGGGATCTGGGACAATGAATGAAAGATATGCAAAAACGGGGGGGGGAGCAGCGAGAGAGGACATTACAGAACTGTCAACGATGCCTTCACTCAACTAGGCCAGTGCAGATTCTAGCAGCATTGTGAATGCTGCCATGTATGTAATTGTAATCAATGAGGGAAGGGAGTCTTATTTTTCAGACACAGTATTTAGAACAAATAGCAAAATACAAATTGCTGGAGGAACTCAGGCAGCATCAGGAGTGGGAATGGAGAGGCAATATTTCGGTTTGAGACCTTTATCTGAAACGTCGCTACCATTCCCTCCTTCCCAAGATGACCCGCTGAGTTCCTCCAGTACTTTTGTGTTTGGCTCAATATTCTAGCACCTGCAGTTTCTTGTGTTTCAATTGAGAACAAATATTTAAAAATGAACTGTAGATGCTGGTTTATACCAAAAGTTAGGTAGAATCTCTGGAAGACTGAAGAAGGGCCCTGACCCAAAATATCACCTATCCTTTTTCTCCAGAGATGCTGCCTGACCCGCTGAGCTACTCCAGAACTGTGTGTCTTTCCTTTAAAGTAACTTTGAGAACTTAGTACTTTCTGACCATAAAAAGCTAACAAATCCAATTATCTACTCTTTTAAAGAGCAGTGTGTTTTTAATATCCCTTTAAACGGAAAAGGCTCCTTATAATAATTTCTGGCCAATAGCTTCATTCCTACAGTGAAACTGGAGGTATTTCTGTTACACATTACTTTGAACTTCCAATTGGAATTGGCAGAGACCCCAGAAGATCTAAATCAGGCCAATCCACAAATTCCTGCAATAGGATGCCAGATCCGTATACCTTCAGTTCTGCATGCATTCTCATCAACAAATCCTCTCTGCTGCATGCAGTTTGAGATCATAACTGACCATACCTTATCAAACTGCTTGACGGGTCAGAAGAGAACACAAATTTAAAGGTAAATTATTTTTTTAAAACTGCTTCTTCCCAACAGCCATCAAGCTATTGAACACGACAAACACCAACTAAACTGAACTGTTTGTAAGAAAATAATTTCAGTCTGCATTTGCACTTTGCACATGTGACAGTAAAGCACAAATGAACTGTCTTGGTTACACTAGGGACTTTGTTTCTCTACTATTGTTTATTTTATAATTAAACTTTTTTTTGTTTATTATGTTATCTATTGAGTACTGTGTTTACAGACCTATTATGCTGTTTTAAGTAAGAACACCCGAGTCTCTTGACAATAGTCACAAAATTGTTTCTACAACCTCCAAATGTATTCACAACGTGGCATAGTTCAGTACAAATGTTAGTTTATTCTGTCTTGAGTGTGGGTGCTCAGTGCAAAAAAAGTATTTGCAACAATTACACTGACTCAAGCTCTCCAGTATGTGATTTCACATTGACAACAATGAGCACAGCAGGGCCCAGATCTGATCTTTTTGTATTTCCTTGTGATCTCTGAACCATTTCCCTTTTATATGCCCGGGCCCATAAATAAATCCAAATGACTTGAATTCACTCTCTTTTCAAGTCTGAGGCAGAGACTGATTTAGTTTTAGTTTTTAGAGATATAGTGCGGAAACTAACACCTTCGACCCACCGACTCTGCTCCAACTAACGATACCCATACACTAACATTATCCTACACACTCGGGAAAATTTGCAATTTTTACCAAAGCCAATTAAACTACAAACCTGTACGTCTTTGGAGAGTGGGTGGAAACCGGAGCACACCACACAATCACACAGAGAATGTACAAACTCCGAACAGACTGCACCCGTAGTCTGGATCGAACCCAGGTCTCTGGCAGTGTAAGGCAGCAATTCTACCGCTGGGCCACTGTGCCGCCCATGAAGATTTAGATTAGTAATTTCAAATGTACCCACGGCACAAAGCATTAAATCTCCACTATAGTTGTGGCTCCCTGCATTTTATTTTGATGTTCTGTCAGTGCTAATTTACCATTTCATTCACTGAAACATTGCTGGGAAGTTCAAACTGCAATGAACTTCATCTGGTCGGAATGAATCTGATATGTTGATTCATTCTAAAGATTGAGGAAGATGCAAATCAAAGTGGGCAAATAAGTCCGTCGGCCGTTCATACCTTTGAGAGTTCTTGTCCTGGACCACACTGTTTGCAGGCTGCACAGTTCCCAGCCATGTCTCTGTACTCCTGCTCCTGGCAGTCTCCTGTTTCGCCTGCAGCTCCCAGCGCCTAATGTAAACAGATAAGGTTAACTGATCAAACCCAGTTCAGTTCAAAGAGTGTTTCATCTTTCATTTAAGTTTGAAGAGTGTAATGTTGATGAGTAGTAATACTATGGATTACTAAAGTTGCACCAAATAGTTTGGCTGGCACTATCATGATCTGGTATAGTTTTACATTTAGACTTGGAAACAGGCCCTTCGGCCCACTGAGACCACGCCAACCACCCATTCATAATAGTTCTTTATCTCTGTTCTCCAGAGTGCGCAGCACAGTGGCGCAGCAGTAGAGTTGCTGCCTTATAGCGCCAGACCCGAGTTCGATCCTACTACGGGTGCTGTCTGTATGGAGTTTGTATGTCCTCCATGTGGCCATGTGGGTTTTCTCCAGGTGCTCTAGTTTCATCCCACACACCCAAGACGTACAGGTTTGTAGGTTAATTGGCTTCAGCAAAAATTGTAAATTGTCTCCAGTGTGTAGGATAGTGTCAGCATAGGAGTGATCACTGGTCTTGGTGGGCTGAAGGGCCTGTCTCTGCATTGCATCTCTAAAATCCAAATATACTGCCTGACCTGCTGAGTTACTCCAGCACTTTGTGTCCTTTTGTATATTATTCCACTTTCTGATCCACTCCCTTCACACTAGGGGTTATTTACAGAACAGAGGCCGATTAACCTACAAACCTGCATGCCTTTAGGATGTGGGAGGATACCAGTGTGCCTGGTAGAAACCCACATGGTCACAGGGAGAACATGAAAACCCCACACTGACAGACCCCAAGCTCAGGATTGAACCCGGTTCTCTGATGTTGTGAGGCAATAGCTCTAACCGCTGCACCACTATGCCACCCATGCTTTACCTAGAATATCTGATCATTTATTGCATTTTTATTTGTTGTGTTGTTGTATTTAATGTGGCCGTAAAGCTGCAGCAAGGAAGAATTTCATTGTTCTGGTCTTTTATCTGATAATAAATGCACTTGAAATCATTTGAAGTAAATAAGGTTATAAATGAAAAAAAAACTATTACTTAATGTAAAGATAACAGTAAATGAGTCATTTTCACATGAGAGTTGCTGGATTTTTAATTCTTATTCTGGCATGTAAAGGCATCAGTCTCAGTTAATCCCTCTAAAAAGTAACCAGCATCATCAGAGAACCACATCAACCTGGCCACACTCTTGTTTCACCCCTGTCATCGGGAAGAAGGTATAGGAGCCTGAAAACTGTGACGTCCAGGTTCAGGAGCAGCTTCTTCCCATCAAGCATTTAAAACTGCAACTAAGCTCTGAAATACATGGACTTGAGGGCTTTGTTTTTACCTTACTATTATTGCTTGTTTATTTTTTATTATATTGAACTTCTTTCCTGTTCTCTATCATGGTGTTCACAGAGTAACCTGTTTACATATCTGCTGTGCTGCTGCAAGTAAGAATATAATTGTTCCATTTTAGGACGAACGACAATAAAACACTCTTAATTCCGTTGACTAATTAATGCACATCTTGTACCACGGGGGAAATCTTGGAGAACAACAGTTGTGTCATTATGTAGCAGCAAGATTCAGACTTTGGAAATGTATCTTTATTTGTGTTAGGGTGTTTGCAGAGATAAATCAAATACATTGTTGCTTTAAGCCAAATTGACATATGGAGAATCACATCCAGATAAACATTACAGAAGATCTGTCTGACTGAGTGGTTTCAGCCTTTTGGTTTTCACATTTTCAACATCCATGTATTCCACTTTTGAGTTCTGGTGGATGTCTGATGTGGCATCACTTCCAGAGCTAGATTTGTTGTGCCCCAGGTCCATATTGGCAGTACCACAGCAGATAAAACTTATGGCATATCAGTGGGAGTCCTTGTTTGATCTGTGCCCTCAGGACAGTGCAAGGATGGCAGCAATTTTTCATGTTTTATGATCAGACCCATCTACTTGCATGGCTCGATGTCACGGGCTGGTGCTTGTCATGGCCTAACATCAAGCATTGCAGAATGACCAAGAAAGAGTCAAACCTGCTTGACTTTGCTGGGGGAGATAAACACTGTATAAACAGTATGGTCTCCCACATCAAAGTCTTCTCTGACAAAAGGCATTTTACCTCTGGAACTTCCAGCAATTGTTTCATGTAATGACCCCAACTTAAGTCACAAACCTATTATTAGAGACCATTAGACATTCATGTATTTTATTCCAGTAATTTGTGGTTGCCTCTGGTTTTATTTAATTCCGATCTCTTAAAACAGCTGTGAGAGTATTTGACTAAAGAAAGACAGCAGTGTCTTAACATAAAACTAGTCCGCCTCCCCCCTTAAAATTTGGATGGAGATAAAAGGAATTAACAAATAGCAAAATTGTAAAAGTCTTTCAAAATTGAAAAGGTCCAAAATTAATTGAAGGAGAAAAAATAAACAAAGACATTAATTTAATCCATGGAAACAAACATATTCATTGAAGTGGTTGCCATTTGGCATTGCAATATATGCAGAGAGATTAGACTGGTACTACAAGGATTCATCATTGGCTTGAGCATCCAATCTAAGCAGTTTCCACTCTACATTCCACAATTAAAAGCTTATTTATCATAGCCACCACTGGATTTGTCAAGAATAAAACAACACAAGCCACCATGCATTAAAAATGCCATGATAGACACATCTTCAGAATGTCCGGTCACTAAACGAGGAAAGTTAATAGCAATTCGGAAGAAGTTATTGGAATCTGAAAACCGTGACCACCCAATTCAAGAATAGCTTCTTAACAACCATCAAACTCTTCAACAATACAGAACACTAACCACAACTGTGAAGCATGGACTGTCTTTGGTTGCACTAAGGACTTTTTTTTTTTGCACTGGTATTGGTGCCAATAAATTACTGAATTTTGTTTAGTATGTATAATCCGTGTATTGTGTTACAGGTATTTATGCTGTTGCAATATGAATTTCATTGCTGGAATTTCTCAGCGGGTCAGGAAGCATCGTTGGTTGGTGGGGGCGTTGCGAGTCGGCTGCCCTGCCAGCAGCGTGTTCGTTATTTCGACTTTTTTTGGTGTGTCCTAATATTTGTTTTAGTGTCTCTCGGTATATCTTGTGTTTGGGGGTGGTGGGAGAAAGGGGTGAACCGCTTCCGGGCACCTCCTCGATGGAGAGGCGACTTTTTCCATGTCACCTAACAGCTTGGATTGGAGCGGCCTTTCCCGGAGTCGGTAGTCGGGTCCAAGAGCTTCAGCAGCAGGTGCAGCATGGACTTTTCCATTGCGGAGTGGGCGAACCCTTGCCAGGGATCTCCAGAGGGCAGTGCTCCGATCGCTGGCCTGGTGACTTTGACATCGTGGGGCTGTGGTCAGCAGAGCGTCTAGCCATGAGCGTGGCGTGGACTTACCATCCGGAGTTTGGGATCCCTTGCTGGGGATCGCCAGAGAAGAGCTCCGACCGCTGGCTCACGGACTACGACATCCTGAAGCCGCAGTCTGCGGAGCTTCAAACCGCGGGTGTGGCGTGGACTTTCCATCGCGGGGTCTGGAATCCCTTGCAGGGCATTGCCGGAGAAGAGCTCCGATTGCCGGCCTGGGGCCTATATTATCCTGAAGCCGTGGTCTTCATTAAGAAAGTGCCGATTCAGGCACTCCAAGAGTGTGTTCGACCATCCCGACGTCGGAGTTTCGATCATTCCGACGAGAGGGCCTGTACATCGGGCTATCCGTAGCGGCGATTAGGGAGGGTTCATGGCCCCGATCACGGGGTGAAAAAGGGAGGGCGACTGGCGGAACTTTGTTGCCTTCCACCACAGTGAAGAATGCTGTGGTGGATGTTTGTGTTAAATCTTATTGTGTATTGTGTCTTCTTTTTAAGTGTATCGCTGCTGGAAAATTCATTTCACTGCACCTTTGGTGCTCTGGAGAAAAGGAATAGGTGACGTTTCAGCTTTGAACCCTTCTTAAGGCTCTGAAGATGGGTTCTGACCCAAAACATCACCTATTCCTTTTCTCCAGAGATGCTGCCCGACTTGCCGAGTTACTCGAGCATTTGTGTCCATCTTCCAGCATCTTATAAACCAGCAACTGCAGTTCCTTCCTAGACGTTAAAAATGTTATTGTTCCATTTCGGTACATATGAGAATTAAACACTTGACTTGAACAAGAGATAAAATGGAGTTTCATGTTAATGCTTAAAGACAAAGTAAGGTGGGAATAGAGATGTGAAGCAGAGTGGTTATTTAACAGGATGGTTATGTTGTAATTTTATGTAATCAGCTACCACAGTCAAATATCAATTTTAGAGATTTCTGATACAATGAGGATAAAGATGTGAAAAGCACCGCAAGGGGGTGGAAGATTGCAACCTTCACGTATTCCACCCAGTTTCGACTAATGCAATCAACTCGAAGTGCACAAATGGAAGATCAAATAGAACAAGTTGTCCAACAACTTTAGGCTGTGCATGCCACACAAAAGAAGAAGAAATGGCACAGCAAGAATCCCAAAAGGCATCATGGAGATTTTATATAGGAAGTAAAAAGAAAATCTATTATAAAAAAATTGAGTCCAATTTGAGAAATAGTTTAAGTATTAAGTGTAATTTATTGCTTTGTAAGAACTAGTTTGGAACAATTATTTAGAAATAATATTTAAAAAAATGATTTAATCCTGTGTAACAGACTTTTGTCTCATTTCATTAGGTAAATTGGGAATAAATCATTTTCTAAAATATTCTTTCCAAATAATGGGTCCAAAACTACTTTTTCCAAAGTTATAAATTACACTTAGCCCTTAAACTATTTTTCAAATTAGACTCAATTCATACTTTAACCTAGCTGATTACATTTGTCTGGTAACTTTAACCGAAGGCAAACACCATAATTACAAACAGTTCAGGTCAGCCACCAGAGAAGCAAAGTCACTAAAATCCAATTCTCTGATAAGGAGATAAGATTATCATAAATCTGTAATGACAAAATCTGCCAGATTAGTTTCTTTTTCACATTAGGTAAATTTTACCTTGACCTTCCTGAATAAATTGGTATTCCTGAAAACATGTGCAATGACTTGTCAATTTACAGAGTTAAGTGTAAAGGTAGTTTGAATCAATTATTTAGAAAGAACATTTTGTGAAATAATGGTACATGGCAAAAGAAATGCAGCCTACTACTTAGGCCAATCCTTTGAAAATTATTATAACATTGGTGTTTTTGCTGGCTGAGATTTAGAGAGCTGACAGCAATTTGCATTGTCTAGGAAGTAACTGAAGATGCTGGTTTACACCAAAAATAGACACAAAATGCTGGAGTAACTCAACGGATCAGGCGGCATCTCTGGAGAAAAGGATTAGGCGACGTTTCGGATCAAGACCTATCTTTATACTGAGAGTCAGGGGAGAGGGAAACCAGAGGCGTGAAACGGTACAGAACAAATTAGAGCCTGCATCAATGCCCAAAGAGCCCACAATGGTCCATTGTTGGCTGTGGAGGACGTGATAATGGACAAACAGTGCAACTAGTTCCTTTTAAATAAATTAGTTCAGTTTAAGTTTAGTTTAGTTTATTATTGTCATGTGTACTGAGGTATAGTGAAGAGCTTTTTTGTTGCATGCAATGTTCAACATCACAATAATTGCATTACTTGCTGGGAGTTCTCAGCTGCATTAAACTCAATGGAGCACTTTTTGTGGAAACATTTGAATGCAAAATGCAACACTCGCTATGCACTCCAAGGCAAAATAGCACAATCATAATTTCAAAGTGTTATAATATTTACATTAGTTCCTGCAATGACGCACTTTAATTTACTGCAAAGACTTTTTCAAGGACTAGTACAAAGGGAAAGCTCCTTACCAGACAAAACAAAGCGATCAGCAGGTGTAGCAATGTGTCTTTTTGTTTGTGATTCATCCTTACTCTATCTTCATGTATTTTCACTGAGAACGGCCTTGGCTCTCCCATCAAACAGTAGGTCTGCAAAGTAAACAGATTTCTTAGTACACCCAAAGTAGACAAACCATCAACCTTCCAATAGTTCCAAAAGTGCTTTATTTGTCACGTATGCAACTGCAGTAATATTACTTTTGCATATTTTACAAACGGCATGTTTTGGCGCCAATGTCAAAGTCCGATTGACGCACATGCACAAGGTACTGCAGCAGTTCCCGCGAACCGACGTCCCACTTCTTTCCTCGCCCGGCCAGCTTTGTGTCCTGGGGATGCCTCTTGCAGCTTCCCTTCAAGGAGTTGAAGGCTTTACCCCAGTTCGCCCTTCTTGCTCCTTGCGTCCGACGTCTCCATCACCCCCCTGGTTATGCCCATCGGACGAGCCTTCGGGCAGATCCTTACCACCGGCACGAAAATAGAGTTGGGAGTGATTTAAAATTGGATATAAATGACACTGTTTCAGATGGATGTCTGGGGTGGTCAATGTTTAGTATTTAGTTTAGTGTCATATGTACTAAGGTACAGTGAAAAGCTTTAATGTTGTGTGCTAACCAGCCAGTGGAAAGACTATACATGATTACAATCAAGCCATCTACAGTGTACAGATACATGAAGAGAATAACATTCAGTGCAAGATAAAGTCCAGTAAAGTCTATCAAAGACAGTCTGCGGGTCTCTAATGAGGTAGATAATTTTTGCCACATGCACCAAGGTACAGTGAAAAGCTTTTTGTTGTGTACTATCCAGTTGATTGTATTCAACATCACAATAAATCATAAATAACCACCCCCCCATTTCTTATTAAAAAAAATATTTAAAATGTAGTTTTGTTGCAAACCCTTCACATAAATACAAGCGTCTCTTTTCTCAGAATTAGTTGTGTATTCCCAATAGGTTTATAGATGTTTGTAGTGTTGCAAGTTATGATTGAAATTTAGCTCCTTTTAAATAAATGAGGTTAGTTTAGTTGATTATTAATGTGTGTAGCGAGGTACAGTGAGAAGCTTTTTGTTGCATGCTATCCAGTTATATATTATACACATCACATTAATTAATAAGTAATCGTACCTTCATTCCTTAATAAAATGAAAAAATTTTTTTTTTATTGCGAAACGTGGCCTTTGTTACAAAAGGATAGAGTGGATGTGGAGGATGTTTCCACTAGTGTAGGGGGCTAGATTTCGCCTAACCAAGGGGTAAATTTGTTGATTCTGGATATTTTTTCTCATTGACTGACTGTGTTTGGTCCAATATACAGTTGGATCTGTTCATCATTAGTTGCTCATAAATAAGGGGCCTGTCCCACTTTCACGACTTAATTCAAAACCTCTGCCGAGTTTAAAGGACCTAAAAAAAAATCAAGATTGTGGTAATCTACGAACTCCTACAACCTTCCACGACTATGTTCACAAACTCCTACGAGTATGTCTACGAATTCCCACGACTATTTTGATGCCCTCCTTACGACTAAAAAGTTGCAATTTCTTTCATCATCTGACCATTTTTTAACTCATTTTTTATCGGGCTGGAAAAAACGTCCCGACTTACCTGATGCCACGAGTACCTACGGCTAGCACAACGGGCCGCTACGATATATCTACGAACTCCTACGGAAATCGTTCCGAACATTCTGCGAGTTTGAATTAAGGGGAAAACTCAGGCGAATTTGTGAATAACTTGTGAAAGTGGGACAGGCCCTTACGTGAAATAACATTGTTATGTGCTATTAAAGTTGCCAGGGGTAAACGGGATGAAAACGGTTGGGAACACCTGAACTAGTGGGAGAGGCTAGGATCAGAGACCATAGCCTCAGAATAAAAGGATGTACCTTTAGAATGGAGATGCAGAGGAATTTCTTTAGTCAATGGGTGGTGAATCTGCCCATAGAAGGCTGTGGAGGCCAAGTCGATGGATATTTTTAAGATGGAGGTTGATAGGTTATTGATTAGTAAAGGTGTCAAGAGTTATGGGGAGAAGGCAGGAGAATGGGTTTGAGAGGGAAAGATAGATCAGCCGTGATTGAATGGCGGAGTAGACATGATGGGCCAAATGGCCTAATTCTCCTCCTATCATTCGTGAACTTCGGACATAAATACTATCTCTTTACTGGGCAGTAGTGGTTGTGAAATGTCCCAATAAATTCTCCCTTTGATGGTGATTTCGCGTTAGTCCTCGCCCTCCGAGGTGGGCTACAGGAGTTTGTGCGGTAAAGCCCGGTGTTAGAGTGAGCGGGGGTTGTGTTTGCTGCTGTCTGTGGCAATGACAGCTGTGTGGGGTCAGAGAGCCGGGGCTGGAGGAAGCAGCGTCCTGCGGACCAAAGATTACCCGCTTCTATGATCTTCGCTGCGGACGGTGGAGCGGCAGCGGGACCGGGCGCCCGATCGCCCGCCTCACCATTCGCACACTCGGTCGCCCGATTCACCCGCTCGGTCGCCCGGTCCGCGCCAGCTGACCACTGCAGTCCGGTTTATCCGAAGCCCACCTTGAGGGAAAAGCGTGTTGTCCGGTAGCGACGAGGTGAGGGGTGTTTTTTTTTAACGGTGGGGATAAAAAAAATCGAGGTTGAGCGATGCGGGTGATTCTGGAGCGACCAAGTGTGTTTTGATACAGAGGGACCTGATACCGAATCCAGTGAGGGCCGGCGGGCGAGTTGAGTTTGTCGAGTGGCGACTGTGACCTGGGTTGATCGGCCGGCCCGGGCCACCAGCCACCGGTCGGGGTGGCTCCCCAATCAGCCACACTCTGCTCTGCAGTATCCCCCCCTGTGTGTGCAGACCGTGTTTTGTTTGTTTCTGGTCGCCAAAGTCCACAATCGATCGCAGACGAGATGTAGAGAGAGCAGAAACTCTCCTAGATTATTAAACCCACCTCTTATTTCCTTCCACCGTTTTAATCTTTTCACTCCTTTGATTTTTTTAAATTTTGCTTTAACTATGTAACGATTCCCGCCTCCCTCCCCCCCCCCCCCCCCCCCCTCCAATCTTCATGCCGGGATCACCCGCTCACTGCGAGCGGTCACTTCAAAGCAGTCGGCCGGCAGCCCATCCGACTCTGTGTGTCCAACCGCGAACATTTCTACAGGTTCTGCAGCACTCGACCGCACTCTTCTAATGCAATCTCTTACCTCCAAAACACCCTTGACTTTACTTTTTTTTCCGGGAGCCGATTGCTTTCCTTGGATCCAAGAGCAGTCCAAAACGAAAAGTGGCCAGACTTTCCTCTGCGGCGTGATCTTTTATCTGCGTCTGATCGCCTGGACCGCCTGAGTGCCAGACTGTGTGAAGTTCTTCGCTGCGCCGGGGGTTAGAGTCAATCCCTTTCATCTCCCTCTTCAAAACCCATGACATCATCTAAATTTCAGACTGCAGAGGGGATTGGCTGGGAATGAGGCACCCTGGGGAAAGTTGGTAATAGTATAGAACAAAACTTTAATCCTTCTTCAGACTGCCTTGAAGCACATGCCTGCTTACATTAACGTAATCCTGGCAAAGATACGCTCGGGCACAGCGAGAGGCGATTACTCGTTTACCATCAATATATGCGCCCTGTTGATTCAATACATCTCTGGGTGCAACTACAATTATGATATACGACTGCTAAAACTATTTAGGCACAAGGCGTACACTGGTCCTATCCCCAAACTCAATCTCCGTAACATTGATGGCTGCATTTGGGGATACCTCCCGCACCCATGCAGAACTCATGGATTACAATAACCACCACCAATTTCCACCCTGTTCTCAAATTCAATTAAACCATATCCAACACTTCCCTCAGCTTTCTTGATCTCACCGTCTCCATCACAGGAGACAGACTATCAACTGACATCTATTGTAAACTCACTGATTCCCACAGCTATCTGCAAAGACTACAGACTACTCTCAATTCCTCTGTCCACGCCGCATCTACACCCAAAATAAGATGTTCCACACCAGGACATCTGAGATGTCCTCATTCATCATGGAACGGGGGTTCCCCACTTCCATCATAGATGAGGCCCTCACACGGATCTGCTCGGTATCCCGCAGTTCCGTTCTTGCTCCCCCTCCCCCCAGCAAAAACAGGGACAGACCCCCTAGTCCTCACCGTCACATACAGCACATAATCCTCTGACATTTTCGCCACTTCTAATGGGTCCCACCACTAGTCACATCTTCCCATCTCCACCCGTTTTAACTTTCTGCAGCAGAGACCATTCCCTCCACAACTTCCAGGTTAATTCATCCCTTCCCACTCAAACCACCCCCTCCCTCCAACCACAGGAGATGCAACACCTGTCCCTATTCCTCTTCCCTCCCTCCACTCAGTCCAGTGACCCCGTCAGTCCTTTCAGGTGAGGCATAGGTCCACTTGCACCTCCTCCAACCTCGTCTACTGTATCCGCTGTTCTCGGTGTGGACTCCTGTATATCGTTGAAATCAAGCGCAGGCTGGGCGACCGTTTCGTTGAACACCTGCGCTAAGTCCTCCGTGGCAAACGCGAACTCCCAGTTGCCAAACATTTTAACTCCATTTCCCACTCACATTCTGACCTTTCCATCCTGAGCCTGTAAAATCACTGTTTACAGTTTCAAAGCATAATTAAGTGTCTACCAATCTAGCACCAAAGTTACTGCAATGGATAAGGAGAAGAACAAAAAAAAATCGCAATTTAAAACAAAACATGCTAGGGCATCGAGAGAAAAGCATTTTTACTTAAGAAAGACTTAGCCACTTTAACATTGATGCCTAATATTCATTTGTTCTGATTTATCGGGCACAGTACGTTTGCCAAAGGACTCCACAGAGGCTAATGGGTAAACTTGCTGTGCCTGTTCCTTTGTACACTCATTGGCACATAAGTCATTCTGGTCTAAATCATTGAATAGTCCTACAAAAGTACTGTTTGCCAAACATTTTACCTCCCCTTCCCATTCTGACCTTTCTGTCATGGTCCTCCTCCACTGCTAGAGTGAGGCCACATGCAAATTGGAGGAACAGCACCTCATATATTGCTTGAGCAGTTGTCAACCCAGCAGCATGAAATTGATTTCTCTAACTTCAAGTAACCCTTGCATTCCCTCTCCGTCCCTCCCCCACCCTAGTCCTCTTGCTACTTTCCCCATTTGTCTTCCTTCGTTTTCACCTCATCCCAAACCAACAATGGGCGATTGTGGGCTCCACCTTTCCTGAACCATCGATGCAGGCTCTGCTTTGTTATGTACCTTCTTAAACCTCCAATGTCCTCCCTGACTCTTAGTCTGATGAAGGTACTCGACCCGAAACGTCACCTATTTCTTTTCTCCAGAGATGCTGCCTGACCCGCCGAATTACTCCAGCATTTTTTGACTATCTTTAGACACAAGGAACTGCAGCTAGACACAAAATGCTGGAGTAATTCAACAGGTCAGACAATATCTCTGGAGAAAAGGAATTGGTGAATTTTTGGATCGGGACCCTTCAGCAGCAGATCTTTACATTCCACTAAACAAATTTGTGCTGATTCTTATTACTGGGCTTTATGATGTAACTGTTGAAGTCCAATTGGGATCTAAAAGTCCAGGAATCATCTTCAGTGACAGATCACACGAAGCATCACCCACCCTTTTACTCCGGAGATGCTGCCTGACCCACTGAGTTACTCCAGCATTTTGTGTCTAGCATCTGCAGTTTCTTCCTACATAGGATCTGCAGATGGTGGTTTACTGAAAAAGATACAAAGGGCTGGAGTAACTCAGTAGGCTGACAACCTATTTCATTAAAACTTTTTGCATTATTTTATCTCTAAGACATTTAAAAGCTACTTGGACAGGTACATGGATAGGAAAAGTTTGAGAGGGATATGGGCCAAATGCTGGCAGGTGGGACTATGAAATAAATCTGAGTTTGTAGGTTAATTGTCCTCTGTAAATAGTCCCTAATGTGTGGGGAGTTGATGCGAAAGTGGGAGAACATTGATTAGTACGGGTGTCAGAGGTTATGCGGGAGAAGGCAGGAGAATGGGATTAGGAGGGAGAGATAGATCAGCCATGATTGAATGGCGGAGTAGACTTGATGTGCCGAATGGCCTAATACTACTCCTATTCCTTATGACCATATGACCTTATAACATAGAACTAGTATGAACGGGTGATCGATGGTCGATCAAAATCATTCCTTTATTTTACATACAATTCAGTAAAATCGTACAATACTTGATTAATACAGGCGTCAGAGGTTATGGGGAGAAGGCAGGAGAATGGGTTAGGAGGGAGAGATAGATCAGCCATGATTGAATGGCAGAGTAGACTTGATATGCCAAATGGCCTAATTCTACTCTTATCCCTTATGACCCTAATACATAATCACAATTATATGTGACATTCACATAACAGAATCCATGATTCCTGACATTAATCTACTTACGTAGGCATGGCAGTATGTACTAGTAAAGCAGGGTTGCACAGTGATGCAGTGGTAGAGTTGTTGCCTTACAGCTCCAGAGCCGAGTTTGATCCAGACTGCAGGTGCTGCCTGAAGGAGTTTGTATATTCTCCCTGTGACCTGCTCCATTTTCCTCTCACTCTCCAAAGATGTCCAGGTTTGTAGGTTAATTGGCTTCTGTATATTGTAAATTGTCCCTGGTGTGCAGGATAGTTTTAGTGTTTGGGCTGATCACTGGTCGGCGTATACTCGGTGGGCTGAAGGGCTAGTTTCCACGTTGCATCTCTAAAGTCTAAACCTAAAGTCTAAAGGAAAGCTCTATATTTGTGGCCTTTGTCTTGTTTCCCTCTAGGTATAGATGGTATATAGACAAAATATTGATCACAAGGAGAAATAATTTGATAGGGAGAAAAGAAATGTAACATTGTTGAAACAGAGCACTGCAGATGCTGGTTAATATACAAAAGGACATACATGCTGGAGTAACTTAGCAGATCAAGCAGCACCCCTGGAGAACATGGATAGGTGACATTTTGGGTCTACGCCCCTCAGTCTGATTGTCGAGGATGGGGGAGAGGATGCTGGAAAGGGGGACAGACAAAACAAAGCATGGAAGGTAATAGATTGACACAGTGGGGCACAGTTGACAGGCAGGTGGTTGGAATAAATGTCAGAGATTAGAACAGTAGGTGTGAGACATTTTTGAGGGTGATAATAAAGCCAGCGGAGGAAGGTAGCAGAAGAGAGGGGAGAGAGGTGTGGAAGGGCGGAATAGGTAGGAGTTCAGGTCAGGCACAGGGGAGAGAAGGGACGGGGAAAGAGATGGGGAGGGGGCAGTACATGTTTTACCTTGTTGATCCAAAAGTGCTGCTGGTCATGTGAGAATATCAATGAGTACATTGATAGTGTTGGAAGGAACTGCAGTTGCTGGTTTATACTAAAGATAGACACAAAGTGCTGGAGTAACTCAGTGGGTCAGGCAGCATCCCTGGGGATAAAGGATGGGTGACGTTTTGGGACGGTGCCCTTCTTCAGACTGAAAGTAGAGGGGAGGGAACTGGAGTTAGCAAATGGCAATCAGGGTCAACCACAGATGACCAAGAAAAGGTGGAGCCCAAAATGGCCTATTATTGGCTGGGGAAGAGATGATAAAGAAAGTGAGTCAGGGATGCGAACTAGTAGGATGACTAATTTGTGTGTGGGAGGGAATGCAGGGTTACATGAAGTTGAAGAAATTAATATGGACACCGTTGGGATGTAAGATGCCCAAGCGAAATATGAGGTGTTGTTCCTCCAATTTGCGTGTGGCCTCACTCTGACAGTGGGGGAGGCCCAGGACAGAAAGGTCAGTATAGGAATGGGAAGGGGGGTTAAAATATTTGGCAACCAGTACTTTAGTCGGACTATTTAATTAGTCAGACTAGAATTACTTCTGTGCCAATGAGTGTACAAAGGAACAGGCACAGCAAGTTTGCCCATTGGCCTCTGTGGAGTCCTTTGGCAAAAATACCATGCCCTATAAATCAGTACAAAGGGATATTAGGCCACAATGTCAAAGTGGCTAAAATGTTTCCTGAGTAAAAATACTTTTCTCTTGATGCCTGAGCATGTTTTGTTTTAAATTGTGAATTTTGTTTTTTGTTTTTCTCCTAATTCATTGCAGTAACTTTGGTGCTAGATTGGTAGACACTTAATTATGCTTTGAAACTGTAAACAGTGATTTTCTCCCAAGATTACTGCAATCACAAGAGCCTCCAGAAAAATTCCTGCCTTAGATAATCACAGGTCTAATGCAACTCCCACTGGTTATGAAAAAAAGTCCCACTAATTGTACATTTCAGTTTGGAAGGAATTTACTTAAATTTTAATTTTGTAAATATAAATAAGAATTAATTCAGTGCTTATACCTAGATCATAGAACTGAGTACAGTATTTACAAAGCAGATCATTGTGAGGGCTTTATTAATCTCATTATCCAAAATGAGGTGATTGTCCATTAGCCCTACATCAAATTTTATGAGCTTGAATTTTTAATTACACACAGGTAATAAAAAGAAAAATGTGCTTTGTGCTTTGGCTCTGTTGCCATGTTGACGGAGTAATTATGAAGGAATCCCATTGTACATATGAATGACTGACAGGCAAGTGATGCACAGATTTTCATAAACAAATCCTATGAAAGAACTGTGGAAGAAGCAACATTGAATTCTGGAAATAATTTGCACAGTTTTCTGAGAGTGCCAAGAATTGTGTTTATTCAGATAATTTTTATATTGATTTTGCTCCATATGAATTGCTTATTAAACCGTCTGTTTGATTTGAATTGTAGGATATATTCTTCTCCAGCAATGGGGGGGGGGGGGGCATGGTGGTGCAGAGGTAGAGTAGCTGCTTTACAGCGCAGTCACGATCCTGACTACGCGTACTGTCTGCACAGAGCTTTACGTTCTCCCTGTGACTGCATGGGTTTTCTTTGGCTGCTACGGTTTCCTCCCACATTCAAAAAACGTTCAGGTTTATGGGTTAATTGGCTCCTGTAAATTGTCCCTAGTTGTAGGATAGAACCTGTGTTCGGGTGATCGTTGGTTGGCAAGGACTCGCTGGGCCAATGGGCCTGTTTCCAAGCTATATCTCTATAATAAACAAAAAAACAATAACAGTGCAAAGGAAAAAACAATAAAAACAATGCTCCCAAGTCCTATGCTTAGTAAGACTGTGCCCAATTAATTGTAGGATTGTCACTGAACTATATGCAAAAAATAATAATTTCACTGTACTTAGGTACACGTGACAACAAAATATCATTAAACCATTGAAAAATGTGCAATATGCTAATTGAATCAGGGTACATATGCAACTTGCAATTGTGATTAATTTTTATACCTAGGAACTAGAAGTTCTTGAACAAATGAAAAAACATTTCACTGTGCCTGGTATACGTGACAATAAAGTAAAATAACGTAAACTAAACTAAACTAAACTAAAGAAGGGGATCAGGGTACATATGCAACGCAACTGTGAGTAATATTTGTACTTAGGAACTTGAAGTTCTCGACCAAGTGAAAAAGGATTTCACTGTACACGTGACAATAAACTAAACTAAACTAAACTGAAGAAGGGTTTTGACAGAAACATCACCTATTCCCTTTATCCAAAGATGCTGCCTAGCCCGCTGAGTTACTCCAGCATTTTGTGTTTATCTTAAACTAATGTGAAATAAACTATCTCCACTTCAGCATCATTGACACAGATTGGGACTGCACCTAATAACTGTATAACACTAAAAATCTAGCTGCACACATTTAATATCAACTGATATAATAAAAGAATGCTAGTCTTTACCTGTGCTGGTAATTACGCCCTGGGTGGTTTCAGCATTGATCATAGTCTTTTTGAAAGATCTGCTGTATAGTGGGTGGTATGAAAAGATTGGGAATAGAAACGGAATCAAACAGATATAGACAGGCATGGGTTCATTAGTTTAGTCCAAATTTAAAGGGGAATAATTAAACCAATTATCAGGAATAAATCTGAGGCACATTGGTACAGCTATTAGTGTTCAAAGCTCCAGAGACAATGTTCTATGTAGAATTTGCACGTATTGCCTGTGACTACATGTGTTTACATTTTTGGGGGTTTTTGGAGGTACAGCATGGAAATAGGTCTTTTGACCCACTGACCTGTCACCCGTTCATACTAGTTCTATGTTATTCCACTTTCTGGGCACAAATTGCTGGAGTGACTAAGTGGGGCAGGCAGCATCTCTGGAGAACATGGATAGGTGACGTTTCAGGGCGAGACCCTTCTTCAGCCGTTCCATCATGGGTACTGACCTCCACATCATCAAAGGGATCTGTAGGAGGTGCCGTATCAGAAAGGCAGCCAGCATCATCAAGGACCCACACCTCCCAGGTTACACTCTCGCATTTCTCTTCTGCCATCGGTAACAAGGTAACAAGGTATTGGAGTCCGAAAACTATAATGTCCAGGTTCAGGAACAGCTTGTTCCCAATGACTATCAGGCTATTGAACACTACAAACTCTAACAAAACTCCGAAATATATCCCTGGCAGCTCACTAGGGACTTTGGGCTTTGTTTTGTTTTTTGCACTATGTTGAGTTTTTTCTTTATTGAACTACTTATTTTTAATGTTTCTTTATTATATTAACTATTGAGTACTGTGCTTACAACCTGTGGTGCTGCTTCAAGTAAGAATTTCATTGTTCCGTTTAGTGCGTACGGCAATAAAACATTATTTGACTCTTGACTAAAGGGTCAGCTGGGATTACACACTTAAAGTAGAGAATGAAATCAACATTTATAACTGAGAGGAAAAAGACCTACCACTGTTGACAACCGACAGGCATAAGAACTGCCAACCCATTAGTGGGCTTCAAAGTCAATTACCACCATCACTCAAGTTGAGACATTTCCAGAAGTTGGAATTTTCAATTCAGTGTTGAAATGGAACATAGTACTGTTCCTGGAAACTGGTTTATACCCAATTTGGTCTACTAAAGATAGACACAAAATGCTGAAGTAACTCAGCGGGTGAGGCAGCATCTCTGGAAGCAAGGAATAGGTAATGTTTCGGGTCGTAACCCTTCTCCAGACTGATAAATAGAATGTTACCAAAATCCTCCATTACGTTAGGACATTCTTGCTTTTAAAAAGTCTTGCTATAATACATGCTGCCGAGAGATGGGAAAACTCTGAACATTAATCAACCATTATCTGTTATTTGCACTTTATCAGTTTATTTATTCATGTGTGTATATATTTATATAATAGTATATGGACACACTGATCTGTTTTGTAGTCAATGCCTACTATGTTCTGTTGTGCTGAAGCAAAGCAAGAATGTCATTGTCCTATCAGGGACACATGACAATAAACTTACTTGAACACTTGAACCTTATTCATACACTCCACACACAACACTGCTCAGAAAGCGTTCTCACAATGACTATTAGATAATGGATCAATACTATCAAAGTGATCTTTATTGGGAGACCCCCCCCCCCCCCCTCCCAAGAGTTGGAGAGCCCCAGGAACCCCAGTACCATCAAATCCCTGATCTGCAGGCACCATGAGAGGTACTATCAAGTCCCTGTATCAGAAGTATCATCAAGTGCCTGGTGTATAGATATCATCAAAGTACCATCATCCCAGGTCTGTTGATACCATTAGAGGTACCATCAAGTCCCTGATATAGGGATCTGATAACAGTATTTTTCAGTTCACAGATTTCTTCTCAATGTAGTTTCATCCCAGATCGAGCGGACATGGAGAGGAAGTTTCTAGGAGTCTAGTGATAGAGGACACAGCCTCAGAGTAAAATGACATTCCTTTACAATGGAGATGAGGAAGAATTTATTTAGTCAGAGGGTGGTAAATCTGTGGAATTTGTTGGCACAATCACCAGTGGAAGCCAATTAATTTGGTCGTTTTAAAGTGGAAATTGATATTTTTTTATTAGTAAGGGTGTCAAAGGTTATGGGTGGAAGGCAGGAGAAATGGATTGAGAGGGGAAAATAGGTTAGCCATGATCGAATGACAGAGTAGATTTATTAGATTAGATTAGATTAGATCCCTTTATTGTCATTCAGACCTTACGGTCTGAATGGAATTGTTACAATACAGTCATACATATAATAAAAACAAAACACCCAATAAACACATATCCAACATCCACCACAATGAGTTCACCAGGCACCTCCTCACTGTGGTGGAAGGCAAAAGTCTTAAGTCCCTGTTTTCCCCCCTCCTAGTTCTCCCTCTGCGCTGAGGCGATCCAGGTCGCTGCCGCCGCTGGAGCACCGCAGCTTTAAGCGGACCGCTGCTGCCGCTGGAGCACCGCAGCTCTAAGCGGACCACCACCGCCGCCGCTCATTGAGCTGAATGACCTAATTCTGCGCCTATGACTTATGAACATGATACTCTTCATAAGTTCATAAGTGATAGGAGCAGAATTAGGCCATGCAGCCCATCAAGTCTACTCTGCCATTCCATCATGGCTGATCTATCTTTCCAACTCAACCCCATTTTCCTGCCTTCCACCCATTTACAATCAACTTCACCATTTGCCAGCATTTGTGATCAGCTTCTACCACCATTCATGATATGGTTCATGTAGGCAGAAGAGATGAATTTAACTTGGCATTGTGTTCGGCACAGACATTATGTTCCTGTGCTGTATTGTTCTATGTTTTCCGTTCTATTGCTTGTCACTTCCCTCTTGCCTACAATGACGTGACAGCAAAAATCAATTTGTCAGCATTCTGTTATCAATTATTAAATATGTTACTACATAATTAGATAGTAATTCCAAAACCTCAAAATCAATTTTACAGGATATCATCTGGTATTTTGAATGCATCTTCATAGTGCCATTATCAGAAGGGACTGCAGCAGTATGCTGACATAAGGTTATCATTGTTGGTTTTCCTAAGAAGGTTATTACTGTTGGTGCATTTCAATACTATATCTTCACTTTCCTGTCCTTTAGCTATTATTATTGTTTCTGATTAAACCATAGTTATTCTTGGTGTAAAATCCATGTAAAAAATGTAATGCTGAGGCTTTATAAGGCACAGATCAGACCGTATTTGGAGTACTGCTAGTAGTTTTGGGCCTCATATCTGAGGAAGCATGTGCTCGTATTGGAGAGGGTCCAGAGGAGATTTACGTGAATGATCCCAAGAACGATTGGCTTAACATATATTAAGCATTTGACGGCACTGGGCCTGTACTCGCTGGAGTTTAGAAGGATGAGGGGGAACCTCATTGAAATTTACCGAATAGTGAAAGGCCTGGGTAGAGTGGATGTAGAGAAAATGTTTCCACTAGTGGGAGAGTTTAGGATCAGAGACTATAGCCTCAGAATAAAATATATACCTTTAGTAAGGAGACAAGGAGAAATTCCTTTAATCAGAGGATGGCAAATCTGCAGAATTCATTGCAACAGAAGGCTGTGACCAAGTCAATTGATATTTTTAAGGTAGAGATGAACAGATCTTGATTACTACGGGGCTATGGGGAGAAGGCAGGAAAATACTCATACTTACTTTATTAGCCAAGTATGTTTTGCAACATACGAGGAATTTGATTTGCCATAGTCATACTAATAAGAAGCAACAGAGCACACAAAATACATTTTAACATAAACATCCACCACAGTGACTCCTCTACATTCCTCACTGTGATGGAAGATGAAAAAAGCTCAATCCCTTCCATTCTTTGTCCTCCAGTGGTCGGGGGCCTCTAACCCTCGTTGACGGGACGATCATACTCCCGTAGCCGGCGGCGGGCCTCCTCATCGGGGCGATCAAGCTCCTGCATCGGGGGGATATCAGCCCCCCCGCGCCGGACGATCTGACCCCGGGTCAGAGCTTGTCGAACGTTGTGCAGCTTTTGGAGCTCCTGACTCAGTCTCTCCCGAGACTGCTAGCTCCTGATGTTAAATTCCGCAGGCCCCGGTTGGAGCGTCGAACCCAGGAAAAGGATCGGCTCCGTTGTTAAGTCCGCGCCCCATAGTGGGGCTCATAGTCAGTCCAGAGCAAGGCCTCCATCTCTCCGATACGACCTGGGAAACAATCGCATCTCCGGCAAGGTAAGAGATTGAAAAAATAGTTTTCCCCAACCCCCTCCTCCACCCCCCACATAAAACGAACCAGAGAACATTAACACAAATTTTTTAAACACACTAAAAATAACAAAGAAAAAGATGAAAAGGACAGACAGACTGTTGGCGAGGCTGCCAAATGGAGTAGAGAAGGAAAGGTAGATCAGCCATGATTGAATGGCAGTGTAGACTTGATGGGCTGAATGGCCTAATTCTGCTCCTATCACCTATGAACTTATGAAAAAAAGAATTGTCTAAAACCTGTGCAATCTTTTAACGTATTTGTAATCAAGAAAAGTATTGTTATACTGTATTATGAAAATTATAACCTGCCGGAAATGCATCTATGGAAAGAGAAACAGATTTAATGTTCCATCAGAATAGAGCAGGACGTTTTCGTAGAACTGTAGAGCAAAGGAACGTGTCTGTGCCCAACATGATGCCAAGACAAACTCCTATTTGCCTGCACATAATCCATATCCCTCTGTTCCCTGTACATATATTGCCCATCTAATTCTTGGAAGAGGCTTTTAACCATATAACCATATAATAACCATATAACAATTACAGCACGGAAACAGGCCTTCTTGGCCCTTCCAGTCCGTGCCGACCATTTATTTTCCCCTAGTCCCATCGACCTGCACTCAGACCATACCCCTCAATTCCCTTCCCGTCCATATACCTATCCACTTTACTTTTAAATGTTACAATCGATCCTGCCTCCACCACTTCTGCTGGAAGATCATTCCACACAGCCACCACTCTCCGAGTAAAGAAGTTCCCCCTCATGTTACCCCTAAACTTCTGTCCCTTAATTCTCATGTCATGCCCTCTTGTTTGAATCTTCCCTACCCTCAATGGGAAAAGCTTATCCACGTCAACTCTGTCTATCGCTTTCATCATTTTAAAGTCCTCAATCAAGTCCCCCCTTAACTTTCTGCACTCCAAAGAATAAAGACCCAACTTGTTCAACCTTTCTCTGTAATTTAGTTGCTGGAACCCAGGCAACATTCTAGTAAACCTCCTCTGTACTCTCTCTATTTTGTTGACATCCTTCCTATAATTAGGCGACCAAAATTGTACACCATACTCCAGAATTGGTCTCACCAATGCCTTGTACAATTTTAACATTACTTCCCTACTCCTCTATTCAATGCTCTGATTTATAAAGGCCAGCACACCAAAAGCTTTCTTTACCACCCTATCTACATGCGATTCCACCTTCAGGGAACTATGCACAGTTATTCCTAGATCCCTCTGTTCCACAGCATTCCTCAATTCCCTACCATTTACCATGTACGTCCTATTTTGATTTGGCCTGCCAAGATGTAGCACCTCACACTTATCAGCATTAAACTCCATCAGCCATCTTTCAGCACACTCTTCCAAATGGCCCAAATCTCTCTGTAGACTTTGAAAATCTACCTCATTATCCACAGCACCACCTATCTTAGTATAATCTGCATACTTACTTATCCAATTTTCCACCCCATCATCTAGATCATTGATGTACATGACAAACAACAGTGGACCCAACACAGATCCCTGAGGCACCCCACTGGTCACCGGCTTCCAACCTGACAAACAGCCATCCACCATTACTCTCTGGCATCTCCCATTCAGCCACTGTTGAATCCATCTTGCTACTCCGCCATTAACACCCAAAGATTGAACCTTCTTAACCAACCTTCCATGGGGAACCTTGTCAAAGGCCTTACTGAAATCCATATAGACAACATCCACTGCTTTACCCTCATCAATTTCCCTAGTAATCTCTTCAAAAAATTCAAGAAGGTTTGTCAAACATGACTTTCCAGGCACAAATCCATGTTGACTGTTCTTGATCAGACCCTGTTTATCCAGATGCTTATATATATTATCTCTAAGTATCCTTTCCATTAATTTGCCCACCACCGATGTCAAACTAACAGGTCTATAATTGCTAGGTTTATTCTTTGAACCCTTTTTAAACAATGGAACAACATGCGCAGTATGCCAATCCTCCGGTACTATTCCCGTTTCTAATGACATTTGAAATATTTCTGTCATAGCCCTTGCTATTTCTACACTAACTTCCCTCAAAGTCCTAGGGAATATCCTGCCAGGACCTGGAGACTTATCCACTTTTATATTTTTCAAAAGCGTCAGTACTTCCTCCTCTTTGAATCTCATAGTTTCCATAGCTACTCTACTTTGTTCCCTTACCTCACAGAGTTCAATATCCTTCTCCTTGGTGAATACCGAAGAAAATAAATTGTTCAATATCTCCCCCATCTCTTTTGGCTCTGCAGATAGCTGTCCATTCTGGCTCTCTAATGGTCCAAATTTATCCCTTGTTATCCTTTAGCTTATTAATATAGCTGTAGAAACCCTTTGGATTTACTTTCACCTTTCTTGCTAACGCAACCTCATATCTTCTTTTAGCTTTTCTTATTTCTTTTTTAAGATTCTTTTTACATTCTTTATACTAATCTAGCTCCTCATTTACTCCATGTCTCCTATAATTATTGTAGCTATCTCTCTTTTTTCGAACCAAGTGTCCAATTTCCCTTGAAAACCATGGCTCCTTCTGATTTTTACTATTTCCTTTCAACCGAACATGGACATAAAGATTCTGTACTCTTACAATTTCCCCTTTAAATGTCCTCCATTTCTCTTCTACATCCTTCCCATCAAACAAAATGTTCCAATTCACTCCTTTTAAATCATTACGCATTCCCTCAAAGTTAGCCTTTCTCCAATCAAAAATCTCAACCCTAGGTCCAGTTTTTTTGAAATGGTTCTAGCATAAGCTAGGGTATCGTCCGATTCACCTCTACCCCGTTGAGGTAATTGGACTTTGCCTGTGGAACTGATGCACTCCAATGCTGAGATAGACATTATGCACTGCACTACACCCTTTGCTCTATCGATTGTATGTGAATTAGGCTTGATTGGGATATCTATGTATGGTATTTCTAAGTGTGTATATACATAAGTATGGCTATGTATGATGTATGTGATCTGATTGGATAGAATGTAAAACAAAGCTTTTTACTGTACCTTGGTACACATGACAGCAATAAACATAAACCTTTTTTTTTGCTATTCCCTATCTCTCTTCTTTGGTTTTAATAGGTTTATTTTATATTTCATACACAAGCTGCATATTATTATCAATATGCCAGAACATTTCTGAAGAGATTCAGGAATCATCTGCCCACATTTGCTCTTAAATGTGACATAAGGAATTAACCAGTTACTTCTCTGATAATTGCACAGCGTTTTCTGTGGTGTATCCTGCATCTGTCATCTGTTTCACATTGGTGCCCTCTGCAGTTCATTGCATTCTGTGCAAGTTGGAAAACAAAAGTGGAACACAGTCGAACAAGCGGTGGCAGCACACAGTGGTGCAGTGGTAGATTTGCTGCCTCACAGTGCCAGAGACACAGGTTCGATCCTGACCCCGGGCACTGTGCAGCGTTTGCATGTTCTCTCTGTGACTGTGTGGGTTTTCACCAGATGCTCCCGTTTCCTCCCACATCCCAAAGACATGCATGTTTGTTGGTTAAATTGC
This sequence comes from Raja brachyura, assembly GCA_963514005.1. The sequence continues at coordinate 63,980,536 of OY740786.1, forward strand.
CTCAGTAATTTGCCCCTCGTGTGTAGGACTAGTGTACGGATGATCGATGGTCGGCGTAGACTCGGTGGGCTGAAGGGTCCGATTCCACACTGTGTCTCTAAAATAAGGTAAGCTAAGCTGAGCACTTCAACTGATTAGATTTAATAAATCGTGTTAGACAGGTAGGGAATAGGCACAAAGGACAGTGGAGGCTGCTTTACAAAAAAACGCACAAAGTGCTGGAGTAACTCAGTAGGGTCTGCAGCATCTCTGAAGGGAAATAAATGGGCATAGGGCTGGAGGGCAGGAGGGCAGGATTACTGATGTCAGGTAGACCATGAGTGTGCTGCCAGATTTTATCTCCAAATATTTCAATAGTCCAATAATGCTTAATTTTCAAATGTGCAAAATACAGTGAAATTATTTTCGAGTTGCCAGATTTGGCACCATTTCCAAAGTCCAGTCCACGCGCTTGGTCTTATGGAATGGTGCCTGATCTTCCATAATGAACCGACATTTCTCTTCTTGCGCAGCCACCTTTGTGCTCGGGGGGCGCCTCCCACAGCCTACTTTGAGGACGCGGAAGGTAAGAGCCTGGTTCACTTTCCTACCGGCCCCTCCTCTGTGGTGATCCGGTCTTTGGCAGTCGAGTAGAGCCCAGGCTCCACGTCTTCCCTTCTACAGGCTGCAGCCTGTCGGGTCAACCAGGTGGGTTCCTGCTTCCACGGCGGGCGAGCTGGGTCCACCGGGTGGGTTTCCAGTCAATTCAAACTCAACCAGACTGAGAGCATCAGAATAGGGTGGCTGGTCCCCTCTCACCACCATCCGTTCTGGGTACAACTCCCTCCACCTCCGCTATTACTCTCATTACTCTCGTGGCCAAAGCACGTGGAGAATTTGATCTTCAATGCCCTCCTCCATCTCATTAAGAGGCTTGCTGTATCCTGCAAAAAAAAAGTCCAGACTCTCAACCTACAGACCTCTGCGTCTTTGGAGTGTGGGAGGAAGCCGGAGCACCCGGAGAAAACCCACATGATCACGGGGAGAACGTACAAACTCTGTACAAACAGCACCCCTAGTCAGGATTGAACCCAGGTCTCAGGCGCTGTAAGGCAGCAACTCTACTGCTGCGCCTTCATGCCGCCCATAGGTGTTGTATATTAGCATTGTACAGTTGGGACACATGGTCAGAGAGTAGTTGTTTTGCGAATGCCCAACATATGGCCTTTCCCTTCGTGCGTTTCAGAGTCAATGGTGACTTGGAACTTGACCTTTTCACATCTTAAGCTAGAAAGGGTGCAAGGAAGATTTACGAGGACTCAAGGGCCTGAGCTATAGGGAGAGGTTGAGCAGGCTAGGACTCCATTCCTTGGAACGCAGGAGAGTGAGGGGTGAGCTTACAGAGGTGAATAAATCATTAAGGGGGATAAATAGGTAAATGCACAGTCTTTTACCCAGGGTAGAGGCAAATTTTTCTTGAGTATAGTGGGTATCTGGAATGAGCTGCTAGAGGAAATACTTGAGGCAGGTACATAACAGCAATTAGAAATGCTGATCTTTCAAAATAAGAGCGCTATTATTTAGATTTCTAATCTAAATAATTAGATTATTGATTAATTATAAACTAATTAGATTAGATTAGATTCAACTTTATTGTCATTGCACATTTACAGTACAATGAAATACAAACCCTGCAGTCATAGTATAGAACAAAATAACAAAACACACACTCAACACAGTTCAACATCCACCACAGTGAGTCCACCAGGCACCTCCTCACTGTGATGGAAGGCAAAAGTCTCAAAGTCCTAGTCTCTTCCCTCCTTGTTCTCCCTCAGTGCTGAGGCGATCCAGGCCTCCGATGTTGTGACCCCGCCGGGTGATGGCAAGTAAGTCAGTTGAATCCGAGCTTCGCGAACGGGCTGGTTCAAACTCCGCGGCCCGGGGAAGTCGAAGCTGCCGAAGCTGCCTCCCTCCAGTCCAGCTGGCGAAGCTGTTGTTGCGGGAGCTCCGGAAAAACAGGTCACCAATCTGTGACCTGCGAGCTCCCGACGTTGTCGTCCACTGGACCCGCGGCCGAGCCTCCGAGGCTCCAAAGTCGGGTCGTCGGCCAGCTTTGCGATGGCAAGTAAGTCCTGGCTCTGCCTCCGGAGCCTCGAGGTCGGCCCCCGTTGGAGGCCGCCTGCTCCCCCATTAGGCCTCAGCGCAGACGGAGAAGGAGACGGGGGATACAATAAGAAAAGGTTGAATCCCCCCCCGAAGGTCGAGACCAAAAACAAGCCTCCCCCCCCCCCCCCCCACACACATACATACACAACCCAACAAACTAAAATAAACCGAAACGGGACAAAAAAAGAAACAAAAAAAAGAAAAGACAAAACGGACTGCAGGCGAGCCACAGCTGCAAGGCAGCACCACCACTTTCAATTAAATATTAATTAATCAAGTATTCTTCATTTATTAGTTAATTAATAAGATTTGTTATATATTTATTAAAGAGCATAGGAGTGGCACAACAGTAGAGCTGCTGCCAGGGACATCATGGGTTTGATGCTGACTACGGGTGCTGTTTGTACAGAGTTTGTACGTTTTCCCTGTTACCAAATGGGTTTTCTCCAGGTTCTCCTGATTCCTCACCCCCCCCCCCCCAAAGACATACAGGTTATAGGTGAATTGGCTTTGGTAAAAATTGTAAATTGACCCTAGTGTGTAGGATATTGCTGGTGTACGGGGTGACCGCTGGTCGGTGCGGACACGAAATGCCGAAGGATCTGTTTCCGCTCTGTATCTCTAAAGTCTAATGTCGAAAAGCACAGGTGTATGTATACGAAAGGTTTAGAAGGATAAATGGAACTGGCTTAGATGAGGCATCTTGATTAGAATGGACATGTTGAGCTGAAAGGCCTTATTCTGTGCTGAGCAGCTCTGTGACTCACTATACATTGCGTATGACAGATGAGCATCGCAGATTGAATGGTTTCCCACAGGCCCTGCAGATTAGCACCATTCCTAGGGGCAGCTGTGAGAGAGGAGGGGCTGCATTGTAGCAAAAAAGATTGAGGAAAGTGGCTGGGCCATGATTTATTCTAACTTGACACCTGCCAGGATCTGTCCTGGGCCAGTTGGTTTGTGTCACGGCTTGCATGTCGTCATGTAACAGATGTGAGATGGAAAAAAAAGACACAAAGTGCTGGAGTGACACAGCAGGTCAGGCAGCAACTGTGGAGAACACAAAAATGGCACAAAGTACTGGAGTCACTCAGCGGATCGGGCAGCATCGCTGGAGAACAAGGATAGTTAATTTTTTGGTGTCGAGACCCTTCTTCAATCTGATCTGAAAAGTTGCATATCCATTTCTTCCAGAGATGCTGCCTGACCTGCTGATTTACTCCAGCATTTATGTTCCACATAAGATTCCAGCATCTGCAGTTCCTTGGTCTTCAGTCCACGCTTAATTATGAACATAAACCAGCCAGTGAAATGGCTTTATTGTTCTTGAGTCTAATGCCTACCATTCTGAGTTTTCCTAAACCACTATTTTCATCGTGCTGCTTGTACGTTCTCCCTATGATCGCGTGGGTTTTCTCCGGATGCTCCGGTTTCCTCCCACATTCCAAAGATCTGCAGGTTTATAGGTTAATTGTAAAGAATGTGAGAAATGGTGTGGTGACAATTTACTTTAGTTTATTATCATATGTACTGAGGTACAGCAAAAGGCTTTTGAAAGACTATACCTGATTACATTCAAGCTGTCGACAGTGTACAGATACAGGATAAAGGGTATAACGTTTAATGCCAGAGACCCAGGTTGCATCCTAACCTTGGGTGCTCTCTGTGGAATGTGCACGTTCTCCCTGTGACCGCATGGGTTTTCTCCAGGCACTCCGGTTTCCTACCGCACCCCAAAGACGTGCAGGTTTGTAGGTTAATTGGTCTCTGTAAAATTTCCCCTCGTGTGTAGGGAGTGGATGAGAAAGTGGGATTACAGTGTCCTCTATAATGTTTGGGACAAAGACCCATCATTTATTTATTTTGTCTCTACTCTACAATTTGAGATATGCAATAGAAAAAAAAAAATCACATGTGGTTAAAGTGCACATTGTCAGATTTTAACAAAGGCCATTTTTATACATTTTGGTTTCACCATGTAGAAATTACAGTTGTGTTTATACATAGTCCCCCCATTTCACGGCACCATAATGTTTGGGACACATGGCTTCACAGGGCGCCGGGATGATGTCTGCTCTGCCGGCAATCTGTTCGTTTTTTCATCCTTTTTGTTATTTTTAGTGTTTGTTAAAAGTTTGTTTTAATGTTCTTCGGTTTGTCTTATGTGGGGGGAGGGGGAGGGGATCGGAGGAAACTATTTTCCCCAAGTTCTTGCGGGAGATGTGATTAATTTTCGGATCACATTCTCCGGGCGCTCTTCCATCGATGGAGCTGGAAGCCTCCTCGGACTGACTTTGCGCCGTATCGTGAGGCGCGCACTTAACATCGGAGCTGATCCCTTGCCTGAGATCGCTCCCATGGTGGCCACCGCGGACTTACCATCAAGGGCTCGCAGTCTCGGGAGAGGCCAAGTCGGGAGCTCCAACGTCGCGGAAGGTTCGACGAGCCCCGACCCAAGGTCCGATCACCCGGCGCGGGGGAGCTGACATCCCCCCGATGCAGGAGCTGATCACATCGACGCAGAGGGCCAAAATGCCGCTGGCTACGGGAGTCAAGATCGTACCGTCGACGGGGGCTCGAGGCCCCCGACCGAGTAAGAACTATGGGAAGGACTTGAACTTTATCTCGCCTTCCATCACAGTGAGGAATGTGTAGGAGTCACTGTGGTGGATGTTCATGTTAAAATGTGTTTTTGAGTGATCTGTTGCTTTTAATTGTATGACTGACCTGGCCAATGAAATTCCTCGTATGTTGCAAAACATATTTGGCGAATAAAGTGCGGTTCTGATTCTGATTGCTCAGGTGTGTTTAATTCCCTCCTTAATGCAGGTATCAGAGAGCTCTCAGCACCTAGTCTTTACTCCAGACTTTCCATCACCTTTTGAAACCTTTATTGATGTTTATCAACATAAGGACCAAAGTTGTGCCAATGAAAGTCAACGAAGCCATTATGAGACTCGGAAACAAGAATAAAACAGTTAGAGACATCAGCCAAAGCTTAGGCTTACTAAAATCAACTGTTTGGAACATCATTAAGAAGAAAGAGAGCACTGGTGAGCTTACTAATCGCAAAGGGACTGGCAGGCCAAGGAAGACCTTCACAGCTGATGACAGAAGAATTATCTCTATAATAAAGAAAAATCCCCAAACACCTGTCCTGCAGATCGGAAACACTCTTCAGGAGTCAGGTGTGGATTTGTCAATGGCCACTGTCTGCAGAAGACTTCATAAACAGAAATACAGAGGCTACACCGCAAAATGCAAACCACTGGTTAGCCGCAAAAATAGGATGGCCAGTTTACAGTTTGCCAAGAAGTACTTAAAATCAACCTTTTTATGGCCTGGACATGTATGGCTTCTGAGGTACTGGCTCACTTATCTTCATTGATGATATAACTGTTGATGGTAGTAGCATAATGAATTCTGAAGCGTATAGACACATTGTAAAAGCTCAAGTTCAAACAAATGCCTCAAAACTCATTGGCTGGCAGTTTATTCTACAGCAAGACACTGATCCCAAACATACTGCTAAAGCAACAGTGGAGCTTTTCAAAGCTAAAAAATGGTCAATTCTTGAGTGGCCAAGTCAATCATCCGATCTGAACCCAACTGAGCATGCCTTTTAGATGCTGAAGAGAAAACTGAAGGGGACTAGCCCCCAAAACAAGCATAGGCTAAAGATGGCTGCAATACAGGCCTGGCAGAGCATCACCAGAGAAGACATCCAGCAACTGGTGATGTCCATGATTCGCAGACTTCAATCAGTCATTGCATGCAAAGGATATGCAACAAAATACTAAACATGACTACTTCCATTTACATGGAACCCAAGCATGTGTGTCCCAAGCATTATGGTGCCCAGAAATGGGGGGGGGGGGGGGGGACTATGTATAAACACAGCTGTAATTTCTAGATGGTGAAACCAAAATGTATAAAAATACCCTTTATTAAAATCTGACAATGTGCACTTTAACCACATGAGATTTTTTCTATTACAAATCTCAAATTGTGGATTACAGAGGCAAATAAATAAATGATGGGTCTTTGTCCCAAACATTATGGAGGGCACTGTATATCGAACTGGTGTGAATGGGTGATCGATGAACTTGTACCATTCTGAAGATAGACACAAAATGCTGGAGTAACTCAACGGGTCAGGCAGCATCTGTGGAGAAGAGGAATAGGATGAATATGATGAATATGATGAATATGAGTGATGGTTGGTGTGGACTCAGTGGGCCAAAGGTCCTATTTCAGTGCTGTATCTTTCAATCAATTTCATCAATCAATTGAAGCTGCTTACCCATTGAAAACAACTGTGGCTATTGCTAAGAATAAAAAGTAAATTGAAAAGTAAAAACATGCAGATACTGGGAATTTTAAAAGAAAACAGAAAATGGTGTACTTAGCAGGTCAAGCAGCATAACATGTCAATATTACTTTTCAACAGGCTCTGTCTGATTTACCTGCAGTGTAATTCCTTGATTCTATTCCACAATTTTGATAAGACGTGTGCCACCACAGTGTAAATGCCACCTTGTGGCTATATACAATATTGAATTTAATATAACATTAATATAAATGGAATTTGCAATAGGAATAAAGGCCTTAGAAACTGTCTATGGATATGCAGGGAATGAAGGGTTGTGAATATCTAAGGAATGAAGGAATATGGATTAAGTGCAGGCAGATAAGAGTTGGTCTTGGCATCATGTTCAGCACAGACATTGTGGACAGAAGGACCTGTTCTTGTGCTGCATTGTTCTATGTTCTAAGTTAATTAGCATGTTAAGTAGACCATAACATGCTCTGCATGGCTGCAAGATTCAACAAGGAACTGCAGATGCTGATTTACAAAAAAAGGACACAGTGCTGGAGTAACTCAGTGGGTCAGGCAGTATATCTCAAACTGCAGATGCTGGTTTACAAAAAAAAGACACAAAGATTAGGAGTAAGTTAATGGGTCAGGCAACATCTTTGTTATTGCAGATGCTGGTTTGCAAAAATGGATGTAAAGTGCTGGAGTCTGATGAACCTTTCCATGTTCACTTTTCCCAGATCACTTTTCCATGTTCTCCAGAGACGCTACCTGACTTGCTGAGTAGCTCCAACACTTTGTGTCCATTTAGGTTGTAGCCTTAGTGTAGTACCAAGGTCCTGTTCCATTGTTTGGGATGTTGCCTTCCAGATCATATGTTAGGCCAAAGTCCCCTTTGGTGGATGTGAAGGAGTTGGCCTCACCATCCTAAGAGTAAGGTGATCTTGCCAATCTGTGCCTCGCAGTCAATGGCAAGTAATTTTCTCCCTGGTATTTGTGGAGGATACAAACTAGCTTTTGTACGTCATCTCAGAACCAACAGTCTAAAGTATGATGGAACAACATGAGCCGGGGCGAGGGCTGCACAGGTGGAAATTTTACTTAGCAGGTAAGCCATATCTCACGCTCCAGATCTCAGGAACGGTATGATAGACTTGAATGATCAGAAAAGGTCTTTGCAAAAATGTTTCTCCTCATAAGACACAGTGGTAGAGTTGCTGTCTTGCTGTCAAAGACCCGGGTTCGATCCGGACTATGGTTGCTGTCTGTGTGGAGTCTGTACCTTCTCCTTGTGAGCTTGTGGGTTTTTCCTGAGCGCTCTGTTTTTCTCCCACATTTAAAAAAACAATACTTGCAGGTTTGTAGGAAGGAACTGCAGATGCTGGTTATACACTGAAGATAGACACAAAATGCTGAAGTAACTCAGGGGGACAGGCAGCATCTCTGGAGAAAAGGAATGGGTGATGTTTCAGGTCGAGGCTTTTCTTCACACAGTCTGAAGAAATGTTTCAACCTGAAACATCACCCTGCACTTACAATAAATGGAACTTGAAAATGACGCCAATCTGGTGACTCTGTATAGTGTCTCAGTGTACTACTACTATATCTGAGATGTTTATCTAAGATGTATTTGTGCCAGGGAGTCATACAGTGTGGAAGCAGGCTCTTCAGCCCAACTTGCCCAGACTGACTAACATGTCCCATCTACACTAATCCCACTTGTCTGTGTTTTGTCTGTCTGTCTGTCTGTCTGTCTGTCTGTCTGTCTGTCTGTCTGTCTGTCTGTCTGTCTGTCTGTCTGTCTGTCTGTCTGTCTGTCCGTCCGTCCGTCCGTCCGTCCGTCCGTCCGTCCGTCCGCCCGTCCATCCATCTATCTATCTATCTATAAACATATCTTTAAAACTGTGTGTGTGTGTGTGTCTGCCGACCGGGTGTGTGGGTGTATGTCAGATATGCCCTTTGATTTTATGGCTCGGCAAAACCACACTTTCAAACCCCAAGATATTTTCCATTTTGCTACACATTACACTTTTACATTCACCCAATTACCCTCCTCATTACTCCTCATTACATTTAGACATTTTTACGTACACTTTTTAAAATAAAATCCTTCACACCCCCCCCCCCCCCCCCCCCACCTCCACACACACACTCACCCATTTTGTGGCCTCCTGCTGGCCAGTCACCATAACGGCAGCTGCTGCAGCCCGCTCTCCTCCAAAAACGCCGCCATTTTTTACTCGGGTACTGAAGCACGTTTGGGGACCAGACCCAACAGGTCTTCACTTGGTCTAGTATACTTTTAAAACTCTGTGTGTGTGTGTCGGCGGTGTGTGTGGGTGTATGTCAGCTTTGCGCTTTGATTTCATGGTTCACCAAAACCACACTTTCAAACCCCGAGAAATTTTCCATTTTGCTAGACATTACACTTTTACATTCACCCATTCACTCCTCATTACATTTAGACATTTTTTAGGTACACTTTTTCAAAATAAAATCCTTCACCCACCCACCACCCCCCCCCCCCCCCCCCCCCCCACACACACACACACACTCATTTTGTGGCCTCTTGCTGGCCAGCCACCATAACGGCAGCTGCTGCAGCCCGCTCTCCTCCAAAAATGGCGCCATTTTGTTTCTGTCGCTGGCGATTTTTGCTGCTGCCGCCTGGCTTATTTCGCTGGCGATTTTACTTCCTTCACTATGCCCAATGCTCACAGATGTCCAATCGGAATGGACCTCATTTACATCTGCCTTCGCTCCAGCCCCAGCCCCGCCTCTCCACAACCTGTGTCACAGCATGTTCCATTGTGTGATGTCACGATGCCATCCCTCACAGATGGCCAATCGGATTGGATCTCATTTACATATGCCTTTGCACCAGCACCAGCCCCAGCCCTCCCCCCCTCCCCGCAGCTTGTATCGAAGTGCGTGGTCATGTGTGTGGGAATAGAGAAAGAGGATTGGGGGTGATAGGGAATGGGGAATAGATGGACTGCCCCTACCTCTCCCCTTCCCACTCAACCGCCCCAGTCTTTCCCCTCACCCCTCCCACCCCTCACCCTCTCTCTCCACACTCTTCCCCCTCACTCCCCTCCCCCAACTTCCCATTCTTCCACAACTCCCCCTCCCCCTCCCTCTCTCCCACTTCCACCATTCCCCCCTACACCTCTACCCCTCCTTCCCCACTCTTCCACTTCTCTCTCCCCATCCCCCACCTCTCCCCATCTCCCACCCCACCCCTCTCTCCCCCTCCCTTCCCTCTCCCTCCCCACTCTTCCCCCTCTCTCCGCTCACCCCCTCCCTCCCTCCCCACTCTTCCCCCTCCCCCCTACCACTCCCTCCCTCCCTCCACACTCTTCCCCCTCTCTCCCCTACCCCACTCATCTCCATCCTCCCCTCCCTCCCCCTCCCCCACACCTCTCCCCCTCCCCTCTCTCCTCCCCTCACCACCCCTCTCTCCTCCCCCTCTCCATCTCCCTCTCCTCACTCCTCTCCCTCTCCTCCTCACACCCCATCCCTCTCTTCCCTACCCCATCTCCCTCCTCCCCTCCCTCCTTCCTCCCCCACACCTCTCTCCCCTCCCCTCTCTCCTCCCCTCCCCACCCCTCTCTCCTCCCCTCCATCTCCCTCTCCTCACCCCTCTCCCTCTTCCACCACTCCCCCTTCCCGCTACCCCTCTGTCCCCTTCCACCACTCCCCCTACCCCTCTCCCTCTCCCTCCCCACTCTTCCACTTCTCTCCCCCTTCCCCACCCTCCCTCCCCTATATCCCCCACCCCTTTTTCCCTACTCCTCTCTCCCTCTTCCACCACTCACAGGTGTCCAATCGGAATGGTTCTCATTTACATCTGCCTTTGCTCCAGGTCCAGCCCCCCTCCCCCCGCCTGTGTCACAGCATGTTCCATTATGTGATGTCACAATGCCATCCCTCACAGATGGCCATTCAGAATGGATCTCATTTACATATGCCTTTGCACCAGCTCATATGCCTCCCCACTCATCCGCTTCTCTCCCCCTTCCCCCACCCCTCTCTCCCCCTCCCTTCCCCTTCCCTCCCCTCTACCCCCACCCCTTTTTCCCTACCCCTCTCTCCCTCTTCCACCACTCCCCCCTACTCTCCTCCCTCTCCCACCTCCACCACTCCCCCTACCCCTCTCCCCCTCCCTCCCCACTCTTCCACTTCTCTCCCCCCTTCCCCCACCCCTCTCCCTCCCCCACCCTCTCTCCCCCTCCCTCCCTATCTCCCCCACCCCTTTCCCCTATCCCTCTCTCCCTCTTCCACCACTCCCCCTTCCTCTCTCCCACTTCCACCACTCCCCCCTACACCTCTCCCCCTCCCTCCCCACTCTTGCACTTCTCTCTCCCCATTCCCCACCCCTCCCCATCTCCCTCCCACACCCCTTTCTAACCCCCCTCCCTTCCCTCTCCCTCCCCACTCTTCCCCCTCTCTCTGCTCTCCCCCTCCCAACCCACTCTTCCCCCTCTCCCTACCCCTCTCCCCCTCCCTCCACACTTCCCCCTCTCTCCCCTTCCCCCTCTCCCTCGTCCCCCCTTCCTCCCCCTTCCCCCACCCCTCTCTCCCCCCTCCCCACCCCTCTCTCACACCCTTCCCTCTCCCTCTCTCACCCCCTCCCCACCCCCCTCTCCTCCTCCCCTTCCCCCCTCTCCATCTCCCTCTCTCCTCACCCCTCTCCCTCCTCCCACCCCCTCTCTCCCCCCTCCCCCACCCCTCTTCATCCCCATCTCTCCCCCACCCCCTTCCCCTCTCTCTTGCACCACTCCCTGCTACCCCTCGTCTCCTCTCCCTCCCCCACCTCTCTCCCTCCGCTTTCTCTCTCTCCGCTCCTCTTTCTCCCTCCTCTCTCTCCACCCCTCCTCTCTCCCCTTCCACTCTCCCCTTCTCTCTCTCCCCTCCACTCTCTCTCCACCTCTCCCCTCCACCTCTTTCTCCCCTCTCCTCTCCCCCTCTCCCTTTCCTCTCTCTTCTCCCCCACCCCTCTCCTCTTCTCCCCCACACCTCTCCTCTCACCTCCCCCTCTCCTCTCCCCTTCCCCCTCCCTACCCCCTCACCCCCTCCCCCTCTACCACGCCCTTCCCCTACCTCTGTCTCCTCCTTTACCCTCCCCGCTCTCCTCCCTTCCCCCCATCCTCATCCCCCTCTCTCTCCATTCCCCCTCCCCACTCTCTCCCCATCTCGCTCTCCCCCCCCCCCCCTATCACGGGATGGTAGTTAGTGTGTGTGATGCCACATGCTGCCCCCCCCCCCGCAACCACACGTTGGGGGAACAGACCCAACGGGTCTGCACTTGGTCTAGTATCCCTCTAAACCTGTCCTATCCACGCACCTGTCTAATTGCTTCTTAAACGTTGTGATAGTCCCTGCCTCAACTACATGCTCCAGCAGCTCATTCCATGCACCCACCACCATTTGTGTGAAAAAGTTACCCTTCAGAATCCTATAAAATATTTCCCCCTTCATCTTGGACCTATGCCCTCTGGTTCTCGATTCGTCCACTCTGGGCAAGAGATTCCGTGCCTCACATGATTTTATACACCTCTATAAGATCACCCCTCAGCCTCCTCAACCTCTCCCTATAGCTCATGCCCCCGAGTCCAGGCAACATCCTTCTTGCCACCCTTTCCAACTTTACATCTTTCCTATAACATGGTGCCCAGAAACGAACACAATACTGTAAATAAATGTAGGAAGGAACTGCAGATGCCGGCTTACACAGAAGATAGACACTAAATGCTGGAATGACTCAGTGGGACAGGCAGCATTCCTGGAGAGATTCTAACTTCAGGTAGCCCCGGCATCCCCCCTCTCTCTATCCCTCCCCCACCCAAGTCGCATTATCTTCTCGTTTTCACCCAACAAAGGCTTCAAGTCATGACCCTTCTTCAGACTGAGTTACTCCAGCATTTTGTGTCTATACGCTAAATAAGTATTGCTTATGTGCTTATGCATAGTGATACGTACAGGACTATATACAAAATGTATTTTACTGTACCTCGGCACATGTGACAAATAAAGTACCATTGAAGAAGGCAGTGACCCTTTAAATGAGACAAACGCCTGCGCAGTGGTGTTTGGTGAGCGGTGGGCCAGAGTTGGTGCAGTGGACTTGTGGATAGTGTGTGTAGTCACGGCTGCGGCACTAGCAAGGCTTGCTATAGCGCCTGAGAACAAATATTATTCCACGGAGCCGGGAGGATGCCGCCAGGCACCGCTATGTAGCAGCACCCCCGTTGCACGGATCGCAATTGTCACTATCACTGACTGCTTTGTTTCAGGGTCAAGAAGGAAGAGGCAATCACACTGATAACTAGAGGGCAGAGGCGTTGGAGCTGACGCTGTGGTGAGTTTTGCCTAGAAACCTTGTCCTCCGAATGAATGGGTGGGGCTGACAAAGGAGATACTAGTGTGTAAGAAGGATCTCGACCCTAAACGTCACCTATTCCTCTTTTCCAGAGATGCTGCCTCACCCGCTGAGTTCCTCCAGCATTTTTTGTCTATCAAAGGAGGTACAAATGTTTTGAGCCATCATCAGGGCAATGGGATGAAAATGAGCTGCCGGCCGGTGCACAGACGCAGCGGCCAGTCCATTGTATTGTCCCCCTTGTGCGGTTTCTGTATGGCTTTTGTCTGAATCCTTGCTTGGGGTGGGTCCTCTTGCTCGTCTCCCGCCCCCCCACACACACATCCCACTCCACTCACCCCCGGGTGTGGCGGTGGCGGTGGCGCCGAGGGGTGGCTCACACTGCTTGCGATGACAATTGTACAATGCGCAGCAATCAACTGCGGCCAAACCCGGTTGAAGGTCCTGACAACGAGCTGGTGCAGTGTAGTGGAAGCGAATATCACTCATCATCAAAAGATCGGATTCAACCTGCAAGGACTGACTGGCTTGTGAAGCCGACAGGTTAGCAGCCTCCCTTCCGCATCGCAAGTTACAATAAAATAAATGACTTGAGCTAGACTGAAAGCAGGAACTGCAGATGCTGGTTCACCAGAAGAAAAAGGACACAAAGTGTTGGAATAACTCGGCGGGTCAGGCAGCGTCTCTGGAGAAAGCAGTAATTTGAAAACATTTGTATCTGTCAAGCTGTAATTAAAGTTCTAATGAAACATACCGTTACCAAGTGTAAATATTTAACAATAATTTAAATGGGTAAAAAAAGCATAATTTCCTTATGAATAATCTAAATATAGCAATATTATACTGGTGAATGAAATAATGAATTTCAGGTGAAGGTTAAGCTATCACTGATTTTGCTAATTTAATTCCTGCAGAATCAAACAGTAAAAACCATATGCAAATATACATAAAGTCCTCTAAAAGATCAAAATGCTGTGTTGGTTCACTGATTAATTTGGTTCACTTTCTACATTCATTTGCTGTTTTTGAGGCGCTGTTATTGGTTCAAACGCTGATTGGTTCAAAACCTACCTGTATTCATTGAGTTAAGGAAAATTAAATTTGTAAACATTTGCAGTGTAACTGGCGCATCAGGTAGAGCTGCTGCCTCACAGTGCCAGAGACCCACGTTTGGACCTGACAATGGGTACTGTCTGTGTAGAGTTTGCATGTTCTCCCTGTACATGGTTTTCCTACAGGTACTTAATTTTCCTCCCACTTCTCAAAGACATGCGAGTTTGTAGATTAATTACCTAATATCACCTATCCACATTATCCAGAGATGTTGCCTGACCTGCTGTGTTACTCCAGCACTCTGTGTCCTTTTGTGTAAACAGCATCTGCAGTTCCTTGTTTCTATACGCTGTTTCCCTCAAGGCAATTCAAAATTTAAAAGGAGCCACGAGTGAAGTAAATAATTTTTGTACTTATACACGCTCAGATTAAATGGTTTAATTTTGAGGAACTTCACTGGCTAAAACATTTTGCCACAATAATTACATGACGTGTATTCAGCAAGTTGATTTGTGTGCTGCTCCCGAAAGAAATAACTAAAATGCTTATTGCTGAGGAGTAAATCAAAACGTCTCGACCCGTCAAATCTACTCTGCCATTCAATTATGGCTGATCTATCTTTTCCTCTCCATCCCATTCCGCTGCCTTCTCCCATAACCTTTGAACAACAGGTATTTTACCCCAATGCTTGCTAACCTATATTGGTACCCAGAAGGACAACTGATTTTAAACTTCTCATGGTTGTTTACAAAGCTCTCCATAGCTTAAGTCTCCCTGTCTATGTGATATCACACAATTCTGTAACTCTTAAGGTACAAGATGCAAGCCTGTTGAACATTGCAGAATACATGATGTAACGATGGGCAGACAGCAACCGAGATCAGGATCGTACATGAGCCTCTGGCGCTGTAAGGCAGCAACTCTACTGCTGCACCACTGCGCCACCTTTATTTGAGCAAAATTTTGATTATCTGTCCTAATATTCCCTTATGGTATTAGACTCGGATATTTTGTTGAGTTATAAAACCCTGTATAAGTTTACATTATTGCAAGGGATGTGTATTCCACGGAAGGAACTAGTGTAGATTTACAAATTGTCCTGGATTATCTGCCCATTCTGGAAAGAGTCAGACTTGTATTTATGTTAAATCCGGCCTATCTGCATCAGATATAAAGAACATAATTTTTTGGTTTAGTTTATTATTGTCACACATGCTGCGGTACAGTGAAAATATTTTGTTTTTCTGCTATCCAGTCAGAAAAAGGAACACACAGATACAATCAAGTTGGCCAAAGTGCACAAAAAAAGTACAACATTTGGTGCAAGA
Organism: Raja brachyura; assembly: GCA_963514005.1. Next base: position 63,995,765 of record OY740786.1, read on the forward strand.
TATAGAAACATAGAAAATAGGTGCAGGAGTAGGCCATTCGACTCTTCGAGCCTGCACCGCCATTCAATATGATCATGGCTGATCATTCAACTCAGTATCCTGTACCTGCCTTCTCTCCATACACCCTGATCCCTTTAGCCACAAGGGCCACATCTAACTCCCTTTTAAATATAGCCAATGAACTGGCCTCAACTACCTTCTGTGGCAGAGAATTCCAGAGACTCACCACTCTCTGAAAGAAAAATGTTTTCCTCATCTCGGTCCTAAAGGATTTCCCCTTATCCTTAAACTGTGACTCCTTGTTCTGGACCTCCCCAACATCGGGAACAATCTTCCTGCACCTAGCCTGTCCAATCAACCCCTTAAGAATTTTGTAAGTTTCTAAAAGATCACCCCTCAATCTTCTAAATTCTACGTTCAAAACTGTACGCAATACTCCAGGTGTGGTCTCACCAAAACCCTGTGCAACTGCAGTAGAACCTCCCTGCTCCTATACTCAAATCCTTTATATATTTAAATATAGCATTGAAGTCCAATAAACTCTGAATAAAGATAGTACTAAGGTCTCCAATTAAGTAGATGGGAGATCAGGACTGCAATCTAGCTCGGCCTTGCTGAGGCAGCGTGAAGTGTAGATGGAGTCAATGAAATGGAGGTTGGTTTGTGTGATTGTCTGTGCTATGTCCACAACTCTTCTGATATTTCAAGAATACACTCCGATATAAAGTACATCATTTTCTAATTCATCTAATATTTCAATAATAAACAAATGGCGTGCAGGAGGGGTAATGTTAGTGGGTCAGCGGTGTATTGTTGTATCAGTATTATGTGACTTTTGTTGGTCCAGCAAAACAGATAATACAGCAAGGTTCTGGAACCCAAGGTATCGGAAAATCAGTGGTGGATCTGCAATAACCAAGGGGAATATTATCGGTGGATTGTTTATTACGCTATTGTCTATTAGCCAAATAATTGGGGGTGGCACAATGGCACAGCAATAGAGTTGCTGCCTCACAGTGCAACTCATCTTGGAGAAACCGGATGGATGACGCTTTGGATCGGGACCCTTTTCAGACTGAGAAAAAAGTCTGAAGAAGGGTCCAGACCCAAAATGGGATCCATCCTTTGTCTCTGGAGATGCTGCCTGACTCGCTGAATTACTCCAGTGCTTTGTGCTTATCTTTGGCATAAAGCAGCATCTGCAATACTTTGTGTCTATGATTAGTAAGTTTGCAGATGGCACTAAAGTGCGTATTTATTATAAATAGTGAAGATGGTTATCAAAAATTACAGCAGAATCTTGATCAGTTGGGCAAATGTGTAGGACGTACTGTAGAACTAGTGTTCGGGGTGATCAATGGTCAGTATGGACTTGGTGGCCTGAAAGAGCCGTTTCCACAGTATATCTAAAGCAGGCTGAGGAATGGTTAATGGAGTTTAATGCAGATAAGTGCAATATGTTGTACTTTGGGAAGTCAAACCAGGGCAAGACCTTCACAGTCAAGATCTTGTCGGCATGGGCAAGATGGACCAGTAGGGGCTGTATGACTATCCTACCATCAGTTTTCCATTTCAGAAGGGATTTCCAAATTTCTAATGTGATCTGGCAGTTGATATTTTGTAAGTTTCATAGACCATATAGTACTCTTGTTAATGGGGTGTAGAAACAGGGAGAGTTGATTTGATTGTTTGTATAAGATAGCATCAGCTGAGGAAACAATAAGATCTAGCTGGTCTCTTCAAAATCACAAGGGTTTTTTGTTCAAGATGTTAAATAAGCAGAGGGGTTATGTACCAAGTTTAAAGTGATTGCAGATGGCTCAATTGTAATCATGTATTGTCTTTCTGCTGACTGGTTAGCACACAACAAAAGCTTTTCACTGTTTCTCAGTACACATGATAATAAAGTAAACTCAAATCAACTCAAAAGGTCCAGGGTGAGGTAGAGTTATCTAGCATTAGACAATATGGAAAAGGGCCCATTAACCCAACTTGCACATGCCAACCAAGATGCCCTATCTATACTAGTCCCACCTGCCCACAGTTTGCCCATATCCATTGTAACCTTTTCTATCCACGTACCTGTCCACATGTGTTTTAGATTTTGTTATATTACCTGCCTCAACTATCTCCTCTGGTAGCTCCATAAATCCACCAAAGTTGCTCCTCAGATTCATTTTAAATCTTTCTCCTGGTGAGGTGAGGAACTTTATTTTAAGCTGCAAGTAATTGTGATGCATGAAAGGTTTCAAGGTCAGTTTATTGTCACATGTACCAATTAAGGTTCAGTGAAATTTAAGTTGCCATACAGCCATACTAAGTGGAATGCAACAAGACACACAACCACATAAAAGTTAACATAAACATCCAACACAGTGGATTCCACATTCCTCACTGTGATGGAAGGCAATAAAGTTCAATGTTCTTCCTCTTGTCTCCCACGGTCGGGGCAGCCATACCACCCGCAGCCGGGGCGATCAAAGTCCCCGCAGCCAACGATCGAAGCCCCTGTCGGGGCGGTTGAAACTCTCTCCGTGGCGTGGACCTCCCGAGACGGCCTCTTTTTACCAGAGACCGCGGGCTTCACAATGTTAAAGTCCACAATGTTAAACGCCCCGCGGTTGGAACTTCGATCCCCGACAAAGGGATCGCAAGCTCTGCGATGTTAAAGTCCCGCAAACTCCCGCAGCTTGGAACGCCGTGTCGGTCTCCAGGAAAGGCTGCCAACTTCACGATGCTAGGCCACAGGGGGGACGGAGATACGATACGGAAAAAAAATTGTATCTCCGTCGAGGTAGGCGATTGTTAAAAAAAGTGTCCCCCACCCCCCCCCAACACATAAAACAAACCAAGGAACATTAAAATATACTTTTTAACACACACTAAAAATAACAAAAAGAAGAAAGGACAGACAGACTGTAGACGAGGCATCCACTGCAGGTGGTGCAACCAGGTGAATATAGTATTATGAATATGGATTCCCTGATTATTCCCTCAAGGATTTATTCATCAAATGTTGCCATCTTTTTAGTAATTAGTCCACTGTGGTTTGCTTGTCCTTCCGTCTGTCAATAAGACTATGGAGTCCTAATGATTGACATTATTGACTGGATGGTTGAAGATTCGAAAACTCATTACTTCTTTTGCAACCTGAGCTATAATGTCCACAGTGTCAGATTAATGAGATAAATTGCTCTGCAGCTACATACAAGTCAAATTAATTGAAGTACTTGCCAATGACCCCAAAAAAAGGCACAAAGTTCAAGAGTAACTCAGCGGGTCAGGCAGCATCACTGGAAAACATGGATAAGGACCGTTTCTGGTTGTGACCTTTCTTCAGACCAATTGACCAATGACATTGTGCGATAATATTTACCATGCGTGCTACTGCTCACCTGTAAGATTAGATTGTACGACAATTCCATCATTGCTGTATACCATTAGTAATCACTTGTGCACTGAACTCTTTTTACATGCATCACTTTTTCTTTAGTTCAGTTTAGAGATCCAGCATGGAAATAGGCCCATCGGCTCACCAAGTCTGCACTGGCCAGCAATCACCCTACACACTAGTTTTATCCTGTACTCTGGAGACAATTTACAGAAGCCAATCAACCTACAAACCTGCAAGTCTTTGCCGTGTGGGAGGTAACCGGAGCACTCGGAGAAAACCCAGCCAGTCACAGGGAGAATGTACAAATTCCGTACAGACAGCTCCCTTATGCAGGATTGAAACCAGGTCTCTACTCGGTGGGCCGAAGGGTCTGTTTTCGCACTGTATCTCTAAAGTCTGACCAGAAAGAAACTTTGCCCATTAATGAGCAGTTGACCTGAAATGCAAGAAGGCCTGGGCCAGTGCCACCTTGCATTCATCCTTGTGCGTTAATATATAGAAATTACTTGGTCGTAAACGTGGATGGACAGGTTGGTTAGTTGGTTAGCAAGTTTGCAGGTGGCCACCAAAGCTACACACACTGGGAGGAAAGTTGTCAAAGTATACAGCGAGATAAAAATCAGCTCGAGAAATAGGTGGAGAAAAAGCAGACAGCGTTTAATCCGAGCAAATGTGAGGTGTTGCACTTTGGGGGGTTGAGTGTAAGGAGAACGTATGCAGTTAATGGCAAGATCCTTAACAGTATTGTTGTAAAGTGGGACCTTGGAGTCCAAGTCCATAATTCCCTGAGAGTGGAAACACGAGTAGATAGAGTGGTAAAGAAGGCAGAAAGTGTGCTTGCCTTCATTGGACAGGAATTGAGTCTAAGAGTCAGGAAATTATGTTGCAGCTTTCTAGGACTTTAGTCAGGCCCCATTTGTAGTATTGTGTGCAGTTCTGGTTGACCCAATACAGGAAGTATGTGGAGGCTTTGGAAAGGGTACAGAAGAGGTTTACGGGAATGCTGTGTGGATTAGACTATATTACCTGCAAGGCGAAGTTGGAGAAATTTGGATTCTTTTCTTTGGTATCAGGGGAGACCTGATAGAAGTATGGGAAATTATGAGAGATAGAGATGGGGTAGTCAGTCCTTTTTCCTAGAGTGCAAATATCAAAGATGAAAGAGCATAGCTTGAAGTGGAAAGGGGTAAAGTTGATAGGAGATATGTGGGGCAAATATTTCAGTGGGTGCCTGGAGCATGCTGCTGGGGTTGGTGGAGAAGGAAAATACCATAGTGGTGTTTAAGAGGATTTTGGATAGGTGCAGGGAATGGAGGGATATGGATCAAGTGCAGGCAGATGAGATTAGTTTGTCTTGGCATCATGTTCTGCTCGGACATTGTGGGCTGAAGGGCCTGTTCCTGAGCTGGACTGTTTCATGTTCTATGTTTTATGTTGGTACGGTTTGAAGCCTACTGCAGAGATGGGATGGGTCAGGGTCTGAAGAAGAGTCTCGACCCGAAACGTCGCCTATCTCCTTCGCTCCTTAATGCTGCTGCACCCGCTGAGTTTCTCCAGCTTTTTGTGTAACCAATGATAAGTGGATGATGTGAACCCCTTTTTATTTGGCTACCACTAGAATGAACTGTTTGTTCTTTTTGCAATAGATACATGGAGTGCACAGTCATGCAGGGAGCCCGTGAAAGAGGTATCGCAGTCTCTGATGCCTGTTTGATGCCTTGTGCATTGGATCAATCATCTCATGGACAAACACGTTAAAAGAAGCTTGTGACTTCATGCCACTAATGCTCCAGGGCTATTTCAGTCTCTTTCCAAGAATGTGCAGTACAGATGGGTGCCAGTCAGTTTATCCGCCAATATTTGCTCTGTGCACGGGTATCCTGTTTGTTGGTTGGTGAAATCCAGTTTCTCTCTGCTGCTTAGCAGAGTATGCAGCATCTGACACCGATTTCCATCATTACTTCTGCTCCATCATCAAATCCCGCTGAATCACCAGGAATAATCACCACATTTACAATAGTTGGAGGAACAGCACCTCATATTCCGCTTGGGGAGTCTGCATCCTCTGGGCTTAAACATTGAATGTTCTCAATTCTGTTAACCCTTGCTGTCTCCTCCCCTTCCCACCTCTCCCTCAGCCCTCGAGCCCTGGCATTCCCTTTCTCTCTATCTTACCCCCACACTACAAACAGCTTACAATGGCCTGTTTTCTTTATCATCTATACTTTTTTGCATATCTTTCATTCATTGTTCTTTATCTCTCCACATCACCGTCTATATCTCTTGTTTCCCTGATCCCTAACCAGTCTGAAGAAGGGTTTTGACCCGAAACGTCGCCCATCTCCTTCGCTCCTTAGATGCTGCTGCACCCGCTGAGTTTCTCCAGCCTTTTGTGTACCCACCACATTTACAATATTGTGTTCGTAGTTGGGTATCCCGTTAAAGGAATGATGGGACTAGTTGGGGCATGTTGCTCAGTTCTCCAGAGATGCTGCCTGACCTGCTGAGTTACTCCAGCATTTTGAGTCTTTTTTTGGTAAACCAGCATCTGGAACTCCTTGTGTCTACAATTATTTTCATTGGTTAGCAATTATAAAACCATTTAGACTCGGGATTAATGGTTGACTGTAGCAAAAACAATAGTTTGAGTAAAAATTGTTTTTTTCTTCTATCGAATTACTGTGAAATGCAAAAAAGAGCATGTTGTGACTTTAGTGTGTGTTTTCAGTTTTTGACAGTCATGAAATTGAATTTCTCAGTTCTAGTGTTTAAAGCCTTAAATGAACATAATTCTTTTAAATAAAATAACGTCGAAGGTACACACACACACACCAAAAATAATGCCCCAAGCGTGGGTCTCTGATGATGCTGGCTGCCTTTTTGAAGTAGCAACTCTTAGAGGTCCCTTTGATGGTGGGGAGGTCAGTACGTATGATGGAATGGGCAGTGTCCATATATATATACTGGATTTTGTTGTTGTTATGGGTTTTACAGAGTAATATGTTGACATCAATGTTTTGCTGCTGCAAGGGGCTGCCGAGAACGAAGGGGGACCCAGCACAGAGAATTGCATAGAAAATAGGTGCAGGAGTAGGCCAGCACCACCATTCAATATGATCATGGCTGATTATCCAAAATCAGTACCCCGTTCCTGCTTTCTCTCCATATCCCTTGATTCCGTTAGCCCAAAGCTGAAGCTAACTCTGTCTTGAATACCGAATTAAGGGGGAACCCGGAAGGGGGCCACCAGGACAAAGGGGGACCCAGTGGGGGCAAGCAAGCATAAAACGGGCTGCAGAGAGTAGATAGCAAAGATAGGACTGTTCGGTGAACGTTGGTAACGTTGTCGGCATCGGAAACGTGGCGACACATGTGCACTGCCTGGGTGAGGTATAAAATAACGTATCATTGAAGTAAGTATTTAATTGTTCCGTTTTGGGACATATGACAACACTCTTGATTCCTGAATTGTGATTTATAGTGGATTTGAACAGGCAACATGCACTACAACTACCAGCATGCAAAGTCCAAGCGCCGGGCAATGCGTTCGCCAGCGGAGACGAATCTGAGCAATGTTATAATTGGTAACACATTGAGAAGCGGCGTATCCATAACTGTAGCAGGAAGTGACTGACCCTTGACTCCCGAGTGATTTCCTTTTCGTTCTCTTTCAGGGGGAGATGGATCAACGCGGGACACCGGTTTTGCAAAGAAGAGCCCAATTATTACATTTAGTCTAAAACAAACGGAAGCGGGAAAGCAGAACAGGAAGCTCTCGCTGTCGCGCAGAAAAGTTTGCGGGGAAGAACTAGAGGAGGATTGAATCGAATATGCGAACGGTTTCCTGCCATGGGCTTGGAAAGGGCAGGATCAGCAAAAACTCCGGCGCATAACGGTGCTTGTGAATGGCTGAGACTGCCGGCTTTTTGCACGCAGCGTGGCAGCGAATCGAATCCACGAGTTGTCCACACTGCTGGCGGCAAAGCTAGAGGGGGAAGCGATGGAGAAAAGACTGGGAGCCAGGTACAGTATTGACAGCGCGTCCTTCAAACTGCCTTCATTTCAACTCCAATACGTTTTAGCAATGAAATTAACCATGAATGGTGTGCGCATCTGTGTATATGTATGTGTATCTCTGTCTGCGCGCATTCCTGTGTGTGTGTGTGTGTGTATATACAATATATGTGTGTGTGTGACAATAGACAATAGGTGCAGGAGTTGGCCATTCGGCCCTTCGAGCCAGCACCGCCATTCAATGTGATCATGGCTGATCATCCCCAATCAGTACCCCGTTCCTGCCTTCTCCCCATATCCCCCGACTCGGCTATTTTTAAGAGCCCTGTCTATAGCTCTCTCTTGAAAGCATCCAGTGAACCTGCCTCCACAGCCCTCTGAGGCAGATAATTCCACAGACTCACCACTCTCTGTGAGAAAAAGTGTTTCCTGTCTCCGTTCTAAATGGCTTATTCCTTATTCTTAAATATAAACGGTGTGCGTGTGTGTATGTGTATGTGTACACGTGCGCATATATATATATATATATATATATATATTATTTGTGTGTATATTGTGTTGGGAGGTGTGGGTGCAACCCAAACTCATAGTGTTTTTATCATTAGTGACACTAAAAATAGAAAAATAGAAAAAGAGTTTTAGGAAGTGCTCACTGGGTCTGCGAGGATCTGTCAAAACAGCAAGGAAACAGGCCCTTCCTCCATGGCACCCAAACCAACAACTTCAACCAAACTTCAACCCACACTGACCAACATGCCCCACCTGCACTAGTCCTACCTGCCTGCATTTGACCCACATCCTTCTAAACCCGTCCTGTCCATGTACTTGTCCAAATAATTTTTAAACACTGTGATAGTACCTCCCTCAACTACCTCCTGTGGCAGATTGTTCCATCTGCCCACCACTATTTGAGAAAGTACAAAAAAAAGATTTGCCTCATGGGTTCCTATTAAATGGGTGGCACAATGGCGCAAGTGCCAGAGACCCGGGTTCGATCCTGACTACGGGTGCTGTCTGTATGGAGTTTTTACTTTCTCCTCGTGACTGCATGGGTTTTTTTCCGGGTGCTCTGGTCCCCCCCCCCCCCCCCCCAAATTCAAGACATACATATTTGTAGGTTAATAAATTGGCTTCAGTAACATTGTAAATTGTGCCTAGTGTGTAGAATAGTGCTGGTTGGTGCGGACTCGGTGAGCCGAAGGGTGTGTTTATGTTCTGTACCTGTAATGACTAAAGGGCCTGTCCCACCAGCATGCGATTGCATGAGTCTAGCATGACCAAACGTGGTCGCTTAAGGCGTTCGGCCTCGCGGGGCCAGTCCCACTTTGATCGGCGGAGGCGTATGGAGTTGTGCGGGGCTGGTCCCGACTTCGCGCGGGGCTCCAAAAACCTTGCATTATCCGAAAATCCCACGTGCCAACGGCCTGTCGGTCCGCAGCCGCATTGAGGGCGTATGCAGCGTCTTGATGTTGTATGCAGCGTCTTGACGGCGTATGCCTAGTGCATGGCATTTCGCGATGACGTCACCGCCCAGCGTGCCGTTGCGTGATGACGTCACCCCAACGCCGTGCGACGTCCAAATTCAGTCGGCCTGCCTCCTGCCCAGCCGATTGGTGAGTATGATGTCGGGACCAGCCCCGCACTCGTCCATACACCTCCGCGGTTCGAATTGGGACCAGCCCCGCCCGGCCGAACACCTCAAGAGACCACGTTTGGTCACGCTAGACGCGTGCAATCGCATGCTGGTGGGACAGGCCTTTTAGTCATGGTCAGAGGTACAGGAAATAAAGGTTTCTACAGAATGCATCACATCAAAGGCATTTTGTCATATGGTACAAGATATCTTACATTTTAAAGACATTGGCGATTTGTTAATACCCCTTAGATCAATCTAGTTTCCTCTCTCGTCACTTTCCCCCTCACAGACATCGGACATATGGTGCAAGGCATTTTACATATCAAAGACATCAGCCATTTGTCATTGCCCCTTAGTGAGATCAATCTAGCTTCTTCTCTCATCATATGGTAGACAAATGTTAGTCATTCATTATCTCAATACGCAGCAACCTGAGGCAAGCCTAGACTTGCCTTTCTGTATTAATCTACTGGAGAAAAGCCTGATTTGAGACTAAATATAAGCTGTAAGCTTTTCTTATATTTTTAACATAATTCAGCCTTATCACTATCAACAACTAGAGAGTGGGTTCTGAGCTACCATATATTTCATTCGAGACCCTTGGACTCGGACTTTACTAGACTTGCACTATTCCCTTTATCCTGTATGTTTGCACTGTGGATGGCTTGATTGAAATCATGCACAGTCTTTCTGCTGACTGGTTGGCACACAGCAAATAGATTTTCAGTGTACCTCGGTACGTGTGACAATAAGATAAACAAAACTATACTAAACCAAACTTTAGCTCTTCATAAGATTTAAGAGGCAATTGGCCAGGTACATGGATAGGACAGGTTCAGAGGGTTATGGGCCAAGCATGGGCATGTGGGACTAAAATAGATGGGGTATGTTAGTAGGTATGGGCAAGTTGGGTGGAAGGGCCTGTGTCCATGCTGCATGACCATTAAGGCAAACCATTAATATTTGGGAAATTGAAATCCCCCAATTATTTCTATTACATCTGCCCACATGTCTGTTCCTCTATCTCCTGTTGACCCTTAAAGTCTGCAATGTACCTCAGTATACAGGATGCAGCAATTCATGCTAAAAGGCCATCATGCTAAAAGCCCATTAGCACCTTCACCTGGTTGTCTATTCTGCAAGTAAATCACAAACCTTATTTACTTGCAAAACCAATCTCCACAATTCAAATGTCATCAGTACCTGGACCTTTGAGATGTGATTCTGAAAGTCTTTTAATGTATGTGAATTGTGCAGACATGACTTTGGATGTCATTTAATGCCGTCTCATTGAGCAATTGAACTATTTAAAGACGCTTGTTCAAACTGCTGACTGAACTAGATTTTTCAAATCCCTAAATGAATACACCCATTGTTGCTGCGTATTGATTTGCAAAGAAGCTTCAGATATCACTGCATGTGCTTTTTAATCTCGTGTTCACTTGTTTCAGGAACATTTCAGAGTCGTAGAGCATGGAAATGGACCAGGCCCAACTTGCCCGCTGACCAACTTGCCACATCCGCACTAGTCTTACCTACCTGCATTTGGCTTGTATCCCACCAAACATTTCTATCCATGTACCTATCCAGAGGAACTATTTATAGGTAGGAAAGCTTTAGAGGGATATGGGCCAAATGTGGGCAGTGGGACTAGTATAATGGGACATCTTGGTCGGCGTGGGCTATTTAGGCTGAAGGGCCTGTTTCAATGTATGACGGAGTCTAAATAGTTGACCAGGTCAAAACTAATCTAACTTGCTTGGTTCCCTCAATCAAATTATTGATACCAGTTGTGAAAAGTTGTGGTCTCAGGGATTTCTGGGGGGGGGGGGGGGGGGAGGAGGAGGAATTGAGGGGTTAATGGAGGGTCCGGATCACCAGTTTTGCTGGAAAGTCTGTGGTGGACCTGTACCACGATTAGGTTTAAAAATATAGCTGCGGCAATGGCAGTTTCCCCTACCTCCTCCCCCCACTACCACTTTGTTGTTGCCGATACCAAAAATACAATGCTTTGTTTTAAAAGGTTGCCAAGTGTCACTGTGCAGCATGAATATATCGGGAACAAAGTGTATGAGGTTGCATCGTCTGCATCTGTTCAAGAGATCAAGGAGTTAATCTTTGTAGAAACAGATTTCCCTGCTTCTGAACAGAGGCTGCTGCACAATGGGAAAGAGGTAACTTTGGTTTTGAACTCTCTGTGTGTGCATGTGTGAGATGATACTTTATTGTCACTTGTACCTAGGTACAGTGAATTTCTTTGTTTTTACATACAAAGTACCCAAAAGAGTTGCCACAAGGGCACAGACAAATTCACAAAAAATACCCATCCCTTCTTCGTTCCCCATACCTCCAGAGTACATTTGACAGAATCTGAAATGGATGGCTTGGATTGGCAATGCTAACTATAACCACCCCACTTCCCCCACCTTTTCAAACTATCATTGCAACCACAGCCTTAATTCAGTCTGAGGGTCTCTTTACCTTTGCTGTTTCTTAACCTTTTTATTACCAAACAGAAAATTGACATTTTCTCCAACCCTGACCACACGTCCACTGGGTTAATAATAAGCTTGTGATCTGACTCATCACTGGCTTGCTGACACGCTTTCATCCCTTTTTTGTTGTGCGGCTGCCTCTCTAAAACACAATGACCATAAGTAAGGAGAATCTTCCTACTTTTCTCTTCATATCTTCGGGCTTTTAAAATTGAGATCTCTCTCAGTATTTGATAATCTCACTAGAGAAGTTGGCTAACACTTGGACTTTGTTAGACTTCAGAGATACAGTGTGGAAACAGGCCCTTCGGCCCACTGAGTCCGCACCAAGCAGCGGTCACCTACAAAGCTGCGTGTCTTTGGAGTGTGGCAGACGACTGGAGCACCAGGAGAAACACTGCGCGGTCACGGGGAGAACGTACAAACTCCATAGAGACAGCACCTGTAGTCAGGGCTGCCAGCATTGGGTTGAGTTGAGAGTGAAAAATTGCGAAGGAGTGTAGCGACTAAGGGGGGGGAGCGTTTGCATTGTTCAGCTTGAAATTGTGCAATCTGGTGCATACTGTAGCGAGTCTTTTAACTTACACTTGAATGCAACATTTATGCTTTAAATTGGATTAGGTATGAATAAGGTTAGGCTAAATTACATTCCACTATAGAGCCAGGCTCTGACCAACAGGTGCAGCACATGAATGACTATATTCATGTATGGAAATCAGGTTATATTCATGCTGTTATGCATATATACAAAGAAAAACGCAGAGAAATAAAGCAAGCCGGACTACCATCATTGTTCTGCACAAATAAATCAATCAACCTTACCCTTTGAATATAGAAACTAGACAAAAATAACGCCACATATTCAATCATATATGGTTCAATGAAATTAAGATATATATGTAAAAATATATATGGAAACAGGCACTTCAGCCCACCAAGTACACACCGACCAGCAATCTATCATACACCACTTCCATCCATCACGCCAGGGACAATTTACAGAAGCCAATTAACCTACAAACCTGCACTTCTTTCGGATATGGGAGAAACTGGAATATCCAGAGAAAACCCATGCGGTAGTAAGGCAGCAACTCTACCGCTGCGCCATCGTGCCACCCCATTAAATTATTTTTTCTGTAATATTTATTATGGTGTCACGTGAATGAAGATGAACACATGATTCTGATTTCTGCCCTTAGTTGGGTAACACACATGTCCAGTCATTGTGTTTTATGGCTGGTTTTCAACCTCTTCAGGCTGAAGGTCTCGACCCGAAACATCACCCATTCTTTCTCTCCAGAGATGCTGCCTGTCCTGCTGAGTTTTTCTAGTTTTTAGTATTTATCTTCAGTTTAAACCAGCATTGGCAATTCCTTCCTACACGATTTGTTAAACAATACAGGTCCTATTCTCATTATATAATGTTGTGATCAGCGTGAGCATGAAAATATTGTGAAATGCGTGGGGCTCACGCTCAATGCGTGAGAGTTGGCAGCCCTACTAATAATGCAACCATTTTATGCAAGTTCCAATTGTTTGGACAAAAATCACTTATTACTGCTTTATAACCGTTAAGTTACTTTAAGACCAGTTCAGAAATTATGGCAGTCAACAAACAATCAAATTAAAGCAAACTTTAAAAAAAAAAAATAACATGTTCCCTTTCCTGATTCTACCTCATAAGTACTTTAACGCTGTTAACAGAGCAAAGGGATATTAATCTCAAGAATCAAAATGGGGAAAGTGGGGGCAATTTTGCTTAAATGGTAATTCTAAGCCCATTCAGATCTGCATACAGTCAGAGTTATACAACATGTACATGGCTGGCCCAATTTGTCCATAATGTCAAGTTGGCATTCTGCGTGCCCAGGGACTGGCTGCTGTTCCCAGATCAGCTCGCGTCCCAGGGACTGGCTGCAGTTCTCAGGTCTGCTCGCCTGCCCCGACCCGCGAAGACGAATTGAAAAAAAAATGGTTTTTCGGATTACGGGCTGGATTCAGCCCCTGTGCCGTAGATTGCCGAGCCCTGTCCTAGATGTTTGTCTTCATTGTGGTACGCTCCATGTTTTACAACTGATTCGCCTGGTTAGTTCTATCTCCAGCTGCTTCATGTTGTCAGCAGCTGTACATCCAACCAAGAAAGAAGAGAAGAGATGCGACATCACTCACGGCCGCCAACTAACACGCTTTCCCAGACTGCACAGATCGCTGTGATGTGGCGCAAAGAGACAAACTGTGCAGGGACTGAAGACAGCGTGAGAATTCTGTCACCAGCGTGAGAATTGACTGAAATGCGTGACTCTCACGCTCAAAATGTGAGAGTTGGCAGCCCGTCTAAGGCCAGGATGTGACAACAGACACACAGGGAGATGCATACACAAAGGAAGACACACACACACACACACACACACACACACACACACACACACACACACACACACACACACACACACACACAGACGACACAGACGACACACACACGGGGAGAAGCACACACACACAGGGAGACACACACAGGGAGGCACACACACAAGGAGACACACAGGGAGACGGACAGACAGACACACACACACACACACACCTTTCCTTCCCCCTCCCTCTTTCCTCTCCCTCCCTCCCTCTTTCCTCCCCCTCCCTCCCTCTTTCCTCCCCCTCCCTCCCTCTTTCCTCCCCCTCCCTCCCTCTTTCCTCCCCCTCCCTCCCTCTTTCCTCCCCCTCCCTCCCTCTTTCGTCCCCCTCCCTCCCTCTTTCCTCTCCCTCCCTCCCTCTTTCCTCCCCCTCCCTCCCTCTTTCCTCCCCCTCCCTCCCTCTTTCCTCCCCCTCCCTCCCTCTTTCCTCCCCCTCCCTCCCTCTTTCCTCCCCCTCCCTCCCTCTTTCCTCCCCCTCCCTCCCTCTTTCCTCCCCCTCCCTCCCTCTTTCCTCACCCTCCCACCCTCTTTCCTCACCCTCCCTCTCTTTCCTCACCCTCCCTCTTTCTCCCATTTCTCCTTCCCTTTCTTCATCCCCTTTCTACATTCCCTCCCCCTGTCTCTCTTTGCCCCCATCTCTCCCTTTTTTAATTTCCCTCTCTCCCTCTCTTTCCCCGGCCACCCAATGGGGAGTCTGGCGGGCACGGTGTGGCGTGGATTGGCGGCGCTGCCGGTGCCGTGTGAGTTGAAGGGCAGGAGGGAGGGAGCAAGGACGGCCGGCATCGCAGCCGGCAGTGCAGAGCTCGCTGCCGGCGCTCAGAAGGGCTGACACCTGGCGGCTGCACATCCGACCAAGAGAGAAGAGACGCGACGTCACTCACAGCCGTCAACCGACACGCTTCACCAGACCGCACAGATTGCGGTCATGTGGCGCAAAGAAACGAACTGTGTAACAAACATCGTATAGTTCTGCTATAGGATCTTTGCTGTGCAGGGACTGAAGACAGCTAAATAATTCTGTCATCAGCGTGAGGGAGTGAGAATTGGCTGAAATGCGTGACTCTCACGCTCCAAGCATGAGAGTTGGCAGCCCTGCCGCAGTCAGGATTGAACCCGGATCTCTGGTGCTTGTTGTTGTTTACACGTTGTAGTTTATTTTGTTCCAAAGCTGAGCACCACCTAACTTCTGCAGCTGAATATGCATTGCTTGACATACTACTTGTTTTTCTGTTAATATTGTTTTTCAATTAATAATTTGGGGGAATTAATTTAGATTTCTTAATTATCTTCAAAATTTATCACTATTTCTATTTATTTTATAATGTACAATATTGTACAATTAGAGTGGGAAATTAAGGTAGATTTCATCAAAAACTCCTGCAACATGCACAAACCAAATTGCCATCCTTGGGTGTAGAAACAAGAAACTGCAGATGCTGGTTTATCTATCTTCTATATTACTAAAAGTCTGATCTTGACCACTTTCGGTTGTTCTGTATATTGATTTTAGAAAAAATGCTGCCACTTGCGGCTGTGATTTTTGGCCATCTTACTCGGAGTCCCTGTCCGCGGTGCAGGACAAGAGGATTTTTCCCATCGATGAAAAATAAAAGAGTTATTAGTGTTTTAAAAATGTTGAGATTCTCTCTCCTGAAGGCCAAGCCCCTTCCGGAGGGACTATAAAACCCGGAAGTGTTGAGTGCCTCAGTCAGTCTCTGCAAGATGGTGGAGCGAGAGGGTCACGTCTCTCAGTCCGAGCTGTGAATAACACTGAACACATGTCTACTAAATTGTGAGTGTGATTTTACTGACCTTGAGTGCCCTTAATGTGGTTTGAAAATGAAAATGTGGTTGGTTTGAAATAAAGCACAGCAAATGGTTGGTGGTGGTTGGTTTGAAATAAAGCACAGCAAATGGTTGGTGATGGTTGGTTTGAAATGGCAAATGATTAATAGTCTGAACTTGACAACTTCCTGTTTGCACTGTATGTTGATTTTAGATAAAACACTACCACTTACGGCTGTGATTTTTGGCCATCATACTCAGTCCCCCTCCGCTCATTAGGTGCAGAGGATTCTTCCCATCAATGAAAAATAAAAGTCATAAGTGTTTTAAAAATGTTGAGAATCTCTCTCTCTCAATCACGCCATGAAGGCCACGCCCCTTCCGGGGGGAGGGGTGAGGGATTATAAAACCCGGAAGTGTGGGTGTGGCTCAGTCTCTGCAAGATAGGGGAGGGAGACGTCACGACTCTGTCTGAGCTGTGAATCAACTAAACACACTGAATGTCTATTGAACTGTGAGTGTGGTGTTTTGTGGTGGTTTTGTGGTGGTTTCACCCTGCTTGAAATGGTATGAAACTGCATTTGAATGTTGTGGCCTTGCACCCAGCATGAAATGGTATGATACTGCACTTGAATTTGGTGGCCTTGCACCCTGCTTGAAGTGGTATGAAACTGCACTTGAATTTGGTGGCCTTGCACCCTGCTTGAAATGTTATGAAACTGCACTTGAATTTGGTGGCCTTGCACCCTGCTTGAAGTGGTATGAAACTGCATTTGAATGTTGTGGCCTTGCACCCAGCATGAAATGGTATGATACTGCACTTGAATTTGGTGGCCTTGCACCCTGCTTGAAGTGGTATGAAACTGCACTTGAATTTGGTGGCCTTGCACCCTGCTTGAAGTGGTAAGAAACTGCACTTAAATTTGGTGGCCTTGCACCCTGCTTGAAGTGGTATGCAACTGCACTTGAATTTGGTGGCCTTGCACCCTGCTTGAAGTGGTACGAAACTGCACTTGAATTTGGTGGCCTTGCACCCTGCTTGAAGTGGTACGAAACTGCACTTGAATTCGGTGGCCTTGCACCCTGCTTGAAATAGAATTCCAATGAATAGCCGTGAGTCAACTGCCAGCCCACCAGCCGTGAGTGAGCTGCCAGCACATCAGGCTTGAGTGACTTTGCTGCCACCCCAAGAATCCATTTGGTCCACAATGACCATACTAGCCCTCTGGAAACCAGTCCCTTCAGCCCACAACACCCATACTAGCTCTCCAGAAAGCCCCCCCCCCCACACTGGCCACCAATTTTGGAATTGGTGGAGAGGTGGAATATTGCGTTGGGGGACCAGCCCTCCCGTGAGAACATGGGATCCAATGGGTCCCACTTAGTCTAGTACTAAATATAGCCCGATGGCTGTAGGGAAGAAGCTGTTCCTGAACCTGGACATTGCAGTTTTCAGGCTTCTATACCTTCTTTCCGATGGCAGTAGTGAAATGAGTGTGTGGCCAGGATAGTGTGGGTATCTGATGATGCTGGCTGCCTTTTTGAGCAGAGACTCTGGTAAATCCCTTTGATGGTGCGGAGGTGGGAGCCAGTGATGGACTGGGCAGTGTTCACAACGTTTTGCAGTCTTCTTCGCTCCCCGGCATTTAAGTTGCCAAACCAGGCCTTGATGCAACCAGTCAATATGCTCTCTACTGTACACCTGTAGAAGTTCGAGAGAATCCTCTCTGACATACCAAATCTCCGTAATCTTCTCAAGAAGTAGAGGCGTTAATGTGCTTTCTTCATAATTGTATCAGTGTGCTGGGTCCAGGAAAGATCTTCAGAAATATGCACGCCCAGGAATTTGAAGTTTTTGACTCTCCACCATCGTTGATATAAACAGGAATGTGGGTCCTCATCCTTCCTCTTCCACAGTCCGCAATAAGTTAATTAGTTTTACTGATATTGAGAGCCAGGTTGTTATGCTGGCAACATTTGGTCAATCGGTCGATCTCACTTCTATTCTATACGAGTCACCATCTGTAATTCGTCCAACAACTGTGGTGTCGTCAGCGAACTTGAAGATGGAGTTTGCGCTGTGTCCAGCTACACAGTCATGAGTATAGAGTGAGTAGAGCAGGGGGCTGCGCACGCAGCCTTGAGGTGCTCCTGTACTGATTGTTAATAAGGAAGAAGTGTTTTTGCCAATTCGAACAGACTGATCTGTGGATGAGGAAGTCAAGGATCCAATTGCAGAGGGATGCGCAGAGACCCAGTTCTGTGAGCTCGGTAACCAGCTTGGAGGGGATGATGGTCTTGATCGCCGAGCTACAGTCTATAAACAACAGCCTAATGTAAGTGTTTTTATTGTCCAAATGGTCCAGTGCAGAGTGGAGAGCCAGTGCGGTCGTATCCTCCGTTGACCTGTTGCGGCGGAAGGCGAACCATAGTGGGTCGAGGTTCTTGTTGAGGTAGGAGTTGATATGCACCATAACTAATCTCTCAAAGCACTTCATCACCACTGACGTTAGTGCCACTGGTCGATAGTCATTGAGGCACGTCACCTTACTCTTCCTGGGCACCGGTATTATTTATGACCTCTTAAACCAGGTGGGAGCCTCAGACCTCAGTAATGTGAGGTTGAAAATGTCCGCTAAAACTCCAGCCAGTTGGTCTGCACAGGTTTTGAGAACTCGACCGGGTATACCATCAGGTCCAGGCGCTTTCCGAGGGTTCACCCCCCTGAAGGATCTTTTGACGTCAGCCTCTGTGACTGTGACTGTAATACCATTAGGGCCTATGGGGGCTTGGGAAGGCACATCAGTGTTCTCCCTATCAAAGCATGCGTAGAACACATTGAGCTCGTCAGGGAGTGATGCATCACTGTCGCTTGAGCTGCCTCCTGATTTTGCCTTGTAGGAGATGATGGCATTCAAGCCCTGCCACAGTTGCCGGACATCCGTCTCATCCTCCAGCTTGGAGCGAATGTCCCTTTTGACCTTTTTGATGGCCTTGTCAAGGTCGTATCTGGACTTCTTATAGACCTCCGCATCACCAGACCTGAATGCCCGGGATCTGGTCCTCAGAAGAATGTGGATCTCCTGGTTCATCCAAGGTTTCTTGTTAGGGAAGACTCGGATGGTTTTTGTAGGAACACAGTCCTCCACACATGTCTTCATGAAGTCTGTAATGACTGTAGCGTATTAATTCAGGTCCGTTGCTGAGTCCTTGAACATTGCTCAGTCTACTGACTCCAAACAGTTCCTAAGTTGTTCCTCTACCCCCCTGACAGGCTCTGTATCCGCACTGCATCTCTAAACTAAACTAAATTAAAGGATCCTGACCCGAAATGCCACCCATTCTTTTTCTCTAAAGATGCTGCCTGAACCGCTGGGTTGCTCGAGCTCTTTGTGTCGATTTGCCATTCTTTGAATTAGTTCAAATCTCTGGTGCGAGTAGTGATCTCGAGTCCAATTTCATTGTCCACTTCCGTCACTATCCTCTCCCTATTAAGGAGACACAAGAGACTGTAGATGCTGCAATCTGGAGAGACTCAGTGGGTCCAGCAGCATCTGTTGGGGCAAATAAATTGTCTATGTTTTGGGTTGAAACTGTGCGCGTGAGCCTTGATACATGTTTTTGAACAAGCCATTGACCATTCCTTTCTCGCCCCACCGCCCCCATGGATGCTGCTCAATATGCTGTGTTCCTCCTTCAGATTACTTGTTGCTCCTCCTATCAAACCGTTCTCTTTAAACTTTATTGTTTGAGCTCCATTCCTCTGTGGAATTTTGATTGAGTTATTCATTATGCATGGAAATGGATTAACTTTCAAATACTGCAAAGTAATTGTTATTTTAGCCACAATTGTGAAATTAAAGTAATATTAATGCTGCAATTATTTTGCAGGGAATCTAGACTGCTGTGGGAATATATCCTGATATAATGGCTCCTATTTATATTTGATTATAAAATGCTGCATCTGCTTTATGTATCATAAATGTATTATCTTTTCATACGTTCTTGGAGCAGAATTAGCCCTTTCCGATCATCATGTCCACTCCGCCATTCAATCATGTCTGATCTACCTTTCCCTCTCAAACCCTTTCTCCTGCCTTCTCCCCATAACCCGTGACATCCATACTGATCAAGAATCTATCAATCTCCGCCTCAAAAATATCCATTGACTTGGCCTGCACAACCTTCTGTGGCAATGAATTCCACAGATTCACTACCCTTTACTAAAGAAATGCAAGATTCCAACATTTGTAGTTCCTTTAGTCTCCAATCTTTATTAAATATCTGGGCCTTCGTCCCATAACCCTCGACATCCTTA
The DNA here is from genome assembly GCA_963514005.1 of Raja brachyura. Next base: position 64,015,815 of record OY740786.1, read on the forward strand.
CTAATCAAGAATCTGTCCATTTCTGCCTTAAAAATATCCATTGACTTGGCTTCCACAGCCTTCTATGGCAATGAATTCCACAGATTCACCCACCCACTGATCTTTTGTATGTTTATTGCAGTTTACACAAGGATACATTTTGCCTGTACAGTCGTTATGATTTTAATATATTGATTCAGAAATTAGATTGCTGGAATGTTATCTTGTTCTCTCCTCTAGCTGGAAGACTCGACACAGATTGGGAGTTTGTTACAATCTGGGACCCACAAGATTAATTTGAAATTGCAAGGAAGAGGGCTGAAAGGAGGAGGTAATAGTTGTGGATGATGTCATTCATTGTATAAGAGGATGACGAATCTAATGCCAATAGTTCTTTAACAGAATAATTGATAAACTCAAGATTGATGATCTGTGGCAATTTAGAATTGATCGTTGGTGCACCGGAAGGATAACAGTGGCGAGGCATTACGTTCATAAATCCTCTTGGTAATGCCCTGAAATGTCTGGGTGGCTTTAACAGTATCTTTTTATATCAGTTTTTTTGTTTTCATATTTTTGGGAACGTGACATTTTAAACTATTTTAGTTTTAGATTAGAGATGCAGCAGAAAAGGGCCCATTGGCCAACCGAGTCAATGCCGACCATCGATCACCCGCACATACCCTTATGAAAAAGGGTCCGGATCGGAAACATCACATATCGATGTTCTCCAGAGATGCCACCTGACCTGCTGAGTTACTCCAGCACTTTGTGTCTGTTTTCTAAACCAGTATCTGCAGTTCCTTGTTTCTGTGCTAGTTATCTCACTTTCTGATCTGCTCCCTACATACTAGGGGCGATTTACAGTGGGCCAATTAACCTACAAACCTGCATGTCTTTAGGTTGCTGGAGGAAACCCATGCCATTGCAGGGGGAACATGCAAAGTCCACACAAACAGCATCCGAGGTCAGGAATGAACCCGCGTCTCTGGCGATGTGAAGTAGCAACTCTATCGGCTGTGCCCCTGTGTGCCATTGTTGTTTTTTTCTTTACCCCTCTTACCCATGTATATCTAGACAGGAGAATGTAGTCGTAAATGTTCTTTCAAGGTAAATCAATACTCTTGAACTATGTGGATCCCGGTTTAACAGAAGCTGGTTATGTTACTAAAATGATGAAAGCTTTTTTTTCCCCCAACAGGCAGGTTTGGACAGACAACACCTCCGCTTGTAGATTTCCTCAAGGATATTCTGAGACGATATCCCGAAGGAGGGCAGATTCTTAAGGTGAGACTCGTTCCGCCTTTAGAGGTTTTTTTAAAAGAGATATAGCAAGGAAACAGGCCCTTCGGCCCACCGAGTCCATGCTGACCATTGATCACCTGTTCTCATTAGTTCTATGTTATCACACTTTCTCATCCATGCACTTGAGGAGCTATTTATAAGCTCCAATTAACCTACAAACCAGCATGTCTTTGATTTGTGGGAGGAAACCGGAGCACCCAGAGGAAATCCACTCGGTCACAGTGAGAGCGTGCAAACTCCACACAGATTGCACACGAGGTCGGGATCGAACCCGGGCTTCTGTTGCTGTGAGGCAGCTGCCAGTTGCGTCACCGTGTGCCACCCTGAGATATATCCTGTAACACACACATCTTTTTCCCAGCTTGGATTGGTTACACAAAGATTTCACAAAAAACAGCGCTTCATACACAGACCTCATAGTTGGTAATTCAATGAGAATGGTCATTTATTTCGGGGGCGATCAATGTGATCCTATGATTCCATGAGTTGCAGTAATTTGTGAAAGTGTAATAGATAAGATGTTCTTTAGGAACAAATCCTCAGCAACAACTCATATAACGGTTATCGGAAAGATGGGGTAAATGGCATTGAGTAAGGAAAAGTTTTAATAATCGAGGATAAACTCACTAGCTATGAATGAGAGCATCCATTATCTTGATTAGTACGGGTGTCCGGGGGTTACGAGGAGAAGGCAGGAGAATGGGAATGAGAGGAAAAGATAGACCAGCCTTGATTGAATGGTGGAGTAGACTTGACGGACTGAACTTATGCACTTGATTTTTGCCAGAGTGGAAACATCCAGGACTAGAGGGTACAGCTTTAAAGTGAGAGGGGGAAAGTTTAACTGAGATGTGCGGGGCAAGTTTTTTTTAATATATACAGAGGATGATGGGTGCCTAGTATGAGCTGCTAGTGTTGGTGGTGGAGGCAGATACAATAGTGGTGCTGGAGGCTTTTAGATAGGGTACTAGCACGTGTAGGCAGGTGGGATCAGTTTAACGGTGGTATGGTGCTTTTGGGTAGGGAATGGATTATTTACAGGCAGAAAAGAGTTGGTCTTAGCATCAGGTTCGGCACAAATATTGTTGGTTGAAAAACCTGTTCCTGTGCTGTATTTTACTAAGTTCTGTACTGTATGATATGGGAGCTATTTCTTTCAGCTGATTAAGGTGGAGGGAGTAGTTTAATTAAGCTCTAGTTTGATTTATTTTAGTTTAGAGATACAGTGTAGATACAGGCCCTTCGGCCCACCGAGTCTGCAATGACCAGTGGTCCCCGCACACTAACAGTATCCCATACACACTAGGGGCAATTTATATTTATACCAAGCCAATTAACCTACAAACCTGTATGACTTTGGAGAGTGGGAGGAAACACTTTTGTATTGATCACATTGGACATCGTGAACTGACATTAGAGTTTAGTTTAGAGATACAGCATGGAAACAGGCTCTTCGGCCCACCAAGTCTGTGCTGACCACCAATCACCTGTACACTTGTTCTATCCTACACACTCCAGACAATTTACAGAAGCGAATTAACCTACAAACCTGCACATCATTGGAGTGGGGGAGAAAACTGGAGCATCCGGAGAAAACCCACGCGTTCACGGGGAGAACATACAAACTGTACAGAGAGCACCTGTAAAGAGGGTCAAACCTGGATCTCTGGCGCTGTAAGGCAACAACTCTGTTGCTGCGCCTTTCTGCCGCCCTGACATCTTCAACTCGTTACAGAGCTGTGAATGAAGCTCTGAAAATATCAAAGCCTGCTGAAGTGGCTTTTGTGGGTTAATTAACATTCTGTGGTCAAATTACTGGCATACTACACATAGATCAACTAATCTTCAGTCGCTGGATCACCAAACAGCCAACAGTAACAGCTGGGGAATATAATGAAATAAATCTGGAATTTAACAAAAACTCTTCTTTTATTCATTACCAGATTTACAGTGGAGAGCTTTTTTAATGGGTGCTATGTGAATACGGGAGCATTGTAAAACCCATCTGACCCAGTCCTGTATTTTGCTGCTCTCTTGAATAAATCTTAGGAAGTTCAGCATTTCCCCAACAACCTTCACCAGCATTTGCAGGTTCACCATAGAAAGCCTTTAATCGGGATGCATCACAGTATGGCTTATGAACAGGTCAAGACCACAATAAAATTACAGAGAATTGTTGACGTAGCCCAGAGCATCACACAAACTAACCTCCCTTCCAGTGACTCCATCTACACCTCATGCTGTCTCAGCAAAGCCACCAGCATTATCACGGACCAATCTTACCTGGTCACTCTCTCTTCTCCCCTCTTCCACCTAGAAAGAGGTACAGAAGTTTGAAAACGCATTCCTCCAGATAAAGTCTGAAGAAGGGTCTCGACCCGAAACGTTACCCATTCCTTCTCTCCAGAGACGCTGCCTGTCCCACTGAGTTATTCCAGCATTTTGTGTCTACCTCCAGATAAAGGAACAGTTTCTTCCCAACTGAACTGTCCCCACACCAGCTAGAGAGCGGTCCCGAGCTACCAACTACCTCCTTGGAGATCCTTGGACTGTCTTTAATCAGACATCACTGGATATTATCTTGCAACAGACGTTATTCCCTTATCCTGTACCGGTACACTGTGGACGGATTGATTGTAATCATGCAGAATCTTTCACTGACTGGGTAGCACGCTACCTTGGTACACGTGACAATAATAAACTAGACTAAAGCCATTAAATTCAGTAAGGTAACAATAAACATTGGCTTTTCCAGCAATGCTGTGTCTTAAGAATGAATGTATTTTTAGAATCCACACTTGCAATAATTAGGGTTGAAATCACCAATTATGAACAAACACATTCAGAGAGAGCTTTGGCTTACTTTAATATGGGAGACATTTCTAAGTACTCATTCCAATTATTGTCTGGAATTTTGACTGCCAGGGAATGTTAAGGCAAGGGCCAGCTGTTGTGTTGAATGTGTGGGTTGGGCTGACGGTCTCTGATCAACAGTGTTGAGGTGTATAAATTCATGAGGGGAATAGATAGAGAGAACGTACAAATTATTGAGAGGAATAGATGGGATGAATGCACAGAGTCTGTCACCCAGGGTAGGGGAATCAAAAACCAGAGGACATGGGTTTAAGATGAGAGGGGCAAGAGTTAATAGGAACTGGAGGGGCAACATTTTCACTCGGTGCATTGTGGATATATGGAACAAGCTGCCCGAGTAGGTAGTTGAGGCAGGTACTGTAACAATATTGAAAAGACACGTGGATAGATACATCAATAAGAGATCTAGAGGGAATGGGACCAAATGTGGGCAAATGGTTCACTTTGTTATTGTCACATGTACTGAGGTACAATGAAAGCTTTTTGTTGTGTGCTATCCAGTCAGCAAAAGGACTACACATGATTGCAATCAGGCCATCCACAGTGTACAGATACAAGATAAAAGGGTATAACGTTTACTGCAAGATAAGGTCCAATTAGAAATAGTACAAGTGGGTACAATGAGGTAGATAATAGGTCAGAACACACTATATGGTGATGGTATGTGTAAGAAAGAACTGCAGATACTGGTTTAAATCAGAGGTAGCACAAAATGCTGGAGTAACTCAGTGGATGAGGCAGCATCTCTGGAGAGAAGGAATGGGTGGCGTTTCAGGTTGAGACCCTTCTTCAGACTACTTGGTCTACTTCAGACTACCTAGGTAGTGATAGGATGGTTCAGTTGCCTGATACCAGTTGGGAAGAAATTGTCCCTAAATCTGGAGGTGTGTGTTTTCAAACTTCTGTGCCACTTGCCAGAAGGGAGAAGAGGGAGTGACCTGGGTGAGACTGGCCCTTGATTATGCTGGGACTCAGATGAGTCATCTTCGTTGGCATGGACGTTTTGGGCTAAAGGGTCTGATTCTGTGCAGTTTGGCTCTACTCCTGGTGAGTTGGGTTGATCTGTTAGCAGGGAAGTTGGAAGTGTGGATATCAGGCAGGGATAATAGTTCAATAAAGGGAATTCATGACCAGATGATGGAGAGGTGGATGGGAGGGGGCATGAGGAAAAATTGATGATTGCAATAACTATATTTCACAAGGTATCATACGTGAGATGGGTTCTCGGGGGCAGGCTCCGCTGGAAAACTCTCACGTGTCAGTTCCACATGATCCAATATGTAGTGAAATCTCTCTCAAACTCTTCCCAGCGGAAGAAAATTCAAAAATTACTTCTAAGTTTAAGTTTGAATAATATCTTTCAGCATTTTTCACTTTTATTATTTTCAATGAAGTGTGGTGGGCGAATGGTACCAGCTGCCAGAAGAGGTAGTTGAGGAAGATACTATCGCAACATTAAAGAAACATTTAAAGGCCTGTCCCACTTGGGCGACCTTTACAGGCGACTGCCGGCACCCGTGATAGGTCGCCGAAATTTCCAACATGTTGAAAATTCAGCAGCGACCAGAAAAATGCTACGACTCTTTGGAGACCTCTCACGACCATAGCAGACCTCTCACGACCATATAGGTGACCCGTGGCGGCATCTCGCGGGTGACCTCTCACGACCATAGGAGACCTCTCATGACCATAGGAGACTTCTCACTACCATACAGCCTGTATGGTCATGAGAGGTTTCCTATGGTCGTGAGAGGTCTCCAAAGAGTCGTAGCGTCTTTCTGGTCACTGCTGAATTTTCAACACGTTGAAATTTTCAGTGACCTATGACGGGTGCCGACAGTCGCCTGTAAAGGTTGCGTAAGTGGGACAGGCCCTTTAGGCAGGTACATGGATAGGACAGGTTTAGAGGGATATGGGCCAATCATAGGCAGGCCGGACTAGTGTAGATTGGACATGTTTGTCGGTGCGGGCAAGTTTGGCTGATGGGTCTGTTTCCACACTGTATGACGCTACAACTCTATTAATGCTCTTTTTCTTGACATTCTAATGCTTGTCTCTTTCTCCTAGAGTTTTCTTATGCCACCTGCCCATCTGTCTATTCCCTTTGCGTCCACCATTTTTTCTCTGGTGTACAACAGATTCATAGTTATAAAGCATGGAAACAAGCCCTTCGGCCCAACTTGCCCATGCCAACCAAAATGCCCTTTCTACAATAATTCCACAAACCCATGTTTAGTCCATATCCCTCTAAATCTTTCCTATCCATGTACCTGTCTTTAAAATGTTGTTGTTGGTAGTAAATATAATGGAGGAGATTAGGTTCAAGAAAGCACACTGAGAATGTAAATTCCTTGAATCATACAACATGAAAAGTGGCCATTTGGCCTAATTTGTCCCACTGACCAGCATGCCCTATCCACACTGGTCCCACCTGCCTATGTTTAGCCCATATCCCTCTAAACCTTTCCTATCCATGTACTGTTCAAATGTTTTTTAAATATTATGATGGTTCCTGCTCTCTTGAGGATCCCTGGAACTATTTAATTGGTTTTGGTAGTCACGAAGGCCGTTTAAAAATAAATAAATAAATAAATAAAATAAATCAGTCACATTAAGTTCTTTGCTTTAAGGAACTGATACAAAATGCTGAAGATGCTGGAGCCACTGAGGTGAAGTTCTTGTACGATGAGACCGAATATGGAACTAACTCGCTGTGGTCTGATCGTCTGAAGGAATATCAAGGTAAGACGTTCAAGGAACTGCAGACGCCAACCCCTGTGCAAAACACAAAGTGCTGGAGACAACTCACGAGTGTTTTATTGTCGTGTGTCCCGACAAGGAACAATGAAATTCTTACTTGCAGCAACACCACAGATATCTAAATATAGTACTCAGTAGACAACATAATATACACCATAAGAAAGAAGTTCAATATGTAGTTGTGACGAGAGATTGGTTCGGTTGGGAATACATCTTTGATGAATTAAAATGTAATTGTGATGTATAAAATTCAAGAGACCTAGGCAGGGTGAACTCAGCAGTTTATGGGCGGCACAATGGTACAGCGGTAGAGTTGCTGTATTACTGGTTCATTCCAGAATACAGGTGCTGTACGGAGTTTGTACGTCCTCCCAGTGACTATATCGTGTTTCTTCGGGTGCTCCGTTTCCGCCCACACTTCCAAGATGTACAGGTTGTGGGTTAATTGGCTTCGTTAAAAATTCTCCCTAGTGTGTAGAATAGTGCTAGTGTATGGAGATTGCTGGTCAGTGCAGATCGGTGAGCCGAAGGGCCCCGTTTTGCTTTGTATCTCTAAACTCTTTATAAATTAAAAAAACAGATTGGTTAAGTTGGGCTTACTTTCTTTGGAGACGGAAAATATAATTGTGATGTATAAAAATCAAGAGGCCGAGGTGGCGTGAACTCAGTGGATCAGGCAGCGACCATGGAGGGAAAGTATAGATGTTTCATAAATTCATGTCATTGGAGCAGAATTAGGCCATTTGGTCCACCAAGTCTACTCTGCCATTCAATCATGGCTGATCTATCTTTCTCTCTCAACCCCATTCTCCTGCCTTCGCCAGTAACCCGAGACATCCGTACTAATCAAGAAACTGTCAAGCTGCACCTTAAATATAACCAATGACTTGGCCTCCACAGTTGTCTGTGGCAATGAATTCTACAGATTCACCACCCTCTGACTAAAGAAATTCCTCCTCATCTCCTTTCTAAAGGTACGCACTTTTATTCTGAGGTTATGCCCGCCTAGACTCTCCCACTAATGGAAACGTCCTCAGCACATCCACATTCGAGTCGGGATCCTTCTTCAGACTGATGGGCCACAGCAGAAGTGATTGCATCAGTTCAGAATTTAGGGTTCCTGCAGTGTATCCCGGCTTTTATAAATAGTAGGAGATAGTGGAAAATGGGCTCAAAATCAATGTCATGTCTGTTAGAAAATCTGTTTTCAGCAGAGTTTAAGTCTTGATCATCAATAATTATCATTGGAAATTGGCTGGAGATGCTACAACAGATATTGTAGGCTGATGCTGTAGTCTTATAAACCAGTACACAGCTCGATAGGGAGTACATTTCTGGTCATCTCAAAGTCAAAAGAGTTTATTGTCATGTGTCCCTGACAGGACTATGAAATTCTTTCTTTGCTTAGCACAACAGAACATTGTAGGCATTGACTACAAAACAGATCAGTGTGTCCATATACAATTATCAGGGTGTAAGAGAAAATATACAGAGGGGAAGTGGAAGTTTAGCACGGAGAAGTGTAGCTGTGAGGACAGCTGAAGAAGGATCCTGATCCGAAACATCACCCTTTTTTCTCCAGAGATGCTGCTTGACTTGCAGACTCCAGTACTCTGTTACTCCAGGCACCATGTTATAGGAAAGATGTTGTTAAGTTGGAAAGGTTGCAGAGAAAATTTACAAGGATGTTGCCAGGGCCTGAGCTATAGGGAGAGTCTAGCAGGCTGGGACTCTATTCCGTGGAGCGTGGGACGATGAGGGATGTTCTTACAGATGTGTATAAAATCATAGGTCGGGTAGACGTACAGAGTCTCTTGCCCAGGAGAATAGAGAACCAGAGGGCATAGGTTTAAGATGATGGGGGAAAGATTTAATAGTAATCTGAGGGTTAAACCTTTTCACACAAAGGGTGGTGGGTGTTTGGAATGAGCTGCCGGAGGAGGTAATTGTGGCAGGGACTATCGCAACGTTTAAGAAACAATTATACAGCTTACATGGATAGGACGGGTGAAGGGAGATATGGGCCAAATGCAGGCAGGTTGGACTAGTGTGGTTGGGGCATTTGATCCATGTGGGCAAGTTGGGCTGAATGGCCTGTTTCCACACTGTAACACTCTATAACTCTATGACACTGTCTAAAGTTGGTAGAAGTACATATGAAACATTCCTTTTTGCTATAAGTTTTATAGAGAATCTATAATTTTATTTTTGAGTGCCTCGGTGAATTTCTATAAATTAAAATATCCATTGTTTCTTCAGGATCAGCTTTGTACTCGTACAATAATGCAGTATTTACTTCCGAGGATTGGCATGGAATTCAGGAGATAGCAAGAAGCAGGAAAAGAGATGATCCTTTGAAAGTCGGACGCTTTGGAATTGGATTCAATTCTGTCTATCATGTAACGGGTAAGCAGACTGTTCATTTACCCATCTTTTGGCGTTAATCCAGTTTCCTGATTCTTGATGTAAAGTTAATAAATAGGATTTTTATTGGGATTTTCCTTTTACAAGGAACTTGTATGCATTCGGCTGCCTTTGTTACATTTCCATAAACCAATGTACTGTCTGATTCACCTTTACCTCATGCCCAGGGTGAGGGAACCAAAAACAAGGGGACATATTTAAAGTGAGAGGGGAAAGATTTTATAGGAACCTGAAGGGCTACTTTTTCCCTCAGAGGGTGGTGGGTATATGAAATGAGCTGCCAGAGGAGGTACTATAATGGCATTTAAAAGCCATTTGGACAGCTACAGGGATAGGAAAGGTTTAGAGGGATATAGGCCAAATGGGACTTGCTTAGATTGGGGCATCTTGGTTGTCATGAAGAGTTGGACCTGTTTCCATAGAAAATGTTGTTGTTGTGTGCCACACAATGACCAAACGACCTCGAGAAACAAGGAACTGAAAATGCTGGTTTAAAAAAAACACAAAGTGCTGGTGTAACTCAATGAGCCAGACAGCAACTCTGGAGAGGATGGATAGATAACATGGAACTAGTATGATGGCTGGCATGAAGGGCCTGTTTCCACGCTGTATCTTGCAATCAATCAAACTCTCAAACTTTTTCCCAGTTTTCAATAGTAAATCTCAAATCCAAAAATTCAAGATTTGAGTTTAATTGAATTGAATGCGATCAGAATGTTATCCATGTCCTGTAATGGTAGTGGGATTCACGTGATCTGAAATGATGTCCGTTTCTGCAGTTAATATTGCAGTCCAATCTAAGCTTAATAACCAGTTCATGCAATGCCCAGAGGTAGCAACTGCTATATTGGGTATTTCCAGCTGGAAGGTAGCACACAATGGAGTAGTCAAGACTGCTGTCATTAGAATTTAGAGATACAGCATGCAAACAGGCCCTTCTGCCCACCTAGACCGAGCCTGAGCCCGACCAGCGATCACCCCATACACTAGCACTATCCTATGCACTAGAGACAATTTACAATTTTACCAAATCCAATAAACCTACAAAACTAAAATATTTCTCTTTATAGATGCGCCTTGCATATTTAGTGGGACACAGATTGGAATGTTGGATCCTCAACAATCACTCTTTGGATCTCATGAATCGGGTCAAAGCTGGAATCTAACAAATGATCGTGATGAAATTAATGAGCACCAGGACCAATTTGCACCGTTTGTTGGCATCTTCGATAGCACCAAAGAGACTTTCAAGGACGGCTTCTTCTCTGGCACCATTTTCAGGTTCCCGCTCCGTAAGAAGCCATCTTACGTGAGCAGCAATGTTTACAATAAGGACAAAGTGCTCGAGCTGTTCGAGTCGTTCAAAGCAGATGCCAGCTCCCTCCTGCTCTTCCTGAAGAATGTGCAAAGCGTGACGTTGTATAGCAGGGAATGCAATGGGATGGAGCGAATGCTCTTCAGGGTGACTGCCTCTGAGGGCAAGAACCTGAAGCACGAGCGACCCAACTCCTTAAAGATTCTAAGGACTGCTGCAGATCGCTACTGCAATGATATTCCAAGCAACAGCATGACATGTGTGACCTATCACGTGAATATAGTGTCAGAGGATGTCACCTCAAAAGAAATAAATGAAATGTCTTGGCTTGTTTGCAACAGTGTGGGTGGCAGAGGCATGTGCAATGAATTGGACTGTTTGGCTGAAGACCTGAAATACATCCCCAGTATTGGCATTGCTATGCCTCTCATCGGAAGAGAGGAAACTAAAGGGGCTGCAGCGGAGTTCATAGGGCGGGCGTTTTGCTTCCTCCCTTTGCCTCCCGGTGAAGAGAGCAAGACTGGTCTACCAGTACACATTAGCGGTTTCTTTGGACTGACGGATAACAGGAGGAGTATCAAGTGGAGGGAGGTGGACCAGTGGAGAGATCCAGCCGCCTTGTGGAACGAGCTCCTGGTACGTAACGTGGTTCCAAAGACCTACGCCACCCTGGTTCTCGAAGCGATCAAACGAATGCAGGCTGGAAAAAGCCAAGATTCTCCGTTAACTCCCGACTCCATTCACAAAGTATGGCCTGACATTAACAAAATCCGTGTGCACTGGAAACCAATCTTGGAGCCTCTCTTCAAGGAACTGATTCAGCATCCTGTAATCTATGCAATGAGTAACCACTGGGTTAAAGCCGACTTGGTTTATTTCTGTGAAATGGACCACAGCGGCGACTGTATGGAGACGGTGCTCAACTTCCTCAATAAGGCAGGAGTGCAGATAACCCGGGTTCCCACCAATGTTTCCAATGCCGTGCAAGCCTACAGTTCTGATGCAAATAGCCTCAAGAAAGTCAGTCCTGCCCTGGTGCGGCAGATGATGAGGAAATTCCGACATCGAGGAAGCACTGAGGAGAAACTTCAACTCCTGGAGTACGTACTGAGCGATCGCAACTTTGGAGAATTGATTGGACTGGAGCTGCTACCATTGCAGAACGGAACCTTCAAATCCTTCGACTCCTCGGCAGCGGATAAGGACGGTGTTTATATCACCACAGACGATCATTCCCGGTACGATTATGCCTTGTAATAGTGGTGTCAAATGGGTCTGCGTTTGGGGTTGTTGGTCAGTGTGCAGATTGGGGGTACGGGACAGCTTTGGACTTTAGAGATACAACGTGGAAACGGGCCCTTTGGTTTGTCAAGTTCACGCTGATGAGCGATCACTCCATGCACTAGCATTATCCTACGCACGTACAGGGGAAAGTTTAAAATTTGACCAAAGCCAATTAACCTACAAATCTGCACGTCTTTAGAGTGTGGGAGAAAACCAGAGCACCCGGAAAAAACCCATCTGGTCCCAGGAAGAATGTTCAAACTCCATACAGACAGTCTGGATCAAACCCGGGTCTCTACTGCTGCGCCACCATTTCACACAATTGTTGTGAGGGGAGGAAGGCCAAGAGATCCATTTGTTTTCACTAGTGGGATATCCTAGGACCAGAGGGCACAGGACCGGGAGGTGAATCTAGGAATTCATTGCCATATATGGCGGTGGAGGCCGACATTGGGTATTGTTAAAGCGGAGATTGACAGGTTCTTGATTTGTAAGGGCATCACAGGTTATTGGGGAGAAGGCAGGAGAATGGGGTTGAGAGGGAAAGATAGATCAGCCATGATTGAGTGTGTGTCTGTGTGTGCGTGTCTGATACATTGGAGAAACCCCACGCTGTCACAGGGAGAATGCATAAACTCCGTACAGTCAGCACCCGTAGTCAGGATTGAATCCGGGTCTCTGGTGCTGCAAGCAGAAACTCTACTGCTGTCCCACAGTGTTGCCCCTAGTCTAGTCTGGTCTATTATGTTATTGTCACTTGAACTGAGGTACAGTGAGAAGCTTTTATGTTGCATGCTTAAACGTAGCGGCAACCTTTGATTTATTTTTCCCAATAGATCACTTTTCCCTGGACTGGAAGGTAGATTTCTAGCTGAAAATCTGAAGCCGTGTATCCTGTCTGCCCTGAGGGAGGCTGCAGAGAGTCGAGGTAAGTCACGTTGGACACATTGGCATTAAAGCTTGAAATACATATTGCTGCACATTTGTATTCCATACTCTTGTTTCCTTGCAGTAGTTGAGGATCGATTTCTCGGTTAGTAAAGGGTGTCAAGGGATATGGGGAGTCAGCAGGGGAATGGGGTTGAGAGGGAAAGATAGATCGCCCATGATTGAATGGCGGAGTAGACCGCCATGGGTGGGCTAAATGGCCTAATTCTGCTCCTGTAACTTATGAACTTAGGCTGATTTGCCTGTCCTCTGGGAAAGGCCCTAATGTGACATTCCGAGACCCACTCCCTGAACAATGTGCGGTTTTGTTAAGTGGGATGTGGAGAATCTGGCAGGCGGCGTACCCAAACTCTTTGTCTAAAAGCAGGGGAAGGTCAAAACTCCCAGCACGTCAAGCACCTTCTCTCTACAACGCCGGCATTAATTAGACTCTGTAGATTGCCCCTCGGGAGAGGATGCGAGAGATACGAGGATAACATGCAACTAATGTGAATGGGTGCTCGATGGTTGGCGTGGACTTGGTGGACGGAATCTTTCAATGATTTTCAGACATGGCTATGACTTTACTCCCCTTTATCTAGAAATACCTATTGGCTGTACAGTTGCCTGACAGATCTGTGCTGCTTCAATCCTGGCCGCCTAATTATTGCAAACTTTTACATGCTCCACTTCAGCTGTCAAGGCTTTAAGCTCTGATTTTTTTCCTTCCCTGACCACTCTCCATCTTTCTTTCCTACCTTAAGAAGCTCCTCAGAGTTACTTCTGTGACCAAGTTTTGAGTTTTCTAGAGATGTAGAAATAAGGAACTGTAGATGCTGGTTTGCAAAGAATGACACAAAGTGTCAAAGTGTCATGGATGGGTGACGTTTTGAGTTGGGAACCTCTTCAAACTGAAAAACTTGGTGGCCCCAATCTGAAATGTTGCCTATCCATGTTGTGCAGGCTGCTTCCTGACCTTCTGAGTTACCCCAGCACTTTGTGTCCTCCATTGAGTTTTCTCCTTTTGCATCTTCTTCAGAGAATGTATTGATAGTACGGCCCTGGCCACCAACTCTGTGGTGGGGAGGGCATGACATGGCAAGCATTGTACAACAAAATCAATATAGACAGAGTACAGTTTATCAAAAGGGAGAAGGGATCAAACAACAGCAAAGTTTCCCAATGCAAGTGGATGCTGTGAGGGGAAGGTTGTTGCATAACATCTAACTCTGTTACTTGCTTGCTTGAAGGACAGAGGAATTGGCCAGTCATCTCCACTCTAACTGGCTGTAGCATATTCACTCCAATTTCCTCTGTGCCTCAGTACAGCTGCTTTTTGGCATCTGCCAGTGAAGCACATTCAGTAATTTTGTTATGTTCAATGAGCTATAGTTTTGACTGGTGGGAGAGTCTAGGGCCAGAGGGCACAGCCTCAGAGTAAAAGGACGTACCTTTGGAATAGAGATAAGGAGGAATTTCTTTAGCCAGAGGGTGGTGAATCTGTGGAATTCGTTGTCACAGACAGCTGTGGAGGCTGTCATTGGGTATTTTTAAAGCTGAGATTCATTCATAGGTTCAGGCAGCTTCTTTTTGGAGAGCATTGGTGATGTTTCGGGTCGAGACCCTTCTTGTGGGTTTTGACCCGAAACGTCACCCATTCCTTTCCGTGAAAGATGCTGCTTGACCTGCTAAGTTACCCCGGCTATTTGTGTCTATCTTCGGTGTACACCAGCATCTGCAGTTCCTTCCTACACATTGATGGAGTCTGGATTAGTAAGGTCATCAAATGTTATGGGGAGAAGTCAGGAGAATGGGAAACTAGATCACCCTTGATCAAATGACAGAGCACATAACAAGAGGAGTTGAGTATATGAGCAAAGAGGTCCTTTTGCAGTTGCACAGGGCCCTAGTGAGACCACACCTGGAGTATTGTGTGCTGTTTTGGTCTCCTAATTTGAGGAAGGATATTCTTGCTATTGAGGGAGTGCAGCATAGGTTTGCAAGGTTAATTCCCGGGATGGTGGGACTGTCATATGCTGAGAGAATGGAGCGGCTGGGCTTGTATACCTTGGAATTTAGAAGGATGAGAGGGGATCTTATTGAAACAAATAAGATTATTAAGGGTTTGGACACGCTAGAGGCAGGTAACATGTTCCCGATGTTGCGGGAGTCCAGAACCAGAGGACACAGTTTAAGAATAAGGGATAAGCCATTTAGATAGGAGACGAGTAAACACTTTTTCTCACAGAGAGTTGTGAGTCTGTGGAATTCTCTGCCTCAGAGGGCGGTGGAGGACGGTTCTATGGATACTTTCATGAGAGAGTTAGATAGGGCTCTTAAAGATTGCGGAGTCAGGGGATATGGGGAGAAGGCAGAACGGGGTACTGATTGGAGATGATCAGCCGATCATATTGAAGGGAGGTGCTGGCTCAAAGTGTCGAATGGCCTACTCCTGCACCTATTGTCTATTTTCACACTCGATGTGCCAAAAGGCCTGATTCTGTTCTGATTTCTTAAGCCCCTGTCCCACTTACGTTTCCTTGGCATGCTAATTAGGCGACCTCATGGTCACATTGAGGCGCGACGGTCCTGCGAAGGTCGCGCGTGACTTCATGCGCCCGGACAGCCGTCTGGAGCGCGTGACGTCATTTGAAGATGGACACAAAATGCAGGAGTAATTCAGCGGGACCGGCAGCATCTCTGAAGAGAAGCAATGGGTGATGATTCTTCTTCAGTCTGAAAGAAGGGTCTCGACCTGAAACGTCATCCATTCCTTCTCTCCAGAGATGCTGCCAGTCCCGCTGAGTTACTCCAGCATTTTGTGTCTGTCTTCAATCTTCTTGACCCCGCTCTGGGAGTAGAAGTGGGGGCGGATCGGGACCGCAACGGCCGTGAGCCCCAGGCCGAGCTCGGCGATTGTTTGCCTGCTTCTGCTGCTGTTGGAGGTGAAACGTTGCGTCGCGCCAGGGTCTTGGGCCTGTCCTACTTTGGCTGTCAGTTAAGTGACAGGCCGGTGACGTGCAAAGGTTTTGTTCGATACATAATTTCGGAGCGCCGCGCAATACCGTGCATAACTACATACCCATCCGCGCTTTTCAGTGGGACTGGCCCCGCGCGGCCACACGATACCCATGCACCTCAACGCGACGATGAGGTCGCGTAATTTGCGTGCCAAGGACATGTAAGTGGGACAGGGCCTTTATGATCTATGTAAGTACATGTTTTATTCGGGCCTGGCGGAATACTGTTACTGCTCTTGAATACATTTTCGGTTTGGTTGGGCTTCTTTGTGTTCCTTTCCATGTCTTGCCACTTTCATTCCACAGAATAAAAGGACGTACCTTTAGAATGGAGATGAGGAAGAATTTATTTAGTCAGTGGGTGGTGAATCTGCCCATAGAAGGCTGTGGAGGCCAAGTCGATGGATGTTTTTAAGGTGGAGATTGCTAGGTTCTTGATTAGTAAAGGTGTCAAGGGTTATGAGGAGAAGGCAGGAGAATGGGGTTGAGAGGGAAAGATAGATCAGCCACGATTGAATAGCGGAGTAGGCTTGAAGTGCTTAATGACCTAATTCTGCTCGTACAACCTATGAACTCATTGGCCAGTTATGCTGGGAATGAACAGCTCTACATTATAGCTAGGGTTATAATGACATTTTCTGAATGAGATGCCATGGCATGTTATGAGGTCCGTGCTTTCTTTTAGGGTGAAAATATCTGAGGAAGTTATAATGTGGCTATTAAAATGGCATGAAGTGTGTGCACAGTGGATGAGATTAATACTATATTGCTCATATTTTGATACCTCATGTGTCTCATTGTCCAGAGATGAAAATAAAAGGATTTCCTCGTTGTACAAACAAAAGGCAATATCCAAGATTGTTTTTGTTTTTAAAGGTACAACGTGTTAGAGTAACTCAGCGGGTCAGGCGGCATCTCTACAGAACATGAAGAGGTAACGTTTTTGGTTGGGAACCTTGAGGCTGAATAAGGGTCCCAACCCAAAATGTCACGTATCTACATTCTCCAGAAATGCTGCCAGACTTGCCTAGATACTCCAGCACTTTGTGTCTTTATTTTTTTGTAAACCAGCATCTGTGGTTCCTTGTTCCTACATCCAAGATTGGTGCATGTTCTGGCTTGAAAAAACCTTTCACAGTCAAGTTGCGATTCGCAAACAAAAGGACCTGAAACGTGCAGAGAAACTATGCGTGTATTGTGTCCATTGATCATTCATTGTAGCTTCATGGTCCAAAAGTGAAATTAACAACATCAGTTTTCTATCTGGTGTCATCTGACACATTTAAACATTTAATCGACATTTGGGCAGGTACATGGATAGGAAAGGTTTAGAGGGACAAGATGCCAAATGCGGGCAGGTGGGACTAGTGTAGATGGGGCATTCTGGGTGGCACGGGAAGTTGGGCTGAAGGGCCTGTTTCCGCTTGTGGCTCTAATGCCCTCAAGCAGCACATCTACAGTTTAGATTGAAGTGCTGCCTGAAACCCTGATTCATAGTCCTAATTAATTTGTTCCAATGTCAACATTTTTGTCACATTTTGGCTCCCAAATTGTACTCTCTATCTAGGCTTACCAATGGCTTTTGATTCACTTGCTGTCTGTGGAGCAAGAAGAAATGACTGCCAAAATTCATGATGTGACATCTGTTTTATGTTTGATGAATGGAATCAGGTGTCTAATATGGAGAGGGTCCGGTACGTACACAATGCAAGACTGAAAATGACAAGGAGACATCCAGGACCTGCATTTGATAGTGTTCCAGTATTGCAAGTAATAGCCTTACCCACTCTCCGTCCTTCCCCCACCCTAGTCATCCTAGTAGTTTCACTGTCGTCCTGCTGAGTTTCACTGTTCATGCCCCCTTGTTATCTTCTCTTCCACAGCCAAAAAAAGCCATTGTGGACTCCACCTTTCCTTGATCATCCTTGCCTGCCTTGATTTATTCTTTGTATCTTTTCATGCCTCTAGTTCCTCACTCTCAGACTGAAGCAGGGTCTCGACCCGAAACGTCGCCTATTCCTTTTCTCCAGAGATGCTGCCATAGCTGCTGAGTTACTCCAGCATTTTGTGTTGATCACTATTATGTAGGCATGCAGTAAAATACCTGAACTATTGATCTTTATAGCACTGTCTGATAACAACAACCCGTCGAGGAGATTTCAGCTGGCATTTAGCAGCACTTTAAAAAAACCCCATTAATCTTTGTGCTAATGCACTGGAAATGACAACAGGAAACCTATGTATCCACTTAAAGATTTAAGTGCCCATGTTTTATATGGATAACATGATGCAACATTCAAACAAAATATTATTTTCACTGATACTAAATAGACTGCTTCTGGATCCATTGGATATTCATTTTACCATTGTCTGTCTCTATTGTATACATTTAAAAGGTCCATTTAGCCAATGGGATTAAATTACAGAAGCCATTCATTTTACAGATTGGTTTCTTTCAGACCAATTTGCAACTAATCCTAATCACGTAGCTTTCATTGCAGATTTATTGACATTTTGAGCAGACAAGATCTTCCTTCTGAATCCTGCGATCTACATTCTTATTGTGGTTAACGGTTCATGTTTCCTGCGGAGTTTAGTTTGGAGATCAGCCTGGAAACAGGCCTTTAGGCCCACTGAGTCCGTGCCGACCAGCGATCCCCACACACTTACACTATCCTACACACTCGGGACAATTTACAATTTTACCAAGCCAATTAACCTACAATCCTGTACGTCTTTGGAATGTGGGAGGAAACCAGAGATCCCGGAGAAAACCAACATGGTCGCGTGGAGAACGTCCAAAATCCATACAGACAGCACCCATAGTCAGGAATGAACTCAGCTAGGGCGCTGTAAGGCGGCAACTCTACTGCTGCACCACTGTGCCACAGAAAACTGGAAAAATGTTCCTTCATGGTGGTTTGCTTGTGGTATGATGGTGGTTTGCTTGTGGTAAAGCACTTTTTCTGGCTTGGCTCAAGATTTAGGCAGAGTTTCTTCCCAGTTGTTATCAGGCACTGAACCATCCTATCACCACCTACGGAGCAGTCCTCATCTACCATTTACCTCATTGAAAACCCTCGGACTATCTTTAATCTGACTTTACTGGACTTTACCTTGACCTAACATTATTTCCTTTATCCCCTATCTGTACACTTTGGACGGCTCGGTTGTAATCATGTATAGTCTTTCCGCTGACTGGATAGCATACGACAACAAAGTATTTCGCTGTACCTCAATACCGTGACAATAAAGTACTAAACTATACAAAACTAAACAACTAAACTCCACGTCCCCCTCTCTGTCCCTGTCTGTGTGTGTGTGTGTCACTCTCCCTCTCTGACTCGCTTGTGAAAGAATGATATTGATGTTTTATTAAGTCAAACAATTTTATTTAATCTGTTTATGCTGCATAATATGAGCTGCTTTACCCTTCTACAATGTGGACATGCATTCCTCAAACAGTAACATTGGCGTTGAGTATTAATTACCGCACTGGTCAGAGATGTGACGTTAGCTGTAACTTCCATGGTTGCGGTGTTTGCAGACTGATCTTGCACTTCCTACGCTTGACATTTAAGCAGTTTTAAGCAATGGAAATATGCTTCTACTATTACATTTAACAACAATAACCCTCTTTATTAACACCCATGACTACTTTTTCAATTTAATGACAAAATGTCAGAATTGCAGTTTATGAATGCCTCGCATAATAAATCAAATTCAAGCCAAATCAGAAATGAATTTATCTTCAGGGCTATCATTTGTGGGTGGCGCAGTAGCACAGCTGGTAAATCTGCTGCGTCACTGCTCCCATGACCTAGACTCAATCCTGACTTCCAGTTCTGTCTCTGTAGAGTTTGTGTTTACCCAAGGGTGTGGCACAGTAGCGCTGTGATAGAGTGCCAGAGATGGGGGGGGGGGGGGTGGTAAGTATGGATGCTGCCAAAATGGAGTTTGTACGTCTACCTGTGGCACGTGGGTTTTTTCCTGGTGCTCTGGTTTCCTCCTACATTCCAAAGATGTGCAGGTTTGTAGGTTAATTGCCTTCTGTAAATTGTCCCTAGTCAATACGATCGGACTAGAGTCAGCATGGACTTGGGTGAGCTGCTTCCACACTATATCTATAGAGTAGGATTGGTGTAAATAATTGCTTGATGGTTCAGAAGGTAGACACAAAATGCTGGAGTAACTCAGCGGGTCAGGCAGCATCTCTTGAGAAAAGGAATATGTGACATTATGGGTCCGAAACCTATTCCAAACTTACTAGAAACATCATCTGTCCATGTTCTCCATAGATGCTGCCTGACCCACTGAGTTATTCTAGCACTTTTTGTCTATCTTCGGTATAAACCAGTATTTACAGTTCCTCCTACACTGCTTGATAGTTCAACGTGGACTCTGGGCCAAAGACCTCTTTCCAAGTTGCATCTCTCTCATACAATGTGTGGATGGAATTATGAAAAGAAGAGCATCCACTTTCTTCAAAGTTTAACGAGATTTGGCATCTCACCAAATGCGCTAATAAAGTTCTGCAGATGCACTGTGGAACATAACCTGACTGGTTGCATCATGGCCTGGTACAGCAGTTCCTATACACAGGAATGCAAGAGGGTACAAACAGTACTGGAATCAGCATGGATCTATCATGGGCACAGCCATCCCAATCATCAAAAGCATTTTTTTTTTTTTCGAGATACAGCGATGAAACAGGCCCTTCAGCCCACCCAGATGGTGCCGACACTGGTTCCATCCTTCACACTAAGGACATTTTACAGAAGCCAATTAAATTACAAACCCGAACGTCTTTTGGATATGGGATGAAACCAGAGCTCCCAGACATAAACTCATGTGATTACAGGGAGAACATGCAAACTCCGTACATACAGCACCTGTAGTCAGGATCAAACCCAGGTCTCTTACACCGTAAGGCAACAACACTACAGCTGCGCCAACATGCCACCCTTGAATGGAGCAGATCTACATGAGGCTCTACCTCAAGATGGTGGCATCTATCATCAGGGATTCCCACCATTTGGGCCTTGCCCTCTACTTGCAGCAACCATTTATGCAGGAGGTACTGGAGCCTGAAGCTCCGCACCATTAAGTTCAGGAACAACTACTTTCCAACAACCATAATACTCTTGACCGTCCTGCATAACCCCAATCCTATCTCCACATGGAACACTGTGGATGGCCTCTTGCACTATCATGCAATTTTTCCAAATCGTGTTGTTGCATTAATGTCTTGTTTTGTAAAGTTTTTTTCTTTTGGTCATCTTGTATAATTTGTTTTTTTGTGTTATCTGAATCAATGTGCCAGTGAGATAAGATTGCACATAAGATTAAGCTGCAAGTAAGATTCTCATTGGATCCATACCTCACTCTACTAATGCATATGACAATAAACTCCACTCGACCCTTACTTAAATCTCTGATTCTTGTTGGTACTTAATCTGATCGTCATCATCGGCGGTCACTCGAAACGAGTATGACTGTCCTCTCCTCTCGATAGGGTCGTCTGCTTGTGGGTCGGGTCTGCAGATGTCTGTAGAGGCCAATCCGTGATCCACACACCTTGGTGCAACGTGGGCAGTGGAGACAGGCGGTGGTTGGTAGTCGTCGAGCCCCCTTCCTCTCTTTACGGTGCTGTCGCTTTGTCTCTGCAACACGGCATAGTTCCATTTTGTGAGGTGCAGCTCCTTCCTGCACGGATTTCATCCAGGGTCGCCTGTCCAGTGCAATGTGCTCCCAGTTGCTCGATGTGATGTGGAATTTCTTCAGACTGTTCTTGATGTTGTCCTTGAAGCATTTCTTTTGCTCGCCGGGGGCTCGCCGACCTTCCTTCAATTGAGAGTACAGGATTTGTATAGGGAGACGTGTGTTGGACATGCGGATGACATGGCTGATTCTATGGTTGGTTGGTACTTAATCTGATAACTCTCAGTGAATTACTTAAGATCATGTTTCTACCTCTGACAAAAAACTGAATACAATTCTTGTTATTATGTTCGAAGCTTCAACATCAGCGATAAATTATTGTATTACATATGAACCAAGTACAAATGTGTAGATAGAAACAAGGAACTGCAGATGCTGATTTACACCAAAGGACACAAAGTGTAGGAGTAACTCAGGGTGTTAGGCAGCATCTCCGGAGAACGTGGATAGGTGACGGTTTGTGTAGGGTTGAGTCTGAAGAATGGTCCTGACTCGAAACGTTACCTATTTATGAATCCCGGAGATGTTGCCTGACCCGCTGAATTTCTCCCGCACTTTGTGTCCTAATGTGCAGATAAATACATTTTGTAAATTTTCAAGACCCCTCAGAAGCTAACCAGTCGTTAAATTTCTAATAAAGTTTAATTATTGACAGAGTAGTTCAGGATGATGTACTGAATGTAATAATTCTGTTTGATTTTGAATTGCAGTTCAGCAGTATCTTTTGGGATGTCCAGGTATGAAAGATTGAAGTGTGTTGGGGTATGTTCTATGCATGTATCACTTGGAGAGTGCACTATAATGAAATGCATGCTTCTTGCTGTGTGTGTGTATGTGTGTGTTTACTCCTGTAATTGTGTGAAACAAATAATAAAGAGGCATTGAAGAAACTGTAATCATATTGACAATTTTACCCGTGATTTGGCAAGAGTCTGTGCAGGTTGGAAAGACGAGGAATGTGCTCGAAAGCCTTTTAAGGCCAGCACTAAAAGTTTCAAGATTAATCTAGTTGTTAAATTAGGAAAAATATTCTTGCTTTTCGGAAATTGTGCCTAACCTTTGACTGAAATAGTGCAGGAGGGCAGGATCACTCGAATTTCGGGGATGAATCCATGTTTGAATAAATCTGGTATCGAATTGATTGCTGAAATTCCGATACGATAGAACTTTATCCTTACCAATTCGTAATTGCTCTATGTCTTTGTGTTAATTTAGATCACCCCTAAAGCAGCGCAGAATGTGTAAAGTAGAATCCTATCCAGGATTAGGTGAAATATGCTCTTTATTTCCTTGGTCCTTATTTCATTTAACTGGATATATTCTTAATGCTTGATTAGTAAGGGTGTCTGGTTATGGGACAAAGGCAGGAGAATGGGGTTTGGAAGGAAAGGTAAATCAGCCACGGTTGAATGGCAAGGTAGACTTGATGGGCCGAATGGCTTAATTCTACCCCTCCAACCTATGAACTCATGGCAGAATGGACTCATTCTGCTCCTTGATCTAATAATGCTGTATAATTCTTAATCATATAATTCTAAATCAAGCAAACCACAATTTAAAATGTTGTTGTTTTAGATTGATGTCCTTTAATTGGGCCAGGAGACAGCTGGTACTGCTTCTGCCTCACAGAACCAAAGACTCAGGCCGATCCTCACCTTGGGTGCTGTCTGCATGGGGTTTGCAGATTCTCCCCTGTGACTGCATGGGTTCTCTCCGGGAGCCTTTCTTCCCACATCCCAAAGACATGTGGTTTGTGGGTTAATTGGCATCTGTGAATTGCCCCGTGTGTAGCAAGTGGATGGGCAAGCAGGATAACGTAGAACTAGTGCGCATGGATGATTGTTGGTCGGCATGGAAACTGTGGGTTGATGGACCTGTTTAAATGCCATATCTCTAAACTAAACTCTAAACCTCACTGTTAAATATATTTTAGGAAGTTTCAGTGGGATCTTGATCAGGTAGGTATGTAAGTTGGTTAGTTTATTGACATGTGCACTGAGGTACAGTGAAAAGCTTTAGTTGCGTGCTAACCAGTCAGTGGAAAGCCAATATATGATTACAATCGAGCTGTTCACATTGTACAGAAAAATGACGAACAGAATAACGTTTAGTGGAAGATAAAGTCCTGCAAAGTCCAATCAAATATAGTTCAAGGGTCTCCAATAAGGTAGATAGTAGCTCAGGACTGCAATCTTACCATTGTTGGTAAGATGCTTCAGTTGCCTGATAACGGCAGGAAAGAAAATTTACGGTGACGAATGGCAAAGTAATTTAATTCGGATTAAATTCAGATAAATGCGAGGTGTTGGAAAGTCAAATCAGCTGTGTATCTCCAATGGCTCTCCTAAATTTTGCTCCAGATTCCAGTATCTGCCATCTCTTGTGCTCACAGAAGGATTACCCCCTACAATAACTTGCTGAAAAGTGCGCGGTCAATGTGCATCCATCTTTGCAAGTGCTATGAGTAAACAATAACCTGTAAAACGTGCATGTTGTAGAGTAGCTGACTGCCTCAAACCTAATCAATTAACAGGGATTGACGCTGTGTGCTCAAGGTATTGAACTGAGTTTATTCAAATCCTGTGTACAGGTAGTTGTCTTGAGGGACTAAATAAAACAAGTGAATATGAGTTCACTTTAAGAAAGGGAATATAAAAATAATAGGATTTAGATAACTGATCTGTTGTCTTGCAATTGTATTTGATAAAGTAAGACAATTGAATAATTAACATCAAGACCATAAGACATGGGCCGAATAGCCTAATTCTGCTCCTATCAAGTCTACTTCATCATTCAATCATGGCTGATTTATCTTTCCCTCTCAACCCCATTCTCCTGCCTTCTCCCCGTAACCCCTGACATCCTAGACTCAACCATTACTGGAAATATCCTCTCCACATCCACTCTATCAAATGCTTTAGCAAGTGGACTTGAATGAAGACTATTTGTTCACCTACCTTGGTTTCTCTTGCCTAACCAGTAGACCACCATTAGAATGATACAGTGTGGAAACAGGCCCTTCGGCCCAACTCGCCCACTCCTGCCAACAATGTCCCAGCTACACTAGTCCCACTTGCCTGCGCTTGGTCTATATCCCTCCAAGCCTGTCCAATCCATGTCTAACTGTTTCTTAAATGATGGGATAGTCCCAGCCACAACTACCTCTTCTGGCAGCTTGTTCCATACACCCACCACCCTTTGTGTGAAAAAGTTACCCCTCGGAATTCTTCAAGCTCTTCCCCACTACCCTTGATCCCATGTAGCTTGTGCCATTTTCGGAACTGATCTTTTCCAATTGACTGTCTTATATACTTGCAGACATTCCTATACACTATTTACTGCCATTGCTCCATCCTTGCCCACTAGGAGGAACCCCACGTGGTCAGCACAGGAGATCAGAATCAAACCTGGGTCTCTGTGGCACCAAGAGGCAGATGTTCTACCAGCTGCATCACTGTGCCACCCTCTTGCCTTGCATTATCTTTTGTTTAGGGATACAATGAAAAACTTTGTTTATGGGGCCATTCAGGCGAATCGTGCCATGCGCAACTATCAGTGATATGCGGTGAGGTCAATGGCTGGGGAGGCACTGGCTAGTATCAGTGGCCTGGCCCTCTCTGTATTGATCACCGCGTCTCCCCGAGGAGAGAGAGAGAGAGAGGGGTGGAGCCGTGTCTGGGAGGGAGGGATAGAGAAGGGAAGAGAGGAAAAGATAGAGGGAGAGAGAGAGGAGGGAGAGGAGGGAGATAGAGAGCGAAGGGAGGGAGATAGAGAGCGAAGGGCGGGAGAGAGTGGGTAGGGGGAGGGAGGGAGAGACCGAGAGAAGGGAGGGATATCGAGAGAAGGGAGAGAGAGAGAGAGAGAATGGGAAGAGAGAGAGAGAGAGAGAATGGGGAGAGAGAGAGAGAAGGGAGAGAGGAACGATGGCACGTTATAACCCGTAGCCGTCCCATTCTGACTGCCGCCGAACCCCCCACCGCACCATTGCAATCTTCTTCACGGCGACCCAGTGATGTCTCGGCTCTGACAATTCGAGGGATCTAACCGGTAACAACACTAAGAGCAACCCCGGGCGCCGACTCGAATCTGAGCTTGAAAAATCAGGTCTGATGTGTCCCGCGGGGCATATTTTGGAGACTTCTGCCCTACATGAACTAAACAAAAATATACAGAAGTACAAAAATTGAGGTCTTTATTATTGTGATAAGTATAGATCTATTAAAAAAAAATCTAATAACTTTCTAAACCGACAAAGCCTACCTTCCCAATGACCTTTTTTGCGTCGAGTGGTGTATCTTGCTCCGCTCCTTGATCTTTGGTCTGTGCCGCCGCTGCTAACGTGGAGGGAGAGTGAGGTAGCGCCAATTACGTGGGCTGAGCCTACGTAATTGATGCTCGCTCTTCCTCCACTGTGCTCAAGACATGCCCCCTTGTGAGGCAGATGTGATCGCTGCCTCCCCTGGTGCTTTTTCATTGCAGTTTTATGATGAGACCAGCGAGCACAAATTTAATATATTTATATGTGAAATACATTACCTGGACTATGTAAGGTAAGGACATGTAATGAAGGGGTTTACAAACATTACATTGGTGACATACATATAGGTGGTAACAGGCACACGCTTATTCCCCGCGCTCCATCCAGTATCTAAGGGATTGCGCAAATAGCGGGGAGGCTCACCTCTCATCTCTCCATGTATTTGCGATTTTTACTATAGAAAATGATTAGATTCATATAGAAATGACATTTATAACACAGTGGAAAAACCTTTATTTAGTTTATTATTATTTTTCTTTACTTTTCTTAACAGCTATTTTCATTGGGAGTATGATTGTTTAGGCTCTGCCTCCCCTGACCGCACGTCCCTGGTAACTATATCTAGTTAATGCAAAAGAGAATAAAAAACACAATGTCGTTTATAGTGTTACAGCTGCAGAGAAAGTGCAGAAAAATAAATGTGCATGGGTTGCAACATGGTAGATTGGAAGTTCAAGAATTCATCTTTGGCATATGAGAAATCCATTCAAGAGTTTGATAACAGCGGAAAAGATGCTGTTCTTGAAACTGGTGGTACGTGCTTTCAAACTTTTTTATTTTGTTCCCGAGGGGAGAAGAGAAAATGTCTGGGTGGGGTGTAAGTGGCCCTTGATTATGTCGGCTGTTTTCCCAAGGTAACGGGAAGCGTAGACTCATAAACTCGTAGCCATACAACGCCGAAATGGCTCCGGCCCAACGTCCTGTGTTTGGCCTCTATCTCTCTAAACCTAGCCTTTCCATGTACCTATTTAAATGCTTCTTAAACGTTGCTACAGTACCTGCCTCGACTACCTTCAGCAGCTCCTTCCCTACACCCATTTCCCTTTTGTATGTTAAAAAAAAACCTCGGAATTGGAGGGGGTGGGGGGGATAGGCTAGCTTGGGCTGAGCTGCTGCCAAACCAAACAGTGATGCATTTTTCTAATGGTGCTGTTTTCTACGGTATAACTGTAGAAATTGGTAAGAGTCATTGGAGACATGGCAGATTTCCTTGGCTGTTGTCAGCTCAAGCTGTTACTGTACTTCAGGTAAGGCATTCTTCTTGACGATGGTACAGTCATCGTAGCTGAAACAAGATTCCTTCAGTGTGACAATTCTCTGTGCGCGCGCATGTGTGTGCTGCAGAAATAGCTTGCACTTTCTGATCTGAGCTTAATATTTGGATTTAGTGTGGACTTGCAAAGATGCCTATAGAATACTTCCAATTTATAGAAAAAAATCAATATTTGTTGTTTCAGCTTGAAAATGTGCAATTATCTGATGTAACAGTAGAATTTTCTTCATATGTTATAGGAGCAGAATTAGGCCATTCAACCTATTGAGCCTACTCTGCCATTCAATCATGGCTGATATAACTCTCCCCCTTAACCCCATCCTCCTGCCTTCTCCCCCTGACACCCTTACTAATCAACAACCTGCCAATCTCCACCTTAAAAATACCCGACGACGGTTTCCACAGCCGTCTATGGCAATGAATTCCACAGATTCACCACCCTCTGATGAAAACATTCCTCCTTTACCCCTTTAGAAACATAGTAACTAGGTGCAGGAGTAGGCCATTTGGCCCTTCGAGCCAATACCACCATTCAATATGATCATGGCTGATCATCCAAAATCAGTAACCTGTTCCTGCTTTCTCCCCATGTCCCTTAATTCCATTAGCCTTAAGATCTATATCTAACTCTTGAAAACATTCAGTGAATTGGCCTCCACTGCCTTCTGTGTCAGAGAATTCCACAGATTCACAACTCTCTGGGTGAAAAAGTTTTTCCTAATCAGTCCAAATGGCCTACCCTTATTCTTAAACTGACCCCTAGTTCTGGACTCCCCCAACACGGGGACTATTTCCCCAACCTTTCTCAAGGTATGTCTTTTTATTCTGAGACTATGGCCTCTGGTCCTAGATGAAGGACTCTTGATGAAAGACTAACTGATAAATCTGTGAGGTTTACAGTACTGTATTGTATTGCATTGTGAATTACTGTGCTATAATGTTATAAATAAGGGGTAAGAGCATTGTAAAAACAAGCCTGAAGGCTTTGTGTCTCAATGCAATGAGCATCCGTAATAAGGTGGATGAGTTGAATGTGCAGATAGTTATTAATGAATATGATGTAGTTGGGATTACGGAGACATGGCTCCAGGGTGACCAAGGCTGGGAGCTGAACATCCAGGGAGATTCAGTATTCAGGAGGAATAGACAGAAATGAAAAGGAGGTGGGGTAGCGTTGGTGGTTAGAGAGGAGATTAACGCAATAGAAAGGAAGGACATTAGCTTGAAGGATGTAGAATCAATATGGGTAGAGCTCCGAAACACTAAGGGGCAGAAAACGCTAGTGGGTGTTGTGTACAGGCCACCTAACATTAGTAGTGGAGTGGGGATGGCATCAAACATGAAATTAGAAATGCGTGCGACAAAGGTAAAACAGTTATAATGGGTGACTTCAATCTACATATAGATTGGGTGAATCAATTTGGCAGGGGTGCTGAGGAAGAGGATTTCTTGGAATGTATGCGGGATAGTTTTCTAAACCAAGATGTAGAGGAACCAACGAGAGAGCAGGCTATTCTAGACTGGATATTGAGTAATGAGGAAGGGTTAGTTAGCAGTCTTGTTGTGCGTGGCCGCTTGGGCAAGAGTGACCATAATATGGTTGAGTTCTTCAAAAGGATGGAGAATGACATTGTTAATTCAGAAACACGGGTCCTAAACTTAAAGAAAGGTAACTTTGAAGGTATGAGACGTGAATTGGCCAAGATAGACTGCAATTGATTCTTAAAGGGATGACGGTGGATATGCAATGGAAGGCATTTAAAGACTGCATGGATGAACTACAACAATTGTTCATCCTAGTTTGGCAAATTAATAAATCAGGAAAGATAGTGCATCCGTGGATAACAAGGGAAATCAGGGATAGTATCAAAATAAAAGATGAAGCGTACAAATTAGCCAGAGAAAGCAGCCTACCAGAGGACTGGGAGAAATTCCAGTCCAGGACTGGGAGTCCAGCAGAGGAGGACAAAGGGCTTAATTAGGAGAGGGAAAATAGATTATGAAAGAAAACTGCCAGGGAACATAAAAACTGACTGCAAACGTTTTTATAGATATGTGAAGAGAAAAAGATTAGTTAAAACAAATGTAGGTCCCTTGCAGTCAGAAATAGGTGAATTGATCATGGGGAACAAAGACATGGCAGACCAATTGAATAACTACTTTGGTTCTGTCTTCACTAAGGAAGACATAAATAATCTGCCGGAAATAGCAGGGGATCGCGGGTCAAATGAGATGGAGGAACTGAGTGAAATCCAGGTTAGCCGGGAAGTGCTGTTAGGTAAATTGAATGGATTAAAGGCCGATAAATCCCCAGTGCCAGATAGGCTGCATCCCAGAGTACTTAAGGAGGTAGTCCCAGAAATAGTGGATGCATTAGTGATAATTTTTCAAAACTCTTTAGATTCCGGAGTAGTTCCTGAGGATTGGAGGGTAGCTAATGTAACCCCACTTTTTAAAAAGGGAGGGAGAGAGAAAACTGGGAATTACAGACCAGTTAGTCTAACATCGATAGTAGCGAAACTGCTAGAGTCAGTTATTAAAGATGGGATAGCAGCATATTTGGAAAGTGGTGAAATCATTGGACAAAGTCAGCATGGATTTACGAAAGGTAAATCATGTCTGATGAATTTTATATAATTTTTTGAGGATGTAACTAGTAGAGTAGATAAGGGAGACCAGTGGATGTGCTATATCTGGACTTTCAGAAGGCTTTCAACAATGTCCCACACAAGAGATTAGTATACAAACTTAAAGCACACGGTATTGGCGGTTCAGTATTGATGTGGATAGAGAACTGGCTGGCAGACAGGAAACAAAGAGTAGGAGTGAACAGGTCCTTTTCAGGATGGCAGGCAGTGACTAATGGGGTGCCGCAAGGCTCAGTGCTGGGATCCCAGCTATTTACAATATATATTAATGATTTGGACGAGGGAATTGAATGCAACATCTCCAAGTTTGCGGATGACACGAAGCTGGGGGGCGGTGTTAGTTGTGAGGAGGATGCTAGGAGGCTGCAAGGTGACTTGGATAGGCTGGGTGAGTGGGCAAATGCATGGCAGATGCAGTATAATGTGGATAAATGTGAGGTTATCCATTTTGGTTGCAAAAACAGGAAAGTAGACCATTATTTGAATGGTGGCCGATTAGGAAAAGGGGAGATGCAACGAGACCTGGGTGTCATGGTACACCAGTCATTGAAAGTAGGCATGCAGGTGCAGCAGGTAGTGAAGAAAGCGAATGATTGTTAGCATTCATAGCAAAAAGATTTGAGTATAGGAGCAGGGAGGTTCTACTGCAGTTGTACAGGGTCTTGGTGAGACCACACCTGGAGTATTGCGTACAGTTTTGGTCTTCAAATCTGAGGAAAGACATTCTTGTCATAGAGGGAGTACAGAGAAGGTTCACCAGACTGATTCCTGGGATGTCAGGACTTTCATATGAAGAAAGACTGGATAGACTTGGCTTGTACTCGCTAGAATTTAGAAGATTGAGGGGGGATCTTATAGAAACTTACAAAATTCTTAAGGGGTTGGACAGGCTAGATGCAGGAAGATTGTTCCCAATGTTGTGGAAGTCCAGGACAAGGGGTCACAGTTTAAGGATAAGGGGGAAGTCTTTTAGGACCGAGATGAGAAAACATTTTTCACACAGAGAGTGGTGAATCTCTGGAATTCTCTGGCACAGAAGATAGTTGAGGGCAGTTCATTGGCTATATTTAAGAGGAAGTTAGATGTGGCCCTTGTGGCTAAAGGGATCAGGGGGTATGGAGAGAAGGCAGGTAAGGGATACTGAGTTGGATGATCAGCCATGATCATATTGAATGGCGGTGCGGGCTCGAAGGGCCGAATGGCCTACTCCTGCACCTACTTTCTATGTTTCTATGTTATTATTGTTGCTAAAGTTATTGTTACATAACTACTTATTATAACTAATTGTTATATAACTATTGTTATTATTATTGTGTGGGATTTTGTGTAATAAGTCTCGCCCCATATTAATTTTTTTCCTGCCAGCAATTGTTGTATTGGGGGTGTATTTTGCGGAGCACAAGAAGTCCTCTGGGGGACATATGCAGACGGCATGTGGTTATCTGCTACTGCGATTGCTTGTGATTAAATAAATGTAAAGAACCCAACTGCTACCCAATTTTGCTTCGGAGTCACGTGAGTGACTAGGTGAAGAAGCCCCGCCAGGCGCATGCACGTCATTACGTCCGACGCATGGCGCACCGACGGGCTGGACAGTGCAGCTCCACCAGCGGTAAGTAACAAACCGGAAGGTAAGTGATTTTATCAACTTTCTGCGGGTACTTAAACTCTGTAAGGCTGGTTCAGGAGCCAGCGGGAGTACTCTCAAAATGGAGAGAGTCACGAAAAAGAGTGCTGCCGTTCGCAGTAAGACACTTACTGAAACAGGTTAAAGACCTAGAGGAAGAGACCAAAACCATTGGCCTCATTAAGACCTACACACCTTTGGCCAGGATTCCAATCAGATGGGCTTCAGATGCTGGAGTAGGTCCAAGCAGAGGGTTGCCAGTTGTACGCCATCCATATGCACCTGCGTACCCCAACTACAACCCCAACATGGCCGGAAGATTGAGAAATTCGAGATTGGCTATGGAGGTACGGGTAACTGATTCAGTCCAGGATATATCCTCTGGGGAACAACCTCCGTTTGGGGGTAGGTTGCAATTGTTTTATGATGAATGGTGCTGCATAACATCCAATCTGTTTATACTGGACAGTATCTGGGGGTCTCGAATTGAGTTTATGTCAGGAATACATCCACCTGCACAAAATATGCCTAGATGGGTATTGTTTTTTTCAGGACCAGAAACTCTTCAGGTGAATGATGAAATTGTGGTTTTATTCCAAAAAGGGGTAATTGAAAGGATGGTATATCATCCACAACAATTTGTGTCCAATATATTCCCCAGGCAGAAAAAAGAGGGTGTGTGTCGAGTCATTCTGGACCTAACCCGGTTAAATTCTTAGGTCCAGTATAGGCATTTTAAAATGGATACTTTCAGTACTGCTAAGCAGTTGTTATCAAAAGGTTGTTATATGACAAGCATAGATCTGAAAGATGCATATTATTCAGTACAAATTCATCATCAGTACCGTAGATACTTGAAATTTAGTTGAATGGGACAGTTGTGGCAATTTGAAGCATTGCCCAATGGGTTAACTCCTAGGTTGTTTACAAAATTGTTGAAACCAGTTCTGGCGCTACTTGTAAGCAACACGCAGGAAGCAGCTGAGGAGTCGGTTTCAGCAACCAAACACCTGTTTCAGAGGTTAGGTTTCTTCATCCATCCAACAAAATCCAAGCTAGTACCATCCCGAATAATTGACTATTTGGGGTTTGTCATTGATTTAATTGATATGTCAGTGACTTTGCCTACGGCCAAGGTTGTTGAAATCATGGAGGTCTGTAGCAGTCTCGTAGAGGAGCAACAACCCTCCATCCGGCAAGTAGCCAGCGTTATTGGTAAATTAGTGGCGGCTTTCCCTGCAGTGCAGTTTGAACCTCTGCACTATCAGAGTTTGCAACGAGCAAGAGAACAAGCAATTAAAGAACATGCAGGTCATTTCGACAGACCAATGCAGTTGCCAGCCAAAGCCATTGCTGAATTGCAATGGTGGATAATCAATATCTCACGAAGTACTAAAAACATTTTGACTCCAATTTTACAAACAGATGTCAGTGCTTTGGGATGGGGAGCCACGGATAGCGAGTCTAGCTGTGGTGGTAGATGGAGTGTTGAATTGAATTGAATTGAATACCTTTATTGTCATTCAGACCTTTCGGTCTGAACGAAATTTCGTGCCTGCAGTCATACATATATAAAAAACAACAATACAATACCACACAATAAACACAAAACTAACATCCACCACAGTGAGCTCACCAAACACCTCCTCACTGTGGTGGAAGGCAAAAGTCTTAGGGTCTCAGTCTTTTCTCCCCTCCTTATTCTCCCTCTGCGCTGAGGGGATCCAGGCCGCCGCCACCGCTAACGCCGGAACACCGCCACAGGGCCCGCCGCCGGAACGTCGCTGGAGCACCGCAGCTCCCGACACCCAAGCCGCCGCTGGAGCACCGCAGCTCCCGACACCCAGGCCGTCGCTGGAGCACCGCAGCTCCCGACACCCAGGCCGTCGCTGGAGCACCGCAGCTCAGAGGGAGCCAGGCCGCCGCTGGAGCACCGCAGCTCCCGAAACCCAGGCCGTCGCTGGAGCACCGCAGCTCCCGACATCCAAGCCGCCGCTGGAGCACCGCAGCTCCCGACACCCAGGCCGCCGCTGGAGCACCGCAGCTCCCGACACCCAGGCCGTCGCTGGAGCACCGCAGCTCCCGACATCCAAGCCGCCGCTGGAGCACCGCAGCTCCCGACACCCAGGCCGCCGCTGGAGCTCCGCAGCTCCCGAAGCCCAAGCCGCCGCCGGAAGCCAGGTCGCCGCTGAAGCTCTGAAGGCCGTGCCGCCGCCGCTGGAAGCTGGAAGGCCGTCACCAGGGCCTCAGCACAGACGGAGACGGTGTCGGGGGACACGACAGGAAAAGTCGCATCCCCCCGAAGGGAGAGACTAAAACCCCGTTTCTCCCACCCTCCCCCC
The DNA here is from genome assembly GCA_963514005.1 of Raja brachyura. The sequence continues at coordinate 64,049,632 of OY740786.1, forward strand.
CCCCACCCACGCACATACACAACCCGACAAACCAAAAATAAACACCAAAAACAGGGACGAGGACAAAAATAAAATAAAAGACAGACGGACTGCAGGTGAGCCGCAGCTGACAAGCAGCGCCGCCACTCCGAGTGTGCAAGAGGAATTAATCCTGCAGAGGCATGGTATAAATTACTTAGAATTGCTGGGTGCATTCTATGGGCTAAAAGCATATTGTTCAGCAATGAATGATTTACATGTCCAGCTCCAGATTGACAATACCAAGGCTGTTGCTTAAATCAATCACATGGGTGGAATTAGGTCAGTATCATGTGATAATCTGGCTAACCTAATTTGGGCATTTCCAGAAATATCTGGGTCTCAACTATCTACCCAGCAGGTAGAGATAATGTGGTGGCGGACATCAGGTCACGGAAATTTAATGACAACATCGAGTGAATGCTAAATCCAAATGTTTTTAAAATGATTGGCAGCCAGTATGGTTTGCCAGACATAGATCTGTGTGCATCCAGGCTAAATCACCAGTTGCCTAAATAGGTTTCGTGGGAACCAGATCCAGGAGCAGTAGCGGTGGATGCATTCTCGCTACATTGTGGACGTACATTCTTTTATGCGTTTCCGCCATTCTGCCTCCTCAGGCAATGTCTCACCAAAATAGAGCAGGACTCCGCCTCAGGCGTTGTGGTGGTTCCTGACTGGCCTTCAGAACCACCATTCCCATTGGTCCTGAGAATGATGACTCAGCCATTCATAACTGTCCCCAAGTGCAGTAATTTGTTGGTTCATCAGCAACAGGAGAAAGTCATCCTTTACATGATCGTATGAATCTGTTAATCTGCAGGTTCTGACCAGACCGTTCCAAGGGCTTGGACTGTCGAGTAGGACCGTGGATGTGATTACTGCAGCTTGGAGAGATAACACTAAAAAACAATATGTGTCTCATATTAAGAAATGGGAGATGTTTTGCTTACAGTCAGATATATCTTATACTGCAAGCATACCGATGCTTGGAGTTCCTTGCTATATTGCATTTTTATGAACAGTTGAGCTATAGTGCCATTAATAGTGCTCGGAGTGCTTTGTCCTCCTATTTAGCGCAGTTTCGGGAACAACAATCTATCGGGTCTCATCCGCTAGTGTCCCGATTCATGAGAGGTATCTTTAACAAAAACCCTCCTAAGCCTAGATATACAGAAATCTGGGATTTGAGTATAGTTCTCACACTGCTTCGGCAATGGGCTCCAATCACAACACTATCTTTTCAGAAGTTAACACTTAAAGTGGTTATGCTCATGGCACTAGTATCAGTGCAACGCGTTCAGACATTGCATAAGCTAAGGCTGGATAGCATGTATTCTTCTGAAGATAATATTACGTTTTATGTATATGATTTAATCAAACAAAGCAGGCCAGGTATGGCCGGACCCAAAGTAAACTTTAAAGCATACCATGTTGACCAAAGGCTATGTGTAGTTACGCACCTGAGTCAATATATCATGGTAACTAAGGGTCTCAGAGGCTCTGAAACAGCAATGCTCATCAGCCACAAAAAACCTCATAAAAAGGTGTCAGTGCAAACTATTTCTAGATGGTTCAAACAGGTTTTGGATTGTGCTGGGGTAGACACTCGTGTGTTTAAATCTCACTCCACCAGGGCGGCATCAACATCCGCAGTGAAGACACAGGACGTGCCTCTAGATCAAATCCTCGGGGCCGCAGGGTGGTCTAGGGAGTTGACGTTTTCCAAGTTTTATGACAAACCTGTCCTGGCAGTGCAAGGTTTTGGGCATGCTGTTTTGGGTTCCGTTTGATTTCTTTTGTAAATTTTATTTGTAATTTCCCCGGGATAGAGGGGTTATTACTGTTGTTTATTATTAAAATGTTTATTGAATAATTTGAGCAATGTTCAATACTTTATTTTTTCAATCCTGTGTCAACTGAAGCAGTCGTATGGAATGGATCTACGGCATGAAATCAGAGAGCTTTGAAATCTTCACGTAGTCACTCACATGACTCCAAAGTAAAATAGTAAGAGTAAATGAGAACTTACCAGTTTGAAGTTTGATCTTTATTTTATGAGGAGTTGCGATGAGGGATTACATGCCCTCCACTCCCGAACCTCATAATCGCAAAGATCATCTGGTAGTTCTAGTCTTCTGAGTCTTACTATATCACTTTGACTATAGTCACTGTGATTTCACGCCGCTGCTTTGAAGTATGACGTGCATGTGCCTGGCGGGGCTTCTTCACGTAATCCCACATCGTAACTCCAAATAAAATAAAGATCAAACTTCAAACTGGTAAATTCTTGTTTAATCTTACTATTATTACCCACAGTCCAGAGTGATTGGAGTATTCAAAGCCAAAAACCTAGGGTTACCGTACTAACAGTTTCATTAAATAATTTATTAATAGCAATTTCATTTGTGTGCTCAACCCAAAGAAGTGATATCATAATTAATTTTGGCCTACATTCATTCATATCCTTTGCGATATTGTTACAACTTTAATTGGCTTAGGTATGTCAATGCCAAGGTGCCCTTATATTCCTCCCTACTTGATGAATGAACACTGCTGGTGATCACTGGTAAGCTATTTAATAGTGGAGGATATTGGAGCCAACCCTGATCATTTGTTAATGGATTCACGCTACATTCCTCTTGCAATATAGATTCTGGTGGAGCCACAAATACCTTTCAATGCTTTATTATCCAATACTTACTTCAAGCTGCAACAGTTACAGGTATTTGTCAAAATATAATGATAACAGGTCTCGAGGAGCTGAGCTGAGAGAGGTTAAGCAGACTAGGACTTTATGCCTTGGAGCGCAGGAAGATAACGGGTGATCTTAGAAAAAAAATAGGTGCAGGAGTAGGCCATTCGGCTCTTTGAGCCAGCAAAGCCATTCAATAAGATGATGGCTGATCATGTAAAATCAGTACCCCTTGTGATCTTTATGACATTGTATAAGATAATGATAGGAATAGATAGAGTAAATGCAAGAGCGGAACTAGCTGTCAAAATATGGAGGGGACAGAAGACACACAATTTTTCGGCGGCCGCATGCGCACACTCACACACACACGCGCGAGGCTTTGGAGGCTCAATGCAGCGCTAAATGCAGCTCAACTTCGCCACGCTGGCCATATTTCCCGCAAGCTCAGGAAGGTTAACCAGGCAGAGTGAGCTGGGTTTAGCGCTGCTTCTCTGCGCTGGCTGTGGGCCTGGGGGTACAGCTCGCATCTGATTCCCAACCTCTCTGGCCATCCATGGGGGGGGGGGGGGGCGTGGTGGGTTCTCGGGTGGGGACAGGACAGCTCCGGAGACCCAGCCGGGATTGATCCTGGCTGTGGATGAGGCGCAGGTCTGTGCCACGTCTCCTTCCTCCAATCACCGCACTCTATCCTCAGTCCCATCCCCCCCTACTCCTCCCTCCTCCAATCATCGAGCTGAATCATCATTTCTCGCCCCCATTGCCGGCTGACCGACGTCTCTCTCGTTCAATCGGCGCCCTCGATCAGCAGTCCCGCCTCCACTGTCTCGCGGAAAGCGGAGATTTTAAAATCCGGATTACAAAATCTTGGGGGGGATGTTCCCCCACCTCTCAAAACATGGGGCTGGACGTCTCCCCTCTGGCCCCCTCGTGTTTTCCGCCCCTGAGTAAATGCACAAAGTCCTTTACCTAGAGTAAGGGAATCGAGAACCAGAGGACATAGGTTTACGGTGAGGGGTGGGGGAAAAGATTAAATAGGAACCTGAGGGGCAACATTTTTTTTACACAATGGGTGGTAGGTATATGGAGCGAGCTTCCAGAGGAGGTAAAAAACATTTAGATAGGTACATAAATAAGATGGGTTTTGAGGGATGTGGGCCAAATGCAGTCAGGTGGAACGAGTGTCGGTGTGGGCATGTGAGGCTGAAGGGACTGTTTCCATGCTGTATGTCTCTGACACCAAGTCAGCAACTGGCTGGGATTTACACTTGCATCTCAGGTTACTATCTCTGTGTTAGCATTAAAAGCCATAAAATGTTGGAGTAATTCATCCTTCCATTTCCAAATTTGTCCATTCTGTTCACTTATTTTTCCACAAGATGCAAAAACGTCTTGAATTAAAACAACCATTATGATATAGGAAGTTCAAGGAACTGCAGGTGCACATTTATTTAAATAAATGTCACAAAGTGCTGGAGTAACTCAGCAGATCAGGCGGCATCTCGGGAGACCATGGATATTTCAGGACAGGACCTTGTGTTAGTGTTAGCTGGCAAACAGTAGTTTAGTTTATTGTTGTCACGTGTACCAAGGTGCATTGAATAGCTTGCTTGCTATCCAGTCAAAGAAAATACTAAATATGATTACAATCAAGCTGTTTATAGTGTACAGATAAAGGATAAAGGGTACAACATTTGGTGTAAGATAAAGTCTGATTAAAGTTCAAACGTCTCCAATGAGGTAGATGGGAGTTCGGGACCACACTCTAGCTAGTGAGCAGGAAGCGGATACTAATGATTTAATTATTCAGTCCTGGATTGGTTGAGAGAGATCAACAGTTCAAGTATAGAAACAAGGAACTGCAGATGCTGGTTTATTCCAAAGATAGACACAAAGTGCTGGAGTAACTCGGCAGGTCAGGCAGCATCTCTGGAAAAAAAAGGATGGATGATCTTTTGGGTCGGGACCCTTCTGTGGACTGTTCAGCCAAAAATCTGAAGAAGGGTCCTGACCCAAAACATCACCTATTCCTTTTCTCCAGAGATACTGCATGACCCGATGAGTTACTCCAGCATTTTGTGTTAATTATGTAAATAGTTTTGAAGGGACAATTCACTTACTCAGACCGGTGGTGACTGATTAGGAATGTGCTTTCTGAGTATGAAGTGCACAACAGGGTTTGTTTGGTCCCTGGAGTGGTGAGCTATTTTCTATTTATAATCCTGCCACCTGCATTGCAATGTCAACACTGCATTGGCCGGCTTCCATAGATAGCAAGTGATGTTGGAGTGCCAGCCTGCACAGCTGTAGGCTGCTTGCCAGCATTTGCCCAAGATGGGGGTTTAATTTATTGCACCCTGCATTTCACCCAACTGAGGATATGTTTCTTTCTCAAGTGCCTTTTGAAGTGTTACCTAATGCAAGGGCAATTTAAATTGTTGAAAGCCGAATCTTGTCAGTGTCCATAGGATCTTCTTTTTCAAATAGGTGGCCCAGTGGCACAGCGGTAGAGTTGCTGCTTTACACTGCCAGAGACCCGGATTAGATCCTGACTATGGATGCTGTCTGTACGGAGCTTGTACGTCCTCTCTGTGACCGTATTGATTTTCTCCGAATATTCCTGTTTCCTCTCACACTCCAAAGATGTACAGATTATAATAATGGCCTCATTTTTGGTGTAACCTTTATATTTAATATTTTAATTTATATGAACTAATTATTACATAATTTTACATATAATTTTACTTCGGAGTCACGTGAGTGACTACGTGAAGACCCCGCCAGCACGCATGCGCGACATATCGTCGTATGCATGCGGAAGCGGCAGTCGGGAGGAGCGGGGCTCCTCCAGCGTAAGTTTAAAAAACTTACGCAAGGTAAGTCTCATCGGAGGGTGAGCGTCGACGGAGCATGGAATCAAGAAAATCGAAACGAGCAGCGGCTAGAGCTGCCGCCATGGAGAGTAGCCAGCAGCGGGCTGGTTCTCCCGAGCTACAGGTACAACCTGCAGCTCCCGACTTTTCGCCCAGAAGAGCGTCTGGTACACCGCGGTCGGGCGGCAATTCTACCAGACAGTCGGCCGGGGCCGCTGACTCAGCTGAGTCCGGACCCGAGGACACCCCGTTCGTTGAAAGCGACGGAGGTCGTCTATCCCGCATGGAGCGGATGATGGAGCAAATGCTCCAGCGTGACCTGCTTTTGCAGGGGCAGAGTCACGGTGGGCCTCTTCGCAGGCCCACGGCAGGCTCCTATCATGGACTGCCTAATGTCTCGCCCTCTTCGCAGGGGAGCATTGGGGGTCAGAACTGGGCTGACCCCGAAGAGGGGGAGTTGGCTGAAGAACCTACAGTGTCTGGGGTGCAGGAAGAGTTGCTGGAGATGGTCAACAAACATGCAGTGCCTTCTCAGAAAGGCCTACCTATCCATCCAAAGCTGGCAGCTAGCATAAATTATATGACTACAAACCAGCTCCAGGAACAGGCTATTCACACCACAGCCGAAAAATATTTAGCTCCGGAGAATTGCAACTCCCTAAATGTTCCTACGGTGAACAACCCCATTTGGGGGAACATGAGCCCCATGATTAGAGGGCAAGAAGTCAAACTGCAGAAGATCCAGAAACTATTGACCGCCGGAATTACGGCAGTGGCCAGAACTGCAGTGGGAATTGAGTTACCGGAGGAATTACAAGATGCCCTGGCTCTATTGTGCAACACACAATATGAGATTAATAACTTGAGGAAGAGCATCATAAAACCGGCACTCAACCCCAAATTTGCGGGGTTGTGCAAACCAGGGAACGTTCAACCACCGAACCTACTGTTTGGGGACAACCTTCCCAAACAGGTGAAAGACCTGGACAAGGAGGCCAAGGCCTTAGGCCTCATCAAGGTACCCGGTTCATCTAAACCTCATTACCCACAACGGCAGCACCCCTACACACCCACCGGCCAGCGATTTTATCACAGACCTGCCGGTGGTGAAAGCTCGAAGGCCGGTCCACCTGCACAGCGGTCTTTTTTAGGCCATGGCCCAGCCCGGCCTTCTTGGAAAATGCGCCACCCCTACACCGTGTCAACTCAACAGAAGAAACAAGGACAGAGGCCACAACACCGACAATAACCATGGAGGTAGGTGGGTCTGGCTTCCCCAGGAACATTCCTTGCCTAAATTCACAAAATGTGGGGGGCCGGTTGCACTTGTGTTATGAAGTTTGGCGCACACTTACCTCTGATCCTTACATACTCGGAAGCATTCAGGGCTACAAAATTGAATTTATTTACGAACTCCCTACCCCGGTCCAGCATTCACCTAGCCGGAAGTTTATACTTTCACAAAAAGAAAGAACGGCAGGGCATGCTGAACTGTTGAGGCTAATTGAAAAAGGAGTAATTGAGAAAACCGCCAGAGAGCCTCAGGAGTTCGTATCCAATATATTTACCAAAAATAAAAGCGATGGCGGGTGCCGCATAATTATAGATCTGACCGAACTAAATACTTCTGTTCAGTATGTTCATTTCAAAATGGATACCTTTGACACAGCTAGGCAGTTAATAGCCTATGGGTACTATATGGCATGCATTGACCTCAAAGATGCATACTATTCAGTACCAATACACAAGGATCATAGGAAATACCTAAAATTTATCTGGATGGAACAACTATGGCAATACAAAGCCTTGCCCAATGGGTTATCATCAGCACCCAGACTGTTTACCAAAATGTTGAAACCAGCTTTGGCCTACCTAAGAAAACAGAATCACACTGTAATGGCCTATCTTGATGATATCCTCATTGTTGGGGAGAATTTGGAAATGGCTACATTGGCAGTTTTAGCCACAAAACATCTTTTCCAAAAGCTGGGATTCATCATACATCCAGATAAATCAAAACTGAAACCCTCTACCACCATGGATTACTTGGGGTTTACCATAGACTCGGTGCAAATGTCTATCACTTTACCACCAAATAAAGCGGTGGACTTGATAGAGGCTTGCAGGAGCCTTACTGGCATCAGGGATCCATCCATACGGCAGGTGGCCAGGGTAATTGGGAAGATAGTGGCTGCTTTTCCCGCAGCACAATTCGGACCATTACATTATCAAAACCTACAAAGAGCTAAAATTATAGCTCTTAAAAGACATGCAGGCCATTTCGACAGGCCTATGAAATTGCCAGAAAAGGCAAAAACCGAATTAAATTGGTGGATGGAGAATGCTCAAAATTGTTCAAAACCCATCATTATCATCAATCCCTCGATCATCTTACAAACTGATGCCAGTGCCCAAGGTTGGGGAGCAACTAATACCACCACTAGTTGTGGAGGGAGATGGAATGCACTAGAACTAACCCAATTCAAAACACTGGGAATTAACCATTCAGAAATGCTGGGAGCATTTCATGGCCTTAGGGCATACTGCTCAGACATGCACAAAATACATGTTAGGTTACAAATTGACAATACCACGGTGGTGGCTTACATTAACCACATGGGTGGAATAAAGTCGATATCGTGTGATGAATTGGCTAACAATATCTGGCACTGGTGTCTGCAAAGAGAAATTTGGATTTCAGCCACTTACCTCCCAGGTAAACTAAATACAGTGGCAGACACCAGGTCACGCAAATTTAACGACAACATAGAATGGATGTTGGATCGAAAAGTGTTCACAGATATTGTAGAACGTTATGGGACACCAGATATCGACCTTTTTGCGTCCAGATTAAATCACCAACTGCCAACATATGTTGCTTGGGAACCAGACCCAGGGGCAGTAGCAATGGATGCTTTCACGCTACACTGGGGGGACTTGCTCTGTTATGCATTTCCCCCCTTCTGCCTCATTAGTCGGGTCTTGCAGAAAATCAGACAAGACTCCGCATCGGGTATTTTGGTTGTGCCCGACTGGCCTACCCAACCATGGTTCCCAATGGTACAGAAGATGGCCACAGAACCTTGTATTAGGGTCAATAAACGACCTAACCTGCTTATACATCCCGTCACAGGAGAACACCATCCATGTCATGACCGCATGGACCTGTTGATTTGCAGGTTCTGAAACGGCCACTTTTGGGGTACGGACTCACCAGCAGAACCATGGATACCATCTCAGCATCGTGCAGGGAGTCCACCCGTAAGCAGTACCTGACCTACATCAGGAAATGGGAAAAATTCTGCTCTGCAACCAACACTACCTACGAATCAGCAACCATTACAGAAGTTCTGGAATTCTTGGCAACCCTTCACCATGACAAAGGACTGAGCTATAGTGCCATTAACTGTGCCAGGAGTGCCCTATCGACCTACCTGGGCATGGGGAGTGACCAATTGGGCATTGGATCACATCCATTAGTATCAAAACTAATGAGAGGAATATACAATTCCAATCCCCCCAGGCCCAGATACAACCACACATGGGATATCGGCATAGTATTAACTATGCTGCGAGGATGGACACCTAACTCAGGACTTACCCTGGACAAGCTTACCTACAAGGTGGTAATGATCATGGCACTCGTCACGGCACAACGGGTCCAGTCCCTGCACAAATTAAATCTGGATGCCATGTCCATATCCAATGACAAAATCACCTTTTATGTGCAGGGGCTGTTAAAACAAGATCGACCCGGAACGTCTTGACATACTTTAGAGTTTCTAGCCTACCCGGCAGATACTCGACTTTGCATTGTCACTTTATTATCACGATACATCTCAGTCACAAAAAATCTCAGGGGCACGGAGAAAGCTTTGCTCATAAGCCACAAAAAGCCTCACCACAAAGTCACGGTGCAAACCATTTCTAGATGGATAAGGGTGGTTCTGCATGCGGCGGGGATAGATACTAATATATTTAAATCTCATTCCACCAGGGCGGCATCCACGTCGGCGGCTAGGATGATGGAGGTACCATTGGACCACATCCTGGCCACAGCGGGTTGGAGTAATGAGAGGACGTTTCATCGCTTTTATAATAAACCCGTGGCTTCCACTGACTCTTATGCAGGGAGAATTTTGAGCTCTGCCAAATAATTTACCCTTCATGGGATATATATTTTTGTGTTTGGTATGAATAAATACCTATTTTATTTTTCAGCCGGTGTTATGTCTGAATTACGTTCATCCTCTTATCCAACCATAGCGGTGTGTGAGCATGGAGTTTCCAGGGCATGAAATCACAGAGCTTTGAAATCTTCACGTAGTCACTCACGTGACTCCGAAGTAAAATAGTAAGATTAAATGAGAACTTACCAGTTTGAAGTTTGATCTTTATTTTATGAGGAGTTACGATGAGGGATTACGTGCCCTCCGCTCCCAGCCCTCTATTATAAAGATCAACTGGTATGGAAGTTCTCTCTTATCTTACTATGTTAGCCTACGTTGCCATCTGTGATTTCACACCACTGCTTTAAAGAATGTCGCGCATGCGTGCTGGCGGGGTCTTCACGTAATCCCTCATCGTAACTCCTCATAAAATAAAGATCAAACTTCAAACTGGTAAGTTCTCATTTAATCTTACTATTATACCTAACTGCTAAACATGTCATTTGCCTTTTTTATCGTATGGTGTGCTGTAAAACTGGCATAGTTTAGCTTATTATTATCATGTGTCCTGAGGTATAGTGAGAAGATTTTGTTTGTGTGCTGTCCAGTCAGAGAAAAGACTACATAGGAATACAATCAAGCCGCCACAGTCCATAGATAAAGGATAAAGGGTACAACATGCTGTACCCTTTTTTTCCTTGGCAAGGCTGCCAGCATAATAAAGGACCAGTCTCATCCCAGGCACTCCCTCTTTTCCCATCAGGTAAGACGTACAGAAACGTGGAATTGCATATCTTCAGATTCTGGGACAGTTTCTTCCTAGCTGTTGTCAGGCAACTGAACCATCCAATCACCAACTAGAGAGCGGGCCTGCGCTACCATCTACCACATTGGAGACCCTCAGACTATCTTTAATTGGACTTTACTGGACTTTATCTTGCACTAAACGCTATTCCCTTTATCCTGTATCTAATACACTGTAGACAACTTTATTGTAATCACGTATAGATTTTCCGCTGGCAATAATAAACTAAACTAAAATAAAACTAAACAAGTCCAGTTTTGCAGCACGCAAAATGATAGTAAAGGCAATTGATGTACATTGACAGTTAATATATAATCTATATTACTAAAAGTCTGATCTTGACCACTTCCTGTTGTTCTGTATATTGATTTTAGAAACAAAACGCTGCCACTTACGGCTGTGATTCTTGGCCATCTTACTCAGAGTCCCCCTCCACTACGCAGGACAAGAGGATTTTTCCCATCGATGAAAAATAAAAGAGTTATTAGTGTTTAAAAAATGTTGAGATTCTCTCTCCTGAAGGCCATGCCCCTTCCGGAGGGACTATAAAACCCGGAATGTTGAGTGCCTCAGTCTCAGCAAGATGGGGGAGTGAGAGGGTCATGTCTCTCAGTCTGAACTGTGAATAACACTGAACACATGTCTACTAAACTGAGTGGTTTTACTGATCTGTCAGTGCCCTTAATGTGGTTTGAAAATATAGTTTGGAAATCCTAAAGCTGTGTTGCCTTTGGTTTGGAAATGCTAAAGCTGTGTTGCCTTTGGTTTGGAAATGCTAAAGCTGTGTTGCCTAATTAAAGTTGCCTTGCCTAATTAAAGTTGCCTTGCCTTCTATATAATTAAAAGTCTAATCTTGACCACTTCCTGTTTGCGCTTTATAGTGATTTTAGAAAAAAAACGCAACCATGTACGGCTGTGATTTTTGGCCATCTTACTCGGTCTCCCTCCGCTCATCAGGTGCCGAGGATTTTTCCTATCGATGAAAAATAAAAGAGTTATTGGTGTTTTAAAAAAATGTTGATATTCTCTCTCCTGCCAATCACAAATGTTGATATTCTCTCTCCTGCTACGCCCCTTCTGGTGGGAGGGGGAGGGACTATAAAACCCAAATGTGTGGCCGTGACTCAATCTCTGCAAGATGGAGGAGGGAGAGGTCACGACTCGCTGTCTTTAGTGGCCTTGCACCCTGCTTGAAATTGTATGAAACTGCACTTGAATTTGGTGGCCTTGCACCCTGCTTGAAGTGGTAAGAAACTGCACTTGAATTTGATGGCCTTGCACCCTGCTTGAAATGTAATTTCAAGGAATAGCCGTGAGTCAACTGCCAGCCCACCAGCCGTGAGTGAGTGAGCTGCCAGCATAACAGACTTGACTGACTGAGCCGCCAGCCCAAGAATCCATTTGGCCCACAATGTCCATATTAGCGCTCTGGAAACCAGTCCCTTCAGCCCACATAATGCATACTAGCGTTCCCCCCCCCCCCCCCCACTGGCCACCAATATTGGAATTGGTGGAGAGGTGGAATATTGCGTTGGGGGATCAGACCTCCCGTGTGATGCTGGGACCCAACGGGTCCCACTTAGTCAAGTTATACTTAAAATTATGTAATAATCTGTATGTGCAATATAAAATATTAAGTGTGAAGAAAGTTACGCCCAGAGGGTGGCACAGCGGTGGAGCTGCAGTCTCACAGCACCAGAGACCTGGGTTCACTCCTGATTACAGGTGCTGCCTGTACGGAGTTTGCACGTTCTCCCCGTGCACTCTGGTTTCCTCACACATTTCAAATACGTACATGTTTGTAGGTTAATTGGCTTCTGCAAATTGTCGTAGTGTACGCGTGCGTGATCATTGGCCGGCGGAACACGGTGGGCCTGTTTCCATGCTGTATCTCTAAACTAACCTAAACTAAACTAAGTGGGGCCACTGTTATAACCAACAAAAGCTTTTCACTGTACCTCGGTACACATGACAATAAACTAAACTAAACATTTAGTGCAAAGTTAGAAACTTTCAGTTATAGTTTCAGTTTTCAGTTATAGAGACCATTAATTATTCAGCTGTTTTTTTTGTCTTTTTAATCCTCCTCTATTTACTCTTGTTAATATTCAGGTCGCCTCTGTACGCAGCTGCAGCTGATGACCCCTGAGCGTACTGCGAGACTAATAAAAGAAATGATGACTTCCTGCTGGCCTGGTCGAGAGATGACGGTTCAGTGGTTGCCAGGAAACGCGGAGAGGAAGCACCCACCATTGTCATGGCTGACAGCAGTATGGAGATATCTGTATCACAACTTCCCTGAAGATCTGACTCTGTTTGAGGAGTTGCCACTCATCCCGAAGAGGCGTTTGAGTGAATCCCAAAACGTGGTTCACCTTTTGCGTGTCCGATCTCCATCTCCCATAATCATGGAATCCGAAAATGAAACGCAGCTCCCCGAGTTCCTGGCAGAAGTCGTAGAAAAGCTCGGAGGAGTTGTCGTTAAAGAACTAGACCCATGTTTGCAGCACCCCCTTATGAAAAAATACATCCATTCACCTCTGCCTAGCAGCCTGCTGCAGATCCTGGATAAGGCAATGCCACAGAGGATTTCCAGTCAGGTCATGTTGCTGCCTCCAACACACAAAGTTGCACTTAGATCTTTCCTAGCTAGTTTGCCAGAGGTTAACGAGCGAGACAAGAAGATCCTTAAGGAACTAGTTATCTTTAATAAAATTGAACCACCCTCTGAGAAAGGTAGTCACAGTTTTATTGCGTTAAAAGGAAGTAAAGTCTTGCACCACACTGCAAAACTGCCCCCAGATATACGGATGTCTGGTACTGTCGTACACTGCACTGATGAAGCTTCCATTCGTTTGGTCACCTTGCTGAAAGTTGACCAATTAAAAAGTACTGACTGTCTAAAGATGATACTGCAAGACATTGAAAAAAGCTTTTATTCCAATAAGGATGTAATGGATATTGTGAGTTGGATACTCATCAACTTAGCCTTCCTCAAAGATGAAAATGCCTTGTTTATAGAATGGCTGAAGGCCTTGAAATTTATTTCTGTTTCTCAGGGAAGATTACTGTCCGCTAATGAACTGTTTGATCCTGAAATTGAAACACTGCAGAACTTGTTTTATGCTGAAGAAAAAGCAGTGTTTCCGCCGGTGAGCTATACCTCGATTCCGGATGTGTTGCACGCTCTGAGGCAGATAGGTTTAAAGAATGAAGATCAGTTGACGGAAAAAGAAGTCATTCAAGTGGCCAAACGAATTGAAGTTCTGCAGAGCAGTGGTAAGGTGCAACATGATCTGGTTAACAAAAAAGCCAAGACATTGCTCATGATTCTTCACAGGCAGAAGACTTTGTCGCTTTCATCTGGAGCAAAGTCAACCATACAGAAAGTAAAGTGGGTTCCCGTGTGTAAGACTCGCCCTCTGAATTACCCGCAGTCCCTTGCCTGGAAAGGGGACGTGTTATCTTTCCACAAGGCTTGTGAGATGTGGCATGTATCTGACGCAGTGTTGGTTGGCTCCGCCGTGCCTCTTGTGGAGAACATCTCTCCGGAAGTTCGGAAATTGCTGGGATTTTCCACAGAACCCAGTCTGAACAGGGTTTTGGGGCACTTGCAGAATGTCGTGGATTGGCACAACTCCAAGGACTTCAATAGTGACGAGTGGTACCAGTTTCAGCACTTCTTGCTTGACATTTATGACTTTATGCAAGGACACTTGGAGAAGGATAAAGAAGACTTCAAATCATTGACCTTTCCTTGGGTTTGGACTGGGAAAGTATTTACTGTACCTGAACACGTAACTATAAAACCAATACAAGATCTTGATCTGGAGCCCTACCTGTATATCTTACCAAAAACCATGGCTAAATATCGCAAGCTATTTACGTTCTTTGGAGCACTGGAAGAAATAACAACTGAACACCTCTTCGGTATTGTGAAGATCATGAAACATAAAAGCGACGGGGAAATCAGTGAGCAAGAAAGTAAACACAACTTGCTTCTGGTATTGAACATCTTGAAGTGGCTGTACATCAATCATGTTGCCGTTAACGTTGACACTCCAATACCTATTCATTACAGTAAAGATCCCAGCAAATTGGTGATGGAGCCCATTGAGAACTGTAGCTACTGCGACATCAAAGTAGACGATCTCAGCGACTTGCTTGACGATTCCTTGGAACCCATTAACTTGGTCCATGAGGACATCCCGATGAAGATGGCTCAGGCACTGCAGGTGCCATGCCTGAGCACCAGGCTCATTAACCCAGAGAATCTGGGCTTCGAGCAGTCAGGACAAAGGGAGCCGCTCACGGTGCGGATCAGAAACATCCTGGAGGAATACCCGTCAGTGGCGGACATCTTCAAGGAGCTCCTCCAGAACGCGGACGACGCGGAAGGGACGGAGTGCAGCTTCATGATTGACATGCGGGGCAACGCGGATATCCGGGAGAACCTTCTCGACCCAGGGATGGTGCAGTGCCATGGCCCCGCACTCTGGTCCTTCAACAACTCCGACTTCAGTGACGCCGATTTTGTAAACATAACCAGGCTGGGCGGCTCCCTGAAGCGGAGCGAGGTGGACAAGGTCGGCAAGTTTGGACTAGGTTTCAACTCCGTGTACCACATCACGGACATCCCTATAATTCTGAGCCGTGAGTTTATGATAATGTTTGATCCAAATATTAATCACTTGGGGAAGCATATTCGTGACAAAACACATCCTGGGATAAAGATCAATTGGAACAAACATCAGAAGAGGTTAAGGAAGTTTCCCAATCAGTTCCGGCCGTTTGTCAACGTATTTGGTTGTGATTTACCGCTCGACAGAGAGAAGCCATTTTGCTATATGGGAACGCTTTTCAGACTTCCTTTCAGGGTGGAGGAAGAGGCATTAGTCAGTGAGATCAGCAGTGTTTCCTATGGCACGGCCGATATCTATTCTCTCGTGGATGAATTCAGCCTGTGTGGCCACAGATTGATCCTCTTTTCCCAGAACGTCAACACCATGTTCTTGAAATACTTGCAGTCCGAAGAGTCAGATCCCAGTTTGGCTCCGACTCTGATTGCAATCAAGAAAATAGTTTGCTCGTCCAAAGCCGTGAACACGCCGATGAATATTTTGAAGGAGGCTGCAAAACTGATGAAGAGACTTGCTAGTAGCAGGCAGCTTCCTTCCGAGGCGCCTAGATGTGCCTGCATAGTACAGATCGTGGTGGATGAATTCCTTCAGGTGTTCCGAAGGGTAGTCGATCTCCAGTCGCCGCTCTTCCGGGGTCCGGAGGATGGGGCCTCGCCCTTCGTAGACTTCTCAGCCAAGGTGGCGCAGGGCAGAAAGAAGGCGAGCGGAGAGGCGGCCCCGGAGAAAGTGACCGAGTCCACCACTTGGCTCATCTGTTCGTGCATGGACACCGGGGAAGCTCTGATATTCTCGCTGCAAGAGAGCGGGCGGAGGCTGGGGCTTGTCCCTTGCGGCGCGGTCAGTATTCTGCTATCTGAGACGGAGGGCGGCAAGTGGAGCATTAAGACAAATGGCAGCGCTTTCGGTGAAGTGTTCTGCTATTTGCCTCTGAGGATTAACACGGGTTTGCCAGTCCATATCAATGGCTGCTTCGCGGTTTCGTCCAACCGCAAGGAAATCTGGAAGACTGATACAAAAGGCAGGTGGAACACCATTTTCATGAGGCACGTGATAGTCCAGGCATATTTGGAAGCCCTCGCTGTGCTGCGAGACATGGCCGTCAATGCAGAGCTTGATGACTACGACTATTACACCCTGTGGCCTGATATTACCTTGGTGCACGATGACTTTGCCGTGGTGTGGCAGGGCTTTTATGAAGACATCGCCAAAGGGCGAGGCAACAAGCTGACGGAGGTATTCTCAGATGGGACCTCTTGGATCTCCATCAGAAGCATAAGGTTCTTGGACGACACTTTGCTACGACGGCCGGTGGTGGGGCCCTTGGCCTTCAAGATCCTCCTGCAGTTCCTCAAGAAGGCCAAGCCTCAGCCCCTGTGTGCCGTGGAGCTCCCCCCATGGGTGCGGGCGGGTTTTGAAGAGGCGGGCTGCAGGAGCATATTGTTGGAGAACACCTTTTCAGAGAAGCAGTTTTTTACCGAGGCGTTTTTCCCGTACATCGAGGAGATTGAGGCGGATCTCCGCGATCCGTTGATGCTCTACGTCCTGGACGAGAAGGTGTTGGAGTTGTCGGGGCTCCTACGTTCCAGCTGTTGCATACCGTCCTCGGGGGAAGACCAGCAGTTGTCTGTCCCCTCAAGACTCATCCATCCCGAAGGCCGCGTCGCCAAGCTGTACGACATTAGCGACGGGAGATTCCCCTCTGGAACTCCACAAGACTACCTGAACCCAGTCCGTTTGGTGAAGCTCGTGCAGCTCGGCATGATCAAGGACGACATCTCCTGGGAGGATTTACTAGAACGCGCGGGGTCTGTTGCAGCGTTAAACGAAAGTGACCACGCAGCGGCTTGTCTACGCTGCAGCATCATTCTCAGCTTAATCGATGAGAAGCTCAAGTTTCGGGATCACAGAGCCAAAGACTTTGCAGCGAAGTTTCAGTCCGTACCTTTCCTTCCCTTCCTTAAAAAGCCCCCTGGTTTCTCATTGCATTGGAAAGGAAACAATTTCCAACCAGAGACTCTCTTTTCAGCCAAAGAGGTTTATCCACTTGAGTACCAAGATGTGGTTTGCCTTCTGCACCCGATTCTAAATGAAAGTCCTCCCAGTAAAGGATGTGGCAGTCTGTCCTCGAGTGTTAAGGACTTCTTGGGGCTGTTGAAGAAGCCACCTATCCTTGTAGTGTTGGAGCAGCTGAAGACAGTCGCGACAGGGTTTGATGGCATCACTCTGTGCCAGGAGAACATCACAAACGCTTGCTACAAGTATCTCCACGAAGCCATGATGAAGAACGAGACGGCAAAGGTTCAGATCAACGGGGAGCTTCAAAGCTTTGCCTTTGTTCTGGTGGAGAACACGTACGTCGAGTCGGCGAAGGTGTCTTTCCACTTGAACTTTGACGCGACTCCGTACCTTTATCAGCTGCCGAACAAGTACAGGAACAATTTCCGCGAGTTCTTCGAGAAGCTGGGCGTTCAGTCCTCGTTCACGGTCGAAGACTTTGCGTCGGTCCTTCAGGTTTTGAAAACTGAATCTGGCCGTGAGCCGCTGAAGGAGAACGATTTCCAGCTCTGCCGAAGAATCATCAGTGAGGGTGTCTGGGGACTGATCCGCGAGAAAAACCGAGACTACTGCAAGCGGAAACATGGGACTCTTTTGTTACCGGATGGCGAGAACTTTCTCTTACCAGCTAAATCTCTGTGTTACAATGATTGTCCATGGATTCGAGTGAGTGATAAGAGTGTGAAATATTGCCATCCGGACATACCAAGAGAGGTGGCAGTCAAACTTGGGGCAATGCCAAAGCGCCACAAAGCTCTTGAACGTTACGCTTCCAACATTTGCTTCAGTAGTCTCGGCAGTGAATTTGGACAGAAGGAGAAACTGACCAGTCGCATTAAGAGCATTCTCAATGCTTATCCATCCGAGAAAGAAATGCTTAAAGAGCTACTTCAAAACGCAGATGACGCCAAAGCCACAGAGGTCTATTTCATCTTTGACCCGAGGGAACATCCAGGAGATCGGATCTTTGATGAAAAGTGGGCCCCGCTCCAAGGCCCAGCAGTTTGTGTGTACAACAACCAACCCTTCACAGAAGATGACATTAGAGGGATTCAGAACCTTGGGAGAGGGACAAAGGAAGGGAATCCTGGAAAGACCGGACAATACGGGATTGGATTCAATTCTGTATACCACATAACGGACTGCCCAGCATTCATTTCTGACAACGATGTACTCTGCATCTTTGATCCCCACGCAAGATATGCTCCGGGATCTACCAACGTTAGTCCCGGACGAATGTTTAGAGATTTGGACTCGGACTTTAGAACGCAGTTTCATGACGTATTGAGCCCGTTCTTAGGTAACCTCTTCAAAATGGAGAATGCTACGATGTTTCGGTTCCCGATCAGGAATGCCGAGATGTCCAAGATATCGGAGATCTGCCAAGTCCCAGTGTCGGATCAGATGGTTCAGAATCTTTTGGACAAACTGCGCAGCGACGGAGCAGAGCTCCTCATGTTTCTAAATCACATGGAGAAGATTTCGATTTGCGACATCGAGAAAACGACGGGAGAATTAAATGTCCTGTATTCGGTGAAAGCCAATATCACAGATACGGACAGGCTGAAACGGAAGCAGTTTCACGCGTCGGTGCTTGACAGCGTAAATAAAAGGAAACAGCTCGGACAGATACCGGTTCAGCAGATCACCTATGCGATGGACATTGAAGATTCTGAAGGCAACCTCACTACCTGGTTGGTCTGCAACCGGGCCGGGTTCTCCAACATGGAGAAAGTTTCAAAGTCCGTCATATCGGCTCATAAAAACGAGGACATCACCCTTTTCCCCAGGGGCGGCGTGGCTGGCTGCATCAGTCACAATTACAAGAAGCCACTTCGAGCTTTCTGCTTCCTGCCACTGTCCCTGGAAACGGGGTTACCCGTTCATGTGAACGGGCACTTTGCTTTGGACTCGGCAAGGAGGAATCTGTGGCGGGATGACAATGGCGTAGGGGTGAGGAGCGACTGGAACAACAATCTCATGACCACCTTGATTGCCCCTGCCTACGTGGAACTCCTGGTTCAGATTCGAAAGCGATACTTCCTGGGCTCCGACCCTACGATCACTGTCCTGCAAAACACGCCCAACCACGTCTTGAAGGACTTGTTAAAGAAGTTCCTGACCTTCTTTGCCACCAACAAGCAGGACATACAGCCGGATTGGCACTGCCTGGTGAGGTCCCTCTACTGCTGTCTTCATGATGATCTCAAACGTCTCCTTCCGGTGGTGCGAGTCCCCAACGCGGACAGCGGAGAGCTGAACCCCACCATTTTCATCAGCTGGGTGAACACGTCCTTGGCGAACAGAAATGGGTCTTTCTTTGACAACTTGCTGCAAGATGAGCTGCAGCACATGAAGAGCACGGAATACAACATTGCGGTTCGCAAGACAATCGCCGAGAATGTCTACAGGCTGAAAAATCTGCTGCTCGACATAGGATTCAACTTGGTGTACAGCTCCGACGAGACTTCAAACATTTACCTGTGTTTCCGGGAAGCTGGGATCCCAGTTCACTACGTGACGCCGGCAGATGTGCGCGAATTCTTGCACACCTTCACGTCTCCAGACTCGAGCTGCCACATCGGGAAGCTGCCCTCCCGACTGCACCAGACTGCGCTGAAGCTGTTCCACAACCTGAAGCTTCTGGTTGACTACTGCTTCAAGGATTCGGAAGAGAATGAGATCAGAGTGGAAGGACTTCCTCTTCTCCTCACCCTGGACAATGTCATGCAAGTCTTTGATGCCAAGCGCCCCAAGTTTCTGACCACCTACCACGAGTTGGTATCATCCCGCAAAGAGCTCTTCATGAACACGCTTTATATGAAGTACAACAATATCCTGCTCAACTGCGGTGTTGCAAAGGCTTTCGAGATAAGCAGTTTCGCAGAGCTGCTGTCATTTGTGCTCCCGAGGGACTACAGAACGAGGTTCGTCGTGAAGTTGAAAGACAATTTTGTGAGCGAGTCGTGGCTGAAGACCTGCTGGCATTTCATCAGCGACGCTATTTCGGTGAAAGAAGGCGAAGCGGAGATCAGGCCGACCTTTGAAACCATCGTCGAGGTGTTGAAAGACTGGGCTTTGCTGCCGGGTACCAAGTTCACGATGTCCAGCAACAGGATGCTAATGCCAGAAAGCGAAGTACTGGTGCCACTCAGTTTAATGTACGTTTCCATCTTCCCAAGCGGCCAAAACGAAAAGGTCTTCAGCACACTGATGAAAGTGGGCTGCATTCAACTGGCGTTGAATAAAATCTGCTCGAAAGAGAACCTTTTGGTCTCCCAGTTGGCGTCACACTCAGCGAACGTTGAGAGTCCCGATAGCATTTTGAAGGCCCTCGATTACATGAACCGAACATCAACACTGAGGACAAATCTTCTGACGGACAGTGACTTTGAAGTGCTTCTGATGTACTTCAATTCCAACTTGAATCAACTGGCAGCTCAGGATGACAGTAAGATCCTGAAGTCTCTGCCTTGTTTTAAGGCCATAAATGGAACCTATATCAGCATCTTGAAGTACGGCTCTTGCTTTGTTCTCACAAAAAACATTCCCCTGGCCGAAATAGAACGTTGGACAATGTCCACCAACTTTGCCTTTCTTGCGGACAATCCTCAGCTGAAAGACTTGTACGGTTTCCTCAACTGCATTCCTGTGGATGACCTAGAGGTCTACTTGAAGCACTTGCTGCCAAAGTTTGATAACCTCACCACTGCGGCTAAGATTGAACATCTAGTGCACCTGAAGAAGAAGCTATCCAATCTGGACGAAGGCACACCAGTCAGGCAGCAACTGTTTGAGAAACTTGAAAGCCTTGCAATCATCCCGGACTCCTTCAATCGCCTGAAGCCCGCAAAGAATCTTTACGACCGGACGGAGAATGTTTTCAAAGTCATGTTGCCCGAGAGCGCTTTCATCCCTCAAGACTTTTTCCGGCGACTGGAACAGATTGAAAAACCCAAGAACCGCGCTGCCTTCCTCACTTCCTGGATAACGTTCTTTCGAAGCATCGGCCTGAAGCACACGGTCTCCCAGCAACAGTTGCTGCAGTTTGCGAAGGAGACTGGAACCCGGGCTCAAGCGGAGAATTGGCCCAAAGAAACGATACAGAACAAGGTTGACGTTCTGCTAAACCATATATTTCAAGAGAGGACTGATCTGTTTACCGGGACCTTTCTTAAAGACCTTTCATTGATACCGTTCATCTACCCAGAACGTGCTGCAGCACAGCTCTTGAAACTTCATCCTCAGTACCAGGAACTCAATGGGATTCTCTCCTTAATATGTTTCAGTGGGGCTCAAGTCAATCCCAAATTCAAGCAGGCTGACGTCATGCAGTTATTGTGGACATCCTGCCCCATCCTCCCGGAAAAGGCAACACCTCTGAGTATTAAGGACCAAAAAGATAGCAAACTTGATAAGCAGGAACAGGTGGAGGAAGTTCTGGCAATGTTAAACGTCAGTCTGGATCCACCGCTGGACAAAGTCATAAGTAACTGCAAAAACATCTGCAACATTGCATCTCCAGAGGATGACATGATTAAAACGAGAGTCAAAGTGTTGCAAAGTACTTACGAGTTCCTGAACGCTGAGAAAAAAGATTTCCGCCTCCACCTTCGAGGTGTTGCCTTTGTCATGGTTGAAGATGGTTGGAAACTACTCAAGTCCGAAGAGGTGGTCATAAATCTTGAAAACGAGTCAGATTATAAACCCTACCTGTACAAATTGCCTTTGGAACTCGGCAGCTTCCACCAGTTGTTCAAACTCCTTGGCACTGAAGACATAATTTCGACCAAACAGTACGTTGAGGTTTTGGGGCGTATTTTTAAGTTATCCGAAGGGAAGCACTTGGAACCAAACGAGATGAGGACTGTGAAGAGGGCTGTATCTGGACTGTTCAAGAGCCTTCAAAATGAGCCGATCAAAGTCAGAATTGATCTGGAGAATCTCCGCGACTTAGGCCTTTACCTCCCGAGTAACGATGGGAGATTAACAAAGTCGAACACGCTGGTTTTTGACGATGCGCCCCATTATAAGAGCCGGATGCAAGGGAACGTGGGCATGCTAATGTTGGTGGACCTCAGCCAGTGCTACTTGGGAAAGGACCACGCATTTCACACCAAGCTGATCATGCTCCTCCCTGCCAAACTGAGACCCAGGCTACTTGGTGGAATCTTAGAAGAGATCCTGGACGAGGAGACGCCAAAGATATGCCATTTCGGGGCCCTCTGTTCGCTTCAGGGTCGTCTGCAGTTGCTGCTCTCCTCCGAGCAGTTCATCACGGGTTTAATCCGGATTATGAAGCACGAGAACGACAACGCGTACCTGGCAAACGAAGAGAAAGCCAATCGGCTCTGCAGGGCCTTGCGCGAAGGGCTGAAGGTTTCGTGCTTTGAGAAACTGCAGACGAGCCTTCGAATAAAAGGGTGCAGTACGATTCCTCGGAGTAAAAGTGAGACGTTGGCTTTCTTGAAGAGATACGGAAACGCTGTGATACACCTGTACATCCAGCACGCAGAAGGCAAGGATATTAATTTTCTATTAGCCCTGGCAATGACCTTTAAAACTGCCACTGACAACTTGATTTTGGATACATCCTACCTAATAGCCATGCTTGGCTGTAATGATATCTACAGGATCAATGAAAAACTGGACAACTTAGGAGTTAAATATGATTCTTCTACTGAACGTTCAAAACTTGAGCTGCCTCTGCCAGGAACACCTATATCAGCGGAGATCCATTATCTGCTGCTCATGGACCCTCTAAATGTGTTCTACCCTGGCGAATATGTTGGGTACCTTGTCGACGCTGAGGGAGGCGATATCTATGGATCGTACCAACCAACGTACACCTACGCAATCATTGTGCAAGAGGTGGAACGGGAAGGAGCTGAGAACTCCAGCTTTCTGGGCAAGTACTTCCAGATAGACATCGGCTACAGTGAATACAAAATTGTAAGTTCGCTCGACCTGTATAAATTCTCCAGACCAGACGAAAGTTCCCAAGGAAGAGATAGCACGCCCACCACCCCTACGAGTCCCACCGAATGCCTTTCCCCGGGTCTCAGGCCGATTCCTCCCCATTTTCCTGGAAGGGAAAGCCACAGAGCTTCGACCTCAAGACACCAGTCTCCAAAGAAGATCAAGCTTCATGCCTTACCCGAGATCCTCCGCGAGGTCACCATGGTGCTGGAGCAGGCATGGCGGCTTCCCGAGTCCGAAAGGAAGAAAATCATACGCCGCTTGTACCTCAAGTGGCATCCCGATAAAAACGCGGAGAACCTGGAGATTGCCACCGAGGTCTTCAAGCATCTGCAGAATGAAATCAACCGTCTGGAGAAGCAAGGGGTAGGAGGTTCTGAATTCAGCACGGACAGAACTTCCAGAAGAACCTACTCGTCAGCCCGCTTCCAATCGGAAAAGTTCTCCTTTCAGCGGTTTTACACGTCCTGGAATCAGGAAGCAACCAGCCACAAGTCCGACAGGCAGCACTTTAAAGCCAGATTTGCCTCCGCCTCTGGTTCATCCCATTCCCCCCGGTTTTTTGTGCCTCCAACCTTCAAAACTGTGGGCAACCCCATCGAGGCTCGCAGGTGGCTCAGGCAAGCGCGGGCGAACTTCTCTGCGGCCAGGAACGACCTACACAAGAACGCCAACGAGTGGGTCTGCTTCAAGTGCTACCTGGCGGCCAAGCTTGCCCTGATATCGGCCGAATACGCAGTCAAGGGAAAGTCGGACAAAGACGTCAAACCGACAGCACTTGCACAGAAAGTGGAGGAGTACAGCCAAAGTCTGGCAGGACTTGCCACCGACGTAAATAAACTTGAAGCATACGGTGTGGATGGACTAAGAACCCGCTATCCAGATCTCCTCCCTTTCCCCTTAATCCCAAATGATAAATTCACTACGGAAGTGGCAATGAGGGTGATGGAATGCACTGCACGCATCATCATAAAACTTGAAAATTTCATTCAACAAAAACTGTAAACCTGCAAGAAAAACTGTAAGATTATACGTTGGTAAGATTAGCGATCACGTAAACACTAATCAGGATAACATTTCACATTACATTTCTATCAGCTCCCTGCAATTAACGCAAACGGAAGGATTTTATTATTTGAGTTAAAACATCTATTCCTTCTCTAAACTCAGGGCGGCACACTGTGGCGCAGAAGTAGAGTTGTTGCCTCACAGAGCAAGGGACCTGAGTTCGATCCAGTATGGAGTTTGTACGTTCTCCCTGTGACCACTTGAGTGCTCCGGTTTCTCTGGGTGTTCCGGTTTCCTCCAACATTCCAAAGACGTACAGTTTTGTAGGTTAATTGGCTTCTGTGAATTGTAAATGGACCCTAGTGTGTAGGATAGTGCTCGTGGATGAGCTGATTGCTGGTTGGTGCGGCCTCGGTGGGCCAAAGGGCCTGTATCCTCGCTGCATCTCTAAAGTCTAAAGTAAAGATATTTTAACCCAGATAATAAAATGCTCACGAAATGTTCATATAATCTGTTTAGATTATCCTTGTTTCAAAAATTAAAACTGAATTAGCACTGTCTTTGTTGCAATGGTTCTGAGCCTATTGCCTTATCTAAATGGCAAAAATCTTTTTTTATTTTATTCACACATCAGATCATAACTAGTTTGCTGTCTGCAGGCTCTGTATATGAAATGCATCGACAAAGTGCAAATGATTGTTTTATCATGCAAATTATCTTCATAAAGAATCAACATTAATTAGTCATCCAGAGAGTCAATTAGTCATCCAAAGAGCAGCATGGTGGCACAGAGGTAAGGCTGCGGCCTCACAGCGCCAGAGATCCAGGTTCAATCCTGACTTTGGGTGCTGTCTATACAGAGTTTGTATATTGTTCCCTGTGACAGCGTGGGTTTTCCTCAGGTGCTCCGGTTTCTCCTGCACTCCAAAGGTTTGTAGGTTATCTTTGGTAATTATTGTAAATTGTCCCTAGTGTATAGGATAGCGCTAGTGTATGGGGATCGCTGGTTGGGGCAGACTCGGTGGGCTGAAGGACCTGTTTCCGTGCGGTATTTCTAAACTAAAGTTGTCCTCCATGTAAGTTTGTGATCAGTTCTATGGTCCACATAGAATGTACAGCACTGGAACAGACACTTTGGCCCACAATGTATGTGCCAAGCATGATGCCAAGTTAAATTAATCTCACCTGCATGCACATAATAGCTAAAAAAATTATTAGGACCAATAATTAGGACCATGTGTATTAAGCCATATATGAGTCTGAATAAAATTGGTCAGATTCAATAACAGAAAATAGTGTTTTTCCATAGAGTTAGTTCATATTCAGTCCATTTATCAATTGAATTATTATCCTACCATTGGCATCTGCTCACACGAAAAAAAAAGTAAGTGTGAGCAGTGACTTTAACCCTCTCAAAACATTTTCATGGCCTTTGCACTTTTTGGACACCATGCCACCGTGATTTGAAAATGTTCTTTTCAAGTAACTGTGCTTTGCTTTTAAGGGAAGTTTGTTTTTTACAAAAGATGATATTCCCACATTAACTGTAATTTTCAACATGAAAGCCATGTCATACAAATTGGATAAGCATGATCAGAGTAAGCCTTTCTCATGCGTCAGTGGTGAAACCCTGTGATTTTTTTCATGCATCTTTATCAGCTGCAGCACTGCAGTCCAGGGTAAAGCTGAAGTGTGTAACACTGCTGGAATCTAGCTGCTGCTCCCGACAGAAATGCGGGCAAGCTTACCTTCCGTAATTTTAATGCCTTAAATACATGCAACAGATTATAGTAACTTGCACTAGATTAATTCAACCCACTCCTTTTGTGGAGAGAGGAGAGGGTTAGGATTTAATTTTCAATTAATGCTTGCAATTGAAGTAACAGTGGCTGTTATTAAGTAAATACATTTTGGGCTCTATATACAATGGAAATCTTGAAACACACATTCAATACAATAGAAATCGTGACATGCACTTTCTATGAGCATTCACCAATACAGACTGGATCCAAACACTGGACTATGTCTATATGTTTCACACCATAGTTTTATAGCAGTAATTCATTGTTTGCAAACGATCACAGGTTTGAAACCTGCTAAGTTATATTTAATTGTAAAATGAAAACAAGACGGTCATTTTCTATGTGCATTATTGTGTAATATTTTTGTTCAAGATATTTGAGTATTTCCTGACAGTTATCCAAAAAAAACTTGTTCACTAAATCAACAAGGCGTTGTAATGGGCTGATGTATTTTTGATTACCGTATGTGATATTTTCTGCCATTCATAATGTGTGATTTAATGTATTCTCAGTTTTAATTTTATATTGTATTTTAGTGAACAAATGGCAGAGATGCTGAACTGCAGAACAACTTTATATTTTTAATGCAATTTGTCTATTTTGTTTAATATTTCTCATTTTCTAGGATTTATTGAAGGAATGGGATAACTTGTTTGTCATCAGTGTGTTCATACTGAATGTCAAAACAAGACATGCTTTTTATTTTAAAATCAGCATTAGGCACCTTTTTTTACATCCAAGTTCATTGATTTCAGTGGCGAAAAAGTTTAAAACTCTCATTGGAGTTTCTTTTCACTAATTTTGAGAACTGTTCCAGTATTTCTGCAAAAAGATTGCTTACAAACTTTTCTATTGAAAAGCTTAGCTTCTTCTTTACAATATTTTTTCCACTATGTGAGTGAAGGCCAGGAAGCAGATATAAACCATTCATTTAATTTTCATTCACTGCCTTCTGGAATACCCATGCATTTTGTTATATGCGCAGAGTCAGCGTGGAAAAGGGTTCTAGGGCCCAACTTTCCGACACCGACCAACATGTCCCATCAACACTAGTCCCACCTGTCTGCGTTTGGCCAATATCCCTCTAAACCTTTCCTACCTAAATGCGCAGAGTCATATTAGAGTACCTGCCTAAATGTGTTTTAAATGTTGCTATAGTATTTGCTAATGTATCTTGTCACGCCTCGTTACACTTAATTTATCTAATCGTATTACATAAAAGGATGCAAAGTGCTTGAGTAACTCAGTGGGACAGGTGGCATCTTTGGAGAACATGGACAGGTGATGTTTCTGGTCAAGCCCCTTCATCAAACTCTCCAGAGTCATCCACTGTCATGCTCTCTAGTGCTGTCTGCTGCATGACCCGCTGAGTTACCCCAGCAATTGATATCCTTTTGTGTATTAACCAGCATCTGCAGTTCTTTGTTTCTACTTTCCAATCTTATTACATTCCCTCTGAGGAAACGCTTCTGTTTTTACCAAACATATTTTTCCTTAAACAAGATTAAAACTGAGGCACATTTAGATACTTTCTCTGACCAAGCACAATGTTCTACAGTGGTACCACATCACCAGTTTCTAACAACACTTGTAATACCTGTGCGACTTTCTACATTGATATTTGAAAAGCAAAAGAGTTTGGCTTTATTATTATTTTCTTGTACATCATTTTAAGCTCTAGAGTTAGAGTTATGATAGAGAAGTTAGAGAATGTTGCTGCCTCAGCTGTTTTAGAGCATATATCATGACTTTAAGCAGAAATATGTGATCAGTACTCTGGACATTGAAACAAGCAGGGTTGTGTATCAAGTTAACTGTCACGTTTACTTTGATATTCAACAGTGCCATTTAGGAACATGATTATGTGCAGTACATGCTGTCTCAGTTGATTTTGCTGTTGTGTACATTTGACGGAACTGTTACTGCAAGACTATGGTGTGATGTTTACTGGCAGCAGGTAAATTAGGCGTTGGCTGCTGTGATAAATGCATTTTTGAAGACAGATTGTAGTACTGCTTTTGAATCTGGAGCAGTGTAGCTCTCTCTGCTGATGTACTAAGTACCACAACTACAATAAAGCAACTTCAGTATGCTTGTGCCTTCATTATTGTAATAGTTGCAATAACTGTAGAAACACATGTTTCATGAAACTGCAGGTTCCATGCTGTTTACTTGCTTCAGCCTTGTATCTCTTCTCGTGCTTTTTGCACTTTTGCTGAACGGTTGCGCTCGGTCTACCAAGGCCTGCTGGATCTCGCTGTTGCTAATCGTTTTAACTTCCCTTCCCTTTCCCGTACTGACCTTTCGGGTGATGCAATGACATGGTGGTAGAGTTGCTGCCTTACATTTTCAGAGACCCGGGTTCGATCCTGACTACAGGTGCTGGGATTGGACAGGAAACATGTTCCCGATGTTCGGGGAGTCTAGAACCACGGGCCACAGTTTAAGAATAACGGGTAGGCCATTTAGAACTGAGACGAGGAAAAACTTTTTCACACAGAGTTGTGAATTTGTGGAATTCTCTGCCACAGAAGGCAGTGGAGGCCGTTTCATTGGATGCATTCAAAAGAGTCATGGGCCTGTCCCACTTAGGTGATTTTTCAGGTTGCCGGGAGTTGCCTGAAAAACCAGCAAATGGTAGCAATGTTACAAAATTTTGAGATTTAAAAAATCAAGTGCAATTTATCCCATCAGATAAAGCATAAAAAGAAGTTTAATTTGACACCTAATTTACTTTCATATCTTCAGTATTAAGAAAGTTATGGCCATTTTCATACTCGGAAATTAGCATCTTGCTCCCCATTGCCTTTCAATTGACTTAACTCAAAAGCTGTGATCTGGAAAAGTTAAAAGCCCATAACGTTCTTAAAAATTAAGAGAACTCAATGAAATTTTCAGTTATTATAGATTGAAGCATTCTGAAACAAATATTAAACAATCTTACTTGGATTACCTGAAATTAAAGCATATAATTAGTTAGTTATCTAATTGTAGCTAATTACAAAATTCAATGAGTAGATCTAAACATCTATCCATTTCTTAAGAAAAGATACACATTTTTTAAAATTGCCTAAGTGTCCAAATAACATTCACACAATAATCCACAATATAACATAATTTTTAAATCTCATTTTCATGAATTTCTGGGCCAAATGGAAGGAATTTAGTGTTTGATTCCTGTAAATTAATGGCCATTTAAATCAACTAGCGAGTGGGTTTTAGTGGAATGCGGTGGATTAGAATGTTGCGGTTAGCGGTGAAGTCGGGAGGAAAAATATTGTTTGTTCATACATTTTTTGGGACCCCATTTTGCAACATAAAAATATTATTAAAGCCTCCCGAAAAAACAACTTTTAATATAAAAATAAACTATTTACCTTTTTTTCCTACGGAAAATCCTTCCGGTTGTCAGTTCTCACGGCTTTTGAAGGTGATTTTTAAATTACTCTAGTTAATAAATAATTTAGAGTAATTTAAAAATACCTTCATTGATGAAATGTCGGAGCGATTTTTCTTCCGCAACGAAATCGCCCGACATTCATCGATTATCCCAGACTGTCGAAAAACGGCACTTTAAGCCTGACCCCCTCTGAAAGGCGCCAAAGTCGCGCACACGGGGAGCGGCAGAACTGCAGCGCCGCTAAAGGTAAGTTTTGCAACATACCTACAAATGGAATGGCAATTGTCAGAGTGGAACACACACACACACACACACAGTGCAAAGCCAAGGTGATACAGGCACACACCGCGATGAACAGGAAGGTTGGCGCTGTAATTAAGACGGCTAAAGTACAGTGTACGGTAAGTCGTGAAAAAGAGGTGGTGGGGAGAAGGAGTGGAGACAACTTTTAAGAAGCCAGAGATACACGGCTGTGAAGCTCGGCGGACATTTAACATTACCGGTCGGTTATACTTGGTTCTGAAATCTGCTGCTTACGTTTTTTTCCCCCCAATGAGCCAATGAAATTCACCGCTGCCTACGGCACGAGTATTCTCACTACTCCAAGGCGTGTTCATTCACGTTGAAAAATTTGCGGCAATTATAATGAGGCTGCGATTAATTACCAGAATGTGGGAACTCCTCACGACCATGAAGGCGACTCCCTGACAACCACATGCGACCATGTGGCGACTGCATAGTCCCCTGCAGTCACCTAAAAAGTCGCCTAAGTGGAATAGGCCCATTAGGGATATGGGGTACTGATTATGGATGATCAGCCATGATCACATTGAATGGTGGTGCTGACTCGAAGGGCCAAATGCCCTATTCCTACACCTATTGTTTATGTATCTATGTATGCTGTCTGTACGGAGTTTGTATTTTCTCCCTGTGACCGCGTGGGTTGTCTCCAGGAATTCCGATGTCCTCCCATACTCCAAAGACATGCAGGTTTGTAGGTTAATTGGCCTATGTAAATTACTGTAGACCTTGGAGATACAGTGCGAAAACAGGCCCTTCGGCCCACCGTCCATGCCAAAGAGCAATCACCCCGTACACTACTATCCTACACACTAGGGACAATTTACAATCTTTACCAAAGCCAATTAACCTACAAACCTACGTATTTGGGATGTTAGAGAAAACTGGAACACCCGGAGAACAACCACGCGGTCACGGGGAGAAAATACAAACGTCATACTGCCAGCCCCCGGGGTCAGGATCGAACCCGGGTCGCTGGTGCTGTAACTCTACCACAGTGCCTCCATGCCATATTAACCCTCATTTCCATGCTGACTTTTTGTGTGGCACAGCGGTAAGTTGCTGCCTTGCAGCGCCAGAGACCCGTGTTCGATGCTGACTACGGGTGCTGCCTATACGACGTTTGTATGTTGTCCCTGTGACTGCGTGGGTTTCCCTGAGTGCTCCGGTTTCCTCCCACATTCCAAAGACGTGCAGGGTTGGAGGTTAATCGGCTTCTGTAAATTGTCTCTGGTCTGTAGGATAGAGCTAGTGTACAGGCGTACAGCGTGGACCCAGTAGACTGAACGGCCTGTTTCTACACCACAGGATATTCATGCAATTTGCCCTCTTCTGCCTTGTAAACCAGCATCTGCAGTTCCTTCCTCCACTTGCTGACCAGCGATCACTCCATACACTCCAAAAAATACCTCTCAAATTATAATTCTGACATGTAATCTTTTTGGGTGTCATTCTAAAAACATCACTATAGAACATAGACATGTGCAGCACAGAAACATGCCCTCTGGCCAACAATATCTGGACTGCGTCCTTTAGGATAATAAAAAAAGGTGTTAATATTTAGAACGGCCATATTGCCCTTTTGGGTATAGAAGTAACAAAAAAACTGATATTTCTGTTAAGTCCCGCAAAAATGAAAAATGCACATTTAAAGTTTGGCACTGGGTGATATGCATTTAACCACCACAAGAGGGCAACGGGATGACATCTAATGATTCATGCAGCACGTTAACTAACAGACAAAGTCTGAAGAAGGGTCTCGACCCGAAACGTCGCCTATCTCATTCGCTCCTTAGATGCTGCTGCACCCGCTGAGTTTCTCCAGCTTTTTGTGTAACCCTCGATTCTCCAGCATCTGCAGTTCCTTCTTTAACATAACAGACAAAGTCTTTAGGCTTTACTTTAGACTTGAGATACAGCGTGGAAACAGGCCCTTCGGCCCACCGAATCCACACTGACCGATGATTACCCCATACACCAGCACCATCCTACACATCAGGAATAATTTAAAATTTACAGAAGCCAATTAACCTACAAACCCGTTGGAAGGAACAGCAGTTGCTGGTTTACACCGAAGATAGACACAAGATGTGATGGAGTAACTCAGTGGAACAGGTAGCATCTCTGGATAGAAGGAATGGATCACATTTCGGATCGAGAGACGTCTTCAGACTGCAAACTTGTATGTCTTTGGAGCTTGGGAGGAAACCAGAGCACCCGGAGAAACCCACACGGTCACGGGGAGAACGTGCATACAAATTACAGACAGCATCCGTCATCAGGATCGAACCTCGGTCTCTGGCGCTGTAAGGCAACAGCTCTACTGCTATGCCACTGTGCTGCCCACTCTACACCCTGTCCAAATCCTTCATGCAATCAGGTGAACAGAAAATGCACATACCCCATATGCGGTTTAACCAAAGTCCTGTAAATCCACAAAATGACAGCGAGCCACTGAGCTGGACAGTACATTAATAGGGATAAAATCATCACACAGACAAAGATAGGGTAAGCGTAATTTTATTTTTACACATTTCAACATAGCTTTATAAAAAGACTAAGAAAGGGGACTGTAGCTTTAATACTGTGGTTCACATACAGATTTTACAAACTGGATATTTTATTCCACATCGTAGTTTTGTACAAAAAAGCACAGCTCTTGTCGTTCAAATGTTATTGCAGTAAAAGAAAAAGAGTTATTGCATAGAGATCTAGCAGACACAGGTCAAAATCACCCCAGTTCCTGCTGTTAAATGTATCAAAATGTAATTAAATACAATGTACTTTTATCATTAAAAAATGAATTGCTCGGATTGGCGCAAGGAGTTGGTAGATGTAGAGGTCAGACTGATGCACGAATAGAAAATATTGATCTGTATTTCAGAGACTCATAATTCTTTCCTATAAAAAATGTTTCGATATAGGAGCTGAGAAACTGTTGGCACTAAATCTCATTCCAATCCATTATGTGGGGCTTTAAATAAAGTTGTCCCTGCACCAAAGACAATTGAGCCCAAGCCACGCTTCGCATCCACTGTTGGGAGTTGAAATGAACGTTCTGAATTGTGCTCTTTTTATTTGTCCATTTGTAAGCAGATTGTTTTTCGAGGGTAGTCAGGGGTTTCGGTCTAATATCTTGGGTTGTAAGACGTGCTCATGGATGGAAGTCGTTCCCGGCATTCTGCGTGATGCCACGGCACGGACTCTTGCAGCTGCGTTTATTTTGGGAGGTGTTTTCAGGAAGCAGCAGGGGCGAGGGGTCGGGAATGCGGAAGGGGGTCGGGGAGAAGCCGCGCTGCTCACTGGCAGACCCGACTGTTTTCCTGGCAGGTGGATCCGACCCCGGCCACGGACAGGTAGAGCATCCCATCCGGACACACGCACACCTCGAACAGTCCCTCAGAACTTCCCGGTCCTCCCTGTGACCCGTGAGGCAGCTTCGGCAGTTTCACCGTCTCCGCATCCAGCACCACCTATTAATAGCAATGTTACAAAATTTTGAGATTTTAAAAATCAAGTCTGCAATTTATCCCATCAGATAAAGCACAAAAAGAAGTTTAATTTGATACCTAATTCACTTTCATGTCTTCAGTATTAAGAAAGTTATGACCATTTGCATACTCGGAAATTAGCATCTTGTTCCCCATTTCCTCTCAATTGACTTAACTCAAAAGCTGTGATCTAGAACAGTTAAAAGCCCATAACTTTCTTAAAAAATTAAGAGAACTCAATGAAATTTTCAGTTATTATAGATTGAAGCATTCTGAAACAAATATGAAACAATCTTACTTGGATGACCAGAAATTAAAGCATATAATTAGTTAGTTATCTAATTGTAGCTAATTACAAAATTCATTGAGTAGATCTAAACATCTATCCATTTCTTAAGAAAAGATAAACTTTTTTTAAATTGCCTAAGTGTCCAAATAACATTCACACAATAATCCACAATATAACATAATTTTTAAATCTCATTTTCATGAATTTCTAGGCCAAATGGAAGGAATTTAGTGTTTAATGCCTGTAAATTAATGGCCATTAAAAATGAACTAGTGAGTGGGTTTTAGTGGAATGCGGTGGATTGGAATGTTGTGGTTTGCGGTGAAGTCGGGAGGAAAAATACTGTTGCTTCATACATTTTTTTGGAGTCCATTTCGCAACATGAAAATGTGATTAAAGCCTCCCTAAAAAACAACTTTTAATATAAAAATAAACTGTGTACCTTTTTTTCTCCCCTACGCAGAATCCTTCCCATTGTCGGCGCTCACGGCTTTTGAAGGTGATTTTTAAATTACTCTAATTAATAAATAATCTAGCGTAATTTAAAAATACCTTAATGAATGAAATGTCGGAGCGATTTTTCTTCCGCAACGAAATCGCCCGACGTGGATCGATTTTCCCCAGTCTGCAGAAAAACGGCACTTTAAGCCCGCCCCCCTCTGAAAGGCGCCAAAGTCACGCACACGCGGCGCGGCAGAACTGCAGCGCTGCTCAAGGTAAGTTTTGTAACATACCTACTATTAATGGACGGGAAACAAAGTGGCCTTGTCATCTGCACCGCGGCACCTATTACAACAAGTAATACAAATCTCCCTCCCCCCTCTGCCCCTCTCCCACCCCAGTCCTCTTGCTAATTTCACCGTTCGTATCCTTTCGTTGTCACCTCGTCCCCAGCCAACAATGGACCATTGTGGGCTCCACTTTTCCTGGGTCATCAATGCAAGCTCTGCTTTGCTCTGTACCTTCCCTTACCGCCACGGAACCGGGAGATGGAAGCCGCCGAGCCCGGCCCCTGCTCGTCAACGAAAATTGGGACCCAGAGAGGAGGGTGGAGCGAGTCCTGGATATATTACCTTCTGCACCCTCAAGGTCGGCTGCTGGAGTCATCGCGGGGGCACGAAAGGTGAAGAGGGCCAGGCGAAGAGGGAAGTCCAGAATGGAGGCGATGGCTGCAACGTATCTTTATGGCCAGCTGCAGTTGGGACTGTCAAATGGCGCCAAAACCTGGCTACTCTTGCACATACACCCAGCCTGCTGTTTATTTGTACTATAAATACATTGTACATATGCACATATTGTACTTATGACAATAATCTTGCAAAAAATAACTATGCAAAAAAGAGATCTCACAAAAGAGATTGTCACAGATGTGACAATAAAGGAACTATTAATCAACCATCGAGCTTTTTAGCACCTGAAAATCCCGATTATGGTCTACGATGAGGGACCTTATGAAGTTCATGTAGGCAGCTTGTTCCATGTAACCACCTGAGTTAGTTATCCCTATCATCTTCAATGTGTATCCTCTTGTTTTTGATTCTCCTACCGTGGGTAAAAGGTGCATTCACCCAATCTGTTCCCCTTGATTTTATACACCTCTGTGAGATTACCCTTCTTTCTCCCGCACTCCAAGGAATAAAGTAATTTTATTTTAGTTGCACTGCCCAGGAACTTCTGATCTCTATGACAGCCCAGCAGACAATTCATAGCTCTCTACCATTTTGGGCTTCACTAGAACACAAAGTGCTGGAGTAACTCAGCGAGTCTGGAGAACATGGGTAGGTGATGTTTGGGTCAGGACCCCATTTCAGATCCTTGTCGATCCATGCCCTCCAGAGATGCTGCCTGACCCAATGAGCAATTCCAGGACTTTATTTTGAACACCAGATTCCAGCATCTGCAGTTCCTCGTGTCTACATTTTGGGTTTCAGTCTTGGTTTAGGGAGATAATTATTTAAAAAGATGTGGTCTGGTGCTGTTTAAGAAAGAACTGCAAATATCAAAAAATCGAAGGTAGACAAAAATGCTGGAGAAACTCAGCTGGTGAGGCAGCATCTATGGAACGAAGGAATAGGTGGCGTTTCGGCTTGAGATCCTTCTTCAGACTGATGTGGGGGGTGGGGGGGGGGCGAGAAGACGAAAGGAAGAGGCGGAGATTGTAGGCTGAGGGAGAGCTGGGAAGGGGAGGGGAAGGAGGGAGAAAGTAAGGACTACCTGAAATTGGAGGTCAATGTTCATACCGCTGGGGTGTAAACTACCCGTGAAATATGAGGTGCTGCTGCTCCAATTGCGGTGGGACTCACTCTGGCCATGGAGGAGGCCCAGGACAGAAAGGTCGGATACGGAATGGGAGGGGAAGTTGAAGTGCTGAGCCACCGGGAGATCGGGTTGGTTAATGCGAACTGTGCGGAGGTGTTGGGCGAAGCAATCGGCAAGCGTGCACCTGCTCTCATCAATGTAGAGCAGCTGACATCTAGAGCAGTGGATGCAATAGATGAGGTTGGAGGAGGTGCAGGTGAACCTCTGCCTCACCTGGAAAGACTGCTTGGGTCCTTGGACGGAGTTGAAGGGGGAGGTAAAGCGACAAGTGTAGCATTTCCTGCGGTTTCAAGGGCAAGTGCCAGGGGCGGGGGTGGTTTGGGTGGGAAGGGACGTATCAGGAATGTACCATAGTGGGAGGGAGCAGGGGAATAAACTAACCCTCTTTAAACTCTGGGGTGTTTAACAGCAGGAATTATAACAAGCTCAGTACAGGAGGAAACGTGAGCTAACTATTTCCTGATCTTTCCTTTTATGTCTTTGTGTGGCACTCCATTATTCATTACTTTAGTTTAGTTTATTGTCATGTGTACTGAGGTAGAGTGAAAAGCTTTTTCTTGCGTGCTATCCAGTCAGTGGCAAGACTATACATGATTACAATCGAGCCATCCACAATGTACAGGTACAGGATAAAGGGAATAACGTTTAGTGCACGATAAAGTCCAGTAAAGTCTGATTAAAGATAGTGTGAGAGTCAATAATGATGGTTGGTCAGGACTGCTCTCTAGTTGTTGATAGGATGGTTTAGTTGCCTGATGACAGCTGGGAAGAAACTGTCCCTGAATGGCGGTATGTGTTTTTCACACTTCTGTACCTCTTGCCCGATGATAGAGGAAAGAAGAGGTTACTGCATTAATATCAACAGAGTTGGGTGACCGTCAACCTTGACAGTGGGCTAACGGAGCTCATTTAATTCAATGCTTGGGCTCAGATCTCGGCAGAGGACTGGACATAATCCATAATTTAGTTTAGCTTATTTTAGTTCAGAGATGCAGCGCGGAAACAGGACCTTCAACCCACCGAGTCCATGCCGACTAGTGGAAACCCGTTCACACTAGTTCCACGCTACACAAGGCATGCAAGGCGTCCCTGTGGATTTGATCTGAACTCACCGTTCCTTCACTGGTATGCAACACAATGTCCCTCTGTGAAGAAGCTTCAATATTCCCAGCTCTTGCTTTGATCTGAACACCTTTTGGTGCATCAATGCTCAGACAACGAGTTGGAGATTCTAATCTGAGGACAATGAACAATCGCAGTTAGAGAACAGAAAGCGGTACAAATCTTGCTCCGATCTCTAAATAATATTCTTTATTAAACCCAGTATATTGCCATAGGTTGCACTTATATTGTACATTTATCGTGGTAAAAACAGTCCAAAGGGTTTTTGTTCTACTGCACAGAAACAGGCCCTTTGACCAAACATGTCCACACCGACGAAGATGCGAAGAGCTGCGAGGAGGATGCTATGAGGTTGAAGGGTGACTTGGATAGGTTGGGCGAGTGGGCAGATGCAGTATAATGTGGATAAATGTGAGGTTATCCACTTTGGTGGCAAGAACAAGAAGGCAGATTATTATCTGAATGGTGTCAGATTAGGAATAGGGGAGATGCAACAAGACCTGGGTGTGCTTGTATATCTGTCACTCAAAGTAAGCATGCAGGTACAACAGGCAGTGAAGAAAGCTAATGGCATGTTGGCCTTCATAGCGAGAGGATTTGAGTATTGGAGTAAGGAGGTCCTACTGCAGTTGTACAGGGCCCAAGTGAGACCATACATGGAGTATTGTGTGCAGTTTTAGTCTCCTAATTCGATGAAGGACAATATTGCTATTGAGGCAGTGCAGTGTAGGTTCACCAGGTTAATTCCCGGGATGGCGGGACTAACATATGATGAAAGAATGGATCGACTGAGCTTTTTTCACTGGAATTTAGAAGGATGCGAGGGAATCTTATAGAAACATAACATTCTTAAGGGATTGGACAGGCTACATGGAGGAAAAATGTTCCCGATGTCGGGGGAGTCCTGAACCAGGGATCACAGTTTAAGAATAAGGGGTAGGCCATTTAGGACTGAGATGAGGAAAACCGTTGTCACCGAGAGAGTTGTGAATCTGTGGAATTCTCTGCCACAGAAGGCAGTGAAGGCCAATTCACTGGATGTTTTCAAAAGAGAGTTAGATATAGCTCTTAGGGCTAACAAAATCAAGGAATATGGGGAGAAAGCAGGAAGAGTGTACTGACTTTGGATGATCAACCATGATCATATTGAATGCCTTGAGGGTCCGAACGGCCTACTCCTGCACCTATTTTCTATGTTTTCATGTTCCTCTAAACAATTCCTCTCTTAGAGTCATATAGCACAGAAACAGGCCCTTCAGCCCAACCTGCCCATGCCGACAAGATTTCCCATCTACACCAGTGCCACCTGCATGCGCTTGGCCCATATCCCTCTAAACCTGCTATGGTACCTGTCTCAAGTAGCAGTTCATTCTTTATACCTTCATCCTCTGTGGATGTCTCCAGGGATGCTGCCTGACCCTTTCAGTTACTCCAACACTTTGTGTATTTTTCTGTTTTTATAACTTAACAATATTTGCCATGCTTTTTTTTAAATGTCTAAAACAAGAGGACGTAGCTTTAAGGTGGGAGGGGCTAACTTTTAAATGAGATGTGCAGGGTAACTGTTTTACACAGTGGGTGGTGGTGACTGGAATGTACTTCCTGGGGTGGTGGTGGAGGCTGATATAGTAGGGACATTTAAGAGGCTTTTAGATAGGCACATGGATATGGAGGGATATGGATTATGAGAAAGCAGAGGAGATTAGTTTAACTTGGCTTCATGTTGGGTGTGGGTAATGTGGGCCATAGGGCCCGTTCCTGTGCTGTACTGTTCCATGTTCCAGGTTATACATTCAACGTCACCAGGTTGCCCTTCCATGTTTGAAGGAGTATTCTGTGTGTAAATTGGCTTGATGATCAAACTTCAAAGCACCTTGGGATGGCACGAAAGTGATTCTATTTTTTTTTAATAATATATTTTTATTAGAGGTAAACAATAAATTGGCAAACACATATTATGGTAGAAATATTTTGTGTGCATCAATCATACATTATTAATATTATCAATTGAATCATTCTGCCTCTAATAGTTTTTTTTATAGATTAAGAGTAATAAAAAAGAAAGAGAGAGAAAAAAAGAGAAGAAAATAAAAAAAAAATCATAAGGAATGGAATAATTTACCATTAATACATCATTGGAGATAAGATCAAGGAATATAGAGTATAACTTTTCATCTGATCCCGAGTCCAAGTTTCAGTTAGGTTCCCCTGCCGAACCAATCTACCCTGTTTCAAGTTATCGATGAAAGAAGACCATACTCTAACAAAAAGTTCTTGTTTGTCCATTAAGGCAAATCTGATTCTTTCCAGGTGTAGGGTCTCTGACATTTCCATAATCCACATTTTAATTGTGGGGGTTATAGGGCCTTCCCAAAATTTTAATATTAATTTCTTCCCGATTATTATACTGTAATCTAGGAAATTTATTTGGCTTGTTGTAAGTGTTAAACTTTGTTCTGATATTCCAAGTATTATTAGTTTTGAGTCTGGATCCAGTTTAGTATTAATAACTTCAGAAGTTATTCTAAAAATCTCAATCCAGAAATGTTTAATTTGTATACAATTTGCAAAAGTATGTGTTAAGTTAGTATTTAGATGCTGACATTTATCGCAGATAGGAGAGACATGTGGAAAGATTCTATTCAGTTTAACTTTTGAGTAATGTAATCTGTGTAATACTTTAAATTGTATTAAAGCATGTCTGGCATTTAACAAGCATTGATGTGTATATTGTAAACTTTTGTCCCAAATATCTTTCGTTATGGATTGGCTTAATTCATTTTCCCATGTATGTCTATGTGATTCCGTCGATGGGACCTTGCTATCTAAAAGGATATTATAAATATAAGTTGTTAGTTTTTCTGTATTAGGATGCTTATTCAAACATTCATCAAGGATTTCTGGTTCCCTATTCCTATAATCTTGTGTATTTAATTTAACATAATCTCTGAGTTGTAGATATCGAAAAAAAATATTTGAGTGTAATCCATAAATCTGTTGTAACTCCTGAAATAAAAGAAAAGTGCCTTTCTTATAAAGATGTTCCATCTTTTTAATTCCATATTTTTTTCATTGTGTGAAACCTTTATGCAGCATGGAAGGTTTGAATAAGGGATTGTTTACAATAGGGAGACAAAGCGGTATATTATCCAATTTTAAAGCCTTTTTTAATGAAAGGGATTCTATTAGTACAAAGCTCTACTTATTAACAATCACAGTCATAGAGTCATAGAGTCATATAGCGTGGAAACAGGCCCTTCAGCCCAACTTGACAATGCCGACCAACATGTCCCATCTACACTAATCCCACGCCTGCATTTGGCCCATATACATTACCTATACATATACATCCTATCCGTGTACCTGTCTAAATATTTCTTAAACATTGCGATAGTCCCAGCCTCAACTAACTCCTCCAGCAGCTCATTCCATACACCCACTGCCCTTTGTGTGAAAAAGTTACTCCTCAGGTTCTTATTAAATCATCCACCTCACCTTAAACCCATGTCCTCTATTTCTAGATTCCCTCATTCTGGGCAAGAGACTGTGTCTAGCCGATCTATTCCTCTCATGATTTTGAACACCTCTATAAGATCACCCCTCACCTTCCTGAGCTCCAAGGAATAGAGTTCGAGCCTGCTCAACCTCTGTCTATGGCACAGGCCCTCGAGTCCTGGCACCATCCTCATAAATCTTCTCTGGGCCATTTTCAAACTTGAAAACAGTTGTCCTATATCAGGGTGCCCAGAACTGAACACAATACTCTAAATGCAGCCTCACCAATGTCTTATATAACTGCAACATGACCTCCCAACATCAATACTAAATACTCTGACTAATGAAGGCCAATGTGTCAAAAGCGTTTCTACTTGTGGTGCAACTTTCAATGAGCTATGTACCTGCACTCCTAAGTCCCTCTGCTCTAGAACACTCCCCCAGAGCCCTACCATTCACTATGTAGGCCCTGTCCATGTTAATCTTCCCAAAATGCAACACCACACATTTCTCTGTATTAAATTCCATCAACCATTCCTCAGCCCACCTGGCCAATCGATCAAGATCCTGCTTCACTTTTTGACAACCATCTTCACTATCTACAATAACACCTACTTTTGTGTCATCTGCAACTTGTGTCAACTTCCTAATCATGTATGTATGTCCTCCTTCAAATCATTGATGTGAATGACAAACACCAATGGACCCAGCACCAAATCCTGAGGCGCACCATTAGTCCGAAAAGCAACCTTCCATCACCCTCTG
Organism: Raja brachyura; assembly: GCA_963514005.1. The sequence goes on from OY740786.1 coordinate 64,090,857, forward strand.
TTTGCTTCCATGAAGCCAATTTTTTATTCATTCAGATATCTCGCTTTGGATCCCATGGGATCTAACCTTCTAGAGCAGCCTACCATGCGGAATCTTGTTGAATACTTTGTTGAAATCCATATATACAATGCCTACAGCTCTGCCTTCATCAATCTTTTTGATCACATCATCAAAAAACAATCAGATTTGTGAGACACAACCTTCCATGTACAAAACCATGTTGACAATCCGTCTACTGCCCTTATAATTGTACGAGTATTTAAAAAATAATATGAAAGATTAAAAAAGGAAAACAGCAGACCAATGAGTTTACAGAATGAAAAACAACTTGATATTGCAATACACATTTTATATCCTTTAAGATGTCTTCAAATGTTTCACAGGAATTGAATAATGAGCAAACATCACTTCAAAATAAGAGGCACCAATGCCTTAAGCAGAGCTGTCGGATCAGAGTCCTTTCCCACTGTGGCTTCTTTAAATCTATAACAGGTTCAGTTTATTATTATTTATGAAGCATTTATGGCTGTGGATTTTCAAATAGCCAGTTGCATTTATTAATGCCTTCAGAATATTACCTTCCTGAAGCAGATGTTATATCATGAATGTAAAAACAATGGTTCCAATTTTAGAACCATTTTTTTATTCTGTGCTACCTGGTCAGATAGGAGTTGTAATCCTTATTAAGTGTTATATAAGCTTCGCCATGCATGGTTCCATATTAGATCAACTCCCAGATGAAAAAGTTATGAAAAATGAACTGAAGCTAAAAAATGGCAAGACTAGCTACGTGAAATAACTCACCATATATACTGTGACAGTTGCTCAGTTCCCCAAGCTAATTAGTTTGATCAAATCAAGTAATATATGTAAGTTATTGTTTTTATATCTGGAAATATTAAATCCGGACAGAATTGCAGGAAATGTGATTTAACAAAATAACATTTCAATTAATGTTCAATATAGTTCATAAGTCATAGGAGAAGAGGTAGGCCATTTGGCCCATCGAGTATACTCCACCATTCAATTGTGGCTGATGTATCTTTCCAAAATCAATCTCATTCTCCTGCCTTCTCCCCATAATCCTTACCAATTAAGTATCTGTCAATCTCTGCCTTAAAATACGAAATCACGGCCTCCAGAGCCATCTGTGGCAATGAATTCCACAGATTCACCACCCTCTAACTAAAGAAATACCTCCTCATCTCCATTCTAAAGGCACGTCCTTGCATTCTGAGGCTGTGCCCTCGGGTCCTAGACCCTCCCATTAGTAGAAACAGCCTCTCCACACCCACTCTATCCAGGCATTTCACAATCAGTAAGTTTCAATAAAGTCGCCCCCTCATCCTTCTTAACTCCAGCTCGTAGTGGCCCAGAGCAATCCAATGTTCATCAATTTTAACCCAATCATCCCCAGTATTGAATAGATCAAGTTCAAAAAAGAAAAGCACTTTTATAGCCCTTACCTAAGTTGCTGTGAATACAAATCTCTGTCAAAGCTCAATGACATGCTTAGTTATGGAGTTATACAGCACGGAGTCAGGCTCTTCGGCCCAACTCGTTCATGCTGGCGAAGATGCCCCATCTAAGCTGGTCCCATTTACTCTAAACTTTCTATCCATTAAACATGGTAGCTTTGCACTAAGAAGCATTTTACTTTCATCTGCTGGGCATTATTTTACACAAACAGGCATTTGGTACTTCCAGTACTGGCAGCGCCACTTTATTTATTGACAACTTGTTGCTAAAACCAAACTCTTGGTGAGGACGTAAAATAAAATCCACTATATAGGAATCAGGAAGTTTGTAGTAGGCGTAATATATGGCACAGTAAGTGCTCCATTATGCCTTCTCCAGCAGCTGCTCTTATTTTAAATTACATACTCCTTGTCATATTCTCTTATTTCTTGTTCTAATGTTATATTTAGCTTTCCCCCTGACCTCCTTATTCTGAGGCTGCGCCCTCTGGTCCTAGACTCTCCCAGTAGTGGAAGCATCCTCTCGCTATCCATTTTATTCAGGCCTTTCACTATTTGGTCAGTTTCAATGTGGTTCCCCGTCATCCTTCTAAACTCCAGCGAGTACAGGGCCAGTGCCATCAAACGCTGATCATATGTTAACTCAATAATCCCGGGGAACATTCTTGTAAACTTCTCTGCATCCTCTCCAGCATCAGCACATCCTTCCTCAGATATGGGGCCCAAAACTGCTCACGATACTCCAAATGCAGTCTGACCAGTGCCTTATATAGCCTCAGCATTACATCACTATGGAGGGTTATCAGGGACTCATTTAAGGCTCAGGTTTCGGTTTAGGTTTATTATTGTCATGTGTAAGCTTTGTTTTGCCTGCTATCCAGTCAGATCAGAAAAGATCAGCAGGTCCGATGAAGGGTTTCGATCCAAAATGTCAGCTATTCCTTTTCTCCAGAGATGCTGCCTGACCCGCTGAGTTACTCCAGCATTTTGTGTCTATTTTGCATCAGTTCTATGGACAAAGTCCAATTCCCACAATGGGGTAGAGGTGAATCAGACAGTACCCTAGTTTATGGAAGGACCATTCAGCAGCCTAATAACCGAGGGGACAAAGTTTAGTTTAGTTCAATTTAGCGACACAGAGCGGAAACAGGCCCTTCGGCCCACTTAGTCCGTGCCAATCATCGATTTGCACTAAGGTAGACAAAAATCCTGAAGAAACTCAGCGGGTGAGGCAGCATCTATGGAGAGAAGGAATAGGCAGCATTTCGGGTCTGAAGAAGGGTCTCGACATCTTTTCCAGCATCTGCAGTTCTTTCTTAAACACCCGTTTGCACTAGTTTTGTTATCCCACTTTCACATCCACTCGCATTCAGTCAGTGCTCATCGATTCAGCTGCGAGTACATTACAACATCTTTCACGGAAGGACAGTCACATCTTAGTAGCTTCAAAAACTTTATGTTAATTCTCCTCTTCATCGGACAAAATAAATTAAATGAACTGTCACCAATAACATTAAATATAGCACTAATAACTGAAAAAAAAATGTTGCGATTTGCCACTTAATCATCAAAAATGCAGGTTCGTTTGATCCTGGATGAATTTTTAAACTTGCAGCAGTAATAACTTTGTTTTTTATGTTCTGATGCTTTTTATTTATCTGTAAACTACCAGTCAATACTGCTGGAAGTTTAAAAACTTGTCAGGGATCAAACAAGCCTGCATGTTTGATGGTTGTGGCAAATCACAACATAATTTTTTCATGTTGTGTAATTGTTTTCATGTTTTGGAATTATATTTAATCTTATAGGTGACAGTTCATTTCATTTCTTGTGTCTTCCCACTAATTGTAAGAGACACACTGAGCGCATAAAATCAGAGCTAAAATAAAAGCTGGAAGTTGAATTTAGAGACACAGCGTGGAAACAGGCCCTTCTTTTATTGTACAAAAATCTGTCTGTCTTTTATTGTACAAAATCAAAAATAAGTTGGATGGCAGACAAATAGAACATAGAACCTGGAACATTGAACAGTATAGCTCAAGAACGGGCCCTTCGGCCCACAATGTCTGTGTTGAACATGATGCCAAGTCCATCTCTAATCTACCTGCACATAATCCATATTCCTATATATACATATACATATGCACATTTCCTGCATTTGCATGTGCCTATACATGCAAAGAACTTTATCTTGCACTCAACGTTATTCCCTTTATCATGTACAGTATCTGTACACTCTGGACGGCTTGATTGTAATCGTGTATTGTCTTTCCGCTGACTGGTTGGCCCGCAACAAAAGCTTTTCACTGTACCTCGGTACATGTGACATAAAACTAAACTAAGCTAAAACAAAACTATCATATCTGCCTCATCCACCAATCCCAGAAGTGTGTTCCAGGCACTCTTCACCCACTGTGTAAGAAAAGTTACCCTGCACATATCCTTTAAACTTTGCCACTCAGCTTAAAGCTCAGCCCTCTAGTATTTTAATTTTCCATCTTGGGAAAAAGACTGCCTACCCTATCCATGCCAGTGAAACCAAAATAGTCAGCAGTCTCTTATTCCACAAGGTGACACGTCCAAGATTGATCCAAATTTCCTTTTAGAATAACTCCCAGCTATGCTCAATCAAACATCAAAGCACCTTGGCAACAATCAGATTCATTACTAAAATGAGGTTTGATTGATAAGTAATTCAAAAACGTTAGCACCCACAGAGAGCACTTACAATTCTGGCAACTGTATCCCCATTAGATTTTCATATGAATAAAAGCTTAAAATGAAAATTAATGAATGCTCCCTGGAATATCTGTAGCTCCAAGACATTTGGAGTTAATTGTACAAAATGGTCTCACTATCTGTATAATTGTATTTACATTTGAAAATGTTCTTGCAATGTATGTTGAAAATTCCACTTTCATTCATTAGTTTAGTTTAGTTTAGAGATACAGTGCCGAAACAGGCCTATCGGCCCACTAAATCCACTCTGATCAGAGATCACCCCGTACACTAGCACAATCCTACACACTAGAGACAATTTACAATCTTTACCAAAGCCAATTAACCTACAAACCTATTCGTCTTTGGAATGTGCAAGGAAATCGGATCACCTGGGGATAAACCACGCGGTCATAGGGAGAACGTGCAAACTTCATACAGTCAGCACCCGTAGTCAGGATCGAACCCGGGTGTCTTACAGCGCTAGATTCCCGGGTTCGATCCTGACTATCGCTGCGTCGCCACTGTGCCACCTATATAGTAACACAACATTAAACATTTGATGGTGCAATATAAATTTTTCATCAGTGTAAAATTTCTGTTTGAAAATATGCAGCTAATGTAGTTTTAAAACACTTTCTCTAAAATAAACTAGAGTTGCTGCCTCACAGCGCCAGAGACACAGGTTTGATCCTGACCTCGGATGCTGTCTGCGGAATCCCTGTGACCACATGGGAATCATCCGGTTGCTCCGGTTTGCAGATTAATTGGCCGACTGTAAAATTGCTCATGGTGTGTAGGGAGTGGATGAGAAAGTGGGATAACAGAACTAGTGTGAATGGGCGGTCGATGGTCGGCGTGGACTCGGTGGTCCACAGGGCCTGTTTCTGTGCTGTATCAATGATTGAAGGATAAATCGGAATCTTGGATGCAGCACAGCCAAACATGCATAAATCTACAAGATGCATAGGTGTTGGTGTCCCACTAAGGCCTTTCACTCATAATGAGTCTCGGCAACTCTTGAATTCCCTCTGAAGGCAATGATTCTCTCTAGAATTCTCTGTGGTAATTGTTCTGAACCCACTATATTAATGCAAATCCATGGAGACACATCGTGCAATGGAAGGGGCAAAGTTTAAAGGAGCTGTGTGGGGCAAGTTATTTTACACAGAGGGTGGTGAGTGCCTGGAATGCGCTGCCGGGGGTGGTGGTGGAGACAGATACGTTAGTGGCATTTAAGAGACTTTTGATAGGCACATGGATATGCATGGAATGGAGGGATATGCATTTTGTGCAGGTTGATAATAGTTGGCCTTCATTCAATGATACTTTATTGTCAAGTGCCTAGGTGCAGTGAAATGCTTTGTTCTGCATACAACCTGGCAAAATCATCTAACAGACCTCAGCTGGGCAGAACACAAGATTTGCCATGTTTCTGGTGCCGACAAAGTTACAAAAGTTCACTGAACAGTGCTATCTTCTGCCTGCCACTGCATGTGGCAGCAGAAGGGCCTGTTCTTCTGCTGTACTGTTCTATGTTCAATGTAAACAGACTGCCCTGCTTCAATATTTACTCTTCATGTGGAAAATTGACCTTATATCACTTTTATCTGCCCTCTCCCTTTATGTCCTTTGCCATCTACACACCTAAATCTAAAGTATCAACAATATTGCCACAGACACTGTCCCAGTCCCTGGTTCAAACTTAGTTGGTTCTGTTTCATTTGAATTAATAAGCCTGTTCATAAAATATTAAACAATATATTCATGTTTGCTTTTCCATTTACTGAGTTAACTGTCACAGCATAAAGCAATTCTACTTTATTCCCCGGTGTCAATGTAATGATGGGAGTTACCCATTCCTGCTTTACTAATATCTCAAAACTCCATCTTGCATCAGTTGCGATATTTAGAGTCATAGTCACAGTCAAACAGCACGTAAACAAGGCTCTTCAGTCCAAATCATCTATGCCAACCAAGATGCTCTATCTAAGCTAATCTCATTTGCCTGCATTTGGCCTAAGTCCCTCAAAACCTTTCCTATCCACGTACTGTCCAAATGTCCTTTACATGTTGTTATTGCACCTCCCCAACTACCTCCTCTGGCACTCATTCCTTATATCTACCACTCTCTGTGTGTCCCTAATAAATCTTTCCCTTTTCATTTTAAACCCATGTCTTCTGGTTCTTGATTTTTTTTTAAGTGCTGAGTAACTCAGCGGGTCAGGCAGCAGTTTGGGAACCCTGCATTGACACGCACTCATACAGGCCTCCAAAATGACAAACAACCTTCTACCCCCACCCTCTCTACCCTAACTTTAAGCCAATGTTGTATCCAATTGGCTAGCTAGCCCTGGATCCCATGTGCTCCAACCTTCCAGACCAACTTACCATAACTTCGTAAATGCATAAGACATCGGATTAGGCCATTCAGCCCATTGAGTTTGTTCCACCATTCAATCATGGCTGATCAATCTTTCCCTCTCAACCCCATTCTCGTGCCTTCTCCCCATAACCTTGACACCCACCCTACCTGTATCTAGTATCTAGTTGAAGGCCTTGATAAAATCAATGTAGACTATGTCTATCACTCTGCTCTAATTAATCTTCTGGGTACCTATTAAAAAAAACCCACTCAAATTCTCTTTTATATAATCAAATTATTATTTAATCACTCTCTTATTGATTTAAAACTACTCTATCCTTATCTTTATTTCCTAAAAAAATAGAAGATAATAACTTTCAACGGGTTATTTAAAAAAATATGGAATTAAGTTGATGTTTGCACAATGTTTACACCATTGTAAATTGATTACTTCTAATAAAAGAAATTAAATTAAAAAAAATAATAATAATTAAAAAAAAAAACCCACTCAAATTCATGAGACTTCCCATGTACGAAGGCATGCTGACTATCCCTAATCAGCATTTGGCCTTTTAAATGCCTATAGATTGTGTCTCACAGAATCTATACCAAGTTAGGGCGGCACAGTGGCGCAATGGTAGAGTTGCTGCTTTACAATGGTAGAGATCCGGCTTTGATCCTGACTACGGTGCTGTCTGTACAAAGTTTGTACGTTCTTCATGTGACCAGGTAGGCTTATTCAGGGTGCTTCAGTTTCCTCCCACACTCCAAAGATGTGCAGCTTTGTCGGTTCATTGGCTTCTGTAAATTGTCCCTAGTGTGCAGGATAGAACTAGTGTGCGGGTGATCGATGGTTGGTATGGACTCGGTGGGCCGAAAGGCTTGTTTCCATGCTGCTTCTCAAACTAAAATAAACTAAACAACAAATTATTCAGAAAAGTTTTTACTGGTGATAGTTCGATGTGTCATACATGACCTCAATGTGTCTGATGCATGATGCCAAGCTCTTATAACATGTTTTAATTTTTAAAAATTGGCATGTATATATGAATAATCAATTCCTCCATTTGACCATGGGTGAAGCAGCAATATTGCACAAATACTGGAAGATTTGTGGTAAGCAGCACTTTATCAATTTTATATTTAACTACATTTAACTACTTTTAAGAATAATATTGAATGAGATCCAAAAAATAAGTATGTTATTGTTATTGCAAGGATTAAATGGTTTTCAAGAATTGGACTCAGTCCAAAGAGTCCACTGTTTACATTCCTAGTTAACTCTTACTAAATATGTATAACATACATTTACATTTGAATCAGTGCATGTAACGTATTAAAATCACAAATTGATATAATTTTATTACTATTTTTAATTGCCCACAACGTCTGTGCTGGACATGATGCCGAATTAAACTAATCTCCGCTTACTGCGCGTGATCCATATCCCTCCATTCCCTGAATATCCATGTGCCTGTCCAAAAGTCCCTTAAGCACCACTATCGTATCGCCATCCACCTCCACCCTCGGCAGTGTGTTCCAGGCACCTACCACTTTTTGTGTAAAAATACTTATCCCGCACGTCTAAATTTGCTGCACTTACCCATTCATCCTGCACCACAAACTGTGATACAATTTGGATTGGTGCATTTAGCAGTAATTGCATTTTTACTGATAAGAAATAATCAGTTTAGTTTGGAGATACAGCATGGAAACAGGTCCACACTGACCATCCATCACCTGGTCACTATTGTATCTCTAAACTACAATTAATGAAATGAAACTAAACCTGTATTCACCTATCACCTGCCAGGCTTTGTCCTGCTCCCAGCTCTCTTCCAGCTTTCTCCCCCTACTACGAAATAAGGATCCCAACCCGATACATCGCCTATCCATGTGCTCCAGAGATGCTGCCTGACCTGCTGAGTTACTCCAGTACGTTGTGTCTTTTTATGTAAAGTGGCTACCGTGCAAGTGGATGCCAGAATTATTTCTGTGATTGATCCATCATAAAAAAATGAATTTGTTTTTCACATTGTCAGAATTAAGCAGCATTTGATAAAAACAGTCGCTTTTGCAAATGGTTCAATGGTACTTTATCGTCACGTATGCACAGCACAGTGAGATTCTTTGCAACACCCCACAAATGCACAGTCACTATATTTTGGTGCTGTTTACAAAGAAAAGGAAAACATCCAGATGTTGGAAGTACCGGAGTGCCCCCAATCCAGGTAAGGTCAGCACCAAGGATAGGATCAATACCTTCAATCAGTTCACTACACGTTGCTTACATGCCTAATATTGACACAAAATGCTGGAGTAACTCAGTGGGACAGGCTGAAGAGAGGAAATGGGTGACATTTCGTGTCGAGACCCTTGTTCAGACTGAGTCAGGGGACAGAGAAATTAGAGATATGGTAGGGTACAAAGAGCATGTAAGGTGTGAAAAGGATAGATCAAAGCAGACGATAATTAGGAAATGGACAATGTTTCATTGTTGGCTGAGAGGAAGATGGCAACAAGGCATCCAAACAGTAACATTTGTTGGTAGAACCACCATTTTAATGTTCTGAACTTCAAAACTGCTCATTGGAATCCAATCATTCGCTGGGGTTACCTGCATTTATGTTCTATTCCTACAAACCCACACATCTTTAGATAGTCACATGAATATGAAGAGAATGGAGGGATATGGATCACATGCAGGCAGAAGGAATAAGATTAATGTGGCATAAAGGTCAGCACAGATACTTTAGACTGAAAGGACAGTTCCTGTGATCTACTGTTTAGTTTGGAGATACAGCGTGTAACAGGCCTTTAGGCCCACCGAGTCTTCGCCAACCAGCGACCATCCTATACACTGGGAACAATTTACAGATTAAATTAAAATACAAACCTGCATGTCTTTGGAGTGTGGAAGGAAACCGGAGCACTCGGAGAAAACACAGGCAATACTAGGGAGAACGTGCAAACTCCGTACAGATAGAACCCGTAGTCAGGATCGAACCAAGGTCTCTGGCGCTGTGAGGCAGCAACTCTACTGCTGGGCCACTGTGCTACCTTGACTCGTTTGACCAGTGTCTTTTGTATTGTTATTGCAACTTTACACAGAGCTTCGACTAAGTGAATATTTAGACCCTTGGGCAACATAAGTTTGTTACGGTTATTTTGGTGTTTGTTCCCTACCGAAGCTGCTTGAAAGGTTCAGCCCTGACGACTGGTGTCTCCACCGAGTGTTCAAAGAGAGCACCTTCCGCCCCTGAAAAAGAAGGAGATTTGAAAGTAAAAGCTGATCAGTCAACTTGTACAATAGAAACTCAGTGTTAAACAAACAGGGCTGTTTTCACTCCATTTATTCAAGCCCCAGGAAGAATCGACAGTTGAATATTCTGTCAAAGTGGGACCAAAGGACTATTTTAGTTTAGCAACAAGTGACTGTAGATGCAGGTTAATCCACAAAAGGACACAAAGTGCTGGAGTAACTCAGCGTTTAAGAAGGAACTGCAGATGCTGGAAAAATCGAAGGTAGATAAAAATGCTAGAGAAACTCAGAGGGTGAGGTAGCATCTATGAAGTGAAGGAATAGGTGACGTTTCTGTTCGAGACCCCTCTTCAGCGGGTCTTTTTGCACTAGTATTGTGTTTACAGGCCTATTAGGCTGCAGCAAGTAAGAATGTCATTGTCCTGTAGTCGGTACATATGAAACGTTCATGACCCTCTTGATGCCATCTGCAAGTTTGTGCCCACTCATTCAACTTGTCTACAACACCTTGAAACCTCTTTACATCTTCCTTTACCCTCAATGTTCATAGTCCCACCTGGTTTTGAATGAATCATCTAACTTGGAAATGTAACATTTGACAGAATGTGGTGAGAATAAAAATAGTATTAATGTAGGATTAGTATTTGTGGGTGGGCATAAGTCTTTTTCTTTCTCCGCAAGAGAATTGTGGACGTAGCCCAGACCATCACACAAACCAACCTCCCTTCCACTGACTTCATCTTCACCTCACGCTGCCTTGGCAAGTCCACCAGTATAATCAAGGACCAGCCTCCCATTCTTCTGCTTGAAAGCTCTCTCCTTCTCCCCTCTCCCATCAGGCAAGAGGTATAGTATATGAAAATGCAGAACTCCAGATTCAGGGACACTTTCTTCCTAGCTGTTATCAGGCAACTGAGCCATTCAATCAACAACTAGAGAGCAGTCCTGACCTCCTATCTGCCTCATTGGAGAACCTCGAGCAATCTTTAATCAGACTTTACTGGATTTTAAGATTATTCCCTTTATTTTGTATCGGTGGACGGCTCGTTTTATAGTCTTCCGCAGACTGGATAGCATGCAATGGTACACATGACAATAAACTAAACTAAACTCGTGGAAATGGATGGTGGAAGGGCCTGTTTCCCTGCCGTAAGTCTGTGTGATTCTAAAACAGTATCCTTGAAGGAAGTCCATGTGGTCACAGGGAGAGCATGCAAACTCCACATAGAATGTAATGTAGGTCAGGTTTAAAGCTGGATCTTTAGAGCTATGAGGCATCAGCTCTCAGCACCACCTTGCCACCCAAAATCAATGATAGCATGGCTAGGCTCGAAAAGCAATAATATTGTAAAAAACATTGCTCTGAAGAATATTTATAATGGAAACTTTTCCAGATACTTAACATACACGCAATAGGGCGGCACAGTGGCGCAGAAGCTGTCGAGTTGCTGCTTCACACCACCAGAAACCCGTGTTCGATCCTGACCTTGGGTGCTGTCTGCCTAGAGTTTGTACATTCAATCTGTGACTTTTCTCCGGGTGCTCCGGTTTCCTCCCACATTCCAAAGACGTGCAGGTTTGTAGGTTAATTGGCTTTGGTAAAAATTATAAATTATCCCTAGTGTGTGGGATACTGCTAGTGTACAGTGTGATCGCTGGTTGTCACAGACTCAGAGGGCCGAGGGCCTGTTTCCACGCTGTTTCACTAAAGTCTAAAGTCTAATCAAGTAAAAATTAAAGAGTGGCAGCATATTTTTTATTGATCGTGGATTGAGTTTAAAGTCTTGGATAATGGAAAAAGTAAGAGCTAACAGTGCACACATTTATAAAGTATAGCCTTAGATTCTGCACTGTATCTTCCATACTTACTGCGCTTGAATTTGACTTGATTGTATTTATGTATGGTATTATCTGGTCTGATTGGAAAGCAAGCATAACAAAGCTTTTCACTGTACCTCGCTACATGTGACAATAACAGACCTAAACCAAGTCAAGTGGTATTTTTAAAGTGGATTTTGACAGGTTCTTGATTAGTAAGGGAGTCAAATATTATGGGGAGAAGGTAGGAGGAAGGGGTTGAGAGGGATAAATGGTCGAATGGCAGAACACGGCCGGCATGGTGGCGCAGTGGTAGAGTTGCTGCCACTTGGCGCTGGAGACCTAGGTTTGATCCTGACTGTATGGAGTTTGCATGTTCTCCCTGTGAGCTTGTGGGTTTTCCCTAGATGCTCCGGTTTCCTCCCACACTTCTAATTGTACAGGTTTGTAGGTTAATTGGTTTCGGTAAAATTGTAAATTGTTCCCAGCGTGTAGGATATTGCTAGTGTACGGGGATTGCTTGTCAGCGCGGATTCAGTGGGCCAAAGGGCCTGTTTCAGCCCTGTATCTCTACAGTCTAAAGCCTAAACAGTCGATGGGCTGATTGGCCTAATAGTGCTCCTATGTCTTATGATCTTACAAACCAAAACCTAAATAGGATGTAGTTTGAACCGAATCATTGTTCCTGGGGAATGGTTGAACTAGTCTGAGACTAGTATCCAAGAAACAATTCAGCTGTGGTGAGAATTCACTAGTTGGCATAAATTGACTGGAGGCTCATCACTAGAGGCTTTGCCGTCAAGCTGAAAGAAAACTGGATAGCAAGAGTCACAGGAGTGGGAGATAAACTTGGCCAAGAAACTAGAAGTCGCAGCTGCTGCTAGTTCAAGTGTTTGAATATATGCCAAAGAAATGCAAATTACACAACCACAATTCCTGACTTTTGTTGAGAGTGAGCTCCATTCTAGTGGCCAGTATTAACTGGGCACCAAGGCAGCTTTATTGTGATTTGATGATAAGTGTGTAAAATGGTAGCCTCTATTTAGTTCTGCTGATGGTGCAGTGGCGCAGCTGGTAGAGCCGCTGTCTCACAGTGACTGACAGAGACCTGGGTTCGATCCTGACCTCGGGTGCAGTCTGTGTGAGATTTGCACGTTGTCCCCCGTGACCGCGTGGGTGTCCTCCGCGTACTCCGCTTTTCTGCTACGTTCCAAAGACATGCGAGTTGGTAGGTTACGTTTAGTTTAGTGATACAGCGTGGAAACAGGTCCTTTGCGCCACCGAATCCACGCCGACCAATGATCAGCCGTACACTAGTTCTATCCTACATAATAGGGACAATTTACAGAGGCCAATTAGCCTACTAACCTGTACATCTTTCAAATGTGGGTGAAAACTGGAGCATCTGGCGAAAACCCACTCGGTCACAGAAAGAACATGCAAACTCTGTACAGACAGCACCTAAAGTCAGGATTGAACCGGGTTCTCTGGCGCTGTAAGGCAGCAGCTCGAGCACTGTGCTATTGTGTCACCCTAAATTTTGTGTAAGGGAGTGGTAGAATCTGGAGGGAATTGATAAAACATGGGAGCATAAAGTTGGATGATGACCGTGTAAATGGGTGGTTGATGGTCAGTGTGGTCTGAGTAGCCAAAGGGCCTGTTTCCTTGCTCGATCTCCCTGGAATGAAAATGCGCTTTAGGTTTGTGAGAGTTTGGGGTTTCAGCAGTTTTTAACAATTTTAGTATTTTCTTTTCTTTTAATTGGCAATTTTTTAATTGCTTCTTAAGAAAGTGGTCATGGACATCAAAGACAATCAGAACCTTAATCAATCTTAACTCTGCTACCCTCTCTATAGATGCCGCCCAACCCACTGAGGCTTTCTAGAGTTTCCTGTTTGTATTTCACATTTCCAGCATCTTAATTTAGTTTAGAGGTACAGCATGGAAACAATCTCTTCGGCCCAATGAGTCCACACTGACCATCAATCACCCGTTCACACTTGTACCATGTTATCCCACTAGTGCATCCACTTCCTCAACAGAAGGGACAATTTACAAAGGCCAATTAACATACAAACCTGCACATCTTTGGGATTTGCGAGGAAACCGGAGCACCTGGAGGAAACTCAACCATATTATTGGGAGAATGTGCAAACTCCACAAAGGCAGCATCCACAGTCAGGATGGAACCCGGGTCTCAGGTGCTGTGAGACAGCAGCTCTACCAACTGCATTACTGTGATCTCCAAAACGGATCAGAAACAAAAGGCTGTGGAGGCCATCAATAGATATTTTTAAGAGAGAGACTAGACTAAGTGGGACCCGTTGGATCCCTTGTTCACACAGGAGGGCTGGTCCCCCTACGCAATATTCCACCTCTCCACCAATTCCAGTATTGGTGGCCAGTGGGGGGGTTTTCTGGAACGCTGTAATGGGTTCTTGGGTGGCAGCTCAGTCCCTCAAGCCTGATGTGCTGGCAGCTCACTCACGGCTGGTGGGCTGGCAGTTGACTCATGGCTATTCCTTGAAATTCCATTTCAAGCAGTGTGCAAGGCCACCAAATTCAAATCAATTTTCCTACCATTTCAAGCAGGGTGCAAAGCCACCAAATTCAAGTGCAGTTTCCTACCACTTCAAGCAGTGTGCAAGGCCACCAAATTCAAGTGCAGCTTCATACCATTTCAAGCAGGGTGCAAGGCCACCAAATTCAAATGCAGCTTCATACCATTTCATGCAAGGTGCAACACCACCACATTCAAATGCAGTTTCGTACCATTTCATGCAGGGTGCAAGGCCACCACATTTAAATACAGTTTCATACCATTTCAAGCAGGGTGAAACCAGCATAAAACCACACAAAACACTTAACTTCAGCCCAAAACACCCAAGCCACCATTTGCAGTAGTGCCTTTTAACTTCAACCCAAACCCCCCAAACAAACATTTGCAGGCAGTGCCTTTTTACTTCAAACTTTCATTTTCAAACCACATTAAGGGCACCCACAGTTGAGTAGACATGTGTTCAGTGCTATTCAGAGCTCAGAGAGATGTAACCCTCTGGCTTCCTCAATCTTGCAGAGACTGAGTAAGGCACACCACTTCCTGGTTTTATAGTCCCTCCCCCTCCCTCCAGCAGGGGCAGCAGAGAGAATGGCGAATTTTTAAAAAACATTAATATATCTCTGATTTTTCATCAACGGGAAAAGTCCTCTGGTCCAGGAAGGCGGAGGGGGGCTCTGAGCGAGCTGGCCAAAAATGACGGCCGTAGGTGGCGGCGTTCTCTCGGAAATCACACCACATAAGCCAAAAGCGGTCAAGATCGGACTTTTAGTAATATAGATAGATAGATTCTTGATTAGTACGGGTGTCAGGAGTTATGGAGAGAAGGCAGGAGAATGGGGTTGAGGGGGAGAGTTAGATCAGCCATGATTGAATTGTGGCATAAACTTGATAGGCCGAATCGCCTAAATCTACTCCTATCACTTATGAACATGAATTTATAAACTGCTGCCTTATGGCGCCGGTGATCCAGGTTCAGTTCTGACTATGAGTGCTGTCTGTATGGAGTTTGTACATTCCCCCAGAGACTGCGTGTATTTTCTCCGGGTGCTCTGGTTTCCTCCCACATTCCAAACACAGGCAGGTTTGTAGGTTATTTAGCCCTCTATAAATTGTCCCTAGTATGTAAGACGTGAAAGTGGAATAACATAGAACTAGTGCACAGGTGATCGATGGACGGTGTGCATTAGGTGTTCCAAAGGGCCTGTTTCCACACTGCATCACTAAACTAAACTAAACTAAACTAAACAATACTTCGGTGATAACCTTTCAATAAAGATCATGGAACATGAGTTTTTAAAAGAGGAATGCACTTTGGAGCACGATAGATTAAATAAATTAAATCAGAAGGATTTTAATCAAAAATATATGTAAATCAATGTTGATTACTCTCTGATGAAAATAGCAAAAAATGCATTAAATCTTTTGGAAAAATAAATCATGGGACTTGGAGCAAATCGACTGGTAATGGAAAGAACTGCATACCTCCCTGCCATTAGATTGTAGTAGCCAAAAATTAATTATTTTACAATCATACAACCATGTAATTGCATTATAGTTGACTTAGCTGTGCATGTTAAATATGGCAGAAATCACAAATTAACAGCTTGAATGAGAAAAATTATCCAGTTATGTGTGGTTCAGCAAAATGATTCGTTAACTAATTTCCACTTCACGGTAAAAATTCTTACCAGTTTGAAAGGGGTTGTTGATAAAGAACAAACCCCACACTATGAAATGAAGGATTTTCTCAAAATATCACCTAGACAAATTACAAAGGCTACATGCTTTAAGAATTGGCAATTTCTGACAAGCTTTGGTGTGTATTCCTGAATATTGATATCTCCTACTTCAAGTAACCCTTGCATTCCCTCTCTCTCCGTCTTTACCCCACCTCAGTCCTCTTGTTTAATTTACTGTTAAAGATTTGGTCTCCATTTATGGACTTATTGCAAGCATAGGGTGCAACATAACCTGGTGAGGGGTGTGTAAAGATTTGAAGTAGGTACATCCCTTTTATCTTATCTTATTTTCATATTCTCCTTTTAAAATTTTAATTTTTATTTATTTTTATTCTTCCTCGCGTTCTACGTCTTTACGGGCTCTTTCTTTTCACTTTCTCACGTACTCACTATCTTATCTAACTTTCTCTATTTCTCTTTTTATTCCTTATGCTACTTTCCTATTATTAAAGTTTAAAACAAGAAGTGGTACATGAAATGTATTATGTTATTTTTGGCTTATACTACTGTACTGTACATTACTTCTAATAAAAATAAATTTAAAAAAAAAAGTTTTGCCGTTTGCATACTTCCGTTATCACCTTGTGCCCAGCCAACAATGGACCATTGTGAGCTCTACCCTTCCTGAGTCCTCAATACAGACTCTGCTTTGTTCTGTACCGTGTTTCCCTCTCCCTGACTCTCAGTCTGATGAAGATTCTTGACCAAAACGTCACCTATTCCTTTTCTCCAGAGATTGCTGCCTGGCCTGCTGAGTTGCTCCAACATTTTGTGTCTATCTTCAGTGTCAACCAGCATCTGCAGTTCCTTCTTATACACCTGTCTCTGGCTACCTGTGTTGGTGGACAGGCAGATCTGAGAATGGATTGTAGACCTTTTGAGAAAGTGTCCACATATGTCATCCCAATAGGGTACAAATTCAACGTCAACGTGGATTGTTTGCGATAATGAGGTTTAGAGGGATATGGGCCAAATGCAGGCAAATGGGATTCGCTTAGATGCGGCATTTTGGCCTCATTGACAATTTGGGCTGAAGGGCCTTTTCCTGTGCTGTGTGACTCTACGACCTGTAAGCATCATTTATGCTGATTTCAAACTCCAAATTATATTTCATTACTTTAGCACAGTGCATTTCTCTTCTTCTTTTCTGCTATTTTGAGATGTACCTCAGTACACGTGACAATAATGAACCTAAACATGACTAATTTACTGAATACCAACATACTGATATAATAATAATAAGCCAAAATCTAAAGCTAAACCTAAAGCTAATAGGGCTTACAACATACTCAAGGTAAGGGTAGAAGAAATCTTTATTTTACCAAAAACACATTTTATACTCCCGTATTATAGATAACACAAATTATTATGAATGTCAATTTAAATGGCCCATTAATAAATAAGCTGCGTGCAGAATACTCCATATTTGATAAGTTTATTTTTACATTCGTAATGATCTCCAATTGCAGTACGTTGAAAGATCCTGAAACAAGAGACTGCAGATGCTGGAATCTGGAGGAACAAACAAGCTGCTGGAGATACTCGGCGCCTCAGGCAGTGTCTGTGGGAGAAAGGAATTGTCGACGTTTCACCCTACATTGGTACTGAGAGCGGAGAGGGAAGGTAATACAGGTCCACCGCCGATTTTCCAACAACTGATGGTACGGTGGCGCAGCGGTAGAGTTGTGCCCTACAATGATCCTGACCACAGGTGCTATCTGTATGGAGTTTGTACGTTCTCCCTGTGACCTGTGTGGGTTTTCTCAGCGAGCTCTGGTTTCCTCTCACACTCCAAAGATGTACAGGTTTGTTGGTTAATTAGCTTTGGTAAAATTCAAAATTGTCCCTACTGTGTGTAGGATAGTGTTAATGTGAGTGGATCACTGATCGGGTAGACACACAGAGTCTCTTGCCCAGAGTAGGGGAATCGAGAATCAGACAACATAGGTTTAAGGTGAGGGGGGAAAGATTTAATAGGAACACGAGGGATACTTTTTCACACAAAGGATGGTGGGTGTGTGGAACGAGCTGCTGGTGGAGGTAGTTGAGGTAGGTACTATTGCAACGTTTAAGAAACATTTAGGCAGGTACATGAATAGGACAGGTTTAGAGGGATGTGAGCCAAACACAGACAATGGGACATGTTGGTCAGTATGGGCAAGTTGGGCTGAAGGGCCTGTTTCCACACTGTATGGCCTAATGCCTCTAAATACTTTGCCTGTAGATGGTGCTGCAAAACTGCCCTTGTTTATCCAAGTCCAGGGAAGACACTGAAGCTAGTTCAGATGGAGAATGAGAACTGAATCCTGGTGAGATTCAATTGGACTATCATGTGTTCACCCCCAAACACTACAGGCTTGGTCTTAAGAAGAAATCAATATAGAAATTGTTTTTTATTGTACATTTAATGCTTACTGTATTTTTAGCATAGATACTGCAGCCTGAAAGATGCTGAAATACGTAGTTAGATACATGGTGGAGCCGCTGCCTCAATGCGAGAGACCCGGGTTCGATCCTGACATCGCGTGCTGTCTGTGTGGAGTTTGCTTGTTATCCCCGAGTTTCCTCCGGTTTCTTCCCACATCCCAAAGATGTGCAGGTTTGTAAGTTAATTGGCCCTAGCTTGTAGGGAGTGGATGAGAGAGCAGGATAATATAGGACTTGTGTGAACGGGCGATCAATGGTCAGTGTGGACTCAGTGGGCCAAAGGGCCTTTTATAATTCAGCATATACTATGCATATGCAGACAGATTCAGTAAATGTACACACATTGTAGCACATTCCTTCACACATTCGGAGCTCTGTATTGTACACTCAGTCAGTGAATTGTGCGCTCAGACCCAGGTGTATATTTATATACAGTAAATAGATGAAGCACTACATTCTGCCGCATTTGGTGTATGAATACAGGCACACAAAGGGAGCTTCTTCTGTGCAGATGTGGTTAACTTCTGAGTAATAGAAAAATAAAATGCTGGTAAGTCAGTAAGTCAGGCAGAATTTGTTGAGACGAATAGTATTAATGTTTCAAATCACAGCTTTCTATATGTATTTTCATACAGAGCTCTGAAACAGCACAGTGGCACAGCAGTAGAGTTGCTGCCTTACAGTGCCAGATACCCAGGTTCAATTGTTGGTCGACATGGAGTCAGTGGGACGAAGGGAATATTTTCACGCTGTATCACTAAACTAAACTAAACTAAACTAAACTACGTTCTCCCTATGACCTTGTGGGTTTCCTCTGGGTGCTCCGATTTCCTCCCACACTCCAAAGGTGTGCATATTTGTGAGTTAATTAGCTTCTGTAAATTGTCCCAATGTGCAGAATACAACCAGTGTACCGGTGATAGCTGTTTAGTGCGGACTCAGTGGGCTGAAGGAGCTGTTTCCATGCTGTATCTCTAAATTAAACTAAACTAAACTCTCTTTATTGCTGATCAAATTCTGAATTATCTATATTCAGATGGACATTTGTATCCATATATTTAGTCAAAGATATTTGTATCCATATATTTAGTCACTATTTAGTATGTATAATCTCATAGATCTGTATATTTATACCTGGTAAATTTGCTCAGATGTAGTTCTGTGCATGTGTACCCAGTCAAGTACTTTGTGTGCGTATACCGCATTGATTTTCCACGGGTGCTCCAGTTTCCACCCATATTCGAAAGACATGCAGGTTTGTAGGTTAATTGGGTTCTGTAAATTGTCCCTAGTGTGTAGAATAGACTTTAGAGATACAGCGTGGGAACAGGCCCTTCGGCCCACGCCGAACCATACACTAGTTCCATCCTACACAATAGGGCCAATTTACAGGCCAATTAACCTACAAACTTGTATATCTTTGGAATGTGGGAGGAAACCGGAACTCTCGGAGAAAAAACCACAGGAAGAACGTACAGACTCCATACAGACAGCTCCCATGGTCAGGATCGAATCCTGGTCTCTGGCGCTGCAAGACAGCAACTCTACCGCTGCACCACTGTGCAGTGCTAATAGAACAAGTGTGCGGGGTAATCGCTGGTCGGCGTGGACTCTCTGGGCCAAAGGGCCTGTTTCCACACTGTATTTCTAAACAAAAACTGAAAGGTATCACATGCATTGGAATTCATTTATAATTTGAATTCTCCTCAATTTTCTGGATCTCTTCTCTATACACAAAGCATGCTTTTATTTGATGTCTCTACTAATTTGGATCCAGTTCAAAGGAACTGCTCTACAAAAATATTTATACAACCTTCCGAGTCTGAGACTACTTCATCACCTGAAATAGTGCTGATTCATGCAGCAAAATGCATTAGTCCAACAAACAAAATAGATCAGTCCCTGTTGTTCTCTTTGTTATTTAATTCAGTTGATGAGTCACACTACCGTGTGGAGCACTTAAATGCCACTTGAATAGAATTCAGGGCCTGCTGTTAAGTGAATGCGAGTTATCTTGTTCAGCATTCAGCAAATTTGATCTTCATGGAAATTAAGGCCTAATTAAAGCAGTTATTTATTACTAATCCGTTACTCTGGTGACTAACTGCTCCGGGCTTGATCGCATTGAAGATATTAGCCTGCAATCAATTGGATTAGAGTATTATACGGCAAACTGTCTATCTTCAAAGCAGCATTGAAATATTGTGGACGGTATGATTAAGAGCAACAGTTATATTTCTGAGGCATTAAAAGGAGAATTGAAATTATTTTTGATTAGAGGTAATCTGTCTCTATTCTTGACATAAATTATATAAAATTCAGTGTCTTCCACACCTGGAATGGAAGGAAATGCTTCCAATTCTAACACATTCAAGTTCAGAAGCAGAATTAGGCGATTCAACCTTCAAGTCCACTCCATCATTCAATCATTGCTGATTTATGTTTTCTTCTCAACTCCATTCTCCTGCCTTCTCCGCATAAACCCATGACACCCTTCAGGTTTATAATATCACCCACTGGGTGATACAGTGGTAGAGTTGCTGCCTCACAGTGTCAGAGACCCTGTGTTTGATCCTGACTACGGGTGCTGTTTGTACAGAGTTTGTACGTTCTCCCTGTGACCGCATGAGTTTTCTCCGGGTGCTCCAGTTTCCTTCCACACTCCAAAGATGTACAGGTTTGTAGGATAATTGGCTTAAGTAAAAAAATGAAAATTGTAGTAGTCATCTGTACTGAGGTACAGTGAAAAACTTCTGTTGTGTGCTAACCAGTTCACGGAAAAATTATACATGATATATATACATATGATATATACATTATAATCAAGTCACCCACAGAGTAGAGATACATGGTAAAGGGAATAACGTTTAGTGCACGATAAAATCCAGTAAACTCAGATTAAAGATAGTCTGAGGATCTCCAGTGAGGTAGATGATCGGAACCCGAGGTCTATCTTTTTCACTCATTGGGTGGTGGGTATATGGAATGAGCTGCCAGAAGAGGTAGTTGAGGCAGGTACATTACCAACATTTGAAAGACATTTGGGCAGGTGCTTGGATAGGAAAGGTTTAGAGGAATATGGGCCAAAGGTGGGCGGATGAGGCTAGAGTAGATGAGGCACCTTGGTCAGCATGGAAAAATTGGTCCATAGGACCTGTTTCCATGTTGTATGAATGTGTGACATATTTGACATTGAGAAGAGGTTCAGGTATAATTCTCAGATAGACACAAAATGCTGGAGTAACTCAGCAGGATAAGCAGCTTCTCTGGAGAGAAGGAATGGGTGACGTTTTGGGTCGTGACCCTTCTTCAGGGAGGTCTGAAGAAAGGTCTTGTCATGAAACATCACCCATTCCTTCTCTCCAGAGATGCTGCTTGTCCCGCTGAGTTTTGGGTCTATCTTTGGTTTAACCCAGCATCTGCAGTTCCTTCCTACACAAAAGAATAGTCTGTTAGTTTATAATTAGCTGTCATTCTCTGACATCCCCCTATCTTAACTGATGTCTTCCGTATTTGATGGACACTTTCAGTAATCTGACGATTTTCCTGAGTGACTTATCAATACAAAACCATCTCAGAGGTAGTGTCATTTTAATTTATTTCCACTGGTTGTAACTTAGCTGTGAAAATTCTTCTCCATAACTTTTCACTTTGATTACACAAGCTAGAAAGCCAAGTTCTGAGATGTTGCAAAACAAAACTTGCAGCAGCACAGTGGCGCAGCGGTGGAGTTGCTGCTGTACAGAACCAGGGACCCGAGTTCAATCCTGACTACGGTTGCTGGCCGTATGGAGTTGGTAACGTCTTCCCTTAACAGGTTAATTGGCTTTGGTAAAAATTGTAAATTGACCCTAAAATGTAGGATAATGCCAGTGTATGGGGTGATCGCTGGTCGGCGCCGACTTGGTGGGGCGAAGGGCCTGTTTCCGCGCTGTATCTCTAAACTAACAAATAAAACTAATCTTTGTTACATTTCTACCTCTGACTTTATTGAAAGGTCTTACTTTATTGAAATGACTTATCAAGGTCATTGATAGCTCTTAGACATCCAAGACACAGCACTAATGCTGGTCGGCATGGACTCGGTGGGCTGTAAGGCCTGCTTCTGCACTGTATCTTGAAACTAAACTAAACTAAGATGCTGCCTATCCCACTCAGTTTCCCCAGCCATAAGCCCAGTTTCCACTGTGTATTGAAACTAAACTAAACTTGACCATAGATGCAATAACAAAATCAAACAGCAAAAATTTGCTTGAGTGAAGAACATGGCCACCAATCTCATACAGGAATTAAACAGCCTGTCTTCAATTACAGTCTAATCTAATCTTCAACATCGTTATTGTCTGAGCTGAACAAATCACATCCTTGTAATATTTATCACTGTACGTGACGTGCTTTGAATATTAAAGGTTCAAAATCAGATCGTCAAATGACAATCTGTTTTGGTCCGTAAGGATGCTGTTGTTCCAATGTCATTTCAAGTGGACATCAACTTTAACAAAATATTGAATTGAATATTCTGCCTTTCAAAATCACAGCCACATTTTTGAATCTGTGTCCTCCGGACATTTAAGGGCAGCACGTGGTGCAGCGATAGAATTGCTGCCTTATAGCGCCAGACATCCGGGCTCTATCCTGACTACAGGTGCTGTCTATATGGAGTTTTTACATTCTCCCCGTGACCGCAAGGGCTTTCTCTGGGTGCTCCGGTCTCCTGCCACACTCCAGAGATGTACAGTTTTGTACGGTTAATTGACTGTGGTAAATTGTTCCTAGTGTGTGTAGAATAGTGCTAGAGTACGGGGTGCAGGCTCGGTGGGCTGAAGTGCCTGTTTCTGTGCTGTAACTCTAAACTAAACTAAGATGCTGGCTGACCCACTGAGTTACCCCAACACTTTATGTTCTATGTGACTCTGTGACATGGAATGGTAAGAAAGCAAGTAGTCAGATGCTTTTTGGCAGGCAGCTCCATCTCTCTCTAATACAATCTGCTTATTTTAAATAAAGATCTCAAGGGGAGGAAACCATCTCTAATTATCAGCTTGGAAATGAACAGTTCAGTTGTTCATAGCGGCTGAAGGATGGTGGAAGTTTCTAGTGTTATGTTGTCATCGTGTCATAGAGTCATATAGCATGGAAACAGTCTCTTCGACCCAACTTTTCTACACCGATCAATGTGCCCCTAAACAAGTTCCACCTGCCTGCGTTTGGCCCCTATCCCTCTAATCCTTTCCTAACTGTGTACCTATCAACATTTATTTTAAATGTGGTTGTTGTACTTGTCTCAACTACCTCCTCTGGCAGCTCGTTCCATATACCCACCACCCTCTGCATGAACAAGCTCCTGTCAAATTTTCGCCTCTCGCCTTAAACCTATGTCCTACTATGGGTTAAAGACTCCGTGCATTCACCCTATCTATCCTCCTCTTGATCTTATACAGCCATATGAGATATTTAAGGCCTGAACTATAGGCAGAGGTTGAGCAGTTCTGAACTTGGGAAATGCTGCCTGTCCATTGCCTCCACATCTGCTGCTTGGCCCACTGAGTTCCTTCAGCAATGTGTCTTTTGCTCCAGATTACGGCATCTGTAGTCTCTTGTGTCACTTAAATGTCATGATAGTACCTGCTTCGACTACTTCCTCTGGCAGCGCATTCCATATACCCACCACCTTTTGTGTAAAACAAATCTCAGGTTCCTTTTAAATCTTTCCCACCTTACCTTAAACCTATGTCGTCAGGTTCTTGATTCGCCATTCTGTGCATTTACCTGAACTATTCATGATTTTGTACACCTATGTAAGCACACCCCTCATCCTCCTGTGCTCCAAGGAATGAAGTCCTAGCCTGCTCAACCTCTCCCTGTAGCTCAGGCCCTCGTGTCCTGGTAACCTCCTTGTAAATCTTGTGTGCACCCTCTTAGGCTTGACAGCATTGGTGTAAAGTCATCGGTGTTTGTAGTCAGCTCCAGTAGTGTGTATCCACAGTGATAAACCAGTGAACCTACGGTATGAATGGTGGAACTCTTTATTAGCAACATCTAGAGGACAATAGCACATTGCTGCATATAACCATGGTTGTTGTGAAAGTGAGGGAGCAGGAAGGTTGAGATGAGGATTGTATTAAATCATGTCCACAAACAATATCTGTTTCAAACCCGTTATGAACAAAGTTTCAACTTCAATAGGAATTTTGAGACAGCACACCAGGAGTACGTTCCTTTATCCCTCTGGTCTCTTCTGCCATTCAATTATATCACGGCTGACATGTATCCCTACTGTATCTACCTATCACTTACCAGTCTTTGTTTTGCCCCCACCTCTCTTTCACAGCTTTCTCCCCCCTACTCCAATCAGTCTGAAGTAAGATCCGGACCCGAAACATTGCCCATTCATCACGTCTTCAGATTCTGCCTGACCTGCTGAGGAACTCCAGCACTTATATTTTGCTCTTTGCTCAGATATCAGATGTAGGGGGCTTAAAAAAAAAAGCCGTAGAAAATATCTGGTTTATATCTTAAGTTCCCTGGAATAAAGAAGCCGTTGAATGCTGATTAATGTAAAATTCATAAGCTGATGCTGAAAATCTCATCTGATTAAACAAACATTGAAGAAAAATATATTTTGCTTGTTTAGAAATTATGTTTGTCTTTTTATCTCTTGAGATATTCAGCCAGGAAATTATGTGTATCTCTTGACACCTTACATCCTGACACCTATCATTGCAAAATCAAACATGCTAGGCTAGAACATAAAACAAAAAACACTAAAGCACAGGAACAGACCCTTCAGCCCACAATGTTTGCGTCAAACATGATGCCAAGCAAAACTGATCTAATTTGCCTGTACATGATCCATATCCCAATATTCCGTGTATTTACATGTGCCTATCTAAATGCCTCTTAAACACCACTATCGTATCTGCATCACCGTCACCCCAGGCATTGCATTTCAGGCCCCCACTACTCTCTGGGGAAAAAACACGCCCTGCAAATCTCCATTAAACTTTGACCCTGTAGCATTTCAGCTATTGGGATATCATTTTTATGTTACCAGCAAAGACCTGGAGAACTTCGGTGCAATTCTTCTCAGATGCACTGTAGAAAGCATTGCATTGGGATGCATCACAGCCTGGTTTGGGAACAGCACCATCCAAGACCGCAAGAAATTGATTAGTTTAGTTTGGTTTATTATTGCCATGTGTGCCGAGGTACAGTGAAAAGCTTTTTTGTTGCGTGTTATCCAGTCAGCGAAAAGACGATACATGATTACAATCGAGCCATCCACAGTGTACAAATACAGGATAAAAGGTATATGTTTAGTGCAATGAAAAGTCCAGTAAAGTCTTATCAAAGATAGTTCAAAAGGTCTCCAATGAGGTAGATGGGTAAGGGCCACTCTCTAGTTGGCGAGAGGATGGTGCAGTTGCCTTATAACAGGTGGGAAGATTACAATCAATCCGTCCCCAATGTACAAATACAGGATAATGGGAATAACGTTTAGTACAAGATGAAGTCCAATGAAGTCCAATTAAAGATAGTCCGAGTGTCTCTAGTGAGGTCAGGACTGCTCTCTAGTTGGGAATAAATTGTCCATAAATCTGGACACTAAAAGCTGGAGTAACTCTGCAGGTTATTGAGTCTTTGGAGAAAAAGAATAGGTGATGTTTTGAGTCATGAGCCTACTTCAGATTGAGAGTCAGGGAAAGTGAAACGAGAGATTTAGGACAAATGAATGGAAGATATGCAAAAAACAACAATAATCAAGGAAAAGTAGAGCACACAATAGTCAATTGTTGGCTGTGGGATAATCTGGAGGTATGCATTTTCAAACTTGTGTACCTCTTGCCTGATGGGAGAGGGGAGAAGAGGGAGTGACCGGGGTGAGACTTGTCCTTGATTATGCCTGTGGCCTTGAAGCATGAAGTGTAGACAGAGTCAATGGAATGGAGGTTGGTTTGCATGATGGGCTAGGCTGCGTCCACATTCTCTGCAATTTCTTGAAGTCATGGATGGAGCTGTTCCCAAGGCGTGTTGTGATGCATCCCACTAAAATGCTTTCTACAGTGCATCTGTAGAAGTTGGCCCAATCCAAGTTGCTGATGATATTTACTCCTAGGGACTTGTAGCAGACTGTTGTGGACGTAACCCAGACCATCACACAAACTAACCTTCTACTGACTCCATCAACACTTCAAGGCAAAGCCACTAGAATAATCAAGGACCATTCTCACCACTCATCTCTTCAGCTCCAGATTCAGTTTCTTAATGGCTGTTATCAGGCAACTGGAACATCCTCTCACCAACTAGAGTACAATACTGAGTTACCATCTACCTAATTGGAGACCGTCAGACTATCTTTAATCAGACTATCTTGCACTAAAGGGCTGTCCCACTTGGGCAACCTAATCTGCGTGTTCTGGCGTGTTTGCCCTCATACTCGCAGCATGGTCAATATGGGGTCGTAGGAGGTCTTTGTAACTCTCCTTCATGCTCGTGAGTAGTCCCCATGTACTAGAGGCCTCAGCTAGGTCACGGCGTATTTTTCAACGTGTTGAAAAATGCCCGCGAGTAAAAAAGGTCGCCATGGAAAATATTGATACTATTTTTACTCGTAGGTTTAGTCGTAGAAGGTCGGCATGTTAGTCATAGGTAATCGAGGGTAGTCGAAGGAAGTCGAAGGTAGTCGCAGATAGTCTTCATCATAATCCAAGAGAGGTCGAAGGAGATCGGCTTCACTCTCCACTATTCGGTGTCCAATTTTCCCAGTTAGTCGTAGCTAGTCGAAGTTAGTCTTCAACATAGTCGAAGAAGGTCGAAGGAGGTCTTCTACATAGTCGAAGGAGGTCTTCAACCTGACATTTTTTCAGACTCTCCTAAACTCTTCTAAACTCGCCAATTATTTCGCCCAAGTGGGGCAGCAGCTTAAACATTATTCCCTTTACCTATTTTCTATACATGGTGGTCGTCTTGATTGTAATCATGTATAGTCTTTGTGCTGACTGGATGGCACGCAACAAAAAGCTTTCTACTGTACCTCTGTACATGTGACAATAATAAACTAAACTAAACTAATCTAAATTAAACAAAACTAACCTAAACTAAACTAAACAGCAGCTGTGAAAATTCAGTTAATTAATTAAAGACACTGAAAAAAAAATAGTACAGCATCTTTAATAGTAAGATTAAATGAGAACTTACCAGTTTGAAGTTTGATCTTTATTTTATGAGGAGTTACGATGAGGGATTACGTGAAGACCCCGCCAGCACGCATGCGCGACATTCTTCAAAGCAGTGATGTGAAATCACAGATAGCAACGTAGACTAATATAGTAAGATAAGAGAGAACTTCCATACCAGTTGAACTTTATAATAGAGGGTTTTGGGAGCGGAGGGCACGTAATCTCTCATCGTAACTCCTCATAAAATAAAGATCAAACTTCAAACTGGTAAGTTCTCATTTAATCTTACTATTTTACTTCGGAGTCATGTGAGTGACTACGTGAAGATTTCAAAGCTCTGTGATTTCATGCCCTGGAAACGAGTCCATGCTCACACACTGCCATGCTGGGATTAGAGGATGAATGTATTTCAGACATGACACTGGCTGAAAAACAAAATAGGTATTTATTCATACCAAAACTAAATATATCCCATATATGGTAATTATTTAGCAGTACTCAAAATTTTTCCTGCAAAAGTGTCAGGAGAGGCCACGGGTTTGTTATAGAAGCGTTGGAATGTCTTCTCATTGCTCCAACCCGCTGTGGCCAGGATGTGGTTCATGGGTACTTCCATCATCCTAGCCGCCGAAGTAGATGCAGCCCTGGTGGAGTGAGATTTGAAGACATTAGTGTCCACCCCCGCTGCATCTAACACCACCCTTAACCATCTTGATATGGTTTGCACCGTGACTTTGTGATGGGGCCGTTTATGGCTTATAAGCAAAGCTTTCTCCGTGCCCCTTAGAGTCTTAGTGACTGTGATATATTGTAATATCAGAGTAACGATGCAGAGTCGAGTATCTGCAGGATAAGCTTGAAACTCTAATGTTTGTCCAGACAACCCGGGTCGGTCTTGTTTTAACAGCCCCTGTATAAGAAAAGTTATTTTGCCATTGGAGATTGTCATGGCGTCCATACTTAACTTGTGTAGGGACTGGACCCGTTGTGCTGTGACAAGTGCCATAATCATTACCATTTTATAGGTGAGCTTGTCCAAGGTGAGCCCCGTATTGGGTGTCCATCCTCGTAACATAGTCAAGACTATGCTAATATCCCACGTATGGTTGTATCTGGGCCTGGGGGGATTGGAATTAAATATTCCCCTCATTAGCTTAGACACTAATGGGTGTGATCCAATAGCCAGATGATCACTCCCTTTGCCCAGATAATTCGATAGAGCACTCCTTGCACAGTTGATGGCACTGTAGCTTAATCCTTCATCGTGGTGAAGGGTAGCCAGGAATTCCAGAACTTCCGTGATGGTGGCCGTTTCATAGGTAGTGTTCGTTGTAGTGCAGAACACTTCCCACTTTCTGATATAGGTCAGGTACTGTTTCCTGGTGGACTCCCTGCACGACGCTGAGATGGTATTTATTGTTCTGTCGGTGAGTCCGAATCCCAGAAGTGGCCGTTTCAGAATCTGCAAATTAACAGGTCCATGCGGTCATGACATGGATGGCTTTCCCCTGTAACGGGATGTATCAATAAACTAGGTCGTTTGTTGACCCGGATGCAAGGTTCTGTGGCCATCTTCTGTACTGCTGGGAACCATGGTTGGGTAGGCCAGTCGGGCACAACCAAAATACCCGATGTGGAGTCTTGTCTTATTTTTTGCAAGACCCGACTGATGAGGCAGAAGGGGGGAAATGCATAGCAGAACAAATCCCCCCAATGTAACGAGAAAGCGTCCATCGCTACTGCCCCTGGGTCTGGTTCCCAAGCAACATATGTTGGAAGTTGGTGATTAAGTCTGAATGCAAAAAGGTCAATATCTGGTGTCCCATAACGTTCTATAATATCCGAAAACACTTTCCGATCCAACATCCATTTTATGTTGTCGTTGAATTTTCGTGATCTGGTGTCTGCCACTGTGTTTAGCTTACCTGGAAGGTAAGTGGTTGAGATCCAAATTTCCCTTTGCAGACACCAGTGCCAGATATTATTAGCCATTTCATCACATGATATCGACTTTATTCCACCCATATGATTAATATAAGCCACCACTGTGGTGTTGTCTATTTGTAACCTGACATGTAACTGGTGCATATCTGAGCAGTACGCTCTTAGACCATGAAATGCTCCCAGAATTTCTGAATAATTAGTCCCTAATGTTTTGAATAGGGTTAGCTCTTGTGCACTCCATCTGCCTCCACAACTTGTGGTGGTATTAGTTGCTCCCCAACCTTTGGCACTGGCATCAGTTTGTAAGATAACTGAGGGATTCATGATAGTGATGGGGTTAGAAC
The DNA here is from genome assembly GCA_963514005.1 of Raja brachyura. The sequence goes on from OY740786.1 coordinate 64,120,691, forward strand.
AAAGCTGTGCATTTTCTATCCACCAATTTAATTCAGATTTTGCCTTTTCTGGTAGTTTCATAGCCCTGTCAAAATGGCCTGCATGATTTTTGAGAGCTATAATTTTTGCTCTTTGAAGGTTTTGATAATGGAGTGGCCCAAATTGTGCTGCGGGAAATGCAGCCACTATTTTCCCAATCACTCTGGCTACTTGCCGAATAGATGGATTCCTGATGCCAGAGAGGCTCCTGCAAGCTTCTATCAAGTCCACCACCTTGTTAGGTGATAGACATTTGCACCGAGTCAATGGTGAACCCCAAATAATCCATGGTAGTGGAGGGTTCCAATTTCAATTTATCTGGATGTATGATAAATCCCAGCTTTTGAAAAAGATGTTTTGTGGCTAGAACTGCCAATGTAGCCATTTCCAAATTCTCCCCGACAATGAGGATATCATCAAGGTAAGCCATGACAATATGGTTTTGTTTCCTTAATAGGCTAAAGCTGGTTTCAATATTTTGGTAAACAGCCTGGGTGCTGATGATAACCCATTGGGTAAGGCTTTATATTGCCATAATTGTCCCATCCAGATAAATTTCAGGTATTTCCTATGATCCTTGTGTATAGGTACTGAATAGTATGCATCCTTAAGGTCAATGCAAGCCATGTAGCACCTTTCAGATATTAGCTGTCTAGCCGTGACAAAAGTGTCCATTTAAAAATGAACATACTGAACGGAAGTATTTAGTTCGGTCAGGTCTATGATGATGCGGCACCCGCCATCTTTTTTATTTTTGGTAAATATATTCGATATGAACTCCTGAGATTCTCTGATAGTCTTCTCAATTACCCCTTTGTTAATTAGTCTAGATAGTTCAGCATGGCCTGCCGTTCTTTCTTTCTGTGAAAGTATAAACTTCCGGCTAGGCGAATGCTGAACTGGGGTAGGGAGTTCGTGAATAAACTCAATTTTATAACCCTGAATACTTCCGAGTATGTAAGGATCAGAGGTAAAGGTGCGCCATACTTCATGAAACAAGTGCAACCGTCCCCCCACATTAGATGAATTTAGACATGCAATGTTCCTGAGGGAATCAGACCCACCTACCTCCATGGTTACTGCCGGTGTTGCGGTCTTTGCCCTTGCTTCTTGTGTTGCTGAGTTGTAGGGATGGCGCATTTTCCAAGAAGGCCGGGCTGGGCCATGGCCTATAAAAAGACCGTTGTGCAGGTGGGCCGGCCTTCGAGCTTTCACCACCGGACGGTCTGTTGTAATATCGCTGTCCGGTGGGTGTGTAGGGGTGCTGCCGCTGCTGATAGTGGGGTTTAGAGGCACCAGGTACCTTAATCAGGCCTATAGCCTTGGCCTCCTCATCCAGGTCTTTCACCTGTTTTGGAAGGTTATCCCCAAACGTTGATTAGGTGGTTGCAAGTTACCTGACCTGCATAACCCCTGCAAACTTTGGATTAAGCGCAGGTTTGATGATGCTCTTCCGATAGTTATTTATTTCGAACTGTGTGTTACACAGCAAAGCCAGAGCATCTTGCAGTTCTTCTGGTAACTCCACCCCTACAGCAGTCCTGGCCACTGCTGTAATCCCGGCGGCCAAAAGTTTCAGAATCCTCTGAAGCTTGATTTCTTGCCCTCTGATGGTAGGGCTCATGTTCCCCCATATAGGGTTATTCACCGCAGGAACATTCAGAGAGTTACAATTCTCAGGAGCGAGATACTTCTCAGCTGTTGCATTAACGGCTTGCTCCTGAAGCTGGTTTGTAGCCATGTAGTTAATGCTGGCTGCCAGCTTCTGGTGAATAGGCAGTCCTTTCTGTGTAGGAACAGCATGTTTATTCACCATATCCAGTAACTCTTCCTGCACCCCTGACACTGCTGGTTGTTCAGCCAAATCCCCTTCTTCAGGGTCAGCCCAGTTCTGACCCCTAATGCTCCCCTGCGAAGAGGGTGAGACATTTGGCAGTCCATGGTAGGATTCTGCCGTGGGCCTGCGAAGAGGCCCACTGTGACTCTGCCCCTGCAAAAGCAGGTCACGCTGGAGCAACTGCTCCATCATCCGCTCCATGCGGGAAAGACGCCCGCCGTCGCTATCAGCGAACGGGGTGTCTTCGGGTCCGGACCCAGCTGAGGCTACGGCCCCGTCCGACTTCCGGGTGGTTCTGCCGCCCGACCGCGGCGTACCTGCGGTCCTCATCGGCGAAAAGTCGGGAGCTGCCGGTAACACCTGCAGCTCAGGAGTAGCGGCAGGCTGCTGGCTGCTGCCCAAAGCAGCAAATTTTGCCGCTGATCTTTTTGATTTTCGCGACTTTTCTTCCTGTAGACAAGAAAAATACCGAGTCGCCACGCTCACCACTACAGGTGAGACTTACCTTCCGTAAGTTTTTCAACTTACGCTGGAGGAGCGACCCTCCTCCCGACTGTCGCTTCCGCAATGCGTTCGACGATATGTCGCGCATGCATGCTGGCGGGGTCTTCACGTAGTCACTCACGTGACTCCGAAGTAAAATTGTACACTTATTAACACTAGGTAGACACAAAATGCTGGAGTAACACAGCGGATGAGGCAGCATCTCTGGAGAGAAGGAATGGGTGACGTTTCGGGTCGAGACCCTTCTGATGTCAGGGGAGGGGGCGGGACAAAGATAGAATGTAGTTGGAGACAGTAAAGGGCCTGTCCCACCAGCAGGCAACTCTATGCGATGAACGCGATCAAACTAGAAGCGGGGGCCGCGCAGAGGTCGAGTGATCCCCTGTACAGGGCCGTTCCCACCAGCATGTGCCTGCATGCGGCAAACGCAACAAAACCGGCAGTAGGGGCCGTGCGGAGGTCGGGTGAGTGGTGCAACGCGGTGCAAAGTGAGGCGAACTTGGAGCGAAGTCTAAGGTAAGTTCGCCAGGACAGAGAGGGGCACACAGAGAGGGGCACAGAGGCACACACACACACACAGGGCCACGGAGCCACACACATAGAGGTTCACGGAGGCAGTTACAAATAGGTTCACGGAGGCACGATGTCGAGGCAACTGCGAGCCGCCAAGCCGTTGCCGCGCGGAATTTTTGGACATAGTCAGTTTTTCAGAACCCCGCGCGGTCTCGGGATGAACTCCGCACAATTCCGCACGGCTCCGGCGATCGAAGTGGGACTGGCCCCGCGACGCCGGACGGCTCAAGCGACCACGTTAGGTCGTGCTCATCGCATAGAGTTGCATGCTGGTGGGACAGGCCCTTAAGACTAGTGGATGAACTGGGAAGGGGAAGAGGATGGAGAGAGAAAGCAAGGGCTATCTGGAGTTAGAGAAGTCAATGTACATACCGCTGTGGTGTAAACTACCTAAGTGAAATAAGAGCTGCTGTTCCTCCAAGTTGTGCTAGGCCTCATTCTGACAATGGAGGAGGCCCAGGACAGAAAGGTCAGATTGGGAATGGGAGGGGGAGTTGAAGTGCTGAACCACCGGGATTTAAACCAGCATCTGCAGTTCTTTCTTACACTTATAAATACTAGATTGTTTGGAATTCTGTTGATTTGACACAATGTCATTTTTCATGGCTTCAGACCCATATTAAAGTGTATGTTATAAATTTCCTCTGAAATAGCTTTACAAAACATTCTTTTTAATGGTGATTAAAGATAGGAAAAAATCCATGCCTTCCAGCGAAGCTCACAAAGAATGACATAAAATGGTTGACATCGCTCGTGGAGCCACTGCCTCACAGCGCCAGAGACCCAGGTTCGATCCTGACCGCGGGTGCTGTTGTGTGGAGTTTCCACATTCTCCCTGTGACCAAGTGGGTTTCCTCCAGGTGCTCCTGTTTCCTCCCACATCCTAAAGACATGCGGGTTTGCAGGTTAATTGGCCTCTGTACATTGCCCCTAGTATGGGAAATGGATGGAAAGGTGGGATAACATGGAACTCGTGTAAATAGGTGATCGATGGTTGTCATTGAATAGGTGGGCCAAACAGCCTCTTTTCATGCTGTATTTTTAAACTAAACTAAAGATGCAACCAAGATAGACACTAAATGCTAGAGTAACTCAACAGGCCAGGCAGCATCTCTGCAGTAAAGGAATCGGTGACATTTAGGCTCGGTACCCTTATTCAGACTGAGAGTCAGGGAAGAGGGAAACTGGAGATATGAAGAGGTACAGAAAAATAAAGAAAGGTATGCAAAAAGACAAATCAAAGCCAACAATGATGATCAAGGAAGGGTGGAGCCCATAACGGTCCATTGTTGGCTGTGGAGAGGGTGATAACGAATGAAACTAATGAGCGAAACAATGAAACTAAGCAAGACAACAGTGAAACTAGCAGGGTGACTAGGGCAGGGGTGGGGGGGGGGGGGGGGGGAGGGGTGGAAACGCAGAGAGAGGGGTATTGCCAGGCTTACTTGAAATTAGAGGAATCAATACTGGCCAAGCAAAATATGAGGTGCAGTTCCTCCAATTTGCGTTTGGCCCCACTCTGACAGTGGCAACCACCAAGTTTAAGACTATTTTCAAAAAGCACCTAAAAAGGTAAGACATAGGAGGATACTGCCCTAATGTGCACAAATAAAATTACTGTAAATATATCAGAAGGTCAGCATGGATGTGGTGGGACAAAGGCTCCAATTCTGTGCAGCCCAACTCTACGACTCTATAATTACAAATCTAAAAACTAATGTTACAGATTTGTGACTCACTTAAGAGACTGATCCTCTCCTCTACTCGAAATCTCTTCCATTTAATCTTCAATCCATACCTATTGTTCCTGACCACAATACTTAGAACATTTGGTTTCCTGATGCAGAACTTCCAATACCATGAACACAATCTCATAAAATCAATATTTATTTAAAACTGTATTTTGAATTTCCCATTCCAGGCAGTATTACCATTAAGTCTGCAAAAAAGCTCAATACATAGTGAGATTCATAATCTCGCTATAATATAATTAGGGTTATTTTATAGGACAATATTATGTTATACTAGACCAAGTGGGACCCATTGGGCCCCGTTCCCCCAACGCAATATTCCACCACTCACACATTCCCCCAACGCAACTCATTCCCCCAATGCAATATTCCACACTCACAGATAGCCTCCAACTGTGCAGGCGCGGCTCATTTCCTCTCATCGCCCAGCACTCCCTCCCCCTCTTTGCCGTCCCTCTTCTTTCCCCTCTCCTCCACCCCTCACCTCTCCTTTCCCCTACCCTCAGTCACTCGCGCCCTCCCTCCATAACCCCTCTCCCCTTCCTACCCTTCCCTCTCCCTCTATCTGTTTAAATAACATTAAACAACAATCCTCTCCTCGTCCCCTACCCCACTCCCTCCCTCTCCCTACAATAATGTTACAAATCTCTTATTGGACTGGGAGTACTGTCTTTGTTAACATTGTCCATAAGTCCTCTCCCCTCCTTACCCCAAATGGGACCAGTTGGGCCTCATTCCCCCAACGCAATATTCCGGTCTGGAGCTGCAGGAGGGGGAGGGAGGAGCGCGGCTCCGGGTCCAGTTCGTGTCTGTGTCCATCCTCGCTCAAGGCCCAGGGCTGTGGTTTGAGCCAGTGCGGGGTCCGTGGGCTGCTGCTCCGGCCCCGTGGAGAGGCATCTCCTCTCCCTCCCCCCTCCCGCGGCTGGTTGCCTCTCCCTCTCACTCCCATGGCTCCGCACGCACAGCATTTAAAAATAATTGAAAGTCTTGAGCTGCAGGAAGGGGAGGGAGGAGCCGGGCCCAGTCCGTGTCCGTGTCTGTGTCCGGCTTATCGGTAACAGTGAGTTTTTCAATGTAAATGAAATCCCATTGTGACGTCATAGCTGTAGCTGCCATTGCAGTGTTCTAACTGGATTTTGTAAAGTTAAAAATGTGAATAACTTGTAAAATATAACATAAATCTGAAGGAAATTTGATAAAAACACACCACATGACAATTGGGAGTACAGTGGTACAAAAATGTTTGCCCTATTATGTACCGTTTCGCATAATTCAGGGCATGAGTCACAAACAGACAGACTCACAAACAAACAAGATGAGAGCTCTAGTAATATAATTAATAATGTATTAATTAACATAATAATAACATTGCTATACATTAATATATAATATTAATATATGAATATATTCTTCTTAGGCGCCCTTCGGTCATGGCTGACCATGGGTGTCTCCACGGTTGGAGGACGCCAGTGTGTGAATTTGTTTAACGTGGGGAGACTGGTGCATAGACAGCCACCACACGGTCCTTGACAGATGTGGGTCAGGATCCAGTGGCATGGAGTCCAAGACGACCGGAGACCCTTTTCTGCTGCAGCCTTCATCCGCCATCCCAGCCGTTGTGATGCTCCACTAAGGTCAGCCATCATCCTCCACCTATTCCACCATTGAAGTCTTAGTTGGATTGCTCTTTGTCAGAGTCCTCGACCTTACCGGGTGGCCCTACCAGGAGCATAGCTCCAGACGGCATCGCTCTCAGGACGTCAGGACTACACAAGCTTCTCCACCACGACATGATGACAATCCACGGAGAATATATTATATATTAATATTATGATCATTTATTACAATAACATAATTATAATCTGTGTGGAGTTTGCTTGTTCTCCCTGTGACCACGTGGGTTTCCTACAAGTGCTCTGGTTTCTTCCCATATTCCAAAGTCGTGCGGGTTTGTTCATTAATCGGCCTCAGTAAAACTGCCCTTAATGGGTAACGAGTGGATGACAATGTGGAATAACATAGAACTAGTGTGAAGGTGTGATTGATGGTGGGCGTGGATGCGGTGGGCCGAATGGGCGGGATAGTGGAGGATAGGGTGTGCACCCACCAGCGGCATTGGGAAGAGAAGGGGGAAAAAGTGGGGTGGGGTGGGGTGGAGTGGGATTATTACCTAAATTTGGAGTTCAATGTTCATACCATTGGATTGTAAGCTACCCAAGCCAGGTATTGGTAAGTGGAAAAGCCAGGTTTAGTTTAGTTTAGAGATACAGCGTGGAAACAGGCCTTTCGGCCCAACAAGGATGCGCTGACCAGCAATCCCTGCACTCTAACACTATCCTACACACACTATGGACAATTTACAATGAACCTACAAACCTGTACGTCTTTGGAGTGTGGGAGGCAACCAGAGATCCCGGGGAAAACCCACACAGATCACAGCAAAAACATACAAACTCCCTACAGGATGCACCCATAGGATTGAACCCGGGTCTCTGCCCCTGTAAGGCACCAATACCAATGCGCTACTGTGCCAACCTCTAGGCAATCAAAATAATCAAACACGCTTCCATTTAATTTATTTTTGTAGAGTGAATCACATTCCTCACAGATATTATCAGTAATAGAGCAAAATCAGTGACTACCTTCACAATAGCTTGATCCCTAGAAGGACAATGTTTTCATTGGAAGGTCAGGCCTATGATTAGCATGCTTAATCTCACTGCTTTTCTGGATTTGTGGACAAATTATGAAATATTGTCAGTTATAAGATGATTTGGGTCTCGCTTATCCAGATATTTATCATAGAACATAGAACAGTCCAAAACAAGAACAGGCCCTTCAGCCCACAATGTCTGTGCTGAATGTGATGCCAAGACCAACTCTCATCTGTCTGTACATAATCCATATCCCTGCATTCCCTTTATATCCATAGTGCCTATCAAAAGTCTTTTAGTTACCGCTATCATATCTATCAGATATTATGGGCCGAAGGGCCTGTTCTTGTTCTGTACAGTTCTATGTTCTATCAAAGACGATGCAAAGTCTAAGTGATGACGCATTGCTGCAACCTGCCTGTCCAAAATGTACAATTTGGCAACAGGTTTTGGGCTTAATTTATTTTCCTTGGGGTGGGGAAAGAGGTGTGTATAAGATCATGAGGGGAATGGATAGGGTGAATGCACAGTCTTTTACCCAAAGTAGGGGAATCAAGAACCAGAGGCCATAGGATTAAGGTGAGAGGGGAAAGATTTGATCATTTGAGGGGCATCTTTTCCACAAAGAGGGTGATGGGCATATGGGCAAGCTGCCGGAGAAGGTAGTTATGGCAGGTGCTATAACAGCATTTAAAAGAAGTTTGAACCGGTACAGCGATAGGAAAGATTTATAGGATATGGGCCAAACGCAGGCAGGTGGGACTAGTGTAGATGGGGCATCTTGTTTGGCTTGGGCAAGTTGGGCCGATGGGCCTGTTTTCGTGCTGTATCACTTTGGCTCTATGGCAGCTTTTACCAGATAGGAGAAGAAGTAGAGACACAAGGAAATTTTAGTTTAGCTTAGTTTAGTTTAGCTTACAGAAACAATACGGCAATAGGCCCTTTGGCCCACCCAGTCCGCCCCGACCAGCGATCCATATAACCATATAACAATTACAGCACGGAAACAGGCCTTCTCGGCCCTTCCAGTCCGTGCCGACCATTTATTTTCCCCTAGTCCCATCTACCTGCACTCAGACCATACCCCTCCATTCTCTTCCCGTCCATATAGCTATCCACTTTACTTTTAAATGTTAAAATCGATCCTGCCTCCACCACTTCTGCAGAAAGATCATTCCACACAGCCACCAGAGTAAAGAAGTTCCCCCTCATGTTACCCCTAAACTTCTGTCCTTTAATTCTCATGTCATGCCCTCTTGCTTGAATCTTTCCTACCCTCAATGGGAAAAGCTTATCCACGTCAACTCTGTCTATCCCTTTCATCATTTTAAAGACCTCAATCAAGTCCCCCCTTAACCTGCTGCGCTCCAAAGAATAAAGACCTAACTTGTTCAACCTTTCTCTGTAACTTAGTTGCTGGAACCCAGGCAACATTCTAGTAAATCTCCTCTGTACTCTCTCTATTTTGTTGACATCCTTCCTATAATTAGGCGACCAAAATTGTACACCATACTCCAGAATTGGTCTTACCAATGCCTTGTACAATTTTAACATTACTTCCCTACTCCTATATTCAATGCTCTGATTTGTAAAGGCCAGCACACCAAAAGCTTTCTTTACCACCCTATCTACATGCGATTCCACCTTCAGGGAACTATGCACAGTTATTCCTAGATCCCTCTGTTCCACAGCATTCCTCAATTCCCTACCATTTACCATGTACGTCCTATTTTGATTTGTCCTGCCAAGATGTAGCACCTCACACTTATCAGCATTAAACTCCATCTGCCATCTTTCAGCCCACTCTTCCAAATGGCCCAAATCTCTCTGTAGACTTTGAAAATCTACTTCATTATCCACAGCACCACCTGTCTTAGTATCATCTGCATACTTACTTATCCAATTTTCCACCCCATCATCTAGATCATTGATGTACATGACAAACAACAGTGGACCCAACACAGATCCCTGAGGCACCCCACTCGTCACTGGCTTCCAACCTGACAAACAGCCATCCACCATTACTCTCTGGCATCTCCCATTCAGCCACTGTTGTATCCATCTTGCTACTCCGCCATTAATACCCAAAGATTGAACCTTCTTAACCAACCTTCCATGGGGAACCTTGTCAAAGGCCTTACGGAAATCCATATAGACAACATCCACTGCTTTACCCTCATCAATTTCCCTAGTAACCTCTTCAACAAATTCAAGAAGGTTTGTCAAACATGACCTTCCAGGCACAAATCCATGTTGACTGTTCTTGATCAGACCCTGTTTATCCAGATGCTTATATATATTATCTCTAAGTATCCTTTCCATTAATTTGCCCACCACTGACATCAAACTAACAGGTCTATAATTGCTAGGTTTATTCTTTGAACCCTTTTTAAACAATGGAACAACATGCACAGTACGCCAATCCTCCGGCACTATTCCCGTTTCTAATGACATTTGAAATATTTCTGTCATAGCCCCTGCTATTTCTACACTAACTTCCCTCAATGTCCTAGGGAATATCCTGTCAGGACCTGGAGACTTATCCACTTTTATATTTTTCAAAAGTGTCAGTACTTCCTCCTCTTTGAATCTCATAGTTTCCATAGCTACTCTACTTTTTTCCCTTACTTCACAGAGTTCAACATCCTTCTCCTTGGTGAATACCGAAGAAAATAAATAGTTCAACATCTCCCCCATCTCTTTTGGCTCTGCAGATAGCTGTTCATTCTGGCTCTCTAATGGTCCAATTTTATCCGTCGTTATCCTTTTGCTATTAATATAGCTGTAGAAACCCTTTGGATTTACTTTCACCTTTCTTGCCAAAGCAATCTCATATCTTCTTTTAGCTTTTCTTATTTCTTTCTTAAGATTCTTTTTACATTCTTTATACTCATCTAGCACCTCATTTACCCCATGCATCTTATAATTATTGTAGATATCTCTCTTTTTTCGAACCAAGTGTCCAATTTCTCTTGAAAACCATGGCTCTTTCCGATTTTTACTATTTCCTTTCAACCGAACAGGGACATAAAGATTCTGTACTCTTACAATTTCCCCTTTAAATGTCCTCCATTTCTCTTCTACATCCTTCCCATAAAACAAAATGTCCCAATTCACTCCTTTTAAATCATTACGCATTCCCTCAAAGTTAGCCTTTCTCCAATCAAAAATCTCAACCCTAGGTCCAGTTCTGACTCTCTCCATAATTATATTGAAACTAATGGTATTGTGATCACTGGTCCCGAAGTGCTCACCAACGCATACCTCCGTCACCGGACCTGCCTCATTTCCTAACAGGAGGTCCAGCACTGCCCCTTCTCTGGTTGATACCTCTATGTATTGCTGCAAAGAACTATCCTGCACACACTTAACAAACTCCAAACCATCCAGCCCATTTACAGAATGTGTTTCCCAGTCTATTTTTGGAAAATTGAAATCTCCCTGTACACTAGCACTATCTTGCATGCAAGGGACAATTTGCAATTATTTTTACCAAAGCTAATTAACCTACAAACCTGTAAGTTTTTGGAGTGTGGGAGGAAGTGGGTGCACCCAAGAAAAACCCAAGCGGTCACAGGGGAGAATGTACAAACTCCATACGGACAGCACGCATAGTCGGGGTCAAGCCCGGATCTCTGGCGCTATGAGACAGCAACACTACAACTGCGCCACCGTGCCATCCCTACTACAGAAGCTGGATCCTTGAGCAAGATACCAAGTGTTGGAGTAACTCAGCTGGTCAGGCATAATCTCTGGAGGGAATAGACAGGCAACGTTTTGAGTCAGGACCCTTCTTCCAACCAGAGCCTTCTGAGAATAAGTGGCTTTGCATACTCCTCATGGATATGGTTCCAGGATAGAGAAATATCTGATTTTACATTATTGCTCTTTGGAAAATTAATTGAATATAATTGAGCTCTAATCCCTCCCACTGTTAATGTTGGTAGATATACAGTCAAAAGGTTGGGAAGCTTCAGTAAGTTTGTTATTGTGCACATTGATTCAGCTCTATCATAATATCAGATTAAGTGACTCATTGCTATTATGAGCATTTAAAGTTTAAACCAATAATATTTATTGAAATGGAAAGCATTAATTCAACTTGAATATTTTGTTCCTTGTTTCTAGTTTTTTTTAAAGTCGGGAAAGTGTTAGAATTTAATTAATTAATGGAGATTTGTAATAATCATGCAAGCAAAATGAATCCTAACGCAAATATAACCTTTTGCTCGAACGCAAGATACGAAAATTAGGCGAATTAATGATTATTAATTTGTAACATGGCACCAAACCGACCCTTATCTGACTGCATATTATCTATATTTCTCCATTCCCTGCATATCCATGTGCTCATTCAAAAATATCTCAAATACCACCATTGTATCTGCCTCCATCACACCGCGGCAGCGCATTCCAGGTACTCACCACCCTCTGTCTAAAAAAAAACTTGCCCCACACATCTCCTTTCAACTTTGCCCCTCTCATCTTAAAATGCAATATTTGATTGAAAGTAAGGTTGCTTCATTACATAGGACAGGGAAGGCCTGACGAAGTTGAGATCGGCCGCCTCACCCGGACTAGGCGCCACATTTTCGGGAAGACATCTGGGAGGGGAGGGGATTTCAAGTCCACTCTCATAATTGTGTCTGGATTAATGAAGGTGCCGGAAAATTGGTGGAGAGCACCTGTGTTTTATCAACAGGCATCGAGTGTGAAATCGGGTGCTGATGTGGCTCTGCCCTCAGTGAGAGATGGAAGTGTGAGAGTGAGGGTTAGCAATGCTGGACATGTGAGAGTTAGACACTATCAATGTTGAGAACAAGGGCAGACTAATAGAGGTGACCAGTAAGATGTGTGGGACCATGCTGAATTAAGCAGTGGTTGTGGCTAATAATAGAGGGTTAGATGATGACATTCAAAGACTTTGTCTGAGATCATTAACCTTCCTCCTGCCCCGACTCCATGCTGTTGGAGCCAAACCATCATTGATCTCATTCATCATGTTAGAACATCCATGACCTCCATCTGTGTTAAATGTTCAGGATATCTCTCCTCTAACTCTGCAAGCTAGAGCTTCACTGTAGCATCTATAAACCTTGGTTTAGTTTACTTCAGTTTAGTTTAGAGATACAGTGTGGAGACAGTCCCTTTGGCCCACCGAGTCCAAACTGACCAGTGATCACCCATTCACACTAGTTTCATCCTACACACTAGAGACAATATAAAGAGGTTAATTATCCTACAAACCCACATGTCTTTGGGATGTGGGAGGAAACCGGAGCACCTCGAGGAAATCCACGCGGTCACAGGGAGAATGTGCAAACTCCACACAGGCAGCACCGGAGGTTGGCATCGAACCCGGGTCTCTGGTGCTGTGCCATAGCAGTTCTACCTGCTGTGCCACTGTGCCGCCTATATCTTCTGCCTGATATATGCCTGCTGAGCCTGATATATCTTCTTCTTAAGTTCTGCAGTGCATGCCCCGTTGAGAATAAAACAATTAAAACATATCATAGTTTTGACAACCTAGAAATATTAGATAATACTAAACTGTAATGGTTTTATTGAGAAACTTGTTGATGACACAATACCAATAATGAAGGCACAATTGTTTAAAAAGGGAAGTAATTCATCAACAGCTAATCACTGGATGATACATATCTGAGTTTTAGAAGTGCATAGATCAATTTTAATTGCTGTGTCAAATCAAATGATATATAATTTTCTGTACTATAGCTGCGCTCAAAGTTTAATTTTAAGGATTTAATTTTAAATACCTTTTAGATTATTTGAGGATTTCCTATGAATATAATATTTTAGGAACATCTGTATCTGAGGCTGAGAATTTAGACACACCATCAATTCCCAGGATGGTTTTGTAAATTTATAGTTTGCTGTGTGATGACTTATAGTCAAACTGCAAATTAAGTTTTTTTTTAATTGAAAGTTACAGCATGAAAATGGGCCCTTTGGCCCATCAAGTACATGCCCACCATTGATTACCCATTCACACTATTTCTATGTTATCCCAGTTTCGTATCCACTCTTTACACAATTGGGGCAATTTACAGAAGCCAATTAACCTACAAACTTGTACGTCTTTGGGATGTGGGAGGAAACTGGAGCACCTGCAGAAAATCCACAGTCACAGGGAGAATGTGCAAACTTTACACTGACGGTATCCAAGATCAGGGACGAACCCGAGTCTCCGGCGCTGTTAGGCAGTGGCTCTACCAGCTGCATCACTGTGCCACCACTAACGTTCTTCGTGCCCTATTTACTTTCAATCAAATATTGTATTTTAAGGTGAGAGGGGCAAAGTTGAAAGGAGATGGGTGAGGCAAGTTTTTTTAGACAGAGGGTGGTGCGTGCCTGGAATGCGCTGCTGGGGTAGTGATGGAGGCAAATACAATAGTGGTGTTTAAGAGATTTTTGAAGAGCAAGTGGATATGCAGGGAATGAAGGAACATGGATGATATGCAGTCAGATAAGAGTTGGTCTTGGTGCCATGTTCGGCACAGACATTGCGTGCTGAAGGCCCTGTTCTTGTACTGTACTGTTCTATGTTCTACTTTAAATTAAAATCTGATTCATTTTTTGATGTTGTGTTATCAGATAAAAAATCATATTCTGATAAAATGCTGGAATTGTTATTCACACTTGACCTATCAAAACTGAAGACCTGTCTGATTTGTAGTCAGTCCATTAAGCAAAATGAAGCTGCACTATTGATGAAGATAGGACTGATCCTCATGGGATATTTATTCAAAGAAGATCCATATTGCTTCTCTATATTCGTCTACACGTACCTAGCTAATAGCTGCTTGACTGATTTACAGGTTTCACCTTTTTCCTCAAGGTAAACTGTACTTGGAAATTATTCCTTTTGTTCCGTGCCGGCACATTTGAGCATTTGGTACTTATGCCTGCTACAAAAAAACAATTCTCACTTCCAACTATAGATGTTTTTGATTGTCTGAATCAAGAACCAGCAATGGCAACTAAAATGCTCTATCTACACAAGCCCTCTGCCTGCGTACAAGTGCCAATGAATTTTGGGCCCCTGCCATATCTGAAGAGGTGGAGACTAAATAAGTTGCCATAGAGTCATACAGTGTGGAAGCAGGCCCTTCGGCCCAACTTGCTTACACCGACCAACATGTCCATCTACACTACTCCCACCTGCTCATGGCTTGGCCCTTAACCCTCTAAACCTATCGTACCCATGTATCTGTCCAATTGTCTCTGAAATGTCATGATAGTACCTGCCTCAACTGCCTCCTCCGGCAGCTCGTTCCATATATCCACCGGACTTTGTGTAAAATAAGTTGCCTCCCAGGTTCCGATTATATCTTCTCCCATCACCTTAAACCTTTCGATTCCCTATTTACTGGCCATGTTTTTTACACCAAGGGGGTGGAGCCTGAAACCGGCTGCCAGGGGTGGAGGCAAATACAATAGTGGCATTTGAGCTCATGAGATAGGTACATGGAAACACAAGGGATGAAGGGATATGGATCGTGTGCAGGCAGACGACATTATTTTATATTGGCATTGTATTTGGCGTGGCATTGTAGGTCAACAGGCCTGTTTCTGTGCAATAACTTTCTATATAAAAAAACTCATATGTTTAACTAGGAAAGGGGTACCAGAGAATCATAAGACTACATGATCATAAGACAGAGCAGCAGAATTTGGCATGGCATTGTAGGTCAACAGGCCTGTTTCTGTGCAATAACTTTCTATATAAAAAAACTCATATGTTTAACTAGGAAAGGGGTACCAGAGAATCATAAGACTACATGATCATAAGACAGAGCAGCAGAATTAGGCCATTTGGCCCAATGAGTCTGCTCCAACATTCAATTATGGCTGAATGTAGACACAAAATGCTGGAGTAACTCAGCGGGACAGGCAGCATCACTGGATAGAAGGAATGGGTGATATTTCGGCTTGAGACCCTTTTTTAGACTGATGGTATCATGCTGGCTGATCTATTTATCCCTCTCAACCCCATTCCCCTACCTTCTCCCCATAACCTATGACGGGCTGACTGATCAATATTATATACATCTATCAGGTCGTCCCTCAACTTTTGATGCTATATTCTTCCCTTCCCGCTCCACCCCTTCCCTGGGCACTTTCCCTTGCAACTGCAAGAGATGCTACACTTGTCCCTTCACCTCCCCCCTCCACTCCTTTCAGGGACCCAAGCAGTCCTTCCAGGTCCGACAGAGGTTCACGTGCACCTCTTCCAACCTCATCTACTGCATGCGTTGCTCCAGATGCCAGCTGATCTATATCGGTGAGACCAAGCGGTGGCTTGGCAATCGTTTTGCCAAACACCTCCGCTCGGTCCGCAATAACCAACCCGACCTCCCGGTGACTCAGCACTTCAACTCCCCCTCCCATTCCGTATCCAACCTCTCGGTCCTGGGCCTCCTCCACGGCCAGAGTGAGCAACACCGCAAGTTGGAGAAACAGCACCTCATATTCCGCTTGGGTAGTCTGCATCCTCTGGGCTTAAACATTGAATTTTCTCAATTCTGTTAACCCTTGCTGTCTCCTCCCCTTCCCACCTCTCCCTCAGCCCTCGGGCCCTGGCATTCCCTCTCTCTCTATCTCTCCCCCACCCAAGTCGCACTAGCTTCTCATTTTCACACTACAAACAGCTTACAATGGCCAGTTTCCTTTATCATCGATACTTTTTTGCATATCTTTAATTCATTGTTCTTTATCTCTCCACATCACCGTCTATATCTCTCGTTTCCCTGATCCCTAACCAGTCTGAAGAAGGGCCTCGACCCGAAACGTCGCCTATCTCCTTCGCTCCTTAGATGCTGCTGCACCCGCTGAGTTTCTCCAGTCTTTTGTGTACCCCTTTTGATGCTATAAGTTTGGCTCAAGTCTGATGCTCCAGGTCCAGGTTTGTCTAACCTTTTCTTATAGTTAACACCATCTAATCCAAGCAACATTCTGGTGAACCTCCTCTACGTCCACTCCAATATTTAATTACTTCTCAAGTATTTTTTTGAGAGACAATGCTGGGGGATGCCATTTGGGATCGGTTCTGTGGCAGATGTTTCCCAATGGAAAATAATGAGCTGGTGAAAGGACTTAAGGAATAGAAGTCATTGCTTATTATTTTTGTGGCTGCAGGCTTTAGGAGAAATGCTCAAGGAAATAATTCATGACTCTGACGAACCTTCAGATGTTTCTCTTCAAAGGAGCACTGAGCGCCGAGAAGTCTTAAATAAAGATGAGGTGAAACTTTGGAGGCAAGAGTTTGTCTGCATCGCTGGAGGCGAAGGACTTTGTGTAGATTAAGCCAAAGTTAAAGCAGTCTTAGAGATGTTGACATGAACAGATATGGCAGGGGCCCAACATTTGTTGGCACGTGTCCCACGCCTGAGTAAGTTTCTTTTTCATTGATCAGACATGGTGTGCCACGCAGATCATAATATCATCAGACATAGATGCAGAATTAGGCCTTTCGGCCCATCAGGTCTACTCCCCCATTCGATCGTGGCTAATTTATTTTTCCCCCTCAACCCCACGCTCCTGCTTTCTCCCCGTGACCATTGACGTCCTTAATTATCAAGAACCTGTCAAACTCTGCTTTAAAAATACTCAGTAACTTGGCCTCCACAGCCATCTGTGGCGTTGAATTCCATAAAGTCAACAACCTCTGGATAAAGTAATTCCTTCTCACCTCCATTCCAAAGGTGCATCCTTTCAAATCCTTTTAATTTGAGGCCGAGCCCTCTGATTCTAAACTCTCCCATCATTGGAAACATCCTTTCATTGTCCACTTATTCCAGGTTTTCAATTACTCGGTAGATTTCAATGAGATTCCCCCCCCTCATCCTCCTAAATTCCAGCGAGTACCGGCCAAGAGTTGTCAAAAGCTCCTCATACTTTGACCCTATCATCCTGGGTATCATTCTAGCAAATCTTCTCTGGACACTCACCAACACAAGCACATTCTTCCTCAGATATGGGGCCCAAACCTGCACACAGATGTTTAACAATGTAAAGGGTATGGTGAGAATCCCAAGAAATGCTGAAAAAACCTGAGCTACCTGACACTAGAAAGGCAGGATCCGATTTTGCAATCTAGTATGAGTGCGTGGCAGTGGAGGTACAGGTCCACCACCGATGAGAGTGCACTTGAAATCGCCCCTGAAAATGTGGCACCTAGGCCGGGTGAGGTGCTGATCTTGACCTCACTGGGACTCCCACAGACGATCAGTGGGTTGAATTTGCCCCCTGCGGCTCGACTGGAGCCAGCAGATCCGTTCCCGTAGCCAACCTTCGAGGCCAACTTTGCGGGCCGTTATCTCGGCCTCTCGTTGGCCTAGGTGGAGCGTTCCAGTACTGTTCAATTCCCCTCTGAGGCCGTGACCTCTGTTGGTCCAGAAAAACGGATAATACAGAAAGGCTCTGAAACCAAGGGTGTTGGAAAATCAGTGGTGTTGAGGCAGATTCTGTAACAACATTTATAATACACTTGGACACGTACATAGATAGGAAAGGCTTCACGGGATAGAAACATAGAAAATAGGTTCAGGAGTAGGCCATTCAGCGCCTCGAGCCAGCACCACCATTCAATATGATCATGGCTGATCATCCAAAACCAGTACCCCGTTCCGGCATTTTCCGCATATCCCTTGATTATCTTAGCCCTAAGAACTAAATCTAACTCTCTCTTGAAAACATCCAGTGAATTGGCCTCCACTGCCTTCTGTGGCAGATAATTCCACAGATTCACAATTGGGTGAAAACGGTTTTCCTCAACTCAGTCCTAAATGGCCTATCCGGCTTTCGACAAGGTCCCGCATAAGAGATTAGCATACAAACTTAAAGCACACGGTATTGGGGGTTCAGTATTGATGTGGATAGAGAACTGGCTAGCAGACAGGAGGCAAAGGGTAGGAGTAAACGGGTCCTTTTCAGAATGGCAGGCAGTGACTAGTGGGGTGCCGCAAGGCTCAGTGCTGGGACCCCAGCTATTTACAATATATATTAATGATTTGGACGAGGGAATTCAATGCAACATCTCCAAATTTGCAGATGATACCAAGCTGGGGGGTATAGTTAGGTGTGAGGAGGATGCTTGGAGGCTGCAGGGTGATTTGGATAGGCTGAGTGAATGGGCAGATGCATGGCAGATGCAGTACAATGTGGATAAATGTGAGGTTATCCACTTTGGTGGCAAAAACATGAGGGTAGACTATTATCTGAATGGTGGCAGATTAGGTAAGGGGGAGATGCAACGAGACCTGGGTGTCATGGTACACCAGTCATTGAAAGTAGGCATGCAGGTGCAGCAGGCAGTGAAGAAAGCAAATGGTATGTTAGCATTCATAGCGAAAGGATTTGAGTATAGGAGCAGGGAGGTTCTACTGCAGTTGTACAGGGTTTTGGTGAGGCCACACCTGGAGTACTGCGTACAGTTTTGGTCTCCAAATCTGAGGAAAGACATCCTTGCCATAGAGGGGGTACAGAGAAGATTCACCAGACTGATTCCTGGGATGTCAGGACTTTCATATGAGGAAAGATTGGATAGACTCGGTTTGTACTCGATGGAATTTAGAAGATTGAGGGGGGATCTTATAGAAACCTACAAAATTCTTAAGGGGTTGGACAAGCTAGATGCTGGAAGATTGTTCCCGATGTTGGGGGAGTCCAGAACAAGGGGTCACAGTCTAAGGATAAGGGGGAATTCCTTTAGGACCGAAATGAGGAAAACATTCTTTACACAGAGAGTGGTGAGTCTCTGGAATTCTCTGCCACAGAAGGTAGTTGAGGCCAGTTCATTGGCTATATTTAAGAGGGCGTTAGATGTGGCACTTGTGGCTAAAGGGATCAGGGGGTATGGAGAGAAGGCAGGTACGGGATACTGAGTTGGATGATCAGCCATGATCACATTGAATGGCGGTGCAGGCTCGAAGGGCCGAATGGCCTACTCCTGCACCTATTTTCTATGTTTCTATGTTTCTATCCCTTATTCTTAAACTGTGACCCCTGGTTCTGGACTCCCCCAACAACGGGAACATTTTTCCTGCATCTACCCTGTTCAATCCTCTAAGAATTTTATATGTTTCTATAAGGTCCCCTCTCAGTCTTCTAAATTCCAGCGAATACAAGCGCAGTTGACCCATTCTTTCATCATATATTAGTCCCGCCATCCCGGGAATTAAACTGGTGAACCTACGCTGCACTCCCTCAATAGCAATAATGTCCTTCCTCAAATTAGGAGACCAAAATTGCACACAATACTCCAGGTGCCGTCTCACCAGGGCCTTGTACAACTGCAGTAGGACCTCCTTGCTCCTAAACTCAAATCCTCTCACAATGAAGGCCGACATGCCTTGACTTTCTTCACTGCCTGCTGTACCTGCATGCTTACTTTCAGTGACTGATGTACAAGCACACCTAGGTCTCATTGCACCTCCCCATCTTCTAATCTGACACCATTCAGATAATAATCTGCCTTCTTGTTCTTGCCACCAAAGTGGATAACTCCACATTTATCCGATTTATACTGTATCTGTCATGCATCTGCCCACTCACCTAACCTATCCAAGTCAACCTGCAGCCACATAGCATCCTCCTCGCAGCTCAGACTGCCGCCCAGCTTTGTGTCATCTGCAAACTTAGAGATGTTACATTTAATTCCCTCGTCTAAATCATGAATATATATTGTAAACAACTAGGGTCCCAGCACCGAGACTGGCTGCACCCTACTAGTCACTGCCTGCCATTCTGAAAAGGACCCGTTAATTCCTTCTGTTTGCTTCCTGTCTGCCAACCAGTTCTCTATCCATGTCAAGACCCTACCGCAATACCATGTGCTCTAATTTTGCACTAATCTCTTGTGTGGGACCTTGTCAAAGGCTTTTTGAAAGTCCAGAAACACCACATCCACTGGGTCTCCCTTATCCATTCAACTTGTTACATCCTCAAAAAATTCCAAAAGATTAGTCAAGGATGAATTCCCCATCATAAATCCATGCTCACTTTGATTGACCCTGTCACTGCTTTCCAAATGCGCTGCTATAAAATCTTTAATAATCGACTCCAGCATCTTCCCCACTACCAATGTAAGGCTAACTGGTCTATAATTTTCTCTCTCCCTCTTTTCTTAAAAAGTGGAGTTACGTTGGCTGCCCTCCAGTCCACAGGAACTGATCCAGTCGAGAGAACATTGGAAAATGATCGCCAAAGGGTCTCGACCCGAAACGTCGCCTATTTCCTTCGCTCCATAGATGCTGCCTCAGCCGCTGAGTTTCTCCAGCATTTTTGTCTACCTTCGATTTTCCAGCATCTGCAGTTCCTTCTTAAACATCTTAACCAATGCATCCACGATTTTTTGGGCCACCTCCTTGAGTACTCTGGGATGCAGACCACCAGGCCCTGGGGATTTATCTGCCTTCAGTTCCAACAGTTTACCTAACACTATTCCCTTCAGTTCCTCTCTCCCATTAGATCCTCGGTCCCCTAGTATTTCTGGGAGATGTTTGTGTCTCCCTTAGTGAAGACAGAACCAAAGTTCTCGTTTAACTGTTCTGCCATTTCCTTGCTTCCCATTATAAATTCACCTGTCTCTGACTGTAAGGAATCTACATTCGTCTTCACTAATCTTTTTCTTTTTACCTACCTATAGAAACCTTTACAGTCAGTTTTTATATTTGCCACAAGTTTTCTTTCATGCTCTTTTTCCCCCCTCTTAATTAACCCCTTTGTCTTCCGCTTCTTCTGACCAATTTATATGCCTCTTCCTTGGATTTAACACTATCCTTGACTTCCCTCATTGGCAACAGTTGAGCCGCATTCCCAGTTTTATTTTGTCGCCAGACAGGGATGAACAATTTCTGGAGTTCATCCATGCGGTTTTTAAATCTTCGCCATCGCATCTCCACTGTCAACCCTTTAAGTATAATTTGCCAGTCTATCCTAGCCTATTCCCATCTCAAACCTTCAAAGTCTCCTTTATTCAAGTTCAGGACCCTAGTCTCTGAACTAACCGTGTCACTCTCCATCCTAATGCAGTATTCTACCATATTATGGTCACTGGTGCCCAAGAGGCCTAGCACAACAAGATCGCTAACGAATCCTTCCTCATTACACAATACCCAGTCTAGGATGGCCTGTCCTCTAGTCGGTTTCTCTACATATTGGTTTAAAAACACGTCCCATATACATTCCAGGCAATCCTACTCCAAAGCACTTTTACCAATTTGGTTGGCTCAATGTAGATTAAAGTCAGCCATGATAACCGGGATATCAACCGACTACAGGCAAATGAGGCAAGCTTAGATGGGGCATCTTGGTCGAGATGGGCTGAAGGGCCTTTTTTCCGTGCTGTATGACTATGACTCCAAGTAGCAGCAGGAGTAGGCTATCTGGCTCCACAAGTCTGCTCAACCATTCAGCAAGATATTGGCCATTCTTCTGTCCCTGAGCCAGAGACCAACAGCAGACCCAGATCAGTTGCTTCCTTAATAGCTTGTAGAACATAGAACAGTACAGCACAGGAACAGGCCTTATGGCCCACAATGTCTGTGCCGAACGTGATGCAAAGATAAACAAATCTCATTTACCCGCATGTGATCCATATCCCTCCATTCACTGCAAATCCATGTGCCTTTCTAAAAGTCTCTAAAATGTCACTATTGTATCTGCCTCCACCACCACGTTCCAGGCACTCACCACCCTCTGTGTGAAAAGCTTGCCTAGTACATCTCATTTAAACTTTGCACCTCCCACCCTTGCACCTCCCACCCTTGTCCTGGACATTTCCACCCTGGGAAATTGGTTCTGACTCTCTAATAATTGTATTTATTTCTATCAGGTCTCCCATCAAGTTGGATTGTTTTCTAGAGAAAACCATTTAGTATTTTGCATTTAGCTTTTAAATGTGGTCTGCTTCCCTGAGATGTTATTTATAATTATGTGTATTTTATGCCAATTTACGGCCAAAGCTGGAATGGAAAAGTTATTATATCAATGTGTAATAAATAATCTGAAAACCTAAGAATGTCAGGAGAAAAGTGGTTTAGCCTTTCCATCGTAATGCGATGCCATGTTTGAGGTATCCATGGTGAATTTAGTAATTCCATGAAAACCATTTGTGCCGTTGCTTCTAATAAACATTGTCCTTTCTTGATCCAGTTATGTTTTACTCAAAAGATTTGGCTTGAAATAATGTTGGCTTGATGACTAATGTTCACCTAGAATAGTAACCTCTAATTATAATGGTTCCTTAAGGTGCCCTGAAAGTGGTGATTTGGATAAAACACTGATGAGCTGCTTAGGAATTTACTATAAAGAGATGTAATCGATCTGGTGTCAGCTAATGGTGGCACTAATCTAAGCACAAAGCATTTCTAGGTAAGAAGAGGGTTACACAAAAAGCTGGAGAAACTCAGCGGGTGCAGCAGCATCTAAGGAGCGAAGGAGATAGGCGATGTTTCGGGTCGAGACCCTTCTTCAGACGAAGGGTCTCGACCCGAAACGTCGCCTATCTCCTTCGCTCCTTAGATGCTGCTGCACCCGCTGAGTTTCTCCAGCTTTTTGTGTAACCCTCGATTCTCCAGCATCTGCAGTTCCTTCTTTAACTCTAGGTAAGAAGATGTGGGCAATATGAGAGAATCCTACTGCAAGAGGATACCCACGCGGTTACGGGGAGAATGTACAAACCCCACACAGGCAGCAGTCAGGGTCAGGATTGAACACAGGTCTCCGGCGTTGTGAAGCAGCAGCTCTGCCAGCTGAGCTGATGTGCCACCCATATGTAATGTCACAGTTTAAGAATAACGGGTAGGCCATTTAGGACGGAGAGATGAGGAAAAACTTTTTCAGCCAGAGAATTGCGAATCTGTAGAATTCTCTGCCATTGAAGGCAGTGGAGGCCAATCCACTGGATGTTTTCAAGAGAGAGTTAGATATAGCTCTCAGGGCTAACGGAATCAAGGGATATGGGAAATAAGCAATAATGGGGTACTGATTTTAGATGATCAGCCATGATCATATTGAATGGCGGTGCTGGCTCAAAGGGCAGAATGACCTACTCCTGCACCTATTTTCTATGTTTCGTCAGTGCATTCAGAAAGTATTCAGGCCACTTCACTTTTTCCACATTTTGTTACATTACATCCTTATTCTAAAATGGATCAAATTAATTAATTTCATCATTAATCTACACACAATACCCCATAATAAAAAAAAGAGAATACAAGTATTTATTACAGTAATTACAAATAAATAACTGAAATATCACATTTACATAAATATTCACATCCTTTATGCCCCTGTCCCACTTAGGAAACCTGAACGGAAACCTCTGGTGACCTTGCGCCCCACCCAAGGTTTGCATGAGGTTCCCGGAGGTTTTAGTCACTCTCCCTAATGGTCGGAAGTGGTTTCCGCGTGGTCGAGGCTTCTTCTATGTTCCTTCGATTATTTTAACAAAATCAAAACCGGCCTCGACTAAAAATAGGTTGCCGTTTGGTCGAAGCCAGTGGAGTGTGGTCGCTATTTACTTACAGGCAGTCGAAGGCCATCTCCTTCGCTGACCTGCCATTTTGATTGTCTCATTGGAGTTTTCAGGACCTAGAAGATCCGCCGGAAGGTAAAATGCGCGCTAACCTTTATTAAACTTATTAAAACTGTCTGCACTCCTTCTCCCTCCCCTTCTCTCTCCCTTTCTCCATCCTTCTCCCCCCCTTCTCCGTCCTTCTCCCGCGCTCTCTAAAGAACTTACCGTGCTCTGTGGCAGCCGTTTACCTTCCTCTTCATTGCGCAGACGTCGCTCCTCCGCTGTCCTTGGCCCCAACCTTCGCGATGTGTTTGTGTGTGTGTGTGCGTGGTCGGTAGCAAAGATCCTGTAGGATCTTTGGTCAGTAGATGCAGCTCACACTTTGGTTGAGGCTTTCCAGGCAAGTGAGCAAAACCTCTGGCAACTTATGGAAACCTTCGGTGGGGCGCAAGGTCACCAGAGGTTTCCGTTCAGGTTTCCTAAATGGGACAAGGGCATTACTCAGTAATTTGTTGAGGCACCTTTGGCAGCAATTACAGCCTCAGGTCTTCTTTGGTATGATGCTACAAGTTTGGCACACCTGTATTTGGATAATTTCTCCCATTCTTCTCTGCAGATCCTCTCAAGCTCTGTCAGGTTGTATGGGGAGCGTCGATGCACAGCTATTTTCAGGTCCCACCAGTGATTTTCAATCGGGTTCAAGTCCAGGCCAGCTCTATGAAGAGTCCTGCTGCTTCCAAAGTTCTTCCATTTAAGAATGATGGAGGCCACTGTGCTCTTCGGGACCTGCAATGCTGCAGAAAATGTTTTATACCCTTCCCCAAATCTGTGTCTCGACACAATCCCGTCTCAGAGGTCTACGGGCAATTCCTTCATCTTCATGGCTTGGTTTTTGGTCTGACATGCACTGTCATCTGTGGGACCTTATATAGACAGGTGTGAGCCTTTCCAAATCATGTCCAATCAATTTAATTTACCGCTGGTGGACTCCAATCAAGTTGGGCTGTCAAGGACTGTCAAGGACTGTCTTATGAACGAAGACTGCATAGACTCGGTTTATACTCTCTAGAATTTAGGAGATTGAGAGGGGATCTTATAGAAACTTACAAAATTCTTAAGGGGTTGGACAGGCTAGATGCAGGAAGATTGTTCCCGATGTTGGGGAGGTCCAGGACAAGGGGTCACAGCTTAAGGATAAGGGGGAAATCCTTTAGGACCGAGATGAGAAGGAATTTTTTCACACAGAGAGTGGTGGGTCTCTGGAACTCTCTGCCACAGAGGGTAGTTGAGGCCAGTTCATTGGCTATATTTAAGAGGGAGTTAGATGTGGCCCTTGTGGCTAAGGGGATCAGAGGGTATGGAGAGAAGGCAGGTACGGGATATTGAGTTGGATGATCAGCCATGATCATATTGAATGGCGGTGATTGCTCGAAGGGCCAAATGGCCTACTCCTGCACCTAATTTCTATGTTTCTATGTTTCTAAGTTGTAGAAATATCTCAACGATAATCAATGGAAACAGGATGAACCTAAGTTCAATCTTGAGTGTCATAGCAAAGGGTATTGTGTGTAGATTGATGATAAAAAAAAGAATTTAATCAATTTTAAAATAAGGCTGTAAGGTAACAAAATGTGGAAAAGCGGTCTGAATATTTTCTGAATGCCCTGTATGTAACTTGGTTTCAGAAATGGCCAGGAATAAAAGCAGCTGTGAAAGAATCTGAGAGGGTCTACGACCAGAGGGAACAGCCTCAGAATAAAAGCACTTACCATTGGAAAGGAGATGAGGAGGAATTTTTTTTTAGTCAGAGGGTGGTGAATCTGTGGAATCTTTTGCCACAGATGGCTGGGTATTTTTAAAGCGGAGATTGGCAGGTAGTTGATTAGTAAGGGCGTCAACGGTTACGGGATAAGGCAGGAGATTGGAGTTGAGAAGGAAAGATAGATCACCCATGAATGAATGGCAGAGTAGACTTGATGGACTGAATGGGTTAATTCTGCTGCTTTGGCTTATGAACTTCCCGATGGTAGAAGTGAAATGTGATGTGGGTCTTTGTTGATATTGCCTGCCATTTTGAGGCAGTGCCTCCTGTAGATCATGGTTGTTGCCATGGTGTATAAAACACGCTGCAGATTTATAAGTAGGTCAGAGGGAAAGCTAAATATAACATTAGAACAAGAAATATGAGAATATGACAAGGAGTATGTAATTTAAAATAAGAGCAGCTGCTGGAGAAGGCATAATGGAGCACTTACTGTGCCATATATTACGCCTACTACAAACTTCCTGATTCCTATATAGTGGGTTTTATTTTACGTCCTCACCAAGAGTTTGGTTTTAGCAACAAGTTGTCAATAAATAAAGTGGCGCAGCCAGTACTGGAAGTACCAAATGCCTGTTTGTGTAAAATAATGCCCGGCAGATGAAAGTAAAATGCTTCTTAGTGAAAAGCTACCATGTTTAATGGATAGAAAGTTTAGAGTAAATGGGACCAGCTTAGATGGGGCATCTTCGCCAGCATGAACGAGTTGGGCCGAAGAGCCTGACTCCGTGCTGTATAACTCCATAACTAAGCATGTCATTGAGCTTTGACAGAGATTTGTATTCACAGCAACTTAGGTAAGGGCTATCAAAATGCTTTTCTTTTTTGAACTTGATCTATTCAATACTGGGGATGATTGGGTTAAAATTGATGAACATTGGATTGCTCTGGGCCACTACGAGCTGGAGTTAAGAAGGATGAGGGGGGGACTTTATTGAAACTTACTGATTGTGAAATGCCTGGATAGAGTGGGTGTGGAGAGGCTGTTTCTACTAATGGGAGGGTCTAGGACCCGAGGGCACAGCCTCAGAATGCATGGACGTGCGTTTAGAATGGAGATGAGGAGGTATTTATTTAGTCAGAGGGTGGTGAATCTGTGGAATTCATTGCCACAGACGGCTGTGGAGGTCAAGTCAATAGATATTTTTAAAGCAGAGATTGCTGGATTCTTGATTAGTAAGAGGTTCGAAGGTTATGGGGAAAAGGCAGGAGAATGGTGTTTAGAGGGAAAGATAGATTAGCTATAATTAAATAGCGGAGAAGACTTAATGGACCAAATTACCTAATTCTACTCCTATGGCCTGAATTTATGAATTTATAAGTACCTTAAAATCATTTAATACCGCATTTTTAAATATTTGACCAAGAACCGCACTGGTGGAAGCATTGTTAGAGAGCAGCACCACTACTGAGACAGAGAATATCTTCACATAATAAATGACTTGATATTTTATGTAAATGTTTATAATGGTTCAATGCAAAATGATTGTACGATGGCCCCAAACATATGAATTAGGCCATTGTTATTAGTGCTGTACTTAATGTTACTGTCCTTTGCCAGAGTAACAAAAATAGAAAGTGTATATTAACATTCTAATTCACTAATATCATCTTAGTATTCCCAATCACAAAACACAAATGAATGAATAATGATGTTGAGATTTTGGCATGGAAACAGGCACTTTGGCCCACCCAGACGGCACTGACCGCGATCATCCCGTACACTAGTTCGATCCCACACACTAGGTAAACCTTCTCTGCACCATTTCATAAGCCTCCACATCCTTCCTTTACTTTACTTTAGACTTCAGAGATACAGTGTGGAGACAAGCCCCACGGCTCACCGAGTCCGCGCCGAACAGCAATCACCCTGCACACTAACACTATCCTACAAACTAGGGACAATTTGCAATTTTAACAGAAATCAATTAACCCCGCAAACCTGTACGTCTTTGGGTTGTGACAGGAAACCGGAGCACCTGGAGAAAACTCACGCAGTCACAGGGCGAACGTATAAACTCCGTACAGATAGCATCCACAGTCATGATTGCACCCGGGTCTCTGGTGCTGTAAGGCAGCGACTCTGCTGCTGTGCCACCGTGCCGCCTATTGTATCATACATGAGTTTGACATGATTGTATCTATGTATAGTATATCTGATCTGTTTGGATATTATGCAGAACAAAGCTTTTTACTGTACCTCGGTATAGGTGACAGTAATCAACCAAAACATAAACCTGACCAATATATTCTGGGTAGCAAAGCACCCGTGCTGCTAACTGATCCACCTATGGTTGCCTGAAGAAGGAAGGTTGCCTGAAGAAATAGTTACCTTGTCGTCCTGATTTGAGCAGAGGGCAATAATTAAATACCTGTTACTCGTAGTCTGTCTGCGCCAACCACCACCTCCTCCTCTGCTGCCGAAAACAACATTCTGCCTGTGTTTGAGTGGACCTCAAAGTGTTTTCCATGGGCTTGCAGTGTGCTGGGACCTTGAGCCGAAAGATAAACAACATCAAAATAAAAGAAAGTTGCACAACTAAAAGGAGAACAAAAAATAATATCAAATAGCTTTGTGAGGGTGCTTCAACAATGTTATTGATTGTATTTGAAAGAGACTGTAGCTTTAACAATGACACACAAGACAGAGGCGTTTGAAATGTTATTGTTCTCTGGCTTAACAGATACAGAGTAGATACAGTGTGGAAACAGGTCCTTCGGCCCACCGAGTCCACGACAACCAGCAATCACCCATACTAGTTTTATTCTGCATACTAGGGACAATTTACAGAAACCAATTAACCTATAAATCTGCACGCCTTTGGGATGTGGGAAGAAACCAGAGCATCTGGAGGAAACACACGCGGTCACAGGGAGAATGTACATTGGATATTGATGGGTTCTTGATTAGTAAGGGTGTAAAAGGTTATGGGGAGAAGGCAAGAGAATGCAGTTGAGAGGGAAAGATAGATCAGTAATGATTGAATGGGGGAGCAGACACAATGTGCCCAATGGCCTAATTCTGCTCCTATATCTTGTGGTTTCATGGAGATAGGTTCCCAGGGCAGGGACTAGACATGATCAGGGAGGATGCCTACAAATGGTCCTGCTGCCGACCAGTGCCCTAATGGAGCCATGCAGGGAAGACAACATTACATGCACATCATACAAGGATAATGGGCGATTCAAGTACGCGCAATTCTTCTCTGGGATGGTGCAATTTGATGCAAAGGTCATGACAAATGCGTTCCCGTCTGGGGAAAAATGATTTTCATATGCAGTGTGTTGCAAAAATCCAAGCTTCACAATCAAATATCTGGGGAGCTGTATATTATAAAATTGAAAAACATTTCACACCATGAAAATATTAATATATAAACCATAAAACAGGCTATCAAATATGGACTGTGCTTATATTTGCAGTGATAGAATTTTAAATAAGTTCATTTGAACTATGCGCTCGATTTCACTGAAGTCACTTACACAAAAGTTCAATTATGTGTGCTGCGTACTTGGAATATCTCATGCAATGGAAATGTGTGCACAAATGTAAATTTAATGCTTTGGAATAATCTATTAATAAAGTGCATAGCAAGAACATGAAAATAAAACAATCTCTTCTATACTCAGATACTGAATAAAACACATAATTAACCAGCAGTTCGGTCTTAGTTTAGTAATACAGCATGGAAATATGTCCTTTGGCCATCGTGTCTGTGCTGACCAGTTATCACCTGTACACTAGTTTTATCCCACACATTATGGACAATTTACAGAAGCCAATTCACTTACAAACCTGCACATCTTAGGGATGTGGGAGGAAATCGGAGCAGCCGGAGAAATTCCACATGGTCACAAGGAGAACGTGCAAACTCTGTGCAGACAGCACCCGAAGTCAAGGGCCCATCCCACTTGGGCGTCATTTGCGCGTAATTTATGCGACATAATTTACTCGCCACAACGCATGACGCGCACGTCGTGACGCACACATGATGCTGCATGGTGTGCAGTGATGTAGGCAGTGACGTGCGGTCACGCGCGGCGCCCCAGGATTTTGGGATGTACAAAATCTCCGCGCGCCATCTACGTGACGCGCAAATGACGCCCAAGTACGACAGGCACTTCAGGATCGAACCCAGATCTCGGACACTGTAAAGGGCCCGTCCCACTTACGTGTCCCTGGCACGCAAATTATGTGACCACGTGGTCGTGTTGAGCCGCAATGGTCCTGCGAAGGTCGGGCGCGATTACATGCGTACACACAGCCATCTGGATGGTGTGACGTCATTTGAAGATGGACACAAAGCTGGAGTAACTCAGCGGGACCGGCAGCATCTCTGGAGAGAAGCAATGAGTGACGTTTTGTGTCGAGACTCTTCTTCAGTCTGAATGAAGGGCTGCTGTTGAAGGTGAGACATTGCGTCGCGCCAGGGTCTTGGGCCTGTCCCACTTTGGCTGTCAGTTCCATGACAGGCCGTTGGCGCCCGAAGATTTTGTTCACCACAAAAATTTCGGAGCCCCGCACGATGTCGCGCACAACTACATACTCCTCCGCGCTTCTAAATGGGACCGGCCCCGCGCGGCCATACGATGCCCATACGCCTCAACGTGACAACGAGGACGCGTAATTTGCATGCTAAGGATAGGCCCTTAAGGCAGCATCTCTACGGCTGCGCAACTTGCTGTCCAACTCCCTCGGTCTGCTTTCGTACTACTTTTTGGTATTCAGTTATAAAGTGATTCATCAACCTTGCACAAGATGGCAAATAGTTTCATCAGTTAAAATGAACAGTGAAACTGTTTAGTTTAGTTTAGAGATACAGCATGCAAACAGGCCCATCAGACCACCAAGTCTACCCTGACCACCGATCTCCCCTTCACACCAGTTCTATGTTATCCCACTTGCTCATCTATTCCCTGTACGTGAGGGGCGATATACAGAGGCAAATTAACCTACAAACCGGCACGTCTCTGGCATCATGGCCTCCGTCAGCAGGAAGAATGGCTCTGGTTTTAAAGTTCATGACGGGTTTGAGGGACAATACTCCTCTCTTGGGCCAGAAGGAACCTGTTTTGTCTGTAATCTCCAAATTTTGTTATTTGTTGACTGCAAGGAGGGAATGATTTTTACGCCACTTTGGATCTTGAGGATATGGGGGAGATATTGAACAATTTCTTTTCTTCGGTATTCACCAAGGAGAAGGATATTGAATTATGTGAGGTAAGGGAAACTAGTAGAGTAGCTATGGATACTATGAGTTTCAAAGTAAAAGAAGTACTGGCACTTTTGAAAAATATAAAAGTGGATAAGTCTCCAGGTCCTGACAGGATATTCCCTAGGACATTGAGGGAAGTTAGTGTAGAAATAGCCGGGGCTATGACAGAAATATTTCAAATGTCATTAGAAACTGGAATGGTCCCCGAGGATTGGCGTACTGCGCATGTTGTTCCATTGTTTAAAAAGGGTTCTAAAAGTAAACCTAGCAATTATAGACCGGTTAGTTTGACTTCAGTGGTGGGCAAATTAATGGAAAAGATACTTAGAGATAATATATATAAGTATCTGGATAAAGAGGGTCTAATTGGGAACAGTCAACATGGATTTATGCCTGGAAGGTCATGTTTGACTAATCTTCTTGAATTTTTTGAAGAGGTTACTAGGGAAATTGACGAGGGTAAAGCAGTGGATGTTGTCTATATGGACTTCAGTAAGGCCTTTGACAAGGTTCCTCATGGAAGGTTGGTTAAGAAAGTTCAACTGTTGGGTATAAATGCAGGAATAGCAAGATGGATTCAACAGTGGCTGAATGGGAGAAGCCAGAGGGTAATGGTGGATGGCTGTTTGTCGGGTTGGAGGCAGGTGACTAGTGGGGTGCCTCAGGGATCTGTGTTGGGTCCTTTGTTGTTTGTCATGTACATCAATGATCTGGATGAAGGGGTGGTAAATTGGATTAGTAAGTATGCAGATGATACCAAGATAGGGGGTGTTGTGGATAATGAAGAGGATTTCCAAAGTCTACAGAGTGATTTAGGCCAGTTGGAAAAATGGGCTGAAAGATGGCAGATGGAGTTTAATGCTGATAAATGTGAGGTGCTACACCTTGGCAGGACAAATCAAAATAGGACGTACATGGTAAACGGTAGGGAATTGAAGAATACAGTTGAACAGAGGGATCTGGGAATAACCGTGCATAGTTTCTTGAAGGTAGAATCTCATATAGATAGGGTGGTAAAGAAAGCTTTTGGTATGCTAGCCTTTATAAATCAGAGCATTGAGTATAGAAGCTGGGATGTAATGTTAAAATTGTACAAGACGTTGGTGAGACCAAATCTGGAGTATGGTGTACAATTTTGGTCGCCCAATTATAGGAAGGATGTCAACAAAATAGAGAGGGTACAGAGGAGATTTACTAGAATGTTGCCTGGGTTTCAACAGCTAAGTTACAGAGATAGGTTGAATAAGTTAGGTCTTTATTCTCTGGAGTGCAGAAGGTTAAGGGGTGACTTGAAAGAGGTCTTTAAAATGATGAAAGGGATAGACAGAGTTAATGTGGACAAGCTTTTCCCTTTGAGAATAGGGAAGATTCAAACAAGAGGACATGACTTTAGAATTAAGGGACAGAGGTTTAGGGGTAACATGAGGGGGAACTTCTTTACTCAGAGAGTGGTAGCGGTGTGGAATGAGCTTCCAGTGGAAGTGGTGGCGGCAGGTTCGTTGGTATCATTTAAAAATAAATTGGATAGGCATATGGATGAGAAGGGTATGGAGGGTTATGGTATGAGTGCAGGCAGGTGGGACTAAGGGAAAAAAGTTGTTCGGCGCGGATTTGAAGGGCCGAGATGGCCTGTTTCCGTGCTGTAATTGTTATATATTATATATTATATATTATATACTAGTAGGAACCTATGTGTTTTTTCCTACTTCCGATTCAGATTTCCTGAATATACCCCATATTTTTGATTTTAAATTAAGTAAGTATCAATTGCCTTCTGGTGCATTGAAAAGCAACATAAAAACCTGCAGGTGCTAAAGAACGTAAATAAAAACAGAAAATGCTGTAAAAACTCCAGAGGCCAGGGAGCATCCACAGTGAGAGAGATGTGGACTGAAGACCTAGAGACAACTAATGTTACATTGAATTATCCCCTACAATGGAGAACATAGAAGGGCACAGCACACGAACAGGCCCCTCAACCCACAATGTCTGCACTAAGCATGATGCCAGGACCGACTCTTATCTGTAATCTCTATCCCTCCATTCCTTGCATTTCCTTGTGCCTATCCAAAAGCTTTGTAAACACTACAATCATATCTGCCTCCACAAATACCCCTGGCAGCACGTTCCAGGCACCCACCACCCTCTGTGTAAAAAACCTGCCCCGCACATCTTCTTTAGATTTTGCACCTCTCACCTTAGAATTATGCTGCTTAGACTCTGAAAATGGTTCTGACTGTTTATGTCTCATTAAGTTATATACTTCTATCAGGTCTCCCCTCAACCTCCGGCATTCAAGAGAAAAAATCCAAAATTGTCCAATCTCTCCTCGTAGTTAATATCATAAATTCCAGGTATTATCATGACATTTAAGAGACATTTGTACATGTATATTCGTAGGACAGGTTAAGAGGGTTATGGACCCTCTATAATATTGTGGGACATGTGTAGATGGGACATGTTGGTCAGCATGAGCAAGTTGGGCCAAAGGGCCTGTTTCCGAGCGTTATGACTATGACTCTCTGTGACTAGGTTTTGGACGGTATTTGCTACAAGGAGTGTCCCTCCAAGCCACGCCGACCATCGATCACCCGTTCACACCAGTTCTATGTTATCCCACTTTCTCATTCACCTCCTACACACGAGGGACGATTTACAGAGGCCCAATTAACCTATAAACCCACACGTCTTTGGGATGTGGGAGCAAACCGGAACACCCGGAGGAGACTCATGTGGTCATAGTGAGAATGTCCAAACTCCATACAGACATCACCCAAGGTCAGGATTGAACCTGGATATCTGGTGCCATGAGTCAGCAGTTCTATCAGCAGTGCTACTGTAAGTTACATCAAGAACCGTATTATACATAAATGTACAATTTTAACCAGTATTCTGTAAAAACTGCATCATAATTGAGCTGACAGAAGAAACAATTCTGTTGAACCACGTTGATATATAACGTGGAATTCTAATGAACAATGTCCTGAAAATCACAAAGGTGCTTAGTGAATGAAGGGGTACAGGCATAAAATGATTTACTTTAAACAATATAGTTCTCTATTCTTACAATATAATATTTGAAAAATAAAGAAAACTAAATTGTTTACTATATTAAAATATTAATCATCCAGTTATAGTCATACAGTGTGGAAACAGGCCCTTTGGCCCAACTTGCCAACACTGGCCAACATGTCCCATCCACCCTGTTCCCATCTGCCTGCGTTCGGCATATAACCCTCTAAACCTGTCCTATCCATGTACCTGTCTAAATGTTTCTTAAACATTGCGATAGTACATGCCACAACTACCTCCTCCAGCAGCTCATTCCATACACCCACTATGCTTTGTGTGAGAAAGTTACCTTTTAGGTTCCTATTAAATCTTTCCCCTTCATGTATAGAACATGATCATTCATCTGAAAATCATCATAATGTGATTAAATCTAGTGTAATTTAACATTAATAATTAAATTAACTAAAAAAGCTTGTTTTCTTGTAATAAAAATGAACTGAAAATGCTGGCTTATACCAAAGATAGACACAAAATGCTGGAGTAACTCAGTGGGTCAGGCAGCAAATCTGGACAAGGATCCGGAAACCTGGCTGAAGAAAGGTCCGAATCGTCACCTATCCATTTTCCCTAGAGATGCTGTCTGACCCACCGAGTTACTCCAACACTTTGTGTCTAAGCCTGTTTCTTTGGGTTTTTTGTGACACGTAGTTGCAGAAAATTATGCCAAACACACTGCAGAGGTTTACTAGATTTTCAGATCTTAATTCATTATGGATGTGAAAATCCCTGATTAAATCCACCCTGCCTTTGTTACATGCCCTCTGCATTAATGCATTTTGTCATACCACGGCTGGCACCATGGGATATAAACCTAACTTCTATTATTTATTTACTAAAAACGATGTGAACATTAAGGGTTCACAGAACCCGCTATGTAGGATGTTGGTTAATTTCTGAATTGGGAAAGTTATTCTGCTTAATTCCACTGCGTGAGAATGTTGGATACAAAATGTCGCGGTAATCTAAGTGACCCAATTGAACATGCACAATGTGGTCTTATCAGTGAAATAATAGAGCAGCGTAATATATGGAAAGAAAAGTGGAAATTGTCACCTGTTACTGCAAACGTACAGCCTCATCAGTCAGTATCAAAGAGGAAGGTCTGATGTGCAGTCGCGTCCATTCCCACACAGGGAGCAATGGGAGAGGCAACTGCGAGCTTCCATGTCGTCGTGGCTATCCCTCGAGGTCAAGGATGATTCCGTTGTTTTTATGGGCTCTCAGGTGGTTAATGAGTGCAATCCTGGCTTTGAAAGCTCTTCGGCTTTCAGGACAGGTAACTCCAGATGGCAGATCAGGCTTTGGTTGTTGCTGCCTCTCTTTCCGTTTTCTTCTCTTTCCTTCTAATTCTGCACATCTCTTGGCTTCGAAGGTCGCTGTTCCTTCTTGGATGATGGTTCGCCAGAGTTTCCTGTCCTTGGTTACCCAATTGTCGATGTCGATTTCACATTTCTTCATGCTGGCTTTTAAGGCATCTTTGAATCTCTGCTTTTGTCCACCTCTTTTATGTTTGCCTTCTTTAAGCTGGGAGTAGAAAGTTTGCTTTGGTAGACACTCGTCTTCCATCCGAACAACATGACTGACCCATCTTAGTTGGTTCATGTACATAAAAGAGACTACACACGGGAGTTACCGGGGGAATAGTCGTGATACCAATCACTAGTGGAAACATCCCTTCCACATCCACTCTATCCAGGCCTTTCACTTTTCAGTACTTTTCAATGAGGTCCCTCATTCTTGTAAACTCCAGCGAGTACAGGCCCAGTGCCATCAAACGTTCATCATATGTTAACCCACTCAGTCTTGCGATCATTTTTGTAAACCTCCTCTGGACCCTCTCCGGACGAAGCATTATCAGATATAGTACCCAAAATTGCTCACAATACTCCAAATGTGGACTGACCAGCGCCTTTAGAGCTACAACATTACTTCCCTGTTTTTGTATTCCAGAACTCTTGAAATAAATGCTGGCATTGCGTTAGCCTTCTTTATTAACGATTCGACTTGCAGATTAACTTTTTGGGAATCCTGCACCAGCACTCCCAAGTCCCTTTGCACCTCCGATTTCTGGATTCTGGATTCCCTCCCCATTTAGAGAATACTCTACGCTTTTATTCCTACTACCAAAATGCTTGACTTCACACTTTGATTCCATCTGCCACTTCTCTGCCCACTCTCCC
The DNA here is from genome assembly GCA_963514005.1 of Raja brachyura. Next base: position 64,156,862 of record OY740786.1, read on the forward strand.
AACCTGCCCATCCTTCTGCAGTGTCCTTGCTTTCTCTGCTCTACCTGTCCTTCCACCTATTTTCGTATAATCTGCAAACTTGGCCACAAAGCCTCAATCCCCTCATCCAAATCATTAATATCCAAATGTTTGGATGTGTTTGGAACAGCTAAATCCGGTGGTATCCTTCTGATGTAAGATAGTGATGCACTGTACCTTGGAGTTGGGAAGGTTTAATGTGTGAGAAACAAATAGAACAGCAGTTTCTAAATGAAGGTCCAGAACTATTATCAACAGATAGACACTAAGTGCTGGAGTAACTCAGCGGGTCAGGCAGCATATCTGGAGAAAAGAATAGGTGACGTTTCACCTATTTTCACCAGTGTGGCTTTACTAATGTGAATCTGGCAGGGATTTAATTAAAAATCTATTTAATCTTTTGAGCTTCAAATTGGATCTCTAAGTGATCTGTACATTGTCCTCAAAGTTAATTATATCAGAACCTTTGATTAAATCCCAGCCTCATTATTTCATCCAAAATAACTATGATTCCAGCCATAAATAATGATTTACTTTATCCACCTGAATAAATCCTGAATAAATGGCAAACTCTTTACTCATCTGATTTCCAATTTACGACAACAACTAATAAATTGTAAAGTGCATAATTCTGTTTAGAGCCGTTATGAAAGTTACAGACAGTGGTGGGAGCAAAGACAAGTGACAAGGCTGAAGAACAGCTGAAAAAATATACATAAAATACAGCTTTAAAAAGAGACTGATGATCTTGCCAAGTGACCTTTACTTTCCAGGAACATCATGAGAATTCCAATCACTAGTGTGTCTTCCCCTAAATTTAGGTGACATTTCGAGATGTCATAATGCTTTTACCATTAGAATTACGATTAGCTGCAATTTGTAGATGTGTCCATCTCAGTTTATAGCTTGGAATGCGTTGTGGTAAAGGTTCATTATTTATAAGCAGTGTGGTCACACGCAGTGCTTGCTTTTGGGAACAAAATGGTTGCAGTACGCAGATCGTTGTTTGTTGTTGGTGTCATCGAGTCATACAGCTTGAAGCAGGCTCTTCGGCCCAACTTGCCCATGCCAACCGAGGTGCCCCATCTACACTGGTCCCACCTGCCCGCGTGTAACATTAAAGGACAGAGAAAATATAAAAGGCTAGTGTTAATAATGAAGGGTGACATCAGTACAGGAGTTAGAAAGGATCTTAGTCTGGCAGTTCATGACATAAATTAGAATCTGTCTGGATGGATTAGAAAACAGAAAGAGATGTTGGAGTTGGTAATAGGCCTCCTGATATATGTAGTGATATAGAGCATGTTACAATTGAGGATATTAAAGATACGTGATAGTTATCATGCAAGACCTTAATCTATGTGGGGATTGAAAAACTGGAGCACCCGGAGGAAAACCCACGTGGTCACAGGGAGAACGTGCAAAATGCACACAAGGTAAAGATCGAGCCTGGGTCTCGGACGCTATGAGGCAACAGTGCTACAAGTTGCGTCACCGTGCTCCCATCAACTCTGATGGTAAACAGGCTTTAGAAACAAGCTGGTCTGCACAAACACAGTTTCTTTTAGACACCTCTCCCAAACCAGTTCACTGGGGTCTCAGCAACTATAATAGACAGATTTTTAAAATCATTTTGGAAACTATCATTGCATCTCCTGCACCCAAAACAAGCAAGTTTACAATATATTTCAAATGATGGCCGCGTCTGTGCCACGATATCAAAAACAAAATGATTATTTTATTATTTCAAACTTTATGTACCACATTAATCCGAATCAATTTATAATGTTTGTTGTAATTCAGGAACAGTCTCTTCCCAGCTATTATTGGGGAACTGAACAACCTCTCATCAACTAGTGTGTGGTCCTGACCTCCCATCTACCTCATTGGAGACCTTTGAACTATCTTTAATCGGACATTATTGGACTTTAATGTTAAATATTTTACTAAATGTTATACCATTACCCAATAAGTGCACTGTGTATTTCATGATTGTATTCATCTATAGTCTTTTCTTTGACTGGATAGCATGCTAACAAAAGCTATACCTTTAGTTTAGTTTAGAGATGTAGCGCGGAAACAGGCTCCTCGGGGCACCGGCACTGCGCCAACCAGTGATCCCCGCATATTAACACTGTCCTACGCACACTAGGGACAATTTTTACATTTATACCAAGCCAATTGACCTACAAACCTGTGCGTCTTTGGAGTGTGGGAGGAAACCAAAAATCTTGGAGAAAACCCACGCAGGTCACCGGGAGAACGTACAAACTCCGTACAGACAGCACCCATAGTCTGGGTTTCCGGCGCTACCACTGCGCCATCATGCCGCCATGCCTCCGTGCCACCGTATCTTGGTACACGTGACAGTAATAAACTAATAAAACTATTTTAGAAATACTGTTTGCGTCATGAATGTTCTGGTTTCTAAATTGGTAAAGCTATCCCATTGACCAGTCCAGCAACAACCTGAATCCAATTAAGAGAATTACTCCTTTGAGACAAAATTCTCAATTCTGAAGCCAGGGCGCTATGTTGGCGCAGCGGTAGAGTTGCTGCCTTACAGCTCCAGAGACCCAGGTTTGGACCTGACTACGGGTGCTGTCTGTACGGAGTTTGTACGTTCTCCCCGTGACCTGCATGGGTTTCCTCCGGGACCTCCAATTTTCTTCCACACTCCAACGATGTACTAGTTGTAGGGCAATTGGCTTGGTAAAAATTGTTAATTGTTCCTAGCGAGTGTGGGACAGCGCTAATGAGCGGGGATCACTGGTTGGCATGGACTCGGTGGGCCGAAGGGCTTGCTTCCGTGCTGTACCCCTAAATTAAACTAAACATCAGAGTCCATTGGCTGGGCAGACCCAGCAGAGGTGGCGGTACGACAGCAAGCAAGCAACAGGATTGTTGAATCAACAACCACTCCCGACCTCACAATGTTTCATGGCATGAGGTCAAGCCAAAATACGTGAAGTGTAGACTCCAACTACACTTTGCGCTGCCTCGGCAAGCGCAATCCATCAGCATAATCAAGGACCAGTCTCACCCCAGTTACTCCCTCTTCTCCCCTCTCCCATCAGGCAAGAGTTACAGAAGCGTGAAAACGCACACCTCCAGATTCAGGGACAGTATCTTCCCACCTGTTATAAGGCAACTGCACCATCCTCTCGCCAACTAGAGAGTGGTCCTGACCTCCCATCTACCTCATTGGAGACCTTTTGAACTATCTTTGATAAAACTTTACTGGATTGCACACAAAAAGTGTTCTATCCAGTTCGCTGACTGGATAGCACACAAAAAAAGCTTTTCACTGTACCTCGGTACACGTGAGAATAATAAACCAAACTATACTATTCTTTGGCAGCAATATTAACCATCACCACCTTTAACCTCACCTTCCAATGTATCCTTCACTTTACTGGCTTTATCTTGCACTAAACGTTATTCACGTTATTCCCTTTATCATGTATCTGTACACTGTGGATGGCTCGATTGTAATCTCTAAACTAAACTAAAAAAAGCTTCTTTAGCATTGCATAATACCTGTGAGTCTGCGTAGCTTTTAATCCAATGTAAAAGCAAGTAAAAGTTTGTGTTATCGAGTCCCAAAATGCTTTTAAATTCTGGCTCCGATGAACAAGTGTCTTTAGTCCAGGGATGGAAATCCTGGGGGGGACAGGGGGGACATGCCTCCACGCCCCCCCCATGTTTTGTAATCCGGGCTTTATCAGCCGTTTTCTAAGGGGTGAATCGGCCCATTCGCGGGGCCTTTCAGCGCGCGGCGTGGCTTAAAATCAAACTGTTGCATCGAGGCGATCAAGGCTATCGTGGCGATTGAGGCTCCCGATGTTGAAGCCCCCACCGGCCGATGAAAGACCCCGTGAATGGGCCGATTCAAGCCCCACCATTCGGGGCGGACAAAGCTGCTGTTGCTGGAGTTCGGAGTCGGTCACCAACCAGGTCAGCTCCCGATGTTGCCTTCTACAGGGCCCACGGCCGAAGTCTCGTGTGTGCACGCATGGGCATGTGGGGCCGCCAGGAAATTGTGTCCCCTGCATGTTTTGATAGTGATTTCCGTGCCTGCTTATTACAGCTGAGTGATCCTTTCAATTGTTACCTTAGACTATTATTTCCCCTTTCAGTGAAACAAACGCAGTTAGCTGCACGCCGTTTAACGGCAAGGTGATTTTCGTCTTTAAAATGTAAATGAGCATTTTATACAGCAGATTGAAAAGCAAATTGTGATAACAGTACTCACCCACGGTTAATCTGCCAGTCACGTGTCCATTAGAATCACGAGCATTAATCGTCACGTTTTGGGAAGAATCCACAAGCAAAGGAGAATCCTACAGGGGGTTAAAGAGAAAGTCTGCTTTCAGTGTGAACATTTATAAAATGAATGATCAATGACATTGGATAGAGGGATATGCAGAGTTACTCTAGCACTTAGTGTCTTTATTTTTACAGGAACATGCCCTTCAGCCCACAATGTCTATGCCGAATATGATGCCAAGTTAAACTAACCACCTCTGCCTGCTCATGATCCATAACCCTCCATTCCCTGCATACCCATGTGCCGAACTAAAAGTCTCTTAAACACCACTATAATATCTGCCTCCAATACCCCCCCTGACATTGCATTCCAGGCCCCCACTGCTCTCTGTGTAAAAAATAATTGCCCCGCATCTCACCTTTAAAAATATCCCCAGGGGAATTGTGTTCGCTAAGGCCTCATTAGTTTAGTTTAGAGATACAGCATGGAAACAAGCCCTCCAGCCCATCGAGTCCTTGCCAACCAGTGATCACCCATACACTAGTCCTATCCTACACACTGGGGGCAATTTACAGAAGCCAATTGGAATGTAGGAAGAAACCGGAGCACCTGGAGAACGCCCACGCGGTCATAGGGAGAACCTACAAACTCCGTACAGACAGCACTCGTAGTCAGGATCGAACCTGGGTTCTTGGCGCCGTAAGCCAACAACATTACTGCTGTACTACCGTGCCTCTTTCTTAAGCCCCTGTCCCACTTACATGTCCTTGGCACGCAAATTGCGGTCCCTAGTCGTCGCGTTGAGGCGCACGGGCATCGTATGGTTGCGCGGTGCCGGTCCCACTGAGAAGCGCGGAGGGGTATGTAGTTGTGCTCAATATCACGCGGGGCTCCGAAATTTTCGTAACAAACGAAATCTTCGCGCGCCAACGGCCTGTCGCGTAACTGACGGCCAAAGTGGGACAGGCCCAAGACCCTGGCGCGACGCAACGTCTCACCGCCAACAGCAGCAGAAGCAGGCAAACGATTGTCGAACTCAGCCTGGGGCTCACGGCCGTTGCGGTCCGGATCCGCCCCCACTTCTACTCCCAGAGCGGGGCCAAGAAAATTGAAGATGGACACAAAATGCTGGAGTAACTCAGCGGGACCGGCAGCATCTCTGGAGAGAAGGAATGGGTGACATTTCGGGTCAAGGCCCTTCTTTCAGACTGAGGAAGAGTCTCGACCCGAAACACCACCCATTGCTTCTCTCCAAAGATGCTGCCGGTCCCGCTGAGTTACTCCAGCATTTTACGTCCATCTTCAAATGACGTCACATGCTGCAGACGGTTGTGCGGGTGCGTGAAATCGTGCGCGACCTTCGCGGGACCATCGCGCCTCAATGCGACCACGAGGTCGTGTAATTAGCGTGCCAAGGACACGTAAGAGGGACAGGGGCTTAAAGCATTAAGGGAAGCCACCCTACTCACTAACTGCAAACATGGCTTATGAATGCAAAACGGTAGCTTTCTTCCATCAACATATGAATTAATCAGTAGCCAACCTGCAAATACTAATGAGCTCATTAGGCATTGCTAGTAGTGTGGTCCATTCAGTTGATAAACACAAATCCTGCAAGAAATATTCTCACCTCCCCACTACCTGTATTCAATATTAACATGCGGTCAAAACACAAACTGCTGGAGGAACTCAGCGTGTCAGGCAGCATGTTCAACTGAACACATATATTGGTTTGCTTGTTCTTCCAACTTCACTGGAAGTGAGACAACTTCAATGTCCTCTCCCGTTAACATCTCCAGCGTCTTGAATTTGATGACAGGTTGTAGCATGACAGGATTAGATCAGTCACTCTGCTGTGAACCATGCAAGACATGAATGGAGCAAATTGATTCTGTGCAAACTAATCATATTCAGTGTGTTGAGGTATCGATCCTTTGGTAGAGACCTTCTCAAAAGATTGTGTTATTCTCTCTGTGAAATATCAGCTCAAAGCATGAGTAGAGTTTTCTTTTTAAGCAGTACCTTAGAATGTAGACACAAAGTGCAGGAGTATCTCAGAGGGCCAGGCAGCATCTCTGGAGATTTCTACAGTTCGAAGAAGAGTCCCCATCCAAAATGTCACCCATCCTTTTTCTCCAAAGATGCTGACTGACCCACTGAGTTTTCCCAGTACATTTCGTCTATCATGGTTATAAACCAGCATCTGCAATTCCTGGTTTCTACATTTTGGGCAGCACGGTGGCACAGTGGTAGAGTTGCTACCTTTCAGCACCGAAGGCCCGGGTTCAATCCTGACTAAGGGGTGCTGTCTGTACAAAGTTTGTACGTTCTCCCTGTGACCATGTGGGTTTTCTCCGGGTGCTCTGGTTTCCTCCCACACTCAAAAGATTTACAGCTTTGTAGGATAATTGGCATGTAATATTGTCCCTAGTGTGTAGGATAGAACTAGTGTATGGGTGATTGCTATTCGGTCCTGACTCGGTGGGCCGAAGGGCACGTTACCACGCTGTAGCTTTAAAGTCTAAAGAATCCAACAAACAACGAGCATAAACATGTGAGATCTACTGGTGTTAATGTATGTTTGGATTAGCTGACCTGTGGAGAGCGCGCTAATGGATTAAATGCCATGTTTTTTAAATTAGAGTTTAAATTGGAACTGATTTACTGGGGAAGTGGGCTACGATTAAGTAGCAACCTTTCCAAGCTGACAGTTAATCTATCAATGTAAATCACCTGAGAGGTCTATTATTCTCTAATTATAATTCCAAAACTGTGAATACAAAATAGATTTTAATTGTCTCATGAATATATTAATTTACTGTAATTTCAGAGCCTCTTCTCTTTGCTCTGAAGACCACACATATTCATCTCTTCTCCTTTTCTTGTTATTATATACAAGAAAGGAATAGATAAGGTAAACGCACAGAGTGTTTTACCCAGAGTAGGGGGATCAAGAACGAGACGTCATAGGTTTAGGGTGAGGGGGGCAGGATTTAGTAGGAACCTGAGGGGCAACTTTTTTACAAAAAGGGTAGTCAATATTTGGAACGGGCAGCCACAGGATGTAGTTGAGGCAGATACTATCGCAACTTTTATAAAACAATTGGACAGGTGCATGAATAGGATAAGTTTAGTTTAGGTTAGATATACAGCGCGGAAACAGGCTCTTCAGCCCACCGAGTCCGCGCCGACCAGTGATCCCCGCACATTAACACTATCCTACATACTAGGGACAATTTACAATTTTACTAAACCAATTAACCTACAAACCGGTATGACTTTGGAGTGTGGGAAGAAACTGGAGCACCCGGGGAAAACCCAAGTGGTCACGGGGAGAATGTACAAACTCCGTACAGACAGCACCTGTAGTCAAGATGGAACCCGGGTACTGGCGCTGTAAGGCAGCAATTCTACCACTGCATATCCATGTCGTTCAGGCATTCCCTGAGCTCTTCACTGACCCTCGTTCACAAACATCTTGAAGCAGAAATATCAATGTTCAAAGAACCTTGTTGAAATGGCTTTACAGAAACAAGGAAGTGCAGATGCTGGTGTACAGAAAGAGATACCATGTGCTGAATTAACTCAGGGGGTCAGGCAGCATTTCAAGAACATGGATAAGTGTCGTTTCACGTCCGGACCATTTAGAACTGTATGCAATACACCAAATATGGCCTAACAAAAGTCCCATAGAGCACCATTCTTTTTCTCTGCCCTCTACCTTGTAGTGCAGTTCTCGCCAGAGTCCACCAAACGTCATGTTTGCAATGCACTTTAAAAAGCAGAGCTGGATGTGGGATGCTGTGTTGTCCTTAGTTCAACCTAACTTGCCAGGAAATGGAGAAAGAATTCATTAGCACAGTGGCAGGGGAAGAAGTCTCAGGCGGACACATTGCAGAGGCTTTCAGGCTTTTGTTCGCTTTGAAGGATTAAAATTCAGCCCCATGAGTTCAGATCCTACATTAAGAAGTTGTGAAATTGAGCTCAATAAATCCGTCAAACGGAAGCCTGAAGCTAGAGAACCAGAATCATTGTAAAAGCTCAACTCTGAAGGGAAAAGAAGGATAAACAAAGGCACCACCGGTACTTCTATCTTCAACTGCGAATAATGCTGAGCGCGTTCGCCAGATGCTCTCCTGGGTTCAAACACACCACAGTATTCCGTGTGTACGTTATTTAATTGACTCTCCAAATCATCTTTTGCCCCATTACCGGAATTTCCATGCAGCACAGTGGTGCAGCGGTAGTGTTACTGCCTTGCAGCGCCAGAGTCCCGGGTATGACCCTGACTAGTGGAGATGGACAACCTTGGTTGGCATAGGCAAGTTAGACTGAAGGGCCTGTTTTGGCGCTAGATGCGAGGACTCATTGAAATTTACAACCACAGAAGAGAAATGACTGCTGTTAAGTGAGATTCACACACCTTTCTCTATGCAGTATGTTAGAATATGGAAACAATGCAAACAAATGTCATTGTGAATCAACCATTCCTTTGAATGGCAGGGCAGGCTCATTGTCACCATCCTTAATTCCTCTGACATTTTATTGTCTAGAATAAAACATGTTTGCATTCGATCACTCTGCTCCTGTACTCGGAGTTTAGAAGGATGAGGGGAAACCTCATTGAAACTTACCAAATATTGAAAGGCCTGGACCGAGTGGATGTGGAGTAGATGTTTCCACTAGTGGGAGAGTGAAGGACTAGAGGGCACAGCCTCAGAATTAAAGGACGTATAATTAGAAAGGAGATGAGGAAGTATTTCTTTGGTCAGTGGGTGGTGAATCTGCGGAATTAAATTTCCATAGATGGCTGCAGAGCCAAAGTCATTGGGTGTTTTTAAAGCAGAGATTGACAGGTCCTTGATAGTAAGGGTATGATAGGTTACAGAGAAAAGACAGGAGAATGGGGTTGAGAGGGAAAAATAGATCGGCCATGATTGAATGGTGTAGACTCGAAGGGGCCGAATGGCCTCATTCTGTTCCTATGACTTATGTAATACACTTAATAAATGAGCAGAGAAGACAATTTGCTTTGAGCTGGGGTTCCGTTTTTGTACTCTACTGTCATTCCGAAAATTATATAGGATCTCGGCAGGTCTTGACATGGTTCCCTTCCTGAGAACTGGTCTACCACACGGCAGAACAGATTCCATTTGCTGCTGTTCTTCCAAGCACTTGTGGAGATGTACAGGCTGTCCATAGGTCCGGCGTTCACAACCTGGAGCTGTCCTGTAAAGGTATAACACGTCCAGCAATGATTTTCCGGCACTTTGGGTTCCAGAGCGTTGCCGGGTTATCCGATTTTCCGGATCAACAGAGGTCGCGGTGCCTGAGAGGAGTCGGACGGTACCAGCCTTCGCCACCAGGAGGCCAAGATACTGACCCGCAAAATCGGCTTCAGAGGTGGCCGCAGGAACGGACCTGCCAGCTCCAGCGAGCCGGAGTTCCAGAGCCCTGGCCGCAGGGGGCAAATTTAACCCACCGAACGGCTGCGGAAATCCCAATGTGGTTGAGATCGGTCTCCCTATCCAGTCGAGGTGCCACATTTTCGGGGGGCTTCCGGGGGAGATTTCAAGTGCACTCTCATGTCTTTGTCCGGATTAAAGGAGGTGCCGGACCACCAGTTGCTGCAAAATCGGTGGTGTGTTGTATTTCATGGAGCATATTAACAGCTTATCTCAGTTTCTATGTATTCTCCATTGAAACTCCACTAACGGGTTTAATATCAGGTATGCCAACTGCATGTCAGGCTAAACGCCCAGACCCAAGTGGACTCCAAGCATAAGAACCAGAAAGAACATATTATATCTCCATAAAGCCGAGTTTTTTTGTTGAGTTTTGATAGTAAACAACTAAAGTTATTCACTGGTTATTACAATGCTCTACAGTTTAGGGCAGAACACTGGCGCAGCTGGTAGAGCTGTTGCCTCACAGAGCCAGACACCCGGGTTCGATCCTGGCCTCAGCTTCTCACTGTACCTCAGTACACATGACAATAAGAAACTAAACTAAACTAAACTAAATGGTGCTGTCAATGCAGAGTTTGCACGGTCTCTCCTGTGACCGCATGGGTTTCCTCCGTATGCCCTGGTTTCCTCCCACATCCCAAAGACGTGCCGGTTTGTAGGTTAATCGGTCTCTGTAACATTGCCCCGAGTAGATGCAAAAGTGGGATTACATGGAGCAAGTGTGAGTGGGTGATCGATGGTCGGCGAAGAAAGAAACTGCAGATTGTGGTTTACACTGAAGATAGACACAAATGCTGGAGTGATTCAGCGGGTCAGGCAGCATCTCTGGAGACAATGAATAGGTGAATTTTCCGGTGGAGATCCTTCTTCAGACTGAGAGTCAGGGGGAGACGGAAACTAGAGGTATGGAAAGGTACAGAGAATAAAAGGTATGCAAAAGGACAAATCAAAGCAACGATGATCAAGGACAGGTGGAGCCCACAATGGTCCATTGTTTGTGGAGTAGGTGATAACGAGTGATACAAACAGCAGGGTGACACTGAAACTAGGTCTGGAGATGGACGGAGATAGTGGGGATGCAATGGTTACTTGAAATTAGAGTCATCAGCAATTCTCATATTGCTGGGTTGTAAGCTGCCCAAGTCAAATATGTTTCCATGCTGTATCTCTAAACTAAAGGTTCACACTCACATCCCTTAATAATTAATAATATTACATCATCTTTCTTCTCTGAAATTCTACATAGGTTTCTTGGTGCTCATTACATACCGTTCTGGAGCGGATTTCTTTGGCGTACAAAGGGAAAAGAAACTCCGACTCTCCCTCCAGTCGAATCCCATTTTCCGTAACTCTCAGGTGTCCCATTCCATCCTAGACAAAAATCAGATTTAAATCAGTCAATATCGTCAAGCTGGAAAGGGTGCAGAGAAGATTTATGAGGATGTTGTCAGAACTCTAAGGCCCGAGCTATAGGGAGAGGACGAGCAGGGTAGGACTCTATTCCTTGGAGTGCAGCAGGATGAGACGTGATCTTATAGAGGTGTACAAAATCATGAGAGGAATAGATAGGGTGAATGCACAGTATTTTGCACAGTGTAGGGGAATTGATAACCAGAGGACAGAGGTTTAATGTGTAGGATAGAACTGCAGATGCTGGTTGAAATTGAAGGTAGACACAAAATGCTGGAGTAAATTAGCGGGACAGGCAGCATCTCTGGAGAGAAGGAATGGGTGACATTTCAGGTCAAGACCCTTCTTCAGACTGAGGTTTATGGTGAGGGGGGGGGAAAGATTTATTTTATAATAATAATAATTATTATTATTATTATAATTATTATTAATATTAATCACTTTTATTGTCTTTTTTAAAATGTATACTGAGCTTTTTTATGTTGTTTATTATGGGTTTTGCGGAGTACTATATTTACATATCTGTTGTGCTGCTGCAAGTAAGAATTTCATTGTTTCGTATCGGAACATATGACAATAAAACACGTGTGTAGGAAAGAATTGCAGATACTGGTTTACACTAACGATAGGCACAAAATGGTGGAGTAACTCAGTGGGTCAGGCAGCATCTCTGTGGAAAGGGAATATGTGGCATTTCGGGTCAAGACCCCTCTTCAGACTGAGGGCCTCAGAGGGGCCTTCAGACTGAGGGCCTCAGTATCTTTTACAATAAAACACTTGGCTCTGGGAATATTTTAACTATTCAAACAAGTTTCTGCCCTAAGTATGGTATGTTGATGTTCGTGGGTTAATGGATGCGAAGGTGAGAAATCATAGAACTAATGTATACAGGTGATTGATAGTCAGTGTGGGCCAGAGGGCCTGTTTCCATGCTGTATCTCTAAGCTAATCTAAATGCAGGTGCAAGGGCACCCATTGACATTCTGGAATAACAAGTATTGTCCTCTTATAACATGCTCCATCAATCTCCAGGCAGTGGAACTAAAATCAGCAAGTCATGCGCTGTCTATTTATAACAATGCCACACTAAACCCTGCAGGAAGATGCTCTCCAAACGTAGTGAACACAAGAAGCAGAGAGATGGTGTGGAGGTGTGAACACCCATGTGGAATATTGCTGAAATAATTCAGCGTTCATGCCATTGGCTTGTCAGCTGCCCAACTGGATTCTGAGGTGCTGTTCCTCCAGTTTGTGTGTGGCCTCACCCTGGCAATGGAGGAGGCCCAGGACAGAAAGGTCGGTATGGGAATGAGACAAGGAGTTACAATAGTGAGCAACTAGGAAATTCCAACTGCTGTAAACAAAGCACAAGTGTTCAGCAAAACGGACCCCTTAATCTTGGCTTCATCGTGCTGATCGTGTGCAGCGGTTGAGTTGCTGCCTCACAGCGCCAGAGACCCAGGTTCGATCCTAACTGTGGGTGCTGTCTGTATGGACTTTGTACGTTCTACCTGTGACTGCGTGGGTTTTCTATGGGTGCTCCGGTTTCCCCTCACACTACAAAGATGTACAGAATTGGTGGATAATTAACTTTATCCAACTTGGTTAAAAAAATTGTAATTGCCCCTAGTGTGTAGGATAGTGCTAGTGTACGGGGTGATCGCTGGTCAGCGTGGACTCAGTGGGCAGAAGGGCCTGTTTCCACGTTGTATTTCTAAAGTCTAAAGTTTAAAGGTACAAGGGGAAGTGAAGCCCACTTTAAGGAGATTCGTGATTAAAAATGGCTGTTCCAATTTCATGATAGCTTTAAATCATACACAGATTCCATTATGAATGCAGTCAAAATGGGTACAAATGTTTGGTTTTCTAACCTAATTCTTAGGTCTAAGTGTGCAGTATAACAAATTAAATACACATTAAAATTCACCATTACTGCCAAGTTCCTGCATCAGTTCTTAAGTTATAGGAGCAGAATTAGGCCATTCAACCTGTAAAATCTACTCCGACATTCAATCATGGCTAATCTATTTTTCCCTCTCAACCCTATTCTCCTGCCTTCTCCCCCATAACCCCTGATACCCACACTAATCAAGAATCTGTCAATCTCCGCCATAAAAATATCCATTGACTTGGCCTCCACAGCCATCTGTGACAATGAATTCCACAGATTCACCACCCTCTGACTAAATAAATTACACCTCATCTCCTTTCTAAAGGTACGTCCTTTTATTCTGAGGCTATCGCTTCTGGTCCTAGACTCTCCCATGAGTGGAAACATCCTCCCCACGCCCACTCTATCCAGACCTTTCATGCTGATCATCCCAAACATTTAACTTGGCACATTTCCTATTGCAAACTGACCTGTTGTACATTCACTGTGTGAAAATGTTATACTCTGTTGTTCTGAAAGCACAAATCAATATGCTTTCACGTTTTTAAAAAAATTACCCGAAGCTCCAAAATGTGGAGCTAAATGATTTTGTAATGGCACCAGCAAAGCAGAGACCAGACATAAAGGTGCATGAGGTTTACAATGAGAATTGATAAAGCCAGACACCTCACAGCACACTGATAGCCAATTATGGCACAAATATTGATCCCACACTGAACTAATGTGTACTTGACTACTTGCTTTTCAATTAAACATTGATTGTATTGTTTATGAAATGCTATAATCAGACAGGTATAATAACTTATAAAACCAAATGTTGGTCCAAAAACAACAATGATTTACATTTATATTACAATTTACATCAATCACCTCCTAGTTTGCAATGCTGGTATATTTACGTTTCCATTATTGATTCTGGCACAGACAATTGTCACAATCTCATATATTAACAGCACATCGATATGAAGCATTAACTGTGTAAAGGCATTTTAGATTCTCATGTGGCATTAGGATTGGGTTTCTTGGTTGAATATTTAGCTTACGTGTTTGTTAACATGTAGATGGCTCATTCCTGAATATGAAGTTAGTTATTTAAACTATTTTGAGACTTTAAACTAGAACGGTTAGGGGAGGGACTCAAATAAAGAAAGCTAGTAGACAGTGTCTGAGGCAGGAGGCAGAGAAGTGAAGCACTCAGACCCAACATGTAGGGGGAAAAGAAGAAAATAATAATAAACAGAGAATAAGAGGTGGTGGGTTTCTTAAATGTGTGAGCAGAGAGAAAGAGGGCTATAAAATGAGGGTAGAAGCAATTGGTAGCAAGGGGAAAAGTAAAAGTGGCAGGCAGACAAATCCAGGACAAAAATCGAAAAGGGTAACTTTTCAACATAATTGTGTAAGGAGTAAGAGTGTTGTAAAAACAAGCCTGAAGGCTTTGTGTCTCAATGCGAGGAGCATTTGTAATAAGGTGGATGAGTTGAAGGTGCAGATAGCTATTAATGACAATGATATAGTTGGGATCATGGAGACATGGCTCCAGGGTGACCAAGGCTGGGAGCTGAACATCCAGGGAAATTCAATATTCAGGGGGGATAGACAGAAAGGTAAAGAAGGTAGGGTAGCATTGCTGGTTAGAGAGGGGATTAACGCAATATAAAGGAAGGACATTAGCTTGGAGGATGTGGAATCAATATGGGTTCTTGGTTCTTGGTTACTTGGTCCTCCAAAATATTCCAACTGGAATTTAAACTGGAGGTGGTGAAGGTAGGGGTTTAGCCAGAGAGGGTTATTTGGAAGAAAGTGCCACTTTAAACTTAGTTGCATTTGGCTGGGCAACCATGGCTTGGTGGAGATTATTCCATGCTTTAATAGAGCGTGGAAGGAACGAATTGCTGTACACATCTGTCTTTGAGGCTGCGACCACAAATTGGATCGAATGCCCTCGGCTGCTCCTAATTGGTTTGGGGTTGGTGTAGGTCTTGTGATCTATGTCTAGCTGACCATTTAACATTTTGTAAAACCAGGTCAAACGGTGAGCTTCACGTCTGTCTTGGAGAGGGTTCCATGCCAGAGAATTCAGAAGTTTGGTAGAGCTGGGTAGAGCTGCGAAACACTAAGGGGCAGAAAACGCTAGTGGGAGTTATGTACAGGCCACCTAACAGTAGTAGTGGAGTTGGGGATGGCATCAAACAGGAAATTAGAAATGCGTGCAACAAAGGTAAAACAGTTATAATGGGTGACTTCAATCTACATATAGTTTGGGTGAATCAAATTGGCAAGGGTGCTGAGGAAGAGGATTTCTTGGAATGTATGCAGGATAGTTTTCTAAACCAACATGTAGAAGAACCAACGAGAGAGCAGGCTATTCTAGACTGGGTACTGAGTAATGAGGAAGGGTTAGTTAGCAGTCTTGTTGTGCGTGGCCCCTTTGGCAAGAGTGACCATAATATGGTTGAGTTCTTCATTAGGATGGAGAGTGACATAATTAATTCAGAAACAAGGGTTCTGAATCTAAAGAAAGGTAACTTTGAGGGTATGAGATGTGAATTGGCCAAGATAGACTGGCAATTGATTTTAACGGGTTGACAGTGGATGTGCAATGGAAGGCATTTAAAGACTGCATGGATGAACTACAACAATTGTTCATCCCAGTTTGGCAAAAGAATAAATCAGGGAAGGTAGTGCATCCGTGGATAACAAGGGAAATCAGGGATAGTATCAAAACAAAAGATGAAGCATACAAATTAGCCAGAAAAAGCAACCTACCAGAGGACTGGGAGAAATTCAGAGTCCAGCAGAGGAGGACAAAGGGCGCAATTAGGAAAGGTAAAATAGATTATGAAAGAAAACTGGCAGGGAAAATAAAAACTGACTACAAAGGTTTTCATAGATATGTGAAGAGAAAAAGATTAGTTAAAACAAATGTAGGTCCCTTGCAGTCAGAAACAGGTGAATTGAACATGGGGAACAAGGACATGGCAGACCAATTGAATAACTACTTTGGTTCTGTCTTCACTATGGAAGACATAAATAATCTGCCGGAAATAGCAGGGGACCGGGGCGTCAAATAAGATGGAGGAACTGAGTGAAATCCAGGTTAGCCGGGAAATGGTGTTGGGTAAATTGAATGGATTAAAGGTCGATAAATCCCCAGGGCCAGATAGGCTGCATCCCAGATGTCAAGGAAGTAGCCACAGAAATAGTGGATGCATTAGTGATAATTTTTCAAAACTCTTTAGATTCTGGAGTAGTTCCTGAGGATTGGAGGGTAGCTAATGTAACCCCACTTTTTAAAAAAGGGAGGGAGAGAGAAAACGGGGAATTACAGACCAGTTAGTCTAACATCGGTAGTGGGGAAACTGCTAGAGTCAGTTATTAAAGATGGGATAGCAGTACATTTGGAAAGTGGTGAAATCATTGGACAAAGTCAGCATGGATTTACGAAAGGTAAATCATGCCTGACGAATCTCATAGAATTTTTCGAGGATGTAACTAGTAGAGTGGATAAGGGAGAACCAGTGGATGTGTTATATCTGGACTTTCAGAAGGCTTTCGACAAGGTCCCACATAAGAGATTAGAATACAAACTTAAAGCACACGGTATTGGGGGTTCAGTATTGATGTGGATAGGGAACTTGCTGGCAGACAGGAAGCAAAGGGTAGGAGTAAACGGGTCCTTTTCAAAATGGCAGGCAGTGACTAGTGGGGAACCGCAAGGCTCAGTGCTGGGACCCCAGCTATTTACAATATATATTAATGATTTGGACGAGGGAATTGAATACAACATCTCCACGTTTGCGGATGACACAAAGCTGGGGGGCAGTGTTAGCTGTGAGGAGGATGCTAGGAGGCTGCAAGGTGACTTGGATAGACATAGAAACATAGAAACATAGAAACATAGAAAATAGGTGCAAGAGTAGGCCATTCGGCCCTTCGAGCCTGCACCGCCATTCAATGTGATCATGGCTGATCATCCAACTCAGTATCCCGTACCTGCCTTCTCTCCATAGATAGGCTGGGTGAGTGGGCAAATGCATGGCAGATGCAGTATAATGTGGATTAATGTGAGGGTATCCACTTTGGTGGCAAATACAGGAGGGTAGACTATTATCTGACTGGTGGCCGATTAGGAAAAAGGGAGATGCAACGAGACCTGGGTGTCATGGTACACCAGTCATTGAAAGTAGGCATGCAGGTGCAGCAGGCAGTGAAGAAAGCGAATGGTATGTTAGCATTTATAGCAAAAGGATTTGAGTATAGGAGCAGGGAAGTTCTACTGCAGTTGTACAGGGTTCTGGTGAGACCACATCTGGAGTATTGCGTACAGTTTTGGTCTCCAAATCTGAGGAAAGACATTCTTGTCATAAAGGGGGTACAGAGAACGTTCACCAGATTCCTGTGATGTCAGGACTTTCACATGAGGAAAGACTGGATAGACTCGGCTTGTACTTGCTAGAATTCAGAAGATTGAGGGGGGATCTTATAGAAACGTACAAAATTCTTAAGGGGTTGGATAGGCTAGATGCAGGAAGATTGTTCCCGATGTTGGGGAGGTCCAGAACAAGGGGTCACAGTTTAAGGATAAGGGGGAATTCCTTTAGGACCGAGATGAGGAAAACATATTTCACACAGTGAGTGGTGAGTCTCTGGAATTCTCTGCCACAGAAGGTAGTTGAGGCCAGTTCATTGGCTATATTTAAGAGGGAGTTAGATGTGGCCCTTGTGGCTAAAGGGATCAGGGGGTATGGAGAGAAGGCAGGTACAGGATGCTGAGTTGGATGATCAGCCATGATCATATTGAATGGCGGTGCAGGCTCAAAGGGCCGAATGGCCTACTCCTGCACCTATTTTCTATGTTTCTATGTTTCTATTGTCCTATAACATAAAAATGTGTACAGGTAGTTTAGATACTACTTTGGCAATGGGCTTGGTTTTCTTGGTTGAGCACTTATCCTGGTGCTATAGCACGTACTTTGTGTTTTAACAGTAATTCAAACCATTCATGCTGGTGATTGATTGTTTATCCACTTCAATGCCTCTCACTGTGCAGGAGATGGCCTGCCTGTGATTCACTGTCTCAAGGACACAAGATGATAGACTGAAGAAGGATCCCGACCTGAAAAGTCAGCCATCCACGTTCTCCTGAGATGTTGCTTGGCCCTCTGAGTTACTCCAGCACTTTGTGCAATTCCAAGATGATTGAATCTTTTGACTTTCCCCGTGCCAACAACTAACTAAAATGTTTCAGTGAGAATGAATGAGATACAGTGAGACCTTGTGCTTCCTTTTTGAATTATTTTTATATGAAGTTTTTGTTTTACCAATGTATCTTCTGACAAATATATATGTGGGAAACATACTAACAAACAATACATTTAAAGCATTTTGCATTGAAAGAAGTAAAATTATCTAAAAATACTTCGAATTTTATTTTTATTGGGTCATAGAGGTATACAGCATGGAAACAGGCCCTTCGGCCCAACTTGCCCACATTGACCAGTATGTCCCATCTACTGTACACTACTCCCATCCACCTGCATTTGATCAATGTATCTCTAAACCTATCCTATCCATGTACTTGTTTCTTAAACGTTGCAATAGTACCTGCCTCAACTACATCCTCCAGCAGCTCGTTCCATACACCACCACAAATTTATTCCAGAGGGATGCTCACAAAAAGTTTTTGCAGCTCAACACAATGTGCAAAGTGTATATTTATTATATAATGTGACTGACATGTACCGTGATAAATGTACTTGAAGTCAACCCTAACAAACATGCCATCCGGAACCGGTGGTCCGTGAAAAATATGATAATGAAGTTAACACGTGAGGTTTAACCATGAAGGTTAATCATCGATGCTTACTGTTCTGTGTGAGGTCAGAGAATGCTGTGAATTAAATTGCCACAGAAAGGCACAGAACGTAATCAAAAAGGTGAATGCAATGCTGGCCTTTACACCGAGCAGCCTGCGACCCAAAGTGATGCAAGTTCTGTTGTTGCTCTAGCAAGCCGTAGAACATAGAACGTAAGAAAGTGCAGTACAGGAACAGGTCCTTCAGCCCACAATGTCCGTGCCGAAAACAATGCCAGGACAAACTAATCTTATTGCAGATGACACCAAGACTACTGGTTGTGGACTAGGCTGTCAAAGTATACAGCGGGATGTCGGTCAGCTACATTGCACAAAATCATGAGAGGCATAGATCGGGTTAAACACATCCAGTCTCTTGCCCAGAGTAGGGGAATGGAGAACCAGAGAATATACCCATTGAGAAGGGGAAAAACTTCTTACAAACCTGAGGGGTAACCTTTTTCCTCAAAGGGTGGTAAATCCATGGAACGAGCTGCCAGAGGAGGTAGTTGATGTTGGTACAATGACAGCAATTAAAAGACACTTGGACAAGTACATGGATAGGAAAGGTTTAGAGTGATATGAACCGAATGCAGGCAGGTAGAACTAGTGTAGATGGGGCATGTTGGTCGGTGTGGGCAGGTTGGGCCAAAGGGCCTGTTTCCACGCTATGTGACTCTACAGAAATAGGTGTAAAAATGGCAGATGGAATTTAATCTGAGCAACTGTGAGGCATTGCACTTTGGGAGGTTGAATGTGAGCGATCATGGGCAAACAGAGGAGATCGGTTATCTTGACATCATGTAGAGCACAGGCACTGTGAGCTGAAGAGTCTGTTCTCGTGCTGTACAGTTCTGTTTTCTGTTCTATCTGCCGCACGTGATCCATATCCCTCCATATCTATGTTTCTATCGAGGAGCCTCTTAAATGCAACTTTCATATTTGCCTCCACCACCCAAGCTCGGCCCACCAAGGGCTGCTGGACGTCCCGGTTGCTAACTACTCCTCTTCCCATTCCCATGCTGACCTTTCTGTCCTGGGACTCGTCCATTGGCAGAGTGAGGCCCACCAAGTCTGTGCCGACCAGCGATCAGCATGTACACCAGCCTACACACTGGGGACAAATCACATATTTACCAAAGCCAATTAACCTACAAACTTGTACGTCTTTGGAGTGTGGGAGGAAACCGGGGCACTTGGAGAAAACCCACACGGTCACAGGAAGAATGTGCAAACTCCGTACAGACAGCACTCGTTGTCAGGATCGAACACGAGTCTCTGGGGCTGTCAGGCATCAACTCTCCAGCTGCGCCACTGTGCCACCCTATGTCTCTAATGTATTTTTTCCCCAATTTCTCCATATTTCTTTGCAGACGTTCTGAGATGCATTAGGTCTCTGCACAGTACGTGTTTAACACACCAAAAGAGTGAAACACAATTTCTATTAAAACTTATGCAGAGTGAGCATAATAAAGTGGCAGCATTATTCTCATTCATTTTACATGCCCTGTTCTTTTCCATTTAAATCCTTTCTCCTTTCACACACCACTACATGGTAATGTCATTAGTTAGAAGGGCTCAGTGCGTTAAGACTGTAATATACTCCTGGCATTTCCTGTCAGTCCATATTTGCCAAAAAACTTTCATATTATTTCATACTGAAAACAAATGTAAAGCAACCCAGTCCATTACTGAACTTCCTGAGTGACATTTCCTCTCAACTACCTATCTAAAGATTCCAAAAACTGTTATTGCCTCTTTATTTTTATTCAGCAGAGTCGCAAAAGCCATTACATATATTTGAAAGCTCACTTATTTTGCTAAAGCTATATCTTGAAGCATCACATTTACTCCAATTCAAAATGTGTCAAAGTTAAGAATGTATATGTCACGAGCCAGCTCCTTGTGATGTTTGCTTCTCTGAATGTGTTGTAGTGTGTCCATCTTAAGAAGATAAGCAAGCATCAAATAAGAGAAAGATTATTTGATTAATCCCACCAGACCATTATTCCACCATCCGCCTAAAATCTGGCCTTTCAACGTGTCCATTATAACAAATAAAGTTTTTGCCAAGTTTCCCTTGGCTCCAGCCATGGTGAATCAAGCAAAACTCTGACGACCTGGCTAATCTCAAATTTTACACCCTGCGTCATGGCTTTCTTGATATGGCTTATCCAAGGTCACAGAAGCTCAGGAATGATCGTGTTAGATAGAGCCTTTGATTATTTCTGTTTGCAATGTAAAAAGAAAGATTCATCTCCCGACTTAAAGTTTAAATCATAGATAATCCTAATTTTAATGCTATTATTGCATCCAGCTGCTTCAAGTCCACCTGTGTATGCATGGTTAAAATGGGAAAATTACTTTTTAAAAACTTTTGCAGTACAGGTCCATCACTGATTTTCTGGCAACTGGTGGTCCGCCCCCCCTCCCCCTTCAATCCAGACAAATTCCCCCCGAAAACGTGGTGCCTAGGCTGGGTGAGGCGGGCGATATCGACCTTCTCGTTACTTCCGTGCCGAGCGGTCAGTTGAATTTGCCCCCTGCAGCCAGGACTATGGAACTCTGGCCTGGCTAGAGCCGGCAGATCCGTTTCCATAGCCGACCTGTAAAGTTTCCCCAGTGTGCAGGATAGAACTATTGTACGGGTGACCATTGGTTGGCGTGAGCTCAGTGGGTCGAAGGTCCTGTTCTCATGCTTAACCAAAACTGTCTCTAAACTAAACCAAATTAAACAAAGTATTTAAGAGCTGCTTTGATAAAACACTTGAATCACTAAGGCATAGAGGGCGAGAGACCAAATGTTGGCCAATAGGATTAAGAGGAAAGGTGTCCACTGGCCAGTTTGGATGACTTGGCTGAATGGCCTGTGTCCATGCTAAAAAATTCTATAACCCTATGATTTTCACCCCACCTTAGACCCATTGTCTGTTTTCTTTTCTTTTAGACTTTTTGTGCTATCTGGATATTTTGTGAATTAAAGATTAAAGAAGCAAGCTGTTATTTCTAATGCTTTATGTGAAAAAATTTGCTTTTCAGCCTTCAGCAAAGAAGACTATTATTAACACTGATATTTAAGAAATGTTGTAGGTTAAGGGCGTTCACGGTGGCGCAGCGGTAGAATTGCTGCCTTACAGCGCTTGCAGCGCAGGAGACCCGGGCTCGATCCCGACTACGGGTGCTCTCTGTACGGAGTTTGTACGTTCTCCCCGTGACCTGCGTGGGTTTTCTCCGAGATCTTCAGTTTCCTCCCGCACTCCAAAGACGTACAGGTTTGTAGGTTAATCGGCTTGGTGAATGTTAAAATTGTCCCTAGTGGGTGTAGGATACTGTTAATGTGCGGGGATTGCTGGTCAGCGCAGACCAGGTGGGCCGAAGGGCCTGTTTCCGCGCTGTATCTCTAAACTAAAACTAAACTAAACATTTCCTCGTTTACCATTGTCTGGTTTTGTTTCCTAACATGATTCCCTTGATCACTGATCAGATAAAAGCGGGAGGACTTTAGCGATGTGACTTTCAAAATGAAAAGTACATATAAAAAATAGAATCTGTACATTTAAAAATGCAATCAGAATTCTAAACGGAATCATTTTTTAACTCGCTAAATCTCAATGCCTTTAACGTGGAAGAGATTTGAGGGGGGGGGGGGGGAGATGGAATGAAGTAGTTGAGACTGAAGCCATGCGGCCAAATGGAACAATGCTAATTCAGCGCAGAAGCTAGAAATGCAAACAGAAATCTAATCATCGCGCAATTACTGAGCACGGCAAAGTCTGGGCTGCACTGCTGGGTAAACATAAGCCTGCTTAAATCAATGCTGAAATTATATTATTTCTGCACAATGAGGGAAAACCTAATTCTGGCGAAAGGTCAAAATTACAAAAGGAAGGGCAGGACAGAATGAGTAATTGGCATAAACAACACCGTCAGGCAGAACAGAGGTAATCAAAAAAATGATTTGTTCAGCTCAGCAGGATGAAATACAGAGTTTGGAATAACAATAAAGAAATAGAATATAGCTATTTTATGGTTTACTTTGGAGATGTAAGGCAATGCTAAGTTTAACAAAGTGCTTGGAGTAGATATAGCGATCCTTTCAGTTTCCACAACTTTCAACTTGTTCCTTTCAACTAAGACACAAGGAACTGCACATGCTAGTTTACAAAAAAAAAGACACAAAGTGCTGGAATAGCACAGTGGGTCGGGCAGCATCTCTGGAGACCATGGAGAGGTGATGAAGTGGAGAAACAAGGAACTGCAGATGCTGGTTTACACAAAAAAAATGACAAAGTGCTGGAGTAACTCAGCGGGTCAGGCTGTATCCTTGGGGAGCATGGATAGGTGATGTTTCGGTTCGGGACCCTTCTTCAGACTGAATGTGGTCGTTGGGGGGGGAGTAAGCTGGAAGTGAGGTGGAGGTGGACAAATGTTAGCAAGTGATAAGTGGACCGGAGGGAGTTCTTATCATCTATCCTTATCTCCGTACTTTACATTTTTGTTATTTCATCTCCAGCCTTTTTTTTTCAACCATCTGCCGATAAAAAAAACTTTATTCACCTATCGTTCTTTTCCCGCCTTCACCTCTCTTCCAGCTTTCCCCCCTAACCCCCACTTCATAATTCGCTACTCGTCAATCCTATCTCATACCTTCTGTTTTTTTCTCGGGTCGAGAGTGCTTTATTGTCATATGTCCCAAAATCAAATTCTCACTTGCAGCAGCACAACATAATATGTAAACGTAGTACTCTGTAAACAATATAATAAATGAAAAAATAAGAAAAAGAAACAAAATAAAAACAATAATAGTGCAAAAAGACACAACTAATGTCCCCAAGTCTATGTAGTTCAGAGCTTATTTGGAGGTTGTTGTGTTTAATAATCTGATGGTTGTAAGGAAGAAGCTGCTCCTGAACCTGGATGTTACAGTTTTCAGGCTTCTATACCTTCTTCTCGATGGCAGGAGTGAAATGAGTGTGTGGCCAGGATGGTGTGGCTCTGATGATGCTGGCAGCCTTTTTGAAGCAGCAACTCCTGTAAATCCCATTGATAGTAGGGAGGTCACCACTTTTTACAGTCGACTTCACTCCTGCGTGTTCAAGTTGCTCAGGCTGTGTTGCAACCAGTCAATGTGCTCTCTACTGTACACCTGTAGAAGTTCCAACCATCTGCAATGCATTTTCTTGCCTCTCCCCTCTTCCGGTGGGAAGGAGAGAGGGTTTAATACCTATCATCCAGGTGTCACTACATCAATGGCAAGAACATGGATGATCTGGAACAAATTGTTGGGACAGAGTGATTACATTTTTCATGTGGACCTCAGGAATAACTGACCATAATGACCAACTTTGCTCATGTAACAGGCTACAAAGTCTGCTGTACTTGTGTGGCATTGTAGATTTTCACTGAGAGCATCTTGTAAGCAGGCTGATTGATAGTACGGTACAAAATGGAAATAGTTAGGTAATGATGTAAATCCTCGTTCGCCGCATGATAAAATCAATGTTTAAACATGCAATCTAATACCATAAAAATTTCTTAAGTAAATCTACTGAAAATAGAAAGCCTAGCTACAAGCCTCTAGTCAGTTTATCTTTGTTGGACCTCTGTAAGTAAGCAGTGGTTTGACAACTTGTAAAATAGTAAATTATGCAGATGAATTGCTCTCAGATTATAGCACAGTTGGTTTTGCAGAATTGATTAGAAATGGGCAGGCACGATTCCTCCTTGTGATGTGCAAAAACAGCAGTGAACACCAAAATAATTCAGTAGTGCACAAATTGCAGCCAAGTTCTCATCTGACTTCCTCAGACCTTAATTACAATATCTGTCTGGTTTATCAAGGGAATGTAATATGACAAGATTTCCAGTAGGTGACCTGTGGGTCCATTTCTCCTGTAACCTATAAACAGTCAAATTTTTACAGCATGGAAACAGGCTCTTCGGCGCAACTTGCCCACACCAGCCAACATGTCCCAGCTGCACTCGTCCCACCTGTGTTTGGTCCATAAACCTCCAAACATGTCCTCTGGGCAAGAAACTCTGTGCATCTACCCGGCCTATTCCTCTCATGATTTTATACACCTCTATAAGATCATCCCTCATCCTCCTGCGCTCCAAGATGCCCTATCTAAGCTAGCCCATTTGCCTGCATTTGGCCCATATCCCTCTAAATCTTTCCTATCCATGTACCTGTCCAAGTATGTTTTAAATGTTGTTATCGTACCTGCCTCACCTACCTCCTCTGGCAACTTATTCCATGTCCCTATGTACCCACCACCTGCTGAACGAAGAAGTTGCCCCTCAGATTCCTATCTTTCCCCCCTCAACTTAAACCTACGTTCTTGGAGTTTACTTCAGAGGTTTTAAAAATTGGGAGAAAACATGACTTCACATTAATGAGTATTGCT
Organism: Raja brachyura; assembly: GCA_963514005.1. Next base: position 64,182,180 of record OY740786.1, read on the forward strand.
TTACCAAAAGCAAAAAGTAAACTACTGCCTGTTGAGACATTGGGAACCATAGTCTAGGTCCCTTAAACGTCATGTACAGAAGGACTCAGTAGTTAGTGAATTAATTTAACATCTTGGAGTATAAGGTGAAAGGTCTGAAGAAGGGTCTCGACCCAAACGTCACCCATCCCTTCTCTCCAGAGATGCTGCCTGTCCCGCTGAGTTACTCCAGCATTTTGTGTCTACCTTAGGTGAAAGAATAGATTGCATTTGTATCCCTCATACCGCCCGGATATGCCCAAGTAGTTTTCCGACAAGATAATTACTTTTAGAGTCATACAGCGTGGAAATAGGCCCTTCGGCCCGGCTTGCCCACCATGTTCCATCTACACTAGTCTCACCTGCCTGCGTTTGGCCCATATCCCTCTAAACCTATCCAATCCATGTACCTGTCTAATGTTTCTTAAACATTGCAATAGTACCTGCTTCAACTACCTAGATTACCTAGTATAACTGAGAATTTGTTTATTTATTTGTTGAGTTGGTGCGTTAATGTGCCAGTGAAGCTACACCAAGTAAGAGTCTCATTGTTCCCTTCCGGGTAGATATAAAAATTAAACATTCTTCACTATTGACATTTGAAATATGGATTGCAGTATTTTATATAATGAAATCTCATAAAAGCATAAGGTAGCATGGACAATTAATCATATTTTATCAGTGAGGACTGCTGAACCACAGATATTGGACATTGATGGATCCACATTATAATTAGTTACTTTGTGGGCGCTTTTGACAATGTGTGGATGTCATGGAGTCATTTAGCACAGAAACAAACCCATTGACCCAACGTCCATGGCGACCAAGATGCCCTATCTTTACTCACGTTTGGCCCATTTCCTCCAAACATTTCCTATCCATGGACCAGTATTTTAAATGCTCTTATAAAACCTGCCTTGACTACCTCCTCTGGTAGCTCGTTCCATGTATCAATCACCCTCTAAGTGAAAAGCTTATTCCATGTCCCTATGTACCCACCATCCGCTGAACAAAGAAGTTGCCCCTCAGATTCCTATCTTTCCCCCTTCAACTTAAATCTACGTTCTTCCCCCCTTTCACCTTAAACCTGTGTCGCATGGCTCTTGATTCCCCTAGTCTGAGTAAAAGACTCTGGATTCATCTTATCTATCCTCCTCATGATTTTATAAACCCCTATCAGATCATCTCTAAGCCTCCTGCACTTGAAGGAATAAAGTCCATGCCTGCCCTGTGTGCGGACGTGGCAATAGACAATAGACAATAGACAATAGACAATAGGTGCATGAGTAGGCCATTCGGCCCTTCAAGCCAGCACCGCCATTCAATGTGATCATGGCTGATCATCCCCAATCAGTACCACGTTTCTGCCTTCTCCCCATATCCCCTGACTCTGCTATCTTTAAGAGCCCAATCCAGCTTTCTCTTGAAAGCATCCAGAGAACCGGCCTCCACCTTCCTCTGAGGTAGAGAATTCCACACTCACAACTCTCTGTGAGAAAAAGTGTTTCCTCGTTTCCGTTCTAAATGGCTTACCCCTTATTCGTAAACTGTGGCCCCTGGTTCTGGACTCCCCCAACATCGGGAACATGTTTCCTGCCTCCAGCGTGTCCAAACCGTTAGCAATCTTATATGTTTCAATAAGATCCTCTCTCATGCTTCTAAACTCCAGAGTGTACAAGCCCAGCTGCTTCATTCTCGCAGCGTCGAAGGACGAGAAGCTGAAGCAAAGAAGTGGAAGCTAAATAACCGAACGGAAACTAAGCCAAAATGCCAAATAACCGAAAGCTTACAAAGCCGAAACACCATCTAACGCCTCAATGCAAACTAACCGAAAGGGCGGGACACCTAAATGCCAACAAACCGAAAGGCTGTGTTGCCAAAAAGCAAACTCACTGAAAGGCCGCTCTGTCGAAACGCCAACTAACCAAAAGCCTACAAGCCAACCAACTGAATAACAGACATGACGTTGTCGGAGGTGGCGCGATTTGTCAGCGATTGGTCCAGACCGCCGCGCCCATCACATCACTGGCCGATGGAGATGAGAGGGTGGGGGTCATTTTCCCACATAAGCCATAGGTGACTGGGCACTCTAAACCAAAGCACCAAGTTGTAAGCGGTCCATGTGAAAGGACATCACCTAGCAACAATGAAGGCACTATGAAACCAGCTGTCGCAAGCCCTTCCCACAGGACTGGGTTTTAACTCGGCATTAAAAATCAAAAAAGAATGACATTGATTTAAAAACAAAAATGTTACATGTATAAATAGTTTTTACATCCGGGAACCTGGTTAATTAAGTGGTGGGATTATTTCCCTGTCCTAACTATGCCTTTGCTTTAGCCGATGGTCACATCCAATCCATCCCTCCCTTGCAAAGATGTGAGATTTCATTAAGAGCACACTTGGATGAATAGATGCAAGCGGCATGTAAATGTCCAGTGTCTCTTCCATGTGCGCAATACATGAAGCCGATGAAATGAGACAACTGTCACACCAAAGATAGACACAAAAAGCTGGAGTAACTCAGCGTAACAGGCAGCATCTCTGGAGAGAAGGAATGGGTGGCGTTTCGGGTCGAGACCCTTCAGACTCAGTCTTCAGGTCTGAAGAATGGTCTTGACCCGAAACATCACCCATTCCTTCTCTCTAGAGATGCTGCCTGTTACGCTGAGTTACTCCAGCTTTTTGTGTCCATCTTCGGTTAAAACAGTTTACAGATTATCTGGTGTTGTGTGCGTGGGAGCTTGTTGTGTGTGTTACGCAGGCAACCAGACGGTAATAAATAAAACGTGCTCCTTGTTGTCGGGGGGGGGGGGGGGGGGGGGGAGTGGGAGGAGATAAAATTGTTCATTGTCATGCACACTGGTCATCAACCCGCCAGGGAATTTGTGTCTTCCCCCCCCCATGTTTTAAAAGCGATTTACTATGGCTGCTAATGCCCCGAGCCATCCGTCCCTGTGGCCGGGGTGGGGGTGTCAAGGGGTAAATCACCCCGTGTGTGGGCCGGGGTCCGGTGGTCTGGGGGTCGAGGGGGGAGGGGTGAATCACCCTGGTATGGGGGTAGGGGTCCAATGGTGGTGCATTGTGGTCAGTGACTCTGGGTGGGCGGAGGGACCAGCTTGTCCCACACCTTTGCTCCACCCGGCGTTGCTGACACACAGCCCGTCACAGTGTGGTCGCACGACGGAGAGTGGGGGCTGTCCCAAGGGATGCGCTCCTTCGGCCGCTTACAACATGGTGCTCGCGTTCAGATTGCCCAGTCACCTATGGCTTGTGTGGGAAAATGACCCCCACCCTCTCGTCTCCACTGGCCAGTGATGTGATGGACGCTGGGGTCTGGACCAATCACTGACAAGTCCCGCTCCCCCCCCCCCGGCCTTTCGGTTTGTTGCTGTTTAGGCTTCGTACGTTTTCGGTTATTTGGCGTTTCGGCTTTGTTTCCGTTCGGTTATTTGGCTTCCACTTCTTTGCTTCGGCTTCTCGTCCTCGTAAATCATCGTAAATCGTCTCTGTATTCTTTTCATTTAATGACATGCAATGTGTCAACTAAGCACATATGGTTAGCCGCTAACACAGGTTTTTCATAGAGTCGTGGATAACCTGTGGTTTGAGTGTCAAAGTACATATTTCACACAGAGGGTGGTGGGTATATGGAACAAGCTGTCAGATGAGGTAGTTGAGGCAGGTACTATCACACCATTTGAAAGACATTTGGATAGGAACATGGATAGGAATGATTTCGAGGAATACAGGTTAAACACAGGCAAGTGGAACTGGTGTAGATGAGGCATGTTGGTTGGCATGGGCAAGTTGGGCTGAATGGCCTGTTTCCACAGTGTATTTCTCTGATTGCAATCCATCAAACCATCCCACAGAACTGCAATTCATTTATCTTTGCTTGCTTGTTGAAACTGCATAGTTGTACTGCCACTAGCCATATTGCCACTTGGAATGATGTTGCAGGTGGCCATCACAGCCACAGAGAACAATGACAATGGCCTTAAATCTTCCTGCCAATACAATGGAGACAGCATCAAAAGCACGAAGTTCTGGTGTAAAATACCACAAGAAGCCAGTGTTTAAGAGTTGTTTCAGAATGCATGTTACAACACAGAGCTTTCAGACTTTCTGAGCCAGTCAAATCCTCTCCTCTCTCTCAATCTGACCAGTACTGAGATTGAGCATCAGCAAGACAAAGGAGATAGTGATTGACTTTAGGATGCAAAGGTGTACACATACCCTGGCATACATTGAGGGTGCCGAAGTAGAGATGGTTTAAAGCATCAAGTCTAAGGCGTAAATATCAGTAGCAACCTCTCCTGGACCAGCCATATTGAAGCATTGGCCAATTGCCTGCCCAGCACTTTGTGTTTTGTTCCACCCAATCAGTAGTATTATACATTTCCCCTCCCCGCTGTTGTGAGGTAACTACATTGAAACTGATAAGGAAAATCCAACTTTTGTTGGACTTAGAATATTTAGTTTAGTTTTGTTTGGAGATACTGTGTGGCAACATGCCCTTTGATTCACCGATTGGTCGTTTACACTAGTTCTATGTTATCCAGCTTTCTCGTCCACTCCCTACACACTAGCTGCAATTCACAGAGGCCAATCAAACTCCAAACCCGCACACCTTTAGAATGTGGGAAAAAATCGGAGCACCGGAAAAAACCTGGGTGGCCACAGGGAGAACATGCAAACTCCGCGCAGACAGTATCCCAGGTCAGGATCTAACCCAGGTGTCTGACGTTTTGAGGCAGCACCTCTACCGTTGTGCCACTGTGTGCCACCCTAGTGCTCAGCTACCACTTGGCAAACTTCATTGGAAATCATTAAGAGTTTGCTTGAAGCTGTAAGGAGTTAAAGTAAGCCTTACGTATAAAAATGAGTCAATGAAGAGGCAATATTAGGTGCTGATTAGAAAAGTGACACTGGGCTAGAGGAAACATTGAGTGGGAAGTGGAAGCTATCAATGAAGCAATGCTCCTTGCTTCTTGCTGTGAAGTCAAGAGACTGCAACAGGTGGTGTGTGGGAGGAGAGCAGGGCTACACAGCAGTCCAGGATGTCTCCTCTCTCTGGAAGGCGGAAAGACAATGCGCCCAGGGAGGAAGATGAAAGGGAATCGCAGAGGCAGATAGATAAAATGTGGAATTTGCTAAAATTTCAATGATGCAATTAAGTCGAAGGGTGACATACATTGGGCGGCACGGTGGTGCAGATAGATTTGCTGCCAGACAGCGCCAGAGACTCGGTTTTGATCCTTACCACGTGAGTTGCCTGTACAGAATTTGTACGTCCTCGCCGTGACTTGGTGGGTTTTCTCCGGGTGCTCTGGTTTCCTCCCACACTCCAAAGATATGTGGGTTTGTAGGTTAATTAGTTTCTGTAAATTGTCCCGAGTGTGTATGATAGAACTAGAGTGAATGGATGATCACTGGTTGGCATGGACTCGGTGGACCGAAGCGCCTGATTCCACGCTGCATCTCTAAACTAACTAAACTAAACTAAACTAAAGGTAACTGAGGTGTTAGTGAGGCAGCCAACTCTACCACTGCGCCACTGTGCCGCCTGTTAACAGTTTCCCCCCCATCCACCCGTTCTCTTCCTACTGAATCATGGCTCCATATGTTATAGTTGCACCTGCCACTTTATCTATGTGTCCGACATGCATGAATGAGCCTCATCCATGAGAAAGGACGGCAAATCCACTGGAGAAGGTAATGCAAGCTGGGCTCAGTTTTATCGCCACTGCTTCAAGCAGGGGTCATTGGATGATGATCAGATGCATTAGACAACAATTTGGCCAAATTTATTCTCTAATTGTACCTTCTCTTCTCTCCAGCTGAGGTGGCTTAATTAAAGTCTTTGAAACGTCTTTGTAAAAAATGAACAATAATTTCCACAAAGGAAAGACCGTGAATGTTAATGTAAATGGGAAGAAAAAGCAGAAAGTCCTGGAGTAACTCAGGCAGCCAGCAATTCTGGAGAACATAGATGGGTGATGTTTTGGATCGGGACCCTTCCTAATACTTGTGTATATAACATGAGACAGAACTCGTGTGTGCATTTATTTTGAGTATTAGTGCATGAAGAGTCCTCATACTTAAGGATAATCCTAAACACATAATACAGAGAGGGTTCTTAAAAGATTAAAGTAACCTGCTAGTTTATGTTATAGGAGCAAAATTAGGCCATTCAGCCCATTAAGTCTACTTCAATCATGACTGATCTATCTTTCCCTCTCAACTCCATTCTCCTGGCTTCACCCCTTGACACCCTTCCTGAACAAGAAACTGTCAATCTCCGCCTCCACAGCCATCTGTAGAGATGAATTCCACAGATTCACTACCTTCTGACTAAAGAAATTCCCCCTCATCTCCTTCCTATTTTGTGGATGTGACCTCTGGTCCTAGACTCGCCCACTAGTGGAACCATCCTCTCCACATCCACTCTAACCAGGCCTTTCACTATTTGGGAAGGTTCAATGAGGTTCCCCCTCATCAATAGTTAATAGACAATGGACAATAGGTGCAGGAGTAGGCTGAGCAAAGTACTTACAGCAGACCCATTGCACAGTGTACAAGGGTTTAAAATTGAGTTCCTTCTTGATTCGTCATCACCCACTCAAAATGTACCAAGTCGCACATATGTGTTTCCCCAACAGGAAAGATTTGAGATACAAGCTGAAATTCAGGCTTTATGTACAAAAGGGGCGATTCAGAGGTCTCGCCAGGAATCACACCAATTTGTATCGAACATTTTTCCCAAGCAAAAGAAGGATGGAGGAAGTATTATCCTAGACTTGACGGAACTCAATACCCATGTGCAGTATAAACATTTAAAAATGGACAATGTTGGTACAGCTATCCAGCTGTTTTCCAAAGGATGTTATTTGGCTTGCATAGACCTAAAAGATGCATACTACTCCGTACCAATACACAGGGAACACAGGAGATATTGAAATTTAACTGGATGGGGCAGATGTGGCAATTCAAGGCATTGCCAAATGGGCTGACTTCAGCTCCCAGACTTTTTACAAAATTACTAAAACCAGTTCTGGGACTGCTATGACCACAGAACCATATTGTGATGGCTTATTTGGATGACATTCAAATAATTGGAGACACAAAGGAAACAGCAATAGCATCTGTTTTCAGCTACCAAACTCATGTTTGAGAGACTGGGATTCTTAATACATTCAATTGTCCAAATTGACTCCAATTAGGGTAATTGATTACAATCAACTCAATTCAAATGTTGGTGACTCTGCCAGGTGGCAAGCAATCAGACTTGATGGAAGCCTGCAATAAGCTAATTGCTAACCAGCAGCCAACAATCAGACAAGCAGCAAACATAATTGGCAAGCTTGTGGCAGCCTTTCCAGCTGTCCGCTTCGGACCTTTGCACTACCAAAATTTACAACGTGCAAAGGAACGGGCCCTCAAATCTCACGCAGGCCAATTGGGGGAATATATGCACTTACCACCAGACGCCATTGCGGAATTACACTGGTGGGCTACCAATATACATCACTGTTCTAAGAAAATTCAAATTGACACACCATCGGTAATAATACAAACTGATGCGAGTGGCCTGGGCTGGGGGGCAACAGACACCAGCTCCAGCTGCGGGGGCAGATGGAATGTGCAGGAATCCTTAATGCTACAGCAATATGGCATCAACTACTTAGAGTTGTTGGGAGCACTATGGCTTAAAAGCTTATTGCAGCAGTATGCATCATGTGCATGTTAAACTACAGATTGACAACACCATGGCAGTGCCGTATGTCAATCACATGGGTGGAATAAAATCTGTATCATGTGATAAATTGGCAAACCTCCTTTGGCATTGGTGTTTTACAAGGAACATTTGGGTCACGGCTATCTACCTGCCAGGTAGATATAATATGGTGGCGGACACTAGGTCACGGAAATTCAATGATAGCACGGAATGGATGTTGAATCATGTCGTGTTCACCGACATTGTTGCCCGATATGGCACGCCGGATAATGACTTGTTTGCCTCCAGGTTGAATCACCAGTTACCCAAATATGTCTCATGGGAGCCAGACCCAGCGGCAGTAGCGGTCGATGCATTCACACTGCATTGGGGAGGAATGTTCTTGTATGTTTTCCCTCCTTTTTGCTTCATCAGCCGATGCTTGGTCAAAATAAAGGAAGACAATGCCACAGGCATTTTGGTAGTGCCAGATTGGCCTACGCAATCTTGGTTCCACTTGTCCTTGGAATCATGACACAGCCTTTGATGGCTGTGCCCAACATCAGGGAGCTGCAGATACACCCTGTAACGGGGAGACATCATCCGCTACATGACTGAATCAATTTGTTGGTTTGCAGATTCTGAGGAGACCTTTCCTGGGACTCGGACTGGCTGATCGAACGGTGGATATAATTACAGTGGCCTGGAGGGACAGCACACAAAAGCAGTATGTCTCCGAAAATCAAGAAGTGGGAGACATATTGCTGGGCATCCAACATTACATATGACACTGTGTGCATCACGGAAATACTGGAATTTCTGTCTACCTTGTATCATGACCAGAAATTAGGCTACAGTGCCATCAACAGTGCCAGGAGTGCATTGTCCTCATATTTAGTACTGGGAACGGGGGCCCTCCCAGTGGGAAAGCATCCCCTTCTAACCAGGTTCATGAAGGGCATATACAACACTGCACTCCCCAGGCCACAATATACCGTCACATGGGATGTTAGCGTGGTGCTAACACTACTCCGTCAGTCGGCCCCAGCCACCACACTATCCTTACACAAGCTCATCCTCAAGGTGGTCATGCTAATGGTGCTCATTATGGCGCAACAAGTCCAGACTCTGCACAAACTGCAACTTGACAACATGCACACCACTGCCAACAACATAACTTTCATCATTTATGATTTAGTTAAACAGAGCAGGGCCGGGTTACCAGGGCCCAGGCTTGAGTTCCTGGCATACCCCGAAGATCCACGACTATGTGTGGTCAATCACTTGCACCAGTATATTACAGTCACCAGGAGCCTCAGAGGCTCAGAGTTAGCTGTCCTAATCAGCCACAAAAAGCCACACCATAGGGTGTCAACACAAACCATTTCCAGAAGGCTAAAAGAGGTACTGGCAGTTGCAGGAGTAGATACTGACATTTACAAATCTCACTCCACCAGGGCTGCATCAACGTTGGCAGCAAGGGCTATGGATGTGCCCCTTGACAGCATCCTAGTGGCGGCGGGATGGGCCAATAAAAGGATGTTCCGCCGGTTTTATAATAAACCCATTGCCGGACCGGGGGTGTTTGCACGTACCATTTTGAATTCTGTTTATAGTTTCCCCCCAGGTTGAGCTGGGTCACTATCATTTTGTTTTGCATTAAAGCATCAGTTTTGTTACCTAACTATGTTATGTCTGAATGCATTAATATTTTCTCACTCACCCATGGTCAATCCATTCAGTGTGTGACGCCTGGATTGAAATCTTCACATAGTCACTCACGTGACTCCGAAGTAAAATAGTAAAATTGAACGAGAACTTACCAGCTTGAAGTTTGATCTTGATTTTATGAGGAGTTACGATGAGCGATTACGTGCCCACCGCTCCCAACCCTCTTATCACAAAGGTCATCTGGTAGTTCTAGTTCTCCAAATCTTACTATCTTTAGGTCAACTTTTTTTATCTGTGATTCCACACCGCTGCTTTGAAGATTGACGCGCATGACGACTGACGGCCTTCTTCACGTAATCGCTCATCGTAACTCCTCATAAAATCAAGATCAAACTTCAAACTGGTAAGTTCTCATTTAATCTTACTATTTTTTATACCAAAGTGAATAACCTCACATTTATCCACATTAAACTGCTGCCATGCATCTTCCCACTCACCCAACCTGTCCAAATCACCCTGCATTCTCATAGCATCCTCCTCACAGTTCACACTGCCACCCAGCTTTGTGTCATCTGCAAATTTGCTAATGTTATTTGTCATCCTTCTTAACTCCAGTGAGTACAGGCCCATTGCCATCACACTCATCATGTGTTACCCAATTATTCCTGGAATCATTCTTGTAAATGTCCTCTGGAACCTCTCCAACACTTGCCCGAAACTGCTCATAATACTCCAAATATGGTCTGACCAGTGCCTTATAAAGGCTGTATATAAAATGATGTGAGGCATGGATAGGGTAGTCGGACAGAACCTTTTATCTCAGGGTTAATGAATGTTGATAAACAACTTGTAAGAAATGTATTTACACAGTGAACGTGGCCTTGATGATGGTAAAATAAGTTATTGCTTGTGTATATTTATATTTTCTGTACTGCTATGCCTCTTTGTTATTTCTTTATGCCTTATGATGCCTGGAGGATTAACATTAATTTAGTATGAAATTATCAACATCGAAATTTGAGGGTTTATCTCGAGTACAACTAAAACGGAACTGTAGTGGATTATCTGCTATTAGTGCTTTCAGTTTATTAATTATGGGTTATACAAACAGAGCGACTGTTACATGAGACTGAACACTTGTGTGCATTTATTTTCAGTATTAGTGCATGAAGTGTCTATATACATCAGGATAGTCTGTAACTCATATTACAGAGAGGGTCCTTAAACGCTTAATGTTATCTGATAGAGGAGTTTACAAAATTATAAGAGGCATAGTTGGGATAGACGGTCAGATTTTTTTTCCCAGGATGGAAATATCTGAGACTAGAGAGTATGACTTTAAGATGAGAGGGGCAAAGTTTAAAGGAAATGGGTGGGGCAGATTTTTTTACTCAGAGTCTCTGCGCCTGGGCCTCTGCACATCCCTCTGCAAATGGATTCTCAACTTCCTCATCCTCAGACCGCAGTCTGTCCGAATTGGTGGAAATACCTTATCCTCAGTAACAAACAGTAAGGGAGCACCTCAAGGCTGTGTGCTCAGCCCCCTGCTGTACTCACTCTATACTCATGATTGTGTCACCGACAACACCACTGTTGTTGGACGAATTACAGATGGTGATAAATTATAGAAGTGATATCGACCGATTGACCAAATGGTGCCAGCACAACAACCTGGCTCTCAACACCAGTAAAACCAAGGAACTGATTGTGGACTTTGGAAGAGGAAGGATGAGGACCCATAACCCTGTTTATATCAATGGTACGATGGTGGAGAGGGTCAAAAACGTTAAATTCCTGGGCGTGCATATTTCCGAAGATCTTTCCTGGACCCAGCACACTGATGCAATCATAAAAAAGGCACATCAGCGCCTCTACTTCCTGAGAAGATGACGGAGAGTTGGTATGTCAAGGAGGATCCTCTTGAACTTCTGCAGGTGCACAGTGGAGAGCATACTGACTGGCTGCATCGTGGCTTGTTTCGGCAACTTAAACGTCCAGGAGCGGAAAAGACTGCAAAAAGTTGTGACCACTGCCCAGTCCATCACCAGCTCTGACCTCCCCACCATCTAAGGGATCTATCGAAGTCGCTGCCTCAAAAGGGCAGCCAACATCAACAAAGACCCACACCATCCTGGCCACACACTCATTTCACCGTTGCCATCGGAAGAAGGTACAGTAGCCTGAAAACTGTAACGACCAGGTTCAGGAACAGCTTCTTCGCTACAGCCATCAGTCTATCAAACACGACAGCAAATAAGCCCTGAACTAAAACAGACTATTATTATTATTGCACAATATTTTTTTATTTATTGAGTATGTGTGAATGTGTATATATACCCACTGAACTTTTTTTTCCTCTCCCGTTGTGCACTATGTTTACATATTCTGTTGTGCTGCAGAAAGTAAGAATTTCATTGTCCTATCTGGAACATTTGACAATAAAACACTCTTGACTCTTGACTTGAGATAATATGTGCAGTTATCTTCACTAGAATTTGTAGAAGCAACTGTAATTAACCAGAAATTACTTCAATCTATTTCTGGGAAGCCAATAATTAGTGATCATAAATTTAAGATATAGACCCACCACCATTTTTCCAGCAACTAGTGGTCCGGCCCCGCATTTAATCCGGACAAAATCCCCCCTAGAAGTCCCACCGAAAATGTGGTGCCTAGGCCGGGTGAGGCGGCCAATCTCAACCTCTTCGGCACCTCTGTGCCGATTAGTGGGTCGAATTTGCTTCCTGTGGCCAGGGCTCTGGAACTCCGGCCTGGCCATAGCCGGCAGATCCGTTCTCATAGCCAACTTCCACGGATGGTATCTTGTCCCCCCTCCCCCCTCCCCCCAAAGCCAAGACCTCTGTAGGTCCAGCAAATGGATAACCCAGAAAGGCTCTGGAAGCAAGGGTGCCGGAAAATCAGTGTTGGATTTATAGTTATTAATAAAGTCTACTGTGGAATTCAAGAAAAATGTGATTACCTGGGAATAAATCTATTCCAGTAGCCACTACTGTAGACAGCAGTTGAGGAAAAGAGCATTGAGGCATTTCAAGACAAGTTTGATATGAACAAGAGGTCAGAAGGAATCAAGGGCAATCAGATATTGCTGAAACAAAAGTTTTTCCTGCAAAACTTTGAACAACATTGGCATCTTCAACTATTAGGTAATTTTTTTCCATTATACATTTATCAGTAGTGTTGAAGAAACTTAGTGGGTCAGGCAGCATCTCTAGAAAACAGCGATAGGTGACGTCTTGGGTCAAGACCCTTCTTCAGACTCTATACTTGAACTATGGAAGAATTTAGCATGCTTTTAAAAATATGGTTAATTTAAAAATTTTTGATATTCATTCTGCAAGGCCCTTTCATTCAGTAAATTACAAGTTGTTTGATTTCCTCCACTCTCTCATTCTCGAGATATCAAATGCAGCAGATTTTCCTCATTCACTTCTCAAAATCTGTGCTTTTTAAAAGAATTGAGACTTGGGGTAAATGAGCCAGGACCATATTGAATGACAGGGCGGGTTTGAGGGGTCAGTGCTCCTTTAGTTTAGTCTATTATTGTCACGTGTACCGAGGTACAGTGAAAAGCTTTTGTTTGCATGCTATCCAGTCAAAGAAAAGACTATACATGTTTACAATCAAGCCGTTCACAGTATACAGATACATGATAATGGGTATAGCGTTTGGTGTAAGATGAAATCCTGTAAAGTCCAATTAAAGATAGCTCGGACTTTACTGTTGTATTTATTTATTTTATTTTTTTAATTTATTTTATTAGAAGCAATTGTACAAGGATAAGACGACCGACCCCCCTGCCCCCCCCCCCCCCCCACCCATCCCTGGCGTTGGATTTAAATTTAAATTTGTGTTTAACAGAATGGTTAAACACAAATTTAAATTTAAATCCAACGCCAGGGATGGGTGGGGGGGGGGGGTCGGTCGTCTTATCCTTGTACAATTGCTTCTAATAAAATAACAGAATGGTTAAACACAATGTCTTAAGAAATTGAACTGGTTTTTCCGCCAAGATAAGCCTAATGTTTTCCAAATGTAGTGTCTCGGACATATCCGTAATCCACATCTTCACTGTAGGGACTGTTGGCTGTTTCCAAAATTTGAGTATTAATTTTTCGCCATTACTAGGCCGTAATTGAGAAAACATCTTTGTAATATCGTTAGCTTAGAGCAAGTCTCTGACATACCTAATTTGATCAGTTTTATATCTGGTTCCAATTTAATTTTAAGTATTTTGGAGAAGGTATCAAATATTCCCCTCCAGAAGTTTTGTAACTTTATACAGGAAGCGAAAGAATGGGTTATAGTCGCTTCTTCGGGGAGACATTTATCACAAATAGAAGAGACGTTTGGGAAGATCTTCTTCAATTTGGTCTTTGAATAGTAGAATCTGTGCAGTATTTTAAATTGTGTCAGGGAGTGTCTAACATTTAGAGAGCGGTAATGTATGTATAGAAGGCTTTCCTCCCAGCTATCCTTTGAGATTAATAAACCCAATTCATCTTCCCATGCTCGCCTGAGCATTTCATAAGATGGGATGTGTGCAATTAAAAGAGTATTGTTAATGTAGGATATTAGCTTACTTATATCCCCCTGTCTATTCATGCATTCGTCTAATATATCTGGGCCCATAGAATGACAGTCTTGTGTATGTGTTTTCACATAGTCTCGGATTTGAAGATATCTAAAATAATTACTTGCTTTCAAATGATATTTCTCCTGTAATTCTTGAAACGAGGGGAGAATCCCCTTCTCGTAGAGATCTCCCAGCGTTTTAATTTCTAAGTTTTTCCTTGTGCAAATGCCTTATCTAAAGTAGCCAGTTTAAACGAGGGATTGTTAGGGATTGGTAAAAGGAGAGAGAAATTTCTCAGTTTGAGGCTTGATTTCAACTGTTTCCAAATTCGTAGGGTGCTGTGTATTATCGGATTTTGCTCATATGTTGATTTATTCAGATATATTGGAGAAAGAAGAATCGCGCCTATATTGAAAGGCAAACAATCTTCCCTCTCCATTTTTAACCAGTTTATAGTTTCCCCCCAGGTTGAGCTGGGTCACTATCGTTTTGTTTTGCATTAAAGCATCAGTTTTGTTACCTAACCACGTTATGTCTGAATGCATTAATATTTTCTCACTCACCCATGGTCAATCCATTCAGTGTGTGACGCCTGGATTGAAATCTTCACATAGTCACTCACGTGACTCCGAAGTAAAATAGTAAGATTGAACGAGAACGTGGACATGTATCATCCATCCAGTAGATTCGACAGTAGGTTCGATCTCAACTATGGGTGCTGTCAGTACAAGTTTGTACATTCTCCCCATGACCCCGTGGGTTTTCTCCGAGAACTTCGGTTTCCTCCCACACTCCAAAGACGTACAGGTTTGAAGGTTAATTGGCTTTGTATATAAAAAAATGTAAATTGTCCTTGGTGTGTGTCGGAGAGTGTTAATATGCCAGGATTGCTGGTCGGCGTGGACTGCGTGCGTCGCAGGGCCTGTATCCACGTTGAATCTCTAAACTAAACTAAACTAAAATTTACCGAGCCTGGCTGAATGATTGACGGAAGACACAACGTTTCAGGTGAGTATTGTAACACCATCATGGCTGGCTGTTATAGAGGAGTCTGGATAGTTTTTTATCAAAACAGCAAGATAAGCTTTACCTCTTCACTCTTTTTACTTCCCCAAAGCAATTCTGTATGTTAAAGTTCTTTCACAGAAACAGCTATGCACCAGTGATAGCAGCGTTAAGAATCCTTTCTCAAACTGTGAAACATGAGCAAAGAAAGGCTGCAGTGTACAATGTGATGACATTATGCGAGGATGGTCATTCTTGTAACACCGGCCGACTCAGCAAAATGTATTTTTTGTTGATTATTCATTTATCAGTGCTTTTGAAATGTAGTGATTTATTCATATTTGGTTATTTGGATATTCAGCAATTTCCAACTAAGTTGAAACTTTTGTGAACTAAGACAGGGCAGCTACAGTGGTGCAGAGACGGTGGCACGGTGATGAACTGGTAGAGTTGCTGCCTCACAGCGCCAGAGACCCTGAATAAGGAGCTTTTGCATTTTTCAGTTCGAAATTGTGCAATCTGGTGCATACTATAGCGAGTCTTTTAACTTACACTAGAATGCAATATTTATGCTTTAAATTGAATTAGCTATGAATAAGGTTAGGCTAATTTACATTCCTAATTACATTCCACAGTGAAGCCAGACTCCGATCAACAGGTGCAGCACATGAATTATCTTAGTGTATTCATGTATGGAAATCAGATTATAATCAAACACTTGGCCCATGTTGAGCCTCCTGGGTCTCACTGCACATCTGGTTCTACTAATGACCCTGACTCCAATTGCATACCTTCTCTCATTTTGACCCTGAGTCCAGCCTTACACCTGGCCCCCTATTCTACCCTGATCATAGCTGCTTACCTGCTTAGGTTCCCAGCGCTGAACACTCCCATTGTCCCAGCTTTGACTGCACACCTAGTACTATTCCAGACCTTGACTCTGGATGCAAACTTGGCCTTGCTCTTAGCCCCTCTCCACTGACAATATATCTGGCCCACACATAAAGCCCCATATCTGACCCCCTGGACTTAACCTATTATGTTCAAGTCCACAGGTGCTTATCTAATGTGGTAATCTTTTATGGGGCATTTCACAGACCAAATTTTACATAACAAAATTTGCTACATCCATTGGCTTCCTTGTTATCTAACATGCTAGTTACTTTGTCAAATAAATCATCAATTGGTTGAACACAATTTCTCATCCATACAATTATAACCACTCAGCTGTATAAGTATTCTGTTACCATTTCCTTCATTTTCCTAACAAACTGTCCTGAAGTCATTTTCACCCCCAATATTTTCAGTATTTTGTTGTCTTCCCCTCATCTGGGACTTTTCCAAAATGCAAAGTCCAATAACTATATATTTAAGCAATATTATTTTATTAAATGTGATCTTGAGAGTACATCATATTTTCTGTGGTATTCATAACACAACAATGATAAAAAAGATCATTGTTTTGATTGCACCTACCAACATGGATACATTATTATATGTACCACGGGCAAATGTTTGTTCCAATGCTCCCCATTCCCAATTACTTTTACATCAACGTCATTGAAATCCAATTGCAGTTTAAATGGCATCAGAAAAATAAGACCTCCAGAATAGATGATATTCATTACATGGCTGGTTGGAGTCAGTATCAGCACAATTACTATATTAACTTTTGAATCTTCAGATGTCCTGGTTCAAGCTAAAACTAAAGACAAATAATAACCTCTTCACACATTCCCTTGCAAGTATCTCTGTCACTCCTTTAAAATATGCCCCTTGTTTGAACAAGATCTTAAACATCGCATCTGAACCAGTTTCCATCTGATTACACTCATTGAGGATGTTCATCTATGTGTTCAATTTATAAAACAACGAGATTGGGGACATTTCTATTCAACGTGTCAAAGGAATTTGGGGGGGGGGAGGTGGGGTTAGAAATAGTCAGTGAGGTAAACAAACATAATAGTTGAGTGGCAAATGACAATAGTGCTACCTTCCCAATATTTATCTAAGGAAATAATAGGTTATCGGGGCTGTATGTTGTGACAGACAAGCCTGACACCTTGCATGTAATTTTAATATTACACTTATCCCATCCCCCTGGATATTCCGGATTAATAAATTAAGGTTTTGGCAACTAATTACAAATCAGGCTAATTACAAATCAATAACATTAGCCAACTCCGAAACACGAAGCGCTGAGCATTGGGATCCAGACATCATGGACAACGGGCCTCAGTTCCCCGCTCACATCTGGCAGTGCTCTCTATCTGAACCAGGGGCCACAGAGCGTCTGAAGCAGGCGGCCACAGATCACTGATCACTGGTCTTGGCAGTACCCAGCGAGGGAGTGGAGCAACTGAGTGGGGGGAGGATGTGGGAGTGTTCCCATGGTAGAAACATTTTCAAATTTGATGTATTAAAATCATGTTTTAGTGCATTATAGAAGTATGATTTAAATGTTTTTTGTTTGAAGTATTTTTAAGTGGTAAAATACTAGGATGCATCGAACTGCAGCCTGATTCATGCTGGTCACCAGGGCGAATTTGGCACAGAGACTCTCATGGCAGCGGCACAATGCTTCCGACGCCTCCGACAGTCCGGGACTGTTACACTGAGGCTGCTCCATGGCTGGAGCTGCAGCGAGCGACTCGCCAGCCCGGTAAACACTCGCCAGCCCGGCAAACACTCGCCAGCCCCGACTCCCCGTCCGCATCTGCCCCCGCCGCTGCTTCTTCTTCTATCCCTCCCTCAGCCTCGGTTATCCAACACCCGCGGCCCATGCAGTTCATATGCGTTTTTAAATTTTTGTTGATCACAGAATTTCTCACGACACAGTGTGAGAAATTTGGCCAAATGTGTGATTCTCACGCTCAATGCGTGAGAGTTGGCAGCCCTGAGAAAATCATGAGAAGCATAGATAACGTGAATAACAACAGACTTTTTCCCCTGGAAAAGGGAGTCTAAAGGGCCTGTCCCACTTAGGCTATTTTTTAGGTGACTAGGCTGTCGCCACATGGGCGGCGGGGTGTTGCCTGTATGGTCGTAAGTAGTCTCCTCAGTCGCCCAAAGACTCGTAGCGTCTTTCTGGTCGCCCGCTGGATTTTCAACATATTCAATATTTTTCTGCGACATTTGGCGACAGTGGGTTGATGCCAATGAGCGCAGCTTGACTTCTCCTGACATAGGTGCTGTCATAGGTTGTTGCCAGGTGACAAAGTTTGTTACCGGTGCTGACTTCGGTGAATTCCATTGGCGACTACCTACGTCAACCGGCGACAGGTACCGGCAACTGAATTGTCTTCAGTGTTCAGTTGCCGCCAACAGAGTCGTAGCATGTCATAGCTTGTCGTAGCTTGTCATAGCTTGTCGTAGCTTGTCGTACCTTGTCATAGCTTGTCGTAGCTTGTCATAGCTTGTCGTAGCTTGTTGTAGCTTGTTGTAGCTTGTCGTAGCTTGTCATAGCTTGTCATAGCTTGTCGTAGCTTGTCATAGCTTGTCGTAGCTTGTCGTAGCTTGTCATAGCTTGCCGTAGCTTGTCGTAGCTTGCCGTAGCTTGTCATAGCTTGTCGTAGCTTGTCGTAGCTTGCCGTAGCTTGTCATAGCTTGCCGTAGCTTGTCGTAGCTTGTCGTAGCTTGTCGCGGGTGGACGTAGGTTGACTTTGGTTGTCGTAGGTTGTCGCCTGCATGGTTGTCGGTTGTCATAGGTGTGGTCATAGGTGGACGTCCTAATTGGTCGCCAGTTGTCGGTAGCATGACGTCGACTAGGTGGTAGGTTGTTGCAGCTTGTCGTAGGCATTGTCTTAGGGGGATCCAGTCGCCGTTTTTTCAGCTACGACTACGGCAGTCACCTAAAAATCGCCTAAGTGGGACAGGCCCTTAAAATTAGAAGGCTTAGGTTTAAGTTGAGAGACAACATTTTAAAAGGGCCAACTTTAGCACAGAGAGGATGGTGCTCTGTGATAATGGAACGAGCTGTCCGAGGAAATGGTAAAGGCAGGTACAATTACGACCTTTAAAGGAAACTTAGACAGGTACATTGAGAGAAAAGGTTTGGAGGGATAAGGTCCAGATCCAAGCTAATAGGACTAGCTTGGTTAAACAATTTGATCACCATGGACAAGTTGTGCTGAAGGGCTGTTTCCCTGAGGTATTCTATGACTCTAAGTGCATAGACAAGTGGAATTGTAATATATATTTTTTACAGGCACAAAGTGCAATACCCTTGTGGAATAATCGTTTTGTGGTTACAATCAATTATGTTGTCATTAAAAATGATGCATATCTTGTATCTGTTCCCATTTTTTTCAGATTAATTTTGCCCTGTTATCTCACCGTCCTTTTAAACAAGGTTGGCAACGTATTTTTGTAACTGTGCCCTTAGTATCCTTCAGCTTACATGGAGGAAATGCAAAATTATTACACAAAGGACATTCTTTATAACTGCCCTTCCCATTCCCACACAGACCTTTCTGTCCTGGGCCTCCTCCATTGCCAGAGTGAGGCCACACGCAAACTGGAGGAACAGCACATCATATTCCGCTTGGGTAGCTCACAACCCTATGGTATGAACGTTGAGTGTAGGAAGGAACTGCTGATGCTGGATTACACCGAAGATAGACACAAAATGCTGGATTAATTCAGGGGGTCAGGCAGCATCTCTGGAGAAAATGAAT
Source organism: Raja brachyura (assembly GCA_963514005.1). Next base: position 64,201,864 of record OY740786.1, read on the forward strand.
AGGTGACGGTTCTGTTCGAAACCCTTCTTCAAACTGAGAGTCAGGGGGGAGGGAAACTGGAAGTATGAAAAGGTTCAGAACAAATCAGAGCTGGCACTGATGGCCAAGGAAAGGCAGAGCCCACAATGGCCCATAGGTATGAATGTTGAATTCTCTAATTTTAAGTAACTTTTACGAACACTCCCCCCATACGGTCACAGGGAGGACATGCAAACACCGTACAGGCAGCACCGTGGTTTGGATTGAACCCAGGCCTCTGGCGCTGTGGGGCAGCTGCTCTCCCAGCAGCGCCACTGAGCGCCACTTTTCATGTGAACAATATTGCCGCAAGTGTTTGCATGCATAGCGCAGGTAACCCTGCAGAATTATAACCTCAGTTTGTGTTTACTTCTAAAAATAAAACCTCAGTCAATTTCTTCTTCCTATCTTGAGGATTCCATAATTAATCATTCATTTCTGAGGTGCAAAATGAGTATTAAAATCTGTACGTGTAATGCAGCACTTCAGCAGTGTAGCATCTGTTGTCATGTTGGTCCTCACTACACTCAGCTGCTCCTGGCATCTGTGAAACAACATTGGATTAATCTTCATAAGGAGGCCAGCGATTAAGTGAAGGATTTCCCAGGAAAACAAGAACCATTAACTTCAATACTTCCTTTCCAATTAAATTCAATAGCTCGGCTACTCAAACCAGACAAATCTCAGATATGCGCTGAGTTTATATGATCCCAATCAGTATGGAATTCCACTGTCTCAATTTATATGTTGGGAAAATTGGACACCAAGAAGAAACGAAGCATAGAACATCGAATAGTACAGCACAGGAACTGGCCCTTCAGCCCATGATGTCTGCACCAAACATGATGCCAACCCTTATTTGCCTGCAATTAATCCATATCCCTCCATTCCGTGCATATCCATATGCCCGTCCTAAAGAACTCTTCAATGTCAGTATTGTATCTGCCTCCTCATTTACTTTCCAGGCACTCACTACCTGCAATGACGATGAGGAGGAATTTCTTTAATCAGAGGGTGGTGAATCTGTGGAATTCATTGCCACGGACAGTTGTGGAGGCCAAGTCATTTGGTATTTTTATAGCGGAGATTGATAGGTTCTTAATTAGTAAGGGTGTTGAAATTTATGGGGAGAAGGCAGGAGAACGGGAATGAGGGGTGAAATAGATCAGCCATGAACAGATGGTGGATCGACTTGATCGACTGAATGGCCGAAATCTGCTCCTCGGTCTCATGATCTTAACATCTTCAAGTAAAAAACGTGTCCTGTACATCTCCTTCAAACTTTGGTCTATAGTTGCTGCCTTACAGCGCCAGAGCCCTGGGTTCGATCTTGTATATGGGTGCTGTCTATATGGAGGTTGTACGTTCTCCCCGTAGTTTTCTCCGGGTGCTCCGGATTGATCCCACACTCCAATGATGTGAAGGTTTGTAGACTAATTGGTTTGTTAAATTTGTAAATTGTCTCTAGTGTTTGTAGGATAGTGTTAGTGTGCGGGGATCGCTGGTCGGAGTGGAGTCGGTGGGCTGAAGGGCCTGTTTCTTCACTGTATCTTTAAACTAAACTATGCCCCCTAGTACTGAAACCACAAATAAAAAAAAGGAATTAGGACATTAAAAGTCTTGTGAAAGTAAAATATTTTGGAGATAGTGAGAAAGGTAAATTAGTTGTCAGCCTTTGAAGGGATTTTGGAGGATTGATTCATGGAATGAAATAGCAGCCTTTGCTGGAGAGAATGTGAAATAGGAGGTAAACCAAGAAGACCAAAGCTGCTTGTGGAATGTTCAACTGGACGAAACTGGATATAGAATGGCGAGGCAATGGTTAAATACAAGGGAAAGGTTTGGGATTTTTTTGAATATGTAACATAAAACTTAGGACATAGAACAGTGTCACACAGGAAATGGGCCCACAATGTCTGTGCCGAACATGATGCCAAGTTAATCTGATCTCATCTGACCTCTTCATAGCTATGCCCTCTAGTGTTAGATACATCCACCCTGGGAGAAAGGTTCTGACTGTTTACCCTATCTTTGCCTCTCATAATCGTACATACTTCTATCAAGTCTCCCCTTCATCTCCAATACTCCAGAGAAAACCATCCCTCTTTCTGTAGTTGAAACCTTCTAATCCAGGCAACATTCTGGTAAACTTCCTCTCCACCCTCCACCCTCCACTGCCTCCACATCCTTCCTGTAATGGGTCAACCAGAACTGCACACTCTACTCCAAATGTATTTTTATTTAAACCCTCCAAGATTTTGAACACATCAAGCAAATCTTGGTTTCCACTACAAACCGACTCCCACAGCTACCTGGACTACTCTTCCTCCCACCCTGCTTCCTGTAAGGACTCCATCCCCTATTCCCAATTCCTCCGTCTACGCCGCATCTGCTCCCAGGATGAGGTGTTCCACACCAGGTCATCACAAATGTCCTCGTTCTTCAGAGAACGGGGATTCCCCTCCCCCACTATAGATGAGGCTCGCACCAGGGTCTCCTCCATACCCCGCAACACTGCCCTCTCTCCCCATTCCCCCACTCACAACAAGGGCAGAGTCCCCCTGGTCCTCACCTTTCACCCCACCAGCCGGCACATACAACAGATAGTCCTCCGCCGGTTTCGCCACCTCCAACGTCTTCCCATCTCCACATCTTCGCCACATCTTCCCATCTCCCCCCCTGTCTGCCTTCCACAAAGACCGCTCCCTCCGCAACTCCCTTGTCAATTCTTCCCTTCCCTCCCGCTCCACCCCTTCCCCGGGCACTTTCCCTTGCAACCGCAAGAGATGCTACACTTGTCCCTTCACCTCCCCCATCCACTCCTTTCAGGGACCCAAGCAGTCCTTCCAAGTCCGACAGAGGTTCACCTGCACCTCCTCCAACCTCATCTACTGCATCCGTTGCTCCAGATGCCAGCTGATCCTGGGCAATCGTTTCGCCGAACACCTCCGCTCGGTCCGCAATAACCAACCCGACCTCCCGGTGGCTCAGCACTTCAACTCCCCCTCCCATTCCGTATCCGACCTCTCGGTCCTGGGCCTCCTCCACGGCCAGAGTGAGCAACACCGCAAGTTGGAGGAACAGCACCTCATATTCCGCTTGGGGAGTCTGCATCCTCTGGGCTTAAACATTGAATTTTCTCAATTCTGTTAACCCTGGCTGCCTCCTCCCCTTCCCACCTCTCCCTCAGCCCTCGGGCCCCGGCATTCCTTCGCTCTCTATCTCTCCCCCACCCAAGTCACACTAGCTTCTCATTTTCACACTACAAACAGCTTACAATGGCCTGTTTCCTTTATCATCGATACTTTTTTGCATATCTTTCATTCATTGTTCTTTATCTCTCCACATCACCGCCTATATCTCTAATTTCCCTGATCCCTAACCAGTCTGAAGAAGGGCCTCGACCTGAAACGTCGCCTATCTCCTTCGCTCCTTAGATGCTGCTGCACCCGCTGAGTTTCTCCAGCTTTTTGTGTAACCCTCAAGCAAATCTACAGTAGTTTCCCAAGTCCTTTCATGGATTTTCTTCATGTCTGATATCATACTGCTTGATCTCTGTGCTCTCTCTTTGGCCTTGACATCATTCTGAAGTACGCTGCCAAGAATTGGCCCTGGACAGAGTTTTACGAATGTTTAGAATAACATCTTTGCTTTTGATTGCGTACCCGGTGGCTGAATGGAAGACCCGGTAGATCACAGCCTGGAGGAGGAGGTCGCCGTGCCGGTTCCTGCTCATCCCCTGAAGACCAGAGACCAGGAAGATGGAGTCAGCGACGATGGACACAATGGAGCAAGGCCGGTAGGAGAGCAGAGGGCGTCCACCTCGCACTCGTGGTTTGCTGCGGGAGGCACTCCTGGGAAACAAAGGTTGATGGGCGAGGAGAGGGACGTGGCGTCCAAGGAAGGATGTGGCTGGAGGCCTGCAACAGCTTGGAACAGGCTCCGCTCATAAACTGGAGCGTGGACTTTGAAAATAGCGCAAAACACGGTGCCTCATGCGTGCTGGCTCAGTAAAATATTTCTGTACACTTGCTAATTGGGGATCGGGAATATGGCAATAATGTACTGGACTGTTTGTATGAAAAATAATTGCAGTATTAGATCTACACACACATGACAATAAAAGCACCATTGAACCATTGAGCTCTCTGGCCTAAAACGTCCATTCCTGCCATTATTTGACAGCATGCGTTATTACTGCCATTCGTGTGCGGACGGGCGTCGAAGGCCGAGAAGCCGAAGCGAAGAAGTGGAAGCCAAGATACCCAACGGAAACGACGCCTAAAAGCCAAATAATCGGACGGAAACAACGGTGAAAAGCCAAATAACGGACATGATGTCTCCGGAGACGGAATTTGTCCGAGACATATAATTATGTAATTATGTATAATTTATATTTTCGTGTGTTGTCTATGTGTGCCTACGATGCTGCTGCAAGCAAGTTTTTCATTGTTCCTGTATCTCAATACACTTGCGCTTCCGAAAATAAACTAGACTTGACAACTGGAGACCATAGACTTTAAGTCGTTGTCAAAAAAAAACAGGGGTGTCGCGAAAAAAATACTTAATGAGTAACTAGGATCTGAATCCAAAGCCTGACAAGGTAGAAGGAGCTTTAATCATGTATTTTATATGCGATTTGGTAAGCATCTGAACTGAAACAGGTTACGGGAGATACATAAACAATGGCAGTAAATCGACTGCTCTTTCAGAAGGCATATGGACAGCAGACACCCCACCTTTCCCATCCCACCATCAGTCCAAACCAGTTACATAATTCCATACAACGCCTCCACGGGGTCTATATTCCACAGATACAAAGATTACTTGTGAATAGACACAAAATGCTGGAGTAACTCAGCGGGACAGGCAGCTACTCTGGAGAGATGGGATGGGTGACGTTTCGGGTCGAGACCCTTGTTCAGACTGTACTGAATTCTCGTCGGTGAGAGTACTTGTGATTGTCTGAAGAAGGGTCCCTACCCAAAACATCACCCATTCCTTCTATCCAGGGATGCTGCCTGTCCCGCTGAGTTACTCAAGCTTTTTCTGTCTATCCTCAATTGCCAAGTGAAATAAAAAACAGAGTGCTAGAGGAACTCAGCGGGCTAGGCGGCATCTCTGGAGGGAATGGATTAAGAGTTGTTTTGGGCCAGGGTTCTTCTTCAATAGGAAGGAACTGCAGATGTAGTTGTCTTTGCAAAATGCCAAATTATTCTGGGAATGCCAAGAGAGAGTGAGAGAGATAGATAGATAGATAGATAGATAGATAGATAGATAGATAGATAGATAGATAGATAGATAGATAGATAGATAGATAGATAGATAGATAGATAGATAGATAGATAGATAGGAGAGGGAGAGACGGAGAGAGAGGGATGGGAGAGAGAGAGAGAGAGAGAGAGAGAGAGAGCACGAGAAAGAATGAGAGAGAGAGAGAGAGAGAGAGAGAGAGAGAGAGAGAAATAATTGGAAAAAAATTAATATTAAAATTCTGGAAGGGAACATTATCCCCCACAATTAAAATGTGGACAGTGGAAATGTCGGAGACGTTGCATTTGGAGCAAATCAGGTTTGTCCTAATGGACAAATATGAACTTTTTGAACAAATATGGTCTCCATTCACTGACTATTTAAAGGGGTAGCTGAGCTCAGCATTGTAACTCAATAAGTACCCAGGTGTAGAATTAGATGAAAAGATCTATTCTGGGATTTGTATACACGTCTCTATAGGTATTGTTATGTGAAATTGTTCATGTTCCATTCATTGTTAAGATGTATACTTCATTTTTTATTAATTATATAATTGTTTTCTTTTATTATTTAAATTTTTCTTATATAATCATAATCATTATTATTTAATCACTATCTCTATTGAAATATTTTTAAAAAAAGCAATGGTCATTATTGTTCTTAGCAACAGAACCGCTATTTTAATTGGCTTTTGACATTTTCTGCCTGTTTTGACTGCCAAGTAGCATCTCTGTCCCACATGGGAACGAGTCCGGAAGAGATGATAAAAAAGACAATGAGCAGGTGTCATAATGTTGGATATACTAAGTCACACAATGTTAAGGGAGCCACATTGTAGATGATAAAAAATAATAGAATTACGTTGCAGTTAAATCGGAATCAGAAAAAGGAACCAGAGATAAGTTTGGTTTAGTTTCATTTAAAGATACAGTGTGGAAACAAGCCTTTTGGCAACCAGCAATCACCACGTACTCTAACACTGTCCTACACATGAGGGACAATTTACCTTCTTTACCCGAAGCCAATTAACCTCCTACAAACCTGTATGTCTTAGGAGTGTGGGAAGAAACTGGAACCATACAGACAGCGCCGGTAGTCAGGATCGAACCCGGGTCTCTGGTGCTGTAAGGCAGCAACTCTACCGCTGCACCACCGTGTGCCATGATAACTCAAAATCTTCGTCCCAGTATCAGGTAGTACTCATGAAATGAACTGCAAATGATGGTATGTGCAGGGTAACAATACATGGTGAAGTAGGTGTATAATATGCTTGCTTTCACAAGCTGTGGAATGAAGTTTAAGCCTCACCAGGTCATGATGCAGCTATATACTGTCGGACTTTAATTAGACCGCATTTGGAGTATTGCCTGGGTTTTTGGTCGCCCCATTACAGGAAGGAATCTGCAGTTTCTTGTGGCTTCATGCTTCTGGCACTATCTTGAGCCCTTTAATAAATTCGTGTTCATAAGTTATAGGAGCAGAATTAGGCCATTCGGCCATCAAGCCTACTCCACCATCCAATCATGGCTGAAGAATTTGCCAACAGGTTTGATGGTTACCCAGGGGATTGTGACTGCCTGCATTTCTCATATTATATTTCCAAGCATTCAAAATGAAGTGCTCATGGCAGGCCTTAATAGCTCCATCCTTATCAGTATTTGATTGGAATAAAGATCTTGGCACACTGAAACATAATACTGTTGGAACAATGATTGAGTGGAATGATTTATTGCATATTCCGCCACATTTGGGATGGCACGGTGGTGCAGCAGTAGAGTTGCTGCCTCATATTGCCGGATATCCGGGTTCAATCCTAATGGTGCTGTCTGTGCATCAGAGTCTGTACATTCTCCCCGTGACTGCACGGGTTTCCTCCGAGTGTTGTGGTTTACCGAGTCTGACCCAAAACGTCACCCATTTCTATTCTCCAGAGATGCTGCCTGACCTGCTGAGTTACTCCAGCATTTATGTCTATCTTCTGCTCTGGTTTCTTCCCACATTCCAAGGATGCTCAGGTGTGTAGGTTAATTGGTTGCAGTAAATTGAACAAGTGTGCTGGGCGTGGACTTGGTGGACCGAAGGGCTGTTTCCACTCTACATCTTTAAATTAAACATTCAGAAATCATCCAGAAATATATATATATATATTGTTCTTCATGTTGCTCTTCACCTTTCACCACTTGTTGCCATGCAGTTATAACCTCTTGCATCCAATATTAATTTTCTTAACATTTTTATTATTGTAGCCTGTGTTATGCATTTTGTTCCACATTTGCATGCACTGCATTTGTCTTTGAATGAATGCACCACACGGATGCAATAATACACCACCCATGGGTTTGGGAGGCAGCAGCTGGAGAGATGATGCGTGCGATTCTGAACCATGACATTTGCTACTGTCCCTGGACATCAGACAATTTATTCAGCTAACCATTTGTGCAAATGGGAAGCCATCAAGTACAATCAAGTTGCATAAAATGAGAAGGAATTAGGAAGAACGAGGCAAAGAATAAAGCACAGTTTGGGGGCAAACGCCGGCAAGTGGGACTAGTGTAGATGGGACATGTTGGTTGGTGTGGGCAAGTTGGGCCGAAGTGCCTGTTTCCACACCGTATGACTCTAGATAGAGATGCAGATACACTCTAGATGTGTGAGCAAGGTTAGAGAAAGACTGAGTGGCGAGAGTATTAAACGTCCGTGAATACCTGCATAATTCAGAATGCATATTGAAAAAAAAACAATGAACAGACAATACTTACTGTGGAAAACCACATCACTTTGAGAATCCAGATTGTTAATGCAAAATTCACCACCAGGATAATGAGAAGCAGCAGCACAAATAAATAAAGGCAGCGCTTTCTCCAGCCATAGATTCCAATCTTGTAGACATATTGATTCTCAGGTCTTTGTAGGCTACTGCCTTGCGTTGTCAGGTATTGTTCCCGTACCATCTGCTGGCAGAGGCAGAGAAGTTAAATTAGTGGCGTCCCATAATCAAACAAAACGAGTTTAGCTTACGGTGGCACAGTGGCACAGTGGTAGAGTTGCTGCCTCACAGCAGTCAAACATGGGTTCGATCCTGACTAAGGGTGCTGTCCGTACAGAGTTTGTACGTTCTCCCCGTGACCTGCATGGGTTTTCTCCGGGATCTACGGTTTCCTTGCACACTCCAAAGACATACAGGTTTGTAGATTAATTGGCTTGGTATAATTGTAAATGATCCCTAGTGTGTGTAGATAACATTAATGTGTGGGGATCGCTGGACGGCACGTACTAAGTGGGCCGAAGGGCCTGTTTCCGCACTGCATCACTAAATTAAACTAGTGTATGGGTGATTGTTGGTTTGTGCAGACTCGGTGGGCCAAAGGGCCTGTTTCCTAAACTGTTTACTAAACTAAACTAAAAACTTTAGAAATACAACATGAAACTGGCCCTTTGGCCCACCAAATCCACGCTGACCATCAATCACCCGTTCACATTAGTTCTATGTTATCCAAATTTCTCATCCACTCTCTACACACCAGTGGCATTTTTTTTTACAGAAGCCAATTAACCTACAAACCTACACATCTTTGGGATATGGGAGGAAACCGGAGCATCCGGAGGAAATCCACGCGGTCACAGGGAAAACGTGCAAACTCTGCACAGATGGCACATGAGGTCAGGATCAAACCCAGGTCTCTGGCACTGTGAGGCAGTGGCTGGCCCTACTAGCTGTGCCACTGTGTGCCACCCATTCTCAACAAACCCTGCAAAATGGCTACAGTAGGGTTATCTGCAAGGTACAAAATGGTGGACAGGCAAGATCTGTTCATGTATGAAAGGTCATCACAGGGAGATCCGTCAGCTTCAGGAGACTGGCAAAATAATCAATCACAGGTAACCATCAAAGAAAATAAAACCATAATTCATCAAAGTATTCCCATTGCCCACCATTAATAAAATATTTTCAGCTGAGAGCGCAAACTACAATTTTGTCGCGAGATAGTGTGTTCATCAACACCAAGAACAAGCAACATGATTTAGGTTAGGTTCATTATTGCCACGTGTGCCGAGGTACAGTGAAAAGCTTTGTTCTGCATGCTATCCAAATATACTAAAATATACCTAAATATAATCAAGTCAAACTCGTGCAAACTCAAGGAACTCAAGGTACAGAGTGCAGGTTATAGTTCTCAGCATTGCAGCACATCAGTTCCAATGTCTGTAATGGGGTAGAGGTGAATCAGACAGTACCCTAGCCTATGGAAGGACCGATCAGAAGCCGGATAACAGAGGGAAGGAAGCTGCTCCTGAGTCTGGTGGAGCACACTTTCAAGCTTCTGTACCTTCTGCCAGACAGGAGCAGGGAGAAGAAGGGATGACGAAGGTGTGAAAGGTCTTTGATTATGTTGGTTACTTTTCCGAGGTAGCATGAAGTGTAGATGGAGTCAATGGTGGGAAGTCTAGTCTGTGTGATGGACTGGGCTACATCGCAATGTTTCAATGGCACTTTATTGTTACATATACTCAGATACAGTGAAATTCCTCTTTTACCAAATCACTGCAATATCTTGTGTTCCGATGCATAAGCATATCAGGTTTCATGGAGATGAGAGAATTGTTTGCTGGCTGGATAGCACGCAACAAAAAAGCTTTTCACAATACCTCACTACAGGTGACAAAAATAAATTAAATTGAACTTCTGTGAGACCTGAAGTGGCTGAAAAGGCCAGTGTGGAACCCATATTCTCTACAACAGGTAGTGAGGAAGAGGGAGCCGGGCAGGTGTGTAGTTCGAGTCATGATATGACTCCTCCTGAGTATATTATAGACGTTGGATGGTCATGTTATAGTTATACAAGACTAGGCTAAGTGGGACCCATTGGGTCCCTGTCACACAGGAGGCCTGGTCCCCCAACGCAACCCGTTCCCCCAACACAATATTCCACCACTCATGCCTATGCCCCTCCCATCAAATCCACTCCTCCCTGTCCCCCTCTCCCTCTATCCCACCTTGCCCATCACCCCGGGTCCCTTCTACCCCACTCCCTCCCTCTCTTTCACCTCTCCCTTCCTCCCTCTCTCTCCCCTCTCTCTCCCCCCTCCCTCCCCCCTCCCTCCCCCCTTCCTCCCTCCCTCTCCCTCCCCCCTCGTTCCCCCTTCCTCCCTCCCTCTCCCTCCCCCCTCCCTCCATCTTCTCTCCCCCCTCCCCCCTCCCCCCCATGCTGTGGGCCAGGCTGCGGCGCTCCCTCTCTCCGTGTAATGGTACGATACATTATGGCCGCTCTCAGTGTCCGCGCCCTTGGGCAGGAGCCACTGGAGCGCGGGTCCCACAGTGTCCCTCACCAGCGGGTAGACAGAGGGGCTCAGCGCTGCCGCCCCCCCCAACCCCCTCTACCACCCCATCGCCCTCCTCCCCATTAGCCTCATCCTCCTCCCCTCACTCCCACTCCCTGCCCCAGCCCCTACCCAGATCATAGAGCAGCACCAGGGCCTGGAACTCGGCCTGGTTCTCGTACTCGGCCCGGCCCTGGCTGTAGGCAGCCGAAGCACTCGCGGACGTGCGCCTCGATGGAGCCGGGCTCTCCGTGCTGGGGGTGGGGTGAGGGGTCAGGCGGACGTGCGGCCGAGCCAGAGTTGCCCACAGAGCAGGAAGTGGAGGCTGTGCTGCAGAATGGTGGCGGCTGGGCAGCCCCCAAGGAACTGGTACACCTTGACCCAGCCCCGGGCTTTGGCACAACTCCAGCCCTTAGCTCGGCTGCCGCCTGGGCTCCAGACCAGGCCCCGACTTCATCTCCGGGCTCGTCCCTGGTTCCAACCCAGGCCCAGTCCCCGGGCTCAGCCCACGTCTCCAGCTCAGGCCAAGGCCTAGTCCCAGTCCCCGGGCTCGGCCCGCAGCACCATCCTCCCCACCAGCTACCACGCGGCCGCAGTGCCTCAGGACCTACTCCTTCACCAGAAGAGCAACAGAAGATAGCTAAAAAGGCAATACGAGGAGAAAAGATGAGGTACGAAGGTAAGCTAGCCAAGAATATGAAGGAGGATAGTTAAAACTTCTTTAGGTATATGAAGAGAAAAAAATTAGTTAAGACCAAAGTTGGACCCTTGAAGACTGAAAAAGGTGAATTTCTTATGGGGAACAAGGAAATGGCAGATGAGTTGAACATGTACTTTGGATCTGTCTTCACTAAGGAGGACACAAACAATCTTCCTGATGTGGCCAGAGGGTCTGGGGTAACGGAGGAACTGAAGGAAATCCACATTAGGCAGGAAATGGTGTTGGGTAGACTGATGGGACTGAAGGCTGATAAATCCCCAGGGCCTGATGGTCTGCATCCAGACTGTCATATGCTGAGAGAATGGAGCGGCTGGGCTTGTATCCTCTGGAGTTTAGAAGGATGAGAAGGGATCTTATTGAAACATATAAGATTATTAAGGGTTTGAACAGCTAGAGGCAGGAAACTTTTTCCTGCTGTTGGGGGAGTCCCGAACCAGGGGCCACTGTTTAAGAATAAGGAGTAAGTCATTTAGAATGGAGATGAGGAAACACTTTTTCACACAGAGAGTTGTGAGTCTGTGGAATTCTCTGCCTCAGAGGGCGGTGGAGGCCGGTTATCTGGATACTTTCAAGAGAGAGCTAGATAGGGCTCTTAAAGATAGCAAAGTCAGGGGATATGGGGAGAAGGCAGGAACGGGGTACTGATTGGGGATGATCAGCCATGATCACATTGAATGGTGGTGCTGGCTCGAATGGCGTACTCCTGTACCTATTGTCTATTGTCTATTATCAGTTATGATTGAATGGCGGAGTAGTCTTGATAGGCTGATTCTGCTGCTATAACTTATGTTCATGAACATTCACAAAACAGCAATTTTTTTTTCCCTCTGCTCCTCTCACGCGATACACTGCCTCAGAGCTTAATCGAATGAAAGCAAAGCTCTCTTTATAGCTGAATCTCCACAGGGGAATTATCGTTCACTGTGCTCTGCACACGAGTTTTGACAAGCCTGATTAAATTTCATCACTCTTGCAACTGAATTATTCCAATTATTAAACAACTTAATTGTCAGATTTTGTGCATCAGGTGCATGTGTGGACTCTCCTCAGTGAAACTCCACTGTGTTTCTCTTTGTTGCAGGTCCAAGCTTTCCTTTTGTGGAAACAGGCTATGTCCGCGCTGACCGACAATCATTCATACACCAGCAGTATCCTACACAGTATGGGCAATTTACAGAAGCCAATTAACCTACAAACCTACACATCTTTGTAGTGTGGGAGGAAACCGGAACACACAGGAACACCACAAGGCTGCGTACTCTCACCTCTCCTCTACTCTCTCTACACCACTGACTGCACCTCCACTGTCCCCTCTGTTAAGCTTCTCAGGTTTGCGGACGACACATCCCTGATTGGACTGATCCAGGATGGGGAGGAATCTGCCTACAGACAGTAAGTGACACAGCTGGCGACCTGGTGCCATCGCAACAACCTGGAGCTCAATGCTCTTATGACAGTGGAAATGATTGTAGACTTTACGAGAGCTACCCCCCTCCCCTCGCCCCACTCAACATCAACAACACCACAGTCACATCTGTGGAATATTTTAAGTTCCTGGGACCATCATCTCCAAGGACCTTAAATGAGGGGCACAACAGAGGATGTACTTCCTGCGGCAGCTGAGGAAGCACAATCTGCCAAATGCAATGATGGTCCAATTCTATACGGCCATCGTAGAATCTGTCCTCAACTTCTCCATCATGGTCTGGTTTGGCTCAGCCACCAAGCACAACATCTGGAGGCTACAGCGAATCGTCCAATCAGCTGAGAAGGTTATTGGCTGCAATCTTCCCTCCATTGACGAACAGTACACTGCAAAGGCCAAGAAGCGAGCGGGTAAGATCATCTCTGACCCCTCTCACCCTGGCCACAGGGAAACCCTTTGAATCACTTCCCTCTGGAAGGTGACTCCGGACTTTCAAAGCTTCCACAGCCAGACATAAAAACAGCTTTTTTCCACGAGTAGTAGCTCTACTCAATAACCAAAAATCTGTAGCCTCCTTTTGCTCTGGTATTTTATTTAATTCACATGTTTAATCAATAATGTGTCATTGTTACTGTGTAATGTTTTATGTTTCATTCCTAACTGTCACTGTGGGTCATGTTGTCACATCATGTTTGTGGAGCACCAAGACAAATTCCTTGTATGTGAATATACTTGGTCAATAAACTTATTCATTCATTCATGGAGAAAACCCACACGGTCACAGGGAGAACGTGCAAACTCCATGCATGCAGCACCCATAGTCAGGATCAAACCCGGGTCACTGGTGCTGTAAGGCAGCAACTCTACCGCTGTGCTACTTTCCAAGGTTTTATTACGGTAGAACTCTTTGCTGGAAAAGCAATTGATTCTAATCTATCTAGATCTGCTCCTTCTGATACTTTCCCCACAATCTTGTTGTACCCTGCCATGCCTGTTCTCCATCGATTTCCATCTCAAATAAATAGAACTAGATGGCACGGTGGCACAGTGGTCGAGCTGCTGCCTCACAGTGCTTGCAGTGCCGTAGACCCAGGTTCACTCCCGACTACAGGTGCTGTCTGTACAGAGTTTGTATGCTCTCCCCATGAGCCGCATGGGTTTTCTCAGAGACTCCTAAGACATACTGCGCTTGTAGGTTAATTGGCTTGGCATAAATGTAAATTGTCCCTAGTGTGCCCCTCGTAGGATAGTGTTAATGTGCGCGAATCGCTGGTCTGTGCTAACTTGGTGGGCCTAAGGGCCTGTTTCCATGCTGTATCTCTAACTAAACTAAACTAAACTAAACTGATGTTAAAAGTCATGATTAATGAGACTCTGGATAAAAATCCAGCGATTTATTTTGCTTCACGTTCACACAAGTCTTATGTTATCGCATTTTCTCATCCACACACTTGGTTCATTTACAGAGGCCAATTAACGTACAAACCTGCACGTCTTTGGGATGTGGGAGGAAACCGGAGCACCCAGAGGAAACCTACGGGGTTACAGGGAGAACATGCAAACTGCACACAGACAGAACCCATGCTCAGGATGGAACGCGGGTTCCTAGTGTACCAGCTCCGCCACTGTACAGCTGTATTTATTACTTCTGTTGTGGATTTGGAGGATAATAAGGAATGACTGCTGCCTGGTAAAGGGCAGACAAGTACAGCTGGTAGAATTGCTGCTTCACAGCGCCAGACACCCGGGTTTGATCCTGATCTCGGGTGCTGTCTGTGTGAACTTTGCACATGCTCATTGTGACTGCGTGGGTTTCCTCCGGGTGCTCCGGTATCCTGCCACATCTCAAAGACGTGCGGGTTTGAAGGTTAATTGGCCTCTGTAAAATGTGCACAGTTTAAATGTAATTTAATGTGTAGGGAGTGGATGAGAAAGTGGGATAACGTAGAACTCGTGTGAACGGGTGATCGATGGTTCATGTGGGCCGAAGGGCCTGTTTTCATGTTGTATCTCAAGACTAAACAAAACGAAATATTGCTGTGACAAAGGTCATGGAGCCCTGTTAATTATGCACATCTGTTTGACAGAGTGTGTGTCAATATCACACTGTTACATAATAGATAGCCTGTATGTTAAACTAACAATGTGATTTATTAGAGAGAATGAAAAAGTGAGAGAAAAGGAGAGGGAGAGAGAGGGGGAGGGGGAGAGGGGGGTGGGGGCAGAGCAGAGGGGGAGGGGGAGAGGGAGAGCGAGAGACAGAAAGGACAGAGCATGCTTGAGGGGTCTAATGGCCAGTCCTGCTCCTAATTCACATGTTTGCAAGTGTCTGATTTGTAATCATGATTTTTATTTTACAGAGTACTCTGCTTACATATCTGTTGTGCTGCTGCAGGTAAGATGCTGGTTTATACACAAAGATGGACAAAGATACACAAAGTGCTGGAGTAACTCAACAGGTCAGACAGCATCACTGGAGAAAATATGTGGTGGCACAGTGACACAGTGGTAGGGTTGCTGCCTTACAACACCAGAGACCCGGCTTCGATCCTGACTACAGGTGGTGTCTAGAGATTTACGTTCTCCCCGTGACCCCATGGGTTTTCTCCGGGAGCTTCAGTTTCCCCCCAGACTCCAAAGATTTGCAGGTTTGAAGGTTAATTGGCTTTGGTAAAGAATGTAAATTGTCCCTAGTAGGTAGGATAGTGTTAGTGTACGAGGTGACCACTGGTCGGCACAGAAACGGTGGGCCGAAGGTCCTGTCTTCCCCACTGTATCACTAAATTAAACAACACTAAAAAGGATGGGTGAAGTTTCTGGTTGGGACCTTTTCTTCAGACCCTTTTCTGTATTTATTTATACACGGCAAAACACTGTCAGTCCTTTTTTATTTATGAAGGTCAAAAAGAAAACTTAAAGCTCAGCCATATTTTCTCGTCCTTAATGAGCTGAATAAGAGATTTGTCTCAGGTTCAAACAGATCTATTTGCTTATCCCTACTGACTGTGCAGAGGGAAACAATCCAACAGCTAATTTGTACCGGACCCTTCTGTGGATTCAACTCATTTGTTATTTAATTACCAAATCTCTAATTAACATGTGCAAATGGTGAACAAGGAAATCAAATATTTTATTGAACCATTGCTGAGTGGGAATGTCAATGTCTGCACTGCAAACTAACAATAAACAAGGCAACACATCAAAATAAAATCAGTCTGATGCTTAAGACAGATACAAAGTGCTGGAGTAACTCAGCAGGTCAGGCGGCATCTCTGGAGAAAAGAATGGGTGAAGTTTCAGATCAGGACCTTTCTTCAGACCCTCTTTGTTTCTCCTGCACTTAGTGTCTTTCTTTGATATGAACCAGCAGCTGTGGTTCTTTGTTTCTGATGCTTTGTTAGGTTATTTTATTACAATCAAAATTATTCTATTTTATTCTCCGGACCCGAAATGTTCTCCAGAGATGCTACCTGACGCGCTGAGTTACTCCAGTGCTTTGTGTCCTTTTTGTTGAGGTACTTTCTTATTGTTGTGCTGTTGATGTTAGTCTCTTGACACAATTGCCAGGCTAGGGGTATGAAGGGTCAAACTAAACCAAAATGGCCCAGCAATTTACAGAAACCAATTAACCTACAAACCTGAACGGCCCACCATGTCCATGCCGACCGACAATCACCCTGTACACTAACACTATCCCACACACTAGTGACCATTTACAATTTACAGAAGCCAATTAACCTACAAAACCAGTATGTCTTTAGAGTGTGTGAGGAAACCGGAGCACCCAGAGAAAACCCACACGGTCACGGGTAAGAACGTACAAACTCCACACAGACACCACCTGTAGGCAGGATTGAACTCAGGCTTCTGGGGCTGTAAGGCAGCAACTCTAGCGCCGCACCATTGTGCCGACTATGCTTTTAGGTAATTTATATATCACATCTTATTGGTCTTGAAAAAATATAAGCTTATCATATCATACTGCAGCAGAGAAATATATTCTCTTGTCACAGGGAATCTGCACATTCATTATTCCCTTAATCCTCTTGCCAAAGTAACGTTATTTTTTCACAGACATTGTGATTTTATTTTTAGAAGTTGTGTATTATTTGGTTCACCAAGAATATATTCAGTGAGACCTTACAAATCTTGTTATCAGAGTGATGCAGCATGATTACGTACAGCAAATCAAGGCCGATAAACATGTCAGATATAAGCAGGCTCATAAATAAAGAGGTTCATCATTCAGTAGTGTGAAGGAATTACAATAAGGGAATTTTTTTTAAAGAGTTTTGCATGTATAAACCTTATCTACAAATTAAATTTACTGTTTAGTTTAATTAGTTTAGTTTAGTGATACAGTGTGGAAACGGGACCTTTGGCCCACCGAGGTCTGAGTCCATACCGAGCAACCATCACCCGTACACTAGTTCTATCCTACACAGTTGGGACAATTACCAGAAGCCAAGTAACCTGCATGTCCTTGGGATGTGGGAGGGAACCAGAGCACATAGAGAAAATCCACGCAGTCACAGGGAGAATGTACAAACTCCACTGAAACAACACCCATAATCAGGATCGAACCCGGGTTCCTGGTGCTTAAGGCGGCAACTCTACCACTGCACCGCAGTGTCGTCTGTATCCACCTATCACTTGCCAAGTTTTGTGTCATCCCCCCACCTCTTTTCAAGCTTTCTCTCCCCTCTGCTACACAGTCTAAAGACATCTAAACCCAAAACGTCACCTATCCATGTCCTCCACAGATGCTGGCTGACCTGCACCTCCAAGGGTGCTTTGTGAGAACTGTCTAATACTCTGCACGCATAGACTTTGGTGGTTGAGAAATACATTTTTTATTTCAACCTTTACCAGTAGGGGACCCTGGCGTGGCATTTAAGGCATTAGACAAAGAGTTAACAACATTGTGTGGCAAAATAAGAGACCCAGAGTCAGACTTAAAACACTGTTGTTATCAAAACAAAAAGGGGGCCTAAATATGCCCAACTTTAAATATTATTATTGGGCAGCTGAGGGCCTTGATAACATGGTTAACGAATGATGAGGAAACGGGATGGGTGAAAATAGAACAAAATGCATGTCCTAGTATTGCCCTGGCTGGGCTCCCATTTCTAACTCAAGTAAATTGGAAGAAATTAAAAGTAGATAATGATTGGATTAAATTCATGATGAAAACGTAGTTAGCTATCAGAATGCAATTACATCTTTTTAATTCAATATCTTGAGCAATGGAGATAGTTGCTAGTCCCAATTTTATACCAAGCAAAATTGATAAGGGATTTAGAAACTGGGCAGATAAAGGGCTTATTACTGTGGACCAGCTTTTTTGTGGGGGAGCCTTAAAATCTTATGAACACTTGCAGAATGAATTTGGACTGTCAGGGTCGAATTTCTTTAGGTTCCTTCAAATATGGCACTACTTACGGACACATGTAGATTGGGAGCAGATATGCAGACTACCTTCGAATTTGGAAAATATTTTCTTGATGACTTTAGAGGGAGTGTTACAAAATAATTTATCCCATTTATATCAAGGACTTCAAGACTATATAAAATGAAATACTATAGAAACAAACCAGAAATGGGAATTGGAAATGAACATTATTATTACAGATGAAATATGGGAAAGGACATGTCTCTTGGGCCATAAGCTGACAAGCAGCCCCTCTCGGAGGGAGTTCGATTGGAAAATTAAAATGAGAGTATTTAGGACCCCTGTAGTGTTGGCAAGATACAGTAACACCTCAAATTTATGCTGGAGACAATGTGGGAAGATAGGTGATAACACACATATTTTTGGGATTGTCCCAAATTGTACCAATACTGGAGAGACATCCAGGTAGAGATTAAATTAATTCTGGGAGTAGATCTACCTCTGGAACCAGCTTGTTAGGAGATACTCCAGCAGCGACAGATATTCATAATCAGAAATATTTGCTTGGGATGATGCTGTTGATTGCTAAAAAGATGATAACAGTGCTATGGAGAAAGGAAATGCCACCAAATGTTCAACAGTGGAGGAAAAGATTGAAAAATGTGTACTTGATGGAAAGTATAACTGCTAAACTCCAGTTGAGGACTGATGCCTTTAATATTATATGGAAACCGGTACTATTACAAATGCCAAGGTTGATTAAGGATATGAATGGATGAGCTCGCTATGGTGCCTGTGAATAAGATGCTTTGAGAATAAGAGGATTTGATGCAATGCTAATAGAGGTTAGGTGATTTGTATTTTGTCATTTTGCGATTGTCTTTTGTGTGTCACTTTGTTTTGTCTGTATGTGTATTTTGTTATGTCAATAAACGTTGAGTTAAAAAAAAAGAAATGAAAAGTGCAGATTAGAAGGTCATCTGCCAGAGGTTAGTCTACAATAGGGTCAAGAACTGCCAATGGGACAGAGTTCTGACACCACAACTCCAAGGTCATCACCAAATTCGCGGGACTTGGATTCAGCATTCATCTCTGCAATTGGATCCTCGACCTCCTGACCAACAGACCACAATCAGTGAGGATTGGGGACAAATCATCCTCTACGATAATCCTCAACACTAGTGCTCCGCAAGGATGTGTTCTCAGCCCCCTTCTTTACTCCGTGTACACCTACGACTGTCCAGCCATGTACAAATCCAATCCAATTTAAAAATTCACAGACGACATCATCATTATGGGCCGGATATCAAATAATGATGAGACGGTTTACAAGAAGGAGATTGAGAACCTCATGTCCTGGTCTCGATTCAACAACCTTTCTTTCAATATCAGCCAGCGAAGCGGTACACACACCCTGGTGTACAGTGACGGCACCAAAGTAGAGATAGTTGAAAGATTCAAGTTTCCCGGACCAGCAATATCAAAGCAATGGCCAAGAAAGCACAACAATGCCTCTACTTCCTTGGAAGGCTTAGGAAGGTCTGCATGTCCCCAACAACTCTCGCCAACTTCTGCAGATGCGCAAAAGATAGCATTTTATCGGGATGCATCACAGCGTGGTTTGGGAACAGTTCCATTCAAGATCGCTTGAAATTGCAGGAGGATGTAGATATAGCCCAGACCATCACACAAACCAATCTCCCTTTCATCGACACCATCTGCACGTAATGCTGCCTGGGCAAGGCCACCAACATAATCAAGGGCGGATCTCATCCCGGTCACTCCCTCTTCAAGAGGTATAGAAGTGTGAAAACGCACACCTCCAGATTCAGGGACAGTTTCTTACCAGTGTTATCAGGCAACTAAACCATCCAACCATCCACTAGAGAGTGGTCCTGACCTACCATCTACCTCATTGGCGACCCTCGGACTTTCGTTAATCAGACTTTACTGGACTTTATCTTTCACTGAACATTAGGTTTGTAGGTTAATTGGCTTCAGTAAAAATAGTAAATTGTCCCTAGTACATAAGATAGTGCTAGTGTACGGGATGATCGCTGGCCGGCGTGGACTCCGTGGCACAAAGGGCCTGTTTCCGCACTGTATATTTAAACTAAACTAAACTAAATCTCAGGAAGGTGAACTACCTTCAGATTAAAATAAACAAAATATATGGTTTCAACACTTTCACGAACGGAACAGCTACAGAGTAAGTATGGCACTGACAAGAACATTCATCAAATTATCTCATCTTGGTATCCTGCACATAATGGTAATTCATAGGTGCTCACGAGCGAAATGCATCTCAAAGTCATTAACATTTCCGCACAGGGTTGAATGAAATACTTCCCTTCACCTTATATTACAGGAACTCAATCCGGAAAGATGTCATTTATTATGCTTAACTTGATACTACATAAATTATTAAACAAAAAACAGTGGAAAATTTATGATTTCAATTTCAGAACTTAAATCGTTATTAGCAGGGAGATAGAATGGAAGGCTTCAGATTTGATAGTATGATTACAACAATAGAATGATGAACTCTGATTGGATTCGATACCCTCTATTCTAATACTAGGCTAACAAACAATGAGGACACATCAGGAATTCTTTCAGACAAAGGTTATTACTATTTGCTGTGACATATTCTGTTAAACACACTTCAAGTTAATGAAACTCTTAAAATAAAAGAGACAAAGTGCTGGAGTAACTCAATGGGTCAGGAAGCAACCTACCACTGACCCAAAACGTCGCCGATCCCTTTTCTCTGGGTATGTTATTTGACCTGCTGAGTTATTCCTGCACTTTGTGCTTTTTTTTGTAAACTAGCATCTGCAGTTCCTTGTATCTCCTTAATGAAACGCAACTTGGATTCTGTATTTCAAAGCCAAAGGCTTCCACTTTTATGTTTTGTTACTGGTTTCAAAAAATGATTATTAAGAAAAAGCTGACCCACTGCCCTACGCGTAACTGACGGCTAAAGTGGGACAGGCCCAAAACCCTGGCGCGGTGCAACGTATCACCTCCAACAGCAGCAGAAGCAGGCAAACGATCACCGAGCTCGGCCTGGGGCTCACGGCCGTTGCGGATCCGGATCCGCCCCCACTCCTATTCCCAGCGCGGGGCCAAGACGATTGGAGATGGACACAAAATGCTGGAGTAACTCATCGGGACCGGCAGCATCTCTGGAGAGAAGCAATGGGTGATGTTTCGGGTCGAGACCCCACTTCAGACTGAAGAAGAGTCTCGAACCGAAACGTCATCCATTCCTTCTCTCCAGAGATGCTGCCGGTCCCGCTGAGTTATTACTGCATTTTGTGTCTACCTTCAAATGACGTCACTCCGGACGTCTGTGCGGACACATGATGACGCGCGCGATCGTCGCGCGTCAGTCACTACCGGCCTGTCGCGTAAATGGCGGCCAAGTGGGTCAGGCCCTTTAGAATCAAATTTAACATGCAATGCAGATAACAAAGAAGACAGCAGCAACAGCTTTTAACTGGACTGGATCTGGACAACCTCCAATCTTTCTCAAAGCTGTGACTATTTCATTTCGGAGTCACGTGAGTGACTTCGTGAAGAACCTGCCAGCACGCATGCGCAACATATCGTCGCAACGCATTGCAGCCGATGGCTGGAGGTGGAGCGCGGCTCACCACCAGCCCTTCATAAGGGCCACTCAGCTAAGTACAGGCAACGTTGAGTTGGTTGTTCTTGTTATATTGAGTGTTTTTCTCTCCAGCAGGAACATGGATAGAAGGAGTAAGGGCCGCAGGACGTCCGTAAGGAGTCGCCGGCCACCTATCCCGGAGCCCTCTTCTACGGCAGCACCTGCTAGTCGGGCCGGGAAAAAGGCGCGTAAGTCGGGGAGCCCTGTTTTCACAGGACCCGACCCACCGACACACCTAAGCTCTAGCGAGGGTCCCGCAGAGCAGGACATCGGTACAGCGCCGGAGCAGGCAGACCCTGACTCCATCTCATTGTCACCAACGGGATCGTTGGTTGACCCGGGCAAACAGGGTTCACGTGCTGCTGCACGGCCCTTCTCCCTGAGCCCTCGTGGAAGAGCCAGGGATAGAGCCCGTCTACCTAGCCCTTCACGGGCGGAGGTTTCACCAGAGGCCGCTAGATTGCGGACTGGTGGATTGGCGAGACTCAAGTCCACTGGCAGACCTGAGAGGGCCAGTGTAGACTCACCACCCAGCAGGACCAGGAAGAGTCGCACAGGTGGAGTCTCGCCACGGTCACCGTGTCCCCCGTTGGTGGCAGGACGGGACCGTACGCCGTCTGGGTCCAGATTAAGGACAGTCGGCAAGCCCGCGCGGATGTCGGGTCACCACGCCGCGGCGTTGGGTGCCGACCTCTCACCGCTTTTGCCCTTGGAGGCAGCGGGACTTAGCTCAGCCAAAAGGAAGTGCATGAGCAGATCCGCGCGGGAGTCGTTCAGTTTCGCTGAGGCGGCTGTTAGCGACGTTTTCATTCCGGCACCGAGATTACCTCGACGAGGTACGGGCCGATGACAGGAGCCTCAGAAGTTCCTTTGGGCATGAGGACTCCGAACGCCCGTTCTCGCATAGCGAAGGGCGAATTGACAGGATGGAGAGGATGATGCAACTTATCCTGCAGCAAAATCGAAGGCGGGAAACATTTGGTTCCAGGGGACACATGGATATATCCCCGTCATCAACGGAAAGCATGAGACAGCCAGAAGATGAGGAGATCTTGGTCCACGCACCAACAGCACCTGAGGTCCCTCAGGAGGAGCTCCTGGACGTGGCAGCCAAGTTTGCAATACCTGAATTGTCAGGACAACCCCTCAACTCCAAACTGGCTGCTACCGTTGACTTCCTCACGAACCATCAACTTCAAGAGCAGGTCCTTGCGGAGGCCATGAACAGGCACAAGGCGCCAGGTAATTGCAACTCCCTCAATGTGCCTATCGTAAACATGCTGATTTGGGGCAATATTAGCCCAGGCATCAGAGCTCAGGAAATGAAGTTGCAAAGGATCCTGAAATTGCTCACTGCTGGGATTACCGCTTTTGTGAGGTCGGTGGATGGTGTGGATCTGAACACCGAGCAAGAGGATGCTCTGGCACTGCTGTGTAATACACAGTATGAAATTAATGCATTCAGGAAAAGCCCACATTGAACCCCAAATTCGCGGGGCTATGCAGAGCACCCCCTACGCCACCACCCAGACAGTTGTTCGGGGAGAACCTCCCGAAGCAGGTCAAGGAGTTGGATGACCATGGAAAGACGGTGGGTCTTATGAGGTCACATACCTTGACCAGACAGCCGGCCAGGAAAGTACCATTCTTCAGGCCACGAGGCCCTGCCATTAGGCCAGCAAGGACATACGCTCCAGCGCCGCCGCAATATCAGCAGCCTCAACAGCCCAGGCCTTTTTTAGGGCTAGGCCCACAGCGGCCAGCATGGAAAATGCGGACTCCGCATTATCAGAACAACCCAGCACCTCCACGTCCCACCAAACATGTCAGGGACCGCCGATAACCATGAAGGTAAGGCGGTCTGGATTTCATGCACTTGCATGTCTAACTTCACATGTTGGTGGTAGACTACGGTTCTTTAAGGAGGCATGGGAAACCATCACTTCTGATGAGTTTATCTTACAAAGTATTCAAGGCCATGAGATTGAATTCATCAATGGTCAAATTCCCCCACCCCAGCATATGCCAAATCGCAAATTTACACTGTCCAGCAAGGAAACGGCAGTAGGCTATGCTGAAATCTTGAGGCTACAAGAAAAAAGCGTGATAGAAAGAACTATACACGAACCAATTGAATTTGTATCTAACATATTCACAAAAACCAAGAAGGAAGGAGGATGTCGGGTTAATATTGATCTGACCCATTTGAATACTTTTGTAAAATATACCCATTTCAAAATGGACACGTTCGAAACAGCCAAATCTTTGATTTCTGAGGGCTGCTTCATGCATGCATTGATTTAAAAGATGCATACTATTCAGTATCCATTCAGAAACATCACAGGAAGTTCTTGAAGTTTACCTGGATGGATCAGCTCTGGCAATACAAATCTTTGCAAATGGTCTTACCACAGCCCCCAGATTATTTACTAAATTACTCAAACCAGTGTTGGCTACACTGAGGAGACAAAATCACATGGTCATGGCTTATCCGGATGATACCCTAATTATTGGGAACGCTCTGGAATCAGCGAAACTGGCAGTTTCAGCCATTGTGGAAATTTTTCAAAAAGTGGGATTCATTATCCATCCAGATAAATCAAAGTTCTACCCTTCACAGGTCATGGATTATCTGGGATTCACGGTGGATTCCAATCGCATGATGGCCACCATACCAGCTAACAAAGTTGGGGATGTCATTCAAGCATGTAAGAATCTAGTCTGCGCCAGTATACCATCAATTAGACAAACTGCTAAGGTGATTGGGAAAATCGTAGCAGTTTTTCCAGCTGCCCAATACGGACCTTTGCATTATCAAAATTTGCAAAGAGCCAAGATTTCAGCGTTAAAATTGAACGCTGGACATTTCGATAGACCTATGCAGCTGCCTCTCAAGGCAAAAATTGAGTTACAATGGTGGATTGATAATATCCATGACTCATTTAAGCCCATCATTGTGCCCAATCCGATGGTATACTTACAAACAGACACAAGCTCCCATGGCTGGGGAGCCACTGACAACTACATTAGTTGTGGAGGCAGATGGAACACCCTTGAATCTACCCTGTTGTTGTCACAAGGGATAAATTATTTGGAGATGCTAGGAGCATTTCACGGACTTATAGCTTATTGTTCAAACTTTACTGACACTCATGTCCGTCTCCAAATAGATAATACCACTGCGGTGGCATATCTAAATCATATGGGCGGTACCAGGTCAATTTCATGTGATGAATTGGCAGATACAATTTGGCTCTGGTGTATTCAACGGAATATTTGGATTTCAGCTACCTATTTACCAGGTAAGCTCAATACAGTGGCGGACACCAGGACACGCAAATTTAATGACAACATCGAGTGGATGTTAAATCCCCAAATATTCGCAAAAGTTACAGCCAAATTTGGTAAACCGGATATTGACCTTTTTGCGTCACGGTTGAACCATCAGGTACCAATATACGTATCATGGGAGCCAGATCCTGGGGCAATGGCGATGGACGTGTTCTCGCTAGATTGGGGGAAATGGTTTTTCTATGCATTTCCTCCATTTTGCCTCATCAGTCGGGTATTGCGGAAAATACAGTCAGATGCTGCTAAAGACATTCTTATCATACCCGACTGGCCTACGCAGCCATGGTATCCGGTGGTCCTTGATGTGATCAGTCAACCATGGGTCCTCTTAGAGGGTTGTCCACAATTGGTGACGAACCCTGTTTCAGGGGAACTACATCCCTGCCATAGTCACCTAAAATTATTGGCTTGCAGGTTCTGAACAGGCCATTACTGCGGTATGGTCTATCATCAAGAACTATGGATACCATTGGAGCATCATGCAGGGAGTCCACCAGGCGGCAATATCTTACACATATCAGGAAGTGGGAAACCTACTGCGGCTGCTCCCACATTGCATATGACTCCGTTACTATCACCGATGTGCTGGAATTCCTGGCGGGGTTGCATCATGACGAACACCTCAGCTACAGTGCCATCAACAGCGCCAGGAGTGCACTATCATTCTACCTCAATATTGAGGTAGGATCCAACAAGCTGGTGTCCAAACTCATGCGGGGAATATTTAATTCCAATCCGCCAAGACTTCGTTACAACATCACCTGGGATATTGGGAAAGTATTAACCCTGCTCAGGACGTGGTCGCCCATGGGAGGGCTTGAATTGGACAAGCTCACCCTGAAGCTGGTGATGTTACTGGCACTGACTTCAGCGCAAAGGGTACAGACACTTCACAAGGTCAAGATTGACAGAATGATCTCTACCCCAGACAAAGTAATCTTCTTTATAGATGAATTACTCAAGCAGCATAGACCTGGAAACACAGGGCTGCAGCTGAAGTTTCCAGCATACCCCGCTGATGCAAGGCTATGTTTAGCCACCCATATCCGCCACTATATTAAAGTGATGCGGAAATTAAGGGGAATGGAGAAATACCTACTCATCATCCACAAAAAACCTCATCATAGTGTGACGGTACAGATGATCTCCAGATGGCTCAGGATCGTCTTGAATGAAGCAGGTATTGACACTAATGTCTTTAAATCCCATTCCACCAGGGCTGCATCGACATCGGCGGCAAGGGTCATGGAGGTGCCCATGGACCATATTCTTGCCACAGCGGGATGGGTGAAAGAAGCCACCTTTCAACGGTTTTATAATAAACCTGTTACCGCTCCTGTATTATGCGGGTCAGAGCATACAGATTCCCCCCAGTGAGGGGTTTTTTCTTTGTTGTTATTAATAAATATATATATTTTTTTCAGTACAAGCAGTCTGGAAAGTTGATTACTCCTATCCATCCTTATAAGTGGTGTGTGACAGCATGGACGTTGTCCAGGGCATGGAATCACAGAGCTTTGAAGTCTTCACGAAGTCACTCACGTGACTCCGAAATGAAATAGTAAGATTAAACGAGAACTTACCAGTTCGAAGGTTGATCTTTATTTTATGAGGAGTTGCGATGAGGGATTTCGTGCCCTCTGCTCCCAACCCTCGATCATAAAGTCAACTGGTAATTAGAGTCTCTTCAATCTTACTATAACAAGTCATTTCTCTGTTTGTTGGTTCTGTGATTCCACACCGCTGCTTTGAAGAATGTCGCGCATGCGTGCTGGCGGGTTCTTCACGAAATCCCTCATCGCAACTCCTCATAAAATAAAGATCAACCTTCGAACTGGTAAGTTCTCGTTTAATCTTACTATTTCATTGCAAAGCTAAAGATATGTAACACAAATATTTTCAGACAATCCAATTCACTCTCTTAGGCTGTTACAAGGCAGAGTCTCACATTTTCACAACCAGAGCACCCTTGTCAATCAAGCATCTGTCAATCTACACTTTAAAAATACCCAATGTCTTGTCCTCCACAGCCATCTGTGGCAATGAATTTCACAGATTCACCACCCGCTGGCGAAAGAAATTCCTCCTAACCTCCTTTCTAAAGGTACGTCGTCATATTCTGCGGCTGTGGCCTCTGGTCCTAGACTCTCCCACTAGTGGAAACATCCTCTCCACATCCACTCTATCCAGGCCTTTCACTATTCGGTAAGTTTCAATGAGTTTCATCCTTCTAAACTCCAGCGAGTACAGGCCCAGAGGCGTCAAAAGTTCAGGTAAGAATTTTATTGTTCTGTTTCGATACATATGCCAATAAAAGCTCTTGACTTGACTCTTGACAGTGAATAAGAATTTTTAGATCACATGATTTCTGCTATTACTAAAAACAATAAGAATCAGAGGGAATAAGATCTTCCACTATTAATGTTCTGAGTCGTAGAGTGTCTTTTGGCTTGACTTGTCCATGCCGACCAAGTTAGGTTTTGAGTTAGTTACATCTGTCTGAAGAAGTGTCCAGACCCAAAACATCATCAATCTATTTTCTCCAGAGATGCTACCTGACCCGCTGAGCTATTCTAGCATTTTGTGTCTATCATTGGTAAAAGCCAGCATCTGCAGTTCCTTTCTATTACATTTTATCCCATTTTCCTGGGTCTGTCCCATATCCATCTAAATGGTTTTGACCCATGAACCTGTCCAATTGTTTAGTTTAGTTTAGTTTAGTTTAGAGATGCAGCGTGGAGACAGGCCCTTTGGGCTAGTGAATACGCACTGAGCAACTGTCACACATACACTCGTTCTATGTCATCCCAGTTTTGCATCCAACAAAATAGGAGCACTTTACAGAGGCCAATTAACCTACAAACCTGCACATCTTGGGAAAGTGGGAAGAAACCAGAGCACCAGGGGTAAACCCACGTGATCCCAGGAAGAGCATAAACTCAGAACAGACAGCACCTGAGGTTAGGATCGAACCCGGGTCTCTGGCGCTGTGAGGCAGTAACTCTACCGCTGAGCCACTGTGCTGTCCACTATGTCTTTTAGTTGCTGCCTCCAGGTACATTTACAGGTACAGTTTTGTTTATTGTCACGTGTACCGAGGTACAGTGAGAAGCTTTTGTTGTGTTCTAACCAGTCAGCAGAAAGACAATACATGATTATAACATGATTATGATTGGGAATAACATTTAGTGCAAGGTAAAGCCAGCAAAGTCCGATCAAAGATAGTCCGACGGTCACAAAAGAGGTAGATAATAGTTCAGCATTCCTCTGGCAGCTTGTACCAAATACCTATCATCCTCTATGTGAGAGCCCCGATTTAAATGTCCAAATTGGGAGGCATTCTGTAGTTTAGTTTAGTTTCTAGTCATGTGTATCGAGGTAACGTGACAAGCTTTTGTTGCACGCTATCCAGTCAGCGGAAAGACTATACATGATTACAATCGAGTCATCCACAGTGCACAAATACGTGATAAAGGGAATACCATTTAGTGCAAGATAAAGTCCAGTAAAGCCCGATTAAAGATAGTCCAAAGGTCTCCAGTGAGGTAGATGGTAGCTCAGGACCGCTCTCTAGTTGTTGATAGAATGGTTCAGTTGCCTGATAATAACAGATGGGAAGAGGCTGTCCCTGAATCTGGAGGTGTACGTTTTCACACTTCTAGACATCTTTCCTGATGGGAGAGGGGAGAAGAGGGAGTGACTGGGGTGCATCCAATATTTATTTGAATCATCCCTCACTTGATGTCAATGATGTGTTCAGACCAGATGCTGCAGTCTTGTCCCGCTGGGGAGCATCTGGAATGGAAGGTGAAACCGTCCCTATGACTTGCGCATAGAGCGACGAAGGAATATCTGAATTTAGTTCAGATATCTGGAAATAAAAAGTGAATATCAGCCAAGGTGACCATGAAGTCATCAGACTATCAGAAAAACTGGCTCACAATCACCCTTTATGGAAGGAAACTAATCTTTGCCAACTTTGGCTCATATCCATCTGTAATTGGCTGCCAAGGTGGATGACTCTTAGCTGTCTTTCTTAACTAAATCATTTGATAGCATCAATAATATTTAGGACAAGTAGCAATGAGTAATAGATGGAGACATAGGAAACTGCAGGTGCTGGAAATCTTCAGGAAATCACAGTGCTGGCGGAACCTGGCAGGTCTGTGGAGGGGATGGATAGGCAATGTTCCCGTATGTCACTCTGAAACGTCATCTGTCCATTCCCTCCACAGATGCTGCCTGACCAACTAAGTTCCTCCAGCACTTTGCGTTTTAAATGAGTAATAAATATTGGCTTTGGATACTTCTTGAGGCAGGCTGAAGGGATGCAAAATGTCTGTGGAATTCTCTGCCTCAGAGGGCAGTGGAGGCAGGTTCTCTGGATGCTTTCAAGAGAGAGGTAGATAGGGCTCTTAAAAATAGCGGAGTCAGGGGATATGGGGTGAAGGCAGGAACGGGGTACTGATTGGGGATGGTCAGCCATAATCACATTGAATGGCGGTGCTGGCTCGAAGGGCCAAATGGCCTACTCCTGCACCTATTGTCTATTGTCGATTGTCTAAAATGGAGGGTAAACAGGCCCTTCAGCCTAACTCACCCATCCTGCCCCACCTAAGCTAGTCCCATTTGACCATTTTGGCCCAGATCCCTCTAAAGGTTGACACAAAATGCTGGAGTAACTCAGCGGGTGAGGCAGCATCTCTGGAGAGAAGGCATGGGCGAAGTTTTGGGTCGAGAACTGAAAAAGGGTCTTGACCCAAAACGTCACCCATTCCTTCTCTCCAGAGATGCTGCCTCACCTGCTGAGTTACTCCAGCATTTTGTGTCTACCTTCGATTTAAACTATCCTCTGCAGTTCTTTCTTATACATTCCCTCTAAACCTTTCCTATCCTGGGTGGATTTTGTACTCTCTCATTTATTCTACATCAGGCTCAAAGCTGCCATGCGATTGATAAGTGATTCACCCAGGCAAACTAATATCCTATAAAATGCTGGAGTAACTCAGCAGGTTAGACAGCGTCACTGGCGAACATGGATAGTTAATGTTTTGGGTCGAGACCCTTCTTCAGATCCTTGTGTCTCCAAATTAACATCCTGAAGCTCACAAATAAATGGAATTCCTCATTTTTGAAATATAGATAATTATCATTTGCGCACAGTGAATGTAATCCACTCCGCTCTTACTCCCCATCCCCCTACTCGTAACAAGGACGAGTCCCCCTTGTACTCACCTTCCACCCCATCAGCCATCGCATACAACAGATATTCCTCCAACATTTTCGCCACCTCCAATGTGATCCGACCACTGGCCACATCTTCCCATCTCCTCCCCTTTCTGCTTTCCGCAAAGACCGCTCCATCCGTGACTCCCTGCTCAATTCGTCCCTTCCTACCCAAAATACCCCATCCCTGGGTACTTTCCTCCTGCAACCGCAGGAAATGCTACACTTGTCATTTCACCTCCCACCTCGACGCCATTCAAGGACCCAAGCAGTCTTTCCAGGTGAGGCAGAGGTTCGCCTGCACCTCCTCCAATCTCATCTACTGCATCTGCTGTTCCAGGTGCCAACTTCTCTACATCGGTGAGACCAAGTGCAGGCTTGGCGATCGCTTCGCCCAGCTCAATTCGTATTAACCAACCTGATCTCCTGGTTGCTCAGCACTTCAACTCCCCCTCCCATTCCCATTCTAACCTTTCTGTCCTGGGCCTCTTCCATTCCAGAGTGAGGCCCAGTGCAAATTGGAGGACAGCGCCTCCTACTTCACCTAGGTAGTTTACACCCCAGCGGTATGAACCTTGTCTTCTCTAATTTTAGATACCCCTTGCTTTCTCCCTCCTTCCCCTCCCCGAGCTCTCCCACAAAGCCTCCTGTCTCTGCCTCTTCCTTTCTTTTTACCACTCCCGCCCCCCGACATCAGTCTGAAGAAGGGTCTCGACTACCGAAGTTTTAAACAAACTTTTATTTGAAAATCCACTTTTCAGTAAACACATTCTCTAGACACGTCTGGCCACATCGGTGGTCAGTGCTGAACTAACGCGCGAAAGCAAAAACCCCGCAAAACAAGCAACCCCTCCTGAGTCACGTGACCGCGGCTTCTGAACGCCGGGTTCAATCTCTGCGTACGGCAGCAGGTGCTGCTACAGCCTATTCCTTCTCTCCATAGATGCTGCCTCACCCGTTGAGTTCCTCCAGCATTTTGTGTCTACCATCATGTAAACTAACCTCTCTTCCATTATCTCAATCTACACTTCATGATGCCTCGGCAAGGCCACCAACATAATCAATAACCAGTGTCGTTCCCTTTTCTCTCCTCTTCAGATTCAGGGTTAGTTTTTTCCCCAACTGTTATAAGGCAACTGAACCATCCTATCACCAACTGGAGAGAGGCCCAGACCTACCATCTACCTCATTGGAAACCCTCAGACTCTTTAATCGGAACCTGAACTTTATCTTGCACTAAACGTTATTCCCTTTAACCTTTAACTGTACAATGTGGACGGCTTGATTGTAATCATGCATAGTTGTTTCCGCTGACTGGACACCACACAACACAAAGGCTTTTCACTGTACCTCAGTTTACGTGACGATACACTAAACTAATTAGCTTGCTGTAACTTTCAATTCCTGTAATTTTGAACCCAAAATTCTTACATTGCAGAATTCAACTTTTTACCAAATAATTCCTGTTTTTTTTTAACTCCAGTTGAAATGGCTTTTCATAAGCCATTTCCATGTTATAATCAGTTTTTGCCTAAAGCACATTCCAAAATCAGTTCATGGAGTCTTTGCTACCAAAATGAATCTGCCCTGATTTTCCTAAGTCATGGGAGCAGAATTAGGCCATTCTGTCAGGTCAACTCGCCATTTAATCATGGCTGATCTAGCTCCCCCTCAACCCCATTCCCCAGCCTTCTCCCCATAACCCCTGACACAGCTTATTAATCAAGAATCTGCCAATCTTTGCCTTAAAAATATCCATTGAATTGGCCTCCACGCCGTCTGTGGTACCAAATTCTACAGATTTATCTCCCTCAGACTGAAGAAATTCCTCCTCATCTCCTTTCTGAAGGTACTTTGTTTTATTCTGAGGCTCTGGCCTCTGGTCCTGGTGGAAACATCTTCTCTACATCCACTCTATCCAGGCCTTTCACTTTTCGGTAAGTTTCAATGAGGTCCCCCCTCATTCTTCTATTGAAATTGAATTTTTCTTCAATTGTAATACTTACAATCTTTAAAAGAAAGGTTTTGAAAAAATTTATAGCACAGTTCACAAGATTAACTATGGAACAACATTGCTAATTTAATAAGCTGTTACTTCAACGAGACATGTTGTAAGAAGAGGTTGTGCGATGTAATTGCTTTCCGATTTGAGGGCACCGAGATGTTGCAAGTGCTGGTGAGACAGGGTAAGCATTAATTAACACTTACACGATTCACTGCCACACTCCACACGACAGGGTAGTCCTGATCTACACAGCAATAGTTTCCCCAGAAGGCACTGAATTTCCTGTGCGAATAAATTACACAATCTTGTGTGAATAGATCAAGACAAAGCTTTCAGCCACTGATGGATGTTCGGAGTTACAGCATCAAAGAGATTGATGTGTGCTAACGTAACATGGCATATTGTGTATTCCTCTCAGAAACGCGGGTTGAGAGGTTTCTTGGCTCCATACAATCAGGGCAGGCTCTATCTAAAATGGCATCTTGATAATTTACTCTCTTCTTCTTCCCAGCTTCTTCTTCTTTTGTGTGGCCTGCACAGCCTAAAGTTGTTGGACAACTTGTTCCATTTGATCTTCCGTTTGTGCACGTCGAGTTGATTGCATTAGTCGAAACAGGGCGGACCACGTGAAGGTTGCAATCTTCCACCCCTTCTTCCCAGCTATTGTATTGGGACATCGTGTGCTGCTGGAAGATCATCAACTCAGAGAAATACACTCTTAGGCCTGCGCAAAACTTGTTGGTCTCCCAGCAGAGCGAGATGTCTGTCAGGGAATGTTGCCGACTGACCCATTCCAGACGGCAGGAGCACGTGCTGAGGGACGCAATGAAACTCAATGCCAAGGCTCTGTGGGGGATGACCACAGTATAGGGTCTCTCTGCTGCTGGACATTGAGGGGCAGTGGTGGCTCCTTCCAACAATAGAAGGTATATCTCCCCAGGGATATGCGTGGTAAGGGTGCTTGTATAGATATAAATGTTTGCGAAACACGTCATCTGTCCCATAATGCCACCTGTCCATTCCCTCCACAGATGCTGCCTGACCTGCTGGGTTCTTCCTACTCTTTGTGTTTTGCTCAAGGTTCCGCAGTCTGGTCCTGAATCGCTTAGTTTAGTTTAGTTTAGTTTAGAGATACAGCGGTATTTTATTTAATTCACATGTTTAATCGATGATGTTTTATTATTAATGCTTAATGTTTTATGTGTCATTCCTACCTGTCACTGTACATCATGTTGTCACTTGCGGGTGGAGCACCAAGGCAAATTCCTTGTATGTGAATACTTGGCCAATAAACGTATTCATTCATTCATTCAATTTGAACACCTGGCAGAATGACGTTTCATTATCTGAGATTGGAACATATATTTCTTGTATCCTGACAGGCTCTTGCTTTCAAATATGTGTAAATCCTCTACAGGTCAAATTGGTATGAGTCAATCAATCATTGTAATCCCTGTTGATAGCTTCAGGTTCTATCAAATTTGTTGATGGAGGGGCAGGATGGGGCCTGGTAGGTAATATGCGTAGCAAGGAACTACATAAAAAATGGGAGACATAATAAACTGCAGATGCTGGGATCTTGAGCAAAACAAAAAGTGCAGGAGTAACTCAATGGGTCATCAGCATCTATGATAGGCGACATCTCCATCTGCAAAAGGATCCCGATCCACAACGTCGCCTATCCATTCCTTTAAGGAAAGTATGGGCATGGTTAAAGATGCATGTCAGAGTGCCAAAGTGATATTCACGGCAAAGGCGATGGTCAACCAGTGACAAGCCAAGGTCTGGGCACATTCTTTCCCCAGATGTACAATAACTAGGTCGTAGTGGTAAAGGGAAAAGCAAAACAGGCATTGTCGGTTCAAATGCCATCATATTGAGTTGTAAAGGTAAATTCCAAAAGTAGTACTGGAATGAAGCAAAAAGCTATGTATTGAGATTTTGACGGCACTGGGCCTGTACTCGCAGGAGTTTAGGATTATGGGGGGGGGGGGGAGATCTCATTAAAATTTACCGAATAGTGAAATGCCTGGATAGAGTGGATGTGGAGGGGATGTTTCCACTAGAGTCTAGTACCAGATGGCACAGCCACAGGATAAAATAATTATCGAGTGGCACAGTGGCACAATGGTAGATTGGCTGCCTTACAGCCCCAGGGACCCATCTTCAATCCTGACAAGAGTCAGTGGATGCGGTTTACCTGGATTTTCAGATTACCTTTAATAAGGTGCCGCGTGTGAGGCTGCTAAAGAAGATGAGAGCCCATGGTATCAAAGGGCAGATGCTAGCATGGATAGGATGGCAGAACACAAAGAGTGGCAATAAAGGGGGCTTTTTCTGGTTGGCTGCCAGTGACTAGGGGTGTTCTGCAGGGGTCGGTGCTGGGGCCGGAGCTCTTCACATTATACAGTATATTAGTGATTTAGATGAGGGAATTGAAGGCTTTGCGGCCAAGTTTGCAGATGATACAAAGAAAGGTGGAGGGCAGGTATTGTGGAGGAAGCAGGGACTCTGCAAAAGGACTTGGACAGGTTGGGAGAGTGGGCAAAGAAGTGGCAGATGGAATACAGCGTGGCAAAGTGTGCATTTCGTCATGCATTTTGATAGTAGGAATAAAGGCACAGACTATTTTCTAAATGGGGAGAGAATTCAGAAATTGGAGGCGCAAGGGTACTTGGGAGTGCTGGTGCAGGATTCCCAAACAATTAATTTGCAAGTTGAATCAGTTGTAAGGAAGGCGAATACAAAGCATTTATTTCAAGAGTGCTAGAATACAAAATCAGGCATGTAATGCTGAGGCTTTATAAGGCACTGGTCAGACGGACTGGCCTAATTCTCTTCCTAGAACTCATTGACTGACTACAGTGCTGTCTGTATGGAGTTTGTATGTTCTCCCCGTGATCGTGTGGATTTTCTCCAGGTGCTCTGGTTTTCTCCCACATTTCAAAGACGTGCTGGTTTGTAGGTAAATTAACTTCGGTAAGTTGTATAATTGTCCCTCGTGTGTGTAGGTTAGTGAATACGGGGTGATCACTGGTCGGAGCGGAATCAAAGGGCCGAAGGGCCTGTTTCTGCACTGTATCTCTAAAGTAAATTCTAAAGTCTAAACTATGAATGGATATTTTCTTGGGTGGTTTGGGATGCTCTAATAAGAAGACATGAATTTCATCATCTTGCTGCCAGTTATAATTATAATTGACCTGTCACTTGAGATCACTGAGCTATTTGTATTTCGAATTTCAGTTTCAGAAGGAAATTTCAGAAGGAAAGCAAGGGTGCTGTTGTAATTCAGGCTTCCAATTATAATTCAGACTTCCAGTATTCTAAAAAAGACACAAAGTGCTGGAGTAATTCACCGGGTCTCTGGGGGACATGGGTAGGTGATGTTTCACGTCAGGATCCTTCTTCAGGTAGGGGTTTGGAGGGAAGAAAGCTAAGTGTAGCGGCAGTTGTTTGCAACGTCTCAAAGTTCAACCTTCAATTAGCCACTAATTTGTTGGAGAAGTTTCGAAAAGTAGTCTCGCGCACACCACGACAGTTTTGAGACAGCAATGATGATTCTTCCCAACTTAGTCTCTGATTAATAGCTTCTTGATTGGAGTAATGCAAAACAATGAAATAACTCATCACTTTCTGTTCTTAATCGTCGTCCCAATCATGCTTGTGGACATGATAACAATGTCGTAGACATGGTAGAAAACTGTTTCCACTCATGTCTTCGACATCAAAACTGAAACTAATCATCTGAGCGTCTGCGCCAGAATCCTCCAGCCAAAAACATGCCCCAGACTACGTATAAAATCCCACCCACACTAACACAGGCAGTTAATAATTAAAGGTAACTAGACATGACTATAATAAACTTACTTAAGCTTAGTGGCTCCAACACTAGGAGGGAGGAGGGGCAGAATGGAGCCTGGTAAGTAATGTGCATAGGAAGGAACTGCAGATGCTGGATTACACCAAAGATAATACACAAAATGCTGGAGTAACTCAGTGGGTCTGGCAGCATCTCTGGAGAAAAGGAATAGGTGACATTTCAAGTCGGAACTCACCTGTCTGAAGAAGGGCACTGACCCGAAATGTCATCTATTCTTTTTCTCCAGAGATGTGACTATCTTCTGGGTAGTAATAGGTGGATACAAGTAAGGGGGCTTTTTGATAGGCAGATAGTTGGACAAAGGCCATAGATGAAAAGACAGAAGGTGTGAGAGAAAGGGTTTGAAGAGTTGCAAATTGTGAAGCTAGAGGAAG
Organism: Raja brachyura; assembly: GCA_963514005.1. The sequence continues at coordinate 64,238,502 of OY740786.1, forward strand.
GAATGTAGGTGGAAGAGGGAAAAAATAGATGCAAGTCCAGGTGGGGGAAAGTATGGGGGTAATGGGGGCAGAAAGGAGAGGCGGGGGGGGGGGGGGGGGGGGGTCTGTAGTTACCTAAAATTGGTGACTTAAGTTAATACCGTTAGGCTGTAAGGTACCTGAGCAGAATATGAGGTATTGTTCCTCCAGCACTTCCAGTATTCTACTAACATTACATAGAAAAACTGGCTTTGCAGATAAGTTTATGAGCCAAACCTGTACTTAATTCTCCAAGTTAATAAATCGCATGGTGGATGTTGTTATCCTTAAGTTATAAATACTGCACTGCTAACATTTAACTCAGATTTCTCAAGCAAAAATGTGAAAGGCTTACATTTATAAAATCATCTTTCATGTGCCTTTCTATATTTCCAACCCTGTAAAGTAAGTTAAGTAGTTTGACGTGTAATCATTGTGAAATTGCTGCAGCAGAGTTTAATTTGCCCACTCCCACAAACAGCGATTTGTCACAGAGTCATAGATGCTGGAAGCAGGTCATCCAGCCCAACTTGCCCACACCAACCAACATGCCCCATCTACACTAGTCCCACCTGCCTGTGTTCGGCCCATATCTCTCTAAACCTATCCTATCCATGTACCTGTCCATCTTTTTCTTAAACGTTGCAATAGTACCTGCCTTAACTACCTCCTCCGGCAGCTCGTTCCGTACACCCACCACCTTTTGTATGAAAAATCTACCCCTCAGGTTCCTATTAAATCTTTCCCCACTTATCTTAAACCTACAGTGGCTTGCCAAAGTATTCATACCCCTTGAATTTTTCCACATTTTGTCACGTTACAACCACATACGTAAATGTATTTTTGGGGGATTTTATGTGATAGACCAAGACAAAGTGGTGCATAATTGTGAAGTGGAAGGAAAATAATACATGGTTTCCAAATTTTATTACAAATACAAAACTGAAAAGTGTGGCGTGCAAAAGCATTCAGCCCCCCTGAGTCAATACTTTGTAGAACCACCTTTCGCTGCAATTACAGCTGCAAGACTTTTGGGGTATGTATCTACCAGCTTTGCACATCTAGAGACTGAAATTTTTACCCATTCTTCTTTGCAAAATAGCTCAAGCTCAGTCTGATTGGATGGAGAGTGTCTGTGAACAGCAATTTTCAAGTCTTGCCAGAGATTCTCAATTGGATTAGGTCTGGACTGACTGGGCCATTCTAACACATGAATATGCTTTGATCTAAACCATTCCATTTTAGCTCTAGCTGTATGTTTAGGGTCGTGGTCCTGCTGGAAGGTGAACCTCCTCCACCTTCCTCCACATGTTTGCTGTGTCCCCCACATGGCTTGTGGCAAACTGCAAACGGGACTTCTTATGGCTTTGTTTCAACAATGGCTTTCTTCTTGCCACTCCTCCATAAAGGCCCGATTTATGGAGTGCACGACTAATAGTTGTCCTGTGGATAGATTCTCCCACCTGAGCTGTGGATCTCTGCAGCTCCTCCAGAGTTACCATGGGCCTCTTGGCTGCTTCTCTGATCAATGCTCTCCTTGCCCGACCTGTCAGTTTAGGTGGACGGCCATGTCTTGGTAGGTTTGCAGTTGTGCCATACTCTTTCCATTTTCGGATGATGGATTGAACAGTGCTCCGTGAGATGTTCAAAGCTTGGGATATTTTTTTATAACCTAACCCTGCTTTAAACCTCTCCACAACTTTATCCCTGACCTGTCTGGTGTGTTCCTTGGGCTTCATGATGCTGTTTGTTCACTAATGTTCTCTAACAAACCTCTGCGGCCTTCACAGAAATGCTGTATTTATACTGAGATTAGATTACACACACGTGGACTCTATTTACTAATTAGGTGACTTCTGAAGGCAACTGGTTGCACTGGATTTTATTTAGGGGTATCAGTGTAAAGGGGGCTGAATACTTTTGCACGCCACACTTTTCAGTTTTTTATTTGTAAAAAAATTTGAAAACCATGTATCATTTTCCTTCCACTTCACAATTATGCGCCACTTTGTGTTGGTCTATCACAAAAAATCCCAATAAAATACATTTACGTTTGTGGTTGTAACGTGACAAAATGTGGAGAAGTTCAAGGGGTATGAATACTTTTGCAAGCCACTGTATGTCCTCTGGATCTCGATTCCCCTACTCTGGGAAAGAGACGGCATTTACCCAATCTATTCCTCACATGATTTTGTACATCTCTATAAGATCACCCCTCATCCTCAAGCACTCCACGGAATAGAGTCCTATCCTGCTCAACCTCTCTCTATAGCTCAGGCGCTTGTGTCCCGGTAACATGCAAATTTGATTGACAATAGTTAGTGGCCAGGACACTGGGAATATTCCTCTTCACCCATTCTCCTTCAAAATAGTGAGACGCATCTTTAGCGCCTGTCTGAGAGGGCAGTGTTTAAGTCGCTGTTTAATCTTTGACGCCAACAGCTTAATGTTTTATGATAGATAGTGAAGCAATTCCTCAGTGTTCCTCTGGCATTGTCAAGCAAGATTTTCTGCTGCAATTTCTGAGGTTAAGATTCAAACTCACAACTTCACACTCAGGAGAGACAACTAAGTAAAATTTACCACAGGTGCTGTTTGTGCGGAGTTCGTGCATTCTCCCTGTGACCACGTGGGTTTCCTCCAGGTGCTCTGGTTTTCTCCCACATCCCAAAGATGTGCAGATTTGTTGGTTAATTGTTTTTTGTAAATTGTTCCTAACGTGTAAGAATGATAGTGTGTATGGGCGGTCGATGGTCAACATGGACTTGGTGGGCCAAAGGGCCTGTTTCCTCTGTATCTCTAAACTAAACTAAAATGGAGGGCAAGGAACAGGGGCCCCGAAAGTGGAAGAGTGGAGTCCCAGCCAACTTTGTGTGCGGTTCTGTGTGGCCTGCTGTGGGTTAACATTCTCATGTTGTATTCTTGCTCTCTTCAACTATTTTCAGAAAGCTATCAAATAGATGAAAGGACATAAGGCGTGGGGTAACTCAACAGGTCAGGCAGCATGTCTGGAGAACATGGATATGTGATCAAATAGCTAATTTTGCTCACAGCTCGTCACCATGGTAACCCGGGCCACTGACAATGAGAGATATTCCCTTTTTTGTATCCATTCCACCTCTCTGCAACTTAAAACTAACATTTACTCTCTTTTCAAATGCTGAGGAACCTGAAGCATTTTGCTTTTTTTTTCCACGGCTGACTTGCTGAATATTTCCAGCATTTTTTGTTTTATTCCCGCACTTCAAGAGTCAAGAGAGTCAAGAGTGTTTTATTGGCCTATATACCGAAACGGAACAATGACAGTCTTACTTGCAACAGTACACCAAGTTTGTAAACACAGCACTCAATAGATAATATAATAAGCAAACAAAAAAAAAGTTAAATAGATGAAAAAACCCAATACAGTACAAAAAAACAAAACACAGCTTGAAATCCCTTAATGCCAATTATTTTATTCAGACAGTACAGACTTGACGAGCCAAATGGCCCACTCTATTTCTCTGTTCTATTTCTTTATTTCTTAGAGTCTTATCCAATCTTCCATTCATAGAGTCATAGACTCTGGGCAGTGGGCAGGTGCTATAGACCTGCACGGGAAGGTAGACGCTCCCGCCCCCACAAGTCTCGGGCAGATGGGGCTTGTCAGCCTGGGAAGGCAGTCCATCTAGGAGAGGGAAAACTCTGATTTAAAACCTCCACTGCCTTGTGACCATATCCAGTCATGGAAAAGGCTCCAGGGGTAAACCACAAGAAAATCCGGAGTCGGAGCCCCTGAGGCAGTTCGTTGTTGTCTACAACATCGCTCTGGCAGCTCCTGCGAGGGCGCTGGTGCCAAACTATAACGGCCCTGCTGTTCCTTTGGATCGATCAGCGACATGGAGAGGGGGGACGTGCTACATTGGCAACAGCCTGTCCTCCATTTGACATCGCCCAGGCTTGCATCCGACCAGGATGCTTCACCTATGGTCAGATTCATCCATGTACCTGTATAAACATTCCTTAAACATTGTGATAGTACCTGCATCAACTACCTCCTCCATCAGCTCGTTCCATACACTCACCACCCTTTGTGTAAAAAAGTTGCTCCAGATTTATTTTAAGTCTTTTCCCCCTCACCTTAAACCTATGCTGTATCTCTAAACTAAATACTATTCAGAACATGGGTTTAATGTTTTTTTATCATTTCCTTACAGCCCAATCTAGTTGCCTTGTCTCATTCTCATCCACATTAAAATTTGGTAACCTTTCCCTTGTTATAGTCTGTTTTCATGTTTCATGTTGGATTATTGCGAAATTCCTCTTTCGTATTTCTAATTGCTATCTTGATGTTCCTTTGCTGAATTCTAGATTTCCCACTCCTCAGGCTTACTGTTCTTTTCAGCAATGGTATAAATCTTATCCTTTGATCTAATATTCCTTTTAAGTTTCCATTTATTAGACGGCTTCATCAATTTTCTTGTCAGGTTGTTTTGCCTTCAAAGGGTAAAGGGATATATATTTGTTATCAATTATTTATTAATCCCTTAAATGCCTTAATTGATTGATTGAAAGATGCAGCATGCAAAGGCCCGTCGGCCCACCACGTCCGTTATCCCACTTTCTCATCCACCTTACACCCTCGGGGCCATTTGATGAGGCCAATTAACCTACAAACCGTCATGTCTGTGATGCAGGAGGGAACTGGAGCACCCAGAAGAAACCAACGTGGTCACAGGGAGAACGTGCAAACTCCACACAGACAGCACCCGAGATAAGGATCAAATCTGGGACTGTGGTGCTGTGAGGCTGCAGATTTACTAGCTGCGGCACTGTGTGCTACCTTCGTGAAAATGTTAGGGCAAGAGTCTGGGCAAGGAGGCTTACAAATTTACAAATTCATGGACCACACCTCCACAGTGGGCTGGATATCAAATAATGACCAGATGGAGTACAGGAAGCAGATTGAGAACCTCGTGACCTGGTGTCAAGACAACAACCTTTCTCGCAATTCAGTGAAGTCACTGACAATAGTTTTTTTTAAACAAATTCAAACTTATTGCATCAATGAATGTCAATTCCTGAGATAGGAATTGAACTTATGTCTTTAGAACTACAGTTGCTAGCCCTGTAACATTACCACAACATTGAGGGTAGTACACATCAGAACAGGCTGAACCATTGTTGTGAATTACCTGGCTTTTAACATTGATAGTTCAAAAACCAACAGAAATTGAGCTATTGATAAAAAAGAAAAATACATGCTTTACTCAAAAAAGGTGCAAATTCGATGATTTACTATTTGTCCTTTCTTGATTAGTGATAACCATTACTGAATTTGAATTCATTCATCATCTATGAGAATAAATGATTCTCTGTACAATCTGATGCTTCACTGACAAACGTCAAGAGCTGTTTTATATATTTTTTCCTTTTACCTTTCTATCTCAAAAGTCAAAACCAAACACCATTACAAATGCACAAGCACTGGAGCAGGTTTGCTAAAAATATATTTTAAATAACAATCGTTGGAGGTTCTTTAGGGTCATAGAGCTATCCAGCAAGGAAACGGGCCCTTCAGCCAACTCTGTCCATGCCACCCTAGTAGGCATTCTGGACTAGTCCCATTTGCCTTCAATTGGCCCATATTCCTCCACCGATCTGTCCAACTAGGGTGGCACAGCAGTAGAGTTGCTGCTTTCTGGTGCCTGAGACCCGGATTCGATCCTGTAATGTAAGGGTTAAACTGCCAATTTCAGCTAAAATGTGAAATGGAGTTATCAGCTAAGTTAGCAGCCCTACATTCAACATTCTATAGCCTCTCGAAAACAAGTTTCCAGACGCGTTATGTCCTCGCACCTGTGATCATTGCCTGGAAACGCAGTCTTCAAGGCCAATCTATGGGAAAGTGTAACGTTGGCAAACACAACACAACAGCAATAGTTGGATAGATCACCTGCGCACCCTGCCGCTCATAGCGCAGAAACGTTGCAGAGAAGGGGGGCTTATGATCGGCTCGGGGAGGGGGCGGTGGCGCGGTCTGCTGTGATAAGAAATGCCATAATGATTGGTGTTGGGCGCCCTTTCAGTGAGAGGACCTCAGCTTTGAACAGTGTCGCAAACAGTGCCAGGTGATCTTGAGTAGAAACATCCTGCGGCATGCTCTGCTATGCACTCGGGTTTTGTGAGTGCTTTCAGGGATATCCAGGGATACGTGAGTGTGTGTGCCTATTTAGGAGTGTGATCAATTACTGAGTAACTCAAAGCTGTTATCTGAATCCAGTGATTTATCGAACACAACAGATCCTAACTACATACAACAGTCAAGGGTGTTTTATTCTCATATACCCATATAGAACAATGAAAGTGGAGTTTGCATGTTCTCCCTTGACCATGCGGGTTCCCTCCAGGTGCTCCAGTTTCCTCCCATATCCCAAAGACATGCAGGTTTGCAGGTTAATTGGCCTCTAGTGTGAACAATGTTGACTGTCAAAGGACCTGTTCCCATCTCTAAACTAAAATCTATGTTAGTAAATGCATTATTATGAACATAATAATTCCAAGGAGAGTCAAATTCTTGAACAACCTTCACCCTATCAAGAGAAACATCGAGGCACATGCACTATTCAGACAGGTGTTGATTTACAATTAAGTGCAAGTAAATGCAATCATCTTTATTTGATTTTATTAAACATTTAGACCATGGGCCGTACATCCAAAATGGGTCTAGATTTTATCTTTTGTGACCCATCTCTGGTATCTACTTGCAATTTGGCACAGATTTAGATTAAAAAATCATTGAGAAGGAATTCATAACTCATCAGTGCAAAAAGTTGCACACTAATTAATTAAGCTACCTAATAGATCTATCTGTACTGATGTAAAAGCTCAGTGGTATCAAAGAAAATAATATTCATGACAAAGTTAATATGTCAAGGAACCATTTACTCTTCATCTGAATCTTCTTCATCAGATTCCAACTTTTTTGTAGTAGGAGAGATTCTGCAGTCACACACTTACATAATTCAGTACATGGCACACCATGCTGTTGACATGAGCACCTTCCTTTCCCTGTATTTGACTTCTCACAGCTAGTTTTCGTGCATGAACAGTAGGTTAGTTCTAGCAAGGTGCTTGGGGTTGGAGGCAGATCACCCCAGTCAATGTCCAATCCACCAACTACAACTTTCCACCCATGTCCCTTTGGACTGGGAATTTGTGGGAACTGTTCCAGACATTTTCAATGTACAGTAGCCTGGTAATTTGCTCTCAGGACATGCTTTTTGAGAGAGACTGCGATGGGTGGAAGACGTGCTTCTGATTTTGTTAGTATAAGGAACAGGTTGTACCTAGCTTCATCTACTTTCTCACAGCCCTGCCCATACAACTTGCAAACAAATTTCTCTGCACCTTTCACCAATTCATCACTGACTGTGAATGAGCTTCCCATTTCATGAAAGGTGGCCTGGGTACCTGTGTCACTTGCAAGCAACTCAAAGGCTTTGATTTGGATTTTCCATGAAAAGAGCTAACTGAATCGTTGCCTGTGAAACAGTGCAAAGATATCAAAGCTTCGCTGACAGCTGGTCCCAGATGTGAGCTAATCTTTGATACTCAAATTCCTTCCACTGTTGCCTCTTCCAGTGTGGAATAATAAGTATGCTCCAATGTGTTCAGACACAGCGACTCCAATCACAAAAACACCTGTGCTAGGACTCCTGATTAGGATTGGGTATCTAGCTGTATCCGTTGAAGTTGATGGTTGATGACTAACAGCCTACTGACAATGAAGGAAAAGACAAGTGTCTGCTTCTTCATGGTTACACTCCAGTTCTGGTACCAAGCGAGCATTCATTGGCCCATTGTCATCTGTAAACTCGTGACACTCCCCATCATGAGCAACAAGCACTGTTACATTTTTCAGGCATGCAGATGGTTTGTTCTGCCCAGTCTGAAAAAGAAACCTGATCAGCTCTGCTTTGTTGTCACCACATGTAACAAATATCTTCCATTGGTGACGTACTGGCAGAATGTCAACTTGTGGAGATGGTTGTACTTGCGATTCGATGTAATGCAGCAAGGATGATTTCGCTGTTTTGTTAAGTGACCCGTCTAGATGTGCAAGAGGGCCCAAGTTGTATGTCAATATGGATATCGATGTTACATACATTAGCAATGATCACGTCTGTGGAACAGATTTCTGTCAGCCTTTAACACCACTTCCTTTCCCTTGATTTTAGACTGAGTTGCCTTATTTATTGACTGGAAAGTCTTCGTTTTTTCCTTCTTTAGCGGCATGAACATATTTTCACTGCCCTGGAGACGATCTTTGGAGTATGTGAAGAAAGCTGCATCTCTCTTCTCCCTCGCAATGATGTAACCCTCAGTTACATCCTTGGCTGTAACACAACCAGATGCTATGTAGACTATTTTTTCATGGATGTCTTCGAATGGATTAATCATTGCCTCAAGGACAGATATCACCTTGCAGACATCCTCTTCATCTCTCTGTATTCGCGACTCCTGCAAGTCCTTGCGATCCCTTGTCATCTGGTCTTTTCATGCCATTTCTTCACATCTTATGGAAATAGTGGCTCTTTCTGGCTGGGACAAAATCCGTTTTGCGAGTTGTGAATCCCACTATGCCTCCTTTTGTTTTCGTGTTTTGGTTGCAGGTCTGCTCCATGGCTTGATCACAGGCTACTTGTGAAAATCCACAATCAGCCTGCCTCTGTACAGCAAAGTGGCCTTTCATGAACTCTTGGTGGACAGCAGGATGAGATGATGGGAGGTCATATATTTCAAGCCAGTAGGCTGACAGGGAACGGGCATAGTTCATGTGATCATAGGCAAATAACCATGGAAGAAATGACCTGACAGCTGAGAGCTGCAAGTTCCACTTCCCTTCTCTGGTTGCTCTGAGAAACAGTAGCATCACTTCTACCATCTCAGTGTAAGAAGACCATACATTGAATGTTGGATTCTTCCCCCGACTGTTGACAAACTTATCATGCATTGTAGTCATCTTGTGAAATTCATCTGACAACACAAGTTCTGTGAAAGCCTCTTCCGGAAAGAATCTTCCGTCACACTAGCATCAGACTAAATACTTTCCGCCATGATCCCAGTGGGCGCCCTGCCTAGCTAGCCTGAAACAAAGCACGTGATTGGTCAATTGCCGTCCGACTCAATGTCAAACATTGAACCATTGAGGGTAAATGCACAAAATCTTTTACACCAGGTAAGGGAATCAAGAACCAGAGGACATAGGTTTAATAGGCCTGCCCCACTTAGGCAACTTTTCAGCGGACTGCCGGCGACTGTGAAGTTCGCGGCAGTCGCCTGAAAAACCGGGAACTGGAACGGTGACTGTCAGACTGGAACACACACACACACACACACACACACACACACACACACACACACACACACACACACACACACACACACACACACACACACACACACACACACACACACACACTCACACACACAAACACATTGCAAAGGCGGGGGCCAGGGAAAGCGGGGGAGCGCTGTCTGAAATTCACACGGTACAAAGCCAAGGTGATACAGACACACACCGCAATGAGGAAGGTTAAGACGGCTAGCACAGTGTACGGTAAAGTCCTTTAAAAGAGGGGGAAGGGGGGGAGGGGAGAAGGGGGGGGAAGAAGGAGGGAGAAAGAGTGGAGACACTTTTAAGAAGCCGGACAACTTTTAATAAACCAGAGATACACAGCTGTGAAGTTTGGTGGGCATTTAACATTACCGGTCAGTTATCCTTGGTTCTGAAAACTCCTGCTTACGTTTTCTTTCCCCAATGAGCCAATGAAAATGCCCGGTCAGCAAAGGCAATTAACTAAAACTACCTACGGCTACCTCGACAACCGATAACTACATGGCGACCCCACTACAACTGCACCTACGACTACAGGGTTATCGATGTTCTCCATGGTGACCTGTTGAAACATTTGCGGCGACCATACTGAGGCCGCGACTAGTTCCCAGAATGCGGGAACTCCTCGTGACCATGAAGGAGACTCATCAGAGACCACCAGTGAACATGTGGCGACAATGTGGCGAGCGCAGAATCTCCTGCACTCGCCTAAAAAGTCGTCGAAGTGAGACAGGCCCTTAAGATGAGACGTGAAACGTTTAATAGGAACCTGATGGGCAATGTTTTCACACAAAGGGTGGTGGGTATATGGAGCTGCCAGAGGAGGTAGACACAAAAAGCTGGAATAACTCAGCGGGTCAGGAGGCATCTCTGGATAAGAAAGGTTTAGAAGAATATGGGCCAAATGGAGATAGATGGGCCTAGTGTAGATGGGACATCTAGTTCTGCATGGGCAAGTTGTGCCGAAGAGCCTGTTTCCATGCTGTATGACTCTGATTTGTTGAGAAATTCATTTACAGTGCTATTCATCGCAATTTCAGCTTTAGACAATAGACAATAGACAAAAGGTGCAGAAGTAGGCCATTCGGCCCTTCGGGCCAGCACTGCCATTCACTGTGATAACGGCTGATCATCCACACTCATTACCCCGTTCCTGCCTTTTCCCCATATCCCCCAACTCAGCTATCTTTAAGGGCTCTATCCAACTCTCGCTTGATAGCATACTGAGAATTGGCCTCCACTGCCTTCTGAGGCAGAGAATTCCACAGATTCACAACTCTCTGGGTGAAAAGGTTTTTCCTCATCTCTGTTTTAAATGGCTTACCCCTTATTCTTAAACTACGGCCCCTGGTTCTGGTCTCCCTCAACATCGAGAACATGTTTCCTGCGTCTAGCGTGTCAAAACCCTTAATAATATTACATGTTTCAATAAAATCCCCTTTCATCCTAAATTCCAGAGTATACAAGCCCAGCCACTCCATTCTATCAATATATGACAGTCCTGCCATTCCGGGAATTAACCTCGTGAACCTACACTGCACTCCCTCAATAGCAAGAATGTTCTTCCTCAAATTTGGAGATCAAAACTGCACACAATACTCCAGGTGTGGTCTCACTAGGTCCCCTGTACAACTGCAAAAGGACCTCTTTGCTCCTATACTCAACTCCACTTGTTATGAGGGCCAACATGCCATTCGCTTTCTTCACTGCCTGCTGTACCTGCATGCTTACTTCCTCTTTTCCCAACGATACCATTCAGATATTTTAAATACTTTAAATGTTTTTTATTGGCTAATTACATTGATGGAAGGAAGACTTTTCCAGCAATGGAACCTCATTCAGGAGTAATTTATAGGCTGTGTATTGCAATTAGGTGCATGTCCTTACTAAATGTACAATAAAACAAATGCTAGCTTTGGAAAAGCACCAAGTCAATTATTTACAACGTGTTCAAAATTCATTAAGGTCAGTTGCAGACTGGAGTCTATTTGATATATAAATAGGAATTACTTGCACTATAGATAAATAATGTAAACTAATTGAAGCTGCCTGTAAATAATTGTAATATACTGTGCTAAATATGGTTCAACAGTAATTTACACGTCTCCCATAGTGCACGGCCAAAGATACTCAAAGAAATTGAATTTCTAAATGTCTTAATTTAATTTACTATTGTAAAATGCAGATACATAGTTCAAGCACGTTACAGATTCCACAATAACCAGACAACAGTGATATGGTTTCGTTTAGAGATGCACAGTGCAAAGAGGCCTTTTGCCATGCGGAGTTCACGTTGGCCAACGATCACCTGCACACTTGTTCTATTATGCCACATTTGCATCTTACACACGGGGGGGGGGGGGGCGGGGGGCAATTTACAGAGGGCCAATTCACCTTCAAACCTGCACATCTTGGGGAGGAATCCAGAGCATCCAGAGAAAACCCGTAGTCAGAATTGAACCAAGGTCTCTGGCACTGTGAGGCAGCAATTCTACTGCTTCACCACTGTACTGCCCCTAGTGGTATAACCAAGCAGATAGAAAAGGTGGACACCTTGCAAGTGTCTCCCATGGCCACAGATTGATTATTAACTTACTTCTGATTTCTAAGAAACAGAGAGTAATTGAGTTTTGCGGAACCCCCTTATGGAAAGGTTAAACGACACAGCATAGAAACTGGCCCTTTGGCCAACCAGGTCCACAGCAACAGAGCGGCACAGAGGCACAGCGGTAGAGTTGCTGCCTTACAACGCCAGAGGCCCAGGTTCAATCCTGACTACGGGTGCTGTCTGTACGAAGTTTGTTCGTTCTCACTGTGACTGCGTGGGTTTTCTCCGATTGCTCCGGTATCCTCCTCAACTCCAAAGGTGTAAAGGCTTGGTTTTGGTAATTTGTTCATTGTAAAATTGTCCCCGGTGTGTAGGATAGTGCTCGTGGATGGGATAATCGCTGGTCGGCACAGATTCGGTGGGCCGAAGGGCCTGTTTCCACCCTGTATGACAAAACTAAATAAACTAAATCATCAATTGAAAATTTGAGAGCATGGAAACAGGCCCTTCGGCACTGACCATCAATTGCCCATTCACAGTAGTTTTATATTATCCCACTTTCTCATCCAGTCGCTTCCCACCCATCCCTTTGCCTCCACTGATGGTTTGACCTGCTGAGTTCTTCCAGCATTTTGTTTTTTGCTTCAGCTCTTTATCACATCCCCTACATTTAAGACTTGATGCCAGCTGCCAGCACTGCAGCAGTCTCAGTAAATTACCAGGGTCTGAACCTGATTAAAACAACGCCAAGGTCCAAATCAATTAGGCCTTGAAGCTACCATTACCAGAGCAAGAACTCTTCCACTGTAATATGTACCAGAGATTTATCATTTTTGTCATGATTTGGATAACTTCAAGTGAATTAATTTGGACAATTCCCAAAATGAGATGCAGACACAAGCACAATTTGGTTGCTGTACTTATGAGAGGTGTAAAGGAGGATTTTAACAGTTCATATCCCGATATAGCTGTTTCTAATACTGTATAGTCACGATAGAAGCTGTCTCCGGGTCTTCCACAGTGTTAATTCGATATTGCTTTTTGATCGACAAAGACAAAGCATGGAAACAGACCCTTCGGCCACTAGTCCATGCTGGCCATCGATCAACTGTTCACATTAGTTCTATGGTCCCACTTTTTCATCCACTCCCTACACACTGGGGGCAATTTACAGAGCACCAATTAAACTACAATCCCGCATGTCCTTGGGATGTGGGAGGAAATTGGAGGAAACACACGCGGTCCTAGGGAGAACGTGCAAACTCCACACATTGAATCTGGATCTCAGGTGCTGTGAGGCTGTGGTTCTACCAGCTGTGCTGCTGTGCTTCCCACTGTATTTCCACACATCCTATCCACCAGAAAATAGTGACGGAGTGAAAGCACTGTTGGTAGCGCTGCTGCCTCGTAGTGCCAGAGATCCAGGTTCGATACTGACTTTGGATGTTGTCTGTGTGTGGGGAGTGGTTGAGAAAGTGGGATAACATAGAACCAGCGCGAACGGTGATAAATGGTTGGCGTGGTCTCACTGGGCCGAAGGGCCTGTTTCCATGTGGTAGTAGGACCCTTCGGTCATGACTGACTATGGGTGATGCATCCTAATTTGCAGGTGATGTGTGGTCAGATGCAAGACTGGGCGAAGACATATGGAGGACAGGCTGTTGCCCATGCAGCATGTACATCCTCTCCATGTCGCTGATCGATCCAAAGGAACAGCAAGGCCGTTACAGTTTGGCACTAGCGCTGTCGCAGGAGCTGCCAGAGCGAGTTTGTCGACAACGACGAACTGCCTTAGGGGCTCTGACTCCGGATTTTCTTTTTTTTTATATACTTTGTTTTATTAGAAGTAATCTATTTACAATAATGTAAACAGCTTTACAAACCTCAACTTAATTACACATTTTTTAAATAACCCATTAACAGTTATCATCTATTTTTTTGGAAATAAAGAAAAGAATAGAATAGTTTTAAATCAATAAGAAAGTGATTAAATAATAATTTGATTATATAGAAAAGAAGAAGAAAATAGAGCAAGGAAAAAAGATTATAGATTAACCAAATAGATTAACAATATAGATTATAGATTGACTCCGGATTTTCTTGAGGTTTACTCCAGGAGTCTCCCAGATGGACTGCCTTCCCAGGCTGACGAGCCCCATCTGCCCGAGACTCGTGGGGGCGGGAGCGTCTACCTTCCCGTGCAGGTCTATAGCATCTGCCCACTGCCCACTTCCATGTGGTATCGCTAAAGTATATTAAACTGAAAACTAAGATAAAAACTAAACTAAAGTAAAAACTAAACTAAACTAAAAATGGAACTAAAGTAAAAACAAAACAAAAAACTGAACGAGAAACTTAACTAGAAACTTAACAAAACACCATATTTCAGAAGGAGCACATGTTCCTTGAAGGGATAAATATCCGTTTAATTTGTACTTGCTTACTACACAGAGTGCATGGATGAGATCCCTCACCGACAAGAGGAAGCTTCTTCCTTTGGCTCTGCTCTGCTCTGGCGCCTGTTAAAAATACGCTTGTGTCAAACTGTTGCAGCCTGTAAACAGGATTGAGCATAGCTGTTGGACAGATCTGGGCAGTTCTGCCAGATTCCATATTTAATGTTGAATTGAAAGAGAGTTCATCCCAGCCATTCTTCATGGGAGTGTGTCACTGTAAATCAGTTTCTGCAGGGCTTACAAGGCGAAGGCTGCAGAAGAATAGCCTGCAATGAACAAGCAATTAATCAATCCAGGGATTGTTTCATCAGAGCTGAAGAGGGCTGATTTTTCATTTCTGTAACCATCAGCTGTGGAAGGAGGTGTGATTGAAATCAGAGGGGATGCCTGAAAGAGCAAAATGATTGCTTTCAAGCAATGCAAAATGCCTGAAATAGCCAATGTGTGGAGTAACAGCAGGATCGACAGCATCTCTGGAGAGAAGGAATGGGTGACGTTTCGGGTCAAGACCCTTCTTCAGACCCAACACGTCACCCATTCCTTCTCTCCAGAGATGCTGCCTATCCCGCTGAGTAACTCCAGCATTTTGTGTTAACATATTGGCTATTTCAGGCATTTTGCATTGCCTGAGTTACTCCAGCATTTTGTGTCTATCTTCAGTATAAACCAGCATCTTCAGTACTTTCCTAAACAATGTGTTCACACGCCATCTTTGCAATTGGTGTTTGTGGTAATGAAAAATGCTAAATGTCATTAGTCCAATATAGGCAACTCATCGGGATGGACGGCACGCTGGCACAGCGATAGAGTTGCTACCTCACAGCGCTAGATACCCAGGTTCAATCCTGTCTATGGGTGCTGTCTGTATGGAGTTTGTATGTTCTCCCTGTGACTGTGTGGGGTTTCTCCAGGTGCTCTGGTTTTCTTCCACGCTCCAACGATGGGCGGGTTTGTAGGTTAATTGGCAGAGCTTCTAGCCGCGGGCGCGATGCTGACTTTAACATCGCGGTGGCCTGGGATCTTTTGCCGAGGATCACCAGTGTTGGAGCTGTGGGCTGTGGACTTCGGAAGCCGCGGTGTCCGGTAAGAAGTGGCTGATTTGGAAAATCCAAGCCGTGAGTGCGTTCCGATCCATACCGACGCCGGCGTTTCGATCATCCTGGCGAGATGGCCTGTACTTCGGGCCGTCCGTAGCGGCGACTGCGGAGGGTTCAAAGGCCCCGACCACGGGTGAACATAGAGGAAGATAACTGAACTTTATTGCCTTACATTACAGTGAGGAACGTTGATTCCACTGTGGTGGATGGTTATGTTAAATTCAGTTGTGTAATCTTTTAATTCGTATAGCTGTATGGTAACTCAAATTTCACTGTACCAATTGGTGCATGTGACAATAAATATGAACTTGAACCTCTGTAAATTGTTCCCAGTGTGTAGGAGATAATAGTGTACAGATGATCATGGTCGGTGTGGACTCGGTAGGACGAAGGGCCTGTCAACATGCTATATCTCTAAACTAAACTATTGGTGTTTGTGGTGATGCCAAATGATTAAAATGTCATTAGTCCAACAGAGATAGCTCACTGGGATGGGTAGTGACACAGTATGTAATAGGGATTGAATTTTGTCTATTACAAAATAAAACAAGTCAAATTTTTCTTAACCTTCCTTGTAAATCAGCAACCTTGGTACCCTCGTTATCTGTGTTGCAATTCGGTCACTGCATTCAAGCACAATAACATCTCTTTGAAAACTTAGTGAATGCAGTTATTTTATTCAGGTGGATTCTGACAAGCACTTTTCACCTCTGGCAACATGGTGGCGCAAACGGTAGAGTTTCTACCTTACAGCCCTGGGTTTGATCCTGACTACAGATGTTGTCTGTACGGAGTTTGTACGTTCTCCCCATGACCTGCGTGGGTTTTCTCCGGGAGCACTGGTTTCCTCCCACACTTCAGACCTGTAGGTTTGTGGGCTAATTGGCTTGGTAAAATTGTAAATTGTCCCTAGTGTATGTAGGATAGTGAAGTGTATTGGGCGATTGCTGGACACGATGGGCCGAAGGGCCTGATTCACTAAACTAAACCTGGTTTTGAGATGGTTGTAAGGCAGCAACTCTACCGCTGCGCCACTGTGGTCTCCATGTGCTCTGTGATGGTGTACTAATATGATTGCTGTTATTTAGAACATTGTGGTTTAGATTTGCAACCGCTTCAGCCAATGTGGTTAACAGGAAGGAGTTATGTTTGTGGCTCCTCTTTATTTTCTGGCTTAGTTGCTGAATGCACTCACATGCATTTGCTCTGCATCAAAATGCTAACGAACGTTCAACTGATCAGTCAGCTCCTTTGTTAAGCAGTAGGAGTTTAAAAAGCATCAGTCATATCACAGCCAGTGTAAAAACAGAAGGTGTTTAAGACTACTCTACCTTCGGGCAATGGCATTAATACAACTTGTCAGAATACTGGGCACCACCTACACAGCAAATCCATTTATTATTTAAGCTGCTGTTTTATGCATTATTAATCATGTATCGTCATTACATCAATTATTGGAGCACGTGGAGCAGTTTTCAACTCTGGGGCACACGGTGTTGCAGCGGTAGAGTTGATGTTTCGAACGCCGGAGACCGGGGTTCGACCCTGACCACGGGTGATGTCTTTACGGAGTTTGTACGTTCTCCCTGTGACCGTGTGGGTTTTCTCCGGGTGCTCCGGTTTCCTCCCACACTCCAAAGACGTACAGGTTTGGAGGTTAATTGGCTTTGGTAAAATTGTGAATTGTTCCTAGTGTATGTAGGATAGTGCAGTGTACAGGGTGATTGCTGGTCGGCACTGACTAGGTGGCTGAAGGGTCTGTTTCCACGTTGTTTCTCTAAACTAAGCTAAACTCCCAAAAAAGTGTCATTAATTTCAGTATTAAGTATCATAGCCTGTTATCCATAAATATTTATCAGTACTTTTCTCTAGCTGGAGGGAAATTTATAATGCAGTCACGTAAGTTTGCCAAATTCTGTTTAATCAAAAAAGAAGTCATAAAGAGGATAATTGTCAAAAATACTGCAGCTATCTTCAATTAATTCTGTTGAATTTCATACAGTTTTCTGCTTTAGAAGTCAATAGGGCTCGTCTATGTTGTTGATATACCGAGCTTAACATAGAACTATAAAACTACACACAGAGGTAATAAAACTACACACAAGAAGATAGAGACAAAAAGCTGGAGTAACTCAGAGGGTCAGGCAGCAGCTCTGGAGAAAAGGAATAGGTGATAATTTGGGTCGAGACCCTTCTTCAGACTGAGAGTCAGGGGAGAGGGAAACTAGAGGCATGAAAAGGTACAGAGAACAAAAGAAAGGAAGGTACGAAAAGAACAAATCAAGGGCTGCATGGATGATCAAGGAAAGGTGGAGCCCACAATGGTCTATTGTTGGCTGTTGAAGAGGTGATAACATGGAGGTATGAAGAGTGAAACTAAGCAGGACGACCACTAGGGTGGGGGAGGGAAGGGAAGAGAGGGAATGCAAGGGTTACTTAAAATTAGAGAAATCAATATTCATATCGTTGCGTTGTAAACTGCCCAATCAAAATATGAGGTGCTGTTCCTCAAATTTTCATGTGGCCTCACTTTGACAGTGGAGGAGGCCCAGAAGAGAAAGGTTTGTATGGGAATGAGAAGTATTTGGCAACCGCTAGAGGTCCACCACTGACTTTCCAGCACCCTTTTTCCCACACCCTATCCTGATTATAGGTTTTGCTGGACCACGGGAGTCACGGCCTCCAAGAGGAGTTGAATGATATGGGATAGGTCTGCCTAGGCCGTCGGAGAGCTGAAATCCGACCCGCTAAGTTGGCCTCGGTAATCGGCTATGGGAATAGAACCCACTCCGGCCGGGCTGTAGTTCTAGAGCTCCAGCCGCAGGAGGTAAATCCGACCCACTGATCAGAAGTCCAGCCGCGGAATGCTGATGAGGTCCAAATCAGCCACCTCACATGCCCCTGGGCACCACATTTTCGGAGGGACTTCTGTGGAAGGATTTCAAGTGCGCACTTGTAACTTTGTCCAGATGAGAAGGTGCCAGACCACCAGTTGCTGGAAAAACAGTGGTGGATCTGTATTATGTTAATGGGCCAACTTTTACAGAAATCTGTGGATGGAGATTGTGAAATTGGTGCTATGCCAATGGAATTTCAAAATGTGCTTTTATTAGATGCTATGAAAACTGAGATGAAGAGATAGGGACCATGTGCGTATAAGACTCCCAATGGGGAAAGGATAGAGGGTAGCAATGAGCAGCTGCTTTTTAAACCAGAGCATAATTGTTCAATGAAATCCTCCAGAAGCCGACGTTGGGATAATTGCTCTTTTTTGACAAATATTAATAGCTGGACTTGAGTATAGAGAGCAAAATGTCAGAATCTAGAGATGCCACAAAACACCAAAATGCGGTAAATAATAAGATTTCAGGAGAGACAAAAATTGGAGATACAAGGTAAATTGTATTTAACATAGAAAATGCTTGGATTTGTTTCATTATGAATACAAGATGAAATTAATTTTAGTTTAGTTTAGTTTAGTTTAGAGATACAGCGTGGCAACAGACCCTTTGCCCAGTACGCGCCGCCCAGCAATCCCTGCACTTACATTATCTTACACACACTAGGGACACTTAACAATTATACCTAAGCCAATTAACCTACAAACCTGTACATCTTTGGAGTGTAGGAGGAAATCAGAGATCCTGGAGAAAACCCACGAGGTCATGGGGGAGAAGGTTACAAAGTCTGTACAGATAAGCACCTGTTGTCAGGATTAAACCTGGGTCTCTGGCGCTGTGAGGCAGCAAATCTACCGCTGCGCCACCATGCCACCCTTGCTGTTCTATTGTCATGACCCATTCTGATGTGGAAATAGTATAAATACAGGGCAACATAGGGCAGCACTGTGGCATAGCTGGTAGAGCAGCTGTCTCACGGTGCCAGAGACCTGGGTTTGATCCTGACAATGGATGCTGTCTGTGCGGAGTTTGCATGTTATCCCTGTGACCATGTGGGTTTTCTCCAGGATCTCCGTTTTCGTCACACACTCCAAAGACACACCGGATTTGTGGCTTAATTGGCTTCGGTATAATTGTAAATTGTCTCCAGTGTGTGTAGGATAGTTTAGGTAGCAGGGATCGCCAAAACAATTTATGCTCAAATTAAAATTCTGCCTGAGTGTGGTCTCTGTTGTTGTAAACTCATATCACTGAACAAAAAGTACATTGAAAGTCATATTTGTATTTGACAGATTTGTATTCATCTGATGTTGACTGCAACAATGCTGAAAAGTAATTTTAAAAACTTCTGTTGTCAGTTCTTCTTGTGCATAAATTGATCGGGATTGTGTTTATTTCAGCACATCAAGGGCAATCTTTGAGAAACGCCCCACGTTTTCGAGAACAAGGATCTGCCATGTAAATGGGCTGCCACTATTGTCTATTTATCCTTTTCATACATACCTATCCTTCGGTTAATTTATTGTGTTGCACAGGGAGCCAAATGCAACGTAATTTCGTTTGGAACTGCATATATCAATGTATTTCTAAATGACAATAAAGTTTGTTTGACTTGACTTTGACTTGACTTTTGACTGTGCCAACATCATAAAATCCGCTCAACTCTTTCCCATTTTTTTCCACATAATTTTCCACTTTTAGTTTAGTTCAGAAGTAAAGCATGGAAACACACCCTTCAGCCCACCAAGTCCACAACAGGCTATTGATCACACTAGTTCTATGTTATCCCACTTTGTCATCCAATCCCTGCACACCAGGGGCATTTTATAGGGTCAATTAACCTACAAACCAGCATGTTTTTGGGATGTGGGAGGAAACCAGAGTACCCGGAGGAAACATACATGTTCACAGGAAGAATGTGCAAACTCCGCACAGACAGCACCCGAAGGTCAGGATCGAACCCGGGGCTCTGGTGCTGTGAGGCAGCAGTTCTACCCAATTGACTTTACATTTTCACATGTAATGATTTTTGAGATTTCATCTCCTCTCAACCACCTCACCTGCTCCGCCATTCGATCATGGATGATCTATTTTTTCCTCTCAACCCCATTCTCCTGCCTTCTCCCCGCAACCATTGACACCTTTACTAATCAAAAATCTATCAGTCTCCACTTTAAAAACAGTCTGTTGCAATGAATTCCATAGATTCACCACACTCTGGGTAAATGTCAATTTAAAATTGCAAGAAAGATAAGGCATCTTGTGTGCTGTTAATACAGAGGAGACTAGATTCCAGTTGTCTGATTATATTCTCTTTGATCAGCACTGAATTTCCAGCACAGCATCTTTCACTATCTCCACATTTCTCTGCTGCTTCCTCAATGCTCAGTTCCACTGAAACCAGTCAATTTTCAAACACCTCACATTTAGACCAATTTATTTAAAGATCTGGAGACAAGGTGCTTCAGGGAAAGAGAGATAACCAGGAAGGCAAGTTGAACATAAGATGCCAGTCATTACAATAAATGTTCAAGAGGCCAAGAGCAGGGGAAATAAAGGAGAAAATCCGACGCATGTAGATACTAAGAGAAAGCAGCCTAAACCCAGTCTGAAGAAGGGTCTCGACTCGAAACATCACCTATTCCACTTCTTCCGAGATGCCGCCTGACCCGCTGAGTTACTCCAGCATTTTGTATCTATCTTCAGTGTTAAACAAGCATATGCAGTTCCGTCCTACACTCACAGGTTACTGAAGGGCCACATTGAATGTGAGCTGGAGAAACGCGTTACTGAGTCAGAAGTCCAAAGTTTGCACAATAAGACACAAAAAATATATTAGTAAAATGATTGGTAAAATATACATTGTTCTTTTTCACTTACATAAATGAGAAGCCATTTGCAAGCTAATAGATTTTCAAAGAATGATTTAGTATAAGGTCTAAAGTATAATTAATTGGATTTTCTATGTGGTATTTAAAATTGTTTCACTTAAGGAAATATTCATAAATTAAATTTGTTTTAAAAGGAATCAATGTGCAATGACCTTTGACAGCGTTAGTCAAGGTCAGGTTAATGAGGAAACAGCAACTTGCTCCTTAAATTTCCTTCCGACAGGAGCACTATGTACGCTATAAATCTTACCTTTCACCGACATGACTCATTCCATTCTGAATGATGGCTCATGGCAAACAGCTCAGGACATGAACCCACCTTGCCTTTCACTCCATCATCTGCGTATCAGCTCACACTCTCTATAATATAAAATTCTTAGAGGATTGGACAGGGTAGATGCAGGAAAAATATTGGGGAAGTCCAAAACCAAGGGTCACCATTTAAGAATTAAGTTTTAAACTTTTTCACCCAGAGAGTTGTGAATCTGTGGAACTCTCTGCCACAGAAGACAGTGGAGGCCAATTCACTGGATGTTTTCAAGGGAGAGTTAGATTTAGCTCTTAGGACTAAGGGAATCAAGGGATATGGGGAAAAAGCTGGAACGGGGTACTGATTTTAGATGATCAGCCATGATCATGCTGGCACAAAGGGCCGAATGGCCTACTCCTGCACCTATTTTCTATGTTTCTAATAACACATTGAAACCACAGCACTTCCACAAAACATCTCCTTTGTTAAAAATTCAGCTTAAAATATCTTCCCTCTTCCCCAACCAAACCTTTGGTCAAAAGCAGACACAAAGTGCCATTCTACAAACTTCTGCAAATGTGTGGTAGGGAGCATATTGGCTGGTTGCATCAAGGCCTAGTTCGGCAACTCGAACGTCCAGGAACGAAAGAATTGCAAAAGGTGGTGAACAAGGGATCTACAAGTCCTGCCTCAAAAAGCATCATCAGAGACCCCCACCACCCATGTTTCAGGTCGGAGCCCTTCTTCAGACTGATTGCCGGGGGAGAGGGGAAGAGGTGGACAAACCCTGGCAGGTAATATGAGCATATAGGCAAGGAGGACTTTTGAAGGTTGGACAAAGGCCATAAAGTGAAAAGACAAAAGGTGTGAGGCAGAAGGATTGAAGAGTTGCGAATTGTGAAGCTAGAGGAATGAATGTAGGTGGAAGGGCAGGGTGAGGCGAAAATATGTGCAAGTCCAGGTGTGGCACAGGGGTGTGTTGCCGGGGGGGGGGGGGGGGCAGGGTAATGGGAGAGCTCTAATTAAAGAACTGTGCAGAAAATGTTGTTGCAATCACTCAGGTGCAAAACAAATGCAAACTTGCAGAATCAACATCTAAAGGGCCTGTCCCACTTAGCCGTCATTTACGCGACAGGCCGGTAGTGACTGACGTGCGACGGTCGCGCACGTATTCAAGAGTTCGCACAGCCGTCCGGAGCACGTGACGTCATTTGAAGATAGACACGAAATGCAGGAGTAACTCAGCAGGACTGGCAGCATCTCTGGAGAGAAGGGATGGATGATGTTTTGGGTCGAGACTCTTCTTCAGTTTGAAGAAGGGTCTCGACCCGAAACGTCACCTATTGCTTCTCTCCAGAGATGCTGCCGGTCCCGCTGAGTTACTCCAGCATTTAGTGTATATCTCCAATCATCTTGGCCCGCTCTGGGAGTAGGAGTAGGGGCGGATCCGGATCCGCAAGGGCCGTGAGCCCCAGGCCGAGCTCGGCGATCGTTTGCCTGCTTCTGCTGTTGTTGGAGGTGAGACGTTGCGCCGCGCCAGGGTCTTGGGCCTGTCCCACTTTGGCCGTCAGTTACGCGACAGGCCGGTGGCGCGCGAAGATTGCATGCAGGACGAAGTCCACACTCCTCCACGCCACTTCACACTCCTCCACACCACGCACCCGTCCCAAGCTATCCACGCGCTACCTACACGCTACCCACACACTAGCAGGTCGCGTAAATGGCCTGCCAAGTGGGACAGGCCCTTTAGGCACACACAGCAGGAATTTAAAATAGTTTTTCTAGGTTTCATTCCAATTCTTTCAACATTGTGTATGAAAAACAATAATGCTCACTATTAATTATCAACTGCAGGTGCTATCTGTACGGAGTTTGTATCTTCTCCCTGTGACCGCGTGGGTTTTCTCCGGGTGCTCTGGTTTCCTCCCGCATTCCAAAGAAATGCAGGTTTGTAGATGAACTGGTTTCTGTAAATTGTTGCAGCGCACAGGATGTGAAACTGGGATAACATAGAACTAGTGTGCAGGTGATCGTTGGTCTGTGTGGAATCGGTGGGATGAAAGGCCTGTTTCATGCTATATCTCTCAACTAAACTAAATTAAATGAGTTGCTTCTGTAATTTTCATAAAGAACAGACATTTCTAGGGTTCTAATATTTTCGTCCTGATTTTCATCCATTTTTATGTTGAGGTATAAAGAAATAAGATAAGCGGAAGGTGAAACTTCAATTTAATATCACCAGAAAAGGACGCAGCAGTGAGAATAGTCATGTGTAGAATTTCTAGGTCGCAACTTCATTTAAATTAAGCCCAGATTTATAAAAAGTATGCCTAAACATTGACAATTTCTCTATCTGTGATGACTATATATGTTGTTATTTTTAAGAATAGGCTATAACATGTGTCACTTAAATTAAGGTCATAGAGTCATAGAGCACGGAAACAGGTCATTCAGTCCAACCCGTCCATGCCAACCAAGAAACCTCATCTGAGCTAGTCCCATTTGCCCATGTTTGCCCCATATCCCTCTAAACCGTTCCAAACCATGGACCTGTCCAAATGTCTTTTAAATGCTGTTATGGTTGTTGCCTCAACTACCTCCTGTAGCAGCTCATTCCCTATACCCACCAATCTCTGAGTGAAAAAGTTGCCCCTCAGGTTTGCGTTTAATTTTGCCTCTCTCACCATAAACCTATGTCCACTGGTTCTTGATTCCCCCATCCAGAGTAAAAGACCCTGTGCATTCGGTACCCGGATGTGGCGTCGAAGGACGAGAAGCCGAAGCAAAGAAGTGGAAGCCAAATAACCGAATAGAAACAAAGCCGTAATGCCAAATAACCGAAACTGTACGAAGCCGAAACGCCAACTAACCGAAAGGGTGGTACGCCTAAAAATAAACTAACCGAAAGGGCGGGACGCCTAAAAGCTAACTAACCGAAAGCCTGCGTCGCCTACAAGCAAACTCACCGAATGCCGCTCAATAGACATGTCAATTAACGGACATGACGTTGCCGGGGGGGCAGGACTTGTCAGCGATTGGTCCAGACACCCGCATACATCACATCACTGGCCGGTGAGGACGGGAGGGTGGGGGTCATTTTCCCACACAAGCCATAGGTGACTGGGCACCTGAGCACCAAGTTGTAAGTGGCCGAAGGTGCACATCCCTCGGGACAGCCCCCACGGCCACGGCCGCCCTCCGCCTTGTCTCCCCCATGCGGCCGCACTGTGACGGGCTGTAGGTCGGATGGAGCGGAGGTGTGGGACAGGCTGGACCCTCCACCGACCCAGAGCCACTGACCATGATGCACCGCCATCGGACCCCAACCCCCACACCAGGGACAGACAGCTCGGGGAATAGTAAATCGCTTTTAAAACATGGGGGGGGGGGGGGGGCACACATTCCCTGGTGGGCCGATGACAATTGTGCATGACAACGAACAATTCTATCTCCTCCCACTCCCCCTACCCCGTCCCCCCCCCCCCCCCCCCGACAACAAGAAGCACGTTTTATGTATTACCGTCTGGTTGCCTGCGTAACACACACAACAAGCTCCCACGCACACAACACCAGATAATCTGTAAACTGTTTTAACTGAAGATGGACACAAAAAGCTGTAGTAACTCAGCGGAACAGGCAGCATCTCTGGAGAGAAGGAATGGGTGATGTTTCGTGTCGAGACCATTCTTCAGACCTGAAGACTGAGTCTGAAGAGTGTCGACCAGAAATGCCACCCATTCCTTCTCTCCAGAGATGCTGCCTGTCCCACTGAGTCACTCCAGCATATTGTGTCTATCTTTGGTGTGACAGTTGTCTCATTTCATCGACTTCATGTATTCAGGGCTCGAAATTAGCGGTTGCCCAGGTGCCAATGACCACTCAAAGTGCCGCCGGGCAACCTAAACGGCGAGTCATTTTGCCCGGCTTGGCACGCAAATACTGGTTTATACCGATAGACACAAGAAACTGGAGTAACTCAGCGGGTCAGGCAGCATCTCTGGGGAATATGAACGTGATGTTTTTTGTCGGCGGCGGCATCAGCTATACTGTGGGGCAAAGATACTAGGAGCGTGGTGACGAGGGTCGGAGCGAATGATGGGCCCCGCACAGCGGCAACAGCGGCCGCGACTCCACCACCTCCTGCTCCCGCACCCCGCCCGGCGGAAGGAGGCCTCGCTCTCCCTCCCCCCCTCCTCCCGGGCTCGGCGTGCGAGAGGGGTTGTTTTGAAAGCACCGTCGACGGATTCGCAAGCAGCGGCCGCTATCGCCGTGATAACGGCCGCTGCTTTCCAATCCGCTAACGGCGCTTTCAAAACAACCCCTCTCGCACGCCTAGGCCGGGAGGGGTGAGGAAGGGGGAGGCCTCCTTCTGCCGTCTGAAGCAGCTGCACCAAAAATCCTATAACTATAGGATCTTTGAGCTGCACCGCTCGGCCCCGCACCTTGCTGTCAGCTGGCGGAGGAGGGGAGAAGGGGAGGTGGTGGCGAGGAGATCCCAACCACCTCCCACTTTGGCGGCGGCACTTTGGTGTTGGACAGGGACGGCCAAGGCAGCGGGCGATGTTGTCCGAGGAGCGCTGACCTTCCTTCCTCCTCAACTCCTCTGCCCCTTCCCCCCCCCCCCCTCTCTTGTATGCCCCCCCCCTCCACCCCTCTTATCCTGGGACCCCTCCTCTCCATCCCGCGCTGATCCCCATTCCCTTCTCTATTCAGTCCTCACTGACATCCCCTGTGCTCCCCTCCCAATCTACCTCCCCCCCCATCTATTCATCACCCTACCCACCTCACATTGATTCTCCTGTCACCTCCCCCAAACCCCCCATCCATCCTACACTGGTCCCCCAATTCATCCTGTACTGACCCCCCTTCCCATCCATCCTGCACTCCTCCCCCCATTCATACTGCACTGATCCTCCCATTCATCCCGTACTGACCCACCCTCCATTTACCCTGCACCAATCCACCCATCCATCCTGTAATGATCTCCCCATTTATCTTTTACTGATTCACCATTCATCCTGTACTGATCCCCTCATTCATCCCATACTGATACCCCATTCATACTATACTGATCCACTCATTCATCCTGTAGTGATATTCCATTCATCCTGCACAGACCTTCCGATCCACACAGTCCTGACCCCCCCCCATTCATCCTGTACTGTACCCCCCATTCATCCTGTGCTGATCCCCCCTCATCCATCCTGTACTGATCCCCCCCATTCAAGAAGAATGGGGGGAACAGTCTGAAGAAGGGTCTCCACTCGAAACTTTCCCAATTTCCTTAGCTCCATAGATGCTGCCTCACCCGCTGAATTTCCCCAGCATTTTTGTCTACCCCATTCATCCTGTACAGATCCCCCCCATTCATCCTGTACTGATCCCCCCCATTCATCCTGTACTGACCCCCCCCATTCATCCCGTACTGATCCCTCCATTCAACACCACTGACATCCCCCGTGCTCTCCCCTCACAATTTTACATACTCCAACCAACACGTACTAATTCACCTGCCTCACTCCATCCATTCCGCACGATTGCCTTCTCAACCCCCCCCCCCCCCCCCCCCCCCACCACCACCATCTATCCACCCCGCACTGATTCACACACCCCCTGACCCTATTGTGCTTCATGGTCTTCAGAGTGAACATTGACTATGTTTGATAATGGAATGCAATCAAATGTGTTTTAATTCCCAATGTTATTATTTGTTTTGACACCTTTAAACATATTACCAAAAGAACATTTGCTGCAGTTATGTCCTTTGGCCATCTCTTGTCAGTTAGTGTAATGTTTAACCTGTCAGATGGGTATAGTCGGTTTTAACAGCTATTATCATAAAATGCCCATAGAAATTTCCTTGCAACCTGTATATTTTGTTCTGCATAAATTATGTGGGAAGTGAGAGTGTTTCTGTGCCAATAGCAATGACAACCCATGCTATGGCCATGTCATGGTAATTTTCGGTCCTTCACAGAAACATGCTTGCATCAATCTGTAGTGTGCATGGTTAAGCATATATGTTACCATGGTCGAGGATTTATTGACACAGGTTGATCGTATGCTGAATAATCCAACCACATTTTTGTTTGGAAGTGGAAAGAACTAATAGAAATTGCATTCATTGCAATCTGTAAAAAGAGTTGAGATATTGTATTATAATTTTGCTGCATGTCATTGTGGTATATATCATGTCTTGATTGGTGAATACGTTTAGTTTGTGAGTTATTTGAAGCAGAAATAATATGTGAATGTAGACAAAAGTGCTGGAGAAACTTAGTGGATGCGGCAGCATCTATGGAGCGATGGAAATAGGCAACATTTCGGGCCGAAACCCTTCTTGAGACTGATGGGTTTCGGCCTGAAACTTTGCCTATTTCCTTTGCTCCATAGATGCTGCTGCCCCCGCTGAGTTTCTCCAGCACTTTTGTCTACCTTCGATTTTCCAGCATCTGCAGTTCCTTCTTAAACATAATATGTGAATGCTTCACTGAGCATAATTCCGACTGGTAACTGCGCACTTCGTCCAACCACATTATCGCACGCGTCATGCAAACCGTCTTAAATGACTACCTAAACTATCATTTGGCAACCTAAAAAGCTGTCAAGGTTGCCCGGCTGGCAACAGGGAAAAAAAGTTAAGCGAGAGCCCTGGTATTGCGCACATGGAAGAGACGCTTTACATGCCGCTTGCATCTATTCAACCAAGTGTGCTCTTAATGAAATCTCACATCTTTGCGAGGGAGGGATGGAATGGATCACTGGCTAACGCAAAGGCATAGTTAGGACAGGGAAATAATCGCACCACTTAATTAACCAGGTTACCGAATGTAAGGACTATTTATACATGTAACATTTTTATTTTTAAATCTGCCAAAGATCATAGAGCAGATCACATCTGACTACACTTATGCAGAGTGGCTATGGAAGTTGAGAAAACTGGTATTGACAGCGGTCCATGTGAAAGGACAGCACCTAGCAACAATGAAGGCACTATAAAACCAGCTGCCGCTAGCCCTTCCCACAGGACAGGTTTTTAACTCGGGATTAAAAATCAAAAAAAGAGTTACATTGATTTAAAAACAAAAATGTTACATGTATAAATAGTTCTCATATTCAGGAAGCTGGTTAATTAAGTGGTGGGATTATTTACCTGTCTTAACAATGCCTTTGCTTTAGCCGGTGGTCGCATCCATTCCATCCCTCCCTCGCAAAGATGTGAGATTTCAATAAGAGCACACTTGGTTGCATAGATACAAGCGGCATGTAAAGCGTCTCTTCCATGAAGCCGATGAAATGAGACAACTGTCACACCAAAGATAGACACAAAATGCTGGAGTGACTCAGTGGGACAGGCAGCATCTCTGGAGAGAAGGAATGGGTGGTGTTTCGGGTCGAGACTCTTCAGACTCAGTCTTCAGGTCTGAAGAATGGTCTCAGCACAAAACGTCACCTGTAAATAAGCAATTTACAAACTCTAAAAGTGTTCAACACATTTTAATGATAGCACAAGGTATTACATACATCCTCAAATACTGGCTACATTCTTCTAGTGAACCGTATCCAGGAAGGGGAAGGCGTTATGATTGATGTTAACTAGGCGGGGTTAATGGTACTGAGGTAACTATGTTATTGGTTGCATGCAAAACCATCTACATCCTTCCCCTTAGAAAATTTAAAAGAAACAGGCCGTTGTCACTACAACAGAACTAAACAGAATTAAACAGAATCGCCATAACGAACAGGTGGCTTGCTGATCCGGCCCGAGCGCGTACGGATGCCTCCCCCTTCCCCCGGAGGAGCAGAAAAAACAGGGGGACCCGAGACAGCAGGGGAACCAGGGAAGGGCGGTGGGGTTGGAGGAACAGGAGAGGGAGAACCGCGACCGCCAACAGGTGACCCGCGCAGAGGGGAACCGGGCGCTCGATATGGGGACTGAGGCATGCAGGGAAAGCTGGCTGGGCCAGGAGCCGGCTGCTGGTATGAGAGCGGCGGGGCATAGGGGCCCGGGGCCTGCGGCTTCGGCTCATTAACCGCAAGCAGGTGTTGTCGGCTTCTACGGTAGATGGTTCCCTCATAGTCGACCAGATACGAACGAGGTGAGTCGGCCACCCCAACCACAGTAGCCAGACGGGAGTGACCACCACTTTATGTCCCTTAACGATAACGCCATTCTGGAGCACCAGTTCGTCACGGACCAGGAAGAAGGGCTGTGTTTCAGGCGGTGCAGCGGAGCGCTTTGTTGGCCACCCTGATTTAATCACAGACGCAAGCCGTTGCAAAACTGGATCGGCAGCGGTGTGCTCGGCCAAAAGCTGCAGCTGCTTGGTGGGAATAAAATTGACGCCCAGTACGAGCAAGTCCTCTGTTTCGTAGGGGTGGCGAGCACAGGAGGCCCGCGGGGCGCGCGATAACGTGTCCGCGATGTGCATCTCGGTGCCTTTCTTGTAGACGATGTCGAAATCAAAGCGCTGGAGCTGCAGCATCATACGCTGCAGCCTGGCAGGGGCAGCATGAATCGGCTTGTTCAGGATTGTCACCAGTGGCTGGTGGTCGGTTTCGACTGTAAATCTGCTGCCAAACAGGAAGTCTCTGAACTCTGATCTAACGATCCATCGACAGATTGGAGGCATGCCGCGCCCAGGCCGAACTTAGAAGCGTCACATGTGACGGTGATGGGGCGACTCGCATCAAAAAATCGCAACGTCGGAGTGTTAATCAGTTTCGACTTGAGACAGTCAAACGCCTGCTGGTGCTGTGGGGGCCAGACCCAGGCGATATCCTTTTTTATCAGCTGCCGCAGGGGAGCACTCAGCTCACTGAGATGTGGTACAAACTTCCCAAGGTAGTTCACCATGCCCAAGAAACGTTGTAGACCTGGCACGTCGGTGGGGGCTGCCATCTCAGAGATGGCCGCTGCCTTCAAAGGGTCGGGTTTTAGTCCGTTAGAGGTGAAAACGTGTCCAACATACGTGACTTCTGAGACACGAAACCGGCACTTCTTTGGGTTCAGCTTCAGGTTGGCCTTTCGCGCCCGATCCAGGACGCGGCGGAGGTTCTGGTCATGTTCGGCAATGTCCTTCCCATAGACTAAGATGTCATCCACGATGATGGCACATGGCAGGCCCGAGAATATCTGCTCCATCGTTCGCTGGAACACCTCACTAGCGGAATTGATGCCGAATGGCATTCGCAGGAATTTGAATCTGCCGAATGGTGTGGCGAAGGTTGTCAGGTCGGAAGATGCTTTGTCCAACGGGATCTGCCAGAACGAGTTCTTAGCGTCTAGGACCGAAAAGACGGTGGCTTGCCCGACCTGAGCCGCCACGTCCTCAACAGACCGCATGGGGTAGTGTGGTCGCCTGATGGCAAGGTTTAAGTCCTTGGGGTTGATACACACACGTATTTCATTCTTGTCTTTCTTTATCGTGGCAACCATGGTGGAGACCCAATCGGTGGGCTCGCTGACCGCTTCTAGCACCCCCTTGTCGACCATGTTGTTAAGCATCGCCTCGACCCTGTCTTTCATGGCGTGGGACACCCTGTGAGGTGCGCGGACCACGGGTTGTACATTTGGGTCAATGGAAATATGGTATGTCAGTGGTAACTTTCCCAGGTCATCGTTGAACAGGTCCTGGTATTCTGCAATCGGGTTAAATGACAGTTGCACTTTGTGGACCGTGTGGTCGAAGGACACCAGGCCAAGATCTTGGCACGCACGGTTTCCCAGCAGGGTAACACAGTCAGAGTTCAAAACATAAAAAATCAAGTTTCTCGTGGCCTTCTGTAGCCTGCAAGTTAAAGTGGCCCTCCCCACAGGCCTGAGAATTTCTCCACCATAGGCGTGTAGAGTAGCATTGTCAGCGACCAAGGCCTCATTAGTCCTTATCTTGTTGAAAAGATTTATTGACAAAACATTGACCTTTGCCCCAGTATCTAACTTCGCAAGGAAGGTTACATTGTTGACAGTCACAGACACGGAGGGATCAAGACGTTGGCCAGGTGCCTGGAGGAGGGTAAACACATTTGAATCCTCGGGAGAATTAATTGGATCTGCATCATAGGATTCAGCAACATCGGGCTGTGGGTTGGAACAGCTATCAGATTGTTTAAGCATGTTTAGACTGGGTCTGGAAATCTGTACCTGTCTCCCACGAGAACGGAATAAGCGGCAGGCAGAAGCGAAATGATTCAGTTTGTTACAAAAATTACAAGCCTTGCCATAGGCAGGGCACGTCGACCGTCTGTGGTGCATGTAGTTACAGTCAGGGCACCTTTTTGGGGGCACATCAGCAGGACCAGGGTTGGCACGCGGCAGAAAAGCATTGTTTCCCCTCTGAGGCAGGGCTCTACTAAATCCAGCCTGGTGAACAGACTTATCTCCCAAGTCCCGGTGATCATCTGGCAATACAACGACCTCAGACAATCTGCAGGCATGCATGGCTTTTTCTAACGTTAGATCCGGATCCCTAAGAAGCTCACATCGCAGCTTCTGGTCACGCATGCCAGTTACTAAAATGTCTCTAGTGAGCTGGTCTGTCATGTCACCAAAACGGCACCGCTGGGCGAGATAACGCAAATCGGCAATAAAACATTCAACAGGTTCCTCCGGCAGCTGTCTCCTTGTAAAGAACCGTGCCCTCTCTAGAATGCGGTTTGAGGGCAGGTCACAAATCTCCCTGAACTTACGTAGCAGGCAAGCAGGGTCACTGGCAGATTCTGCAGGGGTAACCACCACGTTGTTGTCGTCCAGGACCGCTGGAGCATAGACGAAAGTTCTGGCTCTCTTCATGGCATCAGGTCCGACAAGGTTGAGTAGGAGGGAGGCTTTGAGGGAGTCAGGATCATTGCGGTGAACGACGTTGACAAAGTGGGTGAAATCAATTTCAAACGTAGCCCAGCGCTCAGAAATATCAGCATCAAAGACAAGCTGCGCGGGCTTTCTGCACGAGGATGCCATGGTCAGAGAGATAAAGCACAAAAGGCACAAATCAAATAAAAGAAATAAAACCCGATGGACAGGTAGGCGCAAGTATCTTCCAGCTCTGACACCATGTAAATAAGCAATTTACAAACTCTAAAAGTGTTCAACACATTTTAATGATAGCACAAGGTATTACATACATCCTCAAATACTGGCTACATTCTTCTAGTGAACCGTATCCAGGAAGGGGAAGGCGTTATGATTGATGTTAACTAGGCGGGGTTAATGGTACTGAGGTAACTATGTTATTGGTTGCATGCAAAACCATCTACAGTCACCCATTCCTTCTTTCTAGAGATGCTGCCTGTTCCACTGAGTTACTCCAGCTTTTTGTGTCCATCTTAAAACAGTTTACAGATTATCTGGTGTGATGTGCGTGGGAGCTTGTTGTGTGCGTTCTGCAGGCAACCAGATGGTAATAAATAAAACGTGCTTCTTGTTGTCAGGGCGGGGGGGGGGGGAGTGGGAGGAGATAAAATTGTTCGTTGTCATGCACACTGGTCATCGGCCCTCCAGGGAATGTGTCCCCCCCCCCATGTTTTAAAAGCAATTTACTATGCCCCAAACCGTCTGTCACCGCGGCCGGGGTGGGGGTGGATCACCCGGTGTGGGTGTCAGGGTCCGGGGGTTGGAGGGGGGGGGGGGGGGAAATTGCCCTGGTGTGGGTGGTAGGGGTTCGATGGCGGTGCATCATGGTCAGTGACTCTGGGTGGGCGGAGGGACTAGCCTGTCCCACACCTCCGCTCCACCCGACCAACAGCCTGTCACAGTGCAGCCACACGGGGGAGATGAGGTGGAGGGCAGCCGTGGCCATGGGAGAGTGGGGGCTGTCCCGAGGGATGCGCACCTTCGGCCGCTTACAACTTGGTGCTTGGGTTCAGATTGCCCAGTCGCCTATGGCTTGTGTGGGATAATGACCCCCACCCTCCCGTCTCCACTGGCCAGTGATGTGCTGGACGCGGGGGTCTGGACCAATCGCTGACAAGTCCTGTCCCTCCCAGCAATGTCATGTCCATTATTTGACTTTTCTGTTGAGCGGCATTCGATTTGTTGGCTTGTCAGCGACGCAGCCTTTCGGGTAGGTGGCGTTTCGACAGAGCGGGCATTCGGTGAGTCCCGCCCTTTCTGTTAGTTTGCTTTTAGGCATCCCACGGGACAATCTTCTCCACGCTCTTTCCAGCTTAATGCCATCATTCCCACTGCAGGGTGACCAAAATAGACAGTATTCCAAACATGGACTAACTAACATTGTTAAAGTAGACTTAAAACGTATTGTGTAATGTTACATAAAATTTAGATTATATTTGTTTCCAGGAGGAATATCAAGTGTGCGAAACTGTGCTGAGGGGACAGAAAGTGGAGTACAATATGGGTAACTTGGAAAGAATCCACTTTTTCCAATAAGTGATAGGCTGCGTTACGGCAGTGATACATCACTGCCAGGCCAAAAAATACGGCAGGATTTCCAAAGTACACAGAGACTACTGTAACATTTCTCATCCAAATATGGTAATAAGAATTAGGACCTGCCTGCAAGTTTCAGACAAAAAAATCAATGTAGATCTATCAGCATGAAATGTCACCATTATTTCATCCAAATAATGTGCGGATATACAGATGCATAAAGAACAAATTTCTCTCTCTCAAGCGCACACACACACACACACTCAAAAATGCTTACACACTCAAAAACACAGGCAAAATCTTAAGTCTTTGTCTCTTCCCTTCTTGTTCTTCCTCTTCCTCTGCGCTGAGACGATCCAGGCCTCCGATGTTATGACCCCCCCGGGTGATGTAAGTAAGTCCCGCGGCTGAACCGTGCTCCGTGAACAGGCCGGTTCAACTCCGCAGCCCAGGGCGGTCAAAGCTGCTGAAGCTGCCGCCCTCCAAGTCCAGCTGTTGCCGCGGGAGCTCCGGAAAAACAGGTCACCAACCTGTGACCTGCGAGCTCCCGACGATGTCGTCCACTGGGCCCGTGGCCGAACCTCCGAAGACGCTGCCGCCACCATCGCCACTGCCACCGGAAAGCCGCCACAGCTCCGAGTCAGGCCGCCGGAACGCCTGAACCCGCCACAGCCCAGAAGTCGGCCAGCCTCGTGCTGGTAAGTCCTGGCTGGCTCTGCCTCCAGAGCCTCGAGGTCGGTCGTAGTTGGAGGCTGCCAGCTCCGCCATTAGGCCTCAGCGCAGATGGAGACGGAGACGGGGGATACGACAAGAAAAGTTGCATCCCCCCGAATGAAGAGACTAAAACGCTTCTCCCACCCCTCCCACACATATACACAACATAATAACTCAAATTAACAGGCCATACAAGACAAGAAAACGACAAAAAAAAGAAAAAAACAGACGGGCTGCAGGCGAGCTGCAGCTGCCAAGGCAGCGCCGCCACTCCAATTTTGTGCAAAACCCGACTGATGAGGCAAAATGGAGGAAAGACATAAAGAACATTCCTCCTCAGTGTAGCGAGAATACATCTATTGCCACTGTGCCACATATTTTTGCAATGGTGATAGAGCCTGGATGCAAACATATTGATATTCGGTGTTCCATCGAACCACAATGTCATTAAATACGTTGTGATACAACATCCATACTGCGTTGTCATAGATTTTTACGTGATGATACACTATGGTGGAGGCATTTTGACACTGGTGTATCAATTTGGAGTTGAGCATGCAAAGCCTATCCGCCTCCGTAACCAGAGATGGTATTCGTAATTTTTCATCTTTGAGTATTAGTATCAGTTTGTAATATAACTGAAGAGTTACTGAGCAAAGGTACAGGAGCAATGTAGAATACACCATTGTGACTTTGATAGCTTCAGCTGGTATTAGGTATAGGTCTGTTAATAATAACCTACATGGTACTGAAAATGCAAGGTCCAAATGCACAGCTAAAGACACAGCCACTATATTGCCAATACTCGTGATGAATAGAGGCTGCTTCATAACAACAAGGTTGTTTACAAGTTTTTACACGTGTTTCCAACTTGTAAATGGTCCACTTACCCCATGTTTCGGAAAGAACCAGACCCACCTACCTTTGTGGCTACCGGTGGTCTTATGGTAAACCCAAAGGCCCCTGATGCGGGTTCTATTTCCGTCCTTGATTGGAGAGTAGGACTGGTAGGGTACGTGGATTCCATATTTTTCCTGAGACCGGCTTGGGCCTTGGCCTACAGCCCACTGCCCAGCTTCCTGCCTGCCACCAGCTTCAGTGAACCGCTTGCTGCCGATGGAAGCGTGGGGTGTATTGTTGCCGAAACGATGAGGCTGTACTTGTAGTTTGACAGCTTTAGTTCCCTCATGCAGGTCTCACCTGTTGAATCGGTTTACCTAAATAGCAGATACGGTGGCTGGTTTCCTGGGGTACCATGCCCCTCCAACGTCACCCCTGATAGCGCTGTTCACTGCCGGCACTTTCAGGAACTCCAGTATGTGCCACGGACATACTTCCGACTTTGGAATCAGTTACACACTGACCCCTACTGCTCTCCTGCTCAGAGAGGGAGACAGTGTGCAGCCCTGTACACAGGTGCTGTTGCCGCAGGCCCCGAGGAGACCTGCACTGATGTGGCCCCTCCACGGACCATATCCTTCGTGCCTCGTGGTATGCTCCCGGCAATACCTCTGAACTCAGAGTTAGACAGAACTGACCCCGACTGCTCCCCTCCTCAGAGAGGGAGACAGTGTGCAGCCCTGTACACAGGTGCTGTTGCCGCGGGCCCCGCAGAGACTCGCGGTGATATAACTCCCTCCTTGGAGCATACCATTGTGGAGCACCTCTCCATTAGGTGCTCCATGTGGGTTTAACGTCCGAAGAACGTTACCCATTGAAGGAGGGGATCCTCTCCATAGGAATCCTCCTGGCCCGACTCATTTGAGTCAACGGGCCGTACGGACTTTCTCCGTGGCTGCCCTCCGAGTGGGTTTTGCCATGGTGTTGCCGCCACCAGTCCGAAGCCGCTGGCTCCACCGCCAGCGATTGTGAAGGTGAATTTGACCGCCGCTGCTACCCGCACGTCCATGGTCCACTTAGTGGGTTCCCCGCGGTCTACGTAACGGGTTCCCCGTGGTCCCAGGCCGGGATTCCCCGAAGTCATGACCGGGATTCCCCATGGTCTGTGACTGGGATTCCCCACGGTCCATAAAGGTTTCCCCACGGTCCCGACTTCGCCCCGAAATCCAGCAGGAAACTCTGTAAGAGAGATTCCTGCAATGGAAGCCTAACCTGAAAAGTTTTAAAAACTTACCTTCATGTTTAAACTTAGCGCTGGCAGGCGCAGCGCGCATGCGGGCTGGCGGCTTCTTCACAGAATCACTCACGTGACTCTGAAATGAAATCAAGTGAAACTCTGTACAATAGACACTTGAAACCTTGAAACAGATACAATACAGAGTGCAGACTATAGTTCTCAGCATTGTAGCGCACCAGTTCCATAGGCCAATGTCCGTAATGGGGTCAAGGTGACTCAGACAGTACCCTTGCTTATAGAAGAACCGTTCATAAGCCTGATGACAGTGGGGAAGAAGCTGTTCTTGAGCATGACAGTGTGTGCTTTCAAGCTTCTGCACCTTATTGGAGGTAATCTCTGCAATCAATAATGTACTGTGAGACAAAAATATTCGAGATCAACTAGTGTTAGTTTCTGACACAAGGGACATCTACTCAGAGTATAAACTTCCCATATTGTGGGTTTTGTTCAAAGGATTAGTGTCGTCGCTCATAGCAGTGAAACATCCAACACTAAAAGTCAGCTAGGCAGCCACTTCACAAATCTGTACATCCACATCAACATGAGTTCAAGAAAGGCAATGGAAAATTACATGAAGACACACATCTGCCTGAAGTATCCACGAATAAATGGCATACAGTTAAATAACGTAAGATGTCACAGAACACATCATAGCCACTGTAATACCCTGTACAGTACTCAAAGTGGGAAACACAGCAGCCTAGCTCTCTGTGCATGCAAGTCTCAAACAAACACTAATTAAATAACCAAGTAGATTTTCCATGTTTCAAGTTTTGCCTGTTGTCCAGGACAATGTGGGAATTCAATATTCTGTTTAATATTTAGCCTAGGGTATCCTTTAATGCCCACTGGAGCGAATAGATGAGGCACAGAAACAGGGACTGCAGATGCTGGTTTACACAAAAGGACAAAAAAGACATAAAGTGTAGGTATGTTACAAAACGGATCTCACGTGCCGGACAAAGCACGGTAAGTCGTCTAGTTTTACATTTAAACTTGCTTCTTAGGATGCCTTTAATCAAAATTTCACGTTGCGAAAAGGTGATTTAGGCCCCATACGAATGGGCAGTGTTTTTCCTGCCGATATGGGGTTTAAATTCACCGCAAACCGCAACTTTCCAATTGATCGCATTCCACAAAATCCGCTCGCAAGATGATTTAAATGGCCATTAATTTACGGGTATTAAACACTAAATTCCTTCTATTTGGCCTATAAATTCATGACAATGAGATTTAAAAATCATGTTATATTGTGAATGTGAATGTTATTTGGACACAGGCTATTTTAAAATGTTTTATTAAGAAATGTATAGATGTTTAGAACTAGTAATTGGATTTTGTAATTAGCTACATTTAGGTAATTAACTAATTATATGCTTTAATTTCAGGTCATCCAAGTAAGATTGCTTCATATTTGTTTCAGAATGCTTCAATCTATAATAACTGAAAATGTATTTCAGTTCTCTTAATTTTTAAGAAAGTTATGGGCTTTTGACTGTCCTCGATCACAACTTTTGTGTTAAGTCAATGGAAAAGCAATAGGGAACAAGATGCTAATTTCTGAGTATGAAAATGGCCATACCTTTTTTAATACTGAAGATATGAAAGTGAATTAGGTGTTAATTTAAACTTATTTTTATGCTTTATCTGATGGGATACATTGCAGACCTGATTTTTAAAATCTCTAAATTTTGTAACGTTGCTATAGTGCTGGCGTAACTCAGCGAGTCAGGCAGCATCTCTGGAGTAACATGGATAGGTGACGTTTCCGGTCAGGACCCTTCTTCAGATGGATGAGGCTTTGGTTTAATGTCCATCGTCTCCACCAGCGATGCACAGCAGGGTCAGTCTAGCTTTTGTACTCCTGTCTCTGGAGAGGAAAACTTCCAACTCAAACGACAAAAGGTGCTTCCATCGCACCCCTGCAGACAACAACTTCGGTCTCCAACATGTTCATTAGAAACTGCTGCCGTTTTAAACCTAATCACTGAGATGGGTGGAAGATATGTTCATTATGTTATCGCCTAATTCACGTTTAGTTTAGATTAGAGATACAGAGCAGAAACAGGCCCTTCGGCCCACTGAGTCTGTGCTGTGCACAATAGGGACAATTTACAGTCTTTACTGAAGCCAATTAACCTGCACATCTTTGGAATATGGGAGGAAACACGAACACCCGGGGAAAATCTACACGGTCACAAAGTCTGTACAGACACCGCCTGTAGACAGGATCGAACCCGGGTCTCTGACGCTGTGAGGCATCAACTCTACCGCTGCACCATCACGTCGCCCACATTTCTTGTCAATTTTCACTGACTGGTATCGGTATTGGTTAAGGTTTATTATAGCCATGTGCACCAAGGTACAGTGAAACGCTTTGTTTTGCCTGCTATCCAACCAGATCCGTTAATACTATACATAAATATAATCCAGTCAAATTCGAGCACAATCGATAGAGCAAAGGAAAAGATACCGAGTGCAGTATATTGTTCTCAGCAATGTAAGGCACCAATTTAGTGCATATGTACTGAGTTACGGTGAAAAGCTTTTCTTTGCGTTCTCTCCAATAAATGGGACAATACTATCCATGAATACAATTAAGCCAAGCACAAATAGAACAATCAGAGCAAAGAGAAAAATACCAGGGTGCAGAATATCGTTTTCAGCATTGTGGTCGAACAGTTCCAAAGAAAAAGTCCTATGTCTGCAATGAAGTAAGTTGAAAGATTGGAATCACATCCTAATTTATGGAAGGACAATTCAGTAGCCTGATGATAGAGGGGAAGAAGTTCTTCTTGCGTCTGGCGCCAAATGCTTTCATGCTTTTGTACCTGCTGCCCAATGGGAGCAGGAA
This sequence comes from Raja brachyura, assembly GCA_963514005.1. The sequence goes on from OY740786.1 coordinate 64,278,134, forward strand.
GAAGAGGGAATGACCAGGATGGGAAAGATCTTTCCACAGGGAATGGATAGCCACATGCTGACCTCTATTGCCATTACAATTTACTTTAGATTTTAGAGATACAGAGTGGAAACAGGCCCTTTGGAGGAGGAAACCCACGTGGTCACAGGAAAACCATGCAAACTCCACAGACAGCACCCGAGGTCTGGATTGAACTCGAGTCTGGTGCTGTGAGGCAGCAGCTCTACAAGCTACACCACTGTGCCGCCCTTAGTTCACCAGAAATGATTTAGTCTTCAGACATTTCACTGCATGAAAGTGACCATCTCCTTACAAACATCATTTGTGAGAAGATTAAAAAAAAGATAATTGCCGTTCATTAGAAGAGCTGCTTATTAACGTGATATTGTGTCCATATTGCTCTTAGAGGAGAGTGAGATTAGTATCTTGAGGTAAATACAATCACTGCGCTTATCAAACAAGACTCAAAAGCATTTCCGTCCTATTGCGACAGTGCATTAGTAAAAGTCTCACACTCCAGCAGTAACACAGACCTGACATTTATTTCCTTTGCAGGGTGTTTTGGTTGGGGTGCTGTGTTTAATTGCACTGAATTGCATACAGATTTGAGTTATGTGCATGAACATACAGATGGACTACTGTTAAGCCAGCGATAATGTAAGTAGCTCCATAGAGGGGCCAATTCCTGTGATATGCAGTAAGCACTCAAATTAGCACAGTAAATACAGCCTGTGACCTTGTGCTTTCATGCTTGATGATTGACCACAAATGCAACTTGTCTGACTGATGAGACAAAAATATTTCCTTCCACTAGCCTGAAATTAAGCAAGCACTGTAGAATGTTAAATGATAATTCCTATGAAGTACACGCCAAAGCTTTTTAACATTTATATTAAAAAATTAAACAAACCCTCAACATCTTACACAGCAATATATTATTTAACTAACATTCACACGCTGGAGGCTTTTCATTCAATCCCTCTGGTAAAAGCGGTGGCACAGTGGGGCAGCAGTAGAGTTGCTGCCTTACAGTGCCAGAAACATGGGTTCGATCCTGACTAAGGGTTGCTGTCTGCACAGAGCTTGTATGTTCTCCCTGTGATTGCAAGCGTTTTCACCGGGTCCTCTGTTTCCTCTCGCACTCAAAGACAAACGAGTTTGTAGGTTAATTAGCTTTGGTAAAAATTGTAAAGTGCCCCCACTGTATAGGATAGTGGGAGTGTATGGGATGATCGCTGATCAGCACGGACTTGGTGGGCCAAAGGGCCTGTTTCCGTGCTGTATCTCCAAAGTCTAAAAGTAAAAATCTAAATGGAGAGCTTTTATCAGCCATATCATGTTAACTTGCATTTTATAATTCTGAATCCTGGCAATGAAAATAACACGATGAAAGATCTTAATGTGTAGCCATTGAAAATCTGGATTAGCCAGAAGAAAGATTGCTCAGTCTAAAAGAAAATCTATCATCTATAATTTGAGGGTTTTTAAAAACACGCGCAGCAATGATCTAAATAACAAGGCCAGCCAAACGCTCTGATCAAAATCAGACTGTTAGTAAATTTGCCTTAGAATATCCTGAGAATCATCAGAAATATACATTCATCGTAAAATAAACTGGGAATTGTTACCATCAGAAACTTCACCACTAATTCATCAAACTTTATAAAGGATTTAAATAAGCCAACAATAAGATATTGTCCATTATTGTCCATAGGAAGGAACTGCAGTTGCTGGTTTAAACCAGAGACACAAAACGCTGGAGTAACTCAGCGGCACAGGCAGCTTCTCTGGATAGAGGAAATGGGTGACGTATCGGGTCGAGACCTTTCTTCAGACAGAAGGCATTTCCTGTCCATTATTTTACTGACACTGGAACCAAGCATGGGTGCACCCATACAAACCTTTATTTACTTGAAGGAAGTCCATGGCTTAACCCTGCAAATGAATATTCCTAGTGCATTCTACAACAGCCATTTTTATCCTCCATCTCACTTTCAGTTAAAGATACAAAGTGCTCGAGTAACCCAGTGGGTCAGCATCCCTGATGAACGTAGATAGGTGACATTTCGGGTCGGGATCCTTCTTCAGACTGTGTGTGGAACACTTTCAGTTGTTCCACATAAATTGCACATATAGAATATATTATATTATATTTAATATATAATCAATATACTATAATTAAATGGAATCTGCGGGGTAACTTTATCACACAAGGGTGCGGATCCAGCTGCCGAAGGAGATAGTTAAGGCAGAGACAATTGCAACATTTAAGAAACAAAATTAGACAGATACATGGATGGAATAGGTTTAGAGGGATAGGGGCCAAATGCAGGCAGGTGGGAATGTAGATGGAACTAGATTGCCTTTATTAGCTGCACTGCCATCTCTTACATTAATGAAGTATTATAAAATATCAAAATTAATTTTGAAATAGTTGCACTGTGGAAAATTATTTCTGTAGAAGAAAACATAATTAATTTTTTTCCCAAACAACCTATGTCGGCAAAAATATGATGGATCATCAGATAAATGATCAGAAGCTCTTTTTGTTTGAAATAAAAATGCTAATAATGTTAGCAAAGCTGCAGTCACTGTAATGTATAATGAGAAATTAACTGTAATAATTAACATTGAGGAAATTAACTACTAATTCCTAATTAAAAATTTAAACCAATTTATTTTTTCTATCAACTTTTACATGTGATATTGAAGCCAAGCAAATTTGTTCATACAACAAAGCCTCTTATAATGTTATATGCTCACAAATGAACATCAATCACAGTTTGACCTTGTGAGATTATCTGGGTCCCACTGAAAAGTAACAAGCGCTTTCTGTTCATTGCCATCGATCACTAAAAAAACTATACTATAAAAGAATATAGAAGTTGGGAGGTCATGTTACAGCTCTTTAAGATGTTGGTGAGGCTGCATTTAGAGTATTGTTTTTCCTGTTTAACCTGGGATTCAAGAGAGAGTTGGATACAGCTCTTAGGGCTAACGAAATCAAGGGATATGGGGAAAAAGCAGGAACGAGGCACTGATTCTGAATGATCAGCCACGATCATATTGAATGGCGGTGCTGGCTCGAAGGGCTGAACGGCCTACTCCTGCAATATTATTGGTCTATTTTCTATGTTTCTAACTACGATGATTCTCATCATCCATTTTTCCTTTTAACCTGGGAGGCACACAGCAGCGCAGCTGGTTAGAGCTGCTGCCTCACAGCGTCAGAGACCCGGGTTCAATCCTGATCTCGGATGTTACCCGTGTGAAGTTTGCCCATTCTACTGTGAGTGTGCGGGTTTCTTCCAGATGCTCCAGTTTCCTCCCGTGTCCCAAAGATGTGTGGCTTTGTAGGGAGTGGATGCAAAAATGGGATAACATAGAGCTTGTGCAGATGATCGATGGTCGGCGTGGACTCAGTGGGCCAAAGGGCCTGTTTCCATGCTGTATCCCTGAAATAAACTAAATCTTTTGTATTCTCACCATTTTGTTTTGTGTTACTGTAACTTTCTGTATTTCATTAGTCCTCCTACTTTACTAGTCTCCAACATCATGGAACAAGCCGCCGGAGGGGGCAGGTACTATCGCAACATTTAAGAGACATTTAGACAAGTACATGGATAGGACAGGTTTAGAGGGATATGGGCCAAACACGGGCAGGTGGGACTAGTGTAGGTGGGGCACGTTGGTCGGTGTGGACAAGTTGGGCCGATGGGCCTGTTTCCACGCTGTGTGACTCTATGACTCTCGGGGAAAGTGCCAAATTTCAAATATTACCTGGTTTCTAGCCAGTTTAGGCAGCATGTGGGGGTTCAGAAACTGGCAGTGTTGAAAATGTTGGCACAAAAGGTCATTCTGGTACATTTACAACATTAAATAAAGATCTGTTAGTCCAGGATGAGTTATCTTATCTACAGTGTTGGCAATTTGAGAATGACAAGACACCTCACACACAATTTAGGGCAGCTCAATGGTGACTGCAGGTTATTTGTGTTAGCAATAGCATGCGTCAGTTTAAAATGCCCAAAAAATATAAATATTAATCTATATGAAATCATCATTTATTTTCTGCAGAGGTTGGCTCAATGTTCCCGGGACTGAATTCTTCATCTTGAGTTGAAGGACGACCTTTCTCAACAGGAATTCACACTTGGCAGTTATAATGGATAAGGACATCGAGCATGTTTCTATTTAAGGCTGGTCAGATAAACTAAGAAGGCTGTAAATTACTGCACTATCTTCAGCTGTATGCCCAAGCTTCACACGTTCTACTCAATCTGCTTTTCAACCTAATCCATGAGCAATCGCAAACGCTCGGATTTTCTGGCAGGAATTATGCAGATACAGATACAGAGATACAGCATGGAAACAGGCCCTTCGGCCCACGCCGACCATCAATCACCCATACACACGGGATCTATGTTTTCCCACTTTCACATCCACTCCCCTACACGCCAGAGATAATTTACAGAGGGCCAATTAATCTACAAACCTGTATGTCTTTGGGAAGTGGAGGAAATCTGAGCAGCTGGAGAAAACCCACGTGGTCATAGGGAGAACGTGCAAACTCGGCACAGACAGCACCGTAGACAGGATGGAACCGGGATCTCTGGCGTTGTGAGACAGCAGCTCGACCGCTGCGCCACTGTGCCACGTATTTATTCTAAATGCCATTTTCTAAATTATGCGCTGGATGTGAGAATTTGACCCAGACCTCCCTTCTCCCCACCTACACAAATGACTCTAAACACTGTTACAACTTTAAATTCTGAAATAATACAAAAATGAGAAAAAGGAAATTAACTTTTATACAGCACATCTTATGACAAGATATTTGAAAGCACTCTATAATATTAATGTATAGTACAATTTGATTTGATTGGACAGCATGCAAAACAAAGCTTTTCACTATAACTCATGGAGGGAACAAAGTGCTGGAGTTACTCAGCGGGTCAGGCAGCTTCTCTGGAGAAAAGGGATGGATGACATTTTGGGTCGCAACCCTTCTTCAGACCTAAAACGTCACCCATTCTTTCTCTCCAGAGATACTGCCTGACCCACTGAGTCACTACAGCACTTTGGGCCTATCTTTAGTATAAACCAGCATCTGCAGTTAAGGAACTGCAGATGCTGGTTTACATTTTTTACAGTGACAATAAAAATGTTTACATTTTCACGTGACAATAAAAAAAATCTAAACCTTCACCAAAGAAGTAACTTTAAAAAAAAAACTGTGCGAGTGTAACTCAGCGGGTCAGGCAGCATCTCTATAGAGAGATGTCCCAATCTGAAATGTCACCTATCTGTGTTATCCATGACCCATTGAATGACACCAGCCCTTTGTGTCTTTTTCTGTAAAGCAGCATCAGCAGTACCCTGTGCCTACAAATAACTTTCAAAGGTTGGACCATAGCGTAGTAGATAGAACATAGAACAGTACAGCATAGGAACAGGCCCTTCGGCCCACAATGTCTGTGCCGAACATGATGCCAAGTTAAACTGATCTCACATGCTTGTACATGATCCATATCCCTCTATTCTCTGCGCTTCCATATGCAGATCCAAAAGCCTTTTAAACACCACTATCCTATCTGCCTCCACCACCACCCCTGACAATGCATGCCCGGCCCCCACTTCTCTTTGTGTGAAGTACTTGCCCCGCACATCTTCATTAAACATTCCCCCTCTCATCTTATAGTTATGCCCTCTAGTGTTGGATATTTTAACCCTGGGAAATATGCTCTGATTGTCTACCCTATCGTTGCCTCTCAAAATGTAACGTACTTCCAGCAAGTCTCCCCTCAACCGCTGACATTCCAGAGAAAACATTTCAAGTCTATCCAACCTCACACTGCACCTGAAATCCTTTAATCCAGGTAGTATTCTGGTAAACCTCCTCTGCATCTCCTCCAAAACCTCCATATCTTTCCTGTAATGGAGTGACTGGAACTTCATGCAATACTCCAAATGCGACCTAACTACAGTCCTATAAAGCTGCATCATATAAAAGTCTCATAGAGCTATAATGATAAGTCATTCTTTAACTTCAGTCGAGGAACTCGGTTCTAAGAACATTAAGCCAACCCTGCAGAAAGAAATGTTGATCTCATAGAGATTAATAACAAGTTTAGGCATTTTAAACTCATGCATGCTATTGCCAACACAAGAAATCTGTGGTTAGTGTCAACCTGCCTTAAATTGCAGGTGAGTTATCTTGTCTTTACCAAAATGCCATCACTACAGATAAGATAACTCATCCTGCAGAAAAAGATCTTTAAGGGCCTGTCCCACTTGGGCGACCTAATCTGTGAGTACTGGTGAGTTTGCCCTTGACTCTTACACGCAGCATGGTCGACACGAGGTCGTAGGAGGTCTTCGTAACTCTCCTTCATGCTCGAGAGTGGTCTCCGCGTACTCAAGGCCTCAGCTAGGTCACGCCGTTTTTTTCAATATGTTATAATGTGCCCGCGAGTAAAAAAAGGTCGCGGTAGGTCGTAGTAGGTTGCCATGTTAGTCGTAGGTAATTGAGGGTAGTCTAAGGTAGTCGTAGATAATCTTCATCATAGTCGAAGGGATGTCGAAGGAGGTCATCTTCACTCTCCACTATTTGGTGTCCATTTATTCCGAAGTTAGTCGTAGATAGTCGTAGCTCGTCAAAGCTGGTCTTCAACATAGTCGAAGGAGGTCTTCTACATAGTCGAAGGAGGTCCTCAACATGTCATTTTTTCAAACTCTTCTAAACTCGCCAATTAGGTCGCCCAAGTGGGGCAGCCCCTTTATTTTATATTGTAAATATATCAAAAAATGATCTTTTGTCGCAACACTTTCAACACTGTAAATTTCTTGAACTACCATTTCTTCTAAACTGTTGAGAGACCATATAATATTTGCAATTTGGCTTTTGCCCTGATGTTGGAAACAGCAAAACAATAATTATTTTCAGAAGGTGGCTGAAGGACAAATACAATCCACGACTTCAGGGAAATCTCTTCTTCTCTTGCTCTTCTACAAAGAAAATCATGGCAATGTTCATGTCCTCTTGAAAGGATTTAACATCTTAACGTCTTTCACAGAATTACCTAATGGGCGGTACAGTGGTTCAACGGTAGATTTGCTGCCTTGCAGCATCAGAGACCCGGGTTCGATCCAGACTACAGGTGCTGCCTGTACGCAGTTTGCGCGTTCTCCCTGTGACCGCGGGGGTTTTCTCCGGAGGCTCCGGTTTCCTCCCACACTCCAAAGAGCTGCAGGTTTGTAGGTTAATTGCCTTCTGTAAATTGCCCCTCATGTGTAGGATAGAACTAGTGTATTGGGTGACCTTTGGTCAGCGCAGACCTGTTGGGCCGAAGGGCCTCATGCCACACCGTATCTCTAAACTAAAACTAATCCAAAACTAAAATTCCTGTGCATTGTAACAAAGTCAATTGTTAGAGGCAGGAATTGAGGGCTTCCCCACCACTCCTCTATCATTGGGAGGGAGACAAACACAAGACTGAGCCAAAGGTGAAGGCAAAATAATTGACTCACAACTTACAGATTCTCCGTGGCAATTATATTGTGATTTTATGCCTGGGGTCGAGAGCATTGCAGAGTGAATTTCAATACAGCTGTGTTGTGGAAGTCAGCATTAATTCACATCGACAGTACTAATTTAAAAATGTGCTAAAATAAAAAATAAAGCCTTTGTGCGTGGCTGGTTATCTTGGCAGTAGCTTGTTGTGCTGAATGCTTACAGTTCAGTTGCTGCTGATTACAATTTTAAGTTTCTTCTACGCGGGGGATTGAAAACTTATCTCCAGTTTTCAAGGTAGTTCCAGCAAATCCTTTCAGGCACCATTCCAAACATTGCAGGCAGGAAGGGAAACTCCTTGTGATATTGTTGGTGAGGGATCAATTCAGTTTCAATACAAATTGGACAAAATACATTACAATATACCAAAATAGACACTAAATACTAGATTAACTCAGTGGGTCATCTCTGAACGAATAGGTGGCATTTCGGGTCGAGACCCTTCTTCAGAGGGAGAGTCAGGGGAGAGGGAAAACTGGAGATATGAAAATGTGCAAAGAACAAATAAATGAAAGGTATGTGAAAGGACAACTCAAAGCCAGCAACGATGATCAAGGAAAAGACTGTACATGATTACAATCAAGCCGTCCACACTGTACAGATATAGGATAAAGGTTACAATGTTTAGTGCAAGATAAAGTCCAGTAAAGTCTGATTAAAGATAGTTCAAAGGTCTCCAATGAGTTAGATGGGAGGTCAGGACTGCTCTCTAGTTGGTGGTAGGATTGTTCAGTCGCCTGATAACAGCTGGGAAGAAACTGTCCCTGAATCTGGAGGTATGTGTTTTCAAATATCTGTACTCTTGCCCGATGAGAGAGGGGAGAAGAGGTAGTGACCGGGGTGAGACTGAATCTTTTCCAGCTTTGCCCGGGAAGAGAGGAGGATCAGAATATGATCAGATTAGAAAACAATCATAAAATATTACATAGAAGAATTAGCACAGGACTCCATGAGTACCTCAAGGGCAATGAGTGACAGGGACTTGGTGCAAGTCAGAATTAACACAGCAGAGATTTGGTGAGCACGAATTCATGCAGAATAGAAGATGGAACACTAGCCAAGAAATGGACTTCTCAAATCTAGATTATTAAAGGCGTGGATAAAGGCTTCAGCTATGGGGTGGCAGAGTGGTGCAGCGGTAGAGTTACTGTCTTACAACGCCAGAGACCCGGGTTTAATCCTGACTACAGGTCCTGTCTGTGTGGAGTTTGTACATTCTCCCCGAGACCGTGGGGGTTTTCTCTGGTTCTGCTGGTTTCCATCCACACTACAAAAACGTGCAGGTTTGTAGATTAATTGGGTTCTGTAAAATGTTCCTAATGTGTAAGTTAGTGCTAGTATACGGGGTGATCACCGGTCAGCTTGGATTCGGTGGGCCGCAGGGCCTGTTTCCCTAAATTGCATCTGTACATTTTTAAATCTAAAGTCAACAGATAGTTGGTGCTGGTGATCAAAGCAATAGTTCACTAATCAGTCCTAAGTGATGCACCAGAGTACAATTATCTGATGGTTTTATTGGAAACATGCTGTGAGCTTCCTACTTGCCCACCCCTTTTCACAATCAATTTTTGCCCTGCAGATGTTACAGCAGTCAGTTTAGAAGCTAATACAGTACAGTGGGAGATCAGGCACAGAAGTTAAAACCTAATTCTAGCTGAGCTTCTGGCATTGCAACATTTGGAGTATTGCATGCAGTTCTGGTTGTCCAATTACAGGAAAGTTGTGGAGGTCTTGAAAAACGCGCAGAGGAGGTTTATCAGAATGATGCCTGGATTAGGGGGTATTATCTGTAGGGAGAGGTTGGACAGGATTGGATTGTTTTCTAAGGAATGCCAGAGGTTGCAGGGAGACTGATGGAAGTAAATAAAATTATAAGAGGTATGGATACGATAGTGAGTCAGTGCCTTTTTTCCACAAGATGAAAAAAATCACATACTAAAGGACATAGCTTTAAGGTCATCGGGGCAAAGTTTAAAGGAGATGAGTGGGGTAATTCTTTTTACGCAGAGGGTGATGAGTGCCTGAAACATGCTGCCGGATGGTGCAGACAGATAAACATTGGTATTGAAGAGACTTTGAGATAGGCAAATGGATATGCAGGAAATGAAGGGATATGGATTATATGCAGGTAGATAAGAGATGGTGTTGGCTTCGATATTGTGGGCTGAAGGGCCTGTTCTATGTGCTATACTGTTCTATGACAGGAGAATTTAAGTTAGAATAAGAGGTTGGGTTGAACTTGGGTTGTCAGAGAATATCTAAGCCACATAGACCAGTCAATAACTGTCACTCACAATCATTTATCATTACTAATAATAAATGAAGCACAACCCAGTAATATAATTAGTTAATTAGTAAAACAAACCATGGGCACCTGAGCAAAGCAATTGGGGGCTCACCAAAATAAATTAACAAATCAATGGAGCAATGGCCAAAAAGGAAATGAATATATTAATAGACTCCAGTGATCAGTAAAATCATAGGACATTAGAAACCAATAAAAAAAGGTAGATTATTGGGCAAGAGTGGTGCCTTACAGCGGTAGAGTTGCTGCCTTACAGTGGTAGAGACCAGGTTCGATCTGACTACGGGAGTTTGTACCTTCTCCCTGTGACCGCATGGGTTTTCTCCTGCTGCTCCAGTTTCCTCTCACATTCCAAGATGTACAGGTTTGTACGTTAATTGGCTTCTGCAAAATTGTGAATTGTCCCTAGTGTGTAGAATAGTTCTTGTGTATGGGGTTGATCGCTGATCGGCACGGCCTCGGTGGGTCGAAGGGTCGGTTCCTCGCTGTATCTTTAAAGTCTAAAGTCTAAAGGTGTTAGAAAGTTACATCTGAAGGTCCACGCTGATTAATTGTAATTCTAACATCACTAATCTAGTAGAGCTGTGGACATTTGCAAATTAACAGGTCAATGGTAACAGTGAATCAATAAATCCCTAATGCAAATTAATTAATTAGTATTGGCAATCCAGTCAACAAATAAATGAATAGAGCACCGGGTCCCAGAGAATCAATCATCTACAAGAGCAGTAGGCACCAGTGAATTAATACATTCTTTCAAAAATAGGCAATACTGCACCAAAATATGAATGGATAAGCAGACATGGTTTGAGTTGGTATAATTCGAGCATTTTGTCTATCTTCGGTATAAACCAGCATCTGCAGTTCCTTCCAGCACATGGATACAACAGTTCTCCGAACAACCAGTCATAGTCATAGAGTGATACAGTGTGGAAACAGGCCCTTTGGCCTGACTTCCCACACCGGCCAACTACACTAGTCCTAGCTACACGAGTCTCACCTGCCCATGCTTGGTCCATATCCCTCCAAACCTGTCCTATCCATGTATCTATCCAACTGTTTCTTAAATGTTATGATAGTCTCTGCCACAACTACCTCGCCTGGCAGCTTGTTCTATACACCCACCACCCTTTGTGTGAAAAGGTTACCCCTCAGATTCCTGTGAAATATTTCACCCTTCATCTTGAACCTATGCCCACTGGTCCTTGATTCACCTACTCTGGGCAAGAGACTCTGTGCATCCACCCGATCTATTCCTCTCATGATTTTATACACCTCAATAAGATCACCCCTCATCCTCCTGCATTCCAAGGAATAGAGTCGCAGCCTACTTAACCTCTCCCTGTAGCTCAGACCCTCTAGCCCTGGCAACATCCTCGTAAATCTTCTGTATACCCTTTCCAGCTTGACAACATCTTTCCAATAACATGGTGCCCAAAATGGAACGCAATACTCTAAATGCGGCTTCACCAATGTCTTATACAACTGCAACATGACCTCCCAACTTCTATATTCAATACTGATGAAGGTCAATGTGCTAAGCACCTTTTTGACCACCTAATACTGTAAAACAGACCACAGGACCATGGTCATTTTGCATCATTAGACAATAAAATTTCTTGTTGTGGAACTTGTGGTAAACTCGTTCTTTCTGGAAGGCCAAGTGGTTAGAGTGGATGTGGAGAGGATGTTCCCACTAGTGGGAGAGTCTACCACCAGTCGTCACAACCTCGGAATAAAAGGACGTACCTTTAGAAAGGGGATGAGCAGGAATTTCTTTAATCAGAGGGTGGTGAATCTGTGGAATTAATGGCCGCAGAAGGCTGTGGAGCCAAGTCGATGGATATTTTTAAGACGGAGATTGACAGATTCTTGATTAGTAAGGGTGTCAGGGGTTATGGGAAGAAGGCAGGAGAATGGGTTTGTGGGAAAGATAGATCAGCCATGATTGAATGGCGGTATAGAGTCGATGGGCCGAATGGCCTAATTCTGCTCCTATAACTTATGTACCCTGCGGTTCAGAGTTAAAGAATCATGTTTCACAGGGCTAATCCTAATGCACCCCCCACCCCTTTCAGTTTAGTTCAGAGATACAGCATAGAAACAGGCCCTTCAGCCACTAGATGTATCCTATTTTCCTACTGTCCTATCATTTTTTTCAGAGGCTAATTAACCTACAAACCTACGCATCTTTGGAATGTGCAAGGAAACCAGAGCATCCGGAGAAAAGCCACGTGGTCACAGGGAGAACGTACAAACTCCATACAGACAGTAGCCATAGTCAGGATCGAACCTGGGTCTCTGGAGCTGTAAGGCAACAACTCTAGTGCTGTGCCACTGTACTGTACCCGGACAATGTGATCTACAACGTGTAACAGAACAGTTAATATTCCCCCAGTATCAGAGCCATGCTTAAAGTCTAGCAAAGACACCATTCAGATTCTTGTGTAACTGGGCAATCTTTGGAAAAATTAGATAGTGCAGCACCACCTCTGCATGTTGTCCCTGTTCCACAGCAGCAGAATGAGAACACAGAATGTTATTCAGCCTAATTACAGCATTTATGGTCATTGCACAAGGTGGAAGTACTGTCTGAAATTCAAGTGAGGGAATGCAACTAATTTATAACATTCACGTCAAGACGAGGAATTATTCTGACACTGCAAAGCAACAAATAAAATACAGCTTTAATTTTTTTAACAACCCATTCATTAAAACAAACAAACATTTAGGAAATGGCTACCAATTCGCTGATATTCGAATCAGTAAAGGATTTTTGTTCAATTCTTTCAAAGCTCAATGCACACAGAGAACAAAGATCGATCGATATGTTTCTTTTGGTTGGAATCCAATCAATATGTTTCTTTTAACTTCTGGGACTGACATCTTGTACCAGCAGATCAATAGTGGTCCTATTCACCTTTGTCTTGTCTTTTTTTTTAAATCATTCACACTGAGTCCAATGATAAGTAGCCCAAGTGGATTCAGTCTCAGACTTCCTGAACTTGCTGAGAGTTATTCACTACTTTGCAGAGTGAAACTTGAAGTAGCAGCTTTAATGGCTATCTGCCTTGAGTACAGATTGAGTCATACAGCATGGAAACAGGCCCTTCGGCCCAACTCGTCCATTCTGACCGAAATGCCCTATCCAAGCTAGTCCCATTTGGCTGCATGTGGTCCACGCTGCCTTATCAAGACCACCAGCATAATCAAGACCAGTCTCATCCCGGTCACTCCCTCTTCTCCCCACACAACAGGTACAGAAGTTTGAAAACGCAAGAGGTACAGAAGTTTGAAAACGCATACCTCAAGATTCAGGGACAGTTTCTTCCAAGCTGTTATCGGGCAACTGAACCGTTCTCTCACTATTAGTATCTGCCTCAACTATCTCTTAATACAACTCGTTCCATATACCCATTGAGTGAAAATGATGCCTGAATTATTAAGGGGCAGTCCATCACACAGTAGAGATGCCCCACCATTGACTCCCACTATGCTTCACACTGCCTCAGAGAAGCAGCCAACATGATCAAAGACTTATCCTACCCTGACCGTTCCTTCTTCCCCTTGCTCCTGTCCAGTAGAGGTACGGAGGTTAGAGAGCGCGCACCACCAGACTCAGAAACAGCTTCTATTATCAGGCTTCTGAACAATCCTTGCATAAGCTATGGTATTGGCCATTTCACCTCTACCTCATTGTGGACGCTGGATTTTGTCTCTGGAAATGTTACAATGCTGAGAACGATATTCTGTGCTCTGTATCTTCACCTTTGCTCTCCCTATTGTTAGGATAGGTTTAATTGTATCTATGTGTGGTATTTTACTTCGGAGTCACATGAGTGACTACGTGAAGAACCCGTCAGTCCCGCATGCGTGTCATTACGTCAAATGCATGGCGCTCTGACTGGCTGGTGGCGCATCGCTCCACCAGCGGTAAGTTTTAAAAGACCTCCAGGTAAGTTCTTGAACTTAGTCTGCGGTTGTTCTTTCTTCTGTCTTGTTACAGCAAGAACACCATGGATAAGGCGAGGGTGAAGTCTCGACGGGCTGCAGGGAGAACCGCTTCCGGAGACCGTGGCAGTGCGGTCAGCGGGCGGCAGTCCGTTTCACCATCGTGGTCGCTGACACCACAGCCAGCAACCCCGGGCTCGGTGCCCATGGACAGCACTTTGGCTACCAAAGTGGTCGGGAAGGCCACTTTGGTCGGGAAGGCCAAGTGCAAGTCCAACAGGCCAGTGGACTCGGATGAGATTGGCTGGGAGGGTTCGCCTCCTCGAGCGGGATGCGTCGGCGGATGCCTTTCCCGCATTCTGGAGAAGATGCTCCAAGATGATGTACCCTCTGGTCAGGAGTCATATCACAGGGGGCTTCGAGGGCCCGCAGCAGCGCCTGGTGCAGGGCTGCATTATGTGTCCCCATCCGAGGATTGGAGCATAGACCACCAGTCCTGGGCAGAGGACCACTCGGTGCAAGACCCGCGGGAAGCGGAGGTGCCAACCATGGTCACTAGGTTTGCAGTGCTGTCATTGGTTGGGGAGCCGCTGGAGGAAGAGCTGGTGGCCAGCATTAACTACCTGGCTTCCTACCAGCTTCAGGAACAAGTCATGATGGAGACAGCCATGAGGTACCATGCTCCCAGCAACTGTGCTGCCCTCAAGGTACCGGTGGTGAATAGTTCCATCTGGAGCTACATTGGGGTGGCATCAAGACCCAAGAGGTCAAACTACAAAGAATTTTAAACATGCTGGCATCGGGGTTGACAGCATTCGCCAGGTCGGTAGACAGTTGCGCATTATCGGAGGCTCAACGGGACTCAATGGCATTGGTGTACAATGCACAATTCGAAATCAATTGCTTTTGCAAGAATGCCATTCGTCCTGTTCTCAACCCCAAGTTTGCGGGGTTGTGTAAGGCCAGTAATGTGCAGCCGCCCAATTTACTGTTTGGAGAAGATCTGTCCAGGCAGGTGAAGGACTTGGACGACGAGTCGAAGGCTGTGGAGCTACTTCGGGCTCCACCACCAAACAGACAGTCGTCGTTTCGACGCCAGCACCCCTATGCCTCGACCAAGACCAGCTGCGGAACCACCTCCAGCTCGAAGAGCCAAAGAACCCGCCGGAGGTCTTTTTTAGGACATGGCCCAAACCGGCCGACAGCCAAGATGCGCAGCTGGCGCACAACAGCGGGGAAGTCCCCAAACATCGGGGAAGGAAATAAATATCCAGAATCCACCAACTAACATGGAGGTAGGTGGGTCTGGGTCTCAATGTAACATACCGGGTGTGGGTTCATTGCATGTTGGTGGTAGGTTACGTTTCTTTGTGCATGAGTGGCGGTGGTTAACTTCTGACTTGTTCACACTGCGCAGCATAGACAGGTTCAAAATTGAATTTTCGGGCTCTCTGCCACCACGCAGCATGCTCCAAACCGTACCTTTGCTCGTTCAAAACGGGATGGGTTGGAAGTTCAGGCTGAAATTGAAACACTAAGTGCTAAAAGAGTGATTGAAAAAAACAGTCATGAACCTTATCAATTTGTATCCAATATTTTCACCAGGGAAAAGAAGGATGGGGGGTACTGCATCATTTTGGACTTAACCCAACTTAACACCTTTGTGTAGTACAAACATTTCAAAATGGAAAGTCTTGTGACTGCCAAACTATTAATTTCCAGGGGAAGTTACATGGCATGCATTGATCTTAAAAATGCTTATTATTCTGTACCTGTTCACAAGGATCACAGAAAATACTCAGTATCCTGTGATAAATTGGCATGCCTCATTTGGAACTGGTGCATCATTCGAAATATTTGGGTTTCAGCTATCTACCTCCCAGGTAGATTCAACACGGTGGCGAACGCCAGGTCATGTAAATTCAATGACAACACAGAATGGGTATTGAATCATAGTGCGTTTAAGGATATTGTTTCTAGGTATGGAACACCGGATATGGATTTGTTCGCTTCAAGAATAAATCATCAATTACCGAAGTATGTTGCATGGGAACCAGACCCAGGGGCAGTAGCAGTAGACGCGTTCTCACTACATTGGGGTGCAATATTTTTCTATGCATTCCCCCCATTTTGCCTTGTCAGTTGCTGTCTGCAAAAAAATCATCAGGACTTTGCCTCCAGCATTCTGGTAGTCCCTGACTGGCCGACTCAGCCATGGTATCCTCTTATTCTGAGCATGGTTGTAGAACGTGTGTGGAAGGTTCCTAAAGACAGGTCTCTGTCAACAAACCTGGTTTCTGGTGAAGTACATCCTCTGCATGATCGGCTCAATTTATTGATTTAGAGGTCTTAAGAAGTTTTTAAGCAGGTTTTGTTCATTATGTCATGACTGAC
This sequence comes from Raja brachyura, assembly GCA_963514005.1. The sequence continues at coordinate 64,294,357 of OY740786.1, forward strand.
CAGTTTGTCCACTCTTCTTGGTCAACTATACAGTGTGTGATGCATGGATTTGTTCCACGGCATGGAGTCGCAGAGCTTTAAAATCTTCACGTAGTCACTCACGTGACTCCGAAATAAAATAGTAAGATTAAACGAGAACTCACCAGTTTGAAGTTTAATCTTTATTTTATGAGGAGTTACGATGAGGGATTACGTGCTCTCCGCTCCCAACCTCTCCTCATAAAACCAGCTGGTAGTTCTAGTTTCTTCGATCTTACTATTCGCAGGTCAATGTTTTTCTGTCTGTGACCACACCGCTGCTTTGAAGGTTGGTGCGCATGCGCGGCTGACGGGTTCTTCACGTAATCCCTTATCGTAACTCCTCATAAAGATCAAACTTCAAACTGGTTAGTTCTCATTTAATCTTACCATTAAATGTTCCGATTGGGTAGCATGCAAAACAAAGCTTTCCGCTGTACCTTGGTACACGTGACAATAATAAGCCTAAACCTAAAGCATGAATAATAAACCACTTCAGCTGTGTTCAATGGCGTTCACTGATAACTCATTGTGTTTTAATGCTTACTTCACAAGCAGAATTTGGTTCATGGAATTAGGACTATCTCACTCCGTGGATGCGGTAGCAAATCAACTCGAAAAAGACTAGCTATTTGGTAATGATGAGATTGGCATTGCACAAATCTAGCACATATAAAATTATAGGTTATTTTGTCCCTGGATCAATATCCTTGCATAGAGCACAGTTCACACTGTATCTTGTACCTTCCGAAGAGTCCACCAGGGACTATACTGGAAGTAGGACAATTTCTATACTGGACATTTTTTACATTTATCAAGCCAATTAATCAACCCAATTAACCTACAAACCTGTACGTATTTGGAATGTGGGAGGAAACCGATGATCTCGGAGGAAACCCTCGCAGGTCATGGGGAGAACGTACAAACTCCGAACAGACAGCGCCCATAGTCGGGATCGAACCCGGGTCTCCGGCGCTGCATTTTGCTGTAAGGCAGCAACTCTACCGCTGCGCTACCGTGACTGCCACACGCAGCAAAAGGAAAGCCGCCGAACCATGGCCCATCCTAATGGCAGGCCTGGTTCACGTGTCACAGAACCCGAGATGCGTCGCGGAGCCAATCTCTACCTCATTGGGACTTCCGCGTCCGATCGGCAGATCGTATTTCCCCCCTGCTGCCGGGGCTCTAGAACTCCAGCTCAGCCAGAGCCTGCAGATCCGTTGCCATAGCCAACTTCTGAAGCCAAATTTACGGACCGGCATCTCGGCCCCTTGGCAGCCTAGTAGGACCGTTCCGTTACGTTGGACTCCTCTTGGAGGCCGTGACCTCTGTTGTTCCGGCAAAATGGATAATCCAACAAGGCTCTGGAAGCAAGGGTGTCTGAAAATCAGTGGTGGACATACATTTCAGTGAGAAGTGAGGCAGCAGGATTTGGGACGTGATTTTCGCTCTACGTCCAGTGGCGGCTTCTCGAAGAAAAAATACATTCGTCGTTTTTTTTATACCATGCTATTCGTGGATTCCATCGCATTGTCAGATTGACTTTGACTTAACTTGTGACAATGTACAGCATGCACAATCTGCCAGGACTGTAATGGTCGGAGTCAGTATGTCAAATAAATTTTCAAATTCACAGTGTGATGAATATTCCAGGTCCACAGCTGAACATTTTTTTAAAAACATTCTCACTGCATTGGTTCTCATTCAAGATAGGAAAATGAAATGCTTTTTAAAAGCCAATTTCTTGGTATTAATTTCAAGCTGTTTCTGTTGCGGGGAATTGCACAGAGTGCCAGCATAGCAAGGGAAGATAGATATGACTTTACTTCATACTTCAGAGATACAGTGTGGAAATATGCCCTTCGGCCCACCGATTAAGTCTGGGTCTCTGGCAACTAAAAATTAAAAATTGTCCTCTGTAAATTGCCCCTGGTGTGGAGGGAGTGGATGCAAAAGTGGGACAACATAGAACTAGTGTGAATGGGTGATCAACGGTCGGCGTGGACTTGGTGGGCATGTTTCCATGCTGTATCTCTAGACTAATGGTGAGTTTTTGGGCAGGCGTGAGTGGGGTGATGCAATGGGACAAAGCATACAATTTTGAAGGAAGGGACAATGTTGGCACATCTTTTGAAAACAGAGACAGCAGCGATACCATCCTGTAGGATAAAGAGAAGTAGTTGAGTTGCCAAAAATCAGGTCAGGCTAGACTGGTGGGTCTCATGGAACTGCATTTGCTGGATCTAACATCTGTAGTTCCTTGTATCAACATGAGAAAAAGCACAAAGCGCTTAATGAACTCAACAGGTCAGGCAACATCCATAGAGGGAATAGATGGGTGACATTTCAAGTCAGGACTCTTCTTCAGACTGATGCAGTCTCAAGAGACTAGCTGTCATGCAGAACATGAATATGAGGAAGATTGCGAGGTGGTGAAGAGGGAGAATGTGTAAGGATATCGGGGCAGTCCTTCTTGCCACCACAGTTCTCTGGTTATCTGATTTGTCACCCAAACCCAGAATGACTCTTATATTTCAAACCTAATCTTCTGATCTTGTACAGGTGTACAAAATAATGAGAGGAATTGATCAGGTAAAAGCACAGTCGCTTGCCCAAAGTAGTGGAATCGAGAACCAGAGGACATAGGTTTAAGGTGAGCGGGGAAAAATTTAATAGGAATCTGAGGGGTAATTGTTGACACAATTGCTATTGCAGTGTTTAAGAAACATTTAGAAATGTATATGGATAGGATAGGTTTAGAGGGATATGGGGCAAACACATGCAGGTGGGATTACTGTAGATGGGACATGTTGGTCGCTGTGGGTAGGTTGGGCCGACAGACCTGTTTCCACGCTGTATGACTCTTTGTGAGTCCGTGACACCTTGACTTGAGTTTAATTTATTGTCACGTGTACCAATGTACAGTGAAATGCTTTTGTTGCGTGCTAACCAGTCAGCGGAAAGATAGTACATGATTACAATCGAGCTATTCACAGTGTACAGGTATATAATAAAGAGAATAACGTGAATAACCTTTAGTGCAAGATAAAGTCCAGTAAAGTCCGATCAAAGGTAGTCTGTGGGTCTGCAATGAGGTAGATGGCAGCTCCGGGATGCTCTCTAGTTGTTGGTAGGATGGTTCAGTTGCCTCTACATCAGACTCTATGACTCTGTGACTCTAAGGTTTTAATTTTAAGTTTCAAAATACACATCCATTAAATGATAAGAATTCATTTAAATGTATTCTGAATACATCTTCTGTGCTGAACTACCAAGCTGGCAGTCCTATTAAATGCAATAGTGAAGCTCAGATACAGGGAGTCAGAAGATGATTTTGGACACAGCAGCTCAAAGTGGGTTTTATCCAAATAAGACATTCTGCTCCACTGCTCAAATCAGCCCGCCCTCCAATAGTTTATTAACTAGCTCTGGAATTCTACATGGTACTTTCCTTTTTTTTCTTTTTTTTTCTTTTTTATTAGAAGTAATGTATAGTACAGTAGTATAAGCCAAAATAACATCATACATTTCATGTACCACTTCTTGTTTTAAACTTTAATAATAGGAAAGTAACAGAAGGAAGAAAAAGAGAAATAGAGAAAGTTAGATAAGATAGTGAATACATGAAAAAGTGAAAAGAAAGAGCCCGTAAAGACGTTGAGCGTAAGGAAGAATAAATTAAATAAAAATAAAAATAAAAATAGGAAAATATAAGAAAATAAGATAAGGTAAAAGGGATTACCTACTTCGTATCTTTACACACCCCTCACCAGGTCCTGAAACAGTTTATTTCCAGTTATGTTGCACCCTATGCTTGTATCCCTCCCAGAATTCTACATGGTACTTAAATGGCCCAGAGATATTTTAGATCTGACAAAGAATTAGTATTAAAATGTTCTCTGATGATGAGCCAGCTTTCATAGTCTGACCCTGTAGAACTTATGCCGTAAAACTACAAATGCGTTTGTTTCATGACATCTGAACTCATAACATATTTTTGTTCATTTATAAACAAATGACATATTCATACTGCAATACTTAAACAAAAGCTGCATCTAACAAGTTATTCATTTAGAGTCATTTTTTCCATGCCTGCAGATGTAATCTATTTATTTGCTAGTGGTTACAGTCTTCTACGCATTGATTTTAAACATATGAATTAAACTAATAAGAGGACAGGCCAGAACTACAGGTCTACCACTGATTCTCCGGCAACTGGACAAAGTTACGAGTGCGCACTTGAAATCCCTCCCAGAAATCCACCCGACTGGGACTGCTGCGGACTTCCGTGACCGATCGGCAGCTCGGATTTGCTCCATGCGGCTGGGGCTCTGGAACTCCAGCCTGGCTGGAGCCGGCAGATCCATTCCCACAGCCGAGGCTGACTGCGGGCAGGATCTCAGCCCCTCGACGGCCGAGGCGGACTGTTCCAGCACCGTTGGACTCCTTTCAGAGGCCGGGACATCCATCGGTCCGGCAAAATGGATAATCCAGAAAGGCTCTGGAGCCAAGGGTGCCGGAAAATCGGAGGTGGACGTGTACTTCTATCGAGTTTCCCCACATCCTCTGACACTCAGAGAAAACAATCTTCATCCTAAATATCCAGGTAGTTAATATCCTCTATTCCTGACAGCATTCTGGCAAACCTCTTCTACACCCTCTCCAAAGCCTCCATATCCTTCCTGTAATGGGGCAAACAGGGGGGAAAATATGTCCAAATTTGGTAGGTCAGCGGACATATTTTCTTGGGTCACATTTCTTGCACCCCAAGACTGCAAGAAATTGCAGAAATGTGTAGTTGGAGCCCGGTGCATCACACAGGCCAGACTGTGTAGGAAGGAACTGCAGTTGCTGATAGACACAAAATGCTGCAGTAACTCAAGACAGTGCTGAGAACTCCATTCTGCACCTTGTATCTTTTCCATCGCTCTATCTACTGTACTTGAGTTTGACTTGATTTTATGGTATTATCTGATCTGATTGGTCAGCGGAAAGACTATACATGATTACTATCGAGCTATCCTCAGTGTACAGATACACGATAAAGGGAATAACGAAAATAACATTTAGTGCAGGATTAAAGTCCTGTAAAATCCGATCAAAGATAGTCGAGTATCTCTGGAGGACATAGATAGGCGATGTTTTGTTTTAAGTCTAAAGAGGGGTGTTGACCTATCCATGTTCTCCAAAGATACTGCCTGACCCACTGACTTACTCTAGCACTTTGTGTTCCACACTTGGCTGCTTGTGAGAGCCCAGTTTCTAATGTTCAGTTAATGAATCCAGATGGAAACTTGCCTTCCCCTCTGCTGCCAGATTCCAATGTGTGTCTGTTTTCTAATTGTGGAATTGACTGTTCGGGCCGCACCCTGCTCCACATGTTTTGCTGCACCAGATGATTCACAGATTGCTTGAACAAATTTGTGCAGGCAAACCAGCGCTTCCGCACTCACTTACTTGGGGTTGTTCATTCTACATTTCGCCAGTGATTCAAAAGGAAAACAGTGGTGCAGTGGTAGAGTTGCTCCCTTGCAGCCCCAGAGACCCAAATTCGATACAGGTTTGTTGGTTAATTCTTAAAGACGGGCAGTTTGTAGGTTAATTGGCTTTGGTTTGTAGTAAAAATTAGCTCTAGTAGATTAGTGTACGGGGGATCACTGGTCATTGCGGATTCAGTGGATGGAAAGGGCTTGTTTCCGCACTGTATCTCTAAAAAGTCTGGAATCTAAAAAAAGAATAATAATTACAGTTTAGGGGAGGCACGGTGGCCCAGCAGTAGAGCTACTGCCTCACAACACAAGAGACCAGGGTACAATCCTGACTATGGGTGTTGTTTGTACGGAGCTTGTACGTTCTCCCCGTGCTGCGTGGGTTTTCTCCGTCTTCTACTGTTTCCTCCACACTTCAAAGACGTGCAGGTTAATTGGCTTCGGGAAAGATTGTAAATTGTCCCTAGTGTGTGGGGATCAATGGTCGGCCAGAACGAGGTGGGCTGAATGGCCTGTTTCCGTGCTGTATCTCTAAACTAAACTAAACAAAAATCAAAACCAGAAAAAAAAGATTTGTTGGGGACTGGAAGGTTGCAAATCAAATAGAGAGTATTTCACTTCTGCCCTCTGTTAGCATTAACCTGTGTTACATCTTACCAGCTTCTCCAACACTTTACTCATTGTAAATCAACCAATGTCATACTTTGCAGTTGCAGACTGAAATAGGTCACCTGTGACTTTAGTACAATAATAACTCAATACGTAAACACGGGTGCAGATCCATTACCTCAGAGGGATTTCATGCCAATGCTTCCACTCCTCCCTTGACCAGGACACCTTGTTTGGACTAATCATACGTTTTTGTGAAGTAACCTCACAAAGTTTTTCTGTCTCGAACCGTGAGCAGCAATCAGCCCCTTGCTTGTCAAACCAGAAACTGATCGTTAAGACAAGAAAACGTGCCAAAGAAAGTGCTCGTTCTGTTAATAAAGAGCAGCATTCCTTTAAAAGTACAGTCAGGCATAACAAAGGCAGACCACCAAGTGGCACTGATTCCTACCCTGGTATCTTGTGCTGTGCTTGCCTTTCTGTTGAGGTCTCCTCGGACTGTTATGCTTCACACTACTGCTCAGTGCTGTGGCTCGAATCAGACATCCAACAGCTGCAGGTCATAAATTTAAGTCTGTCATGGTTCAAACTAATCATGTGGGTTCGAGGCACCGACGCCTTATATAAATTCCCTGCCCGGGATTCCTTTCTGCTGCACTGCTTGCGTTCAAAATATTTACTACCATTTGAGAAATGATTAACTGGTCGTTTTCAAACCTCCAGAGCCGATTACAATAAATTCTTGGCAAAATGTTCTCAATTTATATTCGTCTTTTGGAAAAAAATTATACAATGGAACTGCTGAGGGCTGGGACATTCCAGGGCACAATGGCAAAAACATCATTTGAGGAAATACTTCAATCAGGTCTCATGGCAAGCTTTCCACCCTGGGAAAAGGTTCTAACTGTCTGCCCTATCCATGCCTCGCATAATTTTCTGTACTTTTATCAGGTCTCCCCTCAACCTCCAGTGTTCCAGAGAAAACAATCCAAGACTGTCCAATCGCTCATAACTAATACTGCCTAATCCAATCCAAGCTCAATCCAAGTCTGTCCAACCTCTCCCTGTAGTTAATACCCACTAATCCAGCCATCATTCTGGTAAATCTCCTCTGCACCCTCTCCAAAGTCTCCACATACTTCCTGTACTGGGGTGACCAGAACTGCATGCAGTACTCCAAATGCGGCCCAACCAAAGACCTATAAAGCTGCATCACGACTTCCCGACTGTTATACTCAATGCTCTGACCAATGAAGGCAGGCATAACATAGGCCTTCCTTACCATTCTAAATGTTTCTTTTGATTAAGAACAGACAGATTGTGAGGGGTCAGTTGGGTGAATGAATGAATGAATAGTTTATTTCGGTAATACATCAAAAAAGAACAAAAATTGACAATCTGTGTGAATATGAATCAACACTGTATCCATTTCACACAACATTCACATAATCAATGACCGAGAAAGGAATAGGCTGAAGCCACAAAGCTTATTTTTGCCTATCCTATACAACCCATAAGATCAGCGTTACAAAGGAAAGAAGAAAAAAAATACTCTAAATTGTAATCCTTACTTATTTTACATTTTAATCATTTTATATTATAATCCTTAATTATTTTACATTTTAAGGCTTTTTTAAAACTCAACAGAGAGCTACAAAATTTCAACTCATCACTAAGCTCGTTCCATAATTTGACTTCCAAAACTGAGACACATCTATATTTTACATTGGTTCTCACTTTACTTGTTTCAAAAATAGAAATATAAAAATAAAAATAAACATAGAGTTATACAGGTTGAAATCAGGAAGTTGGCCCAACTTGCCCATTCTGATCAACATTTAGGAACATTTTAGGAAAAAAATGATGTTAGAAAGGACGAAGCCTTTTCACAGATTGGTGTCGTGAAACATTGGAGTGAAAACTAACCTCGAAAATTGAGTAAGCTGGTGTCAGGTGAGCAGAGATAACCTCAAAGACACAGGGCTGCCAACATTGAGTGAGAGTTGGGAGTGAGAAATTGCGAGACCAAGCCCGAGGGAGCGTAGTAACCGGGGGGAGTGTGGGAGGATGGTGTCCCCCCTCCCATTGTTACGGAACTTTTGCATTTTTCAGCTTGAAATTGAGTAATATGGTGCATACTGTAGATTATATTAGATTAGATTAGATTCTTTATTTGTCATTCAGACCTTTCGGTCTGAACGAAATTTTGTTCCCCTGCATTTTTTTTAAAATAATAGAACACACAATAAACACAAATTTAACATCCACCACAGTGAGTTCACCAAACACCTCCTCACTGTGATGGAAGGCAAAGTCTTAAAGTCTCTGTCTCTTCCCTCTTTGTTTCCCTCTGCGCCGAGGTGATCCAGGCTTCAGATGTTGTGACCCCACCGGGTGATGGTAAGTAAGACAGTCCCGCGGTTCAACCGAGCTCCGCGAACGGGCCGGTTCAACTCCGCGGCCCGGGGTGGTCGAAGCTGCCACCCTGCAGACCAGCTGACGAAGCTGTTGTTGCGGGAGCTCATAAAAACAGGTCACCAACCTGTAAGCTGCGAGCTCCCAATGTTGTCGTCCACTGGGCCCGCGACTGATTCCACCGGGCCCGTGGACGCGGTCGGGCCGCTGCCACTGCCGCCGCCACCGCTCCGGGACCGAATCGGGCCACCGCTGCTGCTGCTGCCGCTCCGGGACTGAGTCGGGCCGCCGCTGCTGCTGGAACCGCGCCGGGACTGAGTGGGGCCGCTGCCGCTGCTGCTGCTGCTGCTGGGACCGCTCCAGGACAAGTCGGGTCGCTGCTGCTGCTGCTGCCGCCGCCACCGCTGCTGGAACCGCTCCAGGACCCAAGGCCGCCAGCTCTGCCATTAGGCCTCGGCGCAGACGGAGACGAGATGGGGAATATAACAGAAAAGTCGCACCCCCCCCCCCCCCAAAGGAAGAGACCCAGACATATTACTCCCCCCCCCACCCACATACACACACAATCTAATAAAACGAAACCAACTAAAAACAGGCCAAACATACATGAAGCGAGTCTTTTAACTTACACTTGAATGCAATATATATACTTTAAATTGGTTTAGCTATGAATAAGGTTAGAGTAAATTACATTCCTAATTACATTCCACAGTAGAGCCCAGGCTCTGATCCATACGTGCAGCACATGAATGATCTTAGTGTATTCATGTATGGAAATCAGATTATAATCAAACACTTGGCCCATGTTGGCCAACCTGGGTCTCACCGCACACCTGGTACTACTCCTGGCCCTGACTCCAGTTGCATACCTTCTCTCATTCCTGTCCCTGTGTCCAGCCATACACCTGGTCTCCTATTCTACCCTGATCATAGCTTAGGTTCCCAGTGCTGAACACACCCCTGGTCCCAGCTTTGACTGCACACCAAGTACTATTCCAGACCTTGACTCTGGATGCACACTTGGCCTTGCTCCTAGCCCCTTTGCACTGACAATATATCTGGCCCACACATAAAGCCCCATATCTGACCCCCTGGAGTTAACTTATTACGTTCAAGTCAACAGGTGCTTAGCTAATGCAGTAATCCTTTATGGGGCACTTCACAGACCAAATTATGGATAACAAAATTTGCTACATTCATTGGCTTCCTTGTTATCTAACATGCTAGTCACTTTGTCAAAGAAGTAATCAATTGGTTGAACACAATTCCCATCCATAAAATTATACTCACTCAGCTGTATAGGTATTCTGATACCATTTATTTCATTTTCGTAACAAACTGTCCTGAAGTCATCAGGCTAATTACAAATCAATAACATTAGCCAACTCCGAAACATGAAGCGTTGAGCATTGGGATCCAAATATCATGGACAACTGGCCTCAGTTCCCTGCTCACATCTGGCAGTGTTCTCTATCTGAACCAGGGGCCACGGAGCGTTTTTGAAAGTGGGGAGGCTGAGCAATCACTGATCACTGGCCTTGGGGGTACCCGGTGAGGGAGTGGAGCAACCGAGTGGGGAGAGGGCGTGGAAGAAGGGTGTCCCCCCTCCCAGGGTAGGAACTTTTTGATCATGTTTAAAATCATGTTTTAGTGCATTGTAGAAGTATGATTTCAATGTTTTTTGTATGAAGTATTTTTAAGAAGTAACTTTTTAAGGGGTAACTTTATCCACATAAAGGGTGGTGGGTGTTTGGAACAAGCTGCCAGAGGAGGTAGTTGAGGCAGGGACCATCCCAACATTTAAGAAACAGTTAGACTGATACATGGATAGGACAGGTTTGGAGATATGGACCAAAAGCAGGTAGCGTAGCTGGGACATGTTGGCGGGTGTGGGCAAGTTGTGCTGAAGGGCCTGTTTTCACACTGTATCACTCTATGACCACATTATACCTCCACCATGCATGAATGCTTCAAAATCAAGTGATCGAGTTTTATTGCCATGTACTCAAGCATAGAAACATAGAAAATAGGTGAAGGAATAGGCCATCTGCCCTTCGAGCCAGCACTGCTATTCCATATGATCATGGTTATTCATCTAGAATCAGTACCTCTTTCCTGTTTTTTCCCCATATCCCTTGATTTCGTGAGCTAAATGTAACTCTCTTGAAAACATCCAGTGAATTGGCCTGCACTGCCTTCTGTGGCAGAGAATTCCACAGATTCACAACTCTCTGGGTGAAGAAAGTTTGTCGTCATCTCAGTCCTAACTGGCCCCCCCTTTATTCTTAAACTATGACCCCTGGTTCTGAACTCCCAAAACATCGGGAACATTTATCCTGCAGTTACAGTAAGTGAAAATCTAGCAGGCAAGCAGGATGCTTTCGCCAACCACCCCCATTTGAAGTCCACTATCTTCCACCGTTTCTACCCAGTGCCTGGTACTTACTTCCAGCAGCCACTGGTTGTCCTCCAGGATGCACCGCAGCCTGATCTATGCTGGTCACCTGGGCAAATTTGGCACAGAGACTCTCACGCCAGCGGCGCAACGCTTCCGACGCCTTGCACTGAGGCTGCTCCATGGCCGGAGCTGCAGTGAGCGAATCGCCAGCCCGGCAAACACTCACTAGCCCCGCAACCCGTCTGCATCTGTCCCCGTCGCTGCTTCTACTTCCAACTCCCATGACCCATGCAGTTGATATGAGTTTTGAAATTTTCGTTGATCACAGAATTTCTCACGACAGAGCATGAGAAACGTGATCAGCGTGAGAATTTGGCGAAATGCGTGATTCTCACACTCAGTGCATGGGAGTTGGCAGCCCTGCCTCTCTATCCCTCTCTCGCCCCCTCTCTCTTTCCCCCTCTCTCTCTCCACCTCCCTCTCCCCCCCACCCTCTCCTCTCTCTGTCCCCCTCTCTCCTCTCTCTCTCCCTCTCCTCTCTCCACCTCTCTTTCTCTCCCCTCTCTCTCTCCCTCCCACCTCACTCTCATCCCTCTCTCTCTCTCTCTCCCCCCTCTCTTCTGCTCTCTCTCCTCTCACCCCCCCCTCTCTCTCCCCCTCCATCTCTCCCCTCCCCCTCTCTCTCCCCTCTCTCTCCTCTCGCTCCCTTTCTGTCTCTCCCTCTCTCTCCTCTCACCCCCTCTTTCTCCTCTTCCCTCTCCTCTCTCACTCTCTCCTGTCTTCCCCTCGCTCCCACGGGTGGAGACAGAGGAGAGAGAGAAGGGTAGAGAGAGGAGAGAGAGCGGGGGGGGGGGGGAGAGAAGGGGGAGAGAGAGGAGGGAGAGAGAATGGAGAGAGAGAGAGGGGAGAGAAAGAAGAGGGGAGAGAGAGGAGGAGAGAGAGAAGAGGGGAGAGAGAGAAGAGGGGAGAGAGAAAAGAGTGTAGGGAGAGAGAGAGAGGGAAAAAGAGAATAGGGGAGAGAGAAGGGGAAGACGGGAGCGTGGGGTTCATTTTCCCACACAAGCCATAGGCGACTGGGCAATCTGAACCCAAGCACCAAGTTGAAAGCGGCCGAAGGTGTGCAGTCCTCACTCTCCCACGGCCACCCTCCGCGGGCTGAGGGTCGGGTGGAGCAGAGGTTTGGGACAATGTTCATGTCCTCACAGTGATGTGATGGACGCGGGTGTCTGGACCAATCGCTGACAAGTCCCGCCCCCCCCGGCAACGTCATGTCCGTTATTGGACTTTTCTGTTGAGTGGCAGTCGGTCCTTTGGCCTGTAGGCGACACCACCTTTCGGGTAGGTAGCGTATCGACTGAGCGGCCATTCGGTAAGTTCGCTTTTAGGAGATGCAGCCTTTCAGTTCGTTGGCTTTTAGGCGTCTCGCCCTTTCGGTTAGTTTGCATTTGGGTGTCCCATCCTTTCTGTTAGTAGGCGTTTCATCTTTGGACTCTTTCGGTTCATTGGCGTTTCGGCCTCGTTTCCATTCGGTTCTTGGGCTTTGGCTTCTTTGCTTCGGCCTCTTGTCTGTCGGCGCCACGTCCGGGTACCTCTCTCCAGATAAGGAATTGATAACGGTTCAGTTTGAGACCATTCTTCAGAAGGGTCTCGACCTGAAACGTTACCTATTCCTATTCTCCAAAGATACTGTCTGTCCCGCTGAGTTATTCCAGTATTCTGTGTTGACCTTTGGTGTAACCAGCATCTGCAGTTCCTTCCAACACATGAATAATGGCCATCTCAGATTCCCATATCTTCAGGAACCCTGTCAACTCCATGGAGCTGAGCACACCCTTAATGAACTAATTTTACTGAACCATCTATGGGCAAAGAGGAATTCTCCGCCACTTCCAAGCTCCACTACTGTCCTCTATATCCCTACGAAACCGCAACACAAAATGCCACATACAAAGAGTCAACTGTCAAGGGTGTTTTATTGTCAAATGTCCCGAAACGGAACAACAAAATTCTCACTTGCAGCAGCACACCAGAAATGTAGACATAGTAACCCACAAAAAACAACAACAACAGGAAAAAATTGCTATATAAGCAATCTTTTTTTCATCTGTATAGGAATAAACTTCTTGCTTCTTTAGCTTTTATGAGAAGTTTACTTTAGCTTCCAATAGTTGGCAGGGATCCCAAACATACTAAAATGTTGAAATGTAGAATCAGGGAGCCAAAGGACAGCAAGTGCTGGAGTAACTCAACGAGTCAGGCAGCATCCCTGGAGAACATGGATAGGTGACGCTTCAATTCATGATCCTTCTTGAATGCTCTGGTATTTTATTTAATTCACATGTTTAAATCGATAGTGTTTTATTATTAATGTTTAATGTTTTATGTGTCATTCCTAACTGTCAGGTGGAGTACTGCGTACAGTTTTGGTCTCCAAATCTGAGGAAAGACATCCTTGCCATAGAGGGGGTACAGAGAAGATTCACCAGACTGATTCCTGGGATGTCAGGACTTTCATATGAGGAAAGATTGGATAGACTCGGTTTGTACTCGATGGAATTTAGAAGATTGAGGGGGGATCTTATAGAAACCTACAAAATTCTTAAGGGGTTGGACAAGCTAGATGCTGGAAGATTGTTCCCGATGTTGGGGGAGTCCAGAACAAGGGGTCACAGTCTAAGGATAAGGGGGAATTCCTTTAGGACCGAAATGAGGAAAACATTCTTTACACAGAGAGTGGTGAGTCTCTGGAATTCTCTGCCACAGAAGGTAGTTGAGGCCAGTTCATTGGCTATATTTAAGAGGGCGTTAGATGTGGCACTTGTGGCTAAAGGGATCAGGGGGTATGGAGAGAAGGCAGGTACGGGATACTGAGTTGGATGATCAGCCATGATCACATTGAATGGCGGTGCAGGCTCGAAGGGCCGAATGGCCTACTCCTGCACCTATTTTCTATGTTTCTATGTTTCTATGTCATTGTATGTCATATTGTCACCTGCGGGCAGAGCACCAAGGCAAATTTCTTGTATTTGAATACTTGGCCAATAAACATGAATTAATTCATTAATTAATTAATTCTTCAGACTGAAGAATCAGTCTGTACAAGGGTCCCGACCTGAAATGTCACCTATCCATGTGCTCCAGGGATGCTGCCAGTCCTCCTAAGATACTTCAGCACATTGCGTTTTTTCTTGGTAAACCAACATCTGCAGTTCCTTGTTTCTGCAAGCTGTGGCTTCATGTCAGGTATAGTTAATTATATCTTCTATGTTACTTTTTATAACAAACCAGGAAAATCTTTCCCTGTTATTAGGCACCATGTGTCGGAGAAGAAGTCAGTTTATATTCCGATTAATTGCGCGCAGAAGACATCACAAATGATTCTTTTGACATTCCAATTAAAAAGCACAATTATGGTGATACTTTACAGTACAGAACTGAAGCCATTATTAGAAGTCAGATCCTTCCTTGTCATATCCCTAAAGTGCCATAATGATTTGTAAGTCCATCAGTAACAAGATTCCCGATATCCTAATCACTATGTTAATGCAGCACTCTTCCACCTGCAAGAAGCATTCACCATCTTTTGCAATGTTTGCACGATGAGAAATTGGATCTGTTAGTCATAGTCATAGAGTGTGGAAACAGGCCCTTCAGCCCAACTTGCCCATGACCACCAACATGTCTCATCTACACTAGTCCCACTTGCCTGCATTTGACCCATATCCCTCTAAACCTATCCTATCCATGTTCCTGTCTAATTGCTTCTTAAATGTTGCGATAGTCCCTGCTTCAACTACCTCCTCTGATAGCTCGTGCCATGCATCCACCATCTTTGTGTGAAAAAAATACCTCTCAAATTCCTATAAATGTTTTCTCCCTTAAATTTTTCACCTTAAACCAATGCCATCTACTTCTCAATTCCCCCACTCTGGGCAAGAAACTCTGTGGGTCTACCTGATCTATTCTTCAAGATTTTATACACAATTTAGTTCTATTAAAAACTTAAAATTGGCAACCAAGATGCACGTACACATTTGATTAAGCTGAAGGAGAAAAGTCAATAACAATATAATTTGATGACAATACTGCCATTTTGGAGCTCCAACCATTCCAATGCTCTCTCTTAACCTTGCACAGCTCAACGACTTATGGAGTCTTTAGACTTTAGAGCTACAGCGCGGAAACAGGCCCTTCGGCCCACCGAAACCGCGACGACCAGTAATCACTTCATACACTAGCACTATCCTACATGCTCGGGACAATTTTACCGAAGACAATTAACCTACAAACCGGTACGTCTTTGGAGTGTGTGGGGAAACCTGAGCACCCAGAGAAAACTTATGCGGCCATGGGGAGAATGTACAAACTCTATGCAGACAGCACCCATAGTCAGGATTGAACTTGGGTCTCTGGTGCTGTAAGGCAGCAACACTACCACTGCTTCACTGTGTCATGCTCTCTTAACCTTGAGCCATAGTGCCATACAGCACCAAAACTGGCCCTTCAGCCCAACTGGGGTGGAAGATTGCAACCTTCACGTGTTTCAACTAATGCAATCAACTCGACGTGCACAAACGGAAGATCAAATAGAACACGTTGTCCAACAACTTTAGGCTGTGCACGCCACACGAAAGAAGAAGAAGAGCCCAACTCATCCATGACGAACAAGGTGCCCCATCTAAGCTGGTCCCATTTGCCCATGTTTTGTCCATATCCCTCTAAACTTTTCTGATCCATGTACCTGTCCAAGTATATCTTAAATGCTTTAATAGCAAGCTCAACTACCTCCCCTGGCAGCTTGTTCCATATATCCACCACCCACTGTGAAAAGGTTTTAGTTTACAGATGCAGCGTGGAAAGAGGAAGCATAACGTCTTTAAAGACTTGAGGGACTAAAGTCCAGAACTAACTTTTTTTAAACATTTGGACATTTTTAAAGCATTTCTTTATTTCCCCTATTTAGAGGTTCAGAAATAACCCTTTTATATTTATAACCCAATACATATTCACCATAAGATTCCTCCAATGGAGTCTAAAATTCTACTTTCCCAATAACTACTCAACCCATCTGAGTCTGAGAATGAAAGCAATAATTGTTCAGAGAACTGAATCAGTTAACTCAAGCTCCTGTGAGAGACTAAAACAAAATGATTTAATTTAGTTCTATCCTTACATACTAGGGACAATTTACAGAGGTCAATTAACCTAGAAACCCACACGTCTTTGGGATATGGGTAGAAAACGAGCTTCGGAGGAAACTCACGCGGTCACAGGGAGAATGTGCAAATCTCCACGCACACAGCACCCGAGGTCAGATGCGAACCCAGGTCTCCGGTGCTGCGAGACAGCAGCCCAACTGGTGCACCTCTGTGCCACCCTAAAGCAGGGCATCCAATCTGCTTAAGATCCATCAGAAAGCGGCCATTCCTGATGGAGTCCCTGGATGGGTTCTGAAATGTGAGCCAATCAACAGTCATTGGCAACAACTTCAATCTCTCACTCTGCTTCATGGAAGCTTCCATCGTCCCCAAGAAAAAAAGTGACCAATCTCAATGTCTACCACCCAGTAACACCAACATCAAACATATACAATGGGAAAGGGCCGGAACTAAAACCTTCGGAGATTTGTATGAAACGGGGAAACTATTATCATTTAAACAATTACAACTAAAATACAATTTGGGAAACAATCAGCATTTTAAATATTTACAAATTTGTGACTATCTGAAGAAATACGCACAAGATTATCACAATATGCCTCCAGATTTACTGGAAGAAGTAATGAATCCAAAGGCTGAATCAGCAAACCTAATATCATATATATATATTATATTATTCTAAATGCAGAAATACCAACAACAGAGGTATCGGGAGAGACTGGGAAAAATAATTAAGTATAAACATTTCCAAAGAAAGGTGGGAAGAATACTTATTAAATGTGCATAAATGTTTAATTAACGTAAGACATACTTTAATACAATTTAAAATCTTACACAGATTATATTATTCAAAAACTAAAATAAGTCATCTTTTTCCCAATGTCTCACCTATTTGTGATAAATGTCAATGTCAAGAAGCTAATATAGCGCACTCATTTGTCTTTTGTACAAAAATTCAAACATTTTGGAATTAAATTTTTGAAATTTTCACAAAACTATTTAAAATAAAACTGACTCCAAAAGCAGACTGGATTATCTTTGGAACAAAGGAAGATAGCCCTGAATTAAATGTGTTTCAAAAGAATCTATTTGAATACGGCTTAATAACTGGAAAAAAGCTAATCTTAAAATTCTGGAAAAATACTCCTATACCAACAGTTAATATGTGGATTTCAACTATGTTTGAAACACTACATTTGGAAGATATGAGACTCCGACTGGCAGGAAAATCAGACTGTTTCTATAAGACATGGTCTGCATTTATAAATCTACTACAAGGATAAGGTTCAAGAATACCTCAAAAAAGTACCGGTGTCGGGTCTTGTTAAAGGGGGAAGAAAAACTGTCGAGTTGGTAGATTCCTTTTGCGCGATGTTTATAATAAAGTAACTGGCTTTTCTTTTTTCCTTCTCTTTCTTTCCATTTTTTTCCCTCCTCTCCAGTGTCTATCTCTTAATCTCCTTTCTCTAACTCTTCGACCAAGGGTTCCCTCTCCCTCTGGCACGCTTTTTCACTTTCACAACTCTTTTTCACTCTCTCTGCTTTCTCTGTTTCTATTTTTCTTTCTTTTTTCTTTTTTTCCTAAAGCCTTAAAAAATTAAGAGGTACAATGATTATAGTAATATACATGGGATGTACACTGATGTAACTTACCTCTAATAAATAAAGATATTTAAAAAAAATTAATTTAAAAAAACATGATGAGTAGGAAGGAATTGCAGATGCTGGTTCACACTGAAGATAGACACAAAATGCTGGAGTAACTCAGCGGGTCAGGCAGCATCTTTGGAGAAATAGAACAGGTGACGTTTTAGGTCAAGACCCGTCTTCAGACAGAGAGTCATTGGAAAGAGAATCTAGAGGTATGAACAGGTACAGAACAAATCAGAGCCGTCACCTGTGGCAAAGGAGCCCACATTGGTCCATTGTTGGCTGTGGAGGAGGTGATAATGAGAGGATGTGAAACTAGCAGGAAGCTAGTGAGGGTGAGGGACAGGGAGGGAGGGAATGCAAGGGTTACAAAATAGGAGAAATCAATATTCATACTGCTGGGTTTTAAGCTGTCCAAGTGAAATATGAGGTGCTATTCCTCCAATTTACGTGTGGCCTCAATGTGACAGTGGAGGAGGCCCAGGGCAGAAAGGTCAGTATGGGTACGGGAAGTGGAGTTAAAATGTTTGGCAATCGGGAGGTCGTGTAGGCCAAGTCAGACTGAGCCAAGGATACATGATGAAGTGTTTTAAAATATTAGTATTGGATTACGTCAGTGTCAGTTTCTTGATAATCTACAGAAATAGTTTCTGTAGATTTAAAATTTAAAGTAAGAATTGAAGTTTCAGGGAACATTTTAATTAAAAGGATATATAAATGGTGAAAAGGTTACCAGTGAAGCATTCAATATAAATGAGATAAAAAATACAATGAATGATATTTGAAGAAAATTGGTTGGTGGAGCTGATCTGCAAAAGTGAGTTTTCAATACAGTCTTACAAATAATAAAGCAAAAATACAATACGCAATTTCCAATTTACAAAATTATTTCTGGAGAAAAAAAAAGTGTTACTCAGTCAACTGGTCCATGTAAATATTTATTTAGTTTAGTTTAGAGATACCGTGCTGAAACAAGTCCCTCAGCCCAATTAGTCCGCGCTGACTAGCGATCCCCACACACAAGCACTATCCTACATACACTAGGGACAACTAGGCATGACATGAGAATTAAGGGACAAATGTTTAGGGGTAACATGAGGGGGAACTTCTATACTCAGAGAGTGGTGGCTGTGTGGAATGATCTTCCAGCATAAGTGGTGGAGGCAGGATCGATTTTAACATTTAAAAGTAAAGTGGATAGGTATATGGACGGGAAGGGAATGGAGGGGTATGGTCTGAATGCAGGTAGATGGGACTACGGGAAAATAAATGGTCGGCACGTACTGGAAGGGCCGAGAAGGCCTGTTTCCGTGCTGTAATTGTTATATGGTTATATGGTTATAACTTACAATGATACCAAGCCAATTAGCCTACAAACCTGTACGTCTTTGGAGTGTGGGATGAAACTGGAGCACCCGGGGAAAACCCATATGGTCACGGGGAGAATGTACAAACTCCGTACAGACACCACCCGTAGTCAGGATCGAACCTGGGTCTCTGGTGCTGTAAGGCACCAACTCTATCACTGTGCCCTCCGCCCTCACAGACTCCACACAGACTCCTGCCCAGGCATCTTCACATGAAGCACATGGATTAAACTGTATATGCACAGTAATAAAAAATGCAGCAATTCAAGTTCATGTTCAATGGTTCACTGGTACTTTATTAGTCACATGTACCGAGGAACAATTAAATTCATTTTTATATACTGTTCAATACGGTTATCACTATACATAAGCACTTAGATACATCTTAGATAAGCATCTCAGATACTGTACAAGTGTATAGCAGTGGTACACTGTGTCAGTATACAGAGTTTTTTGGTGCCAATTTCACGGCCATTTGTTGTAAGTGCAGGGATCTTGGCCTGACCATGAAGGCCCGTTGTCCTGGCAACGCTATGGGGTCGGCCTGGCTGAGCATAGCCATGGTGTCCTCTGTTACTCCACCACTGCAGGCTGCAGTTAGTCTCTTGGAGCAGCGCCTAGTCCACGCCCAAGGTTTTTGCTGAGCCTCCAGTGGCCCACTACACTGTTGAGGCTGTGCACTGCCTCCTGCAGCTGGTCCATTTACCGGCCCTCCGTCCATCTACTATCCCTCTTTTTTTTTAACCAAAAATAATTTATTCAACTATTTACAATAATATGTACAATACTAAATTATTCAAAACAAACCCACTATCACAATGGCAGTACTCCTTCCTCTCTTGGTGGGTGAGTCGGGCCTTCCAGATCATCCTCGGTCCATTTCTATGCACCATAGAAAGCATCCTATTCGGATGCATCACAGCTTAGTTTGGCCGACGGCACACAAGAAACTGGAGAGAGTTTTGGATGTGGCACAGACCAGCCTCATCACTACTAACCCCCCCCCCCCCCCCCCCCCCACTACTCTCCCAGAAATCCCACGCGTTAACAGGGAGTTTAGGGTTTGGACATACAGCATGGAAACTGGCCCTTCGACCCACTGAGTCCACTTCGACCAACGATCTATCCCACTCAGTTGGGACAGTTTACAGAAGCCAATTAACCTACAAATCTTTGGAATGTGGCAGAAACTGGAGCACCCGGAGAAAACCCACGTGGTTACAGGGAAAAGGTACAAACTTCATACAGACAACACCCGTATGTCACGATGAAACCCATGGTCTCTGATGCTGCGAGGCAGCAGTTCTACCAGCATAAGGTAGCAAAATGTTTGTAATACTACACAATTTTACAAATGTGCTACTTGTGGTATATGATGCTAAATGATCGAACAACAATTTGCAACAAATACGTTTTGGGACTCTGTCATTGTTATCCCTTGGCAAATAGTAATATCTTTCAATGGTCACCCCATTACAGGAAGGATGAAGAGCAAACCCACATGGTCACAGGGAAAATGTACAAACTCCATACAGACAACACCCATAGTCAGGATCGAACCCGGATCTCTGGCGCTGTAAGGCAGCAACTTCACTGCTGCATCACTGTGCCACCGAATTGTACGACTGAATGGCCTAATTTTGCTTCTATATCTTACGGTCTTTTTGTGTTATGCAAACTTCAAGTATTCAGCATTATCAAAACAAAACAAAAATCACACTCATTTTAAATTTTCAACTTCACATTAAAATGGCAGGATCAACTTCAACAGAAAGTACAACTGGTTTGAAAAGTAAACCCCATACCCAATACAATTAATCATTCGGATAGCTACCAGATGGATTTGTTTAATTTCCCCACATCACGATGAAACTCATCTTTCCACTGACAATCCAAAAAGGAAACAGCAGGAAGCTGCAGAAATAGCCTACAAGTGTTCTGCGCTACCAATTATAATTTCAAATAATTGGCCCAAATCCTGGAAAATGTTAACTTTTAAACTAATTGCTAAACATCCATTTTTGCGCTGCTTGGTTTGCAGAGGTGTAGAGCAGGTTCAGCTCCTCGCTTCTTTCTTTTTTGATCTTTACATGAGTTGAAACGGCAGCAACTGTGGCGCAGCAGTAGTGTCGCTGCCTTACAGTGCGGAGACCCCAGGTTCCATCCTGGCTGCAGTTGCCATCTGCACAGAGCTTTACGTTCTCCCTCTGACTGCGTGGGTTTTCCTCAGGTCTCCAGTTTCCTCTTGCATTCCAAAGATGTAGAAACATAGAAACATAGAAATATTTAAAGAAAATAGGTGCAGGAGTACGCCATTTGGCCCTTTGAGCCAACACCGCCATTCAATATGATCATGGCTGGGCAGTAGGTAGACAGAAATGCTGGAGAAACGCAGCGGGTGAGGCAGCATCTATGGAACAAAGGAAATAGGCAACGGTTCGGGTCGAGACCCTTCTTCAGATGTGGGGGGGGGGGGGGGGGCGGGAAGATGAAAGGAAGAGGCGGAGAGTGAGCTGAGGGAGAGTTGAGAAGGGGAGGAGAAAGCAGGGACTACCTGAAATTAGAAGTCAATGTTCATACCGCTAGGGTGTAAACTGCCCAAACGAGGTGCTGCTCCTCCAATCACTAAAATCAGTACCTCGTTCCTGCTTTCTCCCTATATCCCTTGATTCCTTAATCCCTAAGAGCTAAGTCTAACTCTCCCCTGAAAACATCCCATGAATTGGCCCCCAATGCCTTCTGTGGCAGAGAATTCCACAGATTCACAACTCTCTGAGTGAAAAAAAAGTCCTTATCTCAGTTCTAAATGGCCTACCCCTTATTCTTAAACTGTGACCCCTGGTTCTGGACTCCCCCAACAACGGGAACTTTTTTTCCTGCATCTAACCTGTCCAATTCTTTAAGAATGTTATATGTTTCTATGAGATCCCCTCTCATCCTTCTAAATTCCAGTAAATACAAGCTCAGTCGACCCATTCTTTCATCATATGTCAGTCCCGCCATCCTGGGAATGAACTTGGTGATCCTATGCTGCATTCCCTCAATAACAATAATGTCCTTCCTCAAATTAGGAGACCAAAATTGCTTTGTGCGGTCTCACCAGGGCCCTGTACGACTGCAGTAGGACCTCCTTGCTCCTAAACTCATATCCACTCGCAATGAAGGCCAACATGCATTAGCTTTGTAGAAAAGAACTGCAGATGCTGGTTTAAATCGAAGGTAGACACAAAATGCTGGAGTAACTCAGCGGGATAGGCAGCATCTCTTGAGAGAAGGAATGGGAGACGTTTCGCATCGAGAACCTTCTTTAGCTTCTTCTGTCATCAGCTTTCTTGACTGAGTGGATTTGTAGCTTAATTGGCCTCTGTAAATTGTCCCTCGTGTGTTGGGAGTGGATGAGAAAGTGGGATAACATAGAACTAGTGTGAATTGGTGATCAATGGTCAGCGCAGATTCGGTGGGCCAAAGGGCTTGTCTCCACACTATCTCTATACTATACTAAACTAAACTAAAACTAAATGACTTAATTTTGTCCAATTTAACAATAGCTGCAAACAAAAAAATGCAGTATAAAACATGCTGAAATACTCAAAGATGAGCATTTTCTTCCTTAAATAAAGACCATTACATCAATGAAAGGTCCTGATGTGCTCTGACCTTCCGAACTCCCCCCTCCCCTCCTACTATTTGTCTGAAGAAGTGTTTCCACCCAAAACGACACCTATACGTTTTATCCAGAGTCTCTGCCTGGCTAGCTGTTACTCCAGCACTTTCTGTCTTTTAAAGAAATCCCCATGTGGTTGTATCATTAAATCTGACAGGACTTTTGCCTGTCTGGGATTTTAAGCTGCAGAACATCCATCTTTTCCTTCTCTCTAACTTATCATGAATATGAAGACTCCTACTGCACTCTAATTTGAAATCAAGTGAGGAAATATCATCCTTCAAACTTTACATTTTAAAATGTAATTATCCTTTTTATGATTTTGTAACTCCATTAACTAGCTTGTTTCAAAACCGCTAATAAATAGTTCAATAACCTCTAATTAAAAATGCCCAACTTTACTTCTGCACTTTCCTAATATGCATCTCAGATTTGCTTTTACTAACTACATCCCAGTAAAACATCGCTTGCATTTAATCTTTGATGTACTTGAACTGAAAAATCTACTTTGAGGTGGACATGTCCTAATTGGAATTTACTCTCAGTGTTTGCGGAGCTGAATTACACCACGAAAGAAGTAATGCAGAAAGGAAATGTATCTGCAAAGTCCGAGCCCCTCCTACATTGTGAACATACTCCATGGCCCGTAGTGGACTTCCCGAGGGAAAGTTATCAACTGGACTGGAGTGATGGTGGAGACAGATTCAATAATTGGTGGCACAGTGGAGCAGTGCCTTATACTTCCAGAGACGCAGGTTAATTCCTGATGGGTGCTGTCCGTACAGAGTTTGTACATTCTCCGTGACCTAGAGGTGATGAACCTACTTTTCTTAATTTAATTTAGTTTAGAGATACAGAGCAAAAGCAGGCCCTTCGGCCCACCATGTTCGCACCGACCAGCAATCACCCCGCACACTAGGACTATCCTACACACTAGGGATAATTTTACAATTACCGAAGCCAATTAACCTACAAACCTGTACGTCTTTGGAGTGCAGGTGAATTCACAGCACCTGGGGAAAACCCATGCGATCATGGGGAGAACGTGCAAACTCTGTACAGACAGCACCCGTAGTCAGGATCGAACCTGTGTCTCTGGCTTTATAAAGCAGCACCTACCACTGAGCCAATGTGCTGCCCCTAATCAATAGCATAAACTGGCAGTGAACAATTCATTTGTCAGAATAGCAGTTGAAGTAGGTTTTATATTTGTTTGATTGATTGAAAGATACAGTATGGACACAGGCCCTTCGGCCCAAGTCCATGCGTGCATCAATCATTCGTTCACGCTAGTTCTATGTTATCCCACTTTCTCATCCACTCTCTGCACACTAGGGGAAATTTACAGAGGTCAATTAACCTAAAAATCTGTACATCTTTGGGAGAAAACTGGAGCACCCGGAAGAAACACTCACGGGGGTGACAGTGAGAACGTGTAAACTCCACACAGAGAGCAGCCGAGGTCAGGATTGAACAAGGTTCTTTGGCACAGTAAGGCAGCAGCTCCACCAGCTGCACCACTGCGCCACCCAATTTGTCTTAAATATGTTTCTAACCCTTTAAACATTGTTATTACATCAGCCTAGAACCTTGCTATGACATATTAAGACCATTTCCTAAAATTACGACAGTGACTAGATTTCAAAAGTGCATTTTTGGATCTAAATGCGTTTCAATAGATATTTAGAGTTGCTGTATTAGTCCATTAAAAATATTTCCTGATCATGATCAAGCTGTCCACATGGCACCACCAGTTTCTAAACTGTATCTCTAAAACTAAAACATGTAGCAGTTTCTGTGCAATACCTGAGGAATAGTGAGTGAATAATTCACTTTACCAGTTATCACATAGGTTTGTGCATTTATTTTGTTAACTTGAACAATTGCTTTAGTTTAGTTTAGTTTATTGTCACGTGTGTAAATACATGTAAATATAGGGTCTCCAATGAGGATGATGGGAGGTCAGGACCACTCTAGTCAGTGATAGGATGCTACAGTTGCATGATAACAGCTGGGAAGAAACTGTCCCTGAATCTGGAGGTGTGCGTTTTCACACTACTGTACCTCTTGCCTGATGGGTGAGGGGAGAAGAGGGAATATCTGCGGTGAGACTCGTCCTTGAATATGCTGGTGGAAATGGAGCGTGAGGTGTAGATGGAGTCGATGGAAGGGAGCATGATAGTCTGTGTCAGCTACTCAATCATGAGGCAGAGAAATAGGCCTTTCAGCCTAAGTCGTCCATGCCGAGCAATATGCCCTGTCTATGCTCATTCCATTTTCCCACATTTGGCCTGTATCCTTCTAAACC
This sequence comes from Raja brachyura, assembly GCA_963514005.1. The sequence goes on from OY740786.1 coordinate 64,319,434, forward strand.
TTTCCTATCTATGTACCTGTCCAAGAGTCTTCTCAATGTTCTTATGCTATACATAGTAAAACATGAGTTTATTGCACAGAACTCTTCTCAAAGTAACTACCTAAGTGCCCTTGGCTGGAACACCTCTGATGGGCCTCTGCTTGGTACTAGTGGTGAGTGTTACTGCGGGTTTCTGGGTTCATGAGTACTTCTGGAACTCTGACTTTTCCCACAGGATATTGGCCGCTAGACACACCTTCAAGCGAATCTGGTATACAGTAAATAATATTCCATAAATAAATAATGGCAACCTGGGGCAAGAAGCTGGAAAATATGAGCTGGAAAGATAATACATGAGCAGAAAAATAATGAGATCAGCCCCCAGATTCAAGGAGCCGAGCGGCCAGAATGTGGAAAGTGCCCAGCTCAAATTGTCACCTTGGTTCTGAAAGCACTGGGTCCTCCTCTCATTCATGTCTTTCACTCCTCTTGTGCATTGGCTTACATTGCATACCGAATGACATGTGGAGTCTGGTGTCAGGTTACAAACATTTTGACTTGCCCGACATAGCCGACTAAAAATATCTGGCGCCTCCAGGCTAGGGGTATGTTGGCCATCATAGAGGACATTGCTGCTGGTTCACTCGCCCCTCCAGTGTATTTTTAAGAACTTTGTGGAGACAGAGTTGGTGGGACTTTTCCAGTGTCACAGTTTAAGTTCTAAGGCACAATATGGAAACAGGCCCTTCAGCCCATCAAAGTCAATGTTGATCACCCCTTCACACCAGTTTTGTGTTATCCCGATTTGTCATCCATCCCTTCAATGTCAGCTGTAGGATACACCCCCGCAGCACTGAGGCTGAAGGCTGACGGGCCCAGGAGAGGGACAATAGTTCACTGGATGACCAGATGAGGGCGATGGCTGCAATGGCTTTTATGGCTAGCTGCAGCTGGGACTGTAAAATTGCTCCAAAACCTGGTGACACTTGCATATGGACTCATGGGCGATTACTGTGCATCCTGTATTTAATTGGGAATTGTACTTACAGATGGCAATAATCTTACTGAACTGTGTGCAAAAAAAAAGAATTTCACTGGAGCTTGGCACACTTATTAATAAAGCATCATGCAAAGTTCTCTGCATCATCAGCCTCAGCTGCTTTGGGTGCATTCAGGGATCAGGATACAAGTGGATGGAAAGTTGCACTGGTTTAGAGAACTGTTATTGAATAACAAGTGTTATTGACCATACACACAAAAAGCTGGAGTAACTCAGCGGGTCAGACAGCATCTCTAGAAAAATCGAATAGGTGATGTTTCGAGTCGAGGTCCTTCTTCAGACTGAGAGTCAGGCGAGAGAGAAACAAGTGATATAGAAGGTACATAGAACAAATGAATGAAAGATACGGATAAAACAGCATTGATCAAGGAAAGGTGGTGCCCACAACGGTCCATTGTTTGCTGTGGGGAGTGTAATAACAAGTGACTCAAACAGTGAAACTCAACAGGACCAAAGTGAAGCTAGTATAACCACTAGAGTGGGGGAGGGACGGAGAGAGAGGGGAAGCAAGGCTTACTTAAAGTTGGAGAAATCAATATTCAAGTGAAGATTGGCGCGGGCAATGTCTGTCAAGTGATATTTGAAGCGTCTGGAATCTAGTTGTGAATAACCCAGTATTACGTTTCCAACATAATCGAACAAAATTAACTAAAGTTTCAATATGATTCTAACACTATGCAGACCCATGCACTAATTACATTGTTTATATCAGTACTAGGTACTCAAAAATACACATATTCAATAGTGAAATGTAAAATTAATTCAAACACACAGCACTTGTTAAAGCAAAGTGGACTAAAGGTGACATTTATTTTAGGACTTGTAATTTAAGGTCCGTGCTTGAAAGTGTCCATTTTGCACACAAGAGATGTGCATGTAAGAAATTCAAGCGTCATTCACAACTGCATGGTCCCAAACAATACAGCAAATAGCACACATCCAGCATTGACCAGGCAATTACATAATAGAGATTAAAGGAATTAGATTTTTGTTTGTTATGTTGGTGGTAACATTAATGTGTAGTTTTAGTTTAATTTAATGGTAGGGTTAGATCACTATTCATCTCACTGAATCAATTTCTGATTTAGTGTCTACGGCGTCGGGACTCAGAATCAGAGACCATGTGGTCATAGGGAGAGCGTACAAACTCCATGCAGACAGCACCCGTAGTCAGGATCGCACTGAGGTCTCTGGGGCTGTAAGGCGGTAACTCTACAGCTGCGCTACCGTGCTGCCTTCAACATATGGTTTAATAGCATGTCCCAATGAAGACGAATGGGCTCTCTGGTGAGAAAAACAGTGAATGTTTAGTTTTAGAAATACAGCTTGGAAACAGGTCCTTCGGCCCACCCAGTCTGCACCAATCAGCAATCCCCATACATTGGTTCTATCCTACTGACTAGGGACGTATTACAGAACCCATTTAACCTACAAATCTGCACAGCTTTAGAATGTGGGAGGAAACCGGAGCACCCAGAGAAAACCCACACGGTCACAGGGAGAACGTACAAACTCCATACAGATAGCGACCGAATTCAGGATCAAACTAGGTCTCTGGCGTTGTAAGTCAACAACTCTACCGCTGTGCTATTGTGCCGTCCAAAGTCAAAAGAAGAATCGACAATAGTAAATTGAATTTATATGGCAACTTTTACCATAGTAGCAAAACACTAACATAACTCACAAGAGCATGATCTACAAACAAAAATGATGCTAGTCCATCTAAATATTAGGGCAGACACCTAAATGTTTGGTATATTGTTGTTTATTATGGAGTCCACTGAGTACTGATGTGTGACTGGGATGTCTTCTGTGCTGCGGCAAGTAAGAATTCCATTGTTCCGTTTTGGGACACATGGTAATAAAAACACTCTTGACTTGCTCAAAGCAGTAACTCCAAAGCAACATCTCAAAGAAGGAGAAAAAGGCAGATGGACACGGAAGTTCAGTTTAGTTTAGGTTGGAGAAGAAGCGCTGCAACAGGCCCTTTGGCCCACCGACTCCGCACTGACCAACGATCCCCATACATTAGCATTATCCTACACACTAGGAACAATTTACAATCTTTACCAAAGCCAATCAACCTACAAACCTGCACGTCTTTGGAGTGTGGGAATATGTCATAGCATATTGGTAAACCGGAGCACCCGGGGAAAATTCACACGGTCACAGGGCGAATGTACAAACTCTGTACTCTGTATTCAGGATGGAACCCGGGTCTCTGGTGCTCTAAGGCAATTTTCAAGATGAGGCACGGAGTCATTAGCAAGGGATCGGTGTTTGCAGGACCCTATTAAAGACAATGGTTCCATTCCTCCAGAATATTTAGTTGGAGGACTTCCATCTATTCCTCGGTGAATTGTTGTGTGTGGGGAGAGGGGGGAAGAAAAGTAAAACTACACCTTGAATTCTGAAAATGCACATGGAATATAGATGCAGTGAATCTGGTGAAAAGCCAAGACCAAGATTGAAATGGAATGGGGTTCAGCAGTAGACCTTGACAAGTTTAATAAGGCTGTTGTAAAGCATTAGACTTTAGAGCAGACAAAACCTTAGAAACTATGCATGGGCGACCAGCAAGAAGAAACTAATCAACAGTTGCCGGTAAATGAGTAGAAACCAATAACCATGGTGTAGCTATCTAATTAAGACATATTGATGTGAAAGCTTTCTGAGTCCCTGAAGGTACCAGCTTCAATGGTCCCTCTTAAAGTTTCAAAGAATTATTGTTTTGCAAATTGTTTTTCTAAGAAGCAAAACTACTTCAGAAAAGTGTATTTGTTAGTTCTTGATTCCTCCACGGATGATTCCGTTAAAAGTATTCGCATAATCAAAAGCAATTCAGATTTGACCTTCTGATGGTTTATTGTGAATAACAGTTTTTATTACAAGAACTTCATTTGATTTAATAGCAACTTCATTTGATTTCTGAGAACTCGATAAAATAATCTTATGAAGTTCATCCACATCAAGGCCTGAATGTTGGTAAACAATTAACAAGCCAATGGAAGGAAGATCTTGATATCACCTTCTCCACAGCCAACAATGGACCATCGTGGGCTCCACCCTTCCTTGATCATTGTTGCTGGCTTTGATTTGTCCGTTTGCATACCTTTCATTCATTTGTTCTTTACACCTTTTCACATCTCTAGTTTCCCTCTCCCTTGACTCTCCGTCTGAAGAAGGGTCTCGACCCAAAATGTCACCTACTCATTTTCTCCAGGGATGCTGCATGACCCACTGAGTTACTGCTGCATTTTGTGTCTATCTTCGGTGTAAACCAGCATCTGCAGTATCTTCCCACATATTTCTAGAACAACATTCTTATCACCAATCGAAGACCCCAGTATCATATATTTAACAGGGAGCAGAGCCAAAATGTCACCTATCATGTTCTCCAGAAATATTGCCTGACCCACTGAGTCACTCCAGCACTTTCTACCAGACGTATAGGCCTAGACAGTGTGGATCTGGAGTGGATATTTCCAGTAGTGGGAAAGTTTATGACCAGAGGGCACAGCCTCAGAATAAAAGAACAAAATTTTAGAATAGAGATAAGGAGGAATTTCTTTAGCCAGAGGGTGGTGAATCTGTGGAATAAATTGCCACAAACGGCCTAGTCAATGGGTATTTTTAAAGCAGAGATTGATCAGTTCTTGATTAGTAAGGGTATCAAAGGTTACAAGGAGAAGACAGGAGAATGGGATTAAGAGGGAAAATTAGATCAGCCATGGCAGAGCAAACTCGATTGCCTAATTCTGCTCCTGTGTCTTATGATTTTTATGGTTTTATGATCCAAAGTGGACGACCCATTTTCATACCTTTGTGCCATCACTGAAGCAGGTCCAGAACCTGCTCACATTCCTGCCCTGAGCTACTTCGTCAATGACCTTCCTCTAATAAAAGGACCGATTTGGAGGCATGAAGGATCAAATCTATCCCATTCATAACTCATCAGAATATGAATCATCATTGAGGTAGTGGGTGAAAAATGGCCTGTGACACATGCCCCACATAAGTATCAAGAAATGACCATCTTCAACAAAGGACTTTGTTTATTAGTCTACCCTTCACGATCGGGGACACTACTGTCACCAAGTATTCAACCATCAATTTCCCAAGGATGATCATTGACCTGAAGATTCATTAGATGTACATCGTCATGGTAAAGTAGGTCAGATGGCAAATATCCTCCAGTGAATTACTCAACACCTAACCACACAGCGACCCACCCCCCACCAATGTTTTCTGCCATCTACAATGAAGTTTAGTGCAAATAGTCTACTTTACAGGACACTCATGAAGCTCAACATCTAAGACTGGTCCTATCTTGGTCTTCTCTTCTCCTTTTGACTTTGGCAACTGGCCACCTCTTCATCATGGTCATTCTTCATCATGTGTTAATCGGGACAAGCTAATAAACCATAAGCGTTACCAGAAAAGGTACAGAAGCATGTGCACCACCAGACTCAGTTACAGCTTCTCTCCCTCCATTATCAGGCTTCTGACCACTTCTTCCATCAGTTAGGGCACTGTCCGATTCACCTCTACCTCTTTGTGGACATTGGACTTTGTCTCTGGAACTGATGCGCCACAATGCTGAGAACTATATTCTACACTCTGTATCTTCCTTCCCCTTTGCTCTATCTATTGTACTTGAGTTTGATTTGATTGTATTTATGTATAGTACTATCTAAGGTAGACAAAAATGCTGGAGAAACCCAGCGGGTGAGGCAGCATCCGTGGAGCGAAGGAATAGGTGACGTTTCGGGTCGAGACCTAATCTAGGTATGTTACAAAATGTACCTTCAGCAGCGCCGCAGTTCTGTCACTGGCAGTGTGTGCGACTTTGGCGCCTTTGAGGGGGGGGGGGGGGGGGGGGCGGGTTAAAATGCTCTTTTCTCCTGCCTGTCCGAGATATATTTTCTCGGGCTGGTAGCTAATGCTGAAGAATTGTTCCGACAGCCCTTCTGTGAAAAAAATGTTTTTAACCGTGGAACAATTTTAGCGCTGTAGTAAAATAAAAATCCATTTCTAACGCCGTCAACGCCGAAAAGGGAACTGGTCTCCCGTACGGGACAAATAAAGGTAAGCTGTTTATTTTACATATAAACTTGCTTCTTACGATTACCTTAATCCAAATGTTACGTTGCGTATGAACCGTACGAACCGGCAATGTTTTTCCTGCCGATATGGGGTTTAAATTCACCGCAACCGCAACGTTCCAATCGATCGCATCCCACAAAATCTCACTCGCAAGATGATTTAAATGGCCATTAATTTACGAGAATTAAACATTAAATTCCTACCATTTGGCCTATAAATTCATGACAATGAGATTTAAAAATCATGTTATATTGTGAATTCTTATGTGAATGTTATTTGGACATTTAGGCTGTTTAAAAATGTGAATCTTTTCTTAAGATGGATAGATGTTTAGATCTAGTAATTGAATTTTGTAATTAGCTACATTTAGGTAACTAACTAATTATATGCTTTAATTTCAGGTCATCCAAGTAAGATTGTTTCATATTTGTTTCAGAATGCTTCAATCTATAATAACTGAAAATGTATTTCAGTTCTCTTAATTTTTAAGAAAGTTATGGGCTTTTGACTGTCCTCGATCACAGCTTTTGTGTTAAGTCAATGGAAAAGCAATAGGGAACAAGATGCTAATTTCCAACTATGAAAATGGCCATACCTTTTTTAATACTGAAGATATGAAAGTAAATTAGGTGTCAAATTAAACTTCTTTGTATGCTTTATCTGATGGGATAAATTACAGGCTTGATTTTTTAAATCTCAAAATTTTGTAACATTGCTGGCGTAACTCAACGAGTCAGGCAGCATCTCTGGAGTAACATGGATAGGTGATGTTTTGTAACATTGCTACCTAATCTGTTTGAATAGCATACAAAACAAAGCTTTTCACTGTACCTCAGTACACGTGACAATAATGAACCTAAACATCATTGAGGACGAAACAGCTTGATTTATTAACATCTCACCCACCACATAAACATTCACTTCCTGTACTACCAAAGTATCGGAGCTGCAGTGTGAATCGTTAACAAGATGCACTGCAATTATTCACCCAGTTTATGTAAGCAGCACCTCACAAGAACTGCAGATGCTAGTTAATACACAAAAGGACTCAAAGTGCTGGGAAAACTCAGCAGGTCAGGCAGCATCTGTGATGAACATGGATAGGTGACTTTTTGGGTCGAGTCCCTTCTTTAGAAAGGATCTCAAACTGAAATGACTGAAGAAGGGTCCCACAGGACATCGCAGGAACAGGCCTTCAACCCACAATGTCTGTGCCATACAAAATGCCAATTGAAACTAATATCATCTGCCTTCAAGTGAGCCATATCCCTCCATTCCCTGCATAATGTGCCAATCTAAAAGCTCCATAAATGCCACTAAAGCATCTGTTTCTTCAGCAGGCATTGAACTACATGAACCTGTTACAAAATTTAGGCAATGTTGAAACTCATTTATGTTTTCATTTAGTTAGACTGTTATCAGGCAAGTTTGAATTGCTGAGAAATAATGTACAAAGTGTTGTATATTTAACAGCATTATTAAAGAGTCAAAACATCAGAAAGTCAGTCAGTCACATAATATTTCAATCATGTTTTATTTTGACAAAGCTCCATCAAAGGAGTGTTTAAAAGATTTTCAGAAGCCATAAACCAGTGCATAATGAGAATGTAACTAAGTACCTAAAATTTAGCTGTGTAATTACACAGTTGAAACAATGTTATTAATCTGCTAACAATGGTTAAATGAGCTAAAGCTGCAGTTCTGAAAACCATGATTGCCTAGTTGTTAAATGTGGTGATTTGTTTTATTATGTTAGCGTATCAGATAAAGCGTCTCCAATGGTAAAAAATGCCATTTGAATTGTAGTCACTTTAGTGGATGGGTGCCACCAATTCACTCAGTGTAAACGCCTACAAACAACGAACGAATAACACGATAACTCTCATGCTCCTCTGAAAGAAATGGACATCATATTGTCCCAATGCAAAATGTTGTCACAGAGTCATACAGCATAGAAACAGGCCCCTTGTCCCAACTTGCCCATGCCGACTAACATGCCCCACCTACACTAGTCCCACCTAGCGCCATGGTGGCGCAGAAGTAGAGTTGCTGCCTTAAGCACCTGTCCCCTTTCCCAAGCTGCTCACAAATTCTTCCGAGTTTTCCCCTTGATTTAAATTCGGAGAATGTTTGTAACGGGTCCGTAGGAGTCCGTAGATATATCGTAGCGGCTCATTATGTCAGCCGTAGGTACTCGGGGCATTAAATGTTGCAATTTTTCTCCTCACAACGATATTTTTACTCATGGACATTTTTTCTCATGCTGGAAAAAACGTCCAGACTTACCTGATGCCCCGTGTACCTAAAACCCCTGTCTCACGGTGCGAGTTGGCCCACGAGTGACCCCGAGTTTTCACTCGTGGTGATCACGTACAGCCAACGTAGCGGGAACGTCGGAACTCGCGCGATCAACTTGTCCACTCGTGGCGCTAACGGCAAGTACCTGTGAAACTTGTGAACTCGTGAAAAAAGTCAAACATGTTTGACTTTTTCCACGAGTCAAATTTCGTGGTCAAGTTTAAAATTGAAACATTTAAACTCAGTTATATCGTAGTGGCCCGTGCGTTAAGTTTAGTGATTCGTGCGTCTACCGTGGGAACTCTTTAATAGACACAAAATGCTGGAGTAATTCAGCGGACCAGGCAGCATCTCTGGAGAGAAGGAATGGAGTCGATACCCTTCTTCAGACTCCCCGCTCATTCTTCCCTCGTCGATGTGAACTTGTGGGGGTGCGAGGAATCGGGCGTCGCTGGGTAAGGGGAAGAGATGTTTTACTGCTGAATTATGCGCAGCATGAAGTGGGGGTAAGGTCTGTTTAAACTATCTTGTCGTCCACCCCCCCCCCCCCCAATGTTGGGAGAAAGTTGTGCAAACAAACCACGGGAGACTGCATCTTTGGAGGGAAATCATAAAATGTATAGGGATGTTTCGGGCCGGGACCCTAAAGGTTGACTACCCGTTTCGCAGATGCCGTTCCTAGCCCCCCTCTCACTCCTCCCCACCCATAGTCTTTGCCTTCTCCCAATTCCACCATCCCTCGCCTCGCCCCCCCCCAAACCTGTCCTCGCCTGAACTGCTGAAGATAACCGAGTGCTTTAAATGCGAATCCTGGACTGCAGCAACAACACACGCCCTGAGCGGGAGAGGAACTTGGTAACTCAAGAGCAAACGGGAGGGGAACTTGGTAACTCTGGAGACGAACTCGGAACATCGCAGAAAGTACAAGTAAACGGCAAACTTACCATACCCGTGGGAACTCGCCTCAAACACTTGAACATCAACTTGGAATATCGTACACAACCACGAGTCTGTCACTCTGGGTCACTCGTGGGTCAACTCGCACCGTGAGACTGGGCCTTTAGGCTGACATAACGAGCCGCTACAATATATCTACGGACCCGTTACGAACATTCTCTGAGTTTGAATCAAGGGGAAAACTCGGGAGAATTAGTGAGCAGCTCTGGAAAGTGGGACTGGCCTTTTACAGTGCTTTCAGTGCCAGACCCGGGTTCGATCCTAACTACGGGTGCTGTACGTTCTCCCCGTGACTGCATGGGTTTTCTCCGAGATCTGCTGTTTCCTCCCACACTCCAAAGACGTACAGGTTTGTAAGTTAATTGGCTTGTTATAAAGTGTGTGTGGGGTAGTGTTAATGTGTAGGGATCACTGGTCGGCGTGGACTCGGTGGGCTGAATGGCCTGTTTCCATGCTGTATCTCTAAACTAAACTAAACTTGCCTGCATTTGACCCATATCCTTCCAAACCTATCCTATCCATGTACCTAAAGATTCTTAAATGCTGTGATATTACCTGCCTCAACTACCTCCTCTGGCGGCTCATTGCCTACAATTACCACCCCCTGTTTAAAATATTTGCCCCTCAGATTCCTATTAAATCCCCCTTCATATTAAGCCTATGTCATCTGGTTCTTGATTCCCATACTCAAGGTAAAGGACCCTGTGCATTTACCCTATGTATTCCTGTGGAACTTGCGTATATAGGTATGTTACAAAACTTACCTTTACTGGCGCTGCACTTCTGCCGCTCCCCGTGTGCGCGACTTTCGCGCCTTGCAGAGGGGGGCGGGCTTAAAGTGCCGTTTTTCCACAGGCCTGGATAATCGATGAGTGTCGGGCGATTTGGTTGCTGAAGAAAAATCGCTCCGACATTTAATGAATGGTGGTATTTTTAAATTACTCTAGATTATTTATTAACTAGAGTAATTTAAAAATCACCTTCAAAAGCCGTGAGCGCAGACAACGGGAAGCATTTTGCGTAGGGGAGAAAAAAAGGTAAATACTTTATTTTTATATTAAAAGTTGGTTTTTCGGGAGGCATTAATAATATTTTTATGTTGCGAAATGGGGTCCCCAAGAAATGTATGATCCCCCAATATTTTTCCCCCCGACTTCACTGCTAACCGCAACGTTCCAATCCACCGCATTCCACTAAAACCCACTCGCTAGTTGATTTAAATGGCCATTAATTTACAGGCATAAAACACTAAATTCCTTCCATTTGGCCCAGAAATTCATGAAAATGAAATTTAAAAATTATGTTATATTGTGGATTATTGTGTGAATGTTATTTGGACACTTAGGCAATTTTAAAAAAGTTTATCTTTTCTTAAGAAATTAATAGATGTTTAGATCTACTCATTGAATTTCGTAATTAGCTACAATTAGATAACTAACTAATTATATGCTTTAATTTCAGGTAATCCAAGTAAGATTGTTTAATATTTGTTTCAGAATGCTTCAATCTATAATAACTGAAAATTTCATTGAGTTCTCTTAATTTTTAAGAATGTTATGGACTTTTAACTTTTCCAGATCACAGCTTTTGAGTTAAGTCAATTGAAAGGCAATGGGAAGCAAGATGCTCATTTCCGAGTATGAAAATGGCCATAACTTTCTTAATACTGAAGATATGAAAGTAAATTAGGTGTCAAATTAAACTTCTTTTTATGCTTTATCTGATGGGATAAATTGCAGACTTGATTTTTAAAATCTCAAAATTTTGTATCATTGCTAGCGTATGGCTCCTTTTTTGGACGACTTCACGGGGATAATCACGGAAAAGTCTAATATTATCCCCAGGATCCCCGTGAACAATCTTATTCAGTATATTTTCCAGTGAAGAAATGTTGAGGAATTTCATAATTATCTGTCTTGGGGGAGCATTTGTCCCTTTTTGAAAGCGTCCAACCCAGTGAGCAACATCAATTCTTGGATTTTCCGGCAGTTTAAAAACATCTTTAAGTAAGTCAGCAACGAAAGTACGTGTATGAGATCTACGCCCCTCTCGTCCTTCCTTTGCTCTGAGAATTCTTAAATTCTGCCTTCTCGATCTCGCCTCCAAGTCCAAACACTTATCAGTAATTTTAACGAGTTGCTCCCCCTCAAATTTTTGTGCCTTTTTCAGATTCAATATTTCCAAAGACATCTCTTATTTCTTATTATAGTCTTTTTCCATTCTGGCACATTCTCCCATTCATTTTTTATCAAGCTCCTTATACTGCTTCTTCAGCTCCTTTAACTCACCACAAGCAGTATCAATTTTTTTAGAAAGATTAATCTCCATTTTCTCCAATGTAGTATTCATGTCTGCTAGCATTTGCTTCACCTCCTTCTCCTTTATTCCTCCTTTTGTAGCCATTTCAGACACAAATCCTTGTGAGTAAGACTTCATCTGAGCTTTCTGCTGTCGTTTGCGGAGTTTCCAAAACTTCCTGAAGCTTGATAGTAGCTTTCTTAGGTCCTCGTGAGCGTTTCTTCTTGCTCATTTAAAACTCCCGTTAAACTCCAGCTCCGGTGAGTTTTTTAAAATCGGTCCTGTCTCTCAAAACGGCTTTTTCGTAATTTTAACGGGAGAGGAGCTCAATGCTGCGATCATACAGCTTCATGGCCACCCCCGGAAGTCAGTTTGTTGGTTTGTAATGGGTTCTATTTCGCGAAAATTTGTTTAAGCTTGGTGTGGATTCACCCTTTGCTGTAACGGAGAAACTGTTACATATTCCTGTAGAGTTTTTCCTCCTCCACATTTTATTTCGAAAAGTAGAAAATTTGGTCATTCAATTCTCCACTTTTTTAGTAAAAAACATTAAAAAAAATTAAATCAAGCTGATGCATGAGTCACTGTGCCATCTCACAGATGTCCAATCACAATGGATCTCATTTACATACGATATGACATCACAATGTGACAGGGGTGGGAGATTGCAACCTTCACGTGGTCCCACTAAAATCAAACTGCTGGATGAGTCACAGTGCCATCTCACAGATGTACAATCACAATGGATCTCATTTACATATGATATCACAATGGGACAGGGGTGGGAGATTGCAACCTTCACGTGGTCTGGCGTCAATCAAATAAGATCAAGTAGAGCAAGAAGGGTCTGAAGAAGGGTCTCGACCCGAAACGTCGCCTATCTCCTTCGCTCCTTAGATGCTGCTGCACCCGCTGAGTTTCTCCAGCTTTTTGTGTAACCATCAAACAGAGCAAGTTGTCCAACCCCCCCTGTCTACCGCCCTCCCTCCCTCCCTATCTACCCCTCCCCTCTACCATCCTCCCCCTCTACCATCCTCTCTCTCTACCATCCTCCCTCTCTACCATCCTCCCTCTCTATCCGCCCCTCCCCCTCCCAGCTCTCCTCCCCCTCCCCCTCTCTCCCTTCTGCCCTCCCCTTCCCCCCCTCTCCCTCCTCCTTCTCCCCTCTCCCTTCCCCTTCCCCTCCTCACTCTCTCCCCCTTGCCTCTCTCCCCTCCCCCTCTCCCCTCCCCTCTCCCCTCCCCTCTCCCCTCCCCCTCCCCTCTCTCCCCTCTCTCTCCCTCCCTTCTCTCTCCCTCCCCTCTCCCCTGCCCTCCCCCTCTCCCACCCCTCTCTCTCTCTCTCCCTCCCCCTCCCCCCTCCCCACTCCCCACTCCCTCTCCCCTCCCGCCCCACTATTCCCCATCTCTCCAAACCCCCTCCCCTCCTCCCACCCCTCTCCTCTCCCTCTTCTCCTCCCCCTCCCTCCCCCTCTTCCCCCTCCCTCCCCTCTTCCCCCTCCCCTCCCTGTCATCCTATCCCTCCTCCCCTCCCTGCTCTCTCCCCCCATTCCCCTCTCCTCCCCCTCTACATTTCCCCCTCTCTTCCCCCTCTCCCTCCTCCCCTCCCTCTCCCTCTCCTCCCCCTGCCCCTCTCCCCCTCCTTCCCCTCTATTCCCCCTCTCTCCACCCCTCCCTGCTCTCCTCCCCCTTCCCATCGCCCCTCTCGCCCCCATTCCCCCTCCCCCTCTCCCCCTCCCCTTCTCCCTCCACCTTCCCCTCCCCACTCTCTCCCCCATCTCCACCCTTCCTCCTCCCCCTCTCCTCACCCGTCTCTCCTCACCCCTCTGATTAGTGTGTGTGTAAATAATGTTTTGTTGGTCCAGTGCTTGACTCAGTGTTTTTTGACTGAACTAGACTGGGGGTAAGCTTGAGAAGAGCGTGTTTACAGGAGAATGTACAAACTCCGTACAGACAAGCCCCACCCGTGAGCGAGCCCGGGCCTCTGGTGCTATGAGGCAGTGGTTCGGTCACTGAGCTACCGTGCCACCCTGTACCATTCTCTGTTCAATGCTCTATGTTCAAGTACAATGAAAATGGTGGTTTTAGATACCACATCATTCTTACAGCGGAATCTGATGACAGCACAAAGAGAGGCATCACAGTTGCTCTTTGTTGGTGCTCTGCACCGTGTTCTTCTAGAATTGAATTTCATCAGGAGAGTCAAAGGCAATCTGCTGTTCAGAGCTGATACGTCCCTGAATCCCACTCTGTGGATTTCTTTAACAGTCACTATAAGGGCAACAACATAAAATGTTCAAATTTTTGGGCATATTTCGTCGAAGGAAGACCAGCCACGAATTCTTCCTCAACTCGGAAGAAGATGATGACTACAAACTGAGAGACAAAGTTTATATCAAACAGATTAAGGATTATGGAGAGGCGTTGCAGAATACTCATCTGCCATTGTATAACAGGCTGCTGGCAGTGCCTTAATTGGGCATAATAAGTTATACCGGTTTGTCAACTTACTATTCTTTAGTTTAGTCTTGTTTGAGAAGTACAGCATGGAAACAGGCATTTCAGCCCAGCTTGCCCACATCGGCCGACATGCCTGTTTGGTTGGGTACCCGGTCCCACCGACTGACAAGACTTCGGGTGGGTTCCTGATCAATGGCTACGGGGAGAAGGTAGGAGAATGGGGTTAGGCGGGAGAGATAGATCAGCCATGATTGAATGGCCTAATTCTGCTCCTATCACTTGTGAACGTATAGAGTTGCTGCCTTACAGCACCAGAGACCCGGGTTCAATCCCAACTACGGGTGCTGCCTGTACGGAGTTTGTACGTTCCTCCCGTGACTTGCGTGGGTTTTCTCCGAGATCTTCGGTTTACTCCCACACGCCAAACACATACGGGTTTGTCGGTTACCTTGCCTTGCGTTGCCTGATGGGAGAGGGGAGAAGAGGAGTGACCAGGGTGAGACTGGCCCCTGATTATGCTGCTGGCCTTGCCGAGGCAGCGTGAAGTGTAGATGGAAGAGAGGTTGGTTTGTGTTATTATGAACATGAACTGAAGAGCCTTCGGGCGCATTCCTGATCAGGAGAAGGCAGGAGAATGGGGTTAGGGGGGAGAGATATATCAGCCGTGATTGAATGGCAGAGTAGACTTGATGGGCCGAATGGCCTAATTCTGCTCCTTATGAACTGTCGAGTCTTCGGGTAGCTTCCCGGTGCCGCTGGCCGACGAGACGCTCTTGCTGTTAAATGACGTTGATGTCTCCTCTCCACTAGGTGGGCCGGAGGCTGCCAAATGTGTGTAGGCCTACATCGAGCCTCTCCTGCGCTACCTGAACCAGACCATATACACGGAGAAGGACCAGATCACAGTGCTCCAGAGCTTGGCGGGGATCTGCTACAACTACGCCGCCAACCAGAGCACCGTGGTGGACCAGTAGATCCTGACCGCTCTGGTGTCCATGATCAACAGCAGGAACAGCAATGTCACGTCCATCAAGGTGAAGTTCTGGGCCTGCTACCTGCTCCACGTCTTGTGCTGCAACAACATTGCCATAATCCGGCGCCTCAATAAGGCCAAGTATCTGCACTCAAGTCTCATACATTTGTCCGAGCTCCCTTGGTTTGGTTGGCCAGACAATTATGCCCAAGTGTTGATCTACATTCTAGGGCTTGAGAAGCAAAACCGAGCTTTGTAGTGACTTTTCAAAATGCCCATTAAAGTCACTTAATACTTCAATCTTCAGATTCTTTTCAAGGAACACAATGTTTTAACGTAAATAAAATCACCGTTTTGTTGGGAACAACTGTGTCTTCTTCTTGTGTAAAGCCATCAACACACAATTATCGGGACACATCACAGATTGGTTTGGGAACAGCTCCATCCAGGACCGTAGAGTTGTGGACACAGCCCAGACCATCGCACAAACCCCAACCTCCCTTCTGTTCACTGCATTTAAACCTCACGCTGCCTCCGCAAGGCCAGTAGCATAATCAAGGACAACAGGCACCCTGGACACTCCCTCTTCTCCCCTCCCATTGGGCAAAAGTTATAGAAGTGTGAAAACGCACACCTCCAGATTCAGGGACAGTTTCTTCTCAGCTGTTACCTGGCAACTGAATCATCCTACCACAATTAGAGAGCAGTGTGCCACAACTACTATCTACCTCATTGGTGAACCTCGAACTATCTTTGATCGGACTTTACTGGGTTTATCTTGCACTCAACGTTATTCCCTTGTCAATAGACAATAGACAATAAGCAATAACCATATAACCTTATAACCATATAACAATTACAGCACGGAAACAGGCCTTCTCGGCCCTTCCAGTCCGTGCCAACCATTTATTTTCCCCTAGTCCCATCTACCTGCACTCAGACCATACCCTTCCATTCCCTTCCTGTCCATATACCTATCCACTTTACTTTTAAATGTTAAAATCGATCCTGCCTCCACCACTTCTGCTGGAAGATCATTCCACACAGCCACCACTCTCTGAGTAAAGAAGTTCCCCCTCATGTTACCCCTAAACTTCTGTCCCTTAATTCTCTTGTCATGTCCTCTTGTTTGAATCTTCCCTACCCTCAATGGGAAAAGCTTATCCACGTCAACTCTGTCTATTCCTTTCATCATTTTAAAGACCTCAATCAAGTCCCCCCTTAACCTTCTGAGCTCCAAAGAATAAAGACCTAACTTGTTCAACCTTTCTCTGTAACTTAGTTGCTGGAACCCAGGCAACATTCTAGTAAATCTCCTCTGTACTCTCTCTATTTTGTTGACATCCTTCCTATAATTAGGCGACCAAAATTGTACACCATAGTCCAGAATTGGTCTCACCAATGCCTTGTACAATTTTAACATTACTTCCCTACTCCTATATTCAATGCTCTGATTTATAAAGGCCAGCACACCAAAGACTTTCTTTACCACCCTATCTCCATGTGATTCCTAGATCCCTCTGTTCCACAGCATTCCTCAATTCCCTACCATTTACCATGTCCGTCCTATTTTGATTTGTCCTGCCAAGATGTAGCACCTCACACTTATCAGCATTAAACTCCATCTGCCATCTTTCAGCCCACTCTTCCAAATGGCCCAAATCTCTCTGTAGACTTTGAAAATCTACTTCATTATCCACAGCACCACCTATCTTAGTATCATCTGCATACTTACTTATCCAATTTTCCACCCCATCATCTAGATCATTGATGTACATGACAAACAACAGTGGACCCAACACAGATCCCTGAGGCACCCCACTGGTCACCAGCTTCCAACCTGACAAACAACCATCCACCATTACTCTCTGGCATCTCCCATTCAGCCACTGTTGAATCCATCTTGCTACTCCGCCATTAACACCCAAAGATTGAACCTTCTTAACCAACCTTCCATGGGGAACCTTGTCAAAGGCCTTACTGAAATCCATATAGACAACATCCACTGCTTTACCCTCAACAATTTCCCTAATAACCTCTTCAAAAAATTCAAGAAGGTTTGTCAAGCATGACCTTCCAGGCACAAATCCATGTTGACTGTTCTTGATCAGACCCTGTTTATCCAGGTGCTTATATATATTATCTCTAAGTATCCTTTCCATTAATTTGCCCACCACTGATGTCAAACTAACAGGTCTATAATTGCTAGGTTTATTCTTTGAACGCTTACAATAATGACCACCATACAATTTGATCATGGCTCATCATTCACAATCAGTATCCCATTCCTGTTTTCTCGCAATATCCCTTGACGCCACTATTTTTAAGAGCTCTATCCAACGCTCTCTTGAAAGCATCCAGAGAATTGACCACCACTGCCTACTGAGGCAGAGAATTCCATAGATTCACAACTCTCAAGGTGAAAAAGCTTTTCCTCATCTCCGTTCTAAATGGTCTACCCCTAATTCTTAAACTGTGGCCCTTGGTTCTGGAGTCCCCCAACATTCACCTCTCATCCCTCTAAATTCCAGAGTATACATGCCCAGTCGCTCCATTCTATCGACATATGACAGTCCCGCCATCCCGGGAATTAACCTTGTGAACCTACGCTGCACTCCCTCAATAGCAAGAATGTCCTTCCTCTAATTTGGAGACCAACACATCCCCACACCTCCCCCTCAACCCCTCTGCCACCCCCCTCCCCCAACCCCCCCCCCCTCCCACACTACTCCCCTCCCCACACCAGCACTGCCACACACCTCCCTCCCCCACAACTGCCCCTCTAGAGTAGGGATATGGATTATGTGCATGCAGATAAGAGTTAGTCATGGCATAAGGTTCAGCACAGACATTGTAGGCCGAATAGCCTGTTCTTGTGTTATAGGTTCAAGGTTCAAGGTTAGTTTATTTGTCACATACACCAATTGGTGTAGTGAAATGCTTCTTACCATGCAGCACATAAAATAAAGAATACAAACACAACACTAATAAAGAGATTTAAACATAAAAACATCCCCCCACAATGGTTCCCATTATGAGGGAAGGCATAATGTCCAGTCCCCAACCCATGTCCACCCATAGTCAGGCATATTGAGGCCTCCATAGTTGCCTTCACGGAGGCCCGATGTTCCAGGCCGTTCTCGCCGGGTGATGGTGCTCTGGCGTCGGGAGAATCCTCTCAGCGGCTTGGGACACCCAGAACGGCCGCTTCCTACTGGCTTCCGAAGCCGACTATGCCGCGCTGAATGAAGCTCCCCCCTGGCTCCTGGTATAGCGTCATTAGGCACGGAAACAGGTCCTTCGGCCCAACTCTACCATGCTAACCAAGATGCCCCACATATACTAGTCCCATCTGCCCACACTTGGCCCATATCCCTCTAAACCTTTCCTATCCATGTACCCAGGGCTGCCCACTAAGTGAGAGTTGAGAGTGAGAGTGAGAAATCTGGACCCACCTTATGACAATGTCCACGACAAACTACCACCTAGCCGACATCAAGCTACGACAAGCTACGTTGACCGGCGACACAATTCCTCATGAATTGGGCGTCCACCTATGACCACACCTACGACAACCTATGACCACACGGACGACAACCTACGACAACCAAAGTCAACTAACGTCCACCCGAGACAAGATATGACAAGATACGACCCTGTCGGCGACAACTGAAGACGTCAAATTTTGTGATCAGCGTGAGAATTGCGCGAAATGCATGAGACTCACGCTCAATGTGTGAGAGTTGTCAACGCTGATGTACCTGTCCACATGCCTTTTAAATACAAGCATTTAAGTGCAAGGATTTCACTGTGCAGTGCATAAGTGACAATAACGAACCATTGAGCCATTAAATGATTTTATAGTACCTACCTCAACTACTTCCTCTGACAGCTCATTCCACATATCTACCACCCTCTGTGTGAAAATGTTGTCCCGAAGGTTCATATTAAATCTTTCCCTTCTCACCTTAAACCTAAAGCCCCTGGTTCTTGATTCCCCTACTCTGGGTAAAACACTCTGCATTTACCCTTATCTATTCCCCTCATCATCTTATACACCTCTACGAGATCACCCCTCATCCTCCTGCCCTCCAAGGAATAAAGTCCTGTACTGCACTGTTCCATACTCTATGTTCCATTAATAGTTTGCATTATGAGAAATTATAAGAAAACTTAGGCTTTGGCATTTGAAACGTGTGCATAAAATGTGACGTTATCGTATAAAAAATTGTAAAAAACGTTGTAAATCCAAAACATATCTTAAATCAATTTGAGTCAGGCAAAAAAACATTTCTGAAAACTAATGGGATTAGACTAGATAATTCAGCTGGGAAAACCAGCTGGGAACAGACTTCACGACCTCGGCAATTCACTGTTGCACCGAACACCACAGCCCCACCCGGCTTGGACCTGCCCCGCAAAGAGTGGGTCGCCCTGAACTCTTCAGGGGTTGGCCAGTTCAATGCCAACATGTATCGCTGGGGACTGCGCTCATCAGCAGTCTGCATGTGTGGAGCAGACCAGCAAACAGCGCGGCACGTCATTTTCGACTGCGCTGTCCTCTGACCTCCTGTTGGAGGGGTAGACCTCACGGCCCTCGACAACAGCATTTTGAACTGGCTACAGTGCCTGGAGGGCATTACATAACCTCTGGAAGAAGAAGAAGAAGAAGAAGAAGAAGAAGAAGAAGAAGAAGAAGAAGAAGAAGAAGAAGAAGAAGAAGAAGAAGAAGAAGAAGAAGAAGAAGAAGAAGAAGAAGTCTAGAAAGCTCATAATTTGAAGTAAACCCGGCGGCACAGTGGCGCAGCGAGTAGTGCTGCTGCCTCACAGCGCCAGAGACCCGGGTTTGATCCTGATCTTGGATGCTGACTGTGTGTGGGTTTGTATGTTCTCCCTGTGATCACATGGATTTCCTCCGGGAACTCTAGTTTCCTCCTACATCCCAAAGACGTGTGGGTTTGTAGGTTAAATGGCCTCAGTAAATTGTCCCAGCTGTGTAGGGAGTGGATGAGAATGTTGGATAACATGGAACAAGTGTGAATAGGTGATCGATGGTCGAAATGGACACGGTGGGCTGAAGGGCCTGTTTCCATGCTGTATCTCTAAACTACATTAGACAGACAAGTGAGGCATCATCCTCAAGAGCACTCAGAGAACCAATAAAGAACAAAGTTAATGGGTACTTCAGCAGGTGAATAGTCCTCTTCGTTCATATACAGTATATATCTTTATGATTCTATCAGGATGTGGCCCAGTGGCAGTTGCTGCTACCATACAGCGCTGGAGTCCCAAGTTCGTTACTGACTACCGGTGCTGCCTGTACGGAGTTTGTACATTCTCACTGGGTTTTCTCCTGGTGCTCCAGTTTCCTCCCACACTCCAAAGATGTACAGGTTTGTGGGATAATTGGCTTTGGTAAAATTGTAAACTATCCCTAGAGGGTAGGATTGTACTAGATTGTGCTTGTGTGATTGCTGGTCAGCGTGGACTAGGTGGGCTGAAGGACCTGCCTCCGCACTGTATCTCTAAAGCCTAAAGTCTAAAAGCATCAAGGGCATGTTAAAGAAAAAACCATTACATGTGTTTACATTTTAATTACGCTGTGCTTTGTAATCATTGATAAATATGATGAGAATCCTGGGGGGGAAAAAATAATCCTTCAAAAATCCCTGAAGTAGTAGCTTCATCATGAAAAGCTGAAATTCTGAAATTCATTACAAAAAACTCCAATCATCCATTTAAAAAATATGCAATCCAAAGGTTATAAGTGCCTATTTGTTCACTATATTACTACCAAGCGTTTGAACACCTTTAATTATTATTTGTAGATATAATATAAAGTTTGGATTCTTCTGTAATTTATATTAATAAAAAGCACGGCAATCTTAGATTGACATACAGTATTTATTGCATTTCAAGAGCATATGAGCATTTCATCTCTCTGGTTTGAAAACCATCCCACATTTTAAGATACAGCTCCACAAGTCTAACATCGCTGAAATGTAATTCCAGATGCATTATGACAGCAGATTTATGAGAAACAAGTAAAATAGGATGCAAAATAATAGGAAAATTATTGGATAAGTTGAAGGTCTGTCCAAGTCTTAAAGGTAAATCAAACTCAGTTGTCTGTGCTTTTGCCATCTGCATACTAATCCCCATGTCAAAGCTTAGGTACATCGTGGTATTACAGTATATCAATTACATGAAAAGTGTCCGAGTGATATTTAGAACCCAGGGCAGCACGGTGGCGCAACGGTAGAGTTGTTGCCTTACATCGCCAGTGGCCTGGGTTCTTTTAGGAGTTTGCATGTACTCCTGGTGACCGCATGGGTTTTCTCTGCGTGCACCGGTTGCCTCCCACATTCCAAAGACGTGCAGGTTTATAAGTTAATTGGCTTCTGAAATTGTCCCTGGTGTGTAGGATAGGACTTGTGTATGGGTGATTGATGGTCAGTGTGGACGGGGGGGGGGGGGGGGGGGGGGGATGAAGGGCCTGTTTCTAAGCTGTATCTCTAAACTAAACTAAACTACACTTAGGTAATGTTATAGGTTGTGGGTTTCTGGGCAACACTCAAATATTGGGGGGGGGAGGAAGTGCTGAGGACAAGAACTTAACTGGTGGCATGTCAAGGCCATTCTGCACTCTGTATCCTCTCCTTTGCTCCATCTGTTGTACTTGAGTTTGACTTGATTACATATATGTGTAGTGTTATCGGATCAGTTTGAATAGCATTTCACTGTACCTCAGTACGAGTGACAATAATGAGATTAAACCTATGGGGCACAGTGGTGCACAGTGCCAGAGACATGGGTTTTGGGTGTTCCAGTTTCTTCCCACATCCCGAATACGTGCAGATTTGTTGGTTAATTCGACTCTGTAACTTGCCCCCAGTGTGTAGGGAGTGGCTGAGAAAGTGGGATAACATAGAACTGTTGGAACTTGATGAGAGGGGGAAAGATTTAACAGTAATCTGAGGGGCAACTTTTTGTTACACAAAGGGTGGTGGGAGTATGGAACGTGATGCTGGAGAAGGTAGTTAAGGCAGGTACAATTGCAATGTTTAAGAATCATTTAGACAGGTACATGGATAGGACAGGTTTATTGGGATATGGGTGAATTGCTGGCAGGTGGGACTAGTGTAGATGGGACATGTTGGTCGATGTGGGCACGTTGTGCCGAAGACCCTGATTCCACACCATATGACTAACTTGTGTGGTCGCTGGTCGACATGGACTCGGTGGGCAAATGGGCCTATTTCCAAACCGTATCTTTAAACAAAACTTAAACTAAAAAGGGACCAATAAGTGAAGGATTAGTCACAGGCAAATGACAGCACCGCCCAATGTTTGACTCGACTCTGATGACAGCTGAAAGTGAAATGCAGTTGCGTGCACTGGTTACAAAGAGTATTCCTTTCAACCGTTATGCTAATGGCTCAGCACTATACAATGCCTGTAAAAAATAGCCACTGAATTTGGGGGCTACAGTTAACAATTGTTATGGTTTAAGCTCTGCCACATAACATGAGTTTATGTTAGTTTAGACCAGCGATCACAAGTTCACACTAGTTAGAGTCATACTGTGTGAAAACTGGCCCTTTAGCCCACCGAGTCCACGCTGACCAGTGATCCCCGCAAACTAACACTATCTTACACGCACTGGGGATCATGTTACCAAGCCAATTAACCTACAAACCTGTACATCTTTGGAGTGCAGGAGAAAAGTGGAGAACCCGGAGAAAACCCCTGGCAGGTCAGTTCAGTTCAGCTCAGTTCAATTTTATTTGTCATATGTAGGTTGACACAGGGTCGACGGTACAATTAAATGTGTTAGACAAGACAACGAGGAGAGCAAAGGGAAAAATTCATATTGTAGAATATAGTTCTCGGCATTGTAGCACCTCAGTTCCAGAGTTAATATCCAATATCTGCAATGAGGCAGCGGTGATTCAGAAGTACCCTAGCTTATGGAAGGACCATTCAGAAGCCTGATAGCAGAGGGGAAGAAGCTGTTCCTGAGTCTGTTGGTGCACTGTGACAGGATTCACACAAATATATTGTGATTTCCTTGTCTAATGAATCCTTTTTTTGATTGCTCTCTTCTGACTGCTTGTCATGCATTCTTTCATGAAGCATCAAATTTAAGCTTTGCAAATAGAAATCTCAGTAAAGTGAAATGATTTACTTGTACTTTTGTCAATTTAATATGTTGATAAATATTCACTTTTATGTTGGGGAAGACCAAATATAGATTGGGTGACTGCATAACAAAGCCTAAAGGGCCTGTTCCACTTACGTGTCCTTGGCACAAAATTACGCGACCTCGTGGTCGCATTGAGCCGAGACGGTCGAGCGAAGGTCGGGCGCGATTACATGCGTACGCACATCCGTCTGGAGCGCGTGACGTCATTTAAAGAAGGACACAAAGCAGGAGTAACTCAGCGGGACCGGCAGCATCTCTGGAGAGAGACGTTTCGTGTCGAGACTCTTCTTCAGTCTGAAAAGGGTCTTGACCCGAAACGTCACCCATTGCTTCTCTCCAGAGATGCTGCCGGTCCCGCTGAGTTACTTCTACATTTTGTGTCTATCTTCAATTTTCTTGGCCCCGCTCTAGGAGTAGAAATGGGGGCGGATCTGGACCTCAACGGCCGTGAGCCCCAGGCCGAGTTCGACGATCATTTGCCTGCTTCTGCTGCTGTTGAATGTGAGACATTGCATCGCGCCAGGGTCTTGGGCCTGTCCCACTTTGGCATCAGTTCCGTGACAGGCCGTTGGCGCGCGAAGATTTAGTTCACTGCAAGAATTTCGGAGCCTTGCGCGATGTCGGGACCGGCCCCGCACAACTCCATACCCCTCCACGCTTCTCAGTGGGACCGGCCCCGCGTGGTCATATGGTGCCCGTACGCCTCAAGTGACCACGAGATCGCATAATTTACGAGCCAAGGACGCGAAAGTGGATCAGGCCCTTTATTGTTCAACCTAGAAGTGTGATTGTAGACTACTTCCTGCCTACCTCCTTAATTCTTCATCCCACTCTCACACTGACCTCTCTGTTTACCGTGCATAATAATCCCATTTGTCATTCAATCTTAATCTCACTCATCCCTCCCCCAATTAAACTTGCTTTATCTCCATCTATACCCAGCTTTGATTAAGTTATATTTGAATGCTGGCAAGAAGATACAGTAGCTTGAAAGCATGCACCACCAGACTCAGGAACACCTTCTTTCCCCCTGATATCAGGCTTCTGAATGGACTTTGCATAAGGTAGGGCACAGTACGATTCTACGCCATTGCAAACCTTGGACTTTGTCTATGGAACTGGGGCGCTACAATACTGAGAACTATATTCTGCACTCTGTATCTTCTCTTTGCTCTATCTACTGTATTTGAGTTTGACGATTGTATTTATGTATAGTATTATCTGATATGACTGGTTTGTATGGTTTGCTCCCAGTGCTCTGGTTTCCTCCATACTCCAAAGACATACAGGTTTGTTGGTTAGTTGGCTTTGGTAAAAAATTGCAAACTGTCCGTAGTGTGTAGGATATTGCTAGTGTGCTAGTGTATGAGGTAATCGGTGTTCAGTGCACACTCGGCGGGCCGAAGGGCCTGTTTTCACGCTGTATCTCTAAAGTCTAAAACAAAGCATTTCACTGTACAATATTGTACGCGAGTATAATAAACCTAAACTAAAACCTAAACATGAACTCCAGAGACGTTGTCTGCGCTGCTGAGTATTTCTAACATTTCCCATTTTTACTTATAAAGGTGAAAATAGTATGGGGTTTGGATGGGTCAGAGCTTGGAAATCAAATGAAAAGGTCTCTCCCTCATTGGGAAACTCATTGCAATTCTAAAAATAAACTCTCTCTCAAAGTACAAAACAAATATGTCTGGAAGAAACATGTTATTGTTTTTAATGAACTCCACATTTCCTTCACTTTTTAAAGAGCAGAAAATTGAAGAGCTGTAATAAATTTAAATAAAACATCAACAGAGCAAGTCTGATAACAAGGTATTATTGAGGAGCTTTGAAGAATATGAAGACGGCACTACTCACATTCTTTTATCTTCTTCTTCAAAATGAATCCATCAAACTGGTGAGCATTGTCTTTCTCGTCCTCAAAAAGCAAATGTGAAACTACTCCTTGAGATTCTGGTCCTGTGCAAAAGAATGATGATGTTTGTTAAAAAGGCACATAAAAGGAAAAGGTTATAGAAGACCTTGGTAAGGCCACACCGAACTGGAAAGGGTGCAGATATTCACGAGGATGTTGCCAGGACCCAGGGGCCTGAGGTATAGGGAGAGGTTGAGCAGGCTGGAACTATTTTCCTTGTAGCGTAGGAGGATGAGGCGAAAACCTAGAGAGATGTACAAAATCATGAGAGGAAATGATTGGGTAAATGCACTGAGTCTCGTGCCTTGAGTAAGTGAATTGAGAATTAGAGTAGATAGGTTTAAGGTGAGGGGGGAAAGATTCAATGGGAAACTGGGGGCTAACTTTCTTTTTGCACAAAGGGTGGTGGGTACATGTAAAGAGCTACCAGAGGAGGTAATTGCGGCAGGTACAATCGCAATGTTTAAGAAACATTTAGACAGGTTTATGGATATGACATGTTTAGAGAGAAATGGGCCAAACGCAGGCAGGTGGGACTAATGTAGATGCGACGTGTTGGTCGGTGTGGCCGAAGGGTTTATTTCCATGCTGTATGGCTCTATGACTCTATAAGGCAACATTTTAATAGTAAGTTAACATTAACATTGCATTCAGGAGTATGTGTGGAGAGGCGCACTGAAGCTTGGTGCAGCCAACACCAAGCCTCATTGAGGGAGGCCCATGGTCCAGGGTCCTTTGACTGCTGGACATTGGGGGAAGAGTCCGGCGGGGGCACCCGTCAAATATGGGAAGGAATATCACCCCAGGGGGCCGGCCACATAAGCGGCAAGGGTGCTTTGTTTAAAGACAGGTGCGAACACTACCGAGTATGACAGTGTTGAGTGCACAGACACGGAGAATGTCTAAAGAGCTTTAGCACAGTTTTTGTTTTGCATATGTTTTGTATTCTGAATAAAGTTTATGTCTGAAATAAAAATCGCCAATTCAATAAGGAATCTGAGACATACTTCCATACAGCAACATCAAAGCCTTTATCATAATGGTGTTTTTCAGACCAGTTAATGAAATGGAGATATAATATGACCATATGTTATAGGAGCATAATTAAGCCATTCGGCCAATCGAGTCTAGAACGCCATTCAATCATGGTGGACCTACTTTTCCTTCTCAACCCCATTCCCCTTGCCTTCTCCCCGTAACCTTTGACGCCTTTCTTAATCAAGAATCTGTCAATCTCTGCCTTCAAAATACCTAATTTCTTTATCTCAATAGCCATCTGTGGCAATGAATTCCACAGATTCATCATCTTCTAGCTAAAGAAATTCCTCATCTTCATTTCAAAGGTAAGTCCTTTTACTCTGTGGCTGATCCTCCTGGTTCTACACAATCCCATTACTGGACACGTTGTTTCCATGTTTATTCTATCCAGATGCCAGATTGCTGAGATTTGAATTCTGGTAACTTCAGATACGAACTGATCTGGTGAATATTTCTGACATCTTGCCTTTACGCATGACTGAATGAATCAATCAATCAATCCTTTATTGTCACCTGTGACAAGTCTCAGTGAGATTCATTGCTGGCATACCCAAGGTATGCAATAGTCGCCACATAAAGGCCGCTTGCAAAGTTACAAAGTATCCTGTGCCAAGTCCTTCTTTGATTCCCTCCCCCATCCCCCTTCCTCACGTGACCCCACCCCCCCCACCCACACAAGGTCTTTAATCTGTTATCCCACAGAATAAATGTTTGAGAGCACACTGACACCCCTGAATAGTTTTATAATTCACCAGTGTCAAAGCTCTGAACCTCTGGTCAATGTTAAGGCAAATTAAACCCAGAGAATGAATCAATATCTACCCGTGACAGCACAGTAAGCTTCGACATCATTTTCTTCTCAGTATTTCTTCGAACAAATTTATAGAATTACTATATTTTAAGGAATTAATAGCTACAAAGATAATCAATTCAAGAAATTCACCGGTCAGCACCGGCTACAACCTACGAGAACCTTCGACCTCCTGACGACCCGCCTATGGCGTGAGAATTCTCGCTACTCTCCATAGCGGCTTAATTCATAGAAACATAGAAACACAGAAACAGAGAAAATAGGTGCAGGAGTAGGCAATTTGGCCCTTAAAGTCTGCACCGCCATTCAATATGATCATGGCTGATCATCCAACTCAGTATCCTGCACCTGCCTTCTCTCCATACCCCCTGATCCCTTTAGCCACAAGGGCCACATCTAACTCCCTCTTAAATATAGCCAATGAAGTGGCCTCAACTACCTTCTGTGGCAGAGAATTCCAGAGATTCACCACTCGGTGTGAAAAATGTTTTTCTCATTTCGGTCCTAAACGATTTCCCACTTATCCTTAAACTGTGACCCCTTGTTCTGGACTTCCCCAACACCGGGAACAATCTTCCCACATCTAGCCTGTCCAACCCCTTAAGAATTTTGTAAGTTTGTATAAGATCCCCCCTCAATCTTTTAAATTCTAGCGAGTACAAGCCGAGTCCATCCAGTCTTTCTTCATATGAAAGTCCTGACATCCCAGGAATAAGTCTGGTGAACCTTCTCTGTACTCCCTCTGTGGCAAAAATGTCTTTCCTCAGATTTGGAGACCAAAACTGTACGTAATACTCCAGGTGTGGTCTCACGAAGGCCCTGTACAACTGCAGTAGAACCTCCCTGCTCCTATACTCAAATCCTTTTGCTATGAATGCTAACATATCATTCGCTTTCTTCACTGCCTGCTCAACTGCATGCCTACTTTCAATGACTGGTGTACCATGACACCCAGGTCTCGTTGCACCTCCTCTTTTCCTAATTGGCCACCATTCAAATAATAGTCTACTTTCCTGTTTTTGCCACCAAAGTGGATAACCTCACATTTATCCACATTACACTGCATCTGCCATGCATTTGCCCACTCACCCAGTCTATCCAAATCACCTTGCAGCCTCCTAGCATCCTCCTCACAGCTAGAGAGTAAAAGGATGGTTAATGACCCCAGAATTAACGGGAAAGAAAGCTCACAAAGGGATAGGAGAGTATGGCCAAGTGTAATAGGGATCGATGTGAAAGGGGCCACTTGTCAACATAATTGTATAAGGAGTAAGAGTGTTGTAAAAACAAGCCTGAAGGCTTTGTGTCTCAATGCGAGGAGCATTCGTAATAAGGTGGATGAGTTGAAGATGCAGATAGCGATTAATGACTATGCTATAGTTGGGATCACGGAGACATGGCTCCAGGATGACCAAGGCTGGGAGCTGAACATCCAGGGATATTCAATATTCAGGAGGGATAGACGAAAAGGAAAAGGAGGTGGGGTAGCGTTGCTGGTGAGAGAGGAGATTAATGCAATAGAAAGGAAGGACATTAGCGTGGAGGATGTGGAATCGATATGGGTAGAGCTGCGAAACTCTAAGGGGCAGAAAACGCTAGTGGGAGCTGTGTACAGGCCACCTAACAGTAGTATTGGAGTTGGGGATGGCATCAAACAGGAAATTAGAAATGCATGCAACAAGGGTAACACGGTTATAATGGGTGACTTCAATCTGCATGTAGATTGGGTGAATCAAATTGGCAGGGGTGCTGAGGAAGAGGATTTCCTGGAATGTATGCGGGATAGTTTTCTCAACCAACATGTGGAGGAACCAACGAGAGAGCAGGCTATTCTAGACTGGGTATTGAGTAATGAGGAAGGGTTAGTTAGCAGTCTTGTTGTGCGTGGCCCCTTGGGCAAGAGTGACCATAATATGGTTGAGTTCTTCATTAGGATGGAGAGTGACAAAATTAAGTCAGAAACAAGGGTTCTGAACTTGAACAAAGGTAACTTTGAAGGTATGAGATGTGAATTGGCCAAGAAAGACTGGCAGGTGATTCTTAAAGGGTTGACAGTGGATGTGCAATGGAAGGTATTTAAAGACTGCATGGATGAAGTACAAAAGTTGTTCATACCAGTTTGGCAAAAGAATAAATCGGGGAAGGTGGTGCATTCATGGATAACAAGGGAAATCAGGGATAGTATAAAAACAAAAGATGAGGCATACAAATTTGCCAGAAAAAGCAGCCTACCGGAGGACTGGGAGAAATTCAGAATGCAGCAGAGGAGGACAAAGGGCTTAATTAGGAAAGGGAAAATAGATTATGAAAGGAAACTGGCAGGGAACATAACAACTGACTGCAAAAGTTTTTATAGATATGTGAAGAGAAAGAGACTAGTTAAAACAAATGTTGGTCCCTTGCAGTCAGAAACAGGTGAATTGATCATGGGGAACAAGGACATGGCAGACCAATTGAATAACTACTTTGGTTCTGTCTTCACTAAGGAAGACATAAATAATCTGCCGGAAATAGCAGTGGAACGGGGGTCAAATAAGATGGAGGAACTGAGTGAAATCCAGGTTAGCCGGGAGGTGGTGTTGGGTAAATTGAACGGATTGAAGGCCGATAAATCCCCAGGGCCAGATAGTCTGCATCCCAGAGTACTCAAGGAGGTAGCCACAGAAATAGTGGATGCATTAGTGATAATTTTTCAAAATTCCTTAGATTCTGGAGTAGTTCCTGAGGATTGGAGGGTAGCTAATGTCACCCCACTTTGTAAAAAAGGAGGGAGAGAGAAAGCGGGGAATTACAGACCAGTTACTCTAACATCGGTAGTGGGGAAACTGCTAGAGTCAGTTATTAAAGATGGGATAGCAGCGCATTTGGAAAGTGGTGAAATCATTGGACAAAGTCAGCATGGATTTACGAAAGGTAAATCATGTCTGACAAATCTGATAGAATTTTTCGAGGATGTAACTAGTAGAGTGGATAAGGGAGAACCAGTGGATGTGTTATATCTAGACTTTCAGAAGGCTTTCGACAAGGTCCCGCATAAGAGATTAGCATACAAACTTAAAGCACACGGTATTGGGGGTTCAGTATTGATGTGGATAGAGAACTGGCTAGCAGACAAGAGGCAAAGCGTAGGAGTAAACGGGTCCTTTTCAGAATGGCAGGCAGTGACTAGTGGGGTGCCGCAAGGCTCAGTGCTGGGACCCCAGGTATTTACAATATATATTAATGATTTGGACGAGGGAATTCAATGCAACATCTCCAAATTTGCAGATGATACCAAGCTGGGGGGTATAGTTAGGTGTGAGGAGGATGCTTGGAGGCTGCAGGGTGATTTGGATAGGCTGAGTGAATGGGCAAATGCATGGCAGATGCAGTATAATGTGGATAAATGTGAGGTTATCCACTTTGGTGGCAAAAACATGAGGGTAGACTATTATCTGAATGGTGGCAGATTAGGAAAGGGGGAGATGCAACGAGACCTGGGTGTCCTGGTACACCAGTCATTGAAAGTAGGCATGCAGGTGCAGCAGGCAGTGAAGAAAGCAAATGGTATGTTAGCATTCATAGCGAAAGGATTTGAGTATAGGAGCAGGGAGGTTCTACTGCAGTTGTACAGGGTTTTGGTGAGGCCACACCTGGAGTATTGCGTACAGTTTTGGTCTCCAAATCTGAGGAAAGACATCCTTGCCATAGAGGGGGTACAGAGAAGATTCACCAGACTGATTCCTGGGATGTCAGGACTTTCATATGAGGAAAGATTGGATAGACTCGGCTTGTACTCGCTGGAATTTAGAAGATTGAGGGGGGATCTTGTAGAAACTTACAAAATTCTTAAGGGGTTGGACAAGCTAGATGCTGGAAGATTGTTCCCGATGTTGGGGGAGTCCAGAACAAGGGGTCACAGTCTAAGGATAAGGGGGAATTCCTTTAGGACCGAAATGAGGAAAACATTCTTTACACAGAGAGTCGTGAGTCTCTGGAATTCTCTGCCACAGAAGGTAGTTGAGGCCAGTTCATTGGCTATATTTAAGAGGGCGTTAGATGTGGCACTTGTGGCTAAAGGGATCAGGGGGTATGGAGAGAAGGCAGGTACGGGATACTGAGTTGGATGATCAGCCATGATCACATTGAATGGCGGTGCAGGCTCGAAGAGCCGAATGGCCTACTCCTGCACCTATTTTCTATGTTTCTATGTTTCTAACACTGCCCCCCAGCTTTGTGTCATCCGCAAACTTGGAGATGTTGCATTCAATTTCCTCGTCCAAATCATTAATATATATACCACCCTGGTCTCCTGACTGCGTCCACAGAATCGCCTATCCGACCCCCTAACTATAGAGCCCCCTATTACTACTGCCCTCCTCTTCTTTTCCTTACCCTTCTGAGCAACAGGGCCGGTCTCTGTACCGGAGGCCCGGCCGTTGTTGCTACCCCCAGGTAGGCTGTGCCCCCCAACAGTACTCAAACAGGAGTACTTATTGCGAAGGTGTACAGCCACCGGGGTACTCTCTAGTCCCTGCCTCTGCCCCTTGCCCCTTCTAACCGTGACCCACTTGTCTGCCTCCTGTGGTTTTGGAGTGACCACCTCTCTGTAACTCCTCTCTATGACCTCTTCGCTCTCCCTGACCAGACGGAGGTCATTGAACTGCTGCTCCAGGTTCCTAATACAGTCCCTTAGGCGCCCCATCTCCATGCACCTGGCGCAGGTGTGGACGTCTGTAGGGCTATCAGACTCCATGTCCTCCTGCGAGTTGAAACATGTTGAAAAATTTGTGGCGACCATAATGAGGCCGCGACTAGTTCCCAGAATGCGGAACTCCTCATGACCATGAAGGCGACTCCCCGGCAACCACTGGCGAATATGTGGCGACCATGTGGCGACCGCATAGTCGCCAGCAGTCCCCTAAAAAGTCAGCTAAGTGGGACAGGCCCATTAGGATTTGTACTGAAATAAGCAGTACAGTCAAGGGAACTTACACTGAGAATAAAAGAGAATAACAGATTGAGGGATGAGACTGCATTGCATCATTAACAGACTTTAGCATTTTTTAAACATTGGAATTTACCTTCGACGGTATCAGTGTGCAAACACATATGTTGCTATAGTATTTCCAAGCTATTTTAATGAAAGCATTAATCTTTTAATTTAAATAAGTTAATGCCTCCCTTAAAATAGACGGAAAAAAAATGTTGTAAGAACGTGTTAAGCATCTATACATAACTAACTCAGATCTGGTGCTCTTCTGGTTTGCGTGGATTTTCTATTTGCGCAAAAACAGTACACGATAGCACTACGATTTTTCGGCAGCTTAATCACCATTTTCCTGTGCTGCAAATGCAGCAAGTTTTGTTCCAATCAATGGTATATTGTACAAGTTATTAAGGTTTAAAAATTGTAAAAACCGCGCATGCGCAGATTGCTGTCATTCGCGGCCATGCAGATTGGTCTCCTCTCCGGTCACTCAGGAAGGGGCGTCACTATGATGGCGACGTCCCTTCCTTGCACCATCGCCGCACTGATTGGTCGTGTCCGCTGTCAATCTGTTGGAGGTCGCCAATGAAGGAGTGCCGCCGCCCGAGGCGCTGCGGCCGCGCAGTACCTGGTGGGGAGGATAGTGCCATGGGCAGAGCCCGGGGACTGGGCCCGGACTGGAGTCAAGGATGAGCCTGGGTCCGGGGTCAGGGACATGCCCGGAGATGAAGGCGGCGGGCGAGCTGAGGGCTGGAGTCGTGCCCAAGCCCGGGCCTGGGTCAAGGTGTACCAGTGCCTTGGGGGCCGCCCAGCTGCTGCCATCCTGCATCACAGCCTCTGCTTCCTGCTCTGTGGGCAACTCTGGCTCGGCCGCCCGCCACCCTCACCCCTCACCCCGCCCCGGCATAGAGAGCCCGGCTCCGTCGAGGCCCACGTCTGTGAGTGGTTCGGCCGCCTACAGCCAGCGCCGGGCCGAGAACCAGGCCGAGTTCCAGGCCCTGGTGCTGCTCTACGACCTGGGTAAGTGCTGGGGCAGGTAATGAGAGTGAGGGGAGGAGGATGAGGGAAATGAGGAGGAGGGAGATGGCGGCATCACTGAGCCCCGCTGTCTACCCGCTGGCGAGGGACACCACGGGTCCAGGGACAGGCAGCGTTCCAGTGGCTCCTGCCCGCAGGCGTGGACACAGGGAGGGGCCCTAACGCACCACAGCGTTAATGGAGAGAGGGAGCGCCGCAGCCCGGCCCACAGCACAGGGGGGGAGAAGACGGAGGGATGAGGGAGGGGGGACGGAGGGATGAGAGAGGAGAGAGAGAGGGATGAGGGAGGATGGGAGGGGGAGAAAGGGATGAGGGAGGAAGGGGGAGAGAGGGATGGGGGAGGGAAGGGGAGAGAGAGGGAGGGAGGGGGGAAGAGTGAGGGAGTGGAGTAGAGGGGTGGTGGAGTGCAGGGGGGTAGGGAGGGGGGTGGAAGGGGTCCAGGGTGATGGGCAAGGTGGGATGGGGGGGGGGGGGGTAGAGGGTGAGGGGAGGGGCATAGGCATGAGTGGTGGAATATTGCATTGGGGGACCAGGCCTTCCATGTGACAGGAACCCAACGGGTCCCACTTAGTCTAGTTTGTAAATTAAAATCACTGAGGGTAATTCCAATGACATAGTCTTCTGAGCGAAACTTTTGCGGGTATTTTTATTTTAGTTTCCTTGTTATTAACTTTATTTTATTACACTGAATTGTGGTCTGATACCAAGCGTACACTGTTACTGTGGCCCCCAAGCTAATGCTTTATATTATTCCTTTATAATATTGCTTTATAATATTCCTTTATAATAGCCATCAGACAGGAGGATAAGGCAAGCACTGAACTCATTCTTTGTCAACAGTTTGAAACTAGACTCTTTTTAACACCCAGATTACACCCGTATACCTCCAGCATGTTGATTGCTCAAAGCAGCAATTTTAAAGATGCTGGCGCTTGAAGACCCAGTACCAAAGACTTTTGAAGGATATTTCCCAATGTACACTAGCTCTGAGAAGAAATGCACCCTCCATGGTATAGATTAGTTTAGTTTAGTTTAGAGATACAGTGAGGAAACACACCCTTTGGCCCACTGAGTCTGCTCCGACCAGCGATCCCTGCACACACATGCTATCCTAAACACACTCGGGACAATTTACAATTATACCAAGCCAATTAACCTACAATCCTGAACGTCTTTGGTGTGTGGGAGGAAACCGCAGCACCCGGAGAAAACCCACACGGTCACAGGAAATATGTGCAAACTCCGTACAGACAGCACCCATGGTCAGGATCGAACCGGGTCTCTGGCACTGTAAGAAGGCAACTCTACCGCTGTGCCACCAAGTGGCACTCTTTTACAGATCACAGTGGCACAGCGGTAGAGTTGCTGTCTTACAGGTTCGATCCTGGCTATGGGCGCTGTCTGTATGGAGTTTGTACGTTCTCCCTGTGACCGCGTGGTTCTTCTCCGGGTGCTCTGGTTTCCACCCACAATCGAAAGACCAGCAGGTTTGTAGGCTAACCCGTCTCTGCAAATTGTCCCTAGTGGTTGAGAAATTGGGATAACATAGAACTAGTGTGAACGGGTGATCGTTGGTCGGCACGGACCCGGTGGACTAAACTAAAATAATTCTTAGTAGTCATACCACTCCTTGTTGATTTACTGTAACTGGGAGCTTGGGGAGATGACAATGGAGGGAGTGTTGGTAGTCACCAGTGAAGTTCTGCTACTGAGTGTTTAAGGTGTTGCAGCTAATTAGAGTGAAACACACATTTCTTAAGTGAGCAATCTATAATTGGAAGGTAGTCTAAAGGAGCACAAGTCTCAGGGGAGTCGATAGCAGGATGGGCTCCCAGCTTCATATGTGATTTTTTTTATTGACTGCTGAAGGCTTGAGGGTGAACATGTCCCAATGAGATGAAGCACCGCAAGAGGATGTTTCAACTCATCTGGAGAGAGGTTGCAGCCACAGTGCTGGAGAATGATGGAAGAGTGGTTTAATTACTGTGCTTTAGTTTAGTTTAGTTTAGAGATACAGCGTGGACACAGACCCTTTGGCCCATCGAGTCCGTGCCGACCAGCGATCCCCGTACACTAGCAGTATCTTGCACACTAAGGACAATTTATGATTTTTACCGAAGCCAATTAACCTACAAACCTGTACTTCTTTGGAGTGTAGTTGTAAACCGTAGCACCCGGAGAAAACCCAAGCAGTCACAAAGAGAACATACAAACTCTGTACAGACAGCACTTGTATTCAGGATCCAACCTGGGTCTCTTGCACTGTAACGCAGCAACTCTAATGATGAGCCACTGTGCCACCCCTAGTGCTGACAGCAGCGCTAGTATTTCAAATGACTCATCTGAAATACTAGCCACTGACTCATTTAAAATAATGCTGGGAGATTAGCAATCTTTGAAATACTAGGACCACTACCCACAACTAGAAATCGTCAGGAATAACTGCGCAGATACCATTGGAGAAACAATAGAAATCCCTATATGGTTCATTGCATCAGATGTAAGGGTGGCACAGTGGTGCAGCGATAGAGTTGCTGCCTCACAGCACCAGAGACCTGGGTTCGGCCCCGACTACAGGTGTTGTCTGTATGGAGCTTGGCTGTTCTCCCTGTGACCGCGTGGGGTTTTTCCTCCCACACTCCAAAAACATACAGGTTTGGAGGCGAATTGGCTTTGATAAAATTGAAAATTGTCCCTAGAGTGTAGGATAGTGCTGGTGTATAGGGTGATCATACTCCTGCACCTGTTGTCTATCACTAGTTGGCATGGACTCGGTGAGCCAAAGGGCCTGTTTCCACGCTGTAGGTCTAAAGTCTACGTCTAAAGATTGAGCTTTGCAATTAACATGCATAATGCATTACTTTCATTTATATTTGATGGGCTAAAGGGCCTGTTTCTGTGCTGTATCTCTAGTCTAAAGTGTAAAGATTTTGACAACGGAGCCTTGAAAATTTACATTTGGTCAAGACAACAATCAGGATTAGAGAATCAAAGGGTTCAATAAGCTCCTGCATAGATTAAATGCTTCAGTTTACAATATTAATTTTACTCTTTATTTTTAGAAAGTCTGCAATTTCTCTCCTTAATAAACTTTTATCATCTCTAACTATTTCTCCAGAACTTGGCAAGAGATTTGATAGGTTGCCACATGGGAATAAAAACCATATGGATGTCTCTCTCGTCTGTGGTTCTGTATTTTTAAACTTCTAATCAAAATGTTGTGATCTTCTTGGCAGACATTCTTTAATCATTGTCTTCATTATTCATTAATGGTGTATTTGATAAAATTGAAATGTTTATGGCCTAGTCATACATTGCACATGTCACTGCGCATATGAGAAGATCTGTAACTTTGCACCTGTGAAGATCAAGAAACAACTCACATGCAAAATAACATTTGACAATTGACATGGGAAGGTTCTTTTAGTTTTTAGTTTTAGAGATACAGCGCGGAAACAGGCCCTTCAGCCCACCAGGTCTGTGCCGACCAGCGATCCCCGCACACTAACACTATCTCCACACACCAGGGACAATTTTTACATTTACAATTAGCCTACAAACCTGTATGTCTTTGGAGTGTGGGAGGAAACCGAAGATCTCGGAGAAACCCCATGCAGGTCACGGGGAGAACGTACAAACTCCGTACAGACAGCACCCGTAGTCGGGATCGAACTCGGGTCCCTGGCGCTGCAGTCCCTGTAAGGCAGCAGCTCTATCGCCACCGTGACCGCCCAACTGTAGACCCAAGTACTTTAGACTTTAGAGATACAGCGTGAAAACAGGCCCTTCGGCCCATCTAATCCATGCCTACCCTTGATCACCCCATACACTGGCACTTCTCTACACCCTAGGAACAGTTTACAATTTACAGAAGCCAATTAACTACAAACTTGCACGTCTTTGGAATGTGGAACCTGAGCACCTGGCGTAAACCCACGCGGTAACAGGGAGAACGTGCAAACTCTGCACAGACAGCACCTGTAGTCGGGATCGAACCAGTGTTTCTGGCTCCAAAAGGCAACAATTCTACTGCTGCAACCCTGTACTTCTGTAATATCTTGTGGTATCTTAATGCTTTGCTCCATTGGTTTGCAATAAAAATAAGTGGTGTGATGCAATTCTCATCACAACTTATTATTTCATTTGATGTATAAAGTATAATTAAATCTTTCTTTTAGAGGAAATAGAAAGATCATGATATTCTCATACACGTCCCAAGGGCTGGTTTAAAGCTTCATTAGGATTAAAATGGGAGATGAAATAACAGTTATGCTTTCAGCATCTGAGACTCACTTGTCACTTCAGTGACCGAAGATGCATTCTTTTCTTGCTGTAAGTTTAACTGTCAGTTTCTTGGCCTACATGTTCTCCCAGTTGCCAAACTTTTCAAGTCCCCTTCCCATTCCCATACTGCCCTTTCTGTTCTGGACCTCCTCCATTGCCAGATTGAGGCCACACACAAACTGGAGGAACTGCACCTCATATTCCCCTTGGGAAGCTTACAACCCAATGGTATGAACATTGAATTCTCCAATTTTGGGTAACTACTGTTTGTAAAAAGAGTTTTTCCCCAACAGTCCGTGGCTCATAACGCTGTGGCCAGTAGCGCTATATTTAAAGCCTCATAGCGCTGTGGCCGGCAGCGCTATGTTCAATGGCTGGTAGTGCTATGTTTAAAACTTGGCACGCAAAGCTGATAACACTGTGTGTATTGCCTTGCTCGTCGTCTGTGGCCGGTAGCACTTTGTTTCCAAAGGGGTGGGGGGGGGGGGGGGCTCACTACCAGGCCCCTACCATTGGTTGCAGTTTGAATTTGGAAGTGGCGGTATTGGCCAGAACTTAACGGCGCTTATTTTCAACGGCTGATTTCTGCCTGTATAAAGGCAGGCCATTAGTTAGTTCTTTACGAGAGGGGTTCACCAACGGACTGAGTCGTGATCAACACTGTGGACGGAGACAGAGAGAGGGAGGTGTGCTGCTGTAAAACTGGCCCCGTGCATAGAAAGATAAGTATTGTTTTTTTCTCTCTCTTGCCAATAAATCTGATTTGAAACTAAACAGGCGAGTGAGCATTTTTCTGTTCTGCTAGTCAGATCCTTGAACCTGTTCCCTTGTAATACTGTTGTAGGGGAAATAATAGTGAGGGCTAATAACTAGTAAATAGGGATGTGGATTGTGCTAATTTGGTGATAGGGAACCGCAGACAAAGCCTAAAAGAAGAGACATGGAATGCAGCACAGACGACACCCAAGTTTCATAAACTTAATTGAATTTGTTATAGCATGCACCCATCGTTGTAACAGAAAATTGAAACTATGTCAACTAAGTTAGTGGATAATCATTTTTTTCTGTAATCAAGACTTAGTTTGGTACCTAATTCAGTTTTTCTGTAATCTCCATTCTGTAGTCAAGACCTAGTTTTACTGTTAATCAAGTTTCTGTGTAAACCTGTCAGCTGAGAATGTGAAAGCTGTACCAAAGTCGCGCTCAGGAGATCAGCAGTGACTGGTGTCCTGGTGTGCACCAGTAGTAATAAATTGCCCGTTACCTCGAACATCATCTCCGCATGGCCTTTCCATTGGCTCCTACGCTATAAAAAACCTGCCCCTCCCCCTTCTTGCCCTCTAACCCCACCCCTCTGTGCTGAGAAGAAAAGTCCTGGCCCCCAAAACATTGCCTATCCATGTTCTCCACAGATGATGCCTGACCTAATGAGTTACTCCAGCACTTTGTGTTTTGTGGAATTTAAATATCTGCGGCACCCTCCTGACATTCACCCATTATAACTGTGGTTGGTTACCATGAAAGGGAGTAGAAACCAAACACAGTGACATGTGGCCAGCAGTCTGCAGAAGGGTCCCAATCCGAACAGTCACCCATCCTTTTTCTCCAGGAATGCTGCCTGACCCGTTGAGTTAATCCAGCACTTTCTGTCTATCCCTGTTTTACTGTCTAAGTTGCACAAATCAACGCATTCATAAATCATCCATCAACACATCACGACTGAGTCTGATGCATTCACCTTGCAGGTAAGCAATGATGAAAAGCAAAATATCTTTCTCACCCTGAGCTCTGAAGCCAATTATAATAGGCTTATGATTATCAGAACCAAGATAGGCAGACTCAATACAGAGCAGGGATTGAACCTGCTGTCGCCTTTACCTGCCAGCTTCTCTGTCAGAGATAGATGGAGTTGGGAGTTCTCAAGAACATATTCATGTCATTAGTGATAGGAACAGAATGAGGCCATTTGGCCAATTCAATCTTGCCTGATTTATATTTTCCTCTCAACACCATTCACTTTCCTTCTCCCCATAACCCCTGACACCTTCTGTAATGGCAGAAGATAGGGCCCATTTTTAATTTTGGTTTTGATTAAATCCAGCAAGTCC
Organism: Raja brachyura; assembly: GCA_963514005.1. The sequence goes on from OY740786.1 coordinate 64,358,936, forward strand.
AACCACCCTTAGTGACTGGTCTGATAACACCAGAATTATTTGGGAAGTTGCAACCTGCCGTTGAGGTCATTTGATGAGCATAGAGATGAGAGATATCCCCACTCGCTTGCACCATCTTAGGTTTAGCATACAAGTGACTGTAAAATGTTTATTCATGCGGTTTTATATATACGGCTTACTTATCTAAATGTGCAGCTGATGGTGACATGGCAAAGTCATTTTCAGACAAAGTGATTCACTGCTGCTGAAATGGAATAGTAACCATCAACTCATTTTAATTATATACCATAACAGTTAACCTGGCGGTGAAAAGCATAACTTTCAATTATATCGTTTGTCAATGTCCTATTTAAATAAACCATATTGCATGATATTTGTGGTCAGATTCTAAACAGGCCCTCAGCCCCCGAGTCCACGCTGGCCAGCGATCACACTAGGGACAATTTACAATCTTTATCGAAGCCAATTAACCTACAAACCTGCATGTCTTTGGAGTATGGGAGGAAACTAGAGCACCCGGAAAAAACCCATGTGATCACAGAGAGAACGTATACACTCTATACGGATAGCACTCATAGTCAGATCTCTGGTGCTATAAGGCAGCAATACTGCTGTGCCTCTGTGCTGCCCCTAGGCATCATGTTCAACACAAACATTGTGGGCCGAAGGGCCTGGTCCAGTGCTGTACTGTTCTATGTTATATGGTCAAAATCTGTCCCTAAATGTATATCCACTGCTGCTACATTGTAGCATCCATTTTCTGATTAATTTTTTTAAATGTTTTAACGTGACTTGATCTGGTTTTCAATTGACAGTATGAACAATCCAGTTCTTCTGAATTATTTCACATTCTTTCCTTTACTACTTGTAATAAAAATTAATTTGAATTGCAGAACACTACTAATATGTTATCAGGACTTCCTTTATCAATCTTAACTGACGAAACTCAATCAGCCATAACTCAATAGTCAAACATTGACACCAAATGTTTCCATCTACGTAAATGTTGAGAAGTGTTTAAATTCCTAAATAGAATTATATTACAACACAGGATATAAAATGTGTTTCCTTCTAAATTGTTTCAGGAAAAGTCAATAACATTTAAGTACATCCTAATGATTTCTACTTTGAATAAACCCTAACCAAATTTTCTGAGAATTTAGTTTGGTTTAGTTATACGGCTAGGAAACCGACCCTCGCACCATCGAGTCCACAGCAGCCACCGATCATCCATTCACATTAGTTCAATATAATCCCACTGTTTCATCCACTCCCTAACCATTAGGGGCAATTTACAGAGGACCAATAAACCAGAGACGTACAGGTTCCTCGGTAAAGATTGTAAATTGCCCCTAGAGTGTAGGATAGTGCTAGTGTACGGGATCGCTGGTCGGCGCGGACTCGGTGGGCCGTAAGGCCTGTTACCTCGCTGTATCTCAAAATCCAAAAATAAACCACAAATCTTTGGGATGTGGGAGGAAACCGGAGCGTCCGGAGGAGTCCCACGCGGTAACAGGGAGAACATGCAAACTCCACACAGAGAGCCCACCTGAGGTCAAGATCGAGTCTGGGTCTCTGACGCTGTGAGGCAATGGCTCTATCCGCTGTGCCAGTGTACCGCCCCAGTTCTTATAGAATTTATTTTCTTTGTGTACTTATATTGTGCATTGTTTTTTTTTGTCATTACAATTTATGATACAGTAGTTCCTTGGGGAAATGAGGTAAAAATTGTTGGATTATTTATTGAACTGGAAAAGCTTGAAAAACGAGGGTGATTTTATCACAGCTTTTAAAATTCTATTACTAGCACTTAGAAGTTTTATTAATCTGGGCAGAAAACATGACCCGATGTACTCTTGATTACAAAGGTAGTATGCTCTCACATCTGTGGCAGTCCTCAACACCATACTTCTGTCAGTCTAGCTCCTGTTAAAGCCCTAAGCAATACCTTTCTTTTAACAAAATACACTTGTCAAGCTGGAAAGAGTGCAGAGAAGATTTATGAGGATGTCACCAGGATTCAAGGGCCCGAGTTACAGGGAGTGGATGAAACATAGAAACATAGAAAATAGGTGCAGGAGTAGGCCATTCGGCCCTGCGAGCCTGCACCGCCATTCAATATGATCATGGCTGATCATCCAACTCAGTATCATGTACCTGCCTTCTCTCCATACCCCCTGATCCCCTTAGCCACAAGGGCCACATCTAAAGGGCCTGTCCTACCAGCATCCGACTCCATGCGATGAGCGCGATCAAACTAGAAGCGGGGGCCACGCGGAGGTCGGGTGATCCCCTGTACAGGGCCGTTCCCACCAGCATGCGCCTGTATGCGGCAAGCGCAACCAAACCGGCAGCAAGGGCCGCGGAGGTCGGGTGAGTGGCGCAACGCGGCGCAAAGTGAGGCGAACTTGGAGCGAAGTCTTAAGGTAAGTTCGCCAGGACAGAGAGGGGCACACAGAGAGGGGCACAGAGGCACACACACAGAGGGCCACGGAACCACACACATAGAGGGTCACGGAGGCACCTACAGATAGGTTCACGGAGGCACGATGTCGAGGCGGTGTGTAATGCGTCGAGGCGACTGCGAGCCGACAAGCCGTTGCTGCGCGGAATTTTTGAACATAGTCAGTTTTTCGGAGCCCCGCGCGATGTAGGGACGAACTCCGCACAATTCCGCACGGCTCCGGCGATCAAAGTGGGACCGGCCCCGCGACGCCGGATGGCTCAAGCGACCACGTTAGGTCGCGCTGATCGCATAGAGTTGCATGCTAGTAGGACAGGCCCTTAACTCGTTCTTAAATATAGCCAATGAAATGGCCTCAACTACCTTCTGTGGCAGAGAATTCCACAAATTCACCACTCTCTGTGTGAAAAATGTTTTTCTCAACTCGGTCCTAAAAGACTTCCCCCTTATCCTTAAACTGTGACCCCTTGTTCTGGACTTCCCCAACATCGGGAACAATCTTCCTGCAACCCCTTAAGAATTTTGCACGTTTCTATAAAACCCCCCCTCAATCTTCTAAATTCTGGCGAGTACAAGCCGAGTCTATCCAGTCTTTCTTCATATGAAAGTCCTGACATCCCAGGAATCAGTCTGGTGAACCTTCTCTGTACTCCCTCTATGGCAAGAATGTCTTTCCCCAGATTAGGAGACCAAAACTGCACACAATACCCCAGGTGTGGTCCCACCAAGACCCTGTCCAACTGCAGTAGAACCTCCCTGCTGCTATATTCAAATCCTTTTGCTACGAATGCTAACATACCATTCGCTTTCTTCACTGCCTGCTGCACCTGCATGCCTACTTTCAAGGACTGGTGTACCATGACACCCAGGTCTCGTTGCATCTCCTCTTTTCCGAATCGGCCACCATTCAGATAATAGTCTACTTTCCTGTTTTTGCCACCAAAGTGGATAACCTCACATTTATCCACATTATACTGCATCTGCCATGCATTTGCCCACTCACCCAACCTATCCAAGTCACCTTGCATCTTCCTAGCATCCTCCTCACAGGTAACGCTGCCCCCCAGTTTCGTGTCATCCGCAAACTTGGAGATGTTGCATTCAATTCCCTCGTCCAGATCATTAATATATGTTGTAAATAGCTGGGGTCCCAGCACTGAGCCTTGCGGTACCCCACTAGTCACTGCCTGCCATTCTGAAAAGGACCCGTTTACTCCTACCCTTTGCTTCCTGTCTGCCAGCTAGTTCTCTATCCACATTCATACTGAACCCCCAATACCGTGTGCTTTAAGTTTGCATACTAATCTCTTATGTGGGACCTTGTCGAAAGCCTTCTGAAAGTCCAGATATAAAACATCCACTGGTTCTCCCTTATCCACTCGAGCAAGTGGATAGGGGAGCTGAGCAAGCTTTAGTCAGAGGGTAGTGAATCTGTGGAATTAATTGCCTCAGAAGCATGTGGAGGCCAAATCAATTAATATTTTAAAGGGGTTGAGAGGGAAATGATTGAATGGCAGAGTAGACTTGATAGGCCGAATGGTCCAATTCTGCTCCTATAATTATGAAGCTATGTCCCTATTCCTTGGAGCGCAGGAGGATGAGGGGTGATCTTATGGAGGCATACAAAATCATGAGAGGAATAGATTGGGAGACGCATAGAATCTCTTGCCCAGAATAGGGAATTGAGAACCAGAGGTCATAAGTTTAAGTTGAGGGGAGGAAAATTTTAATAGGACCTGAGAGGTAACTTTTGCACTCAAAGGGTGGTGAGTGTTTGGAAGAAGCTGCTGCAGGAGGTAGTTGAGGCAGGCACTATCGCAATTTTTAAGAAACATTTGCATAGGTAGATGGATAGAGCACGTTTAGAGGAATATGGGCCAAACACAGGCAGGTTGGACTAGTGTAGACAGTCGGTGTGGTCAAGTTGGGGCGAAGAGCCTATTACTCTATGACTAAGTGTTGGAGTAACTCAGTGGGCAGAGCAGCATCTCTAGAGAACATGGATAGGTGATGTTTCAAGTAGGGGCTATTCTTCAGACTGATTGTGGTTGCGGGGCAAGAGAGGTGGGGGGCAGGACAAAGGCTGGCGAATGACAGATTGATGCAGGTGTGGGGGGGGGGGGGGGAGGGTGCCAGGGGAGGGGAGTTTGATAGGCAGATGGTTGGATAAAGGCCAGAGATGAAAAGAGAAAAGGTGTACATTAAAGATAGAGGAGATGCAAATTATGATGCCAGAGGAAGGAATATATGTGGAAGGGGAGGAATAGATGCGTGTCCAGGTGGTGTACAGGGAAGTGGACGGGTGGGCAGTGGTGGAATAAAAAGAGGGCGAGAAGTTTTACTACTCGGAGGATTACTCTCATGTTCCTTTGATTAGTGAGGGTGTCAGGGATTATGGGGAGAATGGCAGAGTGGACTTCTGCTCTTATAATTTATGAACTTTCAAACCTATTTAATTTGTCCTTCTCTGTAAACGAAAGATCACAAAATGCTGGAGTACTTCAGCAGGTCAGGATAGCATTGATAGGCGATGTTTCAGGTCAAGATCCTTGAAGGAAGACACCCTTCCATCTACAATGAGTCTGAAGAAGTGTCGCAACCCTAAATGTCACCAATCCATGTTCTCCAGAGATGTTGCCTGACCCACTGAGTTACTCCAGCACCTTGTGTCCATTTGCTGGAACAGTCCACTTGGCTCGTGAGGCCTCATCCATCATTCAGAAAGATCATGGCTGATCTAATTGGACAAACACTGCACATATACATGGCACTATAAGGAAAATATAAAGACAGGGTCTCCGGGACTAAAGAGGTAGCCAAAATGAAAGACCGAAAATTAGAAGCAGCAACTACAGCCCAGTTAATGAGGAAGAACAATCAGAGGAATCATTTGAGACAAATTAGCTGATATGAATAAATACCATGGGCTTAGATACTGGTTATTCACGGAGATGGCAGCCCTGTTCAATGGTCAATGGTTCTTTATTATCACATGTACAGTTGTACAGTGAAATGAGTTTCTTTGTATTCAGTTCAGTAAAGTATGGTCATACCCAAGCACAGTCCCCGCTACATGTACTTTGTCGGTAAGTGGTTCAACACCGAATCTTTTGAATTTGATATTTATGATTAATTAGCTAGAAGCCCAATATTGGTAAATACTGTGTAGCACGGTGGCACAATGGTAGATTTGCTGCCTTACAGCGTCAAAGACCAGGGTTCGATTCCAATGTTGGGTGCTGTCTGTAAGGAGTTTGTACGCTCTCCCTGTGACCGTGTGTGTTTTCCCCAGATGCTCTGGTGTAAGGTCATAAGGAATAGGAGTAGAATTAGGCCATTCAGCTCATAAAGTCTACTCTGTCATTCAATCATGACTGATCTATCTCTCCCTCCTAGCCCAATTCTCCTTCCTTCTCCCACGTTCATTGGTATGTATGTTAATTGGCTTTGGTTGTAAATTGTCCCTAGTGTGTAGGATAGTGCTAGTGTACGAGAATCGCTGGCTGGCGCAGACTCTGTGGGCTGAAGGGCCTGTTTCTGCGCTGTGTCTCTAAACTAAATACAACAGAAGCTGTGGTATGAAGTAGATTGTTTCCCTCATCATTCAGGAATCACTCCTGGAACAAGAGAGAGCTTTCCAACTTTCACAAGGTACACCAGGGTCAGAAAATCAGTACAGTTGGCATGATGTTAATTGCAGACCACTTTCTGGGCATCTTCGCCTCATATCAGCTCCTTCGCCGCATTTGCCACATATTTTCTCCTGCAGTAAATCAGACGTAATTACTGGTCAAATTAATTGAATAGTTATAACTGGAGATCCAACCACTTATCCAGTCAAGGTTAATTGGGAGCAATAAAGTCAATCTTTTCTGCAAATATTTAGATGGAATTTTTGCTCACAAAGAGGTAGGTGTTTGCTAGGTCTTCATGTGTCCAAAGACACATTGTGCTTTGCGTAGCAAGTTGTTATCGGCCAAGCATCTGAATTCAGGAGTTTCTCGATGGACCCGACATTCATGCTAAACCACTTGAGAATGCACCACAATGCAGGCACAAATTTTGATCTAAACTCATAGAGACTTGATGGCACGGTGGCGCAGCAGCAGAGTTACTGCCTCACAGAGCCAGAGACCTGGCCTGGGTTCGATCCTGACCACGGGTGCTGTCTGTACATTTTCCCTGTTTTGTCCGGGTGCTTCAGTTTTCTCCCACACTCCAAAGACATGTAGGCTTATTGGCTTCTGTAAATGATCACTAATGTGTCAGATAGTGTTAGTGTACGGGATGATCGCTGGTCGGCATGAACATGTTGGGTCGAAGGGCAAAATTCCACGCTGTATCTCTAAAGTCTAACAAAACTCTTGGTTACCAGTTAGTGTTAGTGAAATGCTGTGGAGGATGTCTGACATTGAACTCATCACTAAATGCCAGAGAATAATTATTTGCTTCCACTGATAGGATGCTGCATCAATATAAGGGAACAATAGTTATTTTGCCTGTAGGTTCTGTTTTTGGTTTGTTGTTCCTTTCAGTGTTCCTTACTTGATGCTGTCCACATCTGCACAAAAGATGGTAGACTTTAATACAGATTCAATTGAATGATCATCATATTTCTGAGACCTTTTGAGCTGGTTTGCGTTAGGAACTGGACCCATTGACTAGGTTCACTAAACATTATTTGGGTTTCAATTAAGATTTTGCTTTAAAGGTTACAGTTTCAAAGCATTTTCTGCAACATTTTTGTAAGTCAAGATCTTTAGAGATACAGCATGGAAACAGGCCCTTTGACCTACTGAGTCTGCGCCAACCAGCGATCACCCATTTACATTATTTCGATCCTGCACAATAGGGATAATTTACAGAAGCCAATTAACCTACAAACCTGCACATCTTTGGAGTGTGGGAGGAAACCGGAAAACCGGGGGAAACCCGTGCGGTCACAGGAAGAATGTACAAACTCCATGCCGACTGCACCCGTAGTCAGGATCGAACTAAGGTCTCTGGCGCTGTAAAGCAGCAACTCTGATGGAGTTGTCTCTGTGATCTGTTACGGTACTTAAAACTGGGCTATTCAATAGACAATAGACAATAGGTGAAAGAGTAGGCCATTCGGCCCTTCGAGCCAGCACCGCCATTCAACGTGATCATGGCTGATCATCCCCAATCAGTACCCTGTTCCTGCCTTCTCCCCATATCCCCTGATATTCAGTGATAGTGGATTGAACACCAACCAAAATGCTTCTTTGCAATCGTTTTCAGTTACATTAATATAGCAGCATTGAGCTGCCCCTGTTAAATTATATTTAAAATCAACGTCTGATTGCACCACTTCATAGCAGAGATAGCATATGGTGATTTATGGTAATGTTTTGGATCAGAAACTAGAGGAAAAATAACATAATTTGTTTCCAGAATTCCTTTTACGATGGAGTTGCCAGGACATGAGGGCCTAAGCTACATGCAGGACCGGGCTCAAGCTGATTGGACCGATTGCCGGCCCTGGCTACGGGGCAAGGTTGGGCAGGCTAGGACTTTATCCGTTGAAGGGCAGGAGGTTGAGGTGTGATCTTACAGAATTGTATAACATCATGAGAGGCATAGATATGGTGAATGCACAGAGTCTTTTACCAAGAGTATGGGAATCAAGGAGCAGAGGACTTAGATTTAAGGTGAGAGGGGAAGGATTTAACAAGAACCTGAGGGACAACGTTTTCACACCGAAGGTGATGAGTCTATGGGATGCGCTGCAAGAAGAGGAGGTAGTTCAGTTGAGGCAGGTACTATAAATACATTTAAAATACATTTGGACAGATGCATAGATAGGAAAGGATAGGATTGGATAGGATATGTCAAAAGCACGCAAATGGGTCTAGTATAGATGGGGCCTCTTGGTATGGTCAAATTGGGCTGAAGGGCCTGTTTCCGTGCTGTATGACTCTGAAGCTGATTACTGCCAAAGTAATGGTCAGCACAGTGGTGCAGCAGTGGAGTTGCTGCCTTCCAGTGCCAGTGGGTTAGATCCTGACTACGGGCTCTGTCTCTACATTCTCCTTGTGACTGCATGGGTTTTCTCTGAGCTCCAGTTTTCTTGCATACTCCAAAGAAATGGCTCTCCTAATTTTATCTGGATTAAAGGAGGTGTTGGACCATCAGGTGGTGGAAATTGGTGGTGGACATGTAATTGATTAATTAAACCAATCAAGGAAAATAGGACACGTAAAACATCCAATAAAAACTGATAAATGCTTCTGCAGCAAATAATGAATTTACGGCAAATTTTTCCCTTAAACACATTCTGCAAGTGGTAAAGAAGGAAATGATTAGAGAGATTTATCGTGCTCTCCAAAAGTAATAATCAAAAAATTGTCAAATAATTGGTGATGCGGGAAACTTCAAAGGCAGTGTCTTGTAAATGAGATGAAACTTAAGTTTTAGTCCGATTTATCAAATTGGAAAAAAACCAAATCTTCATATTCTGGCTTTGCGAGTCACCACAGTGAACACAAGTACATGACTCGGTTATGAGCAATTAAAAGCAGCTGGAGTTTGTTCTCTTGCTTTTTATTTCCAGCATCTGAAGTCTCTTGTGGCTCAATTATTAGTTTGAAAAATTAAAGTGTTGTGCTTTCTAAAGCTTAGCGTTTTTGGGTGTTTTTATTTCTTCACTGGGATCTGGGCAACACTGCAAGGCTGGGATTTATTGCCCAGCCGTGATAATTCTTGAAAAGGCTTTGCTCAGCTTCCTCCAGCTCTGCTGTCGCTATGAATGTAGTTTAGTTTAGAGGTACAGTGACCCACCGAGTCCATGTCAACCAGCGATACCCATACACTAGTGATATCCTACACTCTAGGGACAAGTTACAATTTTTAACCAAAGCCAAATTCATCTACAAACCTACACGTCTTTGGAGTGTGGTAGGAAACCAGAGCACCTGGGAAAGTCCCCATGTGGTCACGGGGAGAATGTACAAACTCCATACAGACAGCACCCGTAGTCAGGATCGAACCAGAGACTCTGGCGCTGTAAGACAGCAACTCTACCGCTGCGGCACCATGCTGCTGTTTGAAAGGGAGCTTGGGGCGACACAGTGGTAGAGTTGCTGCCTTATAGCACCATGGATCCTGGGTTCGATCCTCACCTAAAATGCTGTCCATGTGGAGTTTGCATGTTCTCCCTGTTACAGCATGGGTTTTCTGTGGGTGCTCTGGTTTCTGCCACCTAAATTTGTTTCAATTTTATTACTTGTCAGTTTGCCAGGGAAATCTTTGAATTTACAGTCTCCGAGTTACTATCCCAGTACCATTAATTTGCTCAGTTAAGTGAAGCTGAATTACAAAATATGCAACAATTTATTGTCTCTTTATTTGTGACCCTCAGTCTGTGCTGAGCATTATATTTAGAGATATAATTTCACCTACCTTGCCTTTGCAAAACTAAGCTGTTACATGTTGATCATAAACAAGATCACAAATCACATTTTGAATTCTCAAGCACAATGTGATTGTGAATAATTGCAGAGGTGCCAAGTTTCACCGAGCATTTCCATATTTTGATGACTGAAAATCAGTATTTTGTTGAGGAAATCGGTATTTCTCACATAAATACAATAGAATGTACTACACGGAAACTGGATTTTTGAAAATCAGTATTTTGCATGCAACCTCATGTATTCTCAAATATCAGTATGAAATACAGAAAATCAGTACTATTGAATTGTGAAACCATTTTTGAAATGTGAAGTTATTATTCGTGTGTGCGTGTGTGTACCTGTGTGTGCATGTGTGTGTGTGTTCGAAAACGCGACGCGGTAACGGTAACATTTTTACATATTCCGGTAGAGATTTTTTTCCGTGGAGTCCGAAATTGCTTTATTTCTCGAGTTATTAATGAAAATGTTCAAGATTCCGACAAAACTTTGAAATAAAAACGACTCTCTCGCTGATGACGTCACAACGGGTCTCCGTCGTCTTGCTCGCACTGCGAGTGACGCCACTCCCCGCTGCTGCCCTCCACTGCTCCCGGCTCCCCTCCCCTCCTCCTTCCCCGCCACTCCAACTCTCCCCCCTCCTCCTCTCCTCCTCCTCCTCCCCCTCCCTCCTCTCCCCCTCCTCTCCCCCCCTCCTCTCCCCCCCTCCCCTTCCCCCCTCAACCTCTCTCCCCCCCCCTCTTTCCCCCCCCGCCGCCTCTCTTCCCCCCCACCTCTCTCCCCTCTCCCCCCAGTTTCCTCCCACATTCCAAAGATGTAGGTTAATTGGCTTGGTATAATTGTAAATTGTCCCTACTATGTGTGGGATAGTGGTAATGTGCAGGGGTCGCTGGTCGGCGCTGCCTTGGTTGGCCGAAGGGCCTGATTCCACGTTGTATCTCTAAACTAAACTAAATGAGCTCTGTAGGAAAGAACTGCAGATGCTGTGGTTTTTTAAACTCGAAGGTAGATATAAAATGCTGGAGTAAATCAGCGGGACAGGCAGCACCTCTGGAGAGAAGGAATGGGTGACGTTTCGGGTTGAGGCCCTTCTTCAGCTCTTACCAACAGCCATCGACCTCTTGAACACTACAAACACTAACTAAACCAAGAACTACGAACCGTCCTGGTTGCACTAAGGACTTTGTGGCTTTTTAGACTTTAGAGATACAGCGTAGAAACAGGCCCTTCGGCCCACCGAGTCTGCGCCGACTAGCGATCACCCCATGCACTAGCACTATCCTACACACTGAGGGCAATTTTACAACTTACCGAAGACAATTAAACTACTAGTCTTTGGAGTGTGAGAGGAAACCGGAGCACCCGGAGAAAATCCACGCGGTCCCAGGGGCAGCGTACAACGCACAGACAGCACCCGTAATCAGGATCAAACCTGGGTCTTTGGCCTGTGCGGCAGCAACCACACCGCTGCGCCACTGTACCCCTCCAAATAATGTTTTGTAACGTTTACTGTTTTTTTGTTTATTGTGTTATCTATGAATAGATCTATCTATGAATAGATAATGGTTATATGAATGGATATTGTGTTATCTATGAATACTGTGCTTGCAGACTAGTTATGCTGCGGCAAGTAATGATTTAATTCTAGCGTTTTTTGTTGCATATACAATTAAACACTCTTCTTGCCTCTTGTAGCAGGTAACAGAAAGTCTAAATCCAAGACGTTGAGCCCACCGCTGGGGGGGGAGAGGCGAGAGCTCGCGGCGGGGGGGGGGGGAGGGGAGTGGGCCCGCGGTGGGGGAGGCAAGCGTCCGGCCAGAGTGGCGTCTGTGTCGGGGTCATGGCTGCTGCCAGTCTGGATTCGGGAGAACGGTCTCCTGGATGCTAGGCTGACCATCGGGGAGGCTCCGACGCTGTGGATGGAGGCGATGGACCTGGCGGGCAAACACCGCAGCCCCCCCCCCCCCACTGCTTTTCTTTCCCAAATCGTCCCGCGGGACGGATTGGACCCCAGTTTGTCACCCGGGATAATAAACTCCCCCCCCCCCCCCCCAATGCAATATTCCACTACTTACCCAGAGTAGACACAAGGCGTCGAGGCGATCTCTGATTGTTTGGAGTGAAAATGGTGATCTGATCCCGCCCGGGCCCACTGCGCACGCGCGGAGAGACAACGTCATTTTGCGTCGTTACTGCGTCACCGGCTCCCCCCACCTGCGCAGGTGCGGATCACAATTTTTTTCCCCCAAAATCATCCAGCGGCCGGAACCAGAATCACCCAGCAGGCCAGAACCAGAATCACCCAGCGGGCCGGAACCAGAATCATCCAGCGGGCCGGAACCAGAATCATCCAGCGGGCCGGAACCTGAATCATCCAGCGGGCCGGAACCAGAATCACCCAGCAGGCCGGAACCAGAATCATCCAGCAGGCCGGAACCAGAATCACCCAGCAGGCCGGAACCAGAATCATCCAGCGGGCCGGAATCAGAATCACCCAGCTGGCCGGAATCAGAATCATCCAGCGGGCCGGAATCAGAATCATCCAGCGGGCCGGAATCAGAATCATCCAGCGGGCCGGAACCAAATCATCCAGCGGGCTGGAACCAGAATCACCCAGCAGGCCGGAACCAGAATCATCCAGCGGCCGGAACCAGAATCACCCAGCGGGCCGGAACCAAATCATCCAGCGGGCTGGAACCAGAATCATCCAGCAGGCTGGAACCAGAATCATCCAGCAGGCTGGAACCAGAATCATCCAGCGGGCCGGAACCAGAATCATCCAGCGGGCCAGAACCAGAAGCATCCAGCAGGCTGGAACCAGAATCACCCAGCAGGCCGGAACCAGAATCACCCAGCAGGCCGGAACCAGAATCACCCAGCAGGCCGGAACCAGAATCACCCAGCAGGCCGGAACCAGAATCACCCAGCAGGCCGGAACCAGAATCACCCAGCAGGCCAGAACCAGAATCACCCAGCAGGCCGGAACCAGAATCATCCAGCGGCCGGAACCAGAATCACCCAGTGGGCCGGAACCAAATCATCCAGCGGGCTGAACCAGAATCATCCAGCAGGCCGGAACCAAATCATCCAGCAGGCCGGAACCAGAATCACCCAGCAGGCCGGAACCAGAATTTCGGGTAATTTCCGTCAAAGTGGTAACACTGATTGCGCTCCAAAATTTTTTTTTTTCCTCTGGATTGTTTCTTACTCTGGGGGAAAAAAGGAGAGTGCGACCGCACCCAACGCACCCTCCCTTCGGACGGCCATGAAGTGTCGCCACATTTCTGGCACCAACAAAGTTACAAAAATTCACTGAACAGGCCTATCTTCTCTCCCTATCTTCTGCCTGCCGCTCGGTGTTCTTGGCAGAGTCACACAAACCATATGTCCATCCATTTCTACACTTTACGCTGCCTTGGCAAGGCCACCAACATAATCAAGGATGAGTCTCATCCCGGTCACTCCCTCTTCTCCCCTCTTCCAATAGGCAAGAGATGCATAAGTATGAAAATCCATACCTCTAGATTCATGGACAGGTTCTTCCCAGCTGTTATCAGGTAACTGAACCCATGGTGCCCAGATGGGCCAGAACCTCGGCCAACTGCTAATTTCCTGTGGACGTCCGCCGCTGGAAGTATAGGATTTTGGTGTGTGTGCTTTATCGTCATTCCTTACAATGCTATGTACAACAGTGATCGCAACTTCTACTGAAGTTTGGATGGCCGTTGGCTCATCCGCTCTTTGACAGGTCTTGTTTCTGGTCTTGCTGGGGGTCCACAGACTCCTCCTCACCTGGCAAACCAGGTGGTGCAGACGGTTTAGTCGCTGACTATCCGACCATGGAGCAGGTAGCATGGGATTACATGGCACCCGTGGCGGGGGGGAACTCCCCCCAACCTGACCTGCATGTGGAGAGACAAAAGAGGAGCTTGCCAACTGCATGGAGGACAGAGATGTGTGGTGCGACCGTCACCGTGCCCGTCGGAAACCAGCACCACTGCGTTGCTAATGTTTTCAACGATTTATTAATAATAATAATGTTATATCACTCGTATATGGTTTACAAAAGAAAAACACAAAGTGCTGGAGTAAGTCAGTGGGTTAGGCAGCGTCTATGGAGGACATGAATGGATGATGTTTTGGATCAAGACCATTCTTGACCTTGATCAAGACCTTATTGAATTGAATTGAATTGAATTCCTTTATTGTCATTCAGACCTTTCGGTCTGAACGAAATTACGTGCCTGCAGTCATACATATATAAAAATAACAATACCGTACAATAAACACAAAATTAACATCCACCACAGTGAGATCACCAAACCTCCTCACTGTGGTGGAAGGCAAAAGTCTTAGGGTCACTGTCTTTCTCCCCTCCTTATTCTCCCTCTGCGCTGAGGGGATCCAGGCCGCCGCCACCGCTGACGCCGGAACACCGCCACAGGCCCGCTGCTGGAACACCGCCACAGGGCCCGCCGCTGGAACACCGCCACAGGGCCCACTGCTGGAACACCGCCACAGGGCCCGCCGCTGGAACACCGCCACAGGGCCCGCCGCTGGAACACCGCCACAGGGCCCGCCGCTGGAACACCGCCACAGGGCCCGCCGCTGGAACACCGCCCCAGGGCCCGCCGCTGGAACACCGCCACAGGGCCCGCCGCTGGAACACCGCCACAGGGCCCGCCGCTGGAACACCGCCACAGGGCCCGCCGCTGGAACACCGCCACAGGGCCCGCCGCTGGAACACCGCCACAGGGCCCGCCGCCGGAACGTCGCTGGAGCACCGCAGCTCCCGAGACCCAGGTCGCCGCTGGAGCACCGCAGCTCAGAGGGAACCAGGCCGCCGCTGAAGCACCGCAGCTCTCGAATCCCAGGCCGCCGCTGGAGCACCGCAGCTCAGAGGGAACCAGGCCGCCGCCGGAGCACCGCAGCTCCAGAAGCCCAGGTCGCCGCCGGAAGCAGGTCGCCGCTGGAGCTCTGAAGGCCGTGCCGCCGCCGCTGGAAGCTGGAAGGCCGTCACCAGGGCCTCAGCACAGACGGAGACGGTGTCGGGGGACACGACAGGAAAAGTCGCATCCCCCCGAAGGGAGAGACTAAAACCCCGTTTCTCCCACCCTCCCCCCCCCCCCCCCACACACACACACACAACCCAACAAACCAAAAATAAACGCCAAAAACAGGGACGAGGACAAAAATAAAATAAAAGACAGACGGACTGCAGGCGAGCCGCAGCTGACAAGCAGCGCCGCCACTTCCGGAATCTTATCAAGATGGATAAGGTCTGAAAAGGGGTCCTGGACAAAATATCACCATTCCACGTCCTCCAGAGATGCAGCCTATCCTGCTGAGTTACTCCAGTACTTTGTGTTTTGTTTTTAAAACAGTATTTCCATTTCCTTGTGTCTCCATATATAGTTTTATTTCATAATGTTCTATTGAAGTGCCTGGAGACATATCGCAATATTAAGTGTGTAGAAAGGAACTGCAGATGCTGGTTTAAACTGAAGATTGACACAAAATGCTGGAGTAATTCAGCGGGACAGGCAGCACCTCTGGAGAGAAGGAATGGGTGATGTTTCGGGTCAAAGGAACAGGGTCTGCTGAAGAAAGGTCTTCACCCGAAACGTCACCCGTTCCTTCACTCCAGAGATGCTGCCTGTCCTGCTGAGTTACTCCAGCATTTTGTGACTATATTAAATGCATTGCCTTGCACTAACAAAACAATAACAAATGCAAGTTCCAGTCTGAAGAAGGGTATCGACCCGAAATGTCACCTATTCCTTTTCTCCAGGGAGGCTGCCTGACCCACTGAGGTACTCTAGCTTTTTATGTCTATATTCGGTGTAAAACAAGCATCTGCAAATCCTTCCTACACAAATGCAAGGTGTTACTTTGTTATTTTTCTTAGAAAATATTTAAAAGGGTTATAACCATTTGAATGGCAGGGCTTAACCTCCTGTGATGATCTTAATGGGATATTAAAGGCCGAATGAATCCAGGTCCAATCAAAGTAGACCATGACAGCAAGACACAATTTTTCCTACTATCCATCTTTGTGGTTTCTTTGAAGACGACTGCAGAATCAGCACCAATTAGTGTGAAGTTAGAAGCTGCCTCTTGCTGCAGGCCAATTGGGAAATGGCTTGAAATTTCCAATCTCTTTTTATTTGAGTTTTTTTAACAGCCACAAAGAATTTGCGGCAAAATCCTCAGAGTGCATTAGATTACAATTTAAGGAGATACTAATACTTTTTAGGAATACAGTTTTTCTTGTGATAATCCTGGCTCCCATTTCCAGGAATCTCAAGCACTGCAGTGCGGAAATAATTAAAATCATCTTCTACAGAAATTCAGATGGGCAGAAGACCCAGTCTACTGAAGCTGCTCGGACATGGTTATTTTAATCCCAAACGCATTTGTGATTAATTTAGTTTTAGTTTGGTTTAGTTTATAGATACAGCACAGTAACAGGCACTTCAGCACACCAAGACCGTGCCGATCGGCGATCCCTACACACCAAGGATCCTACACACTATGGACAATTTTAACCGAAGCTAGTTAACCTACAAACCTGTAGGTCTTTGGAGTGTAGGAGGAATTTGGATCACCCGGAGAAGACCCATGTGGTCACAGGGAAAACGCACAAACTCCACACAGACAGCACCTGTAGTCATGATCAAACCCAGGTCTCTGGCGCTGTAAAGCAGCAACTCTACTGCCGCGCCACCGTGCTGCCCCTTATTGTACTGTAGTGTGGAAATAATTAAAATAATCCTCTACAGAATTTCAGATGGTCAGAAGAACCAGTCTACTGAAGCTGTTCGGATATTGGTGTTTTAATCCCAAGGGCATTTTGGATTAATATTACCCATTTTCTTACAATAAAGATTATTTTAATCAGTCAGTTGTCTCCAGTCCAGCTTCCTGATGATAATTCCAGTATTTCATGAGGTAAATACTGCAATTTCATCCACACGCTCAACGCCAGGCTCCTAAAACAGATGTCCTATCATGATCTCTGTCTTAGAAAGAGGTTACCAGATGGACAGAGAAAACAGATTTAAGATTATGCTCAAAGCGTCCTTGGGTAAATGCAGTAACCCCACTGCCTGCTGGCTCATAACTGCCCAACGTGGAGGAGGAATATTCGGTGTAGCACTGAAAACACCAAGTTCAGGCAATGGGAACATATAGAACCTCTGAGTGAAGAGTGAAAAAAGAACATAGTGGCAAAGCTGGTAACTCTCTCCCTCAATAGAAGCAGAGTGACACGTTAAGTATTTCCAGTAATCTCCAGTTTTAGTTCAGACTTTCAGAATCTCCTGTATTTTGATTTTAGCATTATTTCATATAGATTTTCCAGTTATTGCTGCTATTTGATAATTCGTGCTTCTGAAGTGGCACAGTGGCGCAGCTGGTAGAACTGCTGCCGCACAGTGCCCGAGACCCAGGTTCGATCCTTACCTCGGATACTGTCTGTGTGGAGTTTGCACGTTCTCCCTGTGACTGAGTGAGTTTCCTGCCAAATTCCTGAAGACATGTGGGTTTGTAGGTTAATTGGCCTCTGCAAATTTCCCCCTGTGTCGAGAGAGTGGATGCGAATGTGCGATAATATAGAACTAGGGTGAATGGGTGATCAATGGTCAGCATGGACTCGGTGGGCTGAAGGGCCTGTTTCCATGCTGTATCCCTAAAGCAGCGCTTCTGAACCTGGGTTACCCAGAACGCTAGGGTTCCGCGAGAGGTCGCTAGGAGTTCAGAGAGAAATAGTGATAAATAGGCTAATCCTATGTAAATGCATTTTTGAGTCATTTTTGTGTTTAATTTCATATTCGTAACTTTATTATACACATACGGCATATTTAGCGACGTCTATACAGCACGAGTGTGAAACGGCCTTTGGTGGTCAGTGAACAGAAGCTATACATGACGGATTCGTGTATAAAGTGACTCTTTCACAAGTCAGTGAGCAGCAGTGATTTAGGTGGTTTTCATTCACGGTTACCCGTATTTCCACAATTTTTACAGCGCAAAAATTGACCATTTTGTCGGTTTTTAACAGATAAGAAAGTATGTGTTGCATGTGTTACTAGTGTATGCCGGAAGCTGCCTTGTACACCAGAAGGATTGAGCTACTCCGTGCATCACGCCCTTTGACCTGATTACCTTACGTGCAACCACCCTATAACCCCGGACAACAGATCTACACCCACAGTCCTAATAAACACCTTCGTACAACGCTTTGTCAAAAGTCAAAGTCAAAGTCAAAGTATCCTTTATTGTCATTCAGACCTTTCGGTCTGAACAAAATTTCGTTGCCTTGCAGTCATAACAAATAATAAAAAAGAAAACACACAATAAACACATATTTAACATCCACCACAGTGAGTTCACCAGGCACCTCCTCACTGTGGTGGAAGGCAAAAGTCTTAAAGTCTTTGTCTTCTTCCCTCCTTGTTCTCCCTCTGCGCTGAGGCGATCCAGGCCTCCGATGTTGACGTCCACTAGGCCCGCAAAATTTTCCCCCGAGGCCCGCAAAATGAAATTTTGTTCAGACCGATAGGTCTCAATGACAATAAAGGATACTTTGACTTTGACTTTTGACAAAGCTTTGTAGTATTTCTTTGGTGTTCCCTTCACCATGCGAACTCAGAAAACTGGGATTATCTGGAGAATAAAGGTACTCCGATACCACAGACGGTGCAAGGGTTTCCCTTTACATGACGTTAGGTTGGTTAAGTGAACAAGCGTAATCTTCACTCACACTGACTATCCACATCATCGCCTGCCTCCGTACCTCTCTCCCCTCTCCGCCGCTCTCCAAAACTCGATGATGTATTTTGGGAGGTATTTTGGAGAAAGGTGATGCATAAAATGTGCACATTTAAAAAATCAGGGTTCAGATATACAAACCTTCAAAAGCAAATGATATGCTACATTTTCAAATGGGAAATAATGCTTAAGAACCTAATAGAAAACTTGTATAATTTGTTGATTGTGTCATAGTTAGAATTTTGTGTTCAATTTTTCTGGAACGATATGTCCTTCAGCTAACAAAAATAATGAATAATTAGTCTGAGTTAGTCAATTAGTTAATGGTACAGTAGCGCTTGGCTAGCAGTCACCGTTGAATGGTATTTGATATACTAGTTAAGTGGGAGAAGGATGAGTCATAAAACAAGGCCCTAAATTTAAAAAAACTTTGGGAAAGTGAGGCAGAAGAGTAGACTATGCAGAGCATTGACAAACAATGTGAAATGTTCCAAGATCTTTTTGGTAATAGACCTGTACATTTTGAATTGAGTTGAAATTATTTGTCATTCAAAAATGAATGAAAAGAAATGAATGTTTTCCCTAACAACTAAGTTCAGGTAGACAGTAACATGGATAAGGGAGAGCCAGTGGATGTAGTGTACCTGGACTTTCAGAAAGCCTTTGATAAGGTCGCACACAGGAGATTAGTGGGCAAAATCAGAGCACATGGTATTGGGGGTAGGGTATTGACATGGATAGAAAATTGGTTGGCAGACAGGAAACAAAGAGTAGGAATTAACGGTTCTCTTTCAGAATGGCAGGTGGTGACTAGTGGGGTGCCTCAAGGCTCGGTGCTGGGATCGCAGCTAGTCACAATATATATTAATGATTTAGATGAAGGAATGAAATGTAACATTAGCTAATTTGCAGATGACACAAAGCTGGATGGCAGTGTGAACTGTGAAGAGGATGCTATGAGGATGCAGGGTGACTTGGATAGGTTGGGTGAGTGGGAAGATGCATGGCAAATGCAGTGTAATGTGGATAAATGTGAGGTTATCCACTTTAGTGGCAAGACCAAGAGGCAGATTATCATCTGAATGGCAGGTAGACACAAAATGCTGGAGTAACTCAGCGGGTCAGGTAGCATCTCTGGAGCAAAGGAATGGGTGACGTTTCAGGTTGAGATCCTTCTTCTGTATAGTGTCTGATTAGGAAAAGGGGAAGTGCAACGAGCCCTGGGTGTACTTGTACATCACTTACTGAAAGTAAGCATGCAAGAAACATCAGGCAGTGAAGAAAACTAATGGCATGTTGGCCTTCATAATTACAGGATTTGAGTATAGGAGCAAAGAGGTCCTTCTACAGTTGTACAGGGCCCTGGTGAGACCACACCTGGAGTATTGTGTGCAGTTTTGGTCTCCTAATTTGAGGAAGGATATTATTGCTATTGAGGGAGTGCAACGTAGGTTCACAAGGTTAATTCCCGGGGTGGCAGAAATGTCATATGATGAAAGAATGGAACGACTGGGCTTGTATCCACTGGAATTTAGAAGCATAAGATGGGATCTTATAGAAACATAAAATTATTAAGCGATTGGACACGCTAGATGCAGGAAACATGTTCCCGATGTTGGAGAAGTCCAGAACCAAGGGCCACAGTTTAAGAATACGGGGTAGGCCATTTAGAACTGAGATGAGGAAAAACCTTTTCACCCAGAGTGTTGTGAATTTGTGGAATTATCTGCCTCAAAAGGCAGTGGAGGCCGACTCATTGGACGTGTTCAAAAGAGAGTTAGATAGAACTCTTAGGGCTAGTGGAATCAAGGGATATGGGGAGAAGGCAGGAATGGGGTACTGTTTGTGGATGATCAGCCATGATCACATTGAATGGCCTACTCCTGCACTTATTTTCTATGTATCTATGTAAAATGCTGGAATAACTCAACGGAACAGGCAGCATCTCTGGAGAGATGCACATCGAGTTGATTGCATTAGTCGAAACAGGGCGGACCACGTGAAGGTTGCAGTCTTCCACCCCCTCCCTTCCTTCCCAACCTCGGCCTCACGGACCTGAGCGTACCCCTAGTTCCTAAAACCCATTTCCATCACTGCTTACAGCGCCAGAGACTTGGGTTCGATCCTGTGGGTTTTCTCCGGGTGCGCCGGTTTCCACCCACTCTGATCAAGAAGGCTCACCAGCGTCTCTTCTTCCTGAGGAGACTGAAGAAGGTCCATCTGTCTCCTCAGATCCTGGTGAACTTCTACCGCTGCACCATCGAGAACATCCTTACCAACTGCATCACAGTTTGGTATGGCAACTGCTCTGTCTCCGACCGGAAGGCATTGCAGAGGGTGGTGAAAATTGCCCAACGCATCACTGGTTCCTCGCTCCCCTCCATTGAGTCTGTCCAAAGCAAGCGTTGTCTGCGGAGGGCGCTCAGCATCGCCAAGGACCTCTCTCACCCCAACCATGGACTGTTTACCCGCCTACCATCTGGGAGGCGCTACAGGTCTCTCCGTTGCCGAACCAGGAGGTCCAGGAACAGCTTCTTTCGGGCGGCGCTACTCAACAACGTACCTCGGTGACTGCCAATCACCCCCCCCCACACTTATTGTTATTTATTCAAATCATTTGCTGTGTCGCTCTTCCAGGGAGATGCTAAATGCATTTCGTTGTCTCTGTACTGTACACTGACAATGACAATTAAAATTGAATCTGAATCTGAATCTACAAAAGACATGCGGGTTTGTAGGTGAACCTGTAAATTATTCCTAGTGTGTAGGATAGAACCAGTGTGCGGCGCACGGACTCGGTCGGCGCGGACTCAGTCGACCGAAGATTGCCTTTCCACGCTAGATCTCGAAACACTGGCTGAAGCAAGCTGAATTTTGCTGAACGCACGAGGATTACGTTATTCCGAAAGATAATCAGTTGATGTAACCGGCAAAGCTAGATGTGGCATGAAATCAGAAGCGCCGCCGCGACAACCCAGTTACAAGTTGAAGCCCTGCGGCGCTAACACGGGAATGCCAATTGCGTGGGAAGGAGCTGCAGATGCTGGTTTACACCGAAGATAGACAGAATGCTGGAATTCCGTCTCGACCCTCTCTGGAGCATCTTCTCTTCAGAGACGCTGCCTGATCTGCTGAGTTACTCCAGCATTGTGTGTCTATCTTCAATGCCAATTGCTCTGTGCCCGATGCGGTTGGTTTAAATTACCCCTCAGGTTTGTTATGTAGCGATATCATGTTACCCGGCTTTAATGCAATCAAACGGCAAGAAAATAAAAGTTTGGTTGAAAAAGCGATCCATAATTGAACGAGTATTCTTTAGACATCAGCCTTTCCCTGCGCAGGGAACAATTCTCAAACAAATCAACCGAATGGCGTTCACTCGAGAAAGAGTGAAGATGAGCCTACATTTATTGCACTTTTCGGCGTGGGCATAGTTAACAAGGAAGCCAGCGCCTAATTGCGGGCTCGATATCTTCGACACTTCTGGGTCCCAAGAGCAAAGATACCGTCCCCGGCGAAACGCATACAACATCTTAGGGACCTTGAACTAGAAGTCATATATAATGAATAGGGATCACAACAACTCGAAGCAAGGTGTTATAAATTTAAGGTGAGAGAGGGGAAAGTTTAATGGAGATGCGTGGGGCAAGTTTTTTTACACAGAGTATGGCGATGGCCTGGAACGCATTGCCAGGGGGTGAATCGTGGAGGCGGATACGATAGTGACATTTGAGAGGCTTTTAGATAGACACATGGAAGTGCAGGGAATGGAGGGACATATTACCTCAGGGCGGATGAGATCAGTTTAACTAGGCAGCATGTTCGGCGCCATGATACCAAGTTACCCATCATTCGTTGGGTAAAAACGCCACCCCTCAGATTCCTATTAAAACTAAATGTTTCCCCTCTCACCATAAACATATGTCTTCTGTCTCTCGATTCCCCTACTCTGGGCAAAAGACAATAGGTGCAGGAGTAGGCCATTCGGCCCTTTGAGCCAGCACCGCCATTCAATGTGTTAAAGAAGGAACTGCAGATGCTGGAGAATCTAGGGCACACAAAAAGCTGGAGAAACTCAGCGGGTGCAGCAGCATCTAAGGAGCGAAGGAGATAGGCGACGTTTCGGGTCGAGACCCTTCTTCAGACTCTAGGCAACGTTTCGGGTCGAGACCCTTCTTCCGCCATTCAATGTGAACATGGCTGATCATCCCCAATCAGTACCCCGTTCCTGCCCTCTCCCCATATCCCCCGACTCGGCTATTTTTAAAAAAGCCCTATCTAGCTCTCTCTTGAAAACATCCAGAGAACCTGCCTCCACCACCCTCTGAGGCAGAGAATTCCACAGACTCACCACTCTCTGTATAAAAAGACTCTGCATCGTGTTCGGCACAAACATTGGTGCTGTACTGTGCTTTGTATTTACGTATGTTAAATATAGTTTTAACTAGAATTGGATTAGCGGGATGTGCATATCAGTTATAAGCAAACCAGTGGATTCAAATAACCCCAAATTAAAAACCTAGTAACTTGTTTCAAACATTAATTGCCATTATACTCACAGCTCTTTCAGTGTTCTGAACCTTTTCACACATCTAGTTTCCCTCTCCCCTGACTCTATCTGAAGAAGGTTCTCCACCCTAAACGTCGCCTATTCCTTCTCTCCAGAGATGCTGCTTGTCCCGCTGAGTTACTCCAACATTTTGCGTCTATCCTCGGCGTAAAGCGGCATCTGCAGTTCCTTCCAACACAGCCCCGAATAGTTTGCATCTTAACCCAAACCCCAATACCACAAACGTCCAACTCAACAAATATCAGGACAAGAGGAGCCACAGCACATCCGATATCGCGTCTGTACATAACACTCCCGCGGGAGCAGCCATTCTGATGGGTTTCCCTCGTTTAAAAAAATAATTCTGAACAGGTTCCGCGAAATGTTTCGCTGATTATGGATTCATGTCAAAAGCTGGCGGCTTTTGTTATAAATGTACAGAGATACCAGAGCCCACGCTGCAGACTCCGTGCGAATGGTGTTGCCTTTACCGGCTTGGGAACCTGCTAACACAAAGTGCGGGCGGGCGGCAATAAAATAAAACACTGCAGGAAGGAACTGCAGATGCTGGTTTACACAGAAGATAGAAACAAAAAGCTGAAGTAACTCAGCGGGTCAGGCAGCATCTCAGGAGAAAATAAATTATGTATATGTATATAGCAAGATTCAATAGAGTCAGAGTACATCTTATCATTCTACAAGCCATAAACCACGGCCACTGTGTTTGCACTATAACAACGGCGCCAATATATCCGGGCTTCAGGGACGGTTTTGTTAACATGAGCAAACAGCCCACGGAAGGGATTGCTTTTAAATGTGTTTTTAAACGTTATTTAAACGCCATCGGGTGATACATGTATCAATGAACGGTCCCGTTTCTTATTCTGCGACATCATACTGCAAAAACACTTGTTTGATCTTATATGAATCCACATTCGTGCGGCACAATTCCGCAGCGGTAGAGTTGTTGCCTTACAGTGCCAGAGAGCCGGGTTCGATCCTGACTTAAGACTCTTGACTCTGTACGGAACTTATAAGTTCTTCCTATGACCTGCCTGGGGTTTCTCCGGTGCTCTGTTTTTCCTCCCACACATCAAAGACATACGGCTGTGTAGGTTAATTGGCTTCGGTAAAAATTGTAAATTGTCCCCAGTGTGTGGGACAGTGCTGGTGTACAGGGTGATCGTTGGGTGGCGCGGATTCGGTGGGCCGAAGAGCTTGTTTGCGCACTGTACCGCTATTTGTGTTTAGTTTCGAGATACAGCGCGAAAACAGGCCCTTCGCCCCACCAAGGCTGTGGCGACCAGAGATCACCCCGTATACTAACACTGTCCTACACACTGGAGATAACATAACATTTTACCGAGGCCAATTATCCTACAAACCTGAACGCCTTTGAAATGTGGTTGGAAACCAGACCACCCGGAGAAAGCCCACGCAGGTCACAGGTAGAATGTACAAACTCTGAAAAGACAGCGCCGATAGTCAGGATCGAACCCAGATCTCTGGCGCTGTAAGGCAGCAACTCTACCGTTGCACCAGTGCTGCCCGAAACTAAACTAAACCTTGCTTTGGACAAGAAAGGCTAACGGAATACTCAGTTGTTCTGATGTTCTCCGTTAGTTTAAAGCACAGCTGATAACACAGGTCTGTTCCTTAAGAGACAACCATCAATATAAATCCCAGTTAACAACGACGCGGCATGTAGCAGAAACTGCAATAACCTTACCTGAAGCCACCTGCGTGAATCGGAAACGCTCAGTTGTTACGGGATAAGCTGGCAATAATTGGGCGCCTCGCAACAGTGTTAGACAGTAACAAATTCTGACAAGTTCAGTTTCATCATCACACCACGCCTTTTTACATGGTAACACCCGGCCTACCTAGCGTGAAATGTGTTCATTTCAGCCGAGCGGCTGCCAAGATTTATACTCTGCAATATTCACGCACCCTTGACAAATTACATCTGCCAATCAGCTCTCATATTTTTTGCAGTAGGATTAATTCTTCTACACGTGGCATCAAAAATTAAAATAATCGCGGAACAGTTTTTGTTTTTGTGGGTACAAACCCTTGAAAACTCCAGTGCGTGTGGTGGAACTGCAACAAGCTCTCCCTCGTTCGTTCTTCTCCCGGGCGAGACATTGAATCATATATTCGTGGACTGGTTGAAGACCATATGGTCGAGCCGGTTGCAATACCTCACTCGGCAGAGGATCTCCCTGCTCCACGGGAGGCTTCACGGCGCCTGCGCTCGTCATGCAGTCTGGGATTTGTAGTTCATTCTCCGTCTCCTCGCCGAGACATCTAATCAGAAGATAGACAGCGGGTCAGGCAGTAATCTCTGGAGGAAAGTAATAGGTGACGTTTCGGGTCGAGACCTTTAAACTAAAGTAACTAATTCAGGGGAAGGGAAACGAGAGATATAGATGGTGATATGGAGCGGTATAGATATAGAGATAACAAATTTGTTATTTTTCTCTCTTTATCTTTAACTGTGTCTTGACGTATAATCACCATCGCTGGTTGACGTAGTCTATATCTCTCATTTCCCTCTCCCCTGACCCTCAGTCTGAAGGAGGGTCTCCACCTGAAACATCACCTATTCCTTTTTTCCAGAGATACTGTCTGACCCTCTGAGATGCTGTCTGACCCTCTGAGATGCTGTCTGACCCTCTGAGTTATTCCAATTACTCAGCCGACAACCAACATGCATTTAGGAGGCATAGATCATGCGAGTCTCAGCTTATCCTGACAACAAATGACCTGGCCAAGCACCTTGACAGTAACGTCATCATAGATTTAGTTGTATTGGACTGTTCTAAAGCATTTGATGTCATCCCATACCAGAGACTGCTTCGGAAGCTTGACTTCTACGGTATTCGTTCCAACACGAAACGATGGATTTCCAGTTTCCTGACAAAACATCTTCAGCGCGTGTGTGTGAACGGAAAGTGCTCCAATTGGCACCCAGTGTTGAGTGGTACACCCCAGGGCACAGTACTTGGCCCACACCTATTTTTGCTTTACATCCACGACACCCATGAAAAAGTCGCAAATACGACCAGACTATTCGCTGATGATTGTTTGCTGTACGTTCAATTAAGTCAGCTGATGATGAAGATGCTCTCCAAAAGGATCTCGATACTATGGTTGAGTGGTCACAACAATGGGGTATGCAGTTCAACCCTTCCAAATGGGAAACCATGCGTGACACCAGAAAGAGGAATCCAGGCATCACATCTTACAACATACTTGGTGTCACCCTTGAAGAATCCAAACAAACCAAGTATCTTGGCATCAAATTGCAGAATGATCTACGTTGGAATGGTCAGACTCATCATGTAACAGTGAAAGCAACAGGTGTCCTAAACTTCCTGAGGCGCAACTTCCATCATTGTTCAGCTTCTGTCAAGGAGAAGCTGTATTTCACCCGCGTTAGACCTCATTTGGATTACGCAGTTGCAGCTTGGGACCCATACACCGATTAAAAACATTTCATCCATTGAACGTGTCCAAAGACAGGCTGCTCGATTTGTTACTAACACCTACGAGAGAGAAGCGAGTGTCACCAAACCTGTGAATTCTCTGGGGTGGAACCCTCTCCAAGACAGACGTGAAGCTCACCGCTTGACCTGTTTTTACAAAATGTTAAATGGTCAGCTAGACATAGATCACAAGACCTACACCAACCCCAAACCAATTAGGAGCAGATGAGGGCATTCGATCCAATTTGTGGTCCCAGCCTCAAAGACAGTTGTGTACAGCAATTCATTCTTTCCACGCACTATTAAAGCATGGAATAATCTCCACCAAGCCACGGTTGCCCAGCCAGATGCAACTAAATTTAAATTGGCACTTTCTTCCCAATAACCCTCTCTGGCTAAACCTCTCCCTTCACCACCTCCAGTTTAAATTCCAGTTGGAATATTTTGGAGGACCAAGTAACCAAGAACCAAGAGCTTTATGTGTCTATCTTGGGTTTAAACCAGCATCTGCAGTTCCTTCCTACACATCTCTAATCAGAAGATAGAGACAAAACAACTGGAGTAACTCAGCGGGTCAGGCAGCTAAGTGTTGTAGAGTCATACAGTATGGAAACAGGCCCTTCAGCCCAATTTGACTGGGCATCGACCAACATGTCACATTTACACTAATCCCACCTGCCTGCATTTGGACCATATTCCTCTAAACGTGTCCAATCCAGGGTCTCGACCCGAAACGTCGCCTATCTCCTTCGCTCCTTAGATGCTGCTGCACCCGCTGAGTTTCTCCAGCCTTTTGTGTGCCCATGTACTTGCCTAATTGTTTGTTAAAAGTTGCAATAGGCCCTGCATCCTACCTCCTCGGGCAGCTCGTTACATACACCTACCATGCTTTGTATGGAAGTTTTGCCTCTGAGATTCCTATTAAATCTTTTACGCTTCACATTAAACCTATGTCTTTTTGTTCTCGATTTCCCCTACTCTGGGCAAAGACTGTGCATTTACCCAATCTATTTCTCTCATGATTATAAGATCACCCCTCATCCTCCTGCGCTCCAAGGAATAGCGTTCCAGCCTGCTCAGCATCTCGCTATAGCTCAGATCCTGGAGTCCTCGCAACATCCTCGTAAACTTTCTCTGTACCCTTTCCAACTGTCAGCATCTATGGAGAAGAGAAATAGGTGACGTTTCCAGTCAAGATGCCGCCTTCAGACTGAGAGGCAGGGGAGAGGGAAACTAGGGGTATGAAAAAGTACAGGACAAATCGGAGCAGGCAGCGATGACTCAAGAAAGGTGGAGTCCACAGTAGTCCATTGTTGGCTGTGGAGGAGGTGATACGGGGTATCCAAACTCTGCATCTCTTGCGCCCATCATCGGCCTCTCACACTCATCGTTGCCCAAGAATGGGGCACGATAGTGCGTATTTTCTCTCTCTGCCAGCTTTCATTGTGGTATCTAAATGGAAACCTGAGGAGGACATAAGATGTGAGCACACAACTTAAAGAGAGTAAAGGAGAGACCTGTGCCTTAAAGTGTAAAGCGTTAAAATCATTGAGGCCGATTTGCCTTTAAAATTTTACTATTAAAGCACGTTATATTCAATAAATATAAACATTTTCCAGGCAGTAGAAATATTATTTCTTAATTTTCTCAATCATTTCACTGTAGCGTAATATAATTTTTTAACAAAAACTTGTATCAAATCTCCTCTTAGCCCTCTAATTTCAAGGGGGAACTAGTTAGTGTAAAGGTATTATATAATTTAATCCTTGCTGTCCTGGTCCTTGTAAATCTACACAGCCCTTCCTCTAAAACAAACGTTCTTTCTAAGGTGTGATACCAGAAGTGCACACGATACCCCAGAAAAAGCACAAAGTGCTGGAGTAACTCAGCAGGTCCGGCAGAATCACTGGAGAACATGGATAGACAACATGTAGGCACAAGTGCGATGAGCTTGGATGGGGCATCTTGACGACATGGATGAGTTAGATCAAATAACTTGTTTGCGTTCTGTATGACTCTATCCAAAATACATTGGAAGTCATTAGCCATGTTTTGCCCATTTGCTCAATCTAATGTCGTCTTTGTCCCTGGTCATCTCTTTTGTAGCATTTGCTTTGTAATCAAAATTGAATAATTTATATATAGCTGTAGGGATTAACATGATAGATACAAAGTGCTGGAGTAACTCAGCAAGTCAGCAGCATCTCTGGGAAAAAAAGGATAGGTGACGTTTCGGGTCGGGTCCCTTGTTCAGACTGTGGTAAACATGATAATCTTTCAGACTAGGATTTCAGTGGTTGGGATACAATGATGGGATACAAATAGTGAAACTAGCAAGACAACTAGGAGCGGGGGGTGGGGTTGGAGACAAAGGGAGTGCAAGGTTTACTTGATATTAGACAAAATCAATATTCATACTGCTGGTATAAATTAGACCTCTAATCACATGGGGTATCCAAACTCTGCATCTCTTGCACCCATTATCGGCCTCTCACAGCGGTTATTCAGCTTTTATTAGTAAGTTATTCAATAGTTTGTTTCAAGTTCTTCAAGAAAGATATGTTTTCCTTACCTTACTGGCCTCCCTTACCTTACTACCATTTAAATTATGAATGAATGTTTGCATGATAGACTGCTCTCAGATGAACTGTCTGGAAAGCAAACACAGTGTAGTGTTGCCGGTAACAAATAAGAACATGGTGGATTTCTTTCCCATTGATTAAGTAAGAATTGTGCAGGTGTATGTTATGATCTCTAAGGCCTTGGGGAATCCTTCCACTGAAAAATTGCTTTACCTTGTATACAGCTATCAGTTGTATACATGGAAGCGGAGGAAAGTTTCTGCAGCAAGCAGTCAACCTGTGCCTTGAAGCATGTGTCTCTGTACAATAATTGACTGTTGCCGATGATGGGCCTGGTGTCAACCTGGAATGGTCCAGGATCTGCCATCTGAGAGCTCATCACAATTTTCTCTCCTTGCCACTTGATAGCTGCATCAATCTTCCTCTCAATGAAGTCCTACAGCACATTTCCAGTTAACCCACAACAGTTGAGTGTGCAGACAGATTCAGTCATACATTATAGATTATGAAACAATACAGTACAAAGGGAGACAAGCGATTCCTCTCCTTTTAGTACCTTAGCTAGTCTTGTAAATTCCTGTTACAGTATATATCTTCAAAAGAACATTTCACAGATAAGTACTCCATCCTAACCCTGTCCAACTGGTTCATGATTAACGGCTGGTAGACTGCATGATTTAGTTGTCTTTGGACCTTCCCAAGGATAGCTTGTTTACCAAATAGTAACAGACATCTATTCTATATGATTGTATGACCCATCTGATATTTATCACATTAACCACTATAGGTATACCAACATCATCCAAGACTGATTACAAAGCCAAGGTTTCAAGTTTTGTTTTTAGTTCAGTCCTACATATTGTCAAAAATATATCCTGTATCTCTGCAGGAGGGATTTCAATATATTGTGCAGAAATTTGGTGGGTCTGAAGAAGGGTCTCGACCTAAGTGGCACAGAGGTGCAGTGATAGAGTTGCTGTCTTGCAACGCCAGATATCCAATTTCCATCCTGACTACAGGTGCTGTCTGTACGGCGTTTGTAGGTTCTCCCTGTGACCACGTGGGATTTTTCTGGGTGTCATAGAGTCATACAGGCTCATCTACACTAGTCCCATCTGCCTGCATTTAGCCCCTATCTCACTAAACCCGTCCTATCCATGTACCTGTCCAAATGTTTCTTAAAAATTGTGATAATATATTTCTTAAACATTGCGATAATACCTGCCTCAACTACCTCCTCCGGAAGTTCCATATACCCACTACTCTTTGCATGAAAAAGTTACCCCTCAGGTTCCTATTAAATCTTTCCCCCCTCACCTTAAACCTATGTCCTCTGGTTCTTGATTTCCCTACTCTGGGCAAGAGACTCTAAGGGTCTACCCAATCTATTACTCTCATGATTTTGTGCACCTCCATAAGATCACCCCTCATCTTTCTTGGCTCCAAGGAATAGATTCCTAGACTTCTCAATCTGTTCCTATGGCTCAGGCCCTGTCAACATTCTCGTAAATCTTCTCTGCACCCTTTCTAGCTTGACTAGATCTTTCCCATAACATAGTCCCTAAAACTGAACACACTTCTCTAAATACCTCCTCACCAACATCTTGTGCAACTGCAACACGGCCTCACAAATTCTATATTCAATGCTCTGACTGATGAAGGCAAATGTGCCAAAAGCTTTTTGGGATGCTACTTTCAATGAACTATGTACCTGTACTCCTAGATCCCTCTGTTCTACAACACTTCCCAGAGCCCTACCATTCACTGTGTATGTTCTGCCCATGTTAGTGCGGCAAAAATGCAACACCTCACATTTCTCCGTGTTTTTTTTTGTGTTCCAGTTTCTTTTCCATTCCAAAGATGTACAGGTTTGTAGGTTAATTGGCTTCTGTAAATTGTAATTTTTTTTTAGAGTGTAGGATAGTTTCGTTTTTATTTTAGAGATTCAGCGCGGAAACAGGCCCTTCAGCCCACGGGATCCGCGCCGACCAGCGACCCCTGCACATTAGGACTATCCTACACATACTAGGGACAATTTTTACATTTACCAAGCCAATTAACCTACAAACCTCTACGTCTTTGGAGTGTGGAAGAAAACCAAAGATCTCGGAGAAAACGGGGAGAACGTACAAACTCCATAAAGGCAGCACCTGTAGTCAGGATCGAACCTGGGTCTCTGGTGCTACATTCATTGTAAGGCAGTAACTCTACCGCTGCACCACCGTGACCGCTAATGTATGGAGTGATTACTGATCAGTGCAGACTCGTTGGGCCGAAGGGCCTGTTTCTGCACTGTATCTCTGAAGGCTCTATTTGTCACCTATCCACATTCTCCAGAGATGCTGCCTAGCTGCTGAGTTACTCCAGCACTTTCTGTCCTTTTACGGATGTTTTAAGCTTGATTTTTTTTCATGGTACATCCACCTGTATTTGCTGGAATACAACTAGGGGCGCCGCATTGATGGCAGCCGCTGTCTATAGTCTGTTTTTGTTTTTCTCTCTTTTTTTAATTTTTAGTCAGATTTAAAGTTTGTTTTGGGGATTTCTTTAGCTTTTCTATGTGGGGGAGGGGGGTTTCCCAGTCACTTCCTGGCGAGGACGTGACTATTCTCTGAGTCGCGTCCTTGCCCCCCTCCTCATGTCCTACCACCTGGATTGGAGCAGTCTTTCCTGCCGGGGACCCGGACCAGAGCTACAGCAGCGGCGGCGCAGCGCTGGATACATCGCGGAGCGGGCGATTGCTTACCTGGATCGCTGTTGAAGCTCACTGGTGACGTCATCAGAAATCGCAGCGAAAATAACGGTGGTTTCAGGCACTTATAAATGAAAAAAGTGATTCCTGCCCAAAGTCCTCAAAGATCTGTTACAAAACATCTTTTGAAAAATCAGCAAACATCTGAAGAATTAACCTCTGAATTAGCCTCTGAAATGGCTACAACGGCAAAGACCGAAATGGCTACAAAGGACAAAGAGCTGGAAGAAATAAAGCAGTCGGTAAGAGATTTAAGAGGTGAGATTGCCTCTGGGAATAAAAGTATGCTGGAGAAATTTAAACTTGGGAATCAGAAAATTATTGACTCAATTGGTAATTTAAATAAACGAATTGATGACGTGAAAGGTGGATTCACTTTGAAACTTGATCGGGTGGAAAAAGATTGCAACGAGAAGTTTGACTCTGTTCTCCAAACTACTACAGCATATCAGACTTCTGTGAAAGATATGGAAGCATCTATGTTACAAATGTCTGAAGATATGCAGAGAATGAAGAAAGATCAGGAGCGTGTCTTGGGGCAATTGGCTAAAATGACTGATAAATGCCTTGATTTGAAAGCACGTTCAAGACGGCAGAATTTAAGAATAGTTGGAGTGACAGAGGGAAAGGAGCGGAATGATCCTCGTGAGTTTGCTGGCAACTTACTTAAACAAGTATTCAACCTGCCTGTCGAACACAAAAATAGAAGTGGCACATTAGATGCGAAGAGCACAATCAAGGCAAGGAGCCCCCCCAAGACATGCTCATAGTGAAATTTTGTGACATTTCAGCTTTGGAAGATATTATGAAAAATAATCCAATACGGAAAGAATATAATGTTTGGGGATGATAACATTAAACTATTCAGAGATTATTCTATCGAAATTGCCAAAAAACAAGAATTGTTTTCAAAGACACGACAGATCCTGAAAGGAAATCAAAATGTAAGATGTGGTGTAATGTACCCTGCAAAAATGAGATTTACCTATAAAGGTATCGAACATGCGTTTACTGACCCAGATGCAGCATACAAACATGCTCAAGACATCGTAAAAGAGACAGCTGGCTAAGTAAATCATTACGACTGCAAGTACAAGGCGCTTAATTGTACAGATATCGGCGGAGGGAAAGTTGAGAAATATGACTTTTTAAAAGACTAAGATGGCGGAGCTTCTCCATGTGCTGGTGTCTAGACATCTTATCTTCTTTGGAATGCGAACTCAAGGACATTCTTTGTTCCACCTCAAATGAAATATGGAACAACAAGGGTGCGGCTGAACGGAGAACTTAATACAAACGGACTTCAAAATAAACTTCTTGAATTAAAGTATTTTAAAATTTTAACTCTACACTAACACAGAAACTACTGAATTAACATAGTAATAGTAATTGAATCTAATGCGAACTGTTAAAATGGTAGAATGTAATAACGTATTATAATGATTGATGCCCCTGGGGAGGGGAAGGGGGGGGCTGAATAAAAGGAAATAGATTATTAACAGACTAAAAAAATGAACTTATATAATATACTAGGCTTCCAGTTATGCTTGGAGGAGGTGAGAAGATTCAGGCTCTTGGCAAACAGCCAGGAGTCTGACTCTGATTAACCCCTTCCAACCAGCAGTTTATTATTACTGAATGGGAAGCAAATGTAAAAACTGTTAGCATAAGTAAATGGTAGATAATCTGAAGACTTAATTAGATAAGACTTAATTAGATATATATATATTGTAATTGTGTTATATATAATTTGGTTTTGAATTGGCCCCGCATCCCTTTTGCAAGATTTTTCAAGGGAATGGAGCTAAATGTATATTAACAACAACGGAAGTCAACAAATTTGTAACTACCACCATTAGGTGCATAATTTGTTAATGTGTCGTTATTTTTAGACACTGTAATATCACTTTAAAAAAAAAAAAAAAATTCACAATATTTCACACATTTTTGTCTTTTTGCTTAAGGACAACTTTAAAAGGGATGTACCAACATAATTTAATAGTCGCAAATGCTCCCCCAACACTCAGAGCCCTGAGGTATTTGTATCACCATATGACTTAAAGCTATTAAAGTAATTTAAAATGCATGACGATAAACAAAAGAAACTTGGAGGAATCACTTTTTGCAGTTGGAACGTAAGGGGTGCTAACGAACCAATTAAAAGGGGTAAGATTCTCGCACTTTTGAAATTACTCATAATGATGAATTCAGACATAATTTTCGTACAAGAAACACATCTGAAATTGCAAGCTCAGACTAGATTGAAGGCAAATTGGATTGGTCAAACATATCAGTCTTCATATATCTCTAAATCTAGAGGTATGGCAATTATTATTCGTAAAGGTATACCATTTAAATCAAAGAATATCATAACAGATAAAGAAGGGAGATATCTCATAGTTACCAGAGAGATCCACGCTACCCCAATCACCATGGTAAATATCTATGCACCTAATTTTGATAATCCACGATTTTTTAACATATTCCAGAATATAATTTCAGTGTTTAATTATCAAAATGTGATAATTGGGGGAGACTTTAATTGCATTTTAGATCCGTACCTGGATAAATCCACACAACAAAAGAGGGGTAACACAAAATCTAAAACTAGTGAACTCCTAAATAAAAAAACACAAATATAACAGATGTTTGGAGGATCGCTAACCCAGCTGGAAGGGAATACTCATTTTACTCAACGGTACACAAAACTTATTCATGTATTGACTATTTTTTAGTGGGCACAAAATTAATTCCCTACACAATGAACCCAAAATATCATAACAGCATCATTTCTGACCACTCCCATTAACTTTTTTTTTTAAACTTGAAGGAATGCCTAATAAAAAATCATTTTGGAGGTTTAATCCTCAAATCCTAAATGATCCACAAGGTGGTATATATTTAAAACAACAGATGGAACTTTTTTTTTCGAGACCAACGACACCCCATATATTTCACCCGCATTTATCAGAGGATCTATAATTCCATATCATGCTTTTCACAATAAAAAGAACAAGAATGAACAAATGCAGTTAGAAGAACGAATTAGACAATTGGACTTAGATAACGCTAAAGAACCAACTATAGATAAACATAATAAAATAACAATATTGAAATTTAAATTAAATAGAATATTATCAGCAAAAGTTATAAGAATATTTCAAATTACTAAACAGGAGAATTTTGAATTCGATGATAAACCACTTAAACTTTTGGCACATTAACTAAAAAAATGGGAAAAAGATCATACGATTTGAAAGATTAAATCAGATGAAGGTGAATTGTTAACATTACCTCATGATATTAATAAAAGATTTGCTCAATTTTATCAAAATTTATATACATCTAAAATGTCAGCAGATAGTATTAAACTTATAGAGTTCTTGGATAACTGTAATCTCCCAAAACTTAACCTGCTCGAACAAGAGGAATTAGGAGCATGCATCTCAATTAAAGAAATAGAAGAAACAATAAACTCACTGAAGAATGACAAAACACCAGGACCGGATGGATTTAGTAATGAATTTTATAAAAGATTTTATGAGATAATTTCACCACGTTTACATAAAATGTATACATAAGCTTTCAAAGAACAAATATTACCAGAAACATTAGCGGAATCAACTATTACACTTATACCTAAAAAAGATAAAGATGTAGAAGACCCTGGCTCATACAGAGCCATTGCACTGTTAAATGCAGATCAAAAAATACTAACGAAAACATTAGCAAGAAGATTCAGTAAATATGTTAGCAAATTAATAAATGCGGATCAAATGGGGTTCATACCCAAGAGATACTCATGCAATAATTTGAGACGTCTGTTTAATATAATATACTCATATAAAACTGAAGAACAAGACATCAATTATTTCATTGGACGCAGAAAAAGCATTCGATCAAGTGGAATGGGACTACCTCGTTAAAGTATTTCAAACATTTCAAATGGGAGAGAATTTTATCTCATGGGTAAAACTATTATATAACAGGCCCACTGCTAGAATATTAACTAATAGCATGTTGTCTCTGAAATTTCAATTATCCAGGGGCAATAGACAGGGATGCTCACTATCACCTCTGCTATTTGCTCTTGTAATAGAACCTCTAACTGAAAGCATTAGAATACATCCGAATATCCATGGTTATAATACAAAATACTCAAATAACGAAATATCATTATATGCAGATAATGTACTACTATACGAAAGGTAAATCATGTCTGACGAATCTTATAGAATTTTTCAAGGATGTAACTAGTAGAGTGGATAAGGGAGAACCAGTGGATGTGTTATATCTGGACTTTCAGAAGGCTTTCGACAAGGTCCCACATAAGAGATTAGTATACAAACTTAAAGCACACGCTATTGGGGGTTCAGTATTGATGTGGATAGAGAACTGGCTGGCAAACAGGAAGCAAAGAGTAGGAGTAAACGGGTCCTTTTCAGAATGGCAGGCAGCGACTAGTGGGGTACCGCAAGGCTCAGTGCTGGGACCCCAGCTATGTACAATATATATTAATTGAATGCAACATCTCCAAGTTTGCGGATGACACGAAGTTGGGGGGCAGTGTTAGCTGTGAGGAGGGTGCTAGGAGGCTGCAAGGTGACTTTGATAGGCTGGTTGAGTGGGCAAATGCATGGCAGATGCAGTATAATGTGGATAAATGTGAGGTTATCCACTTTGGTGGCAAAAACAGGAAAGTAGACTATTATCTGAATGGTGGCCAATTAGGAAAAGGGGAGATGGAACGAGACCTGCGTGCCATGGTACACCAGTCATTGAAAGTAGGCATGCAGGTGCAGCAGGCAGTGAAGAAAGTGAATGGTATGTTAGCTTTCATAGCAAAAGGATTTGAGTATAAGAGCAGGGAGGCTCTACTGCAGTTGTACAGGGTCTTGGTGAGACCACACCTGGAGTATTGTGTACAGTTTTGGTCTCCAAATCTGAGGAAAGACATTCTTGCCATAGAGGGAGTACAGAGAAGGTTCACCCAACTGATTCCTGGGATGTCAGGACTTTCATATGAAGAAAGACTGGATAGACTCGGCTTGCACTCGCTAGAATTTAGAAGATTGTGGGGGGATCTTATAGAAACTTACAAAATTCTTAAGGGGTTGGACAGGCTAGATGCAGGAAGATTGTTCCCGAAGTTGGGGAAGTCCAGAACAAGGGGTCGCAGTTTAAGGATAAGGGGGATATCTTTTAGGACCGAGATGAGAAAAACATTTTTCACACAGAGAGTGGTGAATCTGTGGAATTCTCTGTCGCAGAAGGTAGTTGAGGCCAGTTCATTGGCTATATTTAAGAGTGAGTTAGATGTGGCCCTTGTGGCTAAAGGGATCAGGGGGTATGGAGAGAAGGCAGGTACGGGATACTGAGTTGGATGATCAGCCATGATCATATTGAATGGTGGTGCAGGCTTGAAGGGTCGAATGGCCTACTCCTGCACCTATTTTCTATGTTTATATGTTTCTATGGACAATTTACAATTTTACATAAGCCAATTAACCTACAAACCTGCATGTCTTTGGAGTGTGAATGGAAACTGGAGCACTCGTAGGAAACCCGCGCAGTCACAGGGAGAACGGACACAGTCTGTACAGG
Organism: Raja brachyura; assembly: GCA_963514005.1. The sequence goes on from OY740786.1 coordinate 64,396,577, forward strand.
CAGCACCTGTAGTCAGGATCGAACCCAGGTCTCTGACGCTGTTAGGCAGCAACTCTACTGTAGCGCCACGGTGCCACCCCAATGAGAACAGTGAATTCATTGTTTCTACTATATAATCATTATTGGAGACGAGGAACTGCAGATGCTGGAATCTAGAGCAAAACACGCTGGGGGAAATCAGCGGTCAAGCAGCTTCTGTGGAGGGAATAGATATGGGACGTTCTGGGTCGGGACCCTTCTTCCTCCCCCTTTTTAGATGTTTTACCAATCCACTGAAATGTTGTTCTCTTTGGTTAATGTCAAAAAGCTGTGACCCTGAGCTCTATCAAGGCAGATGTAAGCCATTTTCACACTCTCCACTCTAAAATCAATTTCAACAAAGAAAATAATCAATGGACAGTCAATGAAAATAGTGAGTTTGCACCTCCTTTGCGTTGAGTTTGCTTATCAATCTACTGTCAAATGGATGATTACGATTCAATTTTATGATTATGTTTAAAAATGTCTATGGCTTAGTTTGTTAATCATTATGTTAATCAACAACTTGACTGATGACTCTGACTTATTGTTTATTTATTGTGACATATTTTAAAACTAATATTGACAACTTAATTTGTGTTCAAAATTATATAATAAATTGGTAGCATTGGTTTCCTTTCCATATTGAAAATGTAATAAAATGGATATACAATCCAATACACAGTATAGACCTGAAATAAAATAAATAGACATAGGGACATCAAACAATTCACCATGACATTTATTAAACTTACCAATGTTTTTATTCAGTAAATATAAACTGGAATAGCATCTCTCATATGCATATGTCTCATTTATTTTAGTCAATAATTTATAGCTCACAAGGCAATTTTAAGGCAGAATAAACTAATTTTAAAGGATTTATACTTCGGAAATAGAATGATTGAAAACCCTAACGATTAATTTATTCAAAAATTCAGTCTTTCTATAATCTATAACATCATATCATATCTATTATATAACTATTAAAAGTCTGATTTTGGATGTGTGTGTGTATAATCACATCTGCTCGAAAAAACGTCACTCTAACCGTAAAATCTTTATGTATTCTGGTGGAGATTTATCCCGTGGACTCAGAAATTGTCTTACCAGAAAAATTCATGCTTTATTTCTCGAGTTATTAATCAAAATGTTCAAGAAACTGAAATAACTTTGAAAATAAAACTGAGCGGCTTTGCCTGATGATGTCACAATAGCTTTGTGTGCTGCCCTCGCTCGGGTCCACATCCGCCCGCAGCCTCGCTCGAGCCTGACAACTGGTGGCGAGGCTGCTGCCATTAGCCGAGCCCAGCTCGACGCCTGCCCGCCCATGGCCTCGCTCAGGGTCCAGGGGTCGATGCTCGCCCATGGCCTCCCTCGAGTCCACATCCGCCCGCAGCGTCCCTCGGGTCGACGAACGCCCGCCACCTCGCTTGGGGTCCTCGGGTCGACAGACGCCCGCCCGCGACCTCGCTCGGGTCCTGGTGGGGAGGCTGCTGCTCTACAACCTGGGTATGTACTGCCTTTACCCCACTCCCTCTCCCTCTCTACCCCCTCCCCCTCCCTCTCTACCTCCCACTCTCTCTAGCCGCGCCTGCACGTTTGGGGGTTATGCATGAGTGGATAGGGCGGAGGATGGGGTAAAAGGAACTAATTAATAATATTAATATAATATCATGTGTGTGTGTGTGTGTGTGTGGGGGGGGGGTGGTTAGTGTGTGTGTGTGTGAAGCCAAAGGCCTCCACCCCCCCTCCCCTCCCCACAAAGGGTCCCACTTGGTCTAGTTAACTATTAAAACTCTGGTCTTGTATGTGGATGTGTGTGTGTATAATCACATCTTCTCGAAAAACGACGCACTAATGGTCAAATCTTTTTCCCGTGAGGTCCTAAATTGCCTTATCTATAAAAATCATACTTTATTTCTCGAGTTATTAATGAAAATGTTCAAAAATCTGAAAAAACATTGAAAAAAAAGTCCGTCTTTCGCTGATGACTTCACAATGAGTTTGCGTTCTGCCGTCTTGGATCTGCACGCTGCGAGTGATGTCCCCCCCCCCCACCCCCCCCCACCTCTCCTTCCTCCCCCGTTATTCAAAACATGCAGCCCTCACACCCACCCCTCCCACACCTCCCCTCCTCTCGCTCCCCTCCTCTCCCTCCCCTCCTCTCTCTCCCCTCCTCTCTCTCCCCTCCTCTCTCTCCCCTCCTCTCACTCCCCTCCTCTCCCTCCCCTCCTCTCCCCCTCCTCTCTCCTTCCCCTCCTCTCCTCCCTCCTCTCCCCCCTCCTCTCCCTCCTCTCCTCTCCCTCCCTTCCTCTCCGCCCTCCTCTCCCCCCCCTCATCTCCCCATCTCCCCTCCTCCCCCCTGCATTATTCAAAAAACACTCGTGGGTCGCTTTCTCTCGGAGATCACTTTCTCTCACCGCTTTCTCTCAGCTCCTCTCTCTCCGCCCCCCCCCCCCCCCCACCCCGGCCTCTATCTTCCCCACGGCCTCTCTTTCCCCTGGCCTCTTCCTCCACACCCACCCCCCTAGCCTCCCTTCTACCCCCCTCGCCCATCCCCACCATCTCCCTCCCTCTTCCCCCTCCTCTCCTCTCCTCCCCCCCGTTATTTAATAGACGCTCGGGGGTCGCTTTCTCTAGGGGGTCGTTTTCACTTGAAGATTGCTTGGGGGGAGGAGGTTGCTGCTGCAGGCCGAGCCCGTGATGGGCGACTGGACCTGGGCAGAAGTGGAGCCTGGAGCCGGGAGCGAGGGAGTATTGCGTTCGTCAACCAGCCCTCCTTTGTGACACCTTACCACCCCCCCACCCCTCAAACTCTACCTCCTCCCAATCTGCCCCTCACACTCCCTCTCTGCCCCCTCTGCCCTCTGCCCCTGCCCGCCTTCTGACCCTGCCCTCCCTCTGCCCCTGCCATTCATCTTCCCCTGTCATCCCTCTGCCTCTGCCTTCTCTTTGCCCCTGCCCGCTCTCCTTCTACATCTCTAGCCACGCCTGCAAGTTGGGGGATATGCATGAGTGGATAGGCGGGGGATGGGGTAAAAGGAGCGAATGAATAATATTAATATAATGTCAAGGGGGGTGGTTAATGTGTGTGGGGGATGGTTACTGTGTGTGTGTGTGTGTGTGTGTGCGTGTGTGTGTGTGTGTGTGGGGGGGTGGTTAGTGTGTGTGTGATGCCGCAGGCTGCCCCCCCCCCCCCCCCCCACCCACAACCGCGTTTGAGGGGATGGGACCCAACAGGTCCCACTTGGTCTAGATCCTATTAAAAGTCTGATCTTGTATGTGTATTTATTTATTTGTGTGTGTGTGTGTTTGTGTATAATCATATGTTCTCGAATTTGTTTTTACATTCCGGTCGAGATTTTTCTCCTGGAGTCCAAAAGAGCCTTATCTGAAATATTCATGCTTTATTTCTCGATTTATTAATGAAAATGTTCAAAAATCAGAAAAAACATTGGAAAAAAACGACTGTCTTCTTGCTCGTGCTGCGAGTTACATCACCCCCCCCCCCCCCCCCCGACCTCATCCCCCCCATACTCGGGCCCTGGCTGGAGCCTGGAGTCGGGAGCCTGGAGTCGGGAGCCTGGAGTCGGGAGCCTGGAGTCGGGAGCCTAGAGCTGCTAGCCGGGAGCAAGGGAGTATTGTGTTGGGGAACCAGCCCTCCCATGTGATGACGCGCCCCCCTTCCAACCATTGAAAATCTGCTCCCACCCTCTCTGCCCCCCCTGCTCCTTTTCTGCCCCCCTCCCACTCCCTCTCTGCCCCCCCCCCCATGCTTCCCGTGGGGGCTAATGGTAGGGGAGACCCAACGGGTCTGCACTTGGTCTAGTATATTACTCTCATCTTGCCTGTTTGTATATATGTCTGCGTGATCACGAAAGTCTGCAGCAACCGTACACGATAGCGCTACAATTTTTGGCCCACCTTTCTGACCATTGGCCTGGGGTGTGCACTAGCATGTTTTGTTCCATTTGACAAAGTATTTACTTTAATAAACTTTAATTGAGTTTATTAGTTTAACTACCACTTCCGTGTTTTCTTGACTGGCGTCACAAAGTGCACCAAACGGGTCCTCAGCCGCGCCTGCACGGTTGGAGCCTTTGCAGATTTTCAGATCACCATTTTTTTCCCCGCATGTACTTGCCTGGGCTCACAACGGGGACCCATGTTCGTTTTGTAAAAAAATCCATATGGCGAATGTTTTTTTTTAAATCTTTATTTAACAAAGCAATATTAACGCGGGGCCCCCCTTAGGCGTGGGGCCCAATTGGGAGAAATCGGTCCAATCGTCTTAAGGCCGGCCCTGCTGCTAAGGGAGGGCCCATTGCAGAGGGTCGGATCAGCACTGAGGAAAGAGCAGCGCCCAGGTCGAGTGACAGGTCGCCGCTGGGAGAAGGCCCACTGCCGAGTGAAGGGTCGCCGCTCCGGGAGGGAGGGAGGGAGGGAGCAGCCGGCAGCGAGCAAGGGGGAGGAATTCCCCCGAGGCAGAAGTTGTTGCTGAGGGAAAGATCCACATTGAGTGACCGTCTCCAATCCCCCGCATCACATAGATATTAGGGTCACCCAGCAAGGGGATGTCCGGTGGTGTTTTATATCGAGATCCTGAGGAGGTGAGGAGCAAGAGTGGGGGGATTGAGGGAGAGGAGGGGGTAGGGAGGCAGAGGAGGGGGGAGTGGGGGAAGCAGGCAGTGGGGGATAGAGGAAGAGGAGGGCAGTGGAGGAGGTGAGGAGGGAGAGTGGGGGGATTGAGGGAGAGGAGGGTGTAGGGAAGCAGAGGAGGGGGGCGTGGGGGAGGCAGGCAGTGGGGGATAGAAGGAGAGGAGGGCAGTGGAGGAGGTGAGGAGGGGGAGTTGGGGGTGGGATAGGGGGGAGATGAGAGGGGAAAGAAGAGGGAGGGTGAGGAGGAGGGGGAGGGGGCACTGGAGATGAGGGGGAATGGGGGAGGATAGGGGTAGGAAATGGAATGGCGAGATAATGGAAGAGGGGAGGGGGAAGAGAGGAGGGGAGGGAGAGGGTGAGCAGAGGAAGCAGAGGAGGGTTGGTGAAGAGAGAGAGGGAGGATAATGGAGGAGGGGAATAGAGGACTGAAAAGGGAGAGTGAGATGTGTTCACATTGATCGTATATTTTACAAGTGTTTGCCATTTAAAACTTTAACAATGTCGCAGTCGTGCTCCCACTTGCCGGCCGTGTCTGCGCAGTTGGGGGACGGCTGTCATGACTCGCGTCACAACGGGGATCTCTGGCGTCATAATGGGAACCCATTAGCCGAGCCTGCACAGTTTGGGGCTATGGGCGAGTGGTGGAATATTGCGTTGGGGGAACGGGCCCAACGGGTCCGCACTTGGTCTAGTAATATATAAAGAGTAGAACTGCTGCCTCACAGTGGCAGAGATTGGGTTGAATTCTGGCCTTGGGTGTTGTCTGTGTGGAGTTTGCACGTTCTCCCTGTGACTGCGTGGGTTTTCTCCGGGCGCTCCGGTTTCCTCCCACTCTCTCAAGACCTACAAGTTTGTAAGTTAATTGGCTTTGGTAAAGATTGTAAAGTGTCCCTGGTGCATAGGGTAGTGCTAATGTATGGGGATCGTGCTGTAACTCTAAACTAATCAAATCCACAATTCGACTTCTTAGCCTTATCCTGTAACCTTTTATTATTTCCTCTTCCACCTGCTTTTGTCCTATCTGTACATAGCTACTGACTGAGCTTCATGGAAAGCCTTTATAACCAAACTTCTGAAGATTTCTTTCTCTGAAGCTAAGTAAAAGGCAGCTGCAAAATCTTTTCCTCGGTGAAACATCTAGGTTGAGAATTTATTAATTGTTCCAGTCAAATATTTATTTCAGATAAAACTTGAGGATTTACAAAGCCATTGAAGTCCCATTTTGAATCAACGTGCCCTGCAGATAATACTTTCAACAACCTTCAGATAAGATAGATCAATTCTGGCTTAAATGTATTCTTGTAAATTGGTTCATAGACATAAGACATAAGTGCAGAATTAGGCCATTCAGCCTATCAAATTTGCTCCACCATTCAATCATGGCCGATCTATTTTTCCCTGTCAACCCCATTCTCATGCCTTCTACCTGTAACCTTTGAGACTCTTACTAATCAAGAATCTATCAGTCTCTGCTTTGAAAATGGTCATCGACGATCTTCATCGCCGCCTCTGGCAATGAATTCCACAGATACGCCACTGACGTTAGAAATTCCTCATCTCCATTCTAGAAGTACGTGCTTTTATTTTGAGGCTGTGCCCTCTGATCCTAGACTCTACTGGAAACATCCTCTCCACATGTACTCTATCTAGCCTTTCATGAATTGGTAGGTTCCATCTATTACTTGGGGTTAGATAAATTGAGGTCAATTTGCCACATTTCAGTTCCACCTTCACCTCAATTTAGACTTATTCTTGTCCACCTTCACCTCAATTCAATGACACATTATTGTCACATGTACCTACGTACAGCTAAATTCTTTGTTTTTGCATACAATCCAGTAAAATCATGCAGCAGACCTCACCCAGGCAGTACACAAGAATCACCACGTTTCTGCTGCCAACAAAGTATCAAAGTTTTTAGAACAGTCTTATCGTCTTGCAACGGTGACCAGGTCTGCTGCCGCACGTGGCCACAGGCTGCTCCCGCGTCGGGTCCCCCCCCCCTGCTCTCGGTGACCCCTCCACCGGGTCCCCTTCGCTCTCAGCGGCCCTCTGCTGGGCACCCTCTCACTCTTGGCAACCCCCCCGCTGGGCGCCCCCTCACACTCGGTGACCCCCCCCCCCCCCGCTGGGCACCCCCTCACACTCAGTGACCCCTCCACCGGGTCCCCTTCGCTCCCAGCGGCCCCCTGCCAGGCACCCCTCACTCTCGGCAACACCCCGCCAGGTACCCCCTTTGTTTGTAAAAACAATTTAGCATTTCTTTAGGAACTGGGACATTTGATATCCTCTAAATGTTGTGGTTCTTGTGTAAATACCCTACATTTAGTTCCAGAATATCGCAGAATGTCAGACCCTATACATCTGAATGAATGCCAAAGCTCCAAAGCGACGAAGGTGAGAATTGCCTTAAAAAGAAATCTCAGTAAAGTGATAATTCTCCAGAAGAAACACACAGGTTAACAAAGAGTCATGTTAAACAGAGGAATTTAAAGTGAGCACATCCTTGACTCTTTTTTTTCAGATGGGTAGCTTATTGACTTACTTTTGAATTGAAAGTACCCTGCAGGCTAGATTCATGTACGCACTTGACATTTATTGTCAAAAGAATAATTGCTTGTGTCAGAGGATAATGCATCACTGAGCACTTTAAATTGCAATTTCTCAAATTCATATTTGTAAAACAAACCTTTTACCCAAAAAGGTTTTGAGATGTTTGCAGAATTGACGATAACAAATTTCACACTTCACGACTGAGCAGATTTAGGGCCTATTATACTTCTTAGTTAATAATGACAGTTAATTGCCATTAAGTTCACTGTATTGCATTATTAAATTGGAAATAGCTTTAAATATTACTTCACTTAAGAAGCATTTCTGCAGTTGGAAACCTTTGAATGCCAGAAAAGATGCTTGTTCTTATAAAATCAGAACATGGTGGAGCTGCTGCTTCACAGTGGCAGAGACCCGGGTTCGATCCTGACCTTGGGTGCTGTCTGTGTGTGTATAGTTCGTATGTTCTCCCTCAGACTGCGTGTGCTTCCTCTGCGTGCTCCAGTTTTCTCCCACATCTCAAACACATGCAGGTTTGTATGTAAATTATCCTCTAAAATTGTCGAGAATGTATAGGGAATGGACACAAAAATTAAATATCATAAAACTAGTCAGCATTGATTTGTTGGGCTGAAGGAGCCATTTCCATGCTGTATTTCTATAATCAATCTCTAAAAAAAAATGTTTAATTGAATACATTGACATATTGAGTCGGTTATTTCAAATATTATGTAAAAGCCTGAACGTTACAAATTCCAGATCTGATACGCATACTCTTTTGGGTTCAGGATCACTGGTATGTTCTGTAACAAATTACCTGATTCTCGACAAGTCTAAGAGCAAAGCAGTAATTTACTTGCATGATAGAGTTGCTGCCTTACAGCTCTAGAGAGCCGGGCTCAATATTGACTACGGGTGCTATCTGTACGGATTTTGTACGTTCTCCCATGAGTGCCCGCATGGGTTTCTGCTTTCGGTACATTGTCCCTAGTGTGTAGGAAAGTGCTAGTGTACTGGGTGATCGCTGGTCAGCCGGACTCAATTACCTGAAGGGCCTGTGTCCATGCTGTATCTTTAAAGTCTAATGTCTAGTTAAACTGATCTCATCACATGCCCCTCTATTCCCTGCAATTCCACATGCCTATCTAAAAGCCTCTTAAATGCTGCTATCAGTGGGCCAATGGGCCTGTTTCTGTGCTGTATCTTTAAAGTCTAAAGGTGAAAATACTTAAACATAGTTGAACAAATGACAACACCGTCTATACCAGCCTCAGTGGTCAGCAGAGGGAGCAGCAGGCACTATGAAAGGCATCACGTTTGGCACAGACAATGTGAGCCGGAGGGCTTGTTCCTGTGCTGTACTGTTCTATGTGATTTGTAGCATCTTTTGGTTCAGTAATGGCACTCATAGTGCATCAACAAAGTGGTCACAACGAAACCCAAATTCTATTTATGTTCTCTCAATGTCTTGTTATACCTCCAGTGGGAAATTAACAGGTTGGGGTGGCACAGTGGTAGAGTTGTTGCCTTGTAGCGCCAGAGACCCAGGTTTGACACTGACTATGGGTGCAGTCTGTATAGAGTTTGTGACTACTTTGATTTCCTTCGGCTGCTCCAGTTTCCTCCCACACTCCAAAGACATACAGGTTTGTAGGCTAATTATCTTCTGTAAATTGTAAATTTTACTTCGGAGTCACATGAGTGACCACGTGAAGAAGCCCCGCCAGTGCGCATGCTCGTCATTATGTCAGACGCATTGGCAGGCACCGGACTGGCAGGGCAACGTTCCTGCCGGCGATAAGTTTCAACCTAGAAGGTAAGTGTTTTTTACTTACCAGGGTTGTTTGTTCGAGCAGGAGCCTTCCTTCACAGAGGTTTCCTGCCGGATTTATGCGGAGTCCGATGCGTAAGCCGGCTATGGGCTGTGGGGGAACCCCGGTCCAACCGCTGAAGCGGATAGCCGACAAAGATTGGGTTTTGAGATAACAGCCCCTGACAAAGCAGTCAGTGGCTTCCAGCCTGCGGGGATGCCGTTGAAGTAACGCCAGAGTCGCTGACAGTGCGGTCAGCGACTCACAGATACATTGTCCCCAGGCATGGAGTAACATTGGAGGGAGAGAGAACTCGTGCAGCCCTATTGGGACTCGGGTGAGTCGGGCTGCAAGGGTTCCTCTCCGAAAATAAGGGTATTTTTCACCCATCACAAGTCCACACTACCAAATTAGTGAGACTACACAGAGCTGCTTCATGTGAAAAAGGGCCGGCCCCCACGAGAAGCGGTGCCAGCAACGCCTGGGACAGGGTTGCTCAAGGTCTCCCTGCTGGAGGGGGAGACCAGGATGGGGCAGTGTACTACTGACGGCAAATCTATCACAGCGCTGGCCTACGGGAGACCCGCGCCAGCAGCTCCTGGGATAGGGCTGCTTCATGTGTAAAAACGCCGGCCTACAGGAGAGCCGCGCCAGCAGCGCCTAGGACAGGACTGCTTCATGTGAAAAAGCACCGCCTCTACGAGAGGCGGCGCTGGCAACGCCTGGGACAGGGTTGCTCAAGGTCTCCCCGCTGGAGGGGGAGACCAGGACGGGTCAGTGTACTACTGACGCCAAATCTGTCACAGTGCCGGCCTACGGGAGAGCCACGCCAGCAGCGCGTAGGACAGGGCTGCTCAAGGTCTCCCTGTTGCAAAGGGCAGACCAGTTCGGGTCAATGGGTTGCTGACACCGAACTGGCCTACGGGAGAGCCATGCGAGCAGCCCCTGTTGACAGGGCTGTGTATATGACCTCCCGTAAGCAGGAGCAGGGAGAGCCAGGGCAGTATAAATCTGACCCTGAAGTGGTGACCTCCCGTGAACATCAGCCGGGAGAGCCAGGACATGTGGACCCAGCACAGCAGCACCTCGTTAGGGCTGTGTGTGTGACCTCCCGTGAGCATCAGCCGGGAGAGCCAGGGCAGGAGGAAGCTGACCCTGAAGTTGGTGTCACTGCTTATGTGCATACACCAAATCACATGAGCCATGCTCCAGGTGTGCCGGATGTGGTCAGTAATTTACCATAACAGCGGGAACTGGCGAAGCCAGGGATGACAATCTGGCCAGCAAATTAATGGCCTCTCACCAGTTCCAGGACTTCATAATGGAAGAAACTTCACATATCAAACACCTATTACTGTGCATCGCTCTAAAGGAGCGCATCATGAAGGCGCATGAATTAAGGCTGTAGAAGTCCTAAAAAACAGGTTGGAGCAGGAACAATGGCATTTGGACAAATGGCAAGGCCACTCTCCAAACACAGCAGGATATGGACCCTGCTGTGTAATGCCCATTTGTTAGTTTAATATTTACAAATAACTATCCAGCCTACGCTCAACCCACGGTTCACAGCCTTGCGCAGATCCTCTAAATATCCAGGGGAAGACCTGGACGATGAGACAAAAACTGAGACCAGGATGCCACCTCAAAAACCATACCATTTCAGATTAACAAGGGGTAAGTGAATATTGGATTGTATCCGGGGATCTCGAATAGGTATCTCGGAAGTACATCCACCCGTACAAAATACACCTAGTTGGGTGTTGGGGTTCAATACCACTAACTCTACAGGTGAGTGATGCATATCAGCCTTAACAATTGTGTCCAATTCCCCAGCCAAAAGAACGATGGTGGGTGTCGAGTCATTCTAGGCCTAAACATACTTAACCCTTAAGGTCCAGTATAAACGGTTTAAAATAAAAGATTTCAGTATTGTATCTGGGATAAAAAGGGTGTTATATGGCAGCGATAGATCTGAAAGATGCATAATATTCAGCTACCGCACACCTGTTGAGAGGTTAGGTCCTCACCCATCTAATTAAACTTAGATCTGTACCATTTAGAATGATTGGCTCTTTGAGGTTCATCATTGGTTAATTAACATGGCAGTACTTTGCCTACAGCCAAAACTGTAATTAATGTCTCGCGATGTAATAGAGACATTCTGTCTCAACAACTTTTGGTTTACAAACTGATGTGAGCTTCAGGATGAGGAGCCACTGATATCGAGTCTGGCTGTGGCAGCAGATAGAATGTGCATAGGTATGGGGTAAACTGCGTACAATTGCTGGGTGCATTCTATGGCCTAAAGAATTCTGCTCAACAATGCATGATTTGCATGAGCAGCTTCAGATTGATAATACCACAGCTGTTGCATATCAATCACATGGGTGGAATGAGGTCATTATTCTGTGACAATCTGCCTAACCTCATCTGGCACTGGTGCATTACAAAAAACATCTGGGTCTCAGATATCTACCTATCAGGTAGACATAATGTGAAAGTTGTAGACACCAGGTCATGTAAATTCTATTACAAACAAAAAATGGATGATGAATCCAAAAGTTAAAAAATGATTGTTAGCCTATATGGATTGCCAGACATAGATCTGTTGCATCTGGGTTAAATTACCAGTACCTAAATTCGGCATGGGAACCAAATCTAGGCGGCAGTAGCGGAGGATACATTCTCGCTACGTTGAAGACGTACCTTCTTACTCTTTCCCCATTTCTGCCTCATTAATGTCTCACCAAAATAGAGCACGACTACACTTAGGCGTTTGGTAGTTCCTAAACTGGTCCACACAGCATGGTCCCATTGGTTTTGAGACTGATGACACAGCATTCATGATTATCCCAATGACAGCAACTTGTTGGTTCACACTGGGACAGGAGGAGAGTTCCCCTTTACATGAGCATATTAATCTGTTGATTTATATCTTCTGACCAGACAGTTCCAGGGACTCGGACTATCAAGTAGGACCTTTGATGTGATTACGATGGCCTGGAGAGATAGTACTAAAAAACAATATGTATCTCATATTAAGAAATGGGAGATGTCCTGTTTACAGTCAAATATATCTTATCATAAGTTGCAGGCATTTGGGATGTATTGGAGTTACTGGCTACATTGCATTTTGACGAGCAGTTAAGCTATAGTGCCATTATAATGCTCGAAGTGCTTTGTCCTCCTACTTAGGGTCAAGGGTCCAGACAACACTCTGTCGGATCTCATCTATTGGTGGCCTGATTCATAGGAGGTATTTAACAAAACCCTCCCAGACATAGATATTCAGAAATCTGGGATGTGAGCATAGTTCTCACACTGCTTTGGCAATGGGCTCCAATTACATCTCTGCCTTTCTGTAAGTTAACGCTCAAAGTGGTCATGTTCATGGTGCTAGTGGCAGCACTATGGGTCCAATTATTGCAAAAGTTATGACTGGACAGCATGCATTCTTCTGTAGATGATATTGTGTCTTATAGGATCTAATCAAACAGAGCAGGCCAGGGATGGCTGGAACCAAAATAAGCTTAAAATATACCCATTGATCTAAGACTATATGTAATTACGCATCTGAGCTAATATATCAATGCATCAAGAGTCTCAGAAACAGCGATGATCATCAGCCACATAAAACCTCGTACAAAGTTGTCAGTACAAGCTATTTCTAGATGACCGAAACAGGTTTGCATTATGCTGGAGTAGACACTGATGTGTTTAAATCACTCCACCAGGGCAGTGTCAACGTACACAGTAAAGGCACAGGACGTGCCATTGGACCAAATCCTCACCGCAGGATAGTCCAGTTAAGGAACGTTTTAGGGTTATGATAAACCTGTCCTCGCAATGCAAAGATTTGGGCATGCTGTTTTGGGTTCTGTTTGAGTTCTCCTTTGTAATTTCCCCTGCGAAAGAGGGGTTATTACTGTTCTTTTATTGTTTATTGTATAATTTAAACAATGTTTGATACATTATTTGGTTATCCTGTGTCAACCAAGGCAGTGTGTCATATGGAACTGTATCTACGGCATGAAATCACAGAGCTTTGAAATCTTCAAGTAGTCACTCACGTGACTCCGAAGTAAAATTGTAAGATTAAATGAGAATTTACCAGTTTGAAGTTTGATCTTTATTTTATGAGGAGTTACGATGAGGGATTACGTGCCCTCCGCTCCCGACCCTCATAATCGCAAAGATCATCTGGTAGTTCTAGTCTTCTGAGTCTTACTATATCACTTCGACTGTAGTTGCTGTGATTTCACGCCGCTGCTTTGAAGATTGACGAGCATGTGCACTGGCGGGGCTTCTTCACGTAATCCCTCATCCCTCATAAAATAAAGATCAAACTTCAAACTGGTAAGTTCTCGTTTAATCTTACTATTATCCCTAGTGTGCAGGGTAGTGCTTGTGTACGGGGTGATCGCTGGTCAGTGCGGACTCGGTGGGCCGAAGGGCCTGTTTCCATGATGTATCTCTAAAGTCTAATGTCCTAAGCAAGATAGACACAGAGGTCCTAAGCAAATTGTTCAAAGATAATATTTCTGCAGTACCGCTCAAGCAGTCAGGCACTGCACATTGGAAATGTGTCACGAGAACATTCTGCCACAGAAGGTAGTTGAGGCCAGTTCATTGGCTATATTTAAGAGGGCGTTAGATGTGGCACTTGTGGCTAAAGGGATCAGGGGGTATGGAGAGAAGGCAGGTACGGGATACTGAGTTAGATGATCAGCCATGATCACATTGAATGGCGGTGCAGGCTCGAAGGGCCGAATGGCCTACTCCTGCACCTATTTTCTATGTTTCTATGAGAATCACTGATGGATGTAAGAATTATTGTCATTAAGAATGAAAAATGCTCAGCAGATCAAATGGAGAAGCAAAGTTAATGTTTCAAGTTGATGATTTTTGATTTTTGTACGGGATTGTATTTTTGGTATTAGCAGAACCACAGTCATACAACACGGAAGCACGATCTTCTGTCTACCTAGTAACACTAATCCTACACACTAAGGACAATGTACAATTTTACCCAACCCAATTAACCTACAAATCTGCATGTCTTTGGAATGTGGGAGGAAACCAAAGCACCTGGAGGAAGCCCACGTGGTCACGGGGTGAACGTGCAAACTCCACACAGACAGCATCTGTAGTCAGGATCAAACCCAGGTCTCTGGTGCTGTAAGGCAGCAGCTCTCCTGTTCTACACCTCATTATTATTTGTGTTACCTATTGAGTTCCCTATTTAAGTTCCGATGTTTGTCTCTGTCTTTGCTCAGTCTTGGATTTTTTTTTCACGCTGTGCGTTATACTCTTATCAGGATTTTAGTAAAAGCCTTTTTTGAGTTTAACTTACTGCTGTCTTCTCTGCCTTTTGATCTATGCAACACTTGATATTGTTACAGATGCCAAAATAAAGTCTGCCTGCATATAATCCATATCCCTGCCATATGTCTTCAAATGAACCAAGGGCGACACAGCAGTGCAGCGGTAGAGCTGCTGCCTTTCAGCTCCAGAGACTCAGATTCAATCCTGACTATGGGCGCTGTCTGTACGGAGTTTATATGTTCTCCCAGTGACTGTGTGCTTTTCTCCGGGTGCTCCGGTTCCCTCCCACACTTCGAAGACGGGCAGTTTTGTAGGTTAATTGGCTACGGTAAAAATTGCAAATTGTCTCTAGTGTATAGCGTAAATGTAGTGTGTAGTATCTAGTGTAATTGTCCTAAGTGGTCGGTCAAAGGGCCTGCATCTGCGGTGTATCTCTAAAGTAAAGTAAACTGAAGTATACCACCTTGCTTTTGAGATATGCCTTTTACCCAAACCATGATTTTCGCTCTACCTTAGCAAAAGACTGAACTACATCAGTTCCATGTCCTGCACTTAAGCTCACACTCCATGTCCTCTCACCAAGAGAAATTATGTAATTGCTTTTGTTTTAACCTCCCGCCCCACCAGCGACCACATTCAACGTGTCATCCTTTGTAATTTCCACCACCATTTTCAACCAGATTCCACTAGCAGACATTGATTGGGAAGCAGAAAGGACAATGTTTGAAGGGGACCGTTCCCTCACCAACGCTCTGGTTCACTCTGCCATCTCCAGTTTCAGTTTTAGTTTATTGTCACGTGTACCAATGTGCAGTGAAAAACATTTGTTGCATCCTAACCAGTCAGCGGAAACAATATACATGATTACAATCGAGCCATTCACAGTGTACAGATACATGATAAGGGAATAATGTTGAGTGTAAGATAAAGCCAGTAAAATCCAATCAAAGATAGTCCGAGGGTCACCGATGAGGTAGTTACAGGTTCAGGGCTGCTCTCTAGTTGCGGTAGGATGGTTCAGTTGCCTGATAACAATTGGGAAGAAACTGTTAAGGGCCTGTCCTACAAGCATGCAACTCTATGCAATTAGCGCGACCTAACGTGGTCGCTTGAGCCGTCCGGCGTCGCGGGGCCGGTCCCACTTCAATCGCCGGAGCCGTGCAGAATTGAGCGGAGTTCGTCCCGAGTTTGTCCCGACACCGCGCGGGGCTCCGAAAAACTAACTATGTCCAAACATTCCGCGCGGCAATGGCTTGTTGGCTCGCAGTCGCCTCGATGCATTACACACTGCCTCGACATTGTGCCTCCGTGAACCTATCTGTAGGTGCCTCCGTGACCCTCTGTGTGTGTTGCTCCGTGGCCCTCTGTGTGTGTGTGCCTCTGTGCCCCTCTCTGTGTGCCCCTCTCTGTCCTGGCAAACTTACCTTAGACTTCCCTACAAGTTCGCCTCACTTTGCGCCGCGTTGCGCCACTCACCCGACCTCCGCGCGGCCCCTACTGCTGGTTTGGTTGTGCTTGCCGCATGCAGACGCATGCTGGTGGAAACGGCCCTGTACAGGGGATCACCCGATCTCCGCGCGGCCCCCGCTTCTAGTTTGATCGCGTTCATCGCATAGAGTTGCATTCTTGTAGGACAGGCCCTTTACTGAATCTGGAGGTGTGCGTTTTCACACTTCTAAACTCCACTGGCACTATCCTGTGCTAGGAACGGTGACACCTGCCCTCTACAATCTTCCACAGATCCAAATACTCCTTCTAGGGGAAGCAGTGTTTCACATGTACTTTTTCAATTTGATGTACTGCAATCAATTCTCTTAATTAAGTCTTCCTTCATAAAAAATGTAATGCATATAAGGTGATTGTTTTGCAGAACATCCCCTGTGCATGTCTGCCCTTTGTCCAACAGTCTGCTTATCAAAAGCCTCCTCATGTGTATTCACCAATTACTGGCCACACTTTGTCCTGCCACTCCTCTCTTCCATTTTACTTTCCCATCCTCCATTTTGTGTCTGTCTTTGGTAAACAAGCGTTTAAAGACAACACTGATTTCAATAATTTCAGGTAAATAGCCTTTCCAGTCGGTATCAGAACTGGTGGATTGTGATGAAAGCTCATCTGTTAACTATTTCTATTTCCACAGACACTGGCAGATCAGTTGAGTATTTCTAATATTCAGTTTTATTAAAGTTTTTCAGCATTTGAAGTGATTTGCTTCACCAGTGTTTTATATCTTCTTTCACTCTTTTGTTTTAATTTATAATTAGCAAGTCTTTGCTGCTCTCTTGTAAAGCAGGAATGGTACATACATTGAAGAGTCAGAGAGTCACAGAGTGGAAACAGGCCCTTCGGCCCAACTTGTCCACACTGACCAACATGCCCATCTAACCGCATTTAGCCCAAATACCTCTAACCCTACCCTATCCATCAGGCACGTGCCGTTAGGGTAGGCAAGGTAGGCACTGCCTACCCTGACTAAAATTATAACATAGTAATTACTCAATATAAAAAGTAAAGACATGGGAGAATTATGCCTATGTAAGTGACCGATCTCTTAGGTAGGCATAATTCTCCGTGCCTTTCATCCGCAGCGCTTGTAACATGGGAAGGTCTGTGCAGTCCACGTGCCGTCAGCGCTGCCTGAAGCCGTCAATTTCAATCGGGGCTGAAGGCAGCAGAAATTCTGCCTTTGCAGCACTGCGCATGCGCATCAGTCTACTGCACATGCGCAGCGCAAGGTTCTTGGCGGGGTTTTCAAATATGGTTTGTCGTGTACCAATGATGTGGTAAGTACATTTCTTGGTATGTTTTTAAATACCATATTTCCCGGGGTGTGGGGTTGGGGAGGGGAGCTCCTTTCCAAGCGTTTGGGGAGTCTGGCCCGGGGTAAAGTTGCGGGGAGGGCACGAATGTTATGAAGGAGGGGATTGGGATAATGCCACTTGCGACGCTCCTTGCACGGAGGCGTGGAATGCCACCGCATTGAGGCCAGGGGGAGGGGGGGGGAGAGAAGTAGCTTGGGTGGCTGAGCGGCCGTCGGGCCGGACAGCGGAACCAGCCGCCACCTTAGCTCCTTCTGCCGGTCCCCGCTCGCCTCTGGCAGCTCTCCATCTAAAAATCTCTCTCCTGCTGCTCGCTGGCCTCACTCATGTCCTTAAATTCCGACAGCGCGATTGAGGTTACTTGGCTGCAGGAATTTAAGGATTTGCAGGAAGCCGCTGACATGAGCGAAGTCGGCGAACGGCAGGTGACAGGTGTTCCGATGGAGAGCACTGCCAAAGGTGAGCGGGCCAGCAGAAGGTGCTGAAGTGGTGGCCAGTTCTGCTGTCGGGTCCCGGTGGCCGCTCGCAGCTCCCCAAGCTGCTTCTATCCCCAGCTACGGTGTGTGGCTTCGTGCCTGGAGAGCTGCGGTAGCGGTGAGTGAGTTACTGGCAGTATCTCCGACACCCTCCTTCTCAACACTCGTGCCCTCCCCACAACTTTACCCCTGGCACAGACTCTCCACACGCTGTGAAAGGAACTGTTTCCCCCAATTGGTCCGTTGAACAAGTGTTGTCATTCAATAAGATGACAACTGATTAAACTATTCCATGTCTCCATCTGCCATCGCCCTTCACAATCTCTACTGATCTCCACCAATCACAAACATTCCAATGATAGACACAAAATGCTGGGGTACCTCAGCGAATCAGGTAGCATCTCTGTGGAAAAAGAATGGGTAACATTTCAGTTTGAAACCCTTCTTCAGACTTGACAGACCCACCCTCTCCCATCGCTCTACAGGTTCTGCCCTCTCTGTTGATTTTTTTTCACCAATCTTTGTTACTTTACTATTAACAGCCTTTGGTTAACCTCGTACTTTGAACACATTAAACAATGGGAAGGATCATGGCCGCAGGACACAAAATAGAAAAAAGTGCTGGAACTGAGAGAACTGGGCAGAGAAACAGTCTCAGCAGGGGAACATTTCTATCAAAGAGGTACAGGCAGAAATCTCTTCTCTGAATCTCATCAATGACTAATGTTTGAAAATCTTGTGCTTGAATGGGGAGGTCTCTGAAATGTATCAACTTTTGAAAGCCACCACTCCACCCCTACAACAAGACAGGCATAGATAGCATTGCCAGAGGCTGGAAAGATCACAGTGTTTGTGAACTAATTATTCTTCCAGGCTTGTGCTGGAGATGCTTGAATGGTCTTTCAATTTACAGTGAAATGTTGCACAAAGCTCTTTGAGAGCCTGACTTCACAGTGAGATAACTTTGCATTCCTTCCTTCCCAAGGGACGCTGGTAGATTGAGTAAGGAAGGTTTGCCATGGTTGCAGTATCTTCATGGTGTAGACTGCAAGTACATCCTTTGGGACCAATGATGATCAATTGTGGCTGATTCTGGAATGAAAAAGGATTCCTGGCGATATCTCATTATAGGCAATGTCTATATCCCGGCAGCAGAAATAATGCCATTTTTTCCAGATGGAAATAGAAAGATAACTGAATGTCAAAAATCACTATAAACCACGGAATGGCTTGAGCACCAAGTGATGTCCACTGCTGAAATATCTCTCGAAATATCTAGCTTCCACGCTATTGTGCGCTGCATACTTGCAACTGAATACATATTAACATAGAACAGAACATCACAGGAACGGGCCCTTCTGCCCACGATGTTTGTGCCGAACATGATGTCAAGTTAAATTGATCTCCTCGGCTTGTACCAGAGGTGGCAATGTGTTCCAGGCCTCAACTACTCTTTTGTGTATATAAAAATAACTTGCTCCGCACATCTCCATTAAACTTTCCCTCTCTCATCCAGCTTTCTCTCCCTCCCCCACCCTCGACCCATAACATCAGCTATCCATGTTCTCCAAAGATGCTGCCTGACCCACTGAGTCATTCCAGCAATTGGTGTCTTTTTTATCCCTATACGTTCCATTTTCTTGCATATCAAGAACCACACTTTAGCCAGACAGTATAGGAAGACGTTAGATGAGGAAAATACCACCAGTTCAGATAATGACAGTTGAATAATTTAGTGGATAGTGTAGAAGCAGCATATGATCTGATGAGCTATTGACCACAGAGGCACTCTATCCATGGTAAGAACATGAATGGAGAATTGTGTAGATGCAAATTTTCTGGAGCGTAAGGTCATATTTAGGTTCTATTGCGATGGAATCAGTTGAGAGCTTCCTGTGCCAAGTTCCAGAAGTAGATAAACATAGGCTCATATCACATTCAAAACCCTTTGAAAGCCGATGCTCAAAGTCAGGAACTGTGGAGGAGATTGGTATTATAAAAACAGGGATGTAATGCTGACACTTTATAAGGCGCATTTGGAATATTACAAGCAGTTTTGTAATAGTTTGTAATAGACCATAGTTCGATCCTGACCACACATGCTGTCTGTATGGAGTTTGTACATTCTCCCCACGGCCAAGTGGGCTTTCCCCAGGTGCTCTGGTTTTCTGCCCACACTCCAGAGACATACAGATTTGTAGGTCAATTGGCTTTGGTAAAATTGTAAATAGGCCCTAGTGTGCAGGATAGTGCTAGTTAGTATGGGGTGATCGCTGGTTGGGACAGACTCAGTGGCTGAAGGGCCCGTTTCCACACTGTATCTCTAAAGTCTAAAGGACTATTTCTCTTAACATTGAATAAGCCATTCTGTTTGTGTTGACAGTGCAAGCCCATCTATGCCAGTCCTAATTTATCTTCCCTGTAATCGATCCACACACAGATGTCAATTAATAGTTCCCTGGAACTCCACACCTCCCATCAGAGCTAGTTTACAGTTGGTAATTAGTCTAACCATCAGCATCTCCTTGTGAGCACTTGGAGCAAACCCATCAATTTACACAAATTTGCATTGCATCATATGTAAATATACTATGAAGGGAGACACAAATGCTGGAGTAACTCAGCGGGACAGGCAGCATCTCTGGAGAGAAGGAATGGGTTATACTATTATATATAATGCACATATAAAAAAATAATACACACAGATGCACACATATACAGATAGATATTAAATGCATATGTTAAATGCATATATATCTATCTATCAATCTATATATTACTAAAACTCTTATCTTGTTTCTATATTTGTTTGCCGGTTTGTATGTACCTATATTTATGCAGAAAAGATACACGATAGCGCTACAAGATACGAAAAATAAAGAAGAAAAACCCCTGAACCAACGAAGAAGTGAAAAAAAAGTGGAGATATATCCCACTACCCTTCCCTACGCCCGCTCACCCGACCGTAGCATCGGTTTTGAATTTGTGTTCAACCATTATGTTGTTCAAGAAATTCAATGAAAGGAGACCATATTTTGGAAAATTGATCTGATTTGTCAGACAAAACAAGCCTTATTTTTTCTAAGTGTAATGTCTCGGTCATTTTTGTGATCCACATCTTCACTGTGGGAACTGTTATCTTTTTACAGAATTTAAGTATAAGTTTTTTTGCAGTTATTAAACCATAGTCAAGGAAACGTCTTTGGAATATCGTTAACTTAGGGCAGCCCTCTGACATTCCTAATATTATTAATTTTGAATCTGACTCCAATTGAATTTTGAGAGTTTTAGAAATAGTATTGAATATTCCCATCCAGAAATTTCGTATTTTTATACAGGATACAAAATAATGGGTTAGGGTAGCTTCTTGGAGGTGACATTTATCACAGAGAGGGGAGACAGTTGGGAAAATATTATTCAATTTGGTCTTTGAGTAGTATAACCTATGCAATACTTTGAATTGTATCAGGCAATGCCTGACATTTAAAGAACAATAATGTATGTATAGTAGGCTTTCTTCCCATACATCTTTTGAAATGGGTAACCCCAGCTCGTCCTACCAAGCTCGCCTATAAATCTCAGAAGGTGGGGTATCAATATTTAGGAGAGTGTTATAAATGTAAGATATCAACTTACTTGTATCGGCATGTCTATTCAAACAATCGTCTAATATATGTGGGCCCATAAGAAGACAGTCTTGTGTATATATTTTCACATAATCTAGGATTTGAAGGTATCTAAAAAAATTGTTGCCGTTCAAGTGATATTTCTCCTGTAGTTCTTGAAAAGAGTCCCCTCCTTATAGAGGTCTCCCACAGTATTAATTCCCAGGTTCTTCCATTGAACAAACATCATATCTAAAGTAGACGGTTTAAACGAGGGATTATTTGCAATAGGAAGAAGGAGAGACATGTTTCTCAATTTAAGACTGAATTTCGACTGTTTCCAGATACGGATACTACTGTGTATTATCGGATTTTGCTCATACGTTGACTTATTCAAATGTATTGGAGATAGGAGGATCGAGCCTATACTAAAAGACAAACAATCTTCCCTCTCCATTTTTTACCAATTTATATGTTGACATGTATCGTCCAACCAGAAGGTTATATTTTTAATGTTAGTTGCACAAAGTAAAAAAATTAGGAAGAGCTAATCCTCCATTTTCTTTTGCACAAATATATTTTGTGTATTCTATGGGTTTTGTAGTCCCAATGAAATTTAGTGACTATAGAATCAATTTTTAAAAAAACAACTTTTAGGGAGATATATCGGTATTGATTGAAATAAATATAAAAGTTGTGGAAGGAAGATCATCTTTATGGCATTTAATCTACCTATAAGGGAGATAGGAAGTGTTTTCCAAAATTGAATGTAGGTATATAGTTTAGTGAATAATGGTGGAAATATTATTTTATCTAATTTGCAGAATTGACGTGCCAGTAGCTTTTTTTGCTTAATATAATGAAATACCCTAATAATTTTTACAGAGAGAATCTGATTTAATTTAAATTTTAATGCAGCTACCTCATTATGTTTTGCAGTGGTTGGGTCAACTGCGCTTTCTAAGTCTAACTGTTTTATCTGTTTTTCTAATTCCAATTGTTCAGCTTGGTATGTGATAATACAGCCTCTAACATAGGTTTTAAAAGTTCCCCACAACAACGCTGGAGAAATACCGGGGGGGGGGGTCGCTTGTCTCAAAAAATGTTTTCATCTGTAGCTTCAAATAATCAAACAACTTGCCTCAGCTAGTATTTGTGGGTTAATCTCCAAAACGATTGTTTATTATACATTCCTTCCAATTTTACTGAAAAAGTTAGAGGACAATGGTCCGAAATAATAATGCTGTGATATTTTGTATTATAGGTAAAAAGGATAAGTTTTGCATCTACCAGGAAGTAGTGAATTTGTGTATACATTTTATGAACACCTAAATAAAAGGAGTCTTCTCTTCCAGATGGATTGGCAATCCTCCATACGTTAGTTATGTTTGTATTATTTATATAAGTGCAAAATAAAGTTCACTTTATTTTAATTTTGACGTACTTTTCCTTTGACGTGAAGATTTATCCAGGTATTGATCTAAAACACAATTTAAATCTCCTCCAATTATCAAATCCTGTTGACCAGAGTTTGAAATTATAATAAATATTTTATTAAAAAATTGGGGATTATCGAAATTAGGAGCATAAACCATATTCACCATAGTCAATGGATTTGAATATAATTCCCCGGATATTATAATGTAGCTGCCTTCCTTATCAGCTATAGTGGATTTGTGTTTGAATGGTATACCTTTACGAATTAGAATTGCTGTTCCTCTTGCTTTGGAAGAAAATGTAGAATGATATAATTGACCAATCCACCTACCATATAACCATATAACCATATAACAATTACAGCACGGTAACAGGCCTTCTTGGCCCTTCCAGTCCGTGCCGACCATTTATTTTCCCCTAGTCCCATCTACCTGCACTCAGACCATACCCCTCCATTCCCTTCCCATCCATATACCTATCCACTTTACTCTTAAATGTTAAAATCGATCCTACCTCCACCACTTCTGCTGGAAGATCATTCCACACAGCCACCACTCTCTGAGTAAAGAAGTTCCCCCTCATGTTACCCCTAAACTTCTTTCCCTTAATTCTCATGTCATGCCCTCTTGTTTGAATCTTCCCTACCCTCAATGGGAAAAACTTATCCACGTCAACTCTCTCTATCCCTTTCATCATTTTAAAGACCTCAATCAAGTCCCCCCTTAACCTTCTGCGCTCCAAAGAATAAAGACCTAACTTGTTCAACCTTTCTCTGTAACTTAGTTGCTGGAACCCAGGCAACATTCTAGTAAATCTCCTCTGTACTCTCTCTATTTTGTTGACATCCTTCCTATAATTAGGCGACCCAAATTGTACACCATACTTCAGAATTGGTCTCACCAATGCCTTGTACAATTTTAACATTACTTCCCTACTCCTATATTCAATGCTCTGATTTATAAAGGCCAGCACACCAAAAGCTTTCTTTACCACCCTATCTACATGCGATTCCACCTTCAGGGAACTACGCACAGTTATTCCTAGATCCCTCTGTTCCACAGCATTCCTCAATTCCCTACCATTTACCATGTAAGTCCTATTTTGATTTGTCCTGCAAAGATGTAGCACCTCACACTTATCAGATTAAACTCCATCTGCCATCTTTCAGCCCACTCTTCCAATTGGCCCAAATCTCTCTGTAGACTTTGAAAATCTACTTCATTATCCATAGCACCACCTATCTTAGTATCATCTGCATACTTATTCAATTTTCCACCCCATCATCTAGATCATTGATGTACATGACAAACAACAGTGGACCCAACACAGATCCCTGAGGCACCCCACTGGTCACCGGCTTCCAACCTGACAAACAGCCATCCACCATTACTCTCTGGCATCTCCCATTCAGCCACTGTAAAATCCATCTTGCTACTCCGCCATTAACACCAAAGATTGAACCTTCTTAACCAACCTTCCATGGGGAACCTTGTCAAAGGCCTTACTGAAATCCATATGGACAACATCCACTGCTTTATCTTCATCAATTTCCCTAGTAACCTCTTCAAAAAATTCAAGAAGGTTTGTCAGGCCCTGACAAACTTGATCAGGCCCTGTTTATCCAGATGCTTATATATATTATCTCTAAGTATCCTTTCAATTAATTTGCCCACCACTGACGTCAAACTAACAGGTCTATAATTGCTAGGTTTATTCTTTGAACCCTTTTTAAACAATGGAACAACATGCGCAGTACGCCAATCCTCCGGCACTATTCCCGTTTCTAATGTCATTTGAAATATTTCTGTCATAGCCCCTGCTATTTCTACACTAACTTCCCTCAATGTCCTAGGGAATATCCTGTCAGGACCTGGAGACTTATCCACTTTTATATTTTCAGCCTGTTGTGAGCTCCATTTTTGAGATGTTTCTCCTGTAGAAATATTATATCAGTATTAATAGATTTTAAGCGGGCTAATACTTTGCCCCTTTTAATTGGCTCATTAATGCCACTAACATTCCAACTACAAAATGTAATTCCTCTTATTTTATCTCTTTTGATTTAAATGGTCCAACACATTATTTGAAATATTTCCATTAGTTGCTGGGTGGGTAAGCCCTATCCCCTTTTCCCATATCCCCCAGAGATATCTCCAAGAAAAATGTGCATTAATAAAGACAGATAAGATATTTAGTAAAGAAAATAGAAAGTGAAAAAGTAACACAACTGAAATTGCAGCGTATAGAAATGCTGCTAGTGAATACCACCCAACAGTGGTTTGATTAGCGAAAACTTCTGTACGATAGATAATATTAAGTAACTCCACACCTTCAAGAGTTAATAAAAACTAAAGAGAACAAAGCAAAATAGGACGTACATGGTAAAATCTTTAACAATATTTAAATCCGTCAGGGAATCAACATTCCCAAATTAACTCTCTCTCTCTCTCTCTCTCTCTCTCTCTCTCTCTCTCTCTCTCTCTCTCTCTCTCTCTCTCTCTCTCTCTCTCTCTCTCTCTCTCTCTCTCTCTCTCTCTTTTTTTTTTTTTTTTTTTTTTTTCATTTCAAAAACTTTATTCAACACAAATCATAAAATACAACACATCAAAACACAATCAAAAATCACACTATAATGAACAGATCATTGTAGTACAGCAGTACATTCATTTATAATCGCCTCAACCCCACGCGGCGACCAGCGCTGACGGAAGGCCTCCAAAGTCCCCGTGAACACCGCGTGCTCCCTCTCCAGGGACACACGTGCACGGACGTAGGCCCGAAAGAGGGGCAGGCAGCCGACTCTCGCCAGACCGTCGACCGCCCGCTGCCTGGACCCACGAATGGCCATCTTGGCCAGGCCAAGGAGCAAACCGACAGGTAAGTCCCCCCCCCACACTCGGCTCTCCCCACTCCCCGCCTTGTGTCCAAACACCAGGATTGTGGGGCTAAAATGCAGCCAGAACTTGAGGAACAGCCCCTTCAGATATTGGTACAGGGGCAGTAACCTCACACACTCCATATACACATGGAATACGGTCTCCTCCTCTCCGCAGAAAATACATGCGGCAGACGAGCCCGTGAACCGACTCAAAAGTTTATTACAAACCACCGCTCCATGCAGCACTCTCCACCCCAGGTCCCCAATATAAAGGGGTACAACTCCCTTATAGAAGGACCCCCACTGGGGCCCCCCGCCGCCTTCGGATGGTAACACCGTCCTCCATGGTGAGTCAGGACGGGAGACGAAGGCACGGTGGTTCAGAATGTGCAGGAGCATCCTGTACAGTGCGCGTCTCCTTGCATCACAAAATGGCATGCTGGTCATCTCAGAAAGGCAGCTCAGATTATGCGGAGCCGGAGGCCGAGAAATATCCCGAAGCCTAGGCCCGATGAGCAGATCTGACGGAGCAGGGGTAAGCTCTATCTGAACCACTCTAGGCTCGCGCCTCTCCTCGACAACCACCATGACAGGATGAGGACCAGCCACACCCGCAGCCACAACATCCCCCTCTCCTCGTGGAACAACACTCTGGCTGAACACCACCAAATTCCTCACTCTTAACATATCCCTATAGAAACCAGGCAAGCCCCTTAGAGCGGGTCGACTGACACCCGCCACCGGGAGCCGCGAGACCCCCCTTAGGCAACGACCCTGACGAAAAAAATACGTGGCCAGAGCGTGCCATCTGGGAGGGTTCTCTACATACATGTATCTCCGCAGAGTCCTGAGACGGAGAGCCGCCACCTGGGTGCGCACGCACACCAAGGACTGGCCGCCCTCCTCTAACGGAAGACTCAGGACCGCCGCGGAAATCCAATGCTTCCTATTTCCCCAAAAGAAATCCACCAGCTTCTTCTGTATAGCAGTTACAAATATAGAGGGCGGGACAAGAGTAGCCAGCCGGTACCATAACATAGAGGCCACCAGCTGGTTTATGACCAGCACCCTCCCCCGAAAGGAGAGAACTCCAAGCAGGCCTGACCAGCGCCCCAGCCGAGCAACCACCTTCGTCTCCAACTCTTGCCAGTTTGCCGGCCAAACATCCTCAGTGGGACTCAGGTACACCCCCAGATAGAGGAGGTGCGTGGTACTCCACGCATACAATGCCATCTCCTCCGGCAGGGAGTCTACCCGCCACTGACCCACCAAAAGTCCAGAGCACTTACTCCAGTTAATCCTAGCAGAAGATGCAGCCGAGAATATCTCCTGGCAGTCACGCATCCTCCGCAGGTCACCAGGATCAGTGAACATAAGAAGTACGTCATCGGCATACGCCGATAGAATCACCTCAACCCGCGGGCCAGGTAGGGCCAGGCCTGTCAACCTCCTCCGAAGAAGACACAGGAACGGCTCCACACAGACCGAATACAACTGGCCCGACATAGGGCACCCCTGGCGGACCCCCCTCCCAAAATGAAAAGGAGATAGCACCGCGCCATTAACCTTTACAAGACACTCCGCAGCAGCGTACAAAAGCCGGACCCGGGCCACGAAGTGTGGTCCGAACCCAAACGCTTGTAACGTCCCAAATAGGTATTCATGCTCTACCCTATCAAAAGCCTTCTCCTGATCAAGAGACAGAAAAGCAGCTGACTCACCAGTACCCTGGACTAAATGAATCAGGTCCCTAACCAGGTGGATGTTATCCTGGATGGACCGGCCAGGGACTGTATAAGATTGATCAGGATGAATCACTTGATGCAGCACGGAGCCCAGGCGATTTGCCATTGCCCGTGCAAAAATTTTATATTCTGTGCAAAGGAGAGAGACTGGACGCCAGTTCTTCAACAAACGGAGTTCGCCCTTCTTAGGCAGCAAGACAACAACCGTCCTACGCCACGAGAGAGGCATCACTCCAGTCGCCAGGCTCTCCCCCAAAACCAACATATAGTCACCCCCTAGGACGTCCCAGAATGCTCTAACAAACTCCACCGTCAACCCATCCAGCCCGGGGGACTTACCCCTCCTGAGCTGATGCAAGGCGCGAGTCAACTCCTCCAAAGATAAGGGGCCATCAAGAAGATCAGCCTCCCCCCTATCTACGGTCGGTAGACCCTCCCACAGATCTTGCTGAGCCTCCACACTGAATCCTTCCGCAGAGAACAGGGTCCCATAAAAGGACCTAACCAAGGCATTAATCCTCTCTGGATCAGTGACAGAGGAGCCGTCATCTGCAAGCAACTCCACGAGCTGTTTTCGAGCTCCCCGCCCCTTCTCCAAAGAGAAAAAGAAAGGCGACGCTCGGTCCAGCTCGTGCAGCATCTGGACCCGAGACCTCACATAAGCGCCTCGAGATCGCTCAAGCAGCAGACTCCTCAAAACCTCCTTCTTCCTCTGAAACTCTCCCCATTCACTGGAGTCTTCACCAAACTGACCCAGGCGAGACTCAGCGTCCTGTATCTCCCTCTCCAGCTTCGCGACCGCTGAGTCCCGCCTCCCAGTCGACCCCCATGTATATTCCTTACAAAAGAGACGGATGTGAGCTTTACCCACATCCCACCACTGCCTAAGGGAAGAGAAGCACCTCTGCCTCTCTCTCCACTTCACCCAAAACCGAGTGAATGACTCCCGGAAACACCGATCCTCCAGCAGCCTGTTGTTAAAGTGCCAGTACGCGGACCCAGCCCGAGCGCACGCTGGATTGAAATCCACACGCACCAGACAATGGTCCGAGCACGGCACCAGCCGCATTGAGGCCGCTGAGACACGGGAAACAAACGCTCGGGAAATATAAAACCGATCAATGCGGGAACCACCGCCCTCAGACCTCCGCGAAAAAGCAGTGGAATCAGGGTGAAGGTCCCTCCAAACATCAACCAACTCAAAGGAGTCAATCAAGCCTCTCAGCTTCTTCGCTACAGCAGGCGCACACTGAGTACCAGAACGGTCCCGCACCTCAAGTGTGCAATTAAAGTCCCCACCAAGGAAGACACACTCTCCCCTATCAATAGTGCCCAACAGAGCATTCACCTCCCGAAGCAGGCCGGCCTGCATCGTGCCGGAGCTAGGGGCATACACGTTAATGAAATGCAACGGCATGCCATCCAGGCTCACGGCCAGATGGAGCAAACGTCCTGGCACCACTTCCTGCACTTTTAAAATGCTTGGCAGAAAATTTGGGGCCAACAAAAAAGCCACCCCACTCGAATTTGAGCTGAGATGGCTCATATAAACCCTCCCTTCCCACTCCAGTTGCCAGGTAGGTTCATCACTAGCAACGGTATGTGTCTCTTGCAGATAACAAACTGCAAATCTCCCCTCCCTTAGGGCTGATAAGAGCTGAAATCTTCGAAAACTCGCTCTACTCCCATTTAAATTTAATGTAGCTACTGTGAATGTGTAGACACATTAGATTGTGACCCTCACACTCCCTGTAGTCACAGGAGGTCCTTTTCTGAGGACCTTCAACAAACCCCAAAACTGCCCCAAATCCGAGTCAGAAAGACCACTATCCTTGTTACTAAGGATAGCCTCGAGACTCTCCCGCACATCTGGCCAATCCTCCCATCTCCTTGTAATGGCCCACCATAATGTTTTGGGAGCACGACTTATTTTTAAGAACTCTCGCACCTCAACAATAAGCTTCGCCTCAGACACGGCCTTGGAGTCTGGGCTCTCAGCCAACCCGCTCGCACCTGAATCAACAACCTCAGAAAGACCAGAACTGTCTGACACATCACACTCTGAGCCCCCCCCACTGGCCGCATCGCTATCCTCCTCCACAGCCATGACACGACCACCCGGATCAATGCTGGGGGTGGGTCCCAGCACCCCTACCTGAGACTCGCAGCCCTCTGAATGGCTGGGCTCCTGCCCGCTACCATCACCCTCCTCCTCTGGGCCTGGGGAAGCAACAACAAGAGGCATCCCCAGGGCCTGTGGAACACTGGCACCCTCGGAGTCTGAAAGAGGATCACGTCCCATAACAGCCCTGACCTCCACATCATCCAGAGTGCCCTCTCCACAGGCATCACCCAGAGAATCACCACCTGCCATTAACCTCACCCCAGACAACTCATCCGGTGAGGCATCCCGCCCCCCAGCACCTCCACTGGCACTGATATGGAGCACAGACTTGAACGACAACACCCCCGAAACTCCCCCCTCAGCCTGACTCTGCCCATCCCCCGTCACAGAGGGCACACTACCAGAGGAGCCAACCACGTCATCTACCGTGCTAGCACCCTCAGTAGGCCTCTGAAACGAGGGGACCTCATCCGACCCAGAGGGTACACACCCAAGGGAGCTAACCACAGCATCCGCCGAGATAACTCCCTCAGAGGGCCCCTGAGATGAAGGGACAGACTCCCGCCCAGTGGACACAACTCCACCGGAATCAACTTCAGCACCCAGTCCGGTGACACCCGCTGTAGATCCATGAAGAGAAGGCCCAACCACCGACCCAGAAGACACCGGGTCAAGACCACTTTCAGCCACCTCAGTGGTGGAAAGCTCGGAGAAAGACATCCCCTTCGCTCTGGACCCACGCCCTTCCTCCTCTTCACCAGGCAAATGCCTCCTTTTAGTCCCACTCGCATGCGGAGGTGCGGTAACCTCCATAAGGGAAGGGTCATCCGCCTCCACATTACCCCCAACCACTTTGCCACCCACACGTTTAGACTTCTTTCCCCCCTTCCGAGCCACCACAACTCCCCCCTGGGCCCCAGCAGGTGCAGTCTGCACCACACTGGAGCCAAACTCACCCGATTGCACTTTCTTCGCTTGGGCAGCCCTATCCCTCTCCTTCTTCTTATTATGCTTCCCCTGCTTCTCCCAAAACCCCCCCTCAACACTCCCCTCCTCCTGCGCCCCACCTCCATCCACCGCCACAGGCGCAAGACGTAGGGGACGTGGGGGGCTTGGGCTCTCACTGCCCAGGGTCCCCAAAGCAGAACCTCTGGACCCAGAAGGCTTAGCACTGCCGCCCCGGGTCACCAAGGCAGAACTGGCAACCTCAGCCGGGTCAGCAGTACCACCCCGCGCCGCTGAGGTTTTACCAGCCACCCCAGATGGGCCAGCAGCGCTTTCCTGGGCCACTGCACTAGAACCTCTAGCAGTGCCCCCGCGAAAAAGACACTCCCTACGGAGATGTCCAAATTCGCCGCACGCATGACACCGTGCCTTTCCCCAACTCCAACGCACGGTTCTGGGTACCCCCTTATGCACCACCTCAAAACTCCCCTCGGCACCATCCCCCTCACCCACCTTCATGAACACCCTCCTCTTGAAACTGAAGACCCCTTTTTCCTCCGGGTCCCCCCCAGGATGCAAGAGCCTAAAGCACTTAGACCGCACCTCCCCGAACTTGGACAGGTGTGGAATAAGCACTGCATCCGAAAAATAAGTGGGGCAGCTCCGCAGGAGAACCGGTCTCACCCTGGATACCCACGGATCCACCTGTACGTGGACCCCCCCCACTGAGATCCCCTCCTCCAACGCTCGGGCCACACACTCCCGGGTCTGAAGTATCATCTCCACCTTTCCCCTTTCGAGCTCAGAAGAGACAATAGCCCCCCTCCCAAGAAGTTCATTCATGGCCTTCGTAATTACCCCCCTAGACATCATAGGCCCAGTTTGAACAGAAATACCAAAACTGTCCCCATCCAAGTCAACATGAGGCTCAAGCTCAGATGGCCTCGCACCCGCCACTGATGCCGTCGCTGCGTAGGTCCGGACCTTCGGCCGCGCCCCTTCCATCGCCATCCTCACAGAGGCACAAACCAGCTCCAAGCCCCTCAGCAGCACAGCTCCAAGTTAAGTCCCAGAGACAGTCACAGTCAAAGACAGGCAGCAGAAAACAGAAACCTCCAGCTGAAGCAGGAAAGTCCCCAGGTTCGTCCACAGCCAAGAGCAGCTTACGGGAAACTCGATCCCAGTCGCGCTGGACGCAAAAGTACCTTCTTCACATTAAGCCAGGCAGCCGCACTGACAAAATGACTTTAGGGCAGAGAAGCGGAGCCAAAAACGACAAAGACACCACACAACTTCAGCCCACTGAGATCACAGGCACTCTTGGCAATCCGCCAACGCCAACCGCACCCTCGACAATGTGGAGAAACTCAGGAATCTTCACACAGATGGAGGCTCCCCAGACCAGAGAAAAGCTTCAACAGCCCAACAATAAGTTGAACTATGAAGCCCCCCTGGGTCTGTGCCCTCTCCAACGGCAAAATCCTGGAAAGGCTGCTCCAATCCTTCTCAACTGCAGAGCTGAGAAGAAAACACGACCTCTCTCTCTCTCTCTCTCTCTCTCTCTCTCTCCGCAATTACGAATCTTGGGCAAACAAATGCTTTATCAGGATCGGTAAAAAAAGGATTCAGTCCCTTTATAAGTAACTCGCAATTTGGCAGGATATAATAGGCCAAATCGGAGGTCTGGTATGTCCATCAGAATAGCTCTTGACTTGGAGAAGAGTGCTCTTTTCAAAAGTTACATTTCTGGCAACTTTCTGCAGAATGTCCTCGAGAACATGGCAGTGATGTAAAAAGAGTAGGGATTAACGGGTCACTTTCAGAATGGCAGGCAGTGACTAGTGGGGTACTGCAAGGCTCGGTGCTGGGACCGCAGCTATTTACAATATAAATCAATGATTTGGATGAAAGGATTCAAAGTAACATTATCAAATTTGCAGATGAAACAAAGCTGGGTGGCAGTGTGAACTGTGAGGAGGGTGCTATGAGAATGCAGGGTGACTTGGACAGGTTGGGGGAGTGGTCAGATGCATGGTAGATGAAGTTTAATGCGAATAAATATGAGGTTATCCACTTTGGTAGCAAAAACAGGAAGGCAGATTACTATGTAAATGGCGTCAAGTTGGGAAAGGGGAAGTACAACGGGATCTGGGGGTCCTTGTACATCAGTCTATGAAAGTAAGCATGCAGGTACAGCAGGCAGTGAAGAAAGCAAATGGCATGTTGGCCTTTATAACACGAGGAATCAAACATAGGAGCAAAGAGGTCCTTCTGCAGTCGTACAGAGCCCTAGTGAGACCACACCTGGAGTATTGTGTGCAGTTTTGGTCCCCTAATTTGAGGAAGGACATTCTTGCTATTGAGGGAGTGCAGCATAGGTTTACAAGGTTAATTCTCGGGATGGCGGGACTGTCATATGCTGAGAGAATGGAGCAGCTGGGCTTGTACACTCTGGAGTTTAGAAGGATGAGAGGGGATCTTATTGAAACATATAAGATTGTTAAGGGTTTGGACACGCTGGAGGCCGGAAACATGTTTCCGATGCTGGGGGAGTCCAGAACCTGGGGCCACAGTTTAAGAATAAGGAGTACGCCATTTAGAACGGAGACGAGGAAACACGTTTTCTCAGAGAGAGTGGTGAGTCTGTGGAATTCTCTGCCTCATAGGGTGGTGGAGGCAGGTTCTCTGGATGCTTTCAAGAGAGAGTTTGACAGGTCTCTTAAAAATAGCGGAGTCAGGGGATATGGGGAGAAGGCAGGAACGGGGTACTGATTTGGGATGATCAGCCATCACATTGAATGGCGGTGCTGGCTCGAGGGGCCAAATGGCCTACTCCTGCACCAATTGTATATTGTCTATTGAACCCTCAAAATCAAATGTCTTGGTGGAGCTGTGCTCTCTGACTGGGCTCTCAGAGCTCTGTGAGCCCGGTCAAGTCTAGGTTTTTCATCCAAAGAGAGTACATCCTGAAGTAGTTGAGCCGTAAAAACTTGAATATTTTTACCATGTTCTTTGCCTTCTTTCACTCCAACAATCCTTACGTTCTGACATTTAGAGCGCCCTTCCAAATCAAGACATTTTTCTGTTACTTTGGCAAGTAACCCGGAGATACGCTCAACCTCAGCCGTCAGCCTGTGTGTTGTCTCAACACTTAAAGCCGCAGTAGTTTCCAATTCCCGAATAGCCTCGCTTTGTTTTTTTGAAGTAGCAAGAATAGGTTCCAACTTACGGCTGATATTGGTTTCAAGCCTGAGGATTTCCCCTTTCAAGTCGGAATTCACCTCCTCTATATGGGCATCAATCTTATCAATCTTGCCACAGATTTCTACCTTCATAGCCAAAGTTTCCACCTTCACAGCCGAAAGTTCCTGACACAGTAGTGAAGGGATGTCCTCCAAACCCGGAGGTTGCCTTGCTGCTTCATCTCGGGGGTGTTCCATAATCAAGGTCGAGGCTTCTTCGGGGCCTTCAATAACTTCTAGTTGATGTTTCCTCCGTGGTTTTGGCGAGTGTCTACCGGGCATTTTAAAAGTACCGGTGTCGCGTTCCGATGACGTCACTTACGCGACTGCTGAACGTCTGCCAGTGCATATTTTTAAATCTGTCCGGTTTTGATTTTCAGTGGTTTTTCGGCATTTTAGCAGTGCGGAGGTGAATGGTGCGTGCCCTAAGCCACCATACCACCACCAGAAGTCAGATTGATAGTTAAACTTTACAAAAAACATTATTTTCCACCAGCAGTGTTCCACAATGACATCACAATGGCATCTCATTTACATAAACTGCCCATCAGTAGTGTTCCACCTCACAATGATATCACAATGGCATCTCATTTACATAAACTGTCCATCAGCAGTGTTCCACCCCACAATGACATCACAATGGGATTTCACTTACATTAAAAAAAATCTGTTTTAAAAAACACAGCAGTGTTCCACCTCACATCACGTCACAATGCGATCCCAAATTTAATTTACATTTACAAAACTATTTTTAAAAAAAATTCGCAATTTTCATTGTGGGGGGTAGGATAGGGGGGAGGTAAGGAGTGGGGGAGCAGGGAGATAGACGGAGAGAGGGGGGGCTAGGGAGGGAGAGGGGTTATGGAGGCAAGGATGGAGTGATTGAGGGTAGGGGAAAGGAGAGGGAAGGAGAGGTGAGGGAGGGAGTGGGGGAGGGGAGGAGAGGAGAAAGAGTGAAGGTGAAGAGGAGGGAATGGAGGAGGATAGGGGTAGGAAGAGGGCTGGCAAGGCGCACTTGGGGAGGGTTGCCATGACTCGCATTACAACGGAGATCTCTGGCGTCTCAACAGGAATCGGTCAGCCTCGCCAGCGCAGTTGGGGGCTATGGGTGAGTGGTGGAATATTGCGTTCGGGGACCAGCCCTCCCATGTGACATGGACCCAACAAGTCCCACTTGGTCTAATATATATATATATATATATTAGATATCGGGTGCCAATATCCACCTAAAGTCCCGCCGGGCTAATATATATATATATATATATTAGCCCTGCGGGACTTTACGTGGATATTGGCATCCGAACAACCGTATATATATATGTACGGTTACCCGGGTGCCAATATCCACCTAAAATCCCGCCGGGCAACCTGAAAGCCGTGTCATTTTGCCCGGCTTGGCAGGCCCCCGGGACACCTGCCGTTCAACTCTGAGCGGGCCCCCCTCTCTATCTGTCTCTCTGTCACCCTCCGTCTCTGCCCGCCATCCGTGTCCGTGCCGCCAGGTCTCTGGCCGCTCCACATCCGCCGGCACGGCCGGCCGCCTTGCACATACGCACTGCCATGGTCAGCACATCCTCCCTCTGCACATGCGCACAACTACGGCCAGCACATCATCGGCCGCCCTACACATGCGCACTGCCACGGCAACTGGTCGGCACCGGGCACTTTCTCCCCCCCTTTGCATTGTTGGAGATCTGCTGTCCGGTCGCCGCCTCGCCGCAACCGCTGAAACCCAACGCAGAATCACTCCCTGGAGTTGGAGTAACTCACTGGAGTAACTCTTGCTTCTTGATTTCCTGGCCCTCCAAATATATTCTAAATGGAATTTAAACTGGAGGTGGTGGAGGGTCCTCCACCAAACTCTAAACTCTGAACAATTACAGCTGATTGCACTTTATCTGTTTATTTATAGTGTATATATATGGTCTATGGTATATAGACACACTAAACATTTATCTCCTGTTCTGTATTATGTTTACATATTCTGTTGTGCTGCAGCAAGCAAGAATTTCATTGTCCTATCTGGGACACATGACAATAAAACTTTCTTGACTCTTGACTTGAACTTAAGCAAAAAAGGGTTCTTGGGAAAAAAGAGCTACCTTAAATTTAGTTGTGTCTGGTTGGGTCACTATGGTAGGGTGAAGACTATTCCATGCTTTAATTGTGCGTGGAACTCCATGGAGCAGCCAGCATCTCTGGATAGAAGAAATTGGGTGACGTTTTGGGTAGAGACCCTTCTTTAGATTCCCTCTAGTTTTAGTGTTTTTAGTTTAATTTACAGAAACAGCGTGGAAACAGGCCCTTCTGCCCACCGAATCCACACCGACCACCGATCACTCGTACACTAGTTCTATCCGACACATTAGCGACGTAAGCCAAGGGTGTTTTATTCTCTCTCATCCCAGTTAGAACAATGAAATCCTTACTTGCAGCAGCACAACAGATTATGTAAACATAGTACTCTGTAAACAATGTTATAACAAGTAAACAAAACAGTGTATATTTATTCATGAATATATAACTATATAAATATGCGTGTGTGTGTGTGTGTGTGTGTGTAATACATATACCCACACACACACAATTTCCCTCCTGGGATTAATAAAGTTCTATCGTATAGCATTGTGTGTGTAGGTAGGAACTACAGATGCTGGTCTAAACTGAAGATAGACACAAAAAGCTGGAGTAACACAACAGGTCAGACAGAATCTCTGGACAAAAGGAAAATATTATGTTTTGGGTTGGGTCTGAAAAAGGTTCCTGCACACCTTTGGAATGTGGAAGGAAATAAAAGCACCCGAAGAAAACCCACGCGATCAAAGGGAAAAGGACCAACACCATACAGACAGCACCCGTATTCAGGATCAATTCTGGGTCTCTTTTACGCAGCAACTTTATGGCCAATGTACTGCCCCATAGTCTTTAACTGAATTAAAGCACACAGTAGCTGTAAAGGGGGACATAGCGTCACTTAGATATTTAAGACTGAAAATAGATAGTTTCTTTTTTTTAGTAACCAAAGTTATCAACGTATATTTTTTTTCTGTGTTGGAAAACAAAATATAGTGGCACAGCTGCTAGACTTGCTGCCTCACACTCCAGAGATCTGTGTTTGATCCTGTCCTCGGGCACTGTCTGCGTTGAATTTGCACATTCTCCCTGCAAGCGTGTGGGTTTCCTCACACATCCCAAAGACGCATTGGCTTTGTAGGTTAACCTGTCTCTGTAAAATTGCTCCTAATGTGTAGGGAGTGGGTGAGGAAAGTGGGATAACAGAACTTGTGTGAATGGGTGGTAGACAAAAAGGCTGGTGAAAATCATCAGGTGAGGCAGCATCTATGGAGTGAAGGAATAGGCGACGTTTCGGGTCGAGACCCTTCTGACTGATGTCGGTGGGGGGGGGGGCAGGAAAAGAAAGGAAGAGGCGGAGACAGTAGGCTGTGGGAGAGCTGGGAATGGGAGGGGAAGGAGGGAGAAAGCAAGGACGACCTGAAATTGGTGAAACCAATGTTCATACCGTTGGGGTGTAAACTACCCAAGTGAAATATGAGGTGCTGTTCCTCCAATTTGCGGTGGGCCTCACTCTGGCCATGGAGGAGGCCCAGGACAGAAAGGTCGGATTTGGAATGGGAGGGGGAGTTGACGTGCTGACCCACCGGGAGATCAGGTTGGTATTTGCAAACTGAGTGGTGTTGTACGAAACGATCGCCAAGCCTGCGCTTGGTCTCACCAAGGTTGATCATACGCTGAATAATCCAACCACATTTATGTTTGGAAATGGAAAGAAATAATAGAAATTGCATTCATTGCAACGTGTAAAAAGAGTTGAGATACTGTATAATAATTTTGCTGCATGTCATTGTGGTATATATCATATCTTGATTGGTGAATATGTTTAGTTTGTGACTTTAGTTGAAGCAGAAATAATATGTGAAAGCTTCATTGAGCATAATTCCAACTGGTAACTACGCACTTCGTCCGAGCATATTATTGCACGTGTCATGCAAGCCGTCTTAAATGACCACCTAAACTGTAATTTGGCAACCTAAAAAGCTGCCTAGGTTGCCCGGCTGGAAACAGAGAAAAAAGGTTAAGTGAGAGCCCTGACATGCATATATGAAATCAAGCCAAACTCAAGTACAATAGGTTGAGCCAAGGGAAAGACACAGAGTGCAGAATATAGTTTTAGCATTGTAGCACAACAGTTCCAGAGACATTTATATTATTTTCAATACTTGTGAATCTATTCACATGAATAGGATCTAATTGCATGGCTTGAAGTTTAACAGGCAAGAAAAACGTGGATTCAGCCCTCGGCTGAAGACTTTAGTCCTCTCTCCTTGAATTCTGGACCTCGACAGAGTCCAGAACAAGAAGTCAGTAATGTGATGATCCGTGAGGATTACCTCACCAGCTGTTGTCTACATAGTTGTTGGCAAAATACTTCTCCTAGTTTTCAGACTGCTGCCATACCCTAACCCAGACAGCCCAACCCCAGTAAATTGCCCAATTCCATGATCCCTAAATTCTCTGCTGTTCTGACCCGACACCAAACCCTAACTTTCAGCAGTACAGATTAGCCACTCAAATTATTAGCCTCCAGCTGATTCCCCCATCACTTAGCTAGTGCCAGCTGGATGCAGCAATCATTTACAGTATGCAAACTGGCCAGTACAATGATGGCATGCTGCCAAAATTTCAATCAAAGGGCAAGGGTTAATCTTGTATTGTGACCCGTGACTCCATTTTAAGGGCCTACCTAATTTAGTCACCATTATACAAAGTGTAAGTAGCATCTTGGAATAGTAAACATGGTTATGGGAGAATTCCGAGTGATGAGTGTCATAGTTGGCATTGTTTAAGGGAATCAGTGTAGCGCAATAACATTCTTTTTACTGCTTGATTAACAATAATGGGTTATTATATTTAAAACATCAGAATTCAAAATGGCAAGTACATTAAATGGCAGAAATTCCAAATAGGCATTTCATATTTTTATCCAGTGGTTTTACTTGAATATGTTCATAAAAGCAAATGTAACCCATGTAAAGCATTCATGGACGTCATCCTCGGCAGTTAAAGTAAACACAGTTATTCATTTTAAATACCTGACGAGAGAGATTAATGAGTTTTCTACAATGACAGACGGTTAGGTTTTTGCTGACTCCAGTAAAAAGTAAAATGCAGATTGGTGATATAAAGAGAGCAATGAATATTAAGTGACACTGTTGCTTTTGACTTTCCTTGCTCCTGTGGCTTTGTCTTTAGAATAATACTAATATTCCTGCCAGCATTCTTCACCTTCAGTGCTATATAATCAAGGTAATTAAATTAAAATTATTTATTTTTTCAACAGTGGCGCAACTGGTGGAGCTGCTGCCTCACTCAGCTCGAGAAAAGACAGTCTTTAGAGTACACGATGGTAGACAGGCAAATACATGTGTAAGTGCAGACATTAATGGAATGCATGTAATGCACTGAGGAGTAACTTTTCCATGCATGATGGGTTTATGGAATGAGCTGCCAGAGGAGGTAGTTGTGGCAGGTACTATAACAATATTTAAAAGACATTTGGACAAATACTTAGACAGGAAAGGTTTACTGGGATAGGGGTCAAATGTAGGCCGGTGGGACTAGTGTAGATGGGGTACCTTGGTCGGCATGGGCAAACTGTTTCCATGCTGTATGTTTTTTTTTTAGATATACCCCAACAGCACAATGTCTCCAGTAGTGGCTGGTTTTAATATCCACATCCATGGTCAGTTTCAGCAGATGCATGCCACCATTGAAATTACTTGTGAATACAAGTTAAGAGATTGCGTGGTGCCTCTAACATGCAGAACCCCATGTGAACATCGAGTTCAGTTGGCAATGGGAAAACATAACGGCCAATGGGCAGTGCCATTTTGTACTATGCCGTCTCTGGTTAAGGAACTCCTATAAGATCATAGAACGTCGGAACAGGATTAGGCCATTTGGTCCATTGAGTCTGCTCTGCCATTCATTCACGATTGATCTATTTTACCTTCTCAACACCATTCTCCTGCCTTCCACCAATACCATTTGATGCCCTTACTAATAAAGAACGAATCTCCACTTTAGACATACCCAATGCCTTGGCCTCCACCGCAGTCTGTGGCAATGAATTCCACAGATTCACCACCCTCTGGGAAATTCCTCAACTCCTCATCTCCATTCTAAGTTTGTCTCTTTGTTCTGAGGCTGTACCCTCTGGTTCTAAATTCTCCCACTACCATATCAGAATCTGTTTCACTGGGACACTCCCTGAAATTCTTTACA
Organism: Raja brachyura; assembly: GCA_963514005.1. The sequence continues at coordinate 64,436,521 of OY740786.1, forward strand.
ATAACACAGATCAATGTTTTTGATATAGCTTTTTGCTGATTGTCATGCAGACTCAATTGCTTGTTTTGTTCACGAAGATCAAACTACATGAACAGCTGATGTTAAATCAGCGGTTCTGCTGGATTTAATTAGTTGTTTGTGTTTGATATATGTGAAGTAAAGTGGAATTTATCCGGAAATTCTACATCAAAGGAAGTCCTCATAAGTGCATTTTAGAGATCTAAAGACCTAGTTCTGCATATACTGTACTTTGGAATCACAAATCCCTTGCTGTGATGATTAACCATGAACATATTATACTGTAGAAATTTAAGTTATACCCCAGCCTCTTCTACTTCATGATAATCTACAGCATAGTCATTCAACTCACCATAGCCTGTGGAGAACTTATCCAATGGATCTCACTTCAATGCCCTTTCCTCAAGTGTTTATCCCGATATCTTCTGAAAGTTACAAGAGAATCTGCTGCTAGCACTTTTAGTCGAGTTCCCCTGAGCGGCTCAGTGGTGCAGTTGGTACAGCCACTGCCTCACAGCCAGCGATCCAGGTTTGATCCTGATCTCTGGTGCTGTCTGTGTGGAGTTTGTACATTCTCCATGTGACCATGAGTTTCCTCTGGGTGCTCCAGTTTAGTCCCACATCCTTGGCCCATCTACTCCACCATTCAAACATGGCTGATCTTTCTTCCCCCTCTCAACCGCATCTCCTGCCTTCTCCACATAATCCCTGACACCCATACGAATCAAGAATCTGTCAATCTCCACCTTAAAAATACCCAACAACTTGGCCTCCACAGCTGTCTGTGGAATGAATTCCATAGATTCACCACCTTCTTAACTAACAAATTTCCTCCTCATCCCCTTTCTATAGATACGTCCTTTGATTCTGAGGCTATGGCCTTTGTTCCTACTCTCCCACTAGGAAACATCCTCTCCATATCTACTCTATCTTGGTCTTCCACAATTTGATTTCTCAAATATGTAGGTTAATTAGGTAAATTGTGTAGGGAAGGATAACTGGTGTGAATGGATGATTGATTGTCAGTGTGAACTTGGTGGGCTAAAGTGCCTGTTCCCATGCTTCTAAATGCTGGATAAATAAATGGTTTCTCATAACACCTGTGTTTGCTAATCACTTTAAATCTGTTCCCTCCGGTTACTGACTCTTTGGAAACAATTTCTTTATTTAAACAATTCTGTTTTGAACATCTCTAAGTTGTACTTAGCTTGCCCATTTCATATGTCATCATATAACTGAAGTTTGTAACACAACTATAATTCTGAAGAAGGGTCTCAACCCGAAACGTCATTCCTTCTCTCCAGAGATGCTGCCTGTCCCGTTGAGTTACTCCATCTTCCTAATAAACCCTTTCTGCATCCTTGTCTATCTTCCTAATAAACCATTTCTGCATCCTTTCCCAGGCCTTAATATACTTGTTAAATGATGGTGTCCAGAGCTGAACAGAATACTCCATCAGAAACATATCGTATGCAAAGGCTAACCATGAATATCTTGGATTTGCCTTTTAATAAGAGAAACAATATATTTCACATCCATTCTCAACGCCAATCACTTTAAGCAAATCATTACTCCTGCTCTCTGCCTTCTGTCCCTTAGCCAGCTCTATATTCACAGTGCACTGCTTCTTTAGATACTTTCATCTATTGAAATGAGTCTTCTCAAACTAGGTGGACCAAAATATGAAAGACAAATCATTATAGTGGCTTTCTGCCTTCAAGAGAAAACAGTCTTGTTTTTATATTTTTTCCTTTCCTGGCCATATGACATTCCAAGCCCTGTTCACCAGTGAAGTGCTTGTATGGATAAAGCAGGAACAGGGTACTGAGTGTGGATGATCAGCCACGATCACAGTGAATGGTGGTGCTGGCTCAAAGGGCTGAATGGCCTACTCCTGCACCTGTTGTCTATTGTAATAACCTGCTATTCTGCTTGTTACTAATTATGGTTAAGGGATACATTTTGGTGAGCATAATGATGTTAAATGTCCTAATTATCATCTGACCATCCTTTGACTTATTGCTGGCGTTGGACTATTTCTGGCTGCCTCCAACATTTTTTCTGCAATGTCGAATGGCGTGGCAGAGCCATTGACTGGACTGGAGGAGGAGGAGAAGGAAGAAGGCAAAGAGCATGGGAGGGCAGGAGATGAGGCAAGGGTGGGAAAGCATCTTGCAGGTCTGACTGAATCCTGATAGGAGTCATGTTTTATTCATCTAAAAACAATTAGTTAGGTCACATGCTAGACATTTGACTACCCACTTCAGACTTGAATTACTCTTCTGCCACAAACCTTGGATCAGCTGCAGAGGCACCACGTAATGACAGGGACATCTTCATCGGAAATGTCATCAAATGGATGCTGACAAGTTGACAAAACATTTCCACTTTTAAGAATATGTTCACGATAATTTGCAGTGAGCCTGGGTTTGTGGTCATACGCTATGTTGAGGCATTAGGGCTTACCACCATCTAAACGCTAATTGTCGTGCCAGCAGAAAGAGCACAGAGGACCCTGAAACCTATGGTTCATTCACGTACTTGTACCAGCAAGTCATAGACCCAGACAGCATGGAAACAGGCCCTTCAGCCCAACTCCTCCGTGAGACCAAATTCCCCCATTTAAGCTAGTCCAATTTGCTGCATTTGACCCATATCCCTCTAAACCTTTCCCATGTACCTGTCAAAATGTATTTTGAATGCTGTTTGATATCTGCCTTAACTACTTCCTCTGACAGCTTATTCCATACACCCACCACACTCTGAGTGAAAAAGTTGCCCTTCAGGTTCCTATTAAATTTCGTCACTCTTACTTTAAATCTATGTCTTCTGGTTTGATTCCCCTCCCCTCATACTATACTTTGTGTATGCACCCTATCTATATCCCTCATTATATACACCTCTATGAGATCACCCCTCATCCTCCTGCACTCCAAGGAATAAAGCCCTGGTCTCGGCTTTATCAGGCCCTCGGGTCCTGGATATTTTCATGCAAGGCCCTGGAAAGGGCTTTCTTAAAGGTACAGGCCAAAATACTTCAGACATTTATGTGTACTTTAAACTTAGTGATGAATATAACAACAATCATGATGTAAGGCCTCATTCATGAGTGAATGTGGTTTGACATAAAAATTCGCTTTCCGTTATGACATTCATCTTTGTAAAGATAGATCCTTAATTCTAACATAATTTGAACTTCTCAGTTACATGTTTAATACTAGGCCAGGGAATATAAATGTCAATACTAGCACAATCTACAAGCATTACAGAGGGTGGTGGGTATATAGAACAAGGTGCCAGAGAGTGAGTTGAGGCAGGTACAAATGCAGCATTTAAAAGGCATATGGACAGGTACATGGACAGGAATTAGAGGAATACTAGACCAAGTGGGACCCATTGGGTCCCTGTCACACGGGAGATCTGGTTCCCCAATGCAACCCGTTCCCCCAATGCAATATTTGCCTGCTCACCCATAGCCCCCACGTGAGGCCTGGTCCCCCAATGCAACCCATTCCCCAAAGTAAGATTCCACCACTCACCCGTTCCCCCAACGTAACCCGTTCCCGCAATGCAATATTCAACCACTCACCCATAGCCCCCACGGGAGGCCTGGTCTCCCAACGCAACCCATTCCCCAATGTAAGATTCCACCACTCACGCATACCCCCAACACAACCCATTCTCCCTACACAATATTCCACCACTCACCCATTGCCCCATATCCTCCCTCTTTTTAAACTTAAAAAAAAGCATGCACTTGCTGCCAGGACTTTAAACTTAAAAAGAAAATCCAATTCCACTTCCCCTGCCTTCCCCAGCATTTCCTCCCCCTCCTGATCGACCTCACTCTGCCCCCTCCCCCTGCTGTTCAGCCTCACTCTGCCAGGCCAAAGTGTTCTCTGATTGTAACATTGTTGCAAATTAGATCCCATTACGATCTCATAGCTGTAACTGTCAGCAACTGCCACTGAAGTGTTGAAGTGATTCTTTTCAAAGTGGATTTTGTAAATTAAAAAATGTGATAACTTGTAAAATATAACATCAATCTAAAGGAAACTTGTTGAAAACACATGACAGGACAATTGTGAAAATTGGTGCAAAAATGTTAGCGCTATCGTGTACTGTTTTGGCATAATTTCACGATCTAACACACACGCACGCAGACAGCCATCCAAACAAGATGAGAGTTTTAGTAATACGGGAGGCCTGGTCCCCCAATGCAACATAATATTCCACCAATCACCCATAGCCCCCACGGGAGGTCTGGTCCCCCAGTGCAACCCGTTCCCCAAGGCAATAGTCGACCACTCACTTATTTCCCCAAAGGGAGGTTTGGTCCCCCAACGCAACCCGTTCCCCAAGGCAATATTCCACCACTCACCCGTTTCCTCAACACAACTCGTTCCCACAACGCAATATTCCACCACTCACCCATAGCCCCCAACTGCGCAGGGGATCCTCATTTCGCCTTATTCAAAATTCAATGTACTGAATATTTTTTTTAATGCACTCTTCCTCCATGCTGACAGGAATATACTTGCTGCCAGGAATATATTTTTTTAAAAGGGATAGCAAAATTGTAGCGTGCAATTGCGCTTGCTAGTGCTGGCAGCCTGGCAGGACTGAGTGTGCCGAGATTGCAACATTGTTGCATTGTGAAGTCATAGCTGCAGATACAGCTGCAGAGTGAAGATTTTTTTTCTCAAATTTTGACTTTTAATATAAAAAAATGTGAAATTACTTGTGAAATATAACATCAATCTGAAGGAAACGTTATAGAAACAACCACCGGACAAAGGTGAGTAAGGCGGTGCAAACACTTTTGCACTACCATGGGAGCAAGGGAGGGAGGGAGCGAGGGAGGGAGGAAGGGAGGGAGGGAGGGAGGGCGGAATGAAGGAAGGAAGGTAGATAGAAACAACATGAGAGTTTTAGTAATATATACTAGACCAAGTGGGACCCATTGGGTCCTGGTAACATGGGAGGCCTGGTCCCACAACGCAATATTGCACCACTCACCCATAGCCCCCACAGGAGGCCTGGTTCCCCAAGGCAATATTATCTCTCTCTCTCTCTCTGTCTGTATCTCTTTCTATGTCTCTTGGCCTAGTCCCTCCCCCGACACTCTAGTTTGTGAGATGCCATTGTGAGCAAAGATACTAGAGCAAGAGCAAGTCGGCCCATTCGGCGAAAAAGCTGTCGTGGGTCATGGGTAATTTTTTTTGCCCCATCTTGGGAACCGGCTTCGCGATTACTGTCATGCTCTAGTAGCTTTGCCTGCAAGTACAGAGTATGCAGCACCACGTTAGTCATGCCAGCGCCACACTTTAATGTTATTATATTAAGGCACATTAATGGGGGGCCCCATTATAATCATTTTTGTTTATGCACAAATCTGCGGCGAGGAAGATACAGTGTTCCACGCTTATATGGAGTGTGAGAGGCTACTGCCCCTGTACCAACATCTGAAGGGGTTGTTCCTCTAGTTCTGGCTGCATTTTATTTTCACAATCCTGGTGTTCAGACAAAAGGCAGGGAGTGGGGAGAGCCGAGTGGGGGGGTGCAACTTCCCTGTCGGTTTGCTTCTGGGCCTGGCCAAGATGGCCATTCGTGGGTCCAGGCAGCGGGCGGTCGTTGGTCAGGCTAGGGTTGGCTGCCTGCCCCTCTTTCGGGCCTACGTCCATGCACGTGTGTCCCTGGAGAGGGAACACGTGGTATCCACGAGGGCTTCCATGGACGCTGGTCACCGCGTGGGGTTGAGAGTATTGTAAACAATGATTGCACTGTTGTACTATAATGATTTTTTTTTGATATAGTGTCATTTTGATTATGTTTTGATGTGTTGTATCATGATTGAGTCGAATAAAGTTTTTGAAAAGGGAAAAAAGAGAGGTGTGGGGGAAGGGGAGAGAGGGAGGAGTGGATGAGGAGGAGGGAGGGGGGAACGGGAGAGAGGGGGAAGAGTGTGGAGGGAGGGGGAGAGGGGTTGGGGAGAGAGAGGGGTGGGGGAAGGGGTAGAGAAGTGGAAGAGTGGGGAGGGAGGGGAAGGGGGTGGGGGGAGTGGTGGAAGTGGGAGTGAGGGAGGGGGATGGGGGGTAGGGGGGAGTGGTGGAAGAGGGAGAGAGGGGTAGGAGAAGGATGGGGGAGAGAGGGGAAGGAGGGGTGCGGGAGGGGGAGAGAGAGGGGTGCGGGAGGGAGAGGGGTGGGGAGGGAGAGGGGTGGGGAGGGAGAGGGGTAGAAGAGGAACAGAGGGGTAGGGGGAAGGGGGTGGGGGAGAGAGGGAAGTGGGGTGGGGGAGAGAAGGATGGGGGTGGGAGGAGGAGGGGGAGGAGAGGGAGAGGGGTGAGGAGAGAGGTGTGGGGGGGGAGGGGAGGATGGAGATGGGGTAGGGGAGAGGGGGGAAGAGTGTGGAGGGAGGTGGAAGAGTGGTGAGGGGGAGGGGGAAGGGGTGGGGGAGAGAGGGAAGGGGATGGCAGGAGGAGGGGGAGGAGAGGGAGAGGGAGATGCTCTAGCTGTGAGTTCAGCGGAACTTACGCCTGATCTCTGCTCCCGATCGGCAGAGCATTTTGAGAACGGGGGGGGTGGGGGGGGGGGGGGGGTTGGAGCGGGCGGGTGCGCGACCGATTCTAGCTGCGGGAGGTGCGGCGCGTGCATAGTTGGGGGGGGGGGGAGCCAAATGAAGAGAGAGAAGCGGCTTGAGATTGGTCGGTATGTGGGATTGTGACGTCGGCAGCTCGCGAGGTCCCATTTAGATTTTAAAATGAGCGAGTGTGGGAGTGGGAGGGGGGAGGGTTTTATGAAAAAATGTGTACATAAAAATGTCTCAATGTAATGAGGAGTGGATCGTGAATGTAAATGCGAAATCGCTAGCGAAATGGAAAAAATCGCGGAGTTTTTGCGTCCTGGTTTTGGCAGACCAAGGAATCAAAGGCCCAAAAATTTTACCTGGAAACAAAAATGGAATGTGACATACACCCACACACACAGAGTTTTAAAAGTATCCAAGACCAAGTGCAGACCCGTTGGGTCTGTTCCCCCAATGCGCATTAAGAAATGTGAACATAAAAATGTCTAAATGTAATGAGGAGTGCATTAGTGAATGTAAAAGTGTAATGTCTAGCGAAATGGAAAAAAATCTCGGAGTTTGAGCATGTGGTTTTGGCAATCATGGAATCAAAGGCCAAAAATCTTATCTGAAAACAAATGGAATGTGACATACACCCATAAAAACACACACACACACACAGTTTTAAAAGTATATAGATAGATAGATATAGATAGATAGATATGATATGATATATATATTTATAATTTATATACATGTGTTCATTGATATTTTATTCACTGTAATATGATTTCATAGAGGGAGAGCGAGAGAGATTGGAAGAAACAAACAATTAGAGGAAATCGCAAGAAACTGGAGACATATATGTGTGTTATATATTTATATACATATATATCACATATGTACATATATGCATCATATATATCATGAATATATGTTTATATATATAAGAAACTAGAGAAATATATATGTGTGTGTGTTATATTTATATACATCCATATCACATACATACATGTGTGTATCTAGATTACTAAAGGTCTGATCTTGACCGCTTTTAACCCACTGTGCTGCGATTTCTGAGCGAATGCCGCCACCTACGGCCGTCATTTTTGGCCACTTCGCTCAGAGCCCCTCTCCGCCTTCCGGGACCAGAGGATTTTTCCCATCGATGAAAAATGAGAGAGATATTAATGTTTTTTTAAAATTCCCCATTCGCTCTGTTCTCTCTGCTGCCCCCGCCAGCGGCAGAAGGGAGGGGGGAGGGACTATAAACCCGTAAGTGTCGTGCCTCACTCAGTTTCTGCCAGACCCAGGAAGCGAGAGGGTCACGGCTCTCTGAGCTGTGAATAACACTGAATGGACGTCTACTCCACGGTGAGTCCCCTTGATGTGGCTGCTGCCAAATTGTTTACCTTTTTTTAAGTTTGTGTTCACAAAATGATTTTTGGTTGTCAGGTGGCTGTGGCCCAATTGTTTGCCTCGCCTTTTTGAAGAGTTTGTGTTCACAAAATGGATTTTGGTTGTCAGGTGGCTGCGACCCAATTGTTTGCCTTTTGAAGAGTTGCGTGACCTCTGCACTTACCGGAAATTGCGCAATCAGCGTGACCTCTGCACTCACCGGAAATTACACAATCAGCGCGACCTGTCCACTAAGCGGAAGTCACGAAATGAACGGGACTTTTGAACCAAACACAGTTGGACCTAATAAAGCATTTATTCCTTCCAAACACAGTCAGACCTAATAAAGCATTGCAGTTACAAGCACAGGCAAGGCAGCAGGTCAAACAACTCATGGCATTGTCATTAAGGGCTAACAAATCATTTCTTGCAAGTACATTGCAGACTCACAGTTCAGTTGATTCACAGCTTAGAATGAGAGTCGTGGCCTCTCCCTCATGATCCTGTAGAGTGACTGAGTAATGTCCAGGCATCTGTGGTTTTATAGTCCTGCCCCCCCTGGAAGGGGAATTACCTTCATCGCAGCGATTGACAGGCGAGAGGATCTCAGGGGTTTTTAAACACTCATAACTTTTTTATTTTTCATCGATGGGAAAAATACTCAGGGCCTGCTCAGTGGAGAACTGTGAGTAAGATGGCCAAAAATCATAACGATATATGGTAGCGTTTTGTCTAAAATCAATATACAGTGCATACAGGAAGTGGTCAAGATGAGACTTTTAATTATATAGATATATAATGAATATATATGTGTTTATATATTTATATATATTTATAAATATAATTGCCTTTATGGTACATCATGAGAAATAAGATAAAGAGAAAGAGAGCGTTGTAGCGGCACCATACGTGGCGAATAAAGAATAGACATCAGGTTGGTGCAAGTGGTTCTTTATTCTGTTGTCACACATATAGTGGGTGCGCTAACTATATGTAGGGTTGTTGTAGCTGAGCGAGGTTGTTCCCTCGGGCTCAGCTACCGGTAAACTCCTGGTGGGTCTCGTGGTGAGAGAGCTTATGTACCAGGACACTCCCTCTGCCCATGACGTCGTGTGCCCGCCCTCTCCTGACGAGGGTTTGAGCTTATGTGGCCTACGTTTATGCTGATGCCACAGGACCCCCCCCAGAACAGGAGGAAGGAATAGCTTGGTCAAGGGAGGCTCCTGCATGTAGGTCTGGGACACCCCGGACGTGGGTCGGGACGGAGGGCTCCACGGGCGCAGTTGACGCTCTGCGTGGGCGATCCCGATGTACCGAGGGGTGCGAGGAGACCGATGCAGAAGCCGCCGGACAGAAGAGGTCTGGGACACCCCGGGCGTGGGTCGGGACGGTGCTCTACACGGGCGCAGTTGACGCTCTGCGTGTGAGATCCCGATGTACCGAGGGGTGCGACGAGACTGAAGAGACACGGTTGCATCTCCTTGACCAGCTAAGGGAGAGTGTCCTGTGACACACGGCCCCCAAAAACGATGGGGGGAAAACCAAATACAATATACAAACTAATTGCAGTGCACACAAAAAAAATCAGTTAGAAAAAAAAAAAATTAAAAAAAAATAAAATAATAATTAGTGTCCAGTGTCTAAATTTCAAATTGTCCAGTGTTCATCGTGCAGCCACAACGTCCAGCTGGAAGGTGGCGCTGTGGACAGTGGTGAGGCTGCAGTGACGGCATCCGGCCGGAAGGTGGCGCTGTGGATGACGGTGAGGTTGCAGTGACGGCATCCGGCCAGAAGGTGGCGCTGAAGACAGCGGCCAGGTAAGTTCGTAGTTCACTTCCGGCCGGCCGCGGCCATGTTTGTAGTCGGAAGCCGGTGAGGAGCTGCAGGGCGTCTTCGGCGGTCGCCTCAGGTAAGCCCACTTTATCAAGTGCCGCGGTCGGCGGGGCCAGGCATGATGCAGGGCCGGACGTGGAGCCGTGGCGAGGCCTGTTGCTGTGCCGGGTCCGGTGCAGGGCCTGGAGACCCGGTGAGGCCTGGAGCGGTGCTGGGGCCTGGAGACGCGGTGAGGCCTGGAGCGGTGCTGGGGCCTGGAGCGGTGCTGGGGCCTGGAGACGCGGTGAGGCCTGGAGCGGTGCTGGGGCCTGGAGCGGTGCTGGGGCCTGGAGACGCGGTGAGGCCTGGAGCAGTGCTGGGGCCTGGAGACGCGGTGAGGCCTGGAGCGGTGCTGGGGCCTGGAGCGGTGCTGGGGCCTGGAGACGCGGTGAGGCCTGGAGCGGTGCTGGGGCCTGGAGACGCGGTGGGGCCTGGAGCGGTGCTGGGGCCTGGAGACGCGGTGAGGCCTGGAGAGGTGCTGGGGCCTGGAGACGCGGTGAGGCCTGGAGCGGTGCTGGGGCCTGGAGCGGTGCTGGGGCCTGGAGACGCGGTGAGGCCTGGAGCGGTGCTGGGGCCTGGAGCGGTGCTGGGGCCTGGAGACGCGGTGAGGCCTGGAGCGGTGCTGGGGCCTGGAGACGCGGTGAGGCCTGGAGCGGTGCTGGGGCCTGGAGACGCGGTGAGGCCTGGAGCGGTGCTGGGGCCTGGAGACGCGGTGAGGCCTGGAGCGGTGCTGGGCAGGGCCTGGAGCGGTGTCCGCGGTCAGTTGCGGTGCCAGGCCCGGAGTCCATTGTCGGGAGCGGGAGAGTGGCAGGTACTCACTCTGCTCCCAGGGCCGTCGGGCGTGTGTCTGGGTTGCCGTGGGCAGGAGGCTGCTATGCTCGCAACTCCTGCAGCAGCTGGTGGGGCAGCGGCGGCTGGTAAAACCTCTCCGCTCCGGTGGTCGGCTCCTGGCAGGTCATGCAGGGGAGCTCGGCGGCCGTCACGCAAGGCCTGGAGCGGTGTGAGGGTTGGAAGCGGGGCCTGCCCCGTTGCTGGGAACGGGAGAGCGGCGGTAGCCGTGGCTTCTCAGCTCCGGTGAGCAGCAGCAGGTGAGGAAGGGGCGACATACCTCACTGCAGGGCCTGGTTGGCGGCAGCGTAGTTCTGCAGGACTGGGCAGCCGGCTGCAGACATCAGGTCTCCCGAGGCTGCGTCTTCAGGTGAGACCCAATTTAAATTCGGACAGTCGGGGGTCACCAATGTAGCGGCACCATACGTGGCGAATAAAGAATAGACATCAGGTTGGTGCAAGTGGTTCTTTATTCTGTTGTCACACATATAGTGGGTGCGCTAACTATATGTAGGGTTGTTGTAGCTGAGCGAGGTTGTTCCCTCGGGCTCAGCTACCGGTAAACTCCTGGTGGGTCTCGTGGTGAGAGAGCTTATGTACCAGGACACTCCCTCTGCCCATGACGTCGTGTGCCCGCCCTCTCCTGACGAGGGTTCGAGCTTATGTGGCCTATGTTTATGGTGACGCCACAGCGTTGCTTTAAATCAAAGTTGTTTCTGATCCATGTGGGAACTTTGGGATCTATTATCTCTATCTTGCCTTTCACACACAGCCACATTCATATATATATATATATATATATATATATATATATATAATGTAATATTTGTGCATAATGTGTGTGAGAGCAATACAAGGGAAACTGCAGAAAAGAGAGGGATGGCGAGGAAGGATGAGAGCGAAATGGGCAGAAACAGATAGATTAAGCAGGGAGGAAAACATTTAAAAAGATAACGAACAAAATTATGAATTTGGTAGATGAGCTATATCACACACACACACACACACACACACACACACACATACTGTTCCCCGCAATACTGTGAGAGGCATAACGGAAGTCGGGTTTCCCAAAATAGCGGACGTCCCGCTCCGTTGCATACACGTCAGCCCATTGGATTTAGCAGGAGGGGTCTATCTTAGCCTTCTATGATCTTTGATTGTGACGTCTTCGCTGCAAATCGCCCCTCCCCCCGACACACTGGTCTGTGAGATGCCATTGTGACATAATATTGGTCAAATAAAATATGTCATAAAATGGAGAATCTCTGTATTTCCAATGCCTGCTTTACCTCTTTTTGTGAAAGTTGCAGAGCTATGAGTTATGGCTTCATGATGTCTGGATCCTGGGAGGAAATTGAGGAGAAGAGTCAAAGAGTCAAGAGTCAAAAGAGTTTATTGTCATGTGTCCCTGACAGGACAATGAAAATCTTTCTTTGCATAGCACAACGGAACATAGAAGGTATTGACTACAATTCTATACATAAATACACCCATGACTTAATAAATTAATAAAGTGCAAATAACAGAGGGAGGGATATTAATGTTCAGAGTTCCGAGCCAGGTTTAATAGCCTGATGGCTGTGGGGAAGTAGCTATTCTTGAACCGGGTTGTTGCAGTCTTCAGGCTCCTGTACCTTCTACCCGAAGGCAGCAGGGAGATGAGTGCGTGGCCAGGGTGGTGTGGGTCCTTGATGATGCTGCCAGCCTTTTTGAGGCAGCGACTGTGATAAATCCCCTCGATGGAAGGAAGGTCCAAGCCGATGATGGACTGGGCAGTGTTTACTACTTTTTGGAGTCTTTTCCTCTCCAGGGCGCTCAAGTTGCCGAACCAAGCCACGATGCAACCAGTCAGCAAGCTCTCTACTGTACACCTGTAGAAGTTAGAGAGAGTCCTCCTTGACAGACCAACTCTCCGTAATCTTCTCAGGAAGTAGAGGCGCTGATGAGCTTTCTTAATAATTGCATCTGTGTTCTCGGACCAGGAAAGATCTTCATAGATGTGCTCGCCCAGGAATTTGAAGCTCTTGACCCTTTCAGCCATCGACCTGTTGATATAAACAGGACTGTGGGTCCCCATCCTACTCCTTCCAGAAGGTGAGGTCCAGATGTCCTTCTTATTGTTAATATGTATGAGGGTTTTGCATAAGAGCTGAGCAGGTTTGCAAATGTATGATTAGGATTATTAATAGGATGGAGAGTTGTAAAGTATTGTTAATTATGTTGTAGAATTTTTGTGCTGTTATCTTGTGATTGGTTAAAGTGTGAAGCTTTGTTCAAGTTGTTTATGCTACCTAGCAAAATGTTTCTTTACTTTGGTGAGCTGTCTTCCAACTAGAAGCTTCTGTGGAAACAATGTAATGGGGTACTTTGTGATTGAGTTAGGAAACTGTCAATAAATGTATTATATGATCGATATTTGTGATTGGCTTGTAGGGGCTGCCCCCCATATAGTTTTGTGCCACAGGTCCAATGCCATATAAAAGAAGGGACACCACATGGATCGGGGTCGATCTTCTGGGGTGGCACTTGGGACCGTGCTGGCTTGCTGGAGGTGTCTGCTCGCACAAGGCTGAAGGGCTTGGATGAGTAGAGACAAGGATCGGACCCGCGATGTGGTTAGGTATCGTATAGGAAGTTCGTTTGTGTGAGTGAGAATAAAGAGTTAGTTCATTCAGTGCTTGACTCAGTGTTTTCACTGAACTAAACTAAGGGGGTAAGGTGTAGAGAGCATAATTACAACGTCATCTCTGCAACTATCAGAAACCTTTCATAGCACAGTAACAGTTATTCTGAGAATTTGGCTTTTTGAAATCTTTAAATATCAATAACGTGAAATATAACATCAAATCTGAAGGAAACTTGACAGGAACAACCACGGAACAAAGGTGCGTAAAGTGATTCAAAAATGTATTCGCTACCGTGTACCATTTTGGTGCAGGTCCTCCCTTTATTCCCAAATCTTTAGTTTTTAAGTTTAAAAATATAAAATTTATTGTAAAATATAACATCAAATGTGAAGAAACTTGATACGTACGACCATGGGAAAAAGCCGAGTAAGATTCTGCAAAAATGTTTGCGCTATTGTTTTCCCCATTTGGCGTAGTTCCTTGATCTCACAGACAGACAAACAAGACAACACTTTAAATAGTATATAGATAGATAGATATAGATAGGCCAAATGCAGGACGGTGATACCAGTCTTTGTGGGGCATCTTTGTTGGCATAGGCAAGTTGGGCTTAAGGGCCTGTTTTCCTGCTGTACAATTCCTTGATTCATTAAGATTCCCTGCAGAAAGTTTGTAGCTTCAATAGGAAGACTTTTTTGTTTTTTTTGGTACATCTCTTTTTTGGTACATCTATGTTAATTTAATGGAACTAATTTAATGGAACTAGATTTAATGGATGATGTCGTTTTTTTACTCTCCCCAATGGGAATAATGGGCCAGACCTTGGATGTTAGATATATGAAGAATCGCTACAATGGTATTTAGTAGTAAGCCTGTACCTGATGTACTCTGCAGTTTTGGTTCCCTTATTTAAGAGAGACAGTCCACAAAAGAATCACTGGGCCAATTCCAAACATGAGAGGGCTGGTCCATCATAAGTGGCAAAATAAATTAGATCTATATTCTTTGCACTGTAGAGGGGGTGGAGCATACAAAATCCAGAGGGGAATGAGAGTTTACATTTTGAGCTTTCCATTAGTAGGAGCTTCTCAAAAAAGGGACACAGTGACAAGTCATTTAAGATGTATTGAAACCTGACTTCCGGTGGCGCCATGTTTTAGGTGAGAACAGCGCCAGATCAGCTCCGTAAAAATCTGTAAAAAAAACGGGGCTAAAGGAGGGTGCTAACGCTACTTACCACAGGAGATCGATTAAAAACGGCTCCGGTGCGATTGAAGGCTGCGTGACGTCATCAGGCGCGCGACTTCGGTAAGAAATTTAAAATGCAGCCCTCCTCCCCTCCCCTGAAGAAAACGGGCCTAAGAAGAGAGGCTGGCACCACCAAAGCCTCGGGCTCGAGTCTGACTGCCTCCCAGGAAGAGATCTCACAGAGGAAAGTGGAAATGGAAGAGTTCAAAAATTCCTTGATAGGTGAGATGAAGAAACTGGTGAAAGAAATAAAAGATCTGAAGAAGGAATATAAAGATGAATTTAAAGACATGAAGAAAGAATATAAAGATGAAATAAAAAATCTAAAAGCGGAGATTCTGGTGTCTCAGGAGAGAATTAAAGTGGAATTAACAAAAGAAGTTACTGAGACGGTAAAGATTATGATGAGCGAATGGAAAAGTAAGACGGAGGCTGAATTTCAAAACCGATTCTCTGAGATAAACGACAAGGTTGCTGGGTTGGAACAAATGCTGAATGATAAGATAGATCCTATTGCCATTACAATTGACCAACACAATGAAGCACTTAAAGAACTGGCTAATTTTGCTGTAACAAGTGCCAAGGAAAGTGAGAAGTTACGTGCCGAGAATAAACGCCTCTCAGAACTACTTCGCAAAATAAATGAGAAATGTATTGATTTGGAGGGCCGACAAAGACGTAAGAATTTGCGAATTGTAGGATTGACCGAAGGTTGTGAAGGAAATCAAGACCCACGAAAATTTGTTGCAAAACTCTTAAAGGACATTCTGGAATTGGATGAAGAACCATTGTTGGGCCGTGCCCACAGGGCTTTAAGACGGGTCCCTGGGAGAGGTGCACCACCCAGACAAATGATTGTAAAGGTGGTGTATGATCACGTCTTTGAAGATATGATGAAGATAATAATGAGAAAGAGAAATTTGAAATACGAAGGAAATAACATTAGTATCTTCAGAGATTACCCAGCGGAAGTTGCTAAGAGAAGATCCTTATTCACTGAAACAAGAGGCATTCTACGGAATTTAAAGAATACAGTGGATCTCAGATATGGCTTGATGTACCCAGCAACACTGAGAGTGACCTATGACAACGAGGAACACCGCTTCGTTAAGCATACTGATGCATTGAAGTTCGCTCAAGGCATACAGAAGAAGGCAGAAGAGGAGGAAGCAGACGATGAACCAAGGGAGGAAGAAGACGACGACTGAACATTTTGGACTTTTATCATTAACCTGCGGTTATGAATTATTCATTGAGAAAGAGGGGAAATAATGGGAATGTAGTAGTAGTTTGGTATCAATTTGTAGAATTTCAATAATTCCCCTAACATAGTATTATTTATTATAATACTAATTACAATAGAATAGTAATTAATAAATAGTTTCATGAATAATAGAAATAATTACTAAATCCTTAAAGTTAGTACCCCACCCCAATAGACACAGTATTCTAGTTGGGAGCTGGAATATTTAACATCTTTTTTAAACACGGAAGTCATTAGATTAATCGCCACGTTAGTGTGGCGTTCACTAACACACACTACACAATCTATCAGTGTAGTCTTTTTTTTCTTTGGGCACCCTTTTAACACCCTTTTTTCTTTTTTCACTTACATTTTCTATTTTTTTAAATATATTAAGTATTTGAATTTATGTTATATATTATATGAATGTAATTATGAACAATACCATATAACTATTTTAGGTAGACATGGATATGGATTATTGAGATTGGTAATTTTCGTCGGGTTGGCGTTTGGGTGCCTTGTTGAGCTGGAGGGGCCGAGAGGGCTACTCCAAAAAAAACCACCCTAATACTAAAATGCAAGATATGAATTTGAAGACTGGGGATGATGGAATCACTTTCTGTAGTTGGAATGTTAAGGGAATTAATGAACCAATTAAAAGGGGTAAGGTGTTAGCGCAGCTGAATAGATTGAAATCAGACGTTATTTTCCTCCAAGAGACGCATCTCAAAAGAGATGATCAATATAGATTAACAGCTAAATGGATTTCAAAGGTATATCATTCTTCATTTATACATAAATCTAGGGGAGTTGCAATAATTATTCGTAAAGGTATACCTTTTAAACAAAGTTCTATAATAGAAGATAAAGAGGGCAGATATGTAATAATTACAGGGGAATTATACTCAAAAAAAGTAATTCTTATGAATATATATGCTCCTAATTTCGATAACCCATTATTTTTTAAGAAAATATTCAATAATATTCCTATATCCACTCAACATAATTTAATAATTGGGGGCGATTTAAATTGCACTTTGGATAACTACTTAGACAGATCCTCAACAAAAAGGAAAGCTATTTCTAATTCAAGTAAACTTATAAATTCTTTCATTAATTCAACTAACGTTAAGGATATTTGGAGATTAGAGAACCCATCCGGACGAGAATATTCTTTTTTCTCGCCCGTATTCGGAACCTACTCGAGGATAGATTACTTTTTAATAGACTCAAAACTGCTTCCCTTTACGTACAATGCAAAATATCACAATATTATTATTTCAGATCATGCACCATTAACATTTAAGATAAAACTAAAAGATATATCTAATAAAACTATGACTTGGAGATTTAATCCTCAGATACTGAAGGACAAGGATTGTTGTAATCATGTGACAGAACAGATTAAATTATTCTTTGAGACAAACGACACACCTGAAATTTCACCATTGTTACTTTGGGATACATTTAAGGCATTCATGCGTGGTGCAATAATATCGGCACAAGCATATTTTAATAAAGAAAACCGAAAGAGGGAACAGAAGTTAGAAATGGAGATAAAACAACTAGACAATGAGAATATAAAACACCCTTCTAAGGAGTTAAGTAATAAAATTGCAATAGCAAAGTATAGACTAAATAAAATATACTCTAATCAAGTCATCAAACTTTTTCAACAAACCAAACAAGTGCATTTTGAATTTGGTGATAAACCGCATAAATTGCTAGCACGACAATTAAGAAAATTAGACGATGAAAAAACGATACATGGAATCAGATCAATGCAAGGAAATATATTGACCATACCAAAAGATATTAATGATAGATTTTTACAATATTACCAAAATCTTTACTCATCAAAATTAACAGGACAAACAGATGGAATGGAAACATTTCTACAAGAATGTCAAATTAAGAGTTTAGATCAGGAAGGGAGACACTTGTTAAATGCTGAAATATCAGTGAAAGATATCGCAGAATCAATTGGTTCATTAAAGAATGGAAAAGCTGCGGGGCCTGACGGCCTGAGTGCAGAATTTTATAAAAAATTTCAAGATCTGATCTCTCCAAGACTACATACAGTGTATAGACATGCATATGAACAAGGAAAATTACCAGATTCTTTAAATGAATCCACAATTACACTCATACCTAAGGTAGATAAAGATCTGGAGGATCCTGGTTCATATAGAGCGATTGCCCTTCTAAATACAGACCAAAAAATATTAGCTAAAGTTTTATCTAGGAGACTAAGTTTGGTGATTTCTAATTAATACATTATGATCAAACAGGTTTTATTCCAAAACGCTATTCATCTCATAATCTAAGACGCCTGTTTAATATTATATATTCTAAAAGAATACGAGATACGGAATTAGCAGTCATATCGTTAGACGCAGAAAAAGCATTTGACCAGGTGGAATGGTTATATTTATTTAATATAATGGAAAAGTTCCAATTGGAGGATCAATTTTGTAAATGGGTAAGAATCTTATACTCGGATCCTACTGCAAGAATTTGATTAGTTAAATCAAATACTATCAGTTAAATTTAAACTCTTTAGGGGATGCAGACAAGGATGTCCGTTATCGCCTTTATTATTTGCCTTGGCGATAGAGCCTTTGGCGGAAAGAATTAGATCAGAACCTGAAATATACGGTTATAATACTGATACAAAACTAATAAAATATCCTTATATGCAGATGATGTTTTGATTTACATCACAAAACCTGAAATTAGTATTCCAATGTTGTTTGATGTTATAAATAAATTTAGTACATTTTCTGGATATAGGATTAATTGGAATAAAAGTGATATTATGCCAATAACTAATATAAATTTAAACATATTACAACAATATCCATTATCAATAGTTACTGACAAAATTAAATATTTAGGAATTAATGTATCTAAATCTCACAATTCATTAATTAGATCGAATTATCCTCAATTATTAGATAAACTTAAAAAAAATATTTTATATTGGAAAACACTGCCTATATCTTTGATTGGTAGAATAAATGCTATAAAGATGGTTTTTCTACCACAATTATTATATCTGTTTCAAGCTATCCCTTTTTTCCTTCCGAAAACCTTTTTTAAAAAAATTGATAATATTGTTAATAGTTTTATCTGGGATTATAAAAATCATAGAATAAGTAAAAAACATTTATGTCAGTCAAAGATAAATGGAGGATTAGCACTTCCAAATTTTCTATACTATTTCTGGGCAGTACAGATTAAGAATATGAATTTTTGGTGGGTAAATACGGACCTGGAACCAACGTGGCTAAAGATAGAAAAGGAAGATTGTTTGCCTTTCAACGTAGATTCAATTATTTTTGCCCCAAAGGAAGTTCAAAAAAAAATTTATAGGGACAATCCAATCATTTATAATAATAGACGTATTTGGAAACAAATAGTCAAGACTTTACAATTAGACAATCTTTCATTTAGATTACCAATTATGAATAACCCATTATTTAAGCCCTCCACATTGGATGGAGGGTTCAGACATTGGGATAATTTAGGAATTACAAGGGTAGAGCACCTCTATAGAAATGGAAAATTTCTTTCATTTCAGGAGTTACAAGATATCTACGGATTGTCTTCACAGCATTTGTTTAGGTATTTCCAAATTAGAGATTATATTAAATCTAATACACAGGATTTTAAAAATAAAGAACCAGGATTATTAGATGAATCGTTTAACTGGCATCCAACCACAGAAAAATTAATAGCTTATATATATAACATCATTATGGATAAGGAGAATCCAATAACTGAAACATATCGTCAAGCATGGGAAAATGAAATTGGATCACCTATAACCAAAGAAAATTGGGAAGAAAGTCTACAACGAATACACCGGTGCTCGTTAAATGCTAGACATATATTAATACAATTTAAAGTATTATACAGATTACATTATTCGAAAACCAAATTAAATAGTATATTTCCTAATCTCTCCTCTATTTGTGATAAATGTAAGAATTTAGAAGCAAATTTAACACACAGTTTTGTTACATGTCCTAAATTGAATTACTATTGGACAGAAATTTTTAAAGTTATTTCTGAAGTTCTTAAAGTTCAATTAGAACCTGACCCAAAGCTAATAATACTGGGAATTCCAGAGGCTAATTTGATATTTACACTAGATCAAAGAAATTTCCTTGATTATTGTTTGATATTAGGGAAAAAAATAATATTGAAATTTTGGAAGGGAACATTATCCCCAACAATTAAAATGTGGGCATCAGAGATGTTGGAGACGTTGCAGTTGGAAAGAATCAGATTTGTCCTTTTGGACAAGTATGATTCTTTTGAACAGATATGGTCTCCATATATACAGTATTTAGAGAAGTAGCTGTTCTTGGCATCACGGCTCGACTGGCACCCTGCGGGATTTGATGAAAATAATGTATTGGTATACCAGGATATATGCATGTCTTTACTGATATTATTATTTGTAGTTGTTTCATTTACAATATATTGTGTGGCTTTTAATTGATATATATACATAATATGTCTTTTTTCTTTTTCTTCATTTTTTCTTTTTCTTTTATACCAAATAATTATTAAGGAATTATAATTTTATTGATTAATAATGGTATTTCTCTTTACCCACTTTTATTTTCAAAAAAAATAAGATAATAATCATTAGAGTACAAATATTGATTTAAGTTGATGTTTATAACTCAGTTTTAAACATTGAGAATTGTTTATTGCTAATAAAAAAATTATTCAAAAAAAAAAAGATGTATTGAAACCTTACAGAGGATGTTGAATCTCTGGATTTCGCCGCCCCAGTGGAGGCTAGCACAATGGAGATTTTAAAGAGAGAATATAATTTTGAAAGGTTAGAGGGATATGCGGAAGTGGCACATAAGAGGTGAGACTTGGGGTAAATTAGCCATGACTGCACTGATGGTGAAGCAAGCCCAAGGAACCTAGTGACCTATTCCTGCTCCTAATTGGAACAGGATGGCCTGGACTACTTCAGCAGGTTAGGCAACATCCAGACAACCCATCCTTGGCGACACTCCCCTCCGTCAGCAGTGGCAATCCCACGCTCGATGGCGATACCTCCCACTGCAATGTTCCCTCCTTTGGTGATCACTCTCTCAATGGCGATCCTTTCCTCCGTGACGCTCTCTCCCTCAGAGACAGTTCCTTACAGGCTGAAGAAAGGGTCTCAACCCGAAACGTCACCCATTCCTTCTCTGCAGAGATGCTGCCTGTTCCGTTGAATTACTCCAGCATTTTGTGTCTACCACTTCTTCACAGGTGATCCTTCCATCGACAGCATTGCATCCCTCCCTCTGTGGCAACTCCTTGCTGGCTGGGGGTTGCTCCCTCTCTATGCGGTGACCCCTCCCTTGGTGGCTACAATCCCCCCTCCTTCACGCAGTGACAATCCCTCCCTGAGAAAAATCTCTCTCAGCCCCTCCCTCGGTGGGGATCACGCCAGAAAAAGTAGAAAAGGAGCGTGTGAGGGGGGAACTAGAGCTCCCACATTGTTCAATGATGGATCACGGTCGAGGGGTCAAGTGGCCTCCTACTCCTAACACACAAGCGACACTAGTGATTGGAGGCAGCCTCTTACACATGGGGTCCTCTCCCTCTGCGACGCTCCTTCAGTGACACACCCTCCCTCCGATCCTTCCCACGATGATCCTCCCTCCTCTGTGACACTCCCCCCCTCAGAGGCAATCCCACGCCTGGCAGTAATCCGTCCATCCCTCTGTGGCAACCCTGCCCTCGGTAGACGGCTACGATCTCTCTCTCAGCAACTAGCCTTTCCTCTGTTGGTGATGCTCCCTCCCATTGCGAGGCTCACTCCCTCGGTGGGGGTCATGGATAGGTGACACTGGTGCTCCCTCCTTTGGTAGAAATCCTGCTTAGCGACGTTCCCTCCCTTGGTGGCATTCCGTCCCTCCCTCTATGGCGATTCCTCGGCCGCTGGGGGCCTCTTCCTTCCTCGGTGCTCAACCCTCCCTTGACGGTGATCCCTCCTTCCCTCTGCAACAGCCCGTTCCTCAGCAGTGATGGTCCCCTCCTTGGCGAAGCTCCTTCCCTTGGTGCCGACCCCTCCCTCGGCGACAGCCCCCACCTCAGTGATCACCCCTACCTTAGAGGGGCTCCCTACCTCAGAGGTAGGGTCCCATCGCCCACTCCCTTGACATCATCGACTTCTCCTTCGGCGACGGGCCCATCCTTGCCGACAATCACTCCCTTGGCCCCTCCCTGGGTGGGAGTGATTGTCACTTGCTGGGTGACCCTCTCCCTCAGGGCCGAGTGTCCGTGTGATGCTGGGGATTGTAGAAGGTCAGGTCAAGTCAAGAGAGTTTATTGCCATGTGTCCCAGATAGGACAATGGCATTCTTGCATTTGCTGCAGCACCACAGGATATTGTAGTCATAAATACAGATCAGATCAGTGTTCCCATGTACCAAAAAACTATATATGTACACACATCAGTAAACAGATAAAGTGCAATAGGTTGTTATAGTTCATAGTTTGTTTGAAGTTGTGTTTAATAGTCTAATGGCTGTGGGGAAGAAGCTGCTCCTGAATCAGGATGTTGCAGATTTCAAGCTCCTGTACCTTCTACCCGATGGCAGCGGAGAGATGAGTGTGTGGCCAGGATGGTGTGGATCCTTGATGATGCTGCAGCCTTTTTGAGGCAGCGACTGCGATAGATCCCCTCGATGGTAGGGAGGTCAGAGGCGATGATGGACTGGGCAGTGTTTACAACTTTCTGCAGCCTTTTCTGTTCCTGGACGCTCAGGTTGCCGTACCAAGCCATGATGAAACCGGTCAGCATGCTCTCTACTGTGCACCTGTAGAGTGTCCTCCTTGACATACTGACTCTCTGTAATCTTCTCAGAGGCGCTGATGTGCTTTCTTTATGATTGCATCAGTGTTCTGGGACCAGGAGATATCTTCAGAAATATGAACGCCCAGGAATTTGAAGTTCTTGACCCTTTTCACCATCGACCCATTGATATAAACAGGACTGTGGAACCCCATTCTACCCCTTCCGAAGTCCACAATCAGTTACTTGGTTTTGCTGGTGTGAGAGCCAGGTTATTGTGCTGGCACCATTTGGTCAATCGGTCGATCTCGCTTCTATACTCTGACTCGTCCCCATAAGTGATACGTCCCACAACAGTGGTGTCGTCAGCGAACTGATGGAGTTCACACTATGTCCGGCTAAGCAGTCATGAGTATAGAGTGAGTACAGCAGGGGGCTGAGCACGCAGCCTTGAGGTGCTCCCGTGCTGATTGTTATCAAGGATGACACATTTCCACCATTACGGACAGACTGTGGTCTATGAATGAGGAAGTTGACGATCCAATTGCAGAGGGATGTGCAGAGACCCAGATCTCACAGCTTGGTAACCAGCTTGGAGGGGATGATGGTATTAAATGCCGAGCTGTAGTCAATGCATAAAAGCCTGACATATGAGTTTTTGTTGTCCAAGTGGTCCAGAGCAGAGTGGAGAGCCAGTGAGATCGCATCCACTGTTGATCTGTTGTGGCTGTAAGCAAACTGCAGTGGGTCCAGGTTTTTGTCGAGGTATGAGTTGACTTGCGCCACGATCAACCTCTCAAAGCACTTCATCACCACAGACGTTAATGCCACTGGTCGATAGTCATTGCTCTTGTTGGGTACCGATATTATTGATGCCCTTTTAAAGCAGGTGGGAAACTCAGACCTCAGAAGTGAGAGGTTGAAAATGTCCATTAAAAACTCCAGCCAGTTGGCCCGCACAGGTATTCAAAAAACACGGCCAGGTATACCATCAGGTCCAGGCGCTTTCCGAGGGTTCACTCCTCTGAAGGATCTTCTGACGTTGGCCTCTGTGACTGTGACTGTAATGCCATCACGGCGAATGGGGGCTCGGGAAGGCACATCAGTATTCTCTTCAGGGACTGATGTTTTGCTGACATTTGAGCTGCCTCCTGATTTTGCCTTGTAGGAGGTGATAGCATTCAAACCCCGCCTGGTCTGCAGAAGAATGCGGATCTCATGGTTCATCCAAGGCTTCTGATTAGGAAACACTCGGAAGGTTTTTGTTGGGATGCAGTCGTCCACACATTTCTTTATGAAGACTGTAGCGACTATGGCATATTCATTCAGGTCCGTTGCCGAGTCCCTGAACATTGCCCAGTCTACAGACTCCAAACAGTCCTGTAGTTGTTCCTCTTCCCCCCCCCCCCCACCCCCCCCCCCCCCACCCACCCCACCCTGACCAGCTCTGTACAGTCCTCACCTCCGGGGGTGCGCTCTTCAATTACTGCCTGTAGGCAGGAAGAAGCAGTGGTACGGTTGGATTTACCGAAGGAAGGGTGAGGGATAGAGCGATAGGCATTCTTGATGGTGGTGTAGCAGTGGTCGAGGGTGTTTGGTCCTCTGGTGCAGCAGGAGACATGTTGGTGGAAGTTAGGGAGCAATTTCTTAAGATTTGCTTTGTTGAAGTCCCCGGCAATGGTGGTAAACGCTCGGGGTAAGCCGTCTGGTGTTTGTTGACCATGGCGTGCAGCTCCTCCAGTGCCAGACGGACGTCTGCCTGGGGTGGGATGTAGACCGCGGTCAGAATGATGGAGGAGAATTCCCTCGGTAGGTAGAAGGGACGGCACTTCACCGCCAGATGTTCGAGGTGTGGGGAGCAGGAGTTGGATAGGACTGCCATGTCTGAGCACCACGCAGAGTTGACCATGAGGCAGATGCCCCCCTCCTCTCCCTTTCCCAGATGCCTGTGTACGGTCCATACGGTGGATGGAGAATGCTTCAGGCTGGACCGCTGAGTCTGGGGAGCTGGGGGTGAGCCATGTCTCTGTGAAACAGAACACAGAGCATTCCCTCAGCTCCCTTTGGTAAAGCAGCCTTGCCATTAAGTCCTCCACTTTGTTTTCTAGTGACTTGAAGTTGGCCAGTAGGATGGTAGGGAGAGGGGGCCGAAGTCCTGTACGCTTCAGTCTCACTTGTAGTCCTGCCCGACAACCATGTTTCCGTACTCCATGAAGCCCTCCTCGGTGTTTAAAGGTACAGTACTTACCGATCTCCGCAAGGTTGGGGATTCCCCTGAGATCGGGGATTCCCTTACAGTCGGCACCTCCAGCTCCTTTGCTGCTGGGAGATCCTGCCCGACGGCCTCAATTCCAGACTCCTTGAAGGCCTCCCCGGTGTTTACAGGTGTAGTACTTACTGTACCTGCGAGCTTCCATGATATTGGGGATTCCCCTCTGATCGGGGATTCCCTTACCGCCGCTATCAATGGGAGTTTGCAGTAGCGCTAATGCATTTAAATGCGTTAGCAGCTCGCTACCTACAACAATGTTTTCTTCTGATTCCTTGATGTAGGTATGTTACAAAACTTACCTTCAGCGGCGCTGCAGATCTGTCACAGGCTGTGTGCGCGACTTTGGTGCCTTTGAGAGGGGGCGGGTTTAAAATGCGTTTTTTCTTCAGACTATTCAAATCGATTTTGAACACGCTGTTAAGTTGCTGAACAAAATCGCTTTGACTGCCGTTTTATTAAGTTTATTAAAATTAGCGCTGGATAATTTAATAGCAGGAGTAAAATTAAAATCATCTTCTAATGCCATCAATGCCGACAACGGGACAGATCTCATGTAGGGGACAAGGCAAGGTACACCGTTTATTTTTTCTTATACACTTGCTTCTTAGGATGACTTTAATCAAAATTTCACGTTGTGAAAAGGTGCCTTAGGACCCATACGAACCAGCAGTATTTTCCTTGCCGATATGCGGTTTAAATTCACCACAACGTTCCAATTGATCACGTTCCACAAAATCCCACTCGCAAGATGATTTAAATGGCCATTAATTTACGGGAATTAAACACTAAATTCCTTCCATTTGGCCTATAAATTGATGACAATGAGATTTAAAAATCATGTTATATTGTGAATTCTTGTGTGAATGTTATTTGGACACTTAGGCTTTTTAAAAATGTTAACTTTTTCTTAAGAAATGGATAGATGTTTAGATCTAGTAATTTAATTTTGTAATTAGCTACAATTAGGTAACTAACTAATTATATGCTTTAGTTTCAAGTCATCCAAGTAAGATTGTTTCATATTTGTTTCAGAATACTTCAATCTATAATAACTGAAAATTTAATTCAGTTCTCTTAATTTTTAAGAAAGTTATGGGCTTTTGACTGTCCTTAATCACAGCTTTTGTGTTAAGTCAATGGAAAAGCAATAGGGAACAAGATACTAATTTCCGAGTATGAAAATGGCCATTACTTTTTTAATACTGAAGATATGAAGGTGAATTAGGTGTCAAATTAAACTTATTTTTATGCTTTATCTGATGGGATAAATTGCAGACTTGATTTTTAAAATCTCAAATTTTGCAACATTGCTACTTGATGCAAGTGAGTTCAGAAATACTGTATTTGAGGATTTCCTATTGTGCTGCTGGCAAAATATTTAAGAAGCCAGAGATACACTGCTGTGAAGCTCGGTGGACATTAACATTACCGGTTAGTTATCCTTGGTTCTGAAAACTACTGCTTACGTTTTTTTCTCCAATGAACCAAAAACATTCACCGGTCAGCACTGGCTACAACCTACGAGAATCTTTCCCACTGCTCTTTCCTCAGTGCTTATCCGACCCTCTGCAATGGCCCCTCCCTTAGCAGCCACGGCCCCTACCTTGGCGATGCTCCCTCCCGGGGCGCTGTCCCTCAACGACGACCTTCTCAGCGACGGCCCCTCCCCCGGCGGCTCTCCCTCCCCGGCGGCGCTCCCTCCCTCCCTCCTTCCCTACCCTGCGGAGGCGACGCTCCCTCTCTCACCGGTGGCCACCACTCCCAGACAATTAGAGCCCTGTTGCCACAATGGCCGCTGGTCGAGAAGGGTTGGGCGCAAGTGATGACGTCTCCCCCACTCTTCCCTCCCCACTCTTCCCTCCCCACTCTTCCCTCCCCACTCCCCTCCACTCTGCCCCCCACTCTCCCCCCCTCTCACCCCTCTCTCTCCCCCCTCTCTCTCTCTCCCCCTCCCACTCTCTCCCCCCTCTCTCCCCCCCTCTCTCCCCCCTCTCTCTCCCCCTCCTCTCCCCCCTCTCTCCCCCTGTCTCTCCCTCAGAACCGCTTCCCTCACAACCTGCCCCTCACTCCCCACAGCTGCACTGCCCACACTCCCTCTCCTCACCTCTCACTACCTCTCCCCTCAGCACCCCTCCCCTCCCCTCACTCCCTTCCCCTCACTCCCCTCCCCTCAGTCCCTTCCCCTCACTCCCCACACCTCCACTTCCCTCACTACCTCTCCCCTCAGCACCTCTCCCTCCCCTCACTCATGGGCCCGCAGCCAGATGGCAACAGATCCCAGCAGTCAGGAGGACCAAAGGTAGGTCGGTTTGTAGAATAGCAGAAAACGGATCTGAGGTGGAGAAGCCCCATCGGAAAGTCCAGCAGGTCTTGGAGGACTGGAGTGTGGCAGCCAGTGACTGAAGGAGATGGGGGAGTCTGGAGTAGGGGGAAGAGAAAAGGAGTCTGGGGGAGGGAGAAGAGGGCAGGAGCCTGCAGCAGGGGAAAAGGAGAAGGACCTGCATCTAAGGAGCGAAGGAGATAGGCGACGTTTCGGGTCGAGACCCTTCTTCAGACTGAAGAAGGGTCTCGACCCGAAACGTCGCCTATCTCCTTCGCTCCTTAGATGCTGCTGCACCCGCTGAGTTTCTCCAGCTTTTTGTGTAACCCTCGATTCTCCAGCATCTGCAGTTCCTTCTTTAACATGAAAAGGAGAAGGAGTCTGGAGGGGGAGGAAGCAGAAGGAAGCGGAAAGGGAGAAGGTGCCTGGAGAAGGGGAAAGGGGAGATGCTGAGGGTTTTCCTAAGTGGCTGGGATGGAGATGCACGAAGGACCTCATTCCAAAGAATGGACAAATATTTATTTACATGTTTAGTAATCTAATCAGTCAATGAGAAGTTTCTCCAGTGGTTTTTGCATGGCTAAACATAATGAAATCCCTGGCGGCCCATTTGCACGGTCTGCACTATTTTTAAGTTTGCATGATATGCATTTGCTGAAAATGAAAGCATTTGTTAAATATTGCTATTTCATCATTTCTACTTTCAGTAAAACAATAATTTCTCTTCATTTGTGATGAAAATAAAGGAAAAATTGCAAATATCGTAATTCAGAAATAATGGAAAATGCTGAAACACTCAATGGGTCAGGTGGTACTAAAATATGTAGTATCTTAGACAGTGAAGGTGGTTATTGAGAATCACAGCAAGATCTCAATCAGCTGGGCGATTGGGCTGGGGAAGGGCAAATGGGATTTAATTCATTTAAGTGTCCAGATAAGAGGTTTAGTATTTCGGGAAGCCAAACCAGGACAGTACTTACACAGTGAATATTAGGGCCCTGGAGAGTGTTGCAGAGCAGCGGGATCTAGGAGTACAAGTACAGAGTTCAGTGAAAGTGGCATTAATAGTAGATAGGTCCAGCAGGTCAAGAAGGCTTTCGGCTCATAGGCCTTCATCAGTCAGAATATTAAGTATAGAAGTTGGGACGTCATATTACAGTTGTATAAGATAGCGCTTGCAGTATTTGGTCATCCTGCTGTAGGAAAGATGGCATTAAACTGCAAAGAGTGCAAAGAAAATTTACGAGGATGTTACCAGGACTTGAGGGCTTGATCTCTAGGAAGTGGTTGGGCAGGCAGGACTGTTCCCTTGGAGCGCAGGTATAAAGGTGTATAAAATCTTGAGGAGTATAGATAGGGTGAATGCACTTACCCAGGGTAGGGGAATCAAGAACTGGAGCGCATAAGGTTTAAGGTGAGAGGGGCAACCTCTTCTCATAGAGGGTGATGGGTGCATGGACCTAGTAACCAGAGGAGGTAGTTGAGGCAGGTACAATAACAACTTTTAAAAGACATTTTGAATGGTGCATGAATAAGAAAGGTTTATCCATTTTGTCATCCACTCCCTACACACCATGTTCAATATTTCAGAGGCCAATTAACCAACAAATCCACACGTCTTTGGGATGTGTGAGGAAACCGGATCACCCAGTGATAATGCACATGCTCACAGGGAGAACGTGCAAACTCCACATGGACAGCACCCAAGGTCAAAGGACAAAGGACATTTATTGTCACATTCACCAATTGGTGCAGTGAAATTTGAGTTGCCATTGCAGCACACAAATAAGATAAACATAACATTATAAAATTTAACATTAAACATAAAAAAACATCCCCCCATAGCGGGGTCAAGGTCAAACCCGGGAATCTGGTGCTGTGAGGCAGCAGCTCTACCAGCTGCACTACTGTGCCGCCAGTGTGTCTATTTTTGTCAACCTATCTCTGTTAAATTGCATCAAAATAATATATTTTGGAAATTGTCTTGCACATTATGTGTAGTTCCCAAATTTCTATAAGCTGGAACATTTCTAATTTTGTAACAGTTACACGCTCAATTTGATAAATTATTATACACTTAGCACATTTTAGTTGAATGTGCAAAGTTTCCCTGATGCAAACTAATAAGATGCTTACTGTATGAAGACTGTTGGATAGTTTGGTTCTATTCGCTACAAACTCTTTCAAGTACATGAAAAATCAAAGCTCTACATGAATATAATCCAAAATTTGTTTTTTTCGCTCCTAATGTGTCAGCAGGAGAAAGGAGATAGTGATCGACTTCAGGAAGTGAATCAGTACACATACCCGGTATACATTGATGGTGCCAAAGATGAGGGTTGAAAGCTTCAAGTTCCTGGAGTAAATATCACCAGCAACTTATCCTACACTAGCCATATTGAAGCAATAACCAAGAAAGCACAGCAACGTGTCTACTTCAGGATGCATCACAGCATGGTTTGGGAACAGCTCCATCCAAAGCCGCAAGAAATTGCAGAGATTTGTGGATGTAGCCGATCATCACACAAACCAATCTTCCTTCCATTGACTCCATTTATACCTCACGCTGCCTCGGCAAGGCCACCAACATAATAAAGGATGAGTCTCACCCTGGTCATTCCCTCTTCTCCCCTCTACCATTAGGCAAGAATGGAGGAGTCGAGAACCAGAACCAGGGGCCACAGTTTAAGAATAAGGAGTAAGCCATTTAGAACGGAGACGAGGAAACACTTTTTCTCACAGAGAGTGGTGAGTTCGTGGAATTTCCTGCCTCAGAGGGCGGTGGAGGCAGGTTCTCTGGATACTTTCAAGAGAGAGCTAGATAGGGCTCTTAAAAATAGTGGAGTCAGGGGATATGGGGAGAAGGCAGGAACGGGGTACTGATTGGGGATGATCAGCCATGATCACATTAAATGGCGATACTGGCTCAAAGGGCCAAATGGCCTACTCCTGCACCTATTGTCTATTGAAGGTTTGTGGATCATTCAAAGGGGCTGCAGAAGACGTCATTGAAAAAGAAGTACAGAAGTTTGAAAACGCTTATGTCCAGATTCAGGGACAGTTTCTTCCCAGCTGTTGTCAGGCAAATGAACTACCCTACCAACAACTAGAGAGTGGGCCTGAGCTATCTTCTACATCATTGAAGACTGTCATTTAATCAGACTTTACTAGACTTCATCTTGCGCTAAATGTTATTCCCTTTATCATGTTTCTGCACACTGTGGACAGCTCGATTTTTAGCAAATATAGTCTTTCCACTGACTGGTTAGCATGCAACAAAAAAGTTTATCACTATGCCTCGATACACGTGACAATAATCTAAACTAAACTCCTCTAGGATGCGAAAAACATAACTTTCTGTGTCTTTTTTTGTAAACCAGCATATGCAGTTCATTGTTTCTTCATTACTTTGTTTCATTTAGTTTTTAAAAAATGTTAATTTAAATTAATTTCATTTCAGCAGCAAGAATACTGACCTAGGAATGGTATAGAAACCTGCGGAATAATGGTCACAACAATCTACCACTTTAGGGAATACTGAACTGAGAATTTCACAAATTGAGACTGCTTTAAGCAACTTGCTGAATCCCTGAAGTAGAGACTCTTGAGCAAAACACAAAGTGCTTAAAGAACTCGGCGGGTCAGGTGGCATTTAATCTGTCTAACCCCTCCACATATGTTCCCTGGCCTGCTAAGTTCCTCCAATACCCTGTGTTTTGCTTATGAATTGGATACCATTGCATACATTAAATCTCCAAGGACACATTAAGAAAATTGCATAAATAGTGGAGCTCACAGTGTACTTTTTATTTTTTATTTTTTAGAACTTACCTGCCATCCAACTACATTCACCAATCTGCTCATGTCCACATATTGCTACACACCCACAACACACATCCCAATTGTGCCGATGCCAAGCTAGCATGATCCTTTCCACCGATTCCTGACTCCTGACACCCCCATTCCAGCTGCACTGATCCCCATCCCACACTCCCAACCATCTTTGTCCCAACTCGCCTACCAACAGCTGATTGTTCACCATGCTCCTTCTTGGTTTAGTTTAGTGATACAGTATGGAAATTGTGGACACAACGTGCTGGTCAAGCAGCATCTCTGGAGTACATGGATATGTGACGTTGCGGGTTGAGAGCCTTCTTCGCACTGATCTTTGTGCTTTGCTTAAGATTCCAGCATCTGCAGTTCCCAGTGTCTCTCTTTCATATTTTGGAGCTGAGGACGATGACCGTATAGAGGTGTACAAGATCATGAGAGGAATAGATTGGATAAATGCACTGTCTTTTGCCCAGCGTAGGGGAATCGATAGCCAGAGGACATAGGTTTAAGGTGAGGAGGGAACGAATTAATAGGAACTTGAGGGGTAACTTTTTTTACACAAAGTAGATGTATGGAATGAGCTGCCGGAGGAGGTAGTTGAGGCAGGTACTATCATAACGTTTATCAGACATTTGGATGTACATGGTTGGGATAGATTTAGAAGGTTATGTGCCACATACAGGCAGTTGGAATAGTGTGTATGAGGCATGTTGGTCAGTGTGGGCAAGTTGGCCAAAGGTCTTGTTTCCATGCTGTATGATTATAACAGGCTCTTTGGCCCACCAAGTCTATGTTGACCATTTCACAGTTCAATTTACCTACAAATCCACACTTTTCTGGGATGTGGGAGGATACTGGAGCACCTTGAGGAAACCCACAAGGTCACAGGGAGAAAATTCAAACTCCTAATTCAACCGCACCCGAGTTTGGATCAAACAAGCTCTACCAGCTGTGCGCTGTGCTGCACTCAATTTCCTGGACCCAGATTACCCCTGTGGAAGCCTCAACCCTCCTTATCGCACACTGGGTCTCCCTCATGCTCCACAAATCCCAATCCCTTTTGTGATCTTGATTATCTTCATGTATCTGCACTAGCTGAACATACAGAGGAAAAACGTATCTGGGAGCACAATGCCTGTTTAATAACATTACTTTTGTATGGCTTGATTGTACTCTTGTGTTGTATGATCCAATTGAATTGTGTGTGATCTTGTCCATCAAGGGGTGCAGATATCTGACTGTTTCCAGATTTTGAGTTCCACTGCAACTTAAACCTGCAAGGCTTTAAAAAAAAAAATCATATTTGAAAGTACAAAAAAAATAGCTGACCTTCACACCAATCTTAGAAGTGAAATTGGGTCCGTACTAGATGGTGTTAATGTTAATTGCAGCATTTGTTGACAAATTATTTATGGTAGTTTGTTGATTTGTTGACAATATATTAATGCAAGCTGAATTTATAGTCAGATTGCCACGCACTTGGGTCTTATCCAATTAATATTAACAAAGAATAAAACGAATCAGTTCTACAAAGTATTTACAATCAAATTATGATAACACAGATTCCAGCAAATCGTAAAACTGGCTTATGACCAGTGTTTTGATGAACCTGTAAATATCCCCTGTGTTAGTTGAGGAATTAATGTATTGATTTCATATAATAGATCAATAATAACTTCAAATGTGACATTGTGGGCTCAATTTTTAATGGTAAATAAAACCACAGGTTGACATTTTAACAGCAAGGTCATCCTCTAATTTGCACTAGGATTACATCCTTCAGGATCAAGTGTTTTATGTGAGGGCTGCGGACAGGGGTGGGGGTGGAAGAGGTTAAGTCCATGCTAATACTTCTCCACTCACAGTTAATGCTGGGCTGTTCTGGCTGAGTATTGGAACTACTGCCAGTGACATGGGTTCATTTAAGTAAGTTTAAGTTTATTGGCCAAGTATTCACATACAAGGAATTTGCCTTGGTGCTCCGCCCACAAGTAACAACATGACATATAGTGACAGTTACAATTGACTCAGAAAACACTAAACATGAATACTAATAAAACATTAATGATAAAACACCATTGATCAAGCATGTGAACCAACAAAATGCCAGATCAAAGAGAGGCTACAGATATTTGGTTGTTGAGTAGAGCAACTACTCATGGATAATAACTGTTTTTATGTCTGGCTGTGGCAGCTGTGACAGTCCGGAGTCGCCTTCCAGAGGGAAGTGATTCAAAGTTTTTGTGGCCAGGGTGAGATGGCTCAGAGATGATCTTGCCCGCTCCCTTCCTGGCCCTTGCAGTGTACAGTTCATCAATGGAGGGAAGGTTGCAGTCAATAACCTTCTCTGCTGATTGGATGATTTGCTGCAGCCTCCAGGTCTCGTGCTTGGTGGCTGAGCCATACCAGACCATGATGGAGAAGGTGAGAACAGACTCTACTATGGCCGTGTAGAATTGGCCCATCGTTGCCTGTGGCAGATTGTGCTTCCTCAGCTGCTGTAGGAAATACATCCTCTGTTGTGCCTTTTTGACTGTGGAGTCGATGGTAGCCCCCCACTTAAGGTCCTTGAAAATGATGGTTCCCAGGGACTTAAAGGACTCCACAGATGTCATATAATAGTAAGATTAAATGAGAACTTACCAGTTTGAAGTTTGATCTTTATTTTATGAGGAGTTACGATGAGGGATTCCGTGAAGAACCCCGCCAGCCCGCATGTGCGTCAATCTTCAAAGCAAC
This sequence comes from Raja brachyura, assembly GCA_963514005.1. Next base: position 64,470,308 of record OY740786.1, read on the forward strand.
AGTGTGAAATCACAGATAACAGTAATTGAAGTGACATAGTAAGATTATAAACCTAGAACTACCAGATGACCTTTGTGATATGAGGGTTGGGAGCGGAGGGCACGTAATCACTCATCGTAACGCCTCATGAAATAAAGATCAAACTTCAAACTGGCAAGTTCTCGTTTAATCTTACTATTTTACTTCAGAGTCACGTGAGTAATTCCGTGAAGATTTCAAAGCTCTGTGATTTCATGCTGTGAGAAACGAGTCTACACAACCACAACTGCTTCATTGACAGATGAAGGAAACATTCATAATTAATAAATAATCATAATAGTAACCCCTCTCATCCGAGAGGGACTCTACAACTGAACCTAAAATAGAGTTGGCAAAAAAGCCCTGGTCTGACAATGGGTTATTATAAGGGTTTGGAAGGTTCGATAGTTCGACCATCCTACAGCTGCTAGGATGTGGTCCAGTGGAACGTAAATAACCCTTGCTACTGATGTTGTAGCAGACCTGGTGGAGTGATTTAATTTGTATCTACTCCTATATAAACCAAACCCTGTTGCTCTGCCTGGGGATGGTCTGAACTGACACCTTCTCATAAAGCTTTTTGGAACTAACAGCATTGCTAGTTCGGAGCCTCTCAGCTCTTGGTGACCTTGACATATTGTTGTAAATGTGTGACCGCACATAACTGAAGGTCCCTGGATATGTCATGAAACTAGTTTGGGACCTGACTCCCCTTCTGCCCTGCTTAACTAAAACATAAAATATAATATTATTTGCAGATGTAACCATCCTGTCCAGTCGCAATTATGTAGTGACTAAACCCGTTGCACTGAGATCAGCGCCATAAGGATAACCATCTTATGAGACGGCCAAAGCTAGGAATTAGCTGGAGCTCCCGGCGAAGCAGAGCCAGCACAATGTCAGTATCCCATACTGCCCTGTACTTGTCCTGGGGGAACTTGTGTTAATGATCCTTTACAAACTCGATATCCGGGGTGAGTCCGACAGAGTGGATCCAATTCGCTGCAGCAAATATTATGGGAAGGCACATTAAGCACAGTTAATGGCCCTATAACTCAATTATTGTCAAAGACCTATTGGAAAATGAACTTCAAGTCGTCAGTATCTGTACCGTATTAAATGTAACATAGCATTAAACAAAGCTCTTCCCATCTCCTGGAGAAGAACTGTACTGCTTTTTTGGGATGCTATCCCTGCCCTCTGCAGTAAGCACGTACATGGGTCGGTGTGACAACCTGAGCCGTACGAGCAGTCTACTCAGAATCTGCAAAAGAATAAATTGATTTTATCATGCAGAGGCTGGTTTTCCGAGCCACATGCTGACCAGCACAGCTTCATGTTTAGAATAACCGTATAAGGTTGTTTTAATATTCCTGACAAACAGGAATCAAGGCTGCATAGTCCAGTCAGCCAGTACGAAAGCCTAAGCGGGATCTTGCTGACTTTATTTCAAGATCTGACTGATGGGCAAAATGGAGGAAGACATAACGAACATTCCTCCTTCTCGTAGTAATAATGTATCTCTCGCCACTGTTATGCCACATAGTTTTGCCGCGGTGAATAAGCATGAAACATCACATCAATATTCAGTGTTCCATCGAACCATAATTTCATAAATACTTTGTGATCCAACACTCATTCTGTGGTGTCATTGATCTGTACTTGATGATACGCCAGTGGCAAATGAGATGATGTAAATTAGTACAGAATGTCTTTACTTGATTGCACCCATGTGACTAACATATGCTACCACCATTGTGTATCAACCTGAAGTTGAGCATGCAGATTATGCATATTTGCTCCATAACCCTTTACACATATAATGCACCTAGGGTCTATAGATAGTTGATAGCAATAACTGAAGAACTGGCAACTGATATAAATCTCCTCCACCTCCAAACTAGAGATGACATTTGCAATTTTCCACCTTAGAGCACTTAGCATCAGTTTGTAATTTACCTGAGTTTTTACTGACCAAACTAGTGGAGCAATGCTGAATAGTGTTCGACCACATTATGACTTTATTAGCTTCAGCTGGTAATAGCATAGGTCTGTTAACAATGACTTAGACGACACTTGAGAGGTTGCTACTTTCACAGCTGAAACACAGCTACTATATTGCCAATTACTCTTGATGAATAGAAGGCTGCTTATAACAACAAGGTTGTTACAGGTTCCCATTAACTCCAATCTCTTGTCCCAGGGCGGAGTCACAGGCTAATTAAAAGTTGAAAGTAAATCTCAATGACCAACAAGTCTATTGGTAACTACTGAATTTTAACTGGATGGATGAGGGATCCTACAAAGCTCTTCCCATTTTGGAATTTCTCAAATATAGTTTGAGGCTGAACAATTGATTTTTGCAAAATAGAGTGTTAGAATATCATCCAGACTAGACATAACAAGTTTGAACTCCGAGTAGCCGAAGCACTGATTTTAGTTACGTGTGAGGAGGATGCTTGGAGGCTGCAGGGTGATTTGGATAGGCTGAGTGAATGGGCAGATGCAGTATAATGTGGATAAATATGAGGTTATGCACTTTGGTGGCAAAAACTTGAGGGTAGACTATTATCTGAATGGTGGCAGATTAGGAAAAGGGGAGATGCAACGAGACCTGGGTGTCATGGTACACCAGTCATTGAAAGTAGGCATGCAGGTGCAGCAGGCAGTGAAGAAAGCAAATGGTATGTTAGCATTCATAGCGAAAGGATTTGAGTATAGGAGCAGGGAGGTTCTACTGCAGTTGTACAGGGTTTTGGTGAGGCCACACCTGGAGTATTGCGTACAGTTTTGGTCTCCAAATCTGAGGAAAGACATCCTTGCCATAGAGGGGTTACAGAGAAGATTCACCAGCCTGATTCCTGGGATGTCAGGACTTTCATATGAGGAAAGATTGGATAGACGCGGCTTGTACTCGCTGGAATTTAGAAGATTGAGGGGGGATCTTATAGAAACTTACAAAATTCTTAAGGGGTTGGACAAGCTAGATGCTGGAAGATTGTTCCCGATGTTGGGGGAGTCCAGAACAAGGGGTCGCAGTCTAAGGATAAGGGGGAATTCCTTTAGGACCGAGATGAGGAAAACATTCTTTACACAGAGAGTGGTGAGTCTCTGGAATTCTCTGCCACAGAAGGTAGTTGAGGCCAGTTCATTGGCTATATTTAAGAGGGCGTTAGATGTGGCACTTGTGGCTAAAGGGATCAGGGGGTATGGAGAGAAGGCAGGTACGGGATACTGAGTTGGATGATCAGCCATGATCACATTGAATGGCAGTGCAGGCTCGAAGGGCCAAATGGCCTACTCCTGCACCTATTTTTCTATGTTTCTAATAATTTGGTAAATACCTAGGTAAATAATTTAGTCAAGTCAAGTTTATTTGTCACATACACATACAGGATGTGCAGTGAAATGAAAAGTGGCAGTGCTCGCGGACTTTGTGCAAAGAAAGAAACAAACAACCAACAAACTACAAACATCGGTTGCAATGTTTTACGTTATTATTACTGTTATCATTGCCTCATTAGCAAATTATCATTACTGTTATCATTCACCCTATAATTTCAAATGTCTCCAGTGATCCCTGTAAATGGGAACTGAATAGAATGTATCTTTGAGATCCTTATGAAAATCAATTGTTAGTCAGTAACGAAGTTTCCTATTCGGAAAGTTTATACCGCACATACAAGTTACACGACCTTCTCCATCTTAACAATGAACGGCCACATCTGCCATCATTCCGTGCCTGCCTGGAACAACAACTCTGGCCCGATTTCCAAGCCTGTCTTGGAAGTCAATCCTAGCCATAATAATGAGCCTACCTCATAATTCCGGAGTCTGAAGAAGGGTCTCGACCCGAAACGTCGCCTATCTCCTTCGCTCCTTAGATGCTGCTGCACCCGCTGAGTTTCTCCAGTTTTTTGTGTAACCCTCATAATTCCAGACCTGCCTCTAAAGGCCACTCTGGCCATAATTCTAAGCCAGCCGTGAAAGACAACTCTGGCCATATTTTGATCCTGTCTTGAAGTGATCCTGGTCATAATACTGAGCCTGCCTTAAAAGACAATACTGACCCTAATTCCAAACTTGCTTGGAATGCTAGTATTGTGCAGTTGGTTAGGTGACAATGCCTTAGCCATATGTGTGTTGTACAAACAAGTGTAAAATTACCAACTTGTAAGTGGTCCACTTACCCCATGTTTCGGAACTGCTGGACCCATCTACCTGCCTGGTTATAGAGTAGGACAACGTTTGTCGGACAACGAAAATGTCTGTCCCGTTTCAGTGAACCGTTTACTGCCAATGGAGGCGTGGAGTGTGTTGTCGCCAAACCGATGAAGCTTTGCTCGTCGTTGGTACCTTGATTGGTCCGACAGCATTTGCTTCCTCATCCAGGTTTTGTCTGTTGAATAGGTCTTACCTGAATAGAAGATTCGGTGGCTAGAATTCTGTTCACTGCCGGCACTTGTAGCGTGAGGGGAACTCTGACCCCTTCCACGTATTCTGCCAATGGCTGGTAACCAACTCTTCTGGCAGCAACACCTTCATCTGCGAGGATTGCCTTGAATCCATACACATGTGCTCCAGTATGTTCCACGGACATACTTCAGAATTTGAAGTCAGTTACCAACTGGCCATTCGCACTCCACTCCATAAAGGGGGAGATCGTAGGCAGCCCTGAACATGTGCTGGCTCAGGCCCCTGAGGGTACCTGCGCTGATATGGCCTCTCCAACAAACCTATACCAGAATGGAACATACTCGGTGACAGAATAATTCTGCCCCGCATGCTCTCCTCCTCCAAGAGGGAAACATTAAGCAGCCCTGAATAGGCGCTGCTGGCGCGGGCTCTCCCATAGGCTGGCACTGACACTACTCCTCCTGTTGGCGTGTGTCTTGGTGGAACATCCTCTCCATTAGGAGCTCCATCCTGGACAACTGTCCAATTAAGCAGCCCTGAATAGGCGCTGCTGGTGCGGTCTCTCCCATAGGCCGGCGCAGGCACTACTCCTGTTGGAGTGTGTCTTGGTGGAACATCCTCTCCATTAAGAGCTCCATTCAGTTTAGCCCAAAATGTTAATTATCACCGGAGGGGAACCCTCCCGGCCCGACTCGTCCCGTGTCCATAGGCCTGACCGTTTTATTGTTGGTTATACCCCATGTCCTGGGAACCGCAGCGGTGTGGGAGCCGCTGACCGTACTGTCAGCAACTCTGGTGGTGATACTGCCTTCTTTCTGGATATAACCCTCCACAGGAACCACGGCAGTCTGGAAGCGAACCTGACGGCCGCCGGCTCCCGAGATTCCGCGGTTCGGACCGGAGTCTCCCCACAGCCCAAGCTGGTTTCCCTGCGGCTCGCAACAATCCAGCAGGAAACCTCTATAAGAAGAGGTTCCTGCAAGAGAAAACAGAACCAGGTAAGAAATACAAAACTTACCTGTATGCTTAAACTTACCGCTGGTACTTCTGGTGGCACCATGAAGTGGTGAAGGTGCAGCATTGAATTCAGCTCCTGCTAAAATCGTGTAAAAAGCTGTTTCTAAAGTTGGGACTGATTTAAAAGCTTCCACCAGCGGCTGCTTGGTGTCATGGGAGTGATAGCAACATACAGTGTCGAGAACATTTGAGTTTTAATAGGACCTTTAGATGAAAAAGGGAAAACATCAACGGGGACCTAAGAAATCAACTATCAGACTCCTGCTGGAAGAAGATTTGGCAGCCCGCCAAACAGCAACTGAAAGTTCAGACGAAGAATCTGATTCTCAACAAGCAGTATTTGAAATGGCTACAAAAGGAGAGACAAAAGGGACAGAAAAGGAGTAAGAGATGAAGCAGTGGGAACAAACGGTAAGAGCTAATCTTACTAAAGATCTTACCACAGATCTCACTAAGGAATTCTCTAAAATGCTCACTAACATGAATAAGACACTGGAGAACAAGTTATCTAAAATGGAAGTTAATCTCTCCAAGAAAATAGATGCTGCGCGTGATGAATCAAAGGAACAGTTTGACTTTTTGAAGCAACAGCTGTCGGATCTGGAGCAGAGGGCAACTCAGGAATTTGCGAGAATGGAATATGATTATAATGAGAAATTTGATGAACTGACTGAAGGAGTTAATAAGTCGATAGAAGATATGAAATACGTGAGATGTCTCGGGAAATATCGACCCTGAAAGAAGAACACGGGAGCAATTGAATAAATTGACAGATAAAATTCAAGATTTCGAAGCTAGATCAAGGAGACAGAACTTGAGGATTGTAGGAGTAAAGGAGGGACAAGAGCTAGGAATTTTATTGACCGAACTTGTTACTAAAATACTCAAAGATGTCTTTAAGTTGAAGGAAAACCCGAGGATTGATGTGGCACATCGGGTAGGTCGCTTCAGAAGAGAAACAAATGCTTCCCCAAGACAGATCATTGTGAAATTTTTGGACATTTCAAGTTTGGATAAACTTATGAAAGTGAACCACATGGGGAGGGGCTTACATTTGATGGAGAGACTGTCAGATTCTACAGGGACTACCCACGTGAAATATTGGAGACGAGGAACAAGTTTAAAAGAGCAAGCAGCATTCTACAAGGTAATTCAGAGGTGAAATACGGAGTTGTGTTTCCCGCAAAGATGAAAATTAATTACAACTCTATTCAACGTGCCTGCACGGACCCGGATTCGGCATTTAATTACGCACAAGAAATTGTAAAGAAAATAGAAAAAAGAGAAGTAAAGGTTGATGATTAAATGTTTATTGGGAAACTGTGCTGTAATTAAGATGGCGGAACTGCTCTAGACATTAACCAGACAGGCTTATCTGTCAGTAATGTGTATGCAATGAACATGCCCTGGTTTCAACCTTGAACAGATAAGGAGAAGATAAATAATTGAAAGGAGAACATTTTGAAGCAACGCGATCAGATTTGAAAGAAAATCAAAGGAAACTATGGACTTAAGAAATGTTTTATTTAATACAGTATATATGTAACGTAAAGAATTAACTAACTATATAAACTTAATATTACTAATTAATGGTTATGCTATTATATTAATTTTATACTAATATGATTAACCAAGGTGTTAACCTAATGGATTTAGGGGATAAGGGGCATATAGAGATGATTATTATTAATAGATATATAAGGTTAATTTGGCTGAAAAGAAGTGAAATATAATTTAGGATGTATACTAACACACTACAATTAATGAAAAGAGGTATAAGAATATTATAACATCATAAACTTGTGGGAAGAAAGTGGCATTAATGATCTGGAAAAGTTCCAGAGGTTTCGGCTGGAAGATGGTTGTATTTAAGATAAAAAATGAAATCCTTGAAACAGGCTGGTAATTAAGATACAGATAAATACTGTATATTTGGACAGGGACAGGGCAGGTGTTCACATGTTTTTTAATTCTATGATTCGTGGATTACGAGCAAGTAACATAGAAAGTTTAAAATTGGGGTAGAAAAGAGAATATTTGAAACAGTAAAGATGACTTTTTTTTCTTTAGATATATTAAGACATATTAAGATATATTTAGATGAAACGGCATGTAGTTATAAATGCCATTGTATTTAGGGGGCTGAACTCAATGTATAATTCCATCTACGGAGGTCAATCAATTTTTTTGCCATCATAGATGGCTTCTTATATTTAGGGTATCACCTTTTTGATATATTAAATTCACGGGGTTTTTTTTATTGTTGTATTTACTTTTATGTGGCTTATTTAACATTTTTGATTTTTTTCCTCACTATTTTTCAACACACCTTTCTCTTTTTTTTATGGAGGTTCAAAATACAGAGGAGAGGTAAAATAACGTCAGAAGTGTGGGATGATACCCATATACCCAAAGTCTGAGGTATCTAACTACACCACATGAAGTAAAATCACTAAAATGTATTTATAATGCAGGATAATAAGTAAAAAATGGATAATATATATTTTAATAATAATAAGGAAAAAAAGAATGGAGGAGTCACATTTTGTAGTTGGAATATTAGGGGTGCGAATGATCCAATTAAAAGGGGCAAGATTATGGTCCATTTAAAATCTTTAAAGGTGGATATCGCTTTTCTGCAAGAAACGCATATGAAACTACAAACACAGATGAGACTAAGGGCAAACTGGATAGGCCAAATGTATCACTCGTCATTTACTGCTAAAGCTAGAGGAATGGCTATTATTATTCAGAAAGGTATACCGTTTATATTAAAGAATACAATATCTGATAAAGAAGGAAGATACACGATAGTGGCGGGAGAAATTTATTCCACTCCAATGACTCTGATAAATATTTACGCACCAAATTTTGATAATCCCCAATTTTTTAAGAAAATTATGGATAAAATAGATGAGTATAATTTTCAAAATGTAATACTAGGGCGGGACTTTAACTGTGTTATAGATTCATACTTAGACAAATCAATAAAATTAAGGAAGGGTAGCGCTAAATCCAAGTCTAGTGAATTCTTAAATACTGATATAAAAAACACTAATATAACAGATGTATGGAGAATAGCTAATCCAACAGGAAGGGAATATTCGTTTTACTCATCAGTACACAAAACTTATTCAAGAATTGATTATTTTTTAGTGGACACAAAATTAATACCATATACGATTAATCCTAAATACCACAATAGTATTATTTCTGATCACTCCCTGCTGGCTTTTACTTTAAAATTTGAGGGAATGCCAGGTATAGAAAAATAGGTGCAGGAGTAGGCCATTCGGCCCTTCGAGCCTGCACCGCCATTCAATATGTTCATGGCTGATCATCCAACTCAGTATCCCGTACCTGCCTTCTCTCCATACCCCCTGATCCCTTTAGCCACAAGTGCCACATCTAATGCCCTCCAATGAATTGGCCTCAACTACCTTCTGTGGCAGAGAATTCCAGAGACTCACCACTCTCTGTGTAAAGAATGTTTTCCTCATCTCGGTCCTAAAGGAATTCCCCCTTATCCTTAGACTGTGACCCCTTGTTCTGGACTCCCCCAACATCGGGAACAATCTTCCAGCATCTAGCTTGTCCAACCCCTTAAGAATTTTGTAAGTTTCTATAAGATCCCCCCTCAATCTTCTAAATTCCAGTGAGTGCAAGCCGAGTCTATCCAATCTTTCCTCATATGAAAGTCATGACATCCCAGGACTTTCCCCAAGGTATACCCAGGGTATAAAATTATTTTGGAGATTTAACACACAAATAGCTAATGACTCACAAGGTTACGAGTATTTAAAATAACAAATTAAATTTTTTTTAAACAAACGAGATACCAGGTATTTCACCATCTCTATTACGGGAATCTTTTAAGGAATTATAATTTCGTATCAAATTTATTTTCTAAATTAAAAAAAAGGACAGAACAATGGACGTTAGAAAAGGAAATTAAATTATTAGAATTAGGAAACGCAAAAGACCCAACCATAGACAAACATAATAAGATAACATTATTGAAATTTAAACTTAATCGAATATTATCGGCAAGAGTAATAAGATTATTTCAGATCACAAAACAAGTACAGTTTGAATTTGGGGATAAACCACATAAACTTCTAGCACGACAATTGAAGAAGCAAGAAAAGGAAAAAACAATTAGTAAAATTAAATCAGAGAATGGGGAATTGTTAACTGTACCTAAGGACATTAACAAAAGGTTTGCTCAATTTTATCAACATTTATATACATCTAAAACTAACATTGAAGACAATAAAATTATAATTTTTTTAGATAAGTATAACTTTCCAAAATTGGATATCTTAGAACAAGAGGAATTAGGAGCTCAGATTACAAGATTGAGCAAATATATTAATAAATTGATAAACCAGGACCAAACGGGGTTTCTACCCAAAAGACAATAATTTAACAATTTGAAACGACTTTTTAATATAATGTATTCACATAAAGGGGAAAAGGAAGACTTATCAGTTAAATCTTTGGATGCAGAGAAAGCATTTGACCAGGTAGAGTGGCAGTATTTATACATAGTACTCCAAAAATTTAATACGGGAGATAATTTTATTAGATGGGTAAAATTATTATATGATAATCCAACAGCAAGAATATTAACTAATAATATGTTGTCTCCAAAATTCCAATTATCACGAGGCAATAGGCAGGGATGTGTATTATCACCCCTGCTATTTGCCCTTATGATAGAGCCACTGGCTGAAAGGATAAGAACACATCCGAATATTCAGGGATACAATACTAAGGACTCTAATAATAAAATGTCATTATACGCGGATGATATACTTTTATATATTAGAAATTCAGAAACAAGTATCCCGAATTTATTAAATGTAATAGAGGAATTTGGCTCCTTTTCTGGATATAGAATAAATTGGAATAAAAGTGAAATTATGTCATTACAGCCCCAGAAAGTGAATCATCTATTAAAATTTCCATTTAAAATTGCAACGGAAAAATTTAAGTATTTAGGTATTCAAGTTACCAGAAGATATAAATCATTATTTAACACTAATTTTAGTCCTTTGTTAAATAAATTGAACGCTGTGATTAAATTTTGGAAAACGCTACCACTATCATTAATTGGCAGAATAAATGCTATAAAAATGATAGTGCTACCACAAATAATATATTTATTTCAATCCATACCAATATATATACCAAAATAATATTTTTTTAAACTAGACTAGTATTACTAATTTTCTATGGGACTACAATGCGCATAGAATTAAAAAAAATTATTTGTGTAAACCTAAAGATGTAGGGGGACTTGCACTGCCTAATTTTTTATATTATTATTGGGCAGTGCATATTAAGAATATTATTTATTGGTTGGATTGTCCTTCTCAACAGATGGAATGGATAAGAATGGAGAAAGGGGATTGTTTTCCTTATGATTTAGGAGCGATCCTCTTCACCCCGATAAAATTGAATAATATATTATATAAGAAGAATCCAATCATACACAATATAATTCGAATTTGGAAACAAATAAAATTAACTTTAAAATTAAGAAACTTATCATCATTAACACCAATAGTGAATAATCACCATCTTTTATGGATAAAACATATAGACAATGGGAAAGATTGGGAATTAAAAAGTTGGGTGACATGTATGAAATGGGAAATTTATTATCATTTCAACAATTAAAATCAAAATTTAATCTGAATAATAACCAATACTTTAAATATTTGCAGATATGTGACTTTATAAAAAAATACATACCAAGATTACAGAATATAATGATAGACCCACTGGAAGAAGCAATGAATATTAAGGCGGACTCACAAAAATTAATATCATATCTATATAACAGTATTCTTAATAGAGAATTGCCATCAACAGAGGCAATTAGAGAAGACTGGGAAAAAGATTTAATGATAAAAATTTGTAAAGAAACATGGGAGAGGTATTTGATATATATACATAAATGTTCGATTAACACTAGACATAATTTAATTCAATTTAAAATATTAGACAGATTATATTATTCAAAAGTTAGGTTGAATACATTTTATTCAAATATTTCTCCCATCTGTAATAAATGCCTTTCTCAAAATGCCAACTTCACACATTCTTTCGTTTCTTGCACAAAACTTCAAAGATTTTGGTGTGATATATTTGATATATTCACTAGCTTATTTAAGATAAAAATGGAACCTAGCATGGAAATTATTATCTTTGGAGTATTAGGAGATGGAAACAAATTAAATATATCCCAAATCTCATTTATTAATTATGGTTTAATAATAGCGAAAAAACTCATACTCAAATTCTGGAAAAAGGCTACTATACCAACACTCAAAATGTGGATTGGTAATATGTTGGAAACGGCCCATTTGGAAGAAATGAGACTCCTCCTAATAGAAAAAAAAGACCAATTCTTAATGAGTTGGTCTCCATTTATTGATCTTGTGGATTCATGGGGTGTAATAACATCGTAAAATTAAAAATTCTGGGTTTGAGTGAAAAATGATTAAGAACAAAAAATATATATATATATCGACTTGTGGCATGTGAGAATCTCCTTTCTGCTTCCTTCCTCACGTATTTCTTTCTTTACACTACACTCACTAGACTATTCTTTATTCTTTGATACTTCTTTCTTTCTCATTTCTTTCTAAAAAAAAAAGGAAGTTGTACAAAGAATGTTTTAATAATTCTGGGAACCTGTAAAAAGGTACCATTAAAATGTAATGTACTTACTTCTAATAAATAAATTAAATTTAAAAAAATAATTTAAAAACTTACTGCTGGCAGGACCGTTGCGCCTGCCAGTCAGTCGCTGAGCCATGCGAAAAGCCGTAATGACGCGTATGCGGGCTGGAGGGGTTCTTCATGGAATCACTGACGTGAATCCGAAGTAAAATCAGCCATTGACCCTTCTGTTAAGAATGTGAGGTACAGTGAGATTATTACTACCCGCACCCATGGGATTTCCCCGATGGAATTGCAGTCCCAGCATCCCTTCCTACATCCTAGTTTCTTGATGTAACCCTTAGACATTACAGTGCATTTATTTGTTTGCTTCCAGTCATACCTGCAGGACAAATTTGAGACGTTTCAAGTTAGTTCCTTGGCGTAAATATTATAAATGATTTGCCATGCAACAACCACATTGAAGTGACAGCCAAGAAAGCACACCATCCCCTCTACTTCCTCAGGAGATTGAGATAATTCAGCATGTCTCCTTTGACTCTTACACATTTCTCCAGATGCACCCCAGAAAGCATGCTGTCGGGTTGCATCGCAGTATGATTTAGGAATAGCTCTGTCCAAGACCGCAAAAAATTGTAGAGTTGTAGATGTAGCTCAGTTCATCACGCAGACCAGACTCCCCACCAATGACTCTATCTATACTTCATGTTTCCTCAGAAAAGCAACCGACGTAATCACAGATTTGTCCTACCCTGGTCATTCCTTCTCACTGCTCCCATCTGGCAGAAAGTGCAGATGCATGAAGACGCACACACACAAGACTCGGAAACAGTTTAATCTCCTCTGTTATCAGGCTTCTGGATGGTCCTTCCATAAGCTAGAGTACTGCCCGATTCTCCTCTATCTCACTGTGGGCTTTGGACTCTGTGTCTGGAACTGTTGTGCTATAATGCTGAGAACTATATCCTGTGCTCTTAAGGGTCTTGCCCCCAATCATCGCCCATTTTACTTCGAAGTCACATGAGTGATTCTGTGAAGAACCCCGTCTAGGCCGCATGCGCGTCAGTACATCAGCCGCATTGATGCACGGTGGCTGTGAGGGACAGAGCTCCTCCAGCGGTAAGTCTTCAGACTCCAGGTAAGTGAAAAAACTTTACTGGAGTTAGGTCCGTGCTTGCCGGTAATTTATCTACCGATAGCTAGCAATGGACAAAACAGGGGAAGGGAAGCGGGGAGTCGCATCCAGCCGTGGAAGTGCGGGTCTGGAACCGCTGCCGCATATCCCTGTACAGTCGCAAGCTACAGATTTAGCAACCACAGACTTAGTGCTACACAGCACAGAGCCAGCGCCAGTAGGGCGTAAGGCACCTGAAAAGTCTGCTAGGCCCACGGAGTCGGGGGATGATTCCTCACCGGGGCTGGATAGAATGTGTTCACGCCTATCCCAAGTGGAGGAACTGTTGCACACAGTACTCCAGCAAACTACACTCCAAGAGAAGAAGTGCTAGATAACCCCTTCACATACGAGGGAAGCGCAATGGGTCAAATTAGTCCTGCCCTGAATCTGATGTTGAGGTCCAGCCAGGAGAAACTATGGATTTACCAGATATTTCACCCCTGGCAGCACCATTTGCTGTCCCGTCATGAGCAGGAGAGCCACTAGGAGAAGAGCCACTTTCTCCTCAGCTTCAGGAGCTTATTGTGGATGAGAGAGCCAAAAAGCATGAGCCTCCTAAAAACTGTGAGTTGTTGAAAGTACCGACTGTTAATCAGGTCATATGGGGTCAGATGGGACCTGGTATGCGAAACCAAGAAATCAAGATGGAGAGGGTCCTAAAATTATTGGGCTCTGGTATTACGACATTCGCAAGGACAATGGATGGAGGGTATGTGACTAGAACACATCAAGAGGTTCTGGGGTTGCTATGTAGCACCCATTTTGAGATTAAGTGTATCAGGAAAAGGGCTATTAAGCCCACCATCAATCCATGGTTTGCCGGGCTTTGCAAACCATCAACTATCCAGCCACCCAACTTATTGTTTGGTGCAGACCTTGCTAAACAGGTCAAAGATTTAAATCAAGAAGCCAAAATGATGGGTCTGATGAGACCAATGATGACCGGCAGACCTCTCAAGAGGAAGTATCCTTATAGAACCACCCCAGCTTCCGGGGAAACACCAGGGACAAGCCGGTCTTCAATGCAGGGTCACAGATGGTACCCTTCTACAGGAGCACGAGCAACCAAGGGAGCCCCTGCCAGGAGCTGGGGTCAGCAGGGCACACCAGGTACCAGGGAGGTAGGTGGGCCTGGTTCTCATAAAAACATATTAGGTATAACACAGGAAATTGCTGGTAGATTACGTCTATTCTATGAAGAATGGAAGCAGCTTACTTCAGACCTGTCTATCAGAAGTGTGATTCAAGGGTTTCGGATAGAGTTCAATGCAAATGGTGATTTGCCTCTCCAACATGTTCCTAGCAGAACATTTTGCTTTTCACAAACAGAAGTAATAGAGGTTCAGGCTGAACTTGGACATTTGTGTACCAAAGGGGTAATTGAGAAGACGGTTCATCAAGTCCGTCAATTTGTGTCAAATATTTTTCCCCATCCCAAAAAGGACGGAGGATGTAGAATTGTTTTGGATCTAACAAAATTCAATCCATTTGTACACTATAGACACTTCAAAATGGAAACATTGGCTACCGCCAAACAACTAATTTCCAGAGGTTGTTATATGGCAAACATAGATCTGAAAGATGCATACTACTCAGTGCCTGTTCATTGCGAGCATAGAAAGTATTTTAAATTTATTTGGATGAGTCAATTATGGCAATTTAAGGCACTGCCTAATAGTTTAACCTCAGCCCATAGAATATTCACTAAATTGTTAAAACCAATTTTGGGGCTACATAGTGGTCAGGGCCATGTAATTATGGCCTATCTGGATGATATCTTAATTATCGGGCAAACAAAGGAATTAGCTGAAACATATGTGGCAGTTGTCAAATTCACATTTGAAAAACTGGGGTTTGTCATTCATTTAGGAAAATTTAAATTCACACCACTTACGACAATTGATTATTTGGGTTTCACAATTGACTCACTTAAAATGGTAATTACTTTGTCCAGGGGGAAAAGTGTGGAGCTCATTGATGGTTGTATAAAACTTTTAAACGAACAACAACCTTCAATTAGACAAGTGGCCAGGCTGCTTGGGAAATTAGTTGCAGCATTTCCAGCAGTCCAATTTGGGCTTTTGCACTATCAGCACTTACAAAGAGCAAAGGAACAGGCACTCAGAGTACATCTGGGCCATTTTGATAGGCCCATGCAATTATCAGCAGATGCAATTACTCAGCTTCAATGGTGGATCCAACATGTCTCCAAGAGTTTCAGCACAGTGGTGCTAGAACAACCATCCATGGTCTTACAGACTGATGTCAGTGCACTCGGATGGGGTGCCACGGATACAAGCTCAAGCTGTGGAGGAAGATGGAGTATGGAAGAAGCTTTGCTTCTGCAGACATGGGGAATAAACCATTTAGAGCTTTTAGGAGCATTTTATGGGCTAAAGGCTTATTGCTCTAACACAAGTAGTCTGCATGTTCATCTCCAAATTGATAACACTACGGCAGTAGCATATGTCAATCACATGGGTGGTATCAAGTCGCTATCTTGTGACAAACTGGCAAACCAAATCTGGACCTGGTGTATTGACGAGCACATTGGTCTCTAAGCTATTTTTCTATCAGGCAGATTCAATACAGTAGCAGACACCAGGTCACGGAAGTTCCATGACAACATAGAGTGGATGTTGAATTGTGATGTATTCAATGCGATCATTGTCAAATATGGAAGGCCAGATGTCGATTTGTTTGAATCCAGACTAAACCACCAACTGCCCAAATATGTGTCATGGGAACCAGATCCTGAGGCAGTAGCGTTTGACGCTTTCTCGCTGCATTGGGGTGGTATGTTTATATATACATTTCCACCAGTTTGTCTCATAAATCGACGTCTGCTTAAAATTAAGCAGGATGACGTGTCAGGGGTACTGGTGATACCCGACTGGCCTACCCAGCCATGGTACCCTTTGATATTACAGCTGATGACACAACCCCTGATGGCTGTTCCCAAACAAAGGAATTTATTGGTGCATCCAGTAACTGGCGAATGCCATCCGTTGTATGTCCGTATTGATTCGTTAAATTGCAGGTTTTAAGAAGGCCATATCTGGGGCACGGATTGTCTGGTCAAACTGTGGACATGCTCACTGCATCTTGGAGAATGAGTACTCAAAAGCAGTATATTTGTTATGTGAAAAAATGGGAAGTTTACCGTGTACAAAATAATATATTATTTGCTATTGTACAGCACGTATTTCGCATGTTCTAGCGTTCCTGTCAACTCTCTACTATGATGAAGGGCTGAGTTATAGTGCAATCAACACAGCTAGAAGTGCTTTGTCATCATATTTAGTGATGAAGTCAGACAAACATCTTATTGGGTCTCACCCTCTTGTTGTTCGGTTAATGAAAGGGATTTTTAATTCCAGACCTCCAAAACCAAGATATATGGCAATTTGGGATGTGAGCATGGTCCTCAGACTACTGCGTGAGTGGGTCCCTGTCTCGTCTCTGTCTTTGACCAAAATCACCATGAAGGTGTCCATGCTCATGGCATTGGTATCAGCACAGAGAGTACTGACGTTACAAAAACTACAGCTAGATAGAATGGAAATAGCTGCAGACAATGTTATGTTCTACATTTATGACCTCCTCAAACAAAGCTGACCAGGTGTCACTGGGTTCAAAATAGTGTTCTCAGCATATCCCACGGATCCATCCTTATGCGTAAAAACACATTTGATGCAATACATTGCAGGTACAGAGGCCTTACGTCACATGGAGACAGGGTTGTTTATCAGTTACAAAAAGCCTCATAAGTGAGTGTCAGTTAATTCTATTTCGAGATGGTTGAAACCAGTCTTGATTGATGCAGGTATTAACACTGATGTGTTCACATCTCACTCCACTAGGGCAGCAGCTACGTCGGCAGCCAAGGCGAGGGACGTGCCCGTCGACCATATTTTGGCGGCCACGGGATGGGCAAATGAGCTGATGTTTCAGAGTTTTTATCATCGGCCGATTGTCGATCCAGGGCTGTTTGCTAATGCTATTTTAAGTTCTGTTTAAGTGGCCTGGGATAGAGGGGTACTGTTGTTTTCTGTTTGTTATTTCAAATAAACTTTGTTACTGCATTTAGTGCAATGATAATATTAAAGCATAATTTTCTCATCCGAGTCAATCAATGCAGTGGGAAGCCGAGATTTGAAATCTGCGGCATGAAATCACAAAGCTTTGAAGTCTTCATGGAATCACTCACGTGACCCCGAAGTGAAATAGTAAGATTAAAAGAGAACATACCAGTTTGAAGTTGGATCTGGATTTTATGAGGAGTTACGTTGGTGATTACGTGCCCGCCACACCCAATCCTCTCTCATAAAGATCATCTGGTAGTTCTCGAGTCATGCATCTTACTATGTCACTTCGGTGATTGGTATTTGTGATTTCATACCGCTGCTTTGAAGAATGACGCGCATGCGGCCTAGACGGGGTGCTTCACGTAATCACCAACGTAACTCCTCATAAAATCAAGATCAAACTTCAAACTGGTAAGTTCTGGTTTAATCTTACTATTCCTTCTCTTCAGAGATGCTACCTGTCCCGCTGAGTTACTCCTGCTTTTTGTGCCTATCTTCTGTGCTCTATCTTTCCTGTCAATCTACCTATTGCACTTGAGGTTGTATAGTATTATCTGATTTGATTGGATAGCATGCAAAAAAAAAGTTTTCCGGTATGTCTCATTTAACGTGACAATAATAAACCTAAATCTAAAGTTATTATTTTTTTAGCAACAGTGTTGTGGCCAGAATATTATTTAGCCCTTTGCACACACACTGTGAAAACTGTTTTCATTGCTAGAACCCCCATGCTACGTTCAGCTCGGTTATACTGCAATCAACACCAATGTGCACAATAAATTCATTTTAATTTTCACCGCTGCAGGAAGACAGCTGAATTGGATGCTCTCAAGAAGCTCTTGTTGACATGCACCTACCTTTTTCATTAAGTTGCTCATTCAGCATTAGATCAGTGAAGTTCCAAATATTATTCAATTGGGAGATTTCATAATTTTAATAGCATTGAAAGGCTGACTTT
Organism: Raja brachyura; assembly: GCA_963514005.1. Next base: position 64,488,675 of record OY740786.1, read on the forward strand.
TGCTCCAAATACATGCACTTTATTAAAACAATATTTTGTTTTATTTTGAAAATGCCATGTGAATTTCCCTTTTGGGAGCTAATGCAATAAGACTGTAAAGTATTTTTACAAAAAAAGACACAAAGTGCTCGAACAACTTTAATTTAACAATGTATTCAAACATTATTACAATTTTGTTTCATGTAGTGCAGAAGAAAATCATAGTATCATAGAAAATAGATGCAGGAGTAGGTCATTCGGCCCTTCGAGCCTGCACCGCCATTCAATATGATCATGGCTGATCATCCAAATCAGTATCCTGTACCTGCCTTCTCTCCATACCCCAGATCCCTTTAGCCACAAGGGCCACATCTAACTCCCTCTTAAATATAGCCAATGAACTGGCCTCAACTACCTTCTGTGGCAGAGAATTCCACAGACTCACCACTCTCTGTGTGAAAAATGATTTTCTCATCTCGGTCCTAAAAGACTTCCCCCTTATCCTTAAACGGTGACCCCTTGTTCTGGAATTCCCCAACATCGGGAACAATCTTCCTGCATCTAGCCTGTCCAACCCCTTAAGAATTTTGTAAGTCTCTATAAGATCCCCCCTCAATCTCCTAAATTCCAGCTAGTACAAGCCAAGTCTATCCAGTCTTTCTTCAGATGGAAGTCCTGCCATCCCAGGAATCAGTCTGGTGAACCTTCTCTGTACTCCCTCTATGGCAAGAATGTCTTTCCTCAGATTAGGAGACCAAAACTGTACGCAATACTCCAGGTGTGGCCTCACCAAGACCCTGTACAACTGCAGTAGAACCTCCCTGCGCTTGTACTCAAATCCTTTTGCTATGAATGCCAACATACCATTCGCTTTCTTCACAGCCTGTTGCACCTGCATGCCTACTTTCAATGACTGGTGTACCATGACACCCAGGTCTCATTGCATCTCCCCCTTTCCTAATCGGCCACCGTTCAGATAATAGTCTACCCTCCTGTTTTTGCCACCAATGTGGATAACCTCACATTTAACCACATTATACTGCATCTGCCATGCATTTGCCCACTCCCCCAACCTATCCAAGTCACCTTGCAGCCTCCTAGCATCCTCCTCACAGCTAACACTGCCCCCCACTTTGTGTCATCTGCAAACTTGGAGATGTTGCATTCAATTCCCTCATCCAGATCATTAATATATATTGTAAATAGCTGGGGTCCCAGCACTGAGCCTTGCGGTACCCCACTAGTCACTGCCTGCCATTCTGAAAAGGACCCGTTTACTCCTACTCTTTGCTTCCTGTCTGCTAGCCAGTTCTCTATCCACATCAACACTGAACCCCCAATACCGTGTGCTTTAAGTTTGAATGCTAATCTCTTATGTGGGACCTTGTCGAAAGCCTTCTGAAAGTCCAGATACAACACATCCACAGGTTCTCCCTTATCCACTCTACTAGTTACATCCTCGAAAAATTCTATAAGATTCGTCAGACATGATTTATCTTTCATAAATCCATGCTGCTTTTGTCCAATGATTTCACCGCTTTCCAAATGTGCTGCTATCCCATCTTTAATAACTGACTCTACCATTTATCCTACTACCGATGTTAGACTAACTGGTCTGTATTTCCCCGTTTTCTCTATCCCTCCCTTTTTAAAAAGTGGGGTTACATTAGCTACCCTCCAATCCTCAGGAACTACTCCAGAATCTAAAGAGTTTTGAAAAATTATCACTGATGCATCCACTATTTCTGGGGCTACTACCTTAAGCACTCTGGGATGCAGCCTATTTGGCTCTGGGGATTTATCGGCCTTATACATTCAATTTAATTTACCATCAATTTAACACCACTTCCCAGCTAACCTGGATTTCACTCAGTTCCTCCATCTCATTTGACCCCCGGTTCCCTGCTATTTCCGGCAGATTATTTATGTCTTCCTTAGTGAAGACAGAACCAAAGTAGTTATTCAATTGGTCTGCCATGTCCTTGTTCCCCATGATCAATTCACCAGTTTCTGACTGTAAGGGACCTACATTTGTTTTAACTAACCTTTTTCTCTTCACATATCTATAAAAACTTTTGCAGTCCGTTTTTATGTTCCCTGCCAGTTTTCTTTCATAATCTATTTCCCCTTCCTAATTAAGCACTTTGTCCTCCTCTGCTGGACTCTGAATTTCTCCCAGTCCTCTGGTAGGCTGCTTTTTCTGGCTAAATTGTACGCTTCATCTTTTGCTTTGATACTATCCCTGATTTCCCTTGTTATCCATGGATGCACTACCTTCCCTGATTTATTCTTTTGCCAAACTGGGATGGACAATTGTTGTAGTTCATCCATGCAGTCTTTAAATGCCTTCCATTGCATATCCACCGTCAACCCTTTAAGAATCACTTGCCAGTCTATCTTGGCCAATTCACGTCTCATACCCTCAAAGTTACCTTTCTTTAAGTTCAGAATCCTTGTTTCTGAATTAACAATGTCACTCTCCATCATAATGAAGAACTCAACCATATTATGGTCACTCTTGCCCAAGGGGCCACGCACAACAAGACTGCTAACTAACCCTTCCTCATTACTCAGTACCCAGTCTAGAGTAGCCTGCTCTCTCGTTGGTTCCTGTACATATTGGTTTAGAAAACTATCCCGCATACATTCCAATAAATCCTTTCCTCAGCACCCCTGCCAATTTGATTCACCCAATCTATATGTAGATTGAAGTCACCCATTATAACTGTTTTACCTTTGTTGCACGCATTTCTAATTTCATGTTTGATACCATCCCCAACTTCACTACTACAGTTAGGTGGCCTGTACACAACTCCCACTAGCGTTTTCTGCCCCTTAGTGTTTCGCAGCTCTACCCATATCGATTCCACATCCTCCAAGCTAATGTCTTTCCTTTCTATTGCGTTAATCTCCTCTCTAACCAGTAACACTACTCCACCTCCTTTTCCTTTCTGTCTATCCCTCCTGAATATTGAATATCTCTGGATGTTCAGCTCCCAGCCTTGGTCACCCTGGAGCCATGTCTCCGTCATCCCAACTATATCATATTCATTAATAACTATCTGCACATTCAACTCATCCACCTTATTACGAATGCTCCTTGCATTGAGACATAAAGCCTTCAGGCTTGTTTTTACAACACTCTTACCCCTTATACAATTATGTTGAAAAGTGGCCCTTTTTGATTTTTGCCCTGGATTTTTCTGCCTGCCACTTTTACTTTTTATCTTGTTACCTATTTCTTCTACTCTCATTTTACATCCCTCTGTCTCTCTGCTCATCCTTCCATCCCCCTGCCACATTAGTTTAAATCCTCCCTGACACAAATGTAGCCAATAAATTATTATATTCAGGATGTGTAACGTTAACTGAATGTACAAATAAAATCTAATTTATCAATCGGTGATCTGAGTGTTTCTCATAGAATTGACCATTGAAAAATTGTTCGTTGATTGAACAGCATTGAAGATAATCAGATGTTAAAGGTTGTGGGATAGCCTAATAATAATAAAGCATGCTTGCTTTATTGGGTATGTAATTTATCCCATTGCGTCAAATTCATAAATACAATATTTCTACCCACTAAGTAAATTTCAAAGGCTTGTGTTAATGCAGATTGTGTTAATTTTTTTATCTTTACTTAAAATTTCTCTATATGTGGATCATATCCCATATGATAGCTCAGCACAGGCAACTAAATGGTTCACAGGACGGAGGTAGCACGGTGGAAAATTTGCCACAGTAAAGGAGTAACATTTCATGATCAATGAAATCTAGCCTGGTTGGCATATGGAGATGAACCTAAGCAGCTGCTTCGTTAATTAACACACACACCTTGAGTCATAATATTGTGAGCTCGTTCCTCTCAAGAGACCTGTACGCACACATCTACTTTGATGATCCAGAGCAGCACAGTGGTGCAGCTGGTAGAGTTGCTGCCTCACAGAGCCAGAGACCTGGGTTTAATCCTGATCTTGGGTGCTGTATGTGTGGAGTTTGCACGTTCTCCCTTTGACCATGTTGGTTCCCTCCAGCTGCTTTGGTTTCTTCCTGCATCCCACACGGGTGCAGGTTTGTTGGTTAATTGGCTTCAGTAAAATTGCCTTTAGTGTGTAGGGAGTGGATGATTAAGTGGGATAATATTGAACTAGTGGGAACAGGCGATTGATGGTTGGCGTGGACTGGCCTTCTATGAACAGCACATATTGCTCTCCTTTTGTGCATTATTATAATGCAGGCTATGATGTTGGACACTGTGTGTGGGCAGGTATTTAATGGAAAGTCAAGCTGGTAAATTACTTATGCCCAGTAATTGACTGGAGCTTGCTGTGCCAGGATGGTGGGGAGGCATCTGCTTTAAATTGCACAAAAGCAAGATTTACAAATACCGTGCCCGCCTTCTGCCTGAGTATGATGGAAAACTATAGAAAAGCGAACCAGACCTCAGTTGCAGACCCTTGAATCCTGATATGCATTTCCAGGATGCCCCGTGCAGGAGCAGGCTAAACACAAAGAGGAGTCATGATGAAAAGCACTGATTTTGTGAAAAAGGATGCAAAGTGCTGGAGTAAATCAGCAGGTCAGGTAGTATCTCCAGAGAACACAGATGGGTGACATTTCAGTTTGAGGCCCTTCAGATGCTGCCTAACCTGCTGATTGCTCCTTTTTGTCCTCTGCCTCACCTGCTGAGTTGTCCTTTTATATATTAACCAACGTCTGCAATTTCTTGCTTCTCCTATCCATGTTTTTTGTTCACTTTATAAACTAAGATGTGCAGAGTAAATGACTGTGCATTACCAATCTCTGGAAACTACTTGTAGGATCTAGCTGTGATGTCTTCATTCCTTACTTAGTAATGGCAGGACTAAATGAGAAATGCAAGTTAGTTCCAACTACTGCTTTATTTTGGATTGCCTTGCCATTGTGGACTTGCTCCTAGCAAGAACGGGAGTTTCCACAAATTCCTTGAAATTCAATTATGTCTGAATAATAAAGCAGCAACTGCAATGCGCAACATGTGTGGAATTTAAGTTGATTCTTCCTGAAAGGTTTTCAATGGAGTTAGAATCGACCAAACTGAAATTCCTACAAGAAAATGGATCGAAATTAAAAATCAACCCACAGAAGAGAACCTGGTACAGGTTTTAGGCTGAGACTCCTCTGGAACTGTCCTCAGAATCCCTCTACCTGTCTCTCCTGCATTCACACCATCTTGTCTGTGAATGTTCACCAATTCCGAGGTCGTTGATCAAGCGGATATGACCTCAAGAAATTACACTGGTTGGTCCCTAATCACCTTTTTTCCTCAAACTGACTGACCTGCTGAGCATTTATTTATGGAGTTCTGTCTTGTGTTACCTGCATCCTGTATTTATGGAAATGTCTTTTTTCTCCTTGATATAATGCAAATTATATTGCAAATTTTGATTGGATGAAGTTTTAAAGATCCTATTTTTATGAGCTCGTAAAAGGTTATTTATTATGTAATAGATCTACTTTTAGCTATAATACATGAAGTGGCAGTCAAGTATGTTGTAAATTCCTATTTCATGTTTATGCACACACTTGCACAAAACTGTATTGAGACTGTAGACTGAAGATAAAAATAAAATTCATTAAAGATGAGGAGGCTCACCTTTGTAAAATCATCCTGATTAAAGATTTCTAGTCATGTATGTCACTAAATTAAGAGGCTTCCAATGTCATTATACGTAAATATTAAATTATATATGTATTTTTGTTGATAGAACAGATAGCAGTAAACATAAATGGAATTCCTATTTTTAAAGGTATTTGGATATTATTAAGAGCAGATTTGGAGGCACTGATGTGCAGTTGACTTATGTCTACAAAATGGCAACTTTATACTTTAGTTTAGACTTCTGCATGTTGTAGTAATTTTAGTCCTCAGCCTCAGTTAACTGTAATGTTAGTTGGCTGTGCACAAGGTGGCAGGGGGACTAATATGAGAACTTGCTTCTACAAGTTAAAGTTTGTCTCTCTTCCTTAAAGGTAGTTTACTGTCTTAAAGGTGAGGTGCACTGTGGCAGGGTAAAACACACAATGCTGGAGTGACTCAGCGACATCTCTGGAGGACATGCATGGATAGGTGATGTTTTGGGTTGGGTTCCTTCAGACTGATTGTAGTAAGGGGGGGGAGAAAGCTGGATAAGAGGTGGGGGTGGGACAAATGCTGGCAAGTGACGGGTATGCAGGTGAGGGGGAGTTTTGATTGGCATATGGATGTACAAAGGGCAGAGATGCACATAGAACACTACAGCACAGGAGTAAATCCTTTGACCCACAATATTTGTGCTTAACATGATGCCAAGGTAAACTAATCTCCTGTGCCTGCATGTGTTCTATATCCCTCCATTCCCTGCATATGCGTGAGCCTATCTAAAAGCCTCTGAAACTCCACTATTATTTCTGCCTTCACCATCAACCCTGCCAACAGATTCCAGGCATGCACCACCCTCTGTGCAAAATAAAATGCTCCACACATCTCCTTTATACTGCTAATATTACTTCTTAAAGCTACGTCCTCTAGCCTTTGACATATTCATCCTGGGGAAAAAGGTTGTGACTATCTATCCTATCTATGCTTCTCCTATTCTTTTATAATTACAAAAAACAGTTCCTTAAAACGATGCCTTTAATTCTCACAGAAGAGAACAGTGATTCACAGCCTTGTTTTAAATCTGGGAGTAATTGGTGTCCGAAACTGACTGCTAATCACTCCTTACAGTAACTAATGCGTCTTAAAATTAATTTATTTTACCAACTTTCAATTAGGTGACACATAAACTGCTGAGAAACTGAATTAACAATTTACAATTTTACCGAAGCCAATTAACCTACAAACCTGTACATCTTTGGAATGTGTGAGGAATCTGGAGCACCCAGGGAATACCCACATGGTTAGAGAGAACGTACAAACTCCCTACAGACAGCACCCATAATGAGGATCGAACCCGGGTCTCTGGTGCTGTAAGGTAGCAAGTCATGGCCTTATGAGTCCGAGATATCGGCCCGCGAATTGAGTCAAGGATGTCGGCTATGGGAACGGATCTGCCGGCTCTGGCCGGGCCGGAGTTCCAGAGCGCCAGCTGCAGGGGGCAAATTTAATCGGTGCGGAAGTCCTGATGAGGTCCAGATTGGCAGTCTCACCCGGCCACAGAAGTGCGGCACGGTGGCGCAGTGGTAGATTTGCTACCTTACAGCACCAGTGCTCCGGGTTCGATCCTGGCAAAGGGGGGTGCCTGTATGGAGTTTGTACGTTTCCCCGTGACCACGTGGGTTTTCTCCAGGTCCTCCAGTTTACTCCCACACTCGAAAGACGTACATGTCTGTAGGTTCATTGGCTTGGTATAATTGTAAAAAAATTATCCCTAGTGTGTGTAGGATATTGTTAGTGTGTGGGGATCGCTGGTTGGCACAGACCCGGTGTATTGAAGGGCTTGTTTCTGGGCTGTATCTCTAAACTAAACTAAAGGTTAAAGGAACATTTGGACTTAAAAAGTGTATTAAGTGCTGTAATTGTGTTGTACAGCATGGAAACAGGCCTTACAGGTCCTTATTAAATAGCTAAATCATCCATTTCCAGGTATTGAAGGGCCATGATAGACTCTTCTGTTGGATCCTTGAACATGCACCAGTTATATCAGCTATCGCAGTGCTTCTGTGGTTTCATCTATATTACTAAAAGTCTGATCTTGACCACATCCTGTTGTTCTGTATATTGATTTTAGAAAAAACACTGCCACTTACGGCTGTGATTTTTGGCCATCTTACTCAGAGTCCCCCTCCGTTGTACAGGACAAGTGGATTTGTCCCATTGATTAAAAATAAAAGAGTTATTAGTGTTTAAAAAATGTTGAGATTCTCTCTCCTGAAGGCCACGCCCCTTCCGGAGGGACTACAAAACCCAGAAGTGTTGAGTGCCTCAGTTAGTCTCTGCAAGATGGGGGAGCGAGAGGGTCATGGCTCTCAGTCTGAGCTGTGAATAACACTGAACACATGTCTACTAAACTGTGAGTGGTTTTACTGACCTGTCAGTGCCCTTAATGTGGTTTGAAAATATAGTTTGGAAATCCTAAAGCTGTGTTGCCTTTGGTTTGGAAATGCTAAAGCTGTGTTGCCTTTGGTTTGGAAATGATAAAGGAGTGTTGCCTTTGGTTTGGAAATACTAAAACTGTGTTGCCTTATGTTTGGAAATGCTAAACCTGTGTTGCCTTTGGTTTGGAAATGCTAAAGCTGCATTACCTTTGGTTTGGAAATGCTAATGCTGCGGTGCCTTTGGTTTGGAAATGCTCAAGGTGTGGTGCCTTAGGTTTGGAAATGCTAAAGCTGCGTTGCCTAATTAAAGTTGCCTTGCCTAATTAAAGTTGCCTTGCCTAATTAAAGTTGTCTTGCCTAATTAAAGTTGCCTTGCCTTCTATATAATTAAAAGTCTAACCTTGACCACATCCTGTTTACGCTTTATATTGATTTTAGAAAAAACGCTACCATGTACGGCTGTGATTTTTGGCCCTTACTCAGGCCCCCTCCGCTCATCAGGTGCTGAAGATTTCTACCATCTATGAAAAATAAAAGAGGTATTAGTGTTTTAAAAATGTTGAGATTCTCTCTCCTGTCAATCACGCCATGAAGGCCACGCCCCTTCTGGTGAGAGGGGGGAGGGGCTATAAAACCCAGAAGTGTGGGTGTGGCTCAGTCTCTGCAAGATGGAGGAGGGAGAGGTCACGACTCGCTGTCTTTAGTGGCCTTGCAGCTTGCTTGAAATGGTATGAAACTGCACTTGAATTTGGTGGCCTTGCACCCTGCTTGAAGTGGTATCAAACTGCACTTGAATTTGGTGGACTTGCACCCTGCTTGAAGTGGTAAGAAACTGCACTTGAATTTGGTGTCCTTGCACCCGGCTTGAAATGGAATTTCAAGGAATAGCCGCGAGTCAGCTGCCAGCCCACCAGCTGTGAGTGAGCTGCCAGCACAACAGGCTTGAGTGACTCAACTACCAGCCCAAGAATCCATTTGGCCACAATGTCCATACTAGCCCTCTGGAAACCAGTCCCTTCAGCCCACAACACCCATATTAGCGCTCCAGAAAGCCCCCCCCCCCACCGCACTGGCCACCAATATTGGAATTGGTGGAGAGGTGGAATATTGCGCCAAGGGACCAGCCCTCCCGTGTGATACTGGGACCCAATGGGTCCCACTTAGTCTAGTATTTTCTTTATAATTATCCTGTCCTACTGATTGTAATCCTAATAAAGCACAAAAGGAATCAAGAAAACTATAACTAAATCTCCAAAGAAAACACCTTAGAACAATGGATGCTTTAAAAAAAAACATCATACAAACTTTGCCCTTTTTAAAAATCGCTTCACCTGTTGCAGATGGATCCATGACATGATATCTTTCCGAGCAGATGGTAAATTATACGAGAAGTGATTTAAATCAATTATCACCGACTCAGCATGTGTGACAGCACTTCTAACCAGCGTGAAAGACAGGTAGGAAGATGATATTGGGCACAAATGGAACAATGAAGCAGGAACAATTCCTACCCAATTGTCCAGTCTTCATTATATGCTAGCAGAACCTGTGCGATCCATCATAAAACCTACTTATTTTAATCTGATATTTACTTGATATTTTTGTGTCTTTGGTGTCAGAATTAGAAGTTGGGGTGATTGACTGATTAATCTTGAATGCTAGCAAAACTGGGAAATGAATTCTGTAAAATCAATAATAAAACCATTGTGGATATAGTACAAGTGTGACAGCTGTAGGAATGATGCATTTCACAATCAGTTTATCTTGTACATTTTTTATTTCAACCTCATTTTGCAAAAATGTATCTGATGTTTCCACATCTGCCCATTCGTTGTTTGTTTCTGCCATTTTGTTGCATTAACCATGTGTCAATTATCACTTATTCTTGCTACATTATCTGTAAGGATAAGTGTTCATCTGAGTTATCACTGGTAGCTGAAAAGGTTTTGTCATAATTTGAAATAGTCTTGTTATTTGCTAAATCTCTGGTTTAACTAATATTAATGCTTTAGTTCTCCCATGAGGATCTAATAATGACAAGATACATACTTTAGGGAATTGTATAGTTGTTAAAGAATGTTATAGTAGTTATAGTTGTTTAAAAAATCCACAATGTGCCATTTTTGTCTACGTTGTTCACATTCACATGTTAACTTTTAAACTAATCACTTCTAACCAATGTGAAAGATTGGCTGTAAAATCATATTAGGCACAAATGGAGCAGTGATACAGGAACTTTTAAATCGAGAAACTCAAAATTTCATACGGGTTCCTTCATAGCATTGGAACCTATGAGGGAGATGTTATCCACATATTATAGCACTGTCTTGTCTGCTTTGAGGACCACCACTTAATTTCTGAGATTGCCAGTTGCTTGCAGCCTCCCAGTCTGTGAAGAGACCTTCCAGGTAACTTTTTACACAGAGGTTGGTGCGTGCCTGGGTGGGTTTCCTCCGGCTGCTCCAGTTACCTCCCACATCTCAAAGACGTGCAGGATTTTGTAGGTTAATTGTCCTCTGTAAATCACCACCCCCCCCCCCCCCCCCCCCCCCCCTCCCCTCCTAGTGTGTAAGGAGTAGATGTGAAAGTGGGATAACATAGAACTACTGTGAATGGGTGATCAATGGTCGACGTGGATTTGGTGGGCCAAAGGGCCTGTTTTAATGCTGCATCTCTAAACTATTGTTGATGGAATCACAAGGTGGAAAAATCAATTATCTCGCTATTTGCATCCCTGCTCACATCAACATAAAATTGACCAAGAGACGATGAATTAGCTATATTGTTTTTATGGTGGTTATTGATGGAAATGGTGCACTACTAAGCATTGTAGACATTTATCATGTTTTGTCTGAGGCAAGATGGAATTAACAGAGACCCCTTGAGGTGCAACAGTTTACAGCTGACATATGTAAGATATTAATCTGGACCTTAGTTCTCAGTTGAAGATCCATTATTCTTACAGAAGAGGGTAATTGCAAAGCTAATGCATTTTTAGCAGTAAAACAAATATTAAATTATGTTATTAGTCTCTGCAAGATCTGGTAAAGCTCTGTATTGATTGAAAGTCATGGACATTTTTCATTTGGGTGATAAACATGTTTCCCACTTTATTAAGAGTTTGTTTCCTCATCCTTAGCTAAAAGTTCTTTCAGGAAGTAACCAGAAAAAGAACTGTCCTGTACCACCAGGACCACAACCGTAAACCTGTGAGCTTTTTGAGAAATATACAAGAATGAAATTGACTCAAAGTTACCATCTGGGGAAGACCCTTGAAATCAAGGATGATTTGCTCCTACTGCAGTTTAGGGGGATCTGAGGCGGATCCTAAGCCCAATCTTGAAACCATAGGGTCTTCCAGAGTCCTTGACACACAGAGTCATAGAGACATACAGCATGGAAACAGGCCATTCGGCCTAACATGCCCATGCCAACTGACATCCCATCTACACTCATCCCACCTGCCTGCATTTGGCCAATATCCTAAAGCTATCCCATCCATGTACCTGTTCCAATGTTTTTTAAATGTTGTAATAGTGTCTTCCTCAACCACCTCCTTTGGCAGCTTGTTCTTTGGACCCACCACTATTTGTGTAAAAAACGTTGCCCCCTCAGCTTCCGATCAAATCCTTCCCCCCTCGCCGACGCAGATCAGCACATGGATTCCTTATTAAACCAGACTACTATCTGCAGTTGTAGTCCTGTGCATTATTTACCGTAGGTAGCGATCCATAGATGAATTTAGTTTATAATGAGCTCTGCAGGTTTGGTTTTAATGTTTTACAGTGAAAAGTTTTGGTTTGCCCTTTCTTCAAACAGATCAGATAATACTACACATAAACCCAAGTACGATAGGTAGAGCAAAGGGGAAGGAAGATACAGTGCAGAATGTAGTTCTCTGTATCTTGCCCTTTGCTCTACCTATTGTACTTGAATTTGACTTAATTGTATTTTGTATAATATTATCTGTTCTCTTCTTCTTCTTCTGAGACAACAACCTGGCTGCTCAACACCTGGCTTGAGATCTAACTATTCCTTTGGTTTACGTTTCATTTGCAAGAAGATCTGTTCTGATTGGATGGCAATGAAAACAAAGCTTTTCACAGTATCTCGATGTGGCTGAAGAATAAACCTAAACAGAGTCCCAAAGACGTGTAGGTTTGTAGATTAAACAGTCTCTGTAAAATTGTCCTTAAGGGCCTGTCCCACTTGGCGATTTTGCCGGCGTCATATCAGTGTCGCCAAAAGATTTTGAACATTTTTAAATCCTGTGGCGACAAAAAAGTGGTTGCGACACTTGAAAAAACATTGCGCGTCATATGTCATCACGCCGCATCTCGCCGTGTATTTTTCAGTGACCTTATACGTCAGTCAATGATGCCAACAGTATCATGAAATAATTGACAATAATATTGAGGAAAATATAATATTGATAGCACCAAATGTCCTTATACTGACATGAATATACATAATAATGTACAAAGGTTAATCTTCCTTCACATCTTTGGAATATTATAGGGCTTTATTTGTGCCAATACAAATTAAGGAACTTGTAAATCTAGGGTTTCACCAGTTATTTAACATATTAGGCTCATGCATACTTAATGTAACACTCAACTGACAGAAAGTGATATCACGATTTATAAATTCAAGCATCTTAATCATATTTTATCACATTTTTGAAACAAAGGAGCACTTCAGCTTTACCTTATTGGAGTAGGCAATGATGATAATTTTCTGCTTCAGTCTTGGGACTATCTTCCACACAACCTTAAGTTTCTGATTATAGAATCATTTCATAATATCAAGCAACCGAATAGAATATTACTCTGAATATTACCCTGAACAAATGAGGGAAGGGAAATAAATGCAGCCCTTGCCCATGATGACCACATCTCGGAAGAGGAGCCGTAAAGAACATATTGGAAGGTTCAAGTGTGCATAGTTTAGTTTAGTTTAGAGATACAGCACAGAAACAGGCCCTTCGGCCCACCGAGTCTGCACCGACCAGCGATCCCCGCACATTAACACTAGGGATAATTTAGACCTACACCAAGCCAATTAATATATATACTTGTACGTCTTTGGGGTGTGGGAGGAAACCGGGTCAGGCAGCATCTCTGGAGAATATGGACAGGATATGTTCTTTAAGGAAGGTTCCGACATAAAACGCCATCCATTCCTTTTCTCCAGAGATGCTGCCTGACTCGCTGAGTTACTCTAGCATTTTGCGTCTACCTTCGGTATAAACCAGCATCTGCAGTTCCTTCATACTCATGGATATGTGACTTTTCGGGTCGGGACCCTTCTCAGACTGATTGTGGGGGTGGGGCTGGTGATAAAAAGCTGAAAGAGAGGAGGAACATGACAAAGCCAGAACTGAACACACTTCTTGGCATCTGCATACAATGGTGTCTGTCTTGTCGCTTCTTGTGTGTGGTGGTCGAACGATTGGTGGAAACAGGGCTGAGATGTGAACGTTCGTTCCTTGACCCCAGCCTGGTAAGTAACACTAAGAGACAACTTGCAGGTGAAATTCCACCAGGAGTCATAGAGTCATAGCATAGAAACAGGCCCTTCGGCACAACTTGCCCATGCCGACCAACATCATCTACACCAGTCCCACCTGTTTGCATATGACACATATCCCTCTAAACCTATCCTATCCATGTCCCTGGCTAAATGTTTCTTAAAGGTTGCGATAGTACCTGCCTCAGCTACCTCCTCCGGCAGCTCGTTCTGTGCACCCACCGCCAGGGCAACGGGCCACTCAGGCCAAGTAAAGACCTTTTTAACAACTTTGGACTTGTATCGTACAAAATGGCACCCCTTCAGGGTAAACTTCCACTCAGAGGGTGATTGATATTTGAAATGAGCTGCAAAGGGTGGTTGTTGAGGCTGGTACAGATAACCCTCGTTCTAACAGACCATGGTGGGGGTGGGGGTGGGGAATGGTGCCCATTATTGCCAAATGTGCATTATAACCATGCAAGTAATATGGAGGTGAATATGGACAGTAACGGAAAGACAGCCAATACACATACAGCAAACAATTCACAAAATCAACAAGAAAGGTAAGCACAGACTGACAAGATTCATTCCAACCACCTAACAGTCACTCCGTACACACCAAACTCGGCTCTTTGTTACGACAGATTTGGTTACAACAGATTTTTTCATCTATATATAAATCTGTTATAAAGAGGTCCATAATAATGAGATAAGACTGTACTATAATAGTAAGATTAAATGAGAACTTACCAGTTTGAAGTTTGATCTTTATTTTATGAGGAGTTACGATGAGGGATTACGTGAAGAACCCGTCAGCCGCGCATGCGCGTCAACCTTCAAAGCAGCGGTGTGGAGTCACAGATAGGAAACATTGACCTGAGAGTAGTAAGATCAAAAAAAGTAGAACTACCAGCTGGTTTTATGAGGAGGGGTCGGGAGCGGAGGGCACGTAATTCCTCATCGTAACTCCTCATAAAATAAAGATCAAACTTCAAACCGGTAAGTTCTCGTTTAATCTTACTTCAGAGTCACGCGAGTGACTACGTGAAGATTTTAAAGCTCTGTGACTCCATGCCGTGGACCGAATCCATGCGTCACACACTGTATAGTTGACCAGGGAGAATGGACAAACTGTAGAGACATGACATAATAACAAATTGAAATTTAATGTGTAGTTAATGATAACAAAACAACAACAGTTCCTCTCCTGCCTGAGAAGACATCAACGCGAGCTTTAAACTGAGTTAGCAAACACGCTCGTTCCGGCTAATGGCTTATTATAAAATGTTTGAAACGTGCGTGCCGAGGACCACCCTGCAGCCGACAATATCTGGTGTAGCGGGACATCCATAGCCCTCGCCGCCGACGTTGCTGCAGACCTGGTGGAATGAGATTTGAACATTTTAGTATCAATCCCAGCTTTTATTAATATTAGTTTTAACCACCTGGAAATGGTCTGAGTTGAGACCTGCTTATGTGGTTTCCTGTGGCTAATTAATAATGCTGACTCAGACTCCCGAAGTCACTTGGTGAGGCAAAATAGGGGAAATGCATAGAAATATAATGCACCCCGATGTAGCGAAAAGGCATCTATCGCTACTGACCCTGGGTCTGGTTCCCATGCAACATACTTGGGTAACTGATGGTTAAGCCTTGATGTGAACAAATCCATATCCGGTGTACCATACCTAGAAATAATATCCTTAAATACTCTATGATCCAACATCCATTCTGTGTTGTCATTAAATTTACGTGACCTGGTGTCCGCCACCGGATTGAATCTACCTGGAAGGTAGATAGCTGAAACCCAAATATGTCGATCAATACACCATTCCCAAATAAGACATGCCAATTTATCACAGGATACTGACTTGATACCACCCATGAGATTTATATATACCACTACTGTGGTATTATCGATCTGTAATTGAACATGCACATGGTGCATGTGTGTACAATAAGCTTTTAAGCCATACAGAGCTGCAAGCAACTCCAGATAGTTACCACCATGCACCTGTAGAAACGATATCTCATGCAAATTCCACCTGCCACCACAGCTAGTAACGATGTCAGTGGCGCCCCACCCCAACGAGCTTGCATCAGTCTGTAGAATAATTCCAGGGCTTTCAATTGAAATATTACCAGAAGCATGGTCAATATTGGCTCGCCACCATTGTAGCTCATTAATGGCTTCAGCCGGTAATTGCATGATTCTGTCAAAGTGGCCTGAGTTACATTTAAGTGCCTGCACCTTTGCTCTTTGCAATTGCTGATAGTGCAAAGACCCATATTTGGCAGCTGGAAATGTGGCTACCAATTTACCAATTAAGCTAGCTACTTGTCGAATTGAAGGCAGCTATTTAGTGCTCAGTTGATTGCAGGCTTCTATTAATTTCAACCTCTTGCCCTCAGGCAAGGTGATTAACAAGTGATTGGAATTAATAGTAAATCCCAAATAATCCATAACCCTGGATGGAGTCAACCTGGATTTATTAGGGTGAATCAGGAACCCCAGCTGTTCAAACAGTGATTTAGTGGCTGAAACTGCCAACATAGCCAATTCCATGGTTTTCTCTATAATAAGGAAATCGTCCA
Source organism: Raja brachyura (assembly GCA_963514005.1). The sequence goes on from OY740786.1 coordinate 64,504,818, forward strand.
AATAAGCCATAACTATATGCTTCTGCTCTCTTAACAGAGCCAGCCCAGGTTTTAATATTTTGGTGAACAACCTGGGAGCTGAGGTTAACCCATTCGGCAACGCTTTAAACTGCCATAGCTGCCCCATCCATTTGAACTTTAAGTATTTTCTGTGATGTTTGTGAAAAGATACAGAATAATAAGCATCCTTAAGGTCAATACATGCCATATAACATCCCCTGGAAATTAACTGTTTTGCCGTTATTAGACTTTCCATTTTGAAATGTTTGTGCTGCACAAAGGTATTGAGTTGAGATAAGTCCAAAATAATGCGACGTCCCCCATCCTTCTTTTCCCTAGGGAAGATATTGGATACAAATTCATGAGGTTCATGACTAGCCCTTTCAATCACTCTTTTCGTACATAATTTTTCAATTTCAGTCTGAACTTCCAAATCATCCCTCTTTGCCCTAGTGAAAGTGCAACTAGGAACATGTTGCGTGGGTGGGAGAGAGCTCGCAAATTCAATTTTAAATCCCTCTATACTGTGCAGTATGAACACGTCAGAAGTTAACCATTGCCACTCATGCAGAAAGAACTGTAACCTACCACCAACATGCAGTGATCCCACACCCAGTATGTTACATTGGGACACAGACCCACCTATCTACGTAGTAGTCGGTGGCCTCTGAAGGTTTATTTTCTTCCCCGATGTTTGGGGGTTGAGGTGCTGCTGTGCGCCAGCACGCATCTTGGCTGTCGGCCGGCATAGGCCATGTCCTAAAAAAGACCTCCGGCTGGTTTTTTGATTTTTCAAATTGGAAGTGGTGTCCTCCGTAGGTCTTCCACTGGTCGAAGCGTAAGGGTGCTGACATCGGAACGGCTGTCTGTTTGCTGGTGGAGCCCTCAGTAGCCCCCACAGCCTTGGACTCATCATCCAAATCCTTCACCTGCCTGGGCAGGTCATCCCCAAACAGCAAATGAGGCAGCTGCACATTACTGGCTTTACACAACCCCACAAACTTGGGGTTGAGAACAGGACGAATGGCATTCTTCCAAAAACAATTAATTTCGAACTGTGCATTGCACAACAATGCCATTGCATCCCTTTGAGCCTCAGATAATGTGCAGCCGTCTACCGACCTGGCAAATGCTGTCAGCCCCGATGCGAGCAGATTCAGAATCCTCTGTAGTTTGACCTCTTGGGTCTTTATGCTGCGGCCTATGTAGCTCCAGATGGAACTATTGACCATGGGTACCTTCAGGGCAGGACAATTGCTAGGGGCATGGTACCTCATGGCCGTCTCCATCAAGACCTGCTCCTGCAGCTGATGGGAAGCCAGATAGTTTATACTGGCTGTGAGCTCTTCTTCCAGAGGCTCCCCAACCAGCGACGGCAATGCAAACTTTGTTACCATGGTTGGTAGATCCGCATCCCGTGGGTCTCGCACCAAGCGGTCCTCCACCCATGACTGGTGCTCTGTGCTCCCGTCTTCCGATGGGGACACATCATGCAGCCCTGCACCAGGCACTGCTGCGAGCTCTTGATGCTCGCTTAGATATGCCTCCTGACCGGAGGGCACATCCTGATGGAGCATCCTCTCCAGAAGATGCTCCATGCGGGAAAGGCGTCCGTCGATGTTGCCCACTCAGGGAGGCGAACATTCCTGGCCAGACTTATCAGAGTCCACTGGCCTATTGGATTTACACTTGGCCTTCCCAACCCGCAGGTTGACCACAGTGCTATCCATGGGCTCCGAGCCCGGTGTCGCTGGCTGTAAAGTCAGCGACCTTGACCCTGAAATGGACTGCCGCCCGCTAGCCATACTGAGGCGGTCCTCAGAAGCGGTTCTCCCTGCAGCCCGACGTGACTTCACCATCTCCATGCCTTCTCTCTGAAAGACAGAACAAAAATAGCCCGCAGACTAAGTTGGAAACTTACCTGGAGGCCTTTTAAAACTACCGCTGGAGGAGCAATGCGCCACCAGCCAGTCAGAGCGCCATGCATTAGACATAATGATGCGCATGCGCGGCTGACGGGTTCTTCACATAGTCACTCACGTGACTCTGAAGTAAAACAGCATTTAAAAGACAGTTGGACAGATATATTGATGGGAAAGGTTTAGAGGGTCATGGGCCATACACGACTCGCTTAGATGGGGCACCTTGATCAGTCCTTCAGTAATTTGGGCTGAAGGGCCTGTTTCCATGCTGTATGACTCCATGACGCAAATGTACCTACCTAAGGTGTGCACCAAAGGCTCGCTATACTGATCAAAGCAGTGGTAAGCAGTTTTCTGAATAGACCTGCATTCAAACTCTAAATTGGCTTGGTAGGGTACATATTGGAAGAATGTTTATCTTGGCTGAATGCCTGACACCCGGCAACAGTATAAGAGGTCAGGCATCAAGGATAGAATGAGCAAATTTATTTTCATTCAAAGTGTTTTAGTTTAGTTTAGTTTATTATTGTCATGTGTACAGTGTAAAGCTTTTTTGTTGCAAGTTATCCAGTCAGCGTAAACCATATACATGATTACAATCAGGCCGTCCACAGTGTATAGATATTGGACAAAGCAAATAATGTTTGGTGCAAGATAAAGTGCAGTAAAGGCCGATACAAGATAGTCCAAGTGGCTCAGATGAGGTAGACGGTAACTCAGAACAGATCTCTAATTGGTGATAGGATGATTGAGCTGCCTGATAGTAGCTGGAAAGAAACTGTCCCTGAATCTAGAGGTATACGTTTTCACACTTCTGTCGCCCTTACCTGATGGAAGAATGGAAAAGAGGGAGTGAACGGGGTGAGAACCTTTGTTGAGAATTTAAGTGCATGAACCTTTGTCATTCTCAATACCACAGGGTTCAGTCATGATGGCATGGATGGATTATTGGGTTGTGAATAAATCGAGGGATTTGAGAATAGTGCATGAATGTTGAGCTGTGGGAGCAGATTATACATGAAAAGAACAATAACAAGAAATAGAATCAAGATTAGACTATTTAGCCCCTGTGCCTGCTCTGCCATGCAGTGAGATTATAGCCAATATTGTTCCTTAGTGCCATATTCAGAAAAGTGCCGGATATTTTCTCATAATAGCACTACACTATAATAGTAGCCTACAATACCGCTACAATCACCTGCAAGGGAATGAGGCAGGCACAACTTTCAGGCATTGATTGAGGTCAGCGCTTCACTAGCAGCCTCAGAAAATCAGCCAACATAATCAAAGACATGTCCCACTCGTGTCATTCCGTCTTCTCCCTGTTCTCATTCGGTAGAAGGTATGGAAGCTGAAAGTCTGCACCACCAGACTTAGGAACAGCTCATCCCTTCTGTTATCAGCTTTCTGAATGGACCTTCCATAAGCTAGGGTACTGTCCGATTCACCTCTACCTCATTGCGGACATTGAATTTTGTCCATGGAACTGATGCACTACAATATTCTCATTTGCTCTACCTTATTGTACTTGAGTTTGGCGTGATTGTATTTATGTATAGTATTTTCGGATCAGTTTGGATAGCATGCAAAGCAATGTGACAATAATGAACCTAAATCTAAACAATCACTGGCAAGGAGGTGAGGCAGGGACAACGTGCAGATATTGATATGTGAAGTAAGCATGGGCATTGCAAGTAAGAATTTCATTGCTCTGTTTTGGGAGCTTTGACGATAAAACATCTATGACTCTCTTAAATTTTGACTGAAATTTAGTTTAGTTTAGAGATACAGCATGGAAACAAGCCCAAGGCCCACCGAGCCCACGCAGACTTGAACACTAGTTCTTTGTTATCCCAGTTTCGCGTCCTACACATGAGGGAAATTTACAGAAAACAATTAACCGACAGACCTGCACATCTTTGGAATTGCGGGAGCACCTGGAGAAAACCCATGCTGTCACGGGGAGAACGCACAAACTCCGTACAGACAGCACTCGTACTCAGGATTGAACCCGGATCTCTGGTGCTGTAAGGGCAGCAACTGTATTGCTGTGCCATTGTGCCGCCCTAAGGGGCAGAGGAGAAATTGACAAAGACTATTTGGAAGGTCCTAAGCTGCATCAATACCCAAATTTACATATCATTACATATCGGCACCTTTTAATCAGCTCACTGTTCTTGTTTATATTTGATACCTGTTTGTGGAAAGATATCAAACTTTGGTGCTTGGACACAAAATGGTCAACAGACAGTGTGCAACAATCCACAGAAGTTTTTGATTTAGAGACTGGAGCCTGGAGTAAAGTCATTAATATGCAGACAGACAAAGTAATTATTTTAATGAGGTTTTGGGTAAAATGCAATTACAAAAATTGTGGCAGAATGGTGTGAAGTGAATGGAGGTGATGAGAGAAATATTATCAATCATTCTGTCAGGCTTTTCATGAACACGTCAACCTTTCACTTCTCCAGAAGTGAATTTGAACTGCTTGTCTAATGCCATGTGAGGAAAATGAAAAGGCCTAAGATTAGACCATTAGAGTCTCATTACCTTTTAGTGGAAAAGGTGAATTGTTAAAAAGGTAAGAAGAAAGGTCTTGCATTGTGCAATGCATACAAAATAATTACATTGTAAAAGGATGTTAACATTTAGTAAAATTTGATTTTGAATTTGTTGAAAAATGTTCGTAATTAGTTTGGAGAACAGTTCAACATTGGAAGTTGTTGAAGCTGTTATTGTTGCGATTCTGCTACCCGAGTCTCATTCTGTTCCTTTGGTTACATATTTCAGTTTTATTTATATACTTGTTTTATTTGCCTCATACTCCACCCTTTTTTCCCTACCGTTCTTTCGCACATTTTAAGGTGGATACGGTACTATTGGTATGAATCTCTATTTGTTTATTGGGCGGCAAGGTGGCGCAGTGGTAGAGTTGCTGCTTTACAGTGCCAGAGATCTTGACTGCGGATGCTGCCTGTATAGAATTTATATGTTCTCCCCCGTGACCTTCAGGGATGAAGTGCTGAGGCTCTATAAGGCGCTGGTCAGGTTGCATTTGGAGTATTGTGAGCAATTTTGGGCACCATATCTGAAGAAGGATGTGCTGGCTCTGGAGAGGGTTTACAGGTATGATCCCAGGAATGAGTGGGTTAACATATGATAAGCATTTGACGGCACTGGGCCTGTATTCACTGGACTTTAGACGAATGAGGGGTGACCTCGTTGAAACGTACCGAATAGTGAAAGGCTTGAATAGAGTGGATGTGGAGAGGATGTTTTCACTTGTGGGAGAGTCTAGGACTAGAGGTCATTGCCTCAGAATTAAAGGATGTTCCTTTAGGAAACAGATGAGGTGGAATTAGTCAGAAGGTGGTGAATCTGTGGAATTCTTTGCCACAGAAGGCTGTGGAGGCCGTCAATGGATGTTTTTAAAGTAGAGGTAGATAGATTCATGATTAGCGCGGGTGTCAGGGGTTATGGTGAGAAGGCAGCAGAATGGGGTTAGGAAGGAGAGATAGATCAGCTATGATTAATTGGCAGAGTAGACTTGATAGGCCGAATGGCCTAATACTGCTCCTATCCCTTATGACCTTCTGACCGTATAACCCAGGTGGGATTTCTCTGGGTGGTCCGGTTTCCTCCCACACTCCAAAGACGTACAGGTTTGTAGGTTAATTAGCTTGGTAAAAAATTGTGAAATTTGTCCCAAGTGTTTGTAGGATAATGCTAGTGTGCAGGGATCGCTGCTTGGCTAAAGTCTAAAGAGTCCATGTTAACCATCAACACCAATCTATACTAAACCTACAATAATCAATTAAAAATAATTCTCCACATATTCTCCTCAGCTCTCCCCAGATTTTACCACTCGCATACACACGTAGCAATTTGGAGTTAATTTTCCAACCCACATGCCTTTGGCAAACTGAAGCTCCTGGACTAAAGCCTAACAGCCACAGGGAGAATGTGCAAAGTCTAAAAGGACAGCCCCCAGGATCAGGATCAAACCTGGTTCTTCGGTGCTCTGAGTTAACATCTCAACCAGTTGCAATGGTGCATTGAAAACCTTCTTGCTCTCAGTATACTTACTGTAACAATGATAAAACAAAACACAAACTTATTTGAATGAATTAATTTGGGGCAGACATTCCAGGATTCGCAAGAAGTTGTCAAAATGTTGTGAAGCCGGTAAACATTAGAATAATTTCCTAACTTTGTTTTAAATTTGTTTTGGAAGCTTTTGTTTGTAATTGCTGATGTCTATTGTGTTGGTATTTGCCTGGGTATTTACTTCTCTGCATCGTGGGAGGGAGGTGGGGAAATAAAAGATCTAAAACATAAAGTAATGATACGGGGAGGATTTCAGTCGTATTGATATGGACAGGGAAAGAAACAGTGTGAAAAGTTAGGTGGGAGAGAAATTCATGAAAAATGTATGAGAGAGCATTCTTTGTTCGGTATGTTTCCTGCCTAATGAGGAAGTCAGCAGTGCAGGATCCAGTTCAGGGAATTAAATGTGGAGAGTTTTTCAGAGGGAGAGTATCGGCGGAATGCATTCAGTAAGAGAGTAATCACAATTTCATTCAATTTAGAGTTATTGTAGAAAGGGGACAGGAAAACTTGATGTTAAATTTATTCACCCAGGAGCGGATTAGTTCCGGGTAGTGATCAGGAGTGATCAGATGGATTAGTAATGAAGATTGGCTGATAAGAATAAATGAACAAATGAGGCCATGAAGGGGAAGCTAGATAGATCCCGGTGAAGAAAGGAGAATAACCGGGGAATCCTAGTATAGAATCCTAGTTAGCCAAAGTTAAATTAATTAAAATGATCAAATGCCAAATAATGTATCTTACAAGAACCTGTCAATAGACAATAACTATTGGGAGAGTTGTACGATGAAGTCCCCACACAAGGTCATTTTTTTGAGAAATATATATTTAATGTATATAAACCTATATTGTGCAATGGGATCTAAGTAGACAAAGCAACCACATGTGCTTTGAATATTAAAGCAGTTCTAGACACAACAGCTTCTGTTTCTTCTCATTTTGCCAATCATAAAGAGTTCTATAAATTGGTTTATATCAATTAGATCATAAATTAGTTTATATCAAATATTAATCAAACAGTGAATGAACGAATAATACTTTATTATCACGTGACATGGGCCTGAAAAAGTTACTAAGTATTCCATTTAGTCCCCAATGATCCCCTTTGTCCTCAGCAGCTCCCCCATGCTGGGTCCCCCTTTGTTCTCGGTGCAGTATAGGTGGTATCATAGACAGCAGAGGATTATCAAAAATTACAGCAGGATCTTTGATCAGCTGGGCAAATAGGCTCAAGAATGGCCAATGGAGTACAAGATACAAGATACATTTAATTGTCCATGTGCATATAGTTGCGATAGTTCCTGCTTAATTACCTCATCCGGCAGCTCGTTCCATACACCCACCACCCGTGGTGTGAAAATGTTACCCCATTAAGTCTTTCCCCTTTCACCTTAAACTTATGTCCTCTGGTTCTCGATTCCTCCACTCTGGGCAAGAGATTCTGTGCATCTAACCGATATATTCCTCTCAAGATTTTGTACACCTCTTTAAGATCAAAGGTGTTGTATTTTGAGAAGTCAAACCAGGACAGGATCTTCACAGTGAATGGTCGGGCCCTGCGGAGTGTTGTAGAGCAGAGGGTGCAGGTGCACAATTCCCTGAATGTGGCATTACAGGTAGATAGGGTGGCAAAGAAAGCTTTTGATACATTGGCCTTCATCAGTCAGGGTATTGAGCATGGAAATTGGGACGTTACATTAGATCTTAAGATCATAAGTGATAGGAGCAAAATTAGGCCATTTGGCCCAATAAGTCTACGCCGCCATTCAATCATGGTTGATCTATCTCTCTCTCCTAACCCCATTCTCTTGCCCCCATCCTCATAACCTCTGACATTCGTACTAATCAAGAATCTATCTATTGCTGCCTTAAAAACATCCATTGACGGCCTCCACAGCATTTTGTGGCAATGGATTGTACAGATTCACCACCCGTTAACTAAATACATTCCTCCTTATCTCCTTCCTAAAAGGATGTCATTTAATTCTGAGTCTATAACCTCTAATCCTAGATTCTCCCTCTAGTGGAAACATCCACTCCACATCCGCGCTATCCAAGCCTTTCACTATTCTGTACGTTTCAATGAGGGCCCCCTCATTCTAAACTCCAGCGCGTACAATGCTCAGTACAAGTCAAAAGCCTATCATAGGTTAACCTACTCATTCTTGGGATAATTTTTGTAAACCTCCTCCGGACCCTCTCCAGAGCCAGCACATCCTTCCTTTTGTATACAAGCCCTCTCGAAATAAATGCTAGCATTGTGTTTGCTTTCTTTACTACCGGTTTATGTTGGGCTAGACATTGGTGAGGCCGCATTTGGAGTATTGTATTCAGGTTTGGTCACCCTGCTATAGGATGGATGTCATAAAAGTGGAAAGAGTGCAGAGAGAATTTACAAGGATGCTGCCAGGGCTCAAGGACCTGAGCTCCAGGGAGAAGTTGGGCAACTGAGGACTTTATACATTGGAGTGCAGGAGGCTAAGTGATGATCTTATAGAGGTGTATAAAATCATGAGGGCATAGGTTTAAGGTGTAGGTATAGAGTGAGGAAAGATTTAATAGGAACCTGAGGGGAAACGTTTTCACTCAGAGGTATATGGAACAAGTTTTGAGAGGAGGTAGTTGAGGCAGGTACAAGAACAGCATTTAAAATATGCTTTGACAGGTACGTAGATAGGAAAGGCTCACAGGGATATGGGCCAAACACAGGCAAATGGGGCTAGCTCAGATGGGGCATCTTGGTCTGTGCCTGTGCTTGATGACTCTGTGACTTTCTTGTGTACCCTGAAGGGCAGTGAAGGAACACTATATGATAATGTCAACATGTTGTGATCTGCCTCTGAAATTTATTACATTGCTTGCTTGCTCACTGTGGACAGATATCTAGGCAATGGTGGCCAGGCCTTAAAATCCTACCCCTCACTGCTTAAAATGCAGGCCAAGAACTCTCAGCTTTACAATTTTATCTTCACAATGAAATCTTTTACTTGGTTTCTTGGGAGTTATTTAAAGTTTCTTTTCAGTCATTGTAAAGAAAGTCACCTTTGGAAGATTTATTAAGATGCAGTAATCGTGTAACCTATGATTCAAGATAACTCATGATCCTAATTTGCGCTAAAACATTTCCATTCACAGGCCAAATATTGCCACAAATTTGGCAAACTGGAAAAGATTATTGCTTAAGATATAATTGAATGTATGCTTCTGGGCACCAACAGATTCCAACAGAGAATAAATCTGGATGACAGCCGAGAAGGAACTTTTCATTTTAATTTAGTCCAAATGTCATCCTTACTCAACATAAATAAAATTAGACACAAAGTGCTAGAATAATTCAGCGGGTCATGCAGCATCACTGGTGAACATGGATAGACGACTTTTCGGGTCGGGACCCTCCTTCAAGTTCATTGTAGTAGGTGGGAGAAAATGAAGAGAGGTGGAGGTGGGACAAAGTCAGGCAAGTGATAGGTGGATACAGGTTTCAATGCAAGATGGCTAGAAAAAATCTACTGATCTCTTGAATGATTTCATTAAAAAGATGAAAAGACAAAAAGTGTGCGATAAGGAGATAAGGATCGAAGAGGCATGAAATGTTAAGCCAGAGGAAGGAATTATGGGGATGGGGGAATGAGAAAGGGAGAAACATGTGTGCTTCAAGGTGGGGCACAGCAGGGCTGCCAACTCTCACGCTTTGAGCGTGAGAATAACACATTTGGGGAAATTCTCACGCTCTCACGTTGATCACAAATTTCTCACACTCTGTCCTGAGAAATTCAGTGATCAACGAAAATTTCAAAACTTATATAAACTGCATGGGCCGCGGGTATTGGAGAGCCGGGGCTGAGGGAGGGAAAGAAGCAGCGGGCGGGAACAGATGCGGGGAGCCGGGGCTGGCGAGTGTTTGTTGGGCTGGTGAGTGTTTGCTGGTGAGTCGCTCACTGCTGCTCCGGCCTCAGTGCAAGAGTCCCGGGCTCAGGAAGGCATTGGAAGCATTACGCTGCTGCCGTGAGAGTCTCTGTGCCAAATTTGCCCAGGTGACCAGCATGGATCAGGCTGCGGCTCGGTGCATCCTGGAGGACAACCAATGGCTGCTGGAAGAAAGTACCAGGCACTGGGTAGAAATGGTGGAAGATAGTGGACTTCAAATGGGAGTGGTTGGAGAAAGCACCCTGCTTGCCTGCTAGATTTTCACTTACTGCAGGAAAAATGTTCCCAATGTTGGGGGAGCTCAGAAGTAAGGGTCACAGTTTAAGAATAAAGGGTAGCCCAGTTAGGACTGAGATGAGGACAAACCTTCTTCACGCAGAGAGTTGTAAATCTGTTGAATTCTCTGCCTCAGAAGGCAGTGCAGACCAATTCACTGGATGTTTTTAAGAGGGAGTTACATTTAGTTCTTGGGGCTAATGAAATCAAGGGATATGGGGAAAAACAGGAAAGAGGTACTGATTTTAGATGAACAGCCATGATCATATTGAATGGCAGTGCTGGCTTGAAGGGCTGAATGGCCTATTCCTGCACCTATTTTCTATGTTTCTATGCTTGAGTATATGGCAATAAAACTCGACCACTTGATTTTGAAGCATTCATGCATGGTGGAGTTATAAGGTAGTCATGGAGTGATACAGTGTGAAAACAGGCCCTGTGGCCCAACTTGCCCACCCGCTACAAGTCCCAGCTACACAACCTGCTTTTGGTCCATATCCCTCCAAACCTGTTCTATCCATGTGTCAGTCCAACTGTTTCTTAAATGTTGGGATAGTCCCTGCCTCAACTATATCCTCTGGCAGCTTGTTCCATACACCCACCACCCTTTGTGTGGAAAAAGATACCCCTTAAAAAGTTATCTCTTAAAAATACTTCATACAAAAAACATTGAAATCTTATTTCTACAATGCACTAAAACATGATATTAATACATCAAATTTCAAAACATTCCTACCCTGGGACACCATTCTTCCACACCCTCTCCTCAGTCGGTTGCTCCACTGCCTCACCGGGTACGCCGAAGGCCAGTGATCAGTGATCGCTCAGCCTCCCCAATTTCAAAAACGCTCCGCATCCCTGGTTCAGATGGAGCACACTGCCAAATGTGAGCGGGGAACTAAGGCCAGTTGTCCGTGATGTCTGGATCCCAATGCTCAGCGCTTCGTGTTTCGGAGTTGGCTAATGTTATTGATTTGTAATTAGCCTGATTTGGGATTACTTGACAAAACCTCAATTCATTAATCCGAAATATCCAGGGGGATGGGATAAGTGTACCCCCCCCCCCCCCCCCCCCCCCCCCCCCCACACACACACACCTAAATTCCTCTGGTAGATTGAATAGAAATGTCATAAATCTCGTTGTTTTATTTAATTAATTTTAATTGTTTTATTTAATTTTATTAATTGGCCACATAGATGAACATTCTCAAGGAATGTAATCAGATGGAAACTGATTCAGATGCGATATTTAAGAGCTTGTTCAAAGAAGGGGAATATTTTAAAGGAGTAACAGCGATACTTGCAGGGGAATGTGTCAGGAGATTATTATTTGTCTTTAGTTTTAGCTTGAACCAGGACATCTGAAGATTCAAAGTTTAATATAGTAATTGTACTGATACTGACCCCAACCAACCACGTAATGAATATCATCCATTCCGGAGGTTTGACTTTTATGATGCCATTTAAACTTCACTTGGATTTCAATCACCTCAATGTAAAAGTAATTGGGAATGGGGACCATTGGAACACAAATTTGCCCTCGGTACATATTAACTGTAATATAATAATGTATGCATGTTGGTAGGTGCAATCAAAACAAAGATCTTTTCATCGCTGTTGTGTTATGAATACCACAGAAAATATTATGTACTCTCAAGATCACATTTAATAGAATAATATTGCTTAAATATATAGTTATTGGACTTTGCATTTCGGATAATTCCAGCTGAGAGGAAGAAATACTGAAAATATTGGGGGTGAAAATGAGTTCAGGCCAGTTTGTTAGGAAAATGAAAGAAATGGTAACATAATACTTATACAGCTGAGTGAGTATAATTTTATGGATGATAAATTGTGTTCCACCAATTGATGACTTCTTTGACAAAGTAACTAGCATGTTAGATAACAAGGAAGCCAATAGATGTAGCAAATTTTGTCATAGATAATTTGGTCTGTGAAGTGCCCCATAAAAGATTACTGCATTAGATAAGCACCTGTGGACTTAAACGTAATAGGTTAAGTCCAGGGGGTCAGATATGAGGCTTTATGTGTGGGCCAGATATATTGTCAGTGCAGAGGGGCTAGGAGCAAGGCCAAGTGTGCATCCAGAGTCAAGGTCTGGAATAGTACTAGGTGTGCAGTCAAAGCTGGGACCAGGGGAGTGTTCAGCACTGGGAACCTAAGCAGGTAAGCAGCTATGATCAGGGTAGAATAGGGGGGGGGGGGGGGGGGGGGGGAGGTGTAAGGCTGGACTCGGGGTCAGGAATGAGGGAAGGTATGCAACTGGAGTCAGGGTCAGGAGTAGTGCATTGAGACCCAGGTTGGTCAACATGGGCCGTGTTTGATTATAATCTTATTTCCATCCATGAATATACTAAGATGTGGAATGTCTAACCTTATTCATAGCTAATCCAATTTAAAGCATATATATTGCATTCAAGTGTAAATTAAAAGACTCGCTACAGTATGCACCATATTGCACAATTTCAAGCAGAAAAATACAAAAGCCCCGTACCAATGGGAGGGGGGACACCCTCCTTCCTCCTACCACCCCCCCCCCCCCCCCCCCACGCTCCCTCGGGCTTGGTCTCTCGCAATTTCTCACTCCCAACTCTCACCCAATGTTGGCAGGGATGGGAGGGGGATGAAAGTGGGTTATTTGTAGCTTAGTTACTTAAAATTAAAGTATTTGATATTCATGCCGTTGGGTTTTAAGTTATCCAAGCGGAATAGGAGGTGCTGTTCCTCCAGTTTGTGTGTGGCCTCACTCTGGCAATGGAGGAAGTCAGTATGGGAGTGGGAAGGTTAGTCAGTTAATTGGCCTCTGTAAATTGCCCCTGGTGTGTAGGGAGTGGATGCAAAAGAATACCATAGAACTAGTGTGAACGGATGATTGATGTTGGAGTGGGCTCGGTGGAAGGGCCTGTTCACATGCTGTATCTCTAAACTGAACTAAATTAAATAAACCCAATGCAGTCATTCTAAATTCCTTGCTCTCTCAAATGTATATACAATTTTCTTGGATCTTTCCGCTATATAACTGTTACTACTGCTTTTGTGTCTTATCCATTCAAAACAACTACTACCCTCTGTATTGGATTGTTATATTAGTTTAGTTTAGAGATAAAGGTCATTCGGTCCACTGGGTTCTCACTGACCAGCGGTCCCCATACATCAGTACATCTCCTACACACCAGGGACAACATACCAAAGCCAATTAACCTACAAACCTGTACATCTTTGCAATATGGAAGGAAACAGAAGCACCCAGAGAAAACCCACATGGTCATAGGAAGAATGTACAAACTCTATACAGACAGCTAGCTCCCTTAGTCAGGATTGAACCTGGGTCTCTGGCGATGTAAGGCAACTGTAAGATAACAACTCTGCTGCTGTGCTGCCCAATATCTAAACTATTGCTATTTTTTAGCAATAGCAAGAAGATCACATTGTCAGTTAAATTAACTTGCCCAATTATTGACTGGTATTATTTGTTGATATAAAATTACTTTTTCTATGTTGTTCTCATGGAATTGATAATCTGATTATTTTTGCAAAACCATTAAACTAAAAGATGTTCCGTAAAAAAACATGGTTCATAATATAATATTTGCACACATTAACTGTGCTGCCCAATATCTAAACTATTGCTATTTTTCAATCTGGAGTTCCTCCAGTAGTTTGTGTTTTGCTCAAGATTCCAGCATCTGTAGTCTCTTGTGTCACTATTGTTTTTTCCCCTTTCTCTGCACCCTATGGCTCAGAGTTTGTTTGCAACCTCCTACCTTTTATTTTGGATCAATTTATCTCCTTCATTAATAATCTTGATGAGTGAAATACCCATTGAGCTCCCTTTATACCATGGTAAACAATCTACATGTTGATCAGGTAAAGAAATTATGAAAAGAATAAAGGAAGCATTTCATGCACACAGCCAAAATACTCCTCAGTGACATTTTTCAGTTTACTTTTCAAAAGCTTTCAAAGTTAATGTGTGCAAATATTATATTATGAACCATGTTTTTTTACGGAACTCCCTCGTCTTTTAGTTTAATGGTTTTGCAAAAATAATCAGATTATCAATTCCATTAGAACAACATAGAAAAAGTAATTTTATATCAACAAATAATACCAGTCAACAATTGGGCAAGTTAATTTAACTGACAATGTGATCTTCTTGCTATGCTAATCAAAGTACAATTCTGCAAAGATCACCTCTTGATAATGTCCTCAATATTATTCTATAACAAATTCAGATGAAAAGATGCATTATAAAAGGACGCCAAAAGCCAAATGTTGCTTTTATGAGATAGAACAGTTCAGGAATGACTCCTGTTACATTTTATCCCTTGGCTATTACTATCCCTTAGCTATGACTCCTGTTACATTACATCCCTTAGCTATTAAAAGTAAATTGTGCATTTGAAACCTCTTCAAAAATGCCTGATCACCAGAAGGACTGTAATCTTGTAAGAAAATAAAACATACCACAAAAGGAAACAACACCCTTCTAGTTATTGCGAAGTGTACCGAGGTGCAGTGAAAACATTTGTTTTGCATCCTATTCAATCTAATCAGATAATACCATACATAAATACAATCAAGCCAAACTCAAGGACAATAGGGAGAGCAAAGGGGAAGATAGTTCTCAGCATTGTAGTGCACCAGTTCCAGAGAAAAAGCCCAGTAAACACAATGAATTGGACAGTACTCTATTGTAGCTTATGAAAGGACTGTTCAGAACCCTGATAATAGAGGGAACAATGTTTTTCCTGAGTTTGTGGGTGCATGCTTTCAAGCTTCTAGGGAAAAAGAAGGAATGATGGAGGTGGGACAAACCTTTGATTCTGTTGGCTGGTTTTCAGATGGAATCAGTGGTTTGTGTTATGGACTGAGCCTCACCCACAGCTCTCTGCAATTTCCTATGGTCTTGGGTGATGCAACCTGACAAGTACTTTAGAAGTTTGTAAGAGTCATTGCAGATATGCCAAATTTCCTCGGTCTCCCGAGGAAGTACAGTTGTCAGTGTGACTTGTATTGCACAGAACAGGGCAGCAAAATAGGAATCTGAACTTACCACAGTGGGTTAAATTTGTGACCATAAAATAGTCATTTTCTCCTCTTTGTCGCATCTTGGTGCGTTATGTACCAAACCTCAGAGAAAGGCAATCTCTTTTCACATCTAATGATTATCTCCCAGAACTATCTTCTTGACTGAAGGCAATTGAGACGATCTGGACAGCAATGAATAACTTTCTAATTTCCCTTCCTTTCCATGAGAACACTCCATGTGAGCATACCCTTCAGCAGAAACCAAGAACTCAGCATATGGGGAACTGCAGCAGCAAGGATGTATCTCATCATAGTATCAATGAGAAGGGTGGGGAGGGATCTCATTGAAACCTACCAAATAATGAAAGGCCTTGATAAAGTGGATGTGGAGAGAATGTTTTTAATTGTGTGAAAGTGTAGGACTAGAGGGCATAGATTGAATTGTGGAGTAGACTTGATGGGCTGAATAGCCTAATTCTGTTCCTATAACATATGAACTATGAATAGCCTATGAATAAAAGTTTGTACATTTAGAATAGAGATAAGGAGGAATTTCTTTAGCCAGAGGGTAGTGAATCTGTGGAATTCATTGCCACAGACGGCAGTGGAGACCAGGTCTTAGGATATTTTTAAAGCGCAGGTTGATAGTTTCTTGATTAGTAAATGCGTCAAAGGGTACCGGGCAAAGACAGGAGAATGGGGTTGATAGGCTAAAGTAGATCAGCCATGTTTGAATGGTGGAGCAGACTTGATGGTATGACTGGCCTAGTTCTGCTCCTGTCTTATGGTCTTATGATCAATGAGGCGAACCCTCCAATCCGTTCCCTCCATCAATTTAACTTCTAATGGTTCTGGTTTAAGAAATAACATTGCTCCTCCAGACATGGTCTGATAGCACTTGATAAAAAACAAGTTTCTGTTATTCCTGTAAAGTGTTCCCAAGCAAATAGAAACAAGGTTAGAAATAATGCTTTTCAGATACAATGATAGACAGTGCACAGAGCTGTGCAAAAAATGATGCTTACAAGTGATTTTGCCATGCCTCATTGGATTCAGTGAATATTCAGATGTTACAATGGTTAAACAAATTAATATTTATAAAAGTAATTTCCATTGCTCAAGACCTGATAAAACAACGGTTCAGAATATGCTCCGTTGGAGAAACATTTTCGCAAAATGGAATGGTTATTAGCATAACTAATTACATGCATCAGCTTTTTTAATCACAGGCAATATATTTGATGTGCATTTAGAAAATCTATTTCACATATTGTTTCTACTTGGTTCCCATTTTGAAAATGATCACAATAGCATTTATACAGCTGAATATTCTGTTATTATTCTTTCACCAGCAACAATGTACATAGAATCTATATTTAATTGTTCCATCTGGATGTTAATGCATTTGTTACTTTTTGCTATTTGAGATTGTGTCTGATGTCAACATTGGTATTTTCTGCAATCCCTTATTGGGAATGCATGCAGGCTGAGCTAGTCAAGGAACCAACCTCTGGACTGGTTAGTTCTAGATTGTAGAAATTAGAAACATCAAGAAGCAGTGATAGTTACTGCATTTGACATTTAAACCAACAGGTCCACCACCGATTTTCCGGCACTCTAGGTGCCAGAGCCTTGCTGGATAATCCGTTATGCTGGAGGGCTTCTGAGAGGAGTCAAATGGTACTAGAATGGTCCTCCTTTGCCACCGGGACTGAGATGCCGGCCCGCAAAGTCAGCCGCGGAAGTTGGCTATCGGAATGGATTTGCCAGCTCCAGCCGGGCAGGAGTTCCAGAGCCCAAGCCGCAGGGGGCAAAATCAACTCGCCGATCAACCGCAGATGTCCCGATGGGGCCGTGATCAGGCCTCACCTGGCCAATAATGGGTTTTGAGAGTCATTGAAAGACTCACTCCTGCAGCACGGAGATCACCATTGCAGGAGTATCTCCATTCAGTTCACCAGTGTGACTATGAGCCTCCAGTCTTTTGTCACATTAAGTCTTCATCCACCCCTCACTCTGGCCTTTCTGCCTTTGGTTTCCATGCCGACCAAGAAGCCCCATCTCAACAAACCCCGATTTCCCCCGTTTGGCTAATATCTCTTTTCCTATTCATGTACCTGTCCAAGTGTCTTTTAAATGCCTGTGCAGACCATGAAGCCAAGCTAAACTAATCGCATCTGCCTGCGCATGATCCATACACTTCAATTCCCTGTGTATCCATGTTGCTCTTTAAATGACATGAACGCCACGATTGTATTTGCCTCCACCACTACCCCTGCCACTACGTTCCAGGCACTTGCCACCCTCTGTGTAAAAAAAACTTGCTCCACACATCTCTTTTAAACTTTGCCCTTTTCACCTTAAAGTTATGCCCACTAGTCTTTGCCATTTCCACCCTGTGAAGAATTGTTCCCACTGTCTACCCTATCTACGCCTCTCATTACCAGGTCTCCTCTCAGCCTCCGACACCCCAGTGAAAATTATACGTAGGTAGGAAAGAAAGCTGAGCGTAGTGTGTGAAAAGTAGATGATTGCACATCAGCCATTTTTCTTCACCTAAGAAGAATTATATTTGATTTACCTGCCTGCAGTAGCTTCATTTTTACAGTTGAACATTATTTCTCAATAATCTCAATTATTTTCCATGTTTTCAAATGTAAATGTAAAATAAAGATGAACAGAAATAACAAAGCAATTGGATCAATGAAGATAATTTGATGTCAAGAAGTACAGCATCGTATCAAAAGTAGAATTATTGTAGTAAATGTATGCCAATATGAATTGAAAAACTGGTTGAATAAGCCTCGGGCTGGTGAATCAAAAGATGTGCCTGTCAGATTTTAATAAATTGCTCATACCTTTATGTGGAGCTAGGAGAAATATCTATTACATTATAAACCTAATTCTTGAGGATTATAGCTTCTGCACAGCCCAAAATCACAGGTCCATAAGAAAAGTTCTACAAAGGAATTAGCTGCTGAGAAAAGACACAAAGTGCTGGAGTAACTCAGTGGGTCAGGCAGTATCTCTGGAGAGCATGGAGGGGTGACATTTCCGATTGGGACACTTCTTCAGACTCCAGTCTGAAGAAAGGTCCCAACCCCTAATGTCACCACTCCATTCTCTACAGAGATGCTGCCGGACCTCCTGAGTTACAGCAGCTCATTGTGTCTTTATTTGTAAACTAACATCTGCAGTTCCTCGTATCTATCAGTTCACATCTTTTTAGTTCACGTTATATTAGTTTGATTTTGGTTTAGTGATACAGCGTGGAACCAGGCTCTTCAGTTCACCTTGTCAGCGCTGCCCACCGATCACCCGTACACTAGTTCTATTCAACACAATAGGGACAATTAAGGCAGAGATAGATAGGTTTTTTCATTAGTACAAGTGTCAGAGGTTATGGGGAGAAAGCAGGAGAATGGGGTTAGGAGGGAGAGATAGATCAGCCCCGATTGAATGGCGGAGTGGACTTGATGGAATGAATGGCCTAATTCTACTCCTATCACTTATGACAGTATGACATGTTACAGAAGCTGATTAACCTACAAACCTGCACATCTTTGGAATGTGGGCGGACCCCAGAGTGCCCAGAGAAAACCCCCGCAGACTCAGGGAGAACGTGCAAACTCCGCACAGCCAGCACCCACGGTCAGGATCGGACCCGGGTCCCTGCAGCTTTGAGGCAGCGGCTCTACTTGCCTTCAGATTTGATGCTGTCTGGATTTTGTTCTCATTCTCACCTCTGTCGACTTTCACCTCATTGCCCTTCCCTTCCCTGCCCATGAATGGCTTTGTTCTCCTGGCAACATGGGTGCCAAGGTGTCCATGTCTGGATATGTTTCTGACTTTTGCCACAATTCATCAAGTGAACTAAAATCATTGTACCTGACACTGACTTTGATGAATTCATACACAAAGAAAATGACTTTATTTCAGACAGCAAATAAATGCTGTATTCATTTAGCATGGAGTATTCGGGTCGGGACCCTTCTTCAGTCTGTACATCAACTATCTGGCAGCTCGTTCCATTAACACTCACCACCTTCTGTGTGAAAACGTTGCCCCACAGGTTCCAATTAAATCTTCCCATCTCACCTTATACTTTGTCTTTTGCTTCTTGATTCCTCTACTCTGGGTCAAAAAACTCTGTGCATCTATCCTATCTGTTCCTCTCATGATCGTACACACTTCTTTAATGTCACCCCCTCATCCTCCTGCACTCCAAGGAATTACGCCCTAGCCTGCCCAACCTCTCCCTATAGGTAAAAGACTCTGAGCATTCAATCTCTCTTTCCCTCATGATGATGGCCTGAACAACAATTTGTAAATGTAAAGGGTAAGTTCTGTCACTTATTCCAATAAGGTAAACTGCTCAGAGGTGTGAGAATTATGCTACTATATTGCCTGAATGATCTCAAGTTAAGACCTCAGTGATATTGGAAGCTGCACTTTATTCAAGAACAACTCAGGTGCCCACAGTGTACACTACTTATTCAGAATGACCTTCACAGGTTACGAGCATGGATCATAGCAGGAGAGATGGTAGACTGCAGAGAAATAATAATTAAGAAAACATTACTAACCTCAGATTAAAAAGCTGTTTCATTAAGGACGGTGGGCAGCTTTGTGGGTGCCTTAATGGGTGGTGGAAATGCTTGGAGTGCCTGCTAAAACATGCAGATCAGCAGCTTTGCAGATTCAATCCCTACTCGGTATTGAATCAGCCTATATGGGCACTGATAATCATAGGCCTATTATAATTAGCTTTAGAGCTCAGGGTTAGAAAGATTAAACAACAAAAGACCTTTTGCTTTTCATCATTGCTTACCTGCAAGGTGACAAGATCAGTCTCAGTCTTGATATATTATTGGCTGATTTATGGATGAGATGATTTGCGCAGGTCCTACAGTAAAACAGTGATATACACAAAGTGCTGCAGTAACTCAGCAGGTCAGGCAGCATCTCCGGAAAGAAAGGATGGGTGATAGTTTAGGTTGGGACTCTTCTTCGGATTAAGGAAGGGTCCCAACCAGAAACGTCACCCATCCTTTTTCTCCAGAGATGCTGCCTGACCCGCTGAGTTATTCCTGTACTTTATGTCTATCTTTGGTATAAACCAGCATCTGTAATTCCTTGTTTCTACAGTAAAGCAGGGATAGCTCTCTCTGTTCAGCCCTTCCACTATTATTCCATTCAGTTTTTGGTAGTCTGGGTTAAAAGGCTCAATGTCTGTTTTGTTAAATACTTACACGCGGTCCACCAAGGCCTACTCGATCTCCGAGATGCAAACTACTTTTAACTTCTCTTCTCATCCCCGCACTGACATTTCTGTCCTGGGCCTCCTCCGTGGCCAGAGTGAGGCCACATGCAAATTGGAGGAACAGCACCTCATTTTTCGCTTGGGTAGCTTACAACCCAGTAGTATGATCGTTGGATTTTCCAATCTTAGGTAACTTCTACAAACACCTCCCCCCCCCCCCCCCCCCTTCACTAAAAGTCAGTTAACCAGCTCCACGATCCACAACAATGTGTCCCTCTTGGGCTCACACCGTCTCCAGCCAACAAGCGGCCTATCAAGGAACCTCCTTGCTTGAGGTCATCTGTTGCTGGCCCCGATTTGTCCTGGTATTTCCCCTGGTTCCAGTTCCCCTCCACTCCCCACTCTATAATGAGCTTGAAGAAGGGTCCCGACCCCAAATATCACCTATTCATTTTCTCCACAGATGCTGCCTGATCCGCTGGGTTACTCCAGCATTTGTGTCTATCTTTGATAGAATCCGTTCAGGAGCACGTAGTAAAGTTTACAGTGAAATTGGAGCAAATAAGTTCTGGAGGGTCAAGCAGCATCTGTAGACAGAAATGGACACTGATGTTTCAGGTCGGGATCATTCTTCAGGCTAAAATACAAGTTCGCAACCCTTTGATGGAATACCTACTCAATCAGTTACTCATGAAAACCTCAGTTTCATTTGTACAGTAATATTGATATTCCAGTGTTATTGGTTTATTACTGTTCTGTGCACCAAGACATAGTGATAAACATTGTTTGAGTGCTATCCAGTCAAATCATACTATACACAAGTACAATCAAACCATACACATGCAACAGGTAGTGCAAAGAGAAAAATACCAGAGTCCCGAAAATAGTCTCACAGTGTAACGTAGCATTATATTTATATACAAAGTACAGCCAAGTAAGGTCAAAATCCTCAGTGAGGTAGTTGTGGAGGTCACAATTACACCCTGATTTATGGGAGGGCAGTTCAGTAGTCTGATAACTGCAGGGAGTAGCCGTTCCTGAATCTGGTGATGTGTTTTCGAGCTTTTATATCTTCCGCCTGACAGGAGAGGGAGGAAAGGGAATGACCAGAGTGGAAATGATCCTTGATGATGTTGGCCACTTTCCCGAGGCAGCCTGAAGTGTAGGGGGAGGAGACTGTTTTGTGTGATGGACTGGGTTACATCTACAACCCTGCAATTTCTTGCATTCTTGGACACAGCTTTTGCCAAACCATGCTGTGATGTAACTCGTTAGAATGCTTTCTACGGTCCATCTGTAGAGATTGGTAAGAGTCGTTGGAGACTTGCCAAACATCCTAAGGAAGTAGAGGCATAGGTGTGCTTTCTTGCTTGTAGCTTCAATGTGGTTGGTCCTGGATAAATAGTTGCCAAACAGTTTAGATAGACACAAAATGCTGGAGAAACTAAGCAGGACAGGCAGCATCTCTGAATAGAAGGAATGGGTGACATTTTTGGTCAAGACCCTTCTTCAGACATTTTAACTTCCCTTCCAATTCCCATACTGACCTTTCTGTCCTAAGCCTCATCCACTGTCAGAGTGAGGCCACATGGCAATTGAAGGAACAGCATCTCATATTTTGCTTAGGCAGCTTACAACCTAACGGTATCAATGTTGATTTCTCTAATTTCATGTATCCTTTGCATTCCCCCTCTCTCCGTTCCTCCTCTACCCATGTCTTACCATTCATGTCCCCTCGTTATCAGGTCCTCCACAGTCAACAATGGACCATTGTGGGCTCTTTACCTGCAGGTGCTGGCTCTGATTTTTCATATACCTTTTCATATCTCTAGTTTCCCTCTTCCCTGACACAGTCTGAAGAAGGGTCGCGATCCAAAATGTCGCCAGGTTGTTCCTTTTCTCCAGAGATGCTGCCTGACCCGCTGATTTACTCCAGCATTTTCTGTCTATTTTCGGGACAAACTGGCATTCACAGTTCCTTCCTACACATAAATATTTGGCACCTGAGATTTGGTACCTGAGAACATGAGGCTCTCGATTTGGTGAGCAGTTCATAAAATTCAGAAAGTTGTTTTACTTGAAGATTCATGAAATCTCAATGACTTGTGACATGCTTAATTTAATTTCATGGACCAGCTGTTGTTATTGTCAATCTATTGAATATGAGTGCAATTAATGTCCATGGATACGTGTATCATCAATTGCTTAGCGAAATAGTGTTGATCTCCAAGTAATGGATCATGAAAATCTATTAATTCATCATTAAAATAATTTAATCCAGAGAACAATGTAGACTTTAATTTGTCAAAAGAAGCAGAGATCTCCTCAGAATCGTCAATTTAATCCCCTGTGGAAATTTGAATGCATTGGAAGTATTCCTCAAGTTATTTTGTAATTATATACACAGTAATCTTCAATTGTATCTTCAATCCGATGTAATAGTCATAGAGTCATACAGCCATTCAGCATGGAAGCAGCCCCTTTAGCCCAAGTTTCTTACAATGACCAACATGTCCCATGTACACTAGTTCCACCAGCAATTGGCCCACATCCCTCTAAACCAGCGTTTCTCAACTGGGGTACCCCAGAACGCTAGGGTTCTGCGAGAGGTCACTTGGGGTTCTGAGAGAAATGGTGATAAATAGGCTAATCATATGTAAATGCATTTTTGAGTCATTTTTGTGTTTAATTTTATATTCTTAATTTTATTATACACGTATGGCATATTCTTGGAAAATTCTTGGGTATTATAATAAAGTCTTCAACCTGTTATATCATTTAAAAGTATAATAATCATAAGGAATATATTTAGCGACGTCTATATGGCTATATGAAACGGTCTTTAGTGGTCAGTGGACAGGAGCTGGACACGACGGATTTGTGTATCATCAAGTGACTCACTCGAGTATAGATGCATGCATGGTCTGTGCTTCCTGGCGTTCAAGTGCAGTCCCTCATTCACCCATGTTATTTAGTAATTTTTACCCATGATTTAGGGATGTTATATGAATTTTTAAAATTTAAGTATGTTTATTTATGTATGTTTTTGTTAGTTTATCAAAAGTCTCTCCCTCTCCCGTTTGCCTCTATTTGCTTCAGCTTTGGGCAGTTTGATTTCAGTTTTTTTTTGCATTGACAATAAACTTGAGACAAACGTGTTATTTTTTGCTTCAACCAGTTATCAGAAATATATATTATGTTTGCCTTAAACTTTGTTTATGAAAGAAAGAAAGAGATTAATAATGATATATAATCATTTTAATGTAGGGTTCCCTGAGACATGAAAATTATTTCAAGGGTTTCACAAGGGTAAAAAGTTTGAGAAACGCAGCTCTAAACCTATCCTATCCATGAACCTGTCTTTTCTTAAATGTTGCGATAGTACCAGTCTCAAATACCTCCCCCGGCAGCTCGTTCCATACACCCACCACCCTTTGTGTGAAAAAGGATAACACAGAGGCCCTTCAGGTTCCTGTTCAACCTTTTCCCCCTTACCTTAAACCCATGTCCTTTGGTTCTCGTTTCCCCTACTCTGGGCTAGAGATTTTTTTAAACAAATGAATATTAATATAATTTTAGAGTTTGAAAATTGTCCAAATTGCTGGAATAATTTAATATCCTTTATATAGGTAGATGTTCCACAATTCTGATAAGGAAAATTGTGAGTGACTCACCTCCCAGTTACCAAAGCTGTTTCACCATTTAATTATATAGGTTTCCATCAAGTTAATCTTAGAGAAGTGTGTGATATGTAAGAAATGTGCTTCTCTGATTCAAAGACTAAAGTCCAATATTGACAACAAATATTGTTTGGGATATGAGATAATCTTTTTAATAACATTAATGGCAACTAAACAAAGGCAAGAATAACTAAAACAGGAATGGAACATTAGAAATTAGGAACTGCAGATGCTGGTTTACAAAAAAAAGACACAAAGTGCTGATAGGCAAAAGTGCTGGAGAAACTCAGCGGGTGCAGCAGCATCTATGGAGCGAAGGAAATATGCAATGTTTCAGCCCGAAGCGTTGCCTATTTCCTTCGCTCCATAGATGCTGCTACACCCGCTGAGTTTCTCCAGCACTTTTGTCTACCTTCGATTTTCCAGCATCTGCAGTTCCTTCTTAAACACAAAGTGCTGGAGCAGGTAGCATCCCTGGAGAACACTGATGGGTGATGTTTCGGGTCATGACCCTTCTTTATCCTGAAGAATGGTCCTGACCCGAAATCTCGCCAATCCATATTTACAAAATGCTGCCCGAGTTACTCCAACACCCTTGTTGTATTTTTTTTTAATGAAAAATTTGATTTTGATATGAAGTGTCATTGATTTTGCAGTCTTTAAATGCAAAGTACTTTCCAAAATGTATAGCCCAAACGCTATTTAATATTGATAAATTATATCTTCAAATGTTATTGTCCCTATCAGTGGTGTTACAATCATATGCAAAAACACAAACACTCTTGATATTTTTCACTGATGGGGTTGATCGGTTGCAGTGTTTTTTTAATCGCACTCTTGTATTGTAATTTATGATCCCCCGTTTTAATGAAACCACATAAAGCTTACTGATGTGCTACATAGAACACAATTAACAGTATGCGATTTTATTTTCTACCAATATTTCTGAACAACTGTCATATGCAAACAGTTTATTTTTTTTTAATTCATTCATTGGATGTAGGCATCAGTAGCCAAGGCAGTGTCCTTACAAATAATATGGTTAGTCACTTCCTCGTGGTGTTGGTTTCCTTTCATAAGTCGTAAGAGCAGAAGTAGGCCACTCGGCCCATCAAGTCTATTCCACCATTCAAACATGGCTGATTTATCTTTCCCCTTCAACCCCATTGTCCTATGTTCTCCCCATAACCCTTGACACGCTTACCACTCAAGAATTTGTCAAACTGTCTTAAAAATACCGAATGACGTTTTTTAAGCCATCTGTGGCAATGAATTCCATAGATTCACCACCCTTTGACTAAAGAAATTCCACCTCATCTTCTTTCTAAAGGTATGTTTTGTTATTCTGAGGCTGTGCCCTCTGGTCCTAGACTCACCCTCTAGTTGAAGCATCCTCTCCACATCAATTCTATCCAGGCTTTCAGCATTCGGTAAGTTTCAATGAGGCCCCATCTCTTCCTTCTAAACTCCAGCGAGTACAGACCCTCAGGGGAATAAACGTGGAGTGCAGGAAGCCCTGATAGCTGTACCGAATGAAAACAGGTACACCCTCTTGGGAGCTGTCGGGGCAGTCCGAGCGGCGGACAGTAGGAGGCTCCAATCCTAGCGGTGAGACTCGACCAGCGAGACAGACTTCGGGCAGAGCCATAGTGGTGAGTGATTCCATTGTCAGAGGTGTGTACAGGAGATTCTATGGCAGCAGTCGAGACTCGAGGATGGTCTGTTGCCTCCCTGGTGCCAGGGTTCAAGATGTCTCAGACTGACTTCAGACAATCCTCGAGAGGGAAGGTGAGTAGCCGGAGTGGTTGTGCATGTGGGCACAAACGATGTTGTGAAGAAGAGGAAGGAGGTTCTGCAACATGAGTTTAGAGAGTTAGGAAGAAGACTGAAAAGCAAGACTTCTAGGGTGGTTATCTCTGGATTGCTTCCAGTACCTTGAGCTGGTGATGGCAGGAACAAGGAGATAGGGGATATGAATGTGTGGTTGAGGGGCTGTTGCAGAGAGCAAGGATTTAGATTTATAGACCACTGAGATATTGTTCCCAATGCAATATTCCACCTCTCCAACAATTCCAATATTAGTGGCCGGGGGGGGGGCGGCGTGCTTTCTGGAGCGCTAGTATGGGTGTTGTTGGCTGAAGGGACTGGTTTCCAGAGGGCTAGTATGGACATTGTGAGCCAAATGGATTATTGGGGTGGCAGCTCAGTCACTCAAGCCTGATGTCCTGGCTGCTCACTCACGGCTGGTGGGCTGGCAGTTGACTCACGGCTATTCCTTGAAATTCCATTTCAAGCAGGGTGCAAGGCCACCATATTCAAGTGCAGTTTCATACCACTTTAAGCAGGGTGCAAGGCCACCAAATGCAAGTGCAGTTTCATGCCATTTCGAGCAGGGTGCAAGGCCACCAAATTCAAGTGCAGTTTCATGCCATTTCATGCAGGGTACAAGGCCACCAAATTCAAGTGCAGTTTCATGCCATTTCAAGCAGGGTGCAAGGCCACCAAAATTCAAGTGCATTTTCATACCACTTCAAGCAGGATGCAAGACAACCAAATTCAAGTGCAGTTTCATACCATTTCCAGCAGGATGCAAGGCCACGAAATTCAAGTGCAGTTTCCGACCACTTCAAGCTGGGTGCAAGGCCACAAAATAGTAAGATTAAATGAGAACTTACCAGTTTGATCTTTATTTTATGAGGAGTCGAGTTGAGGGACTACATGAAGAACCCTGTACAGCCGTTCATGCGTCAATCTTCAAAGCAACGGTGTGCAATCACAGCTAATAGTGACTGAAGTATAATTGTAAGATAACAAAGACTAGAACTACCAGATGAAATCTATGAGGGCTGGGAGCGGAAGGTACGTAGTCCCTCAACTCGACTCCTCATAAAATAAAGATCATACTTCAAACTGGCAAGTTCTCATTTAATCTTACTATTTTACTTCAGAGTCACGCGAGTGACTACGTGAAGACTTCAAATCTCTGTGATTTCATGCCGTGTGAAATGGGTATACACAACCACAGCTGCTTCATTGACAAATGAAAGGAAAACATTCATAATGCATACAGTCATAACATAGATGTAAAACATGCTGATGCTGTTTAAATGAAACAATAATATTTCCACCTCTCACCCAGATGGAAAATATAACCAGAACATAAATAGAGTTAACAAATACTCCTGGTTCAGCAATGGGTCATTACATATGTTTGGAGATTCGTTCGATGGACCATGCTCCAGCCGTAACAATGTGACCCAGCGGAACATAAATACCCTTGTGCTGATGTTGTAGCAGCCCTGGTGGAACAAGATCTGGAAACAAAATCCATTAGTTCATAACACAACTCTGTTTTTCTCATCTGGAATGGCCTGAACAATTAGTTCTCCCAAATTCTTTGTGACTAACAACATTGCTAGTCCAGAACTCCAAGGGTCTTGATGACCTTGACATATTGTTGTATATATGTGTGCTTACCTTATCAAAGGTCCCCTGGTATGCCTGTGACTATTTTGAGACCTGGCCCCCTTCTGGTCTGCTCAAGTATTTATAACCTAATATTATATATTATAATTTACAGACGTTATCATCCTTTACCATCACAATTATTTAGCGACAGAACGTGCTGCACTAAACCAGTGCCAGAAGGATAACTACCTAATAAACTCCAGCCAAATTTAAGGATATAGCTGCAGCCTCCTGGTGAAATAGTGTTCACAAATGTCAACATCGCATATGGCATTATACTGGTCCTGGGACCTATGTTGAAGATATCCTACCCCTTGCTGACTGGTGTGGACCCGACAGAGCGAGTCTAGTTTGCTACAACCAACTCAATGAGGAAGCTCATCGAGCCAATTAATGGCCGTATAACTCCATAATTAACAGACGATCATTTAGCATTAACTCGAAACATTAGCAATCAATACCATTTTCCATGGAACATAAGCATAACAAACTCTTTCATCTCCTGGAAAAGAAAATTCAGCCGTTTGGTGCTATGCAAACACTTTGAACACATAGAAGGATAGATGTAACAACCCAAATCTTAGGGCAGTTTGTTAAACCTGCAGAACATAATTTGAGTTTATCATGCAACATCTGAATTCCGAAGCCTCAGGTTGAACAAGCAAATTTCCATTTAAAATAACCAATAAGGTTATATTATTATTCGCAACAAATCGGGAATCAATTTGCATAATCACACAATAGGAACTTAAAGCCTCTTAATGACTTTATTTGAAGCCTCGATTGATGAGACAAAATGGAGGTAGCCATAAAAGACCCCCCTTCTCCTTTTGGCGAGAATGTATCTTTCGCCATATATATATATATATATATATATATATATATATATATATATATATATATATATATATATATATATATATATATATATATATATATATATATATATATATATATATATATATATATATATATATATATATATATATATATATATATATATACATGTTTCATGTTTATTTCACTGGTTGCAAAATAGTGTTCCATTTAAGCAGAATTTCATAATACAGTGCGATTCAACACCAACTCTGTGTTGCCATTACCCACATTTGATAATTCTCCTGTGGCAACCAGATTATGTAACCATTCCAGCGGTCTTTAACTGATTGCACCCTCGTGGCTAACATATGCCATCATCACAATGCATCAACCTGAACATGAGCATGACAATATGCTTATTTGTCCAATCACTCTATAACCCATACATTGCCCATAGATTCTATAGATGGTTGATACTAATAACAGAAATTTTTGGCAAGTCATGCAAATCTGTTCCATCTCCAAACTCGAGATGATATTTGAGCTACTTGGTAACTACCTTAAACAGCAACTAGGGCCGGATTTCCGAGCCAGTCTTGCAAGACAATTTTGGTCCTTATACTGAACCTGCCCAATTCTAACCTGCTTGAAAAGCTAATATTGTACATTTTACATTTACCATTCAAAGTAGCCGATAATGTCTCAATCATTTGTAATGTATAACTAAGTATACACCTTACCAAACTGAAGTGGTCCCTTAATTGTAGACTAGCACAGGTACAGTGTGTGGAACCACTGGCCAGTTTTCATGCTGCCAGCAACTTCAGTGAACCACTACTGCCAATAAAGACTTGGGATGTCTTGTCACCGAAACTATGAAACCTTGCTCGTTCCAATAGCTTGTGCTTCGCCCTCCAGGTTTCACCTATGGAAAAGCCTCAACCGAATAGAAGATTCGGCAGCCAACTGTAATGTCCCCCTGAGAGCAGTGTTCACTGCATATGTGTTTGGGATGGTAACTTTCTTGCCAGGCATAGACCTCTGGCACATGCTCTGATCCCTTGGGCATGCTCTGTAGCTATACCCTCAGACTCGGCGTTAAACTATACCAATCCCACATGCTCTCCTCTTACATGAGGGAGCCATAAAGCAGGCCTGCTACAAAGCCCTGCTGACACAATTTCCCATTTAGGGCCATTAGCACCAATTTGCAATATAATGAAAAATTTACCTAACAACTACTGGAGCAGTAATGAACACTGTTTGTCCATCATTGTGACTTTATTAATTTCAGCTGGTGTTAACAATGACCTAGATGGCACTTAATAATTAACCATTTAACAAAATAACTGCTGCTCTACTTACACAGCTGAATTGCATCTATACAATTAAGAATTAGTCTAACGACTAGAACTGTTTTATAACAACAACTGTTACCAAAGTCTTATTGACTGCAATCTGTTGCCCAGGCCGGCATCATGGCCAATTGAATACCTAACAGTAAATCCCAACATCCTGCAAGTCTATTTGATAGGAACTTAATCTAACTGGATAGAGGAGCCCAATTTCTCAAATATAGTTTGAGACTTAACAGTGGATTTTAGCACATATATGACCAGCGTTTTTTAAAACCGTGAATAGTTTTCTTTGAATGCTTTTTTGTCATCATTCTGTTATATTGCCTTATCCTAACAATGCCTCCTCATCCCACATGATCACTGTAAATGGGAATACCCTACTAAACTGCTATTCCCATAAAGCAGCCTAACAAGGTACCGCAGGCGCCCATGAAGCAGCCCTGAACAAAGGTGCTGCTGGCGCGGCCTTTCCCATAGGCCAGTATTTGCCATAGATTTGGCGTTCTCATGAAGCAGCCCTGAGCAAAGGTGCTGCTGGCATAACCTCTCCAATAGGCTAGCCTGCCATAACTTGGCATTCCCCTGGAGCAGTCCTGAGCAAAGGTACTGCTGGCACAGTCTTTCCCATAGGCTTGCCTGCCATAGTTTGGCATCCCCATGAGCAGCCCTGAGCAAAAATGCTGCTGGCACAGGCTCTCCAATAGGCTAGCCTGCCATAGCTTGCCATCCCCATGAGCAGTCCTGAGCAAAGGTACTGCTGGCACAGCCTTTCCCATAGGCTGGCACTGCCATAACTTGGCATTCCCATGAAGCAGCCCTACCCAAAGGTGCTGCTCTCTAAATTAATTCCCAGAGGTGAAACCTCCCAACTTTCCTAATTGTACTGACTATTTTTGTCGGTTGTCCCCATATCTAGATTATTGTAGTTTGGGAACCCCATAGGTGAATTTCCCCTCCCCGGGAATCCATATAAATATTTAATATATATATATATAAATATATACCCGCGGTACCCTACTGGCACACAGGCTAATCATTTATGTGAGTTAACCCTATTTCCTGGGGACTACTGCAGTCTGGGAACCGCATATACTTGGGTTTCCCCTGCACCGGGAACCCAGCCTAACCATTTAGGTTTGTTTTAACCCCATGTGCTGGGGACTACTGCGATGTAAACCGCATATACTTGGGTTTCCCCTGCACCGGGAACCCAGCCTAACCGTTTAGGTTAGTTTTAACCCCATGTCCTGGGGACTACTGCGGTCTAGAACCGCATATACTTGGGTTTCCCCTCCACCGGGAACCCAGGCTGACCGTTCAGGTCCGTTAAGCCCCATCGCCTAGGGACTACTGTGGTCTAAAACCGCACTATTCTTGGGGTTCCCCTCCAGGAACCCAACGTGTGGAGTCACTGACCGCGTTATCAGTGACTCCGATCGCGAACCAGACTTTCCCAGCTCTCTGCTTCCATGGTCGCACCAGGGTTTTTCCCCAAAGCCCTAGGCTGGTTCCCTCATCGGCCATCTCGAACATCCCACAAAAACCCCGGAGGTTCCTACAGGAGACCTAGAACAGGTAAGAAAATAGCACTTACCTGAAACTTTTTTAGACTTACCGTTGGAGGAGCTGCACTGCTCCACAGTCATCAACACGAAAGCGTCTGACGCAATGACGCACGAACGGCTGTACGGGGTTCTTCACATAGTCACTCACATGATTCCGAAGTAAAATTCAAGTGCAGTTTCATACCATTTCAAGGAGGGTGCAAGGCCATGAAATTCAAATGCAGTTTCATACCATTTCATGCAGGGAGCAAGGCCACCAAATTCAAATGCAGTTTCATACCATTTCATGCAGGGTGCAAGGCCACCACATTCAAATGCAGTTTCATACAATTTCAAGCAGGGTGAAACCACCATAAAATCACCACAAAACACCACACTCACAGTTTAGTAGACATTCAGTGTGTTCAGTTGATTCATAGCTTAGACAGAGTGGTGACTTCTCCCTCCACCATCTTGCAGAGACTAAGCCACACCCACACTTCCAGGTATTATAATCCTTCCCCCCTCCCACCGGACGGGGCGTGGCCTTCATGGCGTGATTGACAGGAGAGAGATTCTCAACATTTTTTAAACACTAATAACACTTTTATTTTTCAATGATGGGAAGAATCCTCTGCACCTGATGAGCGGAGGGGGGCTGAGTACGATGGCCAAAAATCCACCGTAAGTAGTAGCGTTTTATCTAAAATCAATATACAGTGCAAACAGGAAGTTGTCAAGTAACCACCACCGATAGCCATTTGCAGTGCTTCACTTCAAACCAACCACCTTTTCATTTTCAAACCACATTAAGGGCACTCAAGGTCAGTAAAACCACACTCACAGTTTAGTAGACATGTGTTTAGTGTTTTCACAGCTCAGACTGAGAAACGTGACCCTCTCGCTTTCCCATCTTGCAGAGACTGACTGAGGCACTCAACACTTCCGGGTTTTATAGTCCCTCCAGAAGGGGCTTGGCTTCAGGAGAGAGAATCTCAACATTTTTTAAACACTAATAACTCTTTTATTTTTAATCGATGGGAAAAATCCTCTTGTCCTGCACAGCGGAGGGGGGCCTCTGAGTAAGATGGCCAAATATCACAGCCGTAAGTGACAGCGTTTTTTTCTAAAATCAATATATAGAACAACAGGTAGTGGTCAAGATCAGACTTTTAGTAATATAGATAAAAGGACTGGACAAGCTAGATGCACGAAAAATGTTCCCAATGTTGGGCGAGTCCAGAACCAGGGGCCACAGTCTTAGAATAAAGGGGAGGCCATTTAAGACTCGGGTGAGAAAAAACGTTTTCACCCAAAGAGTCGTGAATTTGTAGAATTCCCTGCCACAGAAGGCAATGGGGGCCAATTCTCTGGATGCTTTCAAGAGAGAGTTAGATAGTACTCTTAAAGATAGTGCCAAGGCATATGGGGAGAAGGCAGGGACGGGCTACTGATTGTGGATGATCAGCCATAATCACATTGAATGGCAGTGCTGGCTCGAAGGGCAGAATGGCCTACTCCTTTTATATTGTCTATTATCTATTATCTATTGTCTATTCAAAACATTCACCCCTGGGAGCATTCTCTGGAACCTCTCCAATTCCAGCACTGTTAGGTATAGTTGTGACATGACTGCCAATATCAGAGACGATAGAAGTATATCTATCATATATCTATCTTAAAGGGTGGCCACAGTGGCGTAGCGGTAGAGATGCTGCTTTACAGCTGGAGACCCAGGTTCGATCCCAACTACTGTTGTTGTCTGTACAAAGTTTGTGCGTTCTCCCCGTGACTGAATGGAGTTTCTCCGAGACCTTCGGTTTCCTCCCACACTTCAAAGGCGTACAGGTATGTCAGTTAATTGGCTTGCTGTATGTGTAAATTATCCCTAATGTGTGTAGGATAGTGTTAATGTGCGGGGATCGCTGGTCGGTGAGGACTCGGTGGGCCGAAGGGCCTGTTTCCGCACTGTATCTCTAAACTGAACTAAACAAAACTATATAAAATTATGAAAGGTAGACAGTCAGAATCTTTTTTCCAAATCCCTAATGGATAATCACTGGTCGGCAAGGACTCACTGGGCCGAAGGGTCTATTTTCACACTGCAGCTCTAAACTATAACCTAAACTAAATCAGGAAAGCAGCATTCTTTAAATCAATACCTTATGGAATCTTAAATCAATTCTCTGGAAGCTGATGTACTGCAATGCTGAGAACTATATTCTGCACTCTGAATCTTTCCCTTCACTCTACCTATTGTATTTGAGTTTGGCTTAATTGTATTTATGTGCACTATAACCTGATTTGCTTGGATAGCTTGCAAAACAAAGCTTTTCACTGTACCTAGGTACACATGACAGTAATAAATGCAAACTTAAATACTCAGATTTATCCATAACGCTGGATGTTTTTCATTCTTCCAAATTAAAAATCCAGTGAAGACAAGAGTGATGGACTGTAATAGAAATATATACTTTTACCATGTTAGGTAGTGAGTAAAAATACAATGATTAATGGACTTTTTTTAATTATCAAATTAACAATCCAGAATCACATAAAAGGACTTTTAGGAGACAGTAATTTGCTCTTCATAAGTGTTGGAATTTGCTGAAATATCTTGTGTCACATGCTCATACAGTATGGTCACAGCCAAAGATTTTCATAATGGTCTCTTGGGGAGCCATTTAATAGTCTTCTTATTAGTATTATAGCTTGGCAACATTTAAAAGCAAATAAATATCTTACCCTTTTCAGTAGACTAGAAGACTTCAGTTTGAATATGATGATCAAATTTTAGTTAAAGGCAATTCTTTGTTTAAAGTGTAGAGGAGAAATGCAGAGTATGTTTTTTTGAGTAGAAGGTATTTTACATGAAGGGTTGTGGGTACCTGGTGTATGCACTTGAATTTGGCATGAAACTGCACTTGCATTTGGTGGCCTTGCACCCTGCTTGAAGTGGTATAAAACTGCACTTGAATTCGGTGGCCTTGCACCCTGCTTGAAGTGGTCGGGAATTGTACTTGAATTCGGTGGCCTTGCACCCTGCTTGAAGTGGTAGGAAACTACACTTGAATTCAGGGGCCTTGCACCCTGCTTGAAGTGGTAGGAAACTGCACCTGAATTCCGTGGCCTTGCACCCTGCTTGAAGTGATGGCGGCGATTCCAAGATGGCAGCGCTGGCTTAAGAGCTGCGGCCCGCCTGCAGTCCGTCTGTTATTTTCTTTTTTTGTGTTCCTTTGTCCTGTTTTTAGTTAACTTTGTTTTATTAGATTGTGTGTGTGGGTGGGGGGTAGAAACATATCTTTGGACTCTTCCTTCGGGGGGGTGCGACATTTTTCTGTCATATTCCCCGTGTTTGTCTCCGTCTGCGCTGAGGCCTAATGGCGGAGCTGGCGGTCTTGGGGCTGTGGCATCATTCCAGCGGCAGCGGCGACCCGACTCGGCCCCGGAGCTGTAGCGGCAGCAGCGGCGGCAGTGGCAGCGGCGACCCGACTCGGCCCGGAGCTGTAGCGGCGGCACTGGCAGCGGCAGCAGCGACCCGACTCGACCCAGGAGCTGTGGCGGCGGCAGCGGTAGCATCCCGACCTCGGAGGCTTGGCCACAGGCCCGGTGGACTAGGCCACCGGCCCTGTGGATGACACCGTCGGGAGCTCGCAGGTCACAGGTTGGTGACCTGTTTTCCGGAGCTCCCGCGGCAACAGCTTCATCCGCTGAACTGTTGGGCGGCAACTTTGGCAGCTTCGACCACCCCGGGCCGCGGAGTTTGAACCGGCCCGTCCGCCAAGCACGGTTGAGCCGCGGGACTTACTTACCATCACCCGGTGGGGTCACAACATCTGAAGCTTGGATCGCCTCAGCGCAGAGGGAGAACAAAGAGGGAAGGGACAGAGACTTTCAGACTTTGCCTTCCATCACAGTGAGGAGGTGTTTGGTGAACTCACTGTGGTGGATGTTAAACTTGTGTTTATTGTGTGTTTCTGTTATTTTTTTTATTACATGTATGACTGCAGGGGAACAAAATTTTGTTTAGGCCGAAAGGTCTGAATGACAAATAAATTCAATTCAATCCAAGTGATATGAAACTGCACTTGAATTTGGTAGCCTTGCACCCTGCTTGAAATGGAATTATAAGGAATAGCCGTGAGTCAACTGCCAGTCCACCAGCCGTGAGTGAGCTGCCAGCACATCAGGCTTGAGTGACTGAGCTGCCACCCCAATAATCCATTTGGCCCACAATGTCCATACTAGCCCTCTGATAACCAGTCCCTTCAGCCCACAACACCCATACTAGCGCTCCAGAAAGCCCCCCCCCCCTCCCCCCCCCCCCTCCCCCCCCCCCCCCCCCCCCCCCCGCACTGGCCCCTAATATTGGAATTGGTGTAGAGGTGGAATATTGCGTTGAGGGACCAGCCCTCCCATGTAAGTGGGTCCCAACGGGTCCCACTTAGTCTAGTAATTTTATATGTTTCTATAAGATCCCCCCTCATCCTTCTAAACTCCAGTGAATACAAGCCTAGTCTTTTCAATCTTTCCTCATTTGACAGTCCCGCCATCCCAGCGATCAATCTCGTGAACCCACGCTGCGCTGCCTCAATCATAAGGATGTCCTTCCTCAAATTAGGAGACCAAAACTGTACGCATACTCCATACACTTGGGGCAATTTTTACAGAAGCCTATTAACCTACAAACTTGCAAATCTTTGGAATGTGGGAGGAATCTCGAAAACCCGGAGGAAACCCATGCGGTCACAGGGAGAACGCCTGCACAGACAGGCACCCGTTGTCAGGATCGAACCTGGGTCCTTGACGCTGTGAGGCAGCGGCTCTACCTTAGTTGCTCTTCTGAGGTTCTTATCTCTTGCCCCTCTCCACAGTCCTGTCACCTGTCAAACTGTGGACAATAGAAGGGTTCACGGTTGGAGTGGTCGGGATGGAAGTGATTAACACAACAGACCTCCTATACCTAAGTTCAAGGAATGACACATCGGTTTCCAACAAGGCATATTGAAGAAGGGTCTCGACCCGAAATGTCGCCTATCTCCTTTGCTCCTTAGATGCTGCTGCACCCGCTGAGTTTCTCCAGCTTTTTGTGTAACCCAAGGCATAATACAGTCTTTGAGATTCAACTTTACGTCCAACAGTTTCAGATAATCTGTATTTCAACCTTTGTATTTTCAATTTCCAGCGTTCATTCCACATTCCTTAGGTATTTTCAGTTTATTTCCAGAGTCAAGAACAACTTCCCCTCTGCTATCAGGCTCATGTATGGTCCTTCCATAAGCGATGTCCAATTCACCTCTACCCCATGGCAATCATTGGACTTTGTCTCAGGACTGGTGCGCTACAACACTGAGAACTGTAATCTGCACACTGAACCTTCCCCTTTGTTCAGCCTATTCTACTTCAATTTAGTTTGATTGTATTTTTGTATAATATTATCTTATTGATTTGATAGCGTGCAAAACAAAGCATTTCATTTTACCTCGGTAGTTTAGTTACAGTGCAGTGACAGGGCCTTTGACCTCGTGAGTCCACACCGACCAGTGATCTCCATACACCAGCATTATCCTACACACTAACGACTGTTTCCATTTTTTTTTTAACCAAAGCCAAACCTATAAACCTGTGAATCTTTGGAGTGTGGGTGGAAACTGGAGCGCCTGGAGAAAACCCACATGGTCACGGGGAGAACGTACAAACTCCGTAGAGATAGCACCCGTATTTAGGATTGAACCCAGGTCTCTGGCACTGTAAGGCAGTAACTCTACCGCTGCGCCGCCATGTCACACCTTAAAAAAAAAAGCAGCCCAAATTATATGTAACAATAATAAAACTAAACCTTATTATTTTGCTTTCACGCTTCCTCCAGAGTGAGCATTATCTCTTGACACCTTTGTTGCTGGCTATCCATCTGCAAGTGTTGCATATCTGCAGGTTCAGTGTGTGGTCTAGTGAGGGTTAACATCTGAGAGGCTCTTTGTTGTATCAATGTTCAATCAATGTTGATGTTCAATCAATCATTCGCTACAAAGCATTGAATAACTATTAATGCTGGTGAATCCACTGAATATGCAACCTTTCAAATGTGTGCACACATCTCTACGTCAAAAAAGTGTATTGCTCACAAAGTAAGTGTTAATTTATCATCACACACTCATTGTAATGATATTTTTTTGCAAACAAAGTATGTACAGTCATTATACTGTGACAGGACAGAAATATGCTGGCTGTTAAATTAAGCTGAGCCTCACCATGTGGCTGACTATTGACACTACATTGAGATTAGGGAGACTTTGCTATTGATTGGCATCACACCAGCTCGTTTCTCAAAGCTTTCACTTGGAGTCATACATCACCTCAGCGTGGCTGGTGAGTGCCAGGTGTTGGCTGGAATCAGCCAGCAATGTGGAATCAATCTAAGAGTGAACCTAATACTCCAACGGATGAAAGACCTTGTTCCATTTATTTAACAAAAAAAAATCTAATTGTTCTTTGTTGAAGGGTAATTTCGCTTGCAATTCCATGGTTCGGTGGACTTTTGTAACTTTGTTTGCGCCAGATATACGTGGCAACTCTTGTGTACTGCCTAGGTAAGGTCTGCTGCTTGATTTTACCGGTTTGGATGCAAAACAAAGCATTTCACTGTACCTAGGCACATGTGACAATAAAGTATCATCAATAAAACATCATGGTTGGCGGATACCAATGTCACAAAATAGTAAGATTAAACGAGAACTTACCAGTTTGAAGTTTGATCTTTATTTTATGAGGAGTTGCGATGAGGGATTTCGTGCCCTCCGCTCCCAACCCTCTACCATAAGATCAACTGGTATATAGAGTCTCTTCAATCTTACTATAACAAGTCATTTCTCTGTTGTTGGTTCTGTGATTTCACACCGCTGCTTTGAAGAAATGTCGCGCATGCGTGCCTGGCGGGTTCTTCACGAAATCCCTCATCGCAACTCCTCATAAAATAAAGATCAAACTTCAAACTGGTAAGTTCTCGTTTAATCTTACTATTTCATTTCGGAGTCACGTGAGTGACTTTGTGAAGACTTCAAAGCTCTGTGATTACACGCCCTGGACCACGTCCATGCTCACACACTGCCGTAATACTGATGGAGGAAGTATGTTAACGTATTTCAGACTTGAACAAGCTGAAAAATAATAACATTATTGTTAGTACAACAATAAACCCCTGAACTCGGGGACAAACGTTAAGGGACAGCACTTAACATGCGTAACGTTGCGGGAAAAATGGCCACAGGTTTGTTATGAAACCACTGAAATGTAGTTTCATTGGCCCAGCCCGCTATCGTGAGGACATGCTCCATGAACACCTCCATGGTCCTCGTTCCTGATGTGGATGCAGCCTTGGTAGAATGACATTTCATATGTTTAGTGTCTTACCTGCTGCATCGAATACCACCTTAAGCCATCTGGAGATAGTCTGCACCGTTACCCTGTGACGTGGGTTTCCATGGCTGACAACAGATCCGCCTCCATATTCCTGATGGCCATTTCCAGACCTGTAGTCGCAGGTCTGTATAGTTTAAGTAACTCTTTCATAAAGAAGTTACTTTTTTATGGGTTGATCATTCTATCCAGGTTTAATTCCTGTAGAGTCTGGACCCGTTGTGTTGTATTCAGTGCTATTGCCATCACCACTTTTAAAGGTGAGTAAGTCCAGTGGTACCTCCGTCATAAGTGACCACCTCCTGAGTAGGGTCAACACCACCCTAATCTCTCAGATATTATATCGTGGTCGGGAAGGGATGGATAGAACATATCCCTCGTAGTTTGGATACCAGCTGGTGAGATCCCACTCCAATGTTGAGCTAGGATGACAGTGCACTATAGGCACTGTAAGCAGCACTGTAACTGAGGGCTCATCATAATGAAGACCAGTGAGCATGCCAGCACATTGGAGATCGTAGCAGATATGTAGGTCGTCTTGGTCCGACTACAAAAACCTCTCATATCCTGTGTAGGTGAGGTAGTGCTTCCCAGTGGACTTTCTCTGCACGATCTATATGACGTCCATGGTCCTGTGTGTTCCAGACCTGGGTACGTTTTCTGCAACACCTGTCTGATGAGGCAGAATGGGGAAAGCATCGAAATCCATTTCCCCCAATGTAGCGAGAACTCGTCCATCGCCACACTTGGAGACCACATTCTGCAGTTTCTCCTGGGTTTCCTCAGGTACTACAGGTTCCTCCAGAACTGGAGGACATCTGGTCCAGCTGCAGAGACTGTGCTCTAGGATATGCTCCATCATGCGCTCGATCCGAGCCATGCGACCACTGCCGCATATGCGGACAATAAGTCGACTTCCTCAGGTTCTGGAGAATCTCTGAGGCTTCTGTCATTGCCCCACACCTCATCGAGGTGATGACAAGGGTGCAAGAGTGGATGTCGCTGCCTGCCGCTCCTGCGTGGCTAAGCGACTCCCGCGCGGACCTGCCGCTTACTCCGCCGTCTTCCGGACGGAGGCGGCCCGCTGGTCTAAAAGACATGATAGCGGTGATGAGTCGGTCCCGGCCGCTGAAGCGTGGTACCCCGACGTCCGCGCGGGCTTGCCGCCTATCCTCCAAAGGCGACGTTCGGTCACGTCCTCCACTACAAGGGGGTGTGGTGACCGAGATGAGACTACACCAACCTGCAACCAGGCAGGCTCCCTCGGTGCTGAGTCTGTGTCCTCCCTTGGGACAAAGCGTCGTTCGGTCACGTCCTGCCGCTAAAGGGGGTGCGTGACCGAGATGAGACTACACCGACCTGCAACCAGGCAGGCTCCCTCGGTGCTGAGTCGGTGTCCTCCTTAGGGACACAGCGTCGTTCGGTCACGTCCTGCCGCTAAAGGGGGTGCGGTGACCGAGATGAGACTACTCCGACCTGCAACCAGGTAGGCTCCCTTGGTGCTGAGTCTGTGCCGGCCACACATGTGGTCCTCCAGACCCAGGCCTCAATCCATCACCGGTCCACGATCTGGTGGCCTGCTCCAGTGGAAGTCGACCCCGGCTCTATGGCGGGTTTACCGACTGCTGTGCGATACTTCCCCTGGTCCTCTCTCTGGTGACCTGCATATTTGGGGAGAGAGAACGTGCCAAGAATATAACACGTTACGCACCTTTGCTCCACTGTCGCTATGGTTAAGTGACAGAGGTAGGGAGTCAGGGTCTTACCTACCCTGCTCCTGTGCGGTTACCACTTATGGCACCATGATCAGTCGTGGTGGAGAATCGGGTCCTGATTGTGCAGGGCTCCCCTGATTTCGCGTTTTTATCCCGACCCGCAGAGCGGGTGCTGCCGACGTAGCGGGCAGCTCCAGGAATGGTGGGCGTTTACCTACATCTGGAGGCGCCGGTATGTAGGTCCTTGCTGGCCTTCCGGTTTGACCCCGTGGCCTGGAATATGGAATTTTCGTGGCCGTTTGTCTGGTCAAGGTGTGCGACCTCATAATACCCACTGTCTTGGCATGGTCGTCTAAATCCTTGACCTGCTTCAGAAGGTCTTCCCTGAATAGTTGTCTGGGTGGTGGTGTTGGAGATGCTCTGCATAGCCCCGCAAATTTCGCAAGGACCTGATCCTGTATGGTGGTTAGTGAGAAAATCAATGGTAGCGGCCAGTTTAGTTTTGAGAGGTTGTCCCGATGATTCGGGTAACGCAAACTTGGCTGCCACGTCCAAAAGTTCTTCCTGAGGAACCTCAGGTGCCACTGGTTCGTGTACCAAGATATCCTCTTCTCCTGGCTGCCTCATGCTACCAATTGACGATGGGGATATATCCAAAGTCCCCGGAACTGGACATTTCCTGCCGTTGATTTTGCTGCAGGATCCGTTCCATCATCCTCTCCATCCGTTCAATGCGCCCTTCATGGTGCGTAAATGGGAGGTCAGAGCCCTCATGCCCGAAGGAACTCCTGAGGCTCCTATCATCGGCCCGTACCTCGTCGAGGTAATCTCGGTGCCGTGACGAAAAGTCGCTGCCAGCCGCCTCAGCGAAGCTGTACGACTCCCGCGCGGATCTGCTCATTCGCCTCCTTGGATGAACTAGGCCCGACTGCCTCAAAGGGCATATGCGGTGTGAAGTCGGCACCTGACGCCGCGGCGTGGTGACCCGACATCCGCGTGGGCTTGCCACCTGTCCTACTCCTGGACTCAGGCGGCGTACGGTCCCGTCCTGCCGCTTTTGGGGGATGCAGTGACCGTGGCGAGACTCCACCTGTATGACTCCACCTGGTCCAACTAGGTGGTGAGTCTACACTGGCCCTCCCTGGTCTGCCAGTGGACTCGGGTCTCGGTAAACCACCAGTCCGCAATCTAGCGGTCTCTGGTGAAATTCCTGCCCTAAAAGGGCTTTGTTATTGAGCTCTATCCCTGGCTCTTTCACGAGGGCTCGGGGAGAAGGGTCGTGCAACAGCATGTGAAACCCGTTTGCTCATATCAGCCAACGATTCTCTCCCTGTTAGAGATAGTGAAAAAATGGAGTCAGGGTCTACCTGCTCCGGCGCCGTACCGACTTCCTGCTCTGCGGGTACCCCGCTTGTACACAGCTGTGTCGGTAGGTCGGGTCCTGTAATCACAGGGCTCCCCGACTTTTGCGCCTTTTTCCCGGCCCGTCTAGCGGGTGCTGTCGTTGTAGAGAGCTCCGGGAATAATGGCCAACGACTCCTTTCGGAAGTCCTGCGGCCTGTACTCCTCATTATCCATGTCCCTGTTGGAGAAAACACAATTCAAAACAGAAGGGACAACCAGCTCAAGGTTGCCTGTACTTACCTGAGTGGCCCTTATGAAGGGCTGGCGGTGAGCTGTCGTTCTGCCATTGCTGCGCAATGGTGAGCGTTGAGCCCGGACCCCGCAGGGTCAACGAGCTGCCCCATTGTAAAAATAAGTTGGGCTTAGAACAACATGATAATGGCTGTAACTCCATTACCTCTTAATTACAGTACTGGGATAATACAGGCTGTGTAGAGTTGAGTTGGGGCTAACCCCTTACTCTGAGTAAATGCCGACAGCCCACAGTATCGTGTGGGCTGCGGTGTAAGTCGGGCTGCATCTCTGCCATTGCTGACCACGAATGGCGAGCCTGCAAGCCCCTAGTTCAATATAAATGCCGACAGCCCGCAGTATCCTTGCGGGCTGCGGTGTAAAATCG
The DNA here is from genome assembly GCA_963514005.1 of Raja brachyura. The sequence goes on from OY740786.1 coordinate 64,547,391, forward strand.
GGCTGTGCTCTGCCGTTGCTTATTGCACACGGCGAGTCTGCAAGCCCATACTTACTTATAAATGCCGCCAGCCCGTGGCCTGCGGGCTGCGGCGTAGAGTTGGCTGCCTCTGCCGTCCTCCGCCGGCGAGTGTGAACCCGGACCCACCTGGGTCAACGGGCTCTCCCGACTCCATGCGTTAGAGCCGCCGCTGACTGCCCGCATTCCGCGGTCCGCAGTCGGTGTTGAAGCGGCCTGGAGCACTCTGGAAACAGAGTCTCTGTAAAGAAAAAACGGACGGCGGGTTAGTTTTCCACTTACCTGCAGGTCCCAGCAGTGGAGGAGCAACGCTCCTCCCTGCCCGTCGCTCGCACGCGCGTCGACGATATGTCGCGCATGCGTGCCTGGCGGGTTCTTCACGAAGTCACTCACGTGACTCCGAAATGAAATACAATACGGTTGAGCTGTTGCCTTACAGCACCAGAGATCTGGGTTCAATCCTGAATCAGGTGCTGTCTGTACAGAGTTTGTAAGTTCTCCCCGTGACCGCGTACGTTTCCTCATGGGTGCTGCAGTTTTCTCGCACATCCCAAAGATATGCTGGTTTGTAGGTTAATTGGTTTTTGTAAATTGTCACTAGCATCTAGGACAGAACTAGCGTATGGGTAATGGCTGGTCGGCATGGGCACAGTAGGTCAAAAGGTCTTTTTTCCACGCTGTATCGCTAAACTAAACTAACCAGACGTCTATCTGAGAATCCCAGCCTTCCCAATCACCATTTGTCGTATATCCTACCCTTAATTCTGTGATTTCTATGTGCCATTCCAGTGAACTCATATAACTAATCTGATGTTCCAACAAAATACAAAGGAAATCCTATACTATCTAATCTTTAATCTCCCAGGTGGGAAGGTAAATGAGACATTATGCTCTCTCAAGTCTATGTAATCAAATAATGATAAGTGATTTTTCTTAGATTCCTAGTTTCACTCTGCCACCACTACCAATTATAAATTATTTAGCTGGTATTATCTTTGTTTTGAGCAAACTTGCTGGAATAATTGAACGCATTATAACAGTGCCTACATTGCAAAAGGTACTTCATTAGACTGCAAGCTACTTTGGCATATCCTTATCACAAGAAATCTGCTGTGGAATTGTAAGCCAGAGACACAGAGAAAGATACTGAGACACCGAGCAGCACAGAAACAGGCCCTTTGGTCTAGCATCCATGCCAACCATGATGCCCTATCTATGCTATACCTATTTACCTGCGATTGGTGCATATCTGTCTTAACCTTCCCTATCCATGTACCAGCAAAGTGTACTTTAAATTATAGTATAGTATCTGCCGCTTCTGGCAGCTTGTTCCATATAGTAACCTTTAAGTCGTTTAAGGATGTTGGGGATGGAGAAAACGGACATTATTTCATCAGTCTGATTAAGGGCCAGACTTGAAATGTCATCTGTCCACTCCTTCACAGATGATGCCTGACTCATTGAGTTCATCAGTATTGTGTTTTGCTCATAATTTCATCAGTATTCTGTTACTTGCCTATTTCCACACCTATTCCCTCCCTAAACTGATTTTCTGCCCACTTTCCAAAAAATGGAAACCTGAAACATCCAGGTTCCTCCCCATGCTCCAGCAGCCATTGTACCAAACCATTGCTTTCTACAGCTAGGGATGTGCAGGCTTGCTAAGACATTGAGCAATGAGTCATTGTCAAACGCAGACCAAACTGAAACGTAACCTATGCATGTCCTCCAGAGATGCTGCCTGACCCACCGAGTTACTCCACCACCTTCTGTTTTACGTAAGATACCAGCATCTGCAGTTCCTTGTGTCTACTTCAGTCAACTGGACCATCCTACCAACTAGAGAGCAACCCTGAGCTACTAGCTACTGCATTGGAGACCCTTAGGCTATCTTTAAGAAAGAACTGCAGATGCTGGAAAAATCAAAGGTAGACAAAAATGCTGGAGAAACTCAGCGGGTGAGGCTGCATCCATGGAGCGAAGGAATAGGAGAAGGAGGGAGAAAGCAAGGACTACCTGAAATTGGAGAAGTCCATGTTCATACCGCTGGGGTGTAAACTACCCAAGCAAAATATGAGGTGCTGCTCCTCCAATTTACAGTGGGCCATGGGGGAGGCTCAGGACAGAAAGGTCGGGTACGGAATGGGAGGGGGAGTTGAAGTGCTGAGCCGCTGGGAGATCAGGTTGTTACGAACATTGACCTCCAATTTCAGGTAGTCCTTGCTTTCTCCCTCCTTCCCCTCCCCTTCCCAGCTCTCCCACACCCCATTGTCACCGACTCTTCCTTTCTTCTTCCCCCCCCCACTCCTACATCAGTCTGAAGAAGGGTCTCGACCCAAAACATCGCCTATTCCTTTGCTCCATAGATGCTGCCTCGCCCGCTGAGTTTCTCTAGCATTTTTGTCTACCTCGCGCTATCTTTGATCGGGCAACCCACTGTAGACGGTTTAAGTGTAATCATGTATTGTCTTTCTGCTAACTGGATAGCACACAATAAAAGCTTTCCACTGTACCCCGGTACAGGTGACAATAAACTAAACTCCAATTCTAAACTCATCCCACCAACCTGGATTTTGCACATATCTCTCTAAACCTATCCTATCCATGAACCTGTCTAATCGTTTATAAAATGTTGCAATAGCTGTCTCAACCACTTCCTCTGGCAGCTTGTTCCATACACCCACCAACTTTTGTGTAAAAAAGTTACCCCTCAAATTCCTATTAAATCTGTGTCCTCTGGTTCTCGATTCACCTGCTCTGGGCAACTCTGTGCATCTACCCAATCTATTCCTCTCATTATTTTATGCACCTCTATAAGATTACCCCTCATCCTGGGGTGGAGAATTGCAACCTTCACGTGGTCCACCCTGTTTCGCCAAATGCAATCAACCTGGGGTGCACAAACAGAAGATCAAACAGAACAAGTTGTCTTATAACTTTAGGCTGTGCACGCCAGACTTTTGTACAATCTTCAAACTTGTGAATCTTGCCATGTATGTATAGATGACAAACAGTAATGGGCCCAGCACCGAACCCTGAGTTATAGGCCTCCAGTTTGAGGAGCAACCTTCCATCATTACCTCTGCTTCCTTCCTTAAGCCAATTTTCTTTTCATTCAGCTATCACTCCTTGGATCCCATGCAATCTATCCTTCCGGAGCAGCCTATCATGCGGAACCTTATTAAATGCTTTGCTGAAGTTCATCTTTACAGATTCAATTTTAATTGTCATTGTCAGTGTACAGTACAGAGACAACGAAATGCATTGTTACAACATCTATAGCTCTGCCCTCGTAAACCTTTTTGGTCACAACTTCAAAAAACACAATCAGATTCATGAGACCATGGTTACAAAACCATGCTGACTCTCCCTAGTCAGCCCTTGACCATATAAATGCATGTATATCCTATCCTTCAGAGTACTCTCTAGTAACTTTCCAACTACAGATCCAACTTAAGTCCACTGACCTATAGTTCCCAGCCTTTTCCCTACAGCCTTTCTTAAATACATTTTTACTTTGCTGTCTACATTTTCTGCATTGCTTAAGCACACTGCAATCAATAATTGCCTGGTGCAAGATTAATTTCGTACAATGTATTGAAGGCTGATCAAATCAATCATCATTCATTGATCTTATGATGAAAAGACTGGACCGAGTAGCTGAAAATAGTCTTCACCCCCTATTGTGGCAGGAGATTTCACTAAAAGGGTGATCCAAATTATTTTAACAGAAAACACTTGGCCTCTGTTAAAATCTTAATTTAGTTTAGAGATACAATATGGAAACAGATCCTTCAGCCCATCGGGTCCATGCTGTCCACAATCACCCGTACGCAGGTTCTATATTACACCCGAGGGACAATTTACAGAAAGCAATTAACCGACAAACCTGCAAGTCTTTGGAGTGTGGGAGGAAACATGAGCACCCAGAGAAAACCCACGTGGTCACAGGGAGAAGGTACAAACTCTTTGCAGGCAGCACTGGTAGTTAGGATCAAAGCTGGGTCTCTGGCGCTGTGAGGCAGCAACTCTACCGTTGCGCCACTGTGCCGCCCACTGCACTCTGGACTGAATTTGCGATGACTGATATTTTGTCCAGGGACAGGGGTGTGGAACTCTCAAATAATGAGGCGATAAATTGTGGAGGGTAGCTGCAGGAAACCATAAATCAAGCAATCAATTTTAAACTGTCAGAATCTATGTTATGCTGTTGATGTTTGGTGACATTTCTATGATTAATTATTCTTTGCCTGGAAGTGTTCGAATCCAGTGTCAGAAGAAAATGGGTGATGTCAAGTTGGCACATTGTCTATCATGCTCCGTCTCCAAGCCGAATTCTGACCATAGGAGCAGAATTAGGCCGTTCGGCCCATCGAGTGTTCTCCGCCATTCGATCATTACTGATATATCGTTCTCTCTCAACCCCATTCACCTGCCCTCGCCTCATTAATTTTGGTACCTTTACTAATTATGAACCTGTAAATCTCTGCTTTAAAAACACCCAATGACGGCCTCCTCAGCCACAGAAAGCTAAATTCCACAGATTCACCATCCTCTGGCTAAATAAAATTCCTCCTCATCTCCATCCTGAAGGTGCATCTTTTTATTCTGACCGTGTGCCCTCTGGCCCTAGAATCTGCCACAAGTGGAAACATTTGCTTCACATCCAAAGATTCAGGATAACTAAACCTACAATTATACAGCAGTTAGAAATCTATCATGTGACCCCAACTGATGTTTACAATATGTGATGCCATTACATCAATTAGTTTAATTTCAAGATACTGCATGGAATCAAGACTTCCAACTCATCAGGTCCACCCTGATCATCGATTATCCGTTCACATGTTAGTTCTATGTTATCTCACTTTTGCATCCACTCCCTGCACACCAGGGGCATTTACAGCGGCCAAATAACCTACAAACCCACACGTGTTTGGGTTGTGTGAAGAGACCCCACCCTGTCACAGGGAGAATGTGCAAACTGCACACAGACTGCACCCGAGGTCAGGATAGAACTCGGTTCTCTGGTGCGGTGAGGCAGCAGCTCGACCAGCTGCACAACAGTGTGCTGCCCTTGTATCCTCAGTATGTGTGTAAGTGGTCCAGGTGTATTCATGGTCAATGGTGACCCTTGTGGATATTGGTCCTGTGTTCAGTGACAGGAATGTCATTGAATATGCAAGGAAGGTGGCTACTCATCTCCCCCCCCCCCCCCCCCCCTCCAGAATGGTGATATCTGAATATTGTGCAGGAACAAAATTGGTTGCTTCAATTTATGTGGGTGGTTTGAACATGTTGTAGTCACCAGAGGAGATTCAGTGGTTCAATGGCACTTTATTATCACGTGTACTTAGTTACAGTAAAATTCTTTGTTTTGCATTCAATGCAGTCAAATCACAATATAATGCATTCATAAAATCACGAGGTAATAGGTAGGGTGAATGCACAAAGTCTTTTACCCAGAGTAGGGGAATCAAGAACCACAGAGGTTTAAGGTGAGAGGGGAGAGATTTAACAAGAACCTGAGGAGCAACATTTTCACACAGAGTGTGGTGGGTGTATGGAACGAGATAGTTGCGGTAACAGTTCTACAACAACATTTAAATACGTTTAGACACAAGACATAAGACATTTTGCCATGTACATAGAGGGATGTGGGGCAAACGTGGCTGGTGGGACTAGTGTAGATGGGGCATCGTGGTGGGCATGGGCATAGATGGCATGTTGTATGACTATGACTAAGATTCTGTAAGCACTATCACAAATAAGTACAAAAGTACAATTGTAATGTAAGAATAGTATATTTCACTGAGGCACTGCACAAAGAGTCGCCAACATTTCCGGTACCAACTTGTGCCCTTCAATTTCAAGTTCTTAAAATTATTGTCTTAACTCAGCCATGAAGGCCTGTTGCCCTGGCGGTGCTACTGGGTTGGAGTTGCAGGGGTCGGCCTGCCTTTACAAAGATGTTGGTGTCCTCCACCGATGCTCCACAGTTCCAATGACCTACACACCGCGTCCGATCCACACTCTCGTCTGACCTCTGTGGGGATCTCCAGCGTATCGTTGGTCTCCAGTGACGCCCGATCCACACAATTCCCCCCGCCTGTTGCAGGGTCTCCAGTGGCCCATTCCGCCAATGCTTCCACCCACGAGCGCGATGTTCTCTTGCCTCCCGCAGCCACCATCTGTCTCCATGTGGCAGAGCACCTCCCACAGCTGACCTGGGAACCGCTAGAGCAGCCCGGCACCGACACCTATCCCAATCAATCCTGTCCTAATGATGAAAGGTTCATGTCATAGAAGTAGAATTAGGCACTTGGGTAGAGGTGGATCAGACAGTACCCTAGTTTATGGAAGGACTGTTCAGAAACCTGATAGCAGAGGGAAAGCTGTTCCTGAGTCTGGTGATGCACACCTTAAAGCTCCTGTAGCTTCTGCCAGGTGAGAGTGGCAGGAGAAGAAATGAACAGGGGGGTCCATAATCAAGTGTAGATGGGTACTGTCTGATTGCCCTCTATCCCATTGTGCACATTGGACTCTGCCTCTGGAACTGGTGTACCTATGTACAGTTTCAAAGCATGGTGTACCTGATTTGTTTGGATTGCATGCAAAAGCAAAGCTTTTCACTGCACCTTGGTGCACGTGACAATATGAATTCGCATAAGCACAAGCAAGTAGATCAGTTTCAAGTGGCTTGACACAGTCTTTATATGTAGCTGTGGATGCTCCTGGCATGCCAGTCATTTCTCAGCACATTCATCAGCTTAATGACCTTTCTTTTTTTCAAGTGACCCTGGAATTTTCTCCGATCCACAGGGCCAATTATAAGAAGAGGGTATTTCTGCATATTACATTTCTGTCTCTCACATTAACCCACCATTCAAACGGTGATGAAAACTCTGCCAAAATTAAATCTCAGCAAGAAACAAGTAATTATATTTATTAGAGACAATGGAAAAGGTCTTCTCTGTGGTTTTGCCATTGCTTATTGGCAGATCAAGTTAATCCCATCTGCACACACTGTCAACATCTCTTAAAGGGTTCATAATGTAAGCGTTTAGCAAGGTTCTTTGAGCTTCCCAATGGAAGGTCTTGGTGCAGGAAAATGCAGGGTGGAAAATAGATGATTTTACTTCGGACTCACGTGAGTGACTACGTGAAGAAGTCCCGCCAGGCACATGCGCGTCACTATGTCCGACGCATGGCGCACCGACGGGCTGCAGAGCGCAGCTCCACCAGCGGTAAGTAATAAACCGGCAGGTAAGTGATTTTAACAACTTTCTGCGGGTATTTAAACTCTGTAACACTGATTCAGGAGCCAGCGGGAGTACTGTAAAAATGGAGAGAATTGTAAACAGAAGTGCTGCCGTTCGCAGTGAGATACTTACTCGCGGGCACGCGGTTAGTGCTCGTAGGTCAGGTAGGGAAATACTGGCTGCGGTAACGCCGGTTCCGACGCCGACTGCAGAACCGCCGGCAGCTAAACTGCCTCCATTAACTCCGGTGCCTCAGGGCGCTGTGGCCATCCAGTCGGGAGAAAGGCTAAACGGAAGTCAGTCAGGCCCGTTTATTCTGACGAGTCTGACCAAGATGACTCCCCTCCTTCCAACAAGAAGGTCTGGGGACATCTTGATAAAATGGAGCAGATGATTAAAACAATGATGAACCATGAAGTGTTCCAATCGGGGTCGCATACCCCCAGGTTTCCCCAACAACTTCCTGGAACAGACTCAGTCAGAGGCCCGTATGTTGAGGATGACTTCCAGCATGCCTATGAGTTCCAGTGGGAATCACCCTCACCAGCACCTTGGTCGAGACCTCCCTAGAGCAAGACTCGGGAGAGCCAGAGCAGGAGGATTCTGACCCTGAAGTTGGTGTCACTGCTTTTGTGCATACACCAAGGCACATGAGCCATGCTCCAGGTGGCCCGGATGTGGCTAGAAATTTCGGAGGGGACTGGTGAAGCCATGGAGGAAAATCTGGCTTGTAATGTAAACTATATGGCCTCTCACCAGCTCCAGGACTCTATCATGGAACAGACAACAACTCGTTACCAGACACCTGTTAACTGTGCGTCGCTCAAAGTGCCCACTGTGAACTCGGCCATCTGGGCACAAATGAGCGCATCGATGAGGGGGCAGGAGCTCCGTTTTCAGAGAGTCCTCAAATTGGTGGGGGCGGGTTTCACAGCATTTGGGCAAATGGTCCAAGGAGCGGTAATGTCGGGAACACAGCAGGACATGTTGGTCCTGCTGTGCAATGCTCATTTCTAGATAAATTGTATCCGGAAGATCGCCATCAAGCCGACATTGAATCCACACTTCGCAGCTCTCTGTAAGTCCTCTAACATCCAGGCACCAAATTTCTTATTCGGCGAAGACCTGATGAAACAGGTTAAAGACCTAAAGGAAGAGGCCAAAACCATTGGCCTCATGAAGACCTACACACCCTCGGCCAGGATACCACCTCGCAGGTCTTTTTCAATCAGACGGGCTTCAGATGCTGGAGCAGGCCCAAGTAGACGGTTGCCAGTTGTATGCCGTCCATATGCATCTGCGTACCCCAACTACAACCCCAACATGGCCAGAAGAGTGAGAAATTCAAGGTCGGCTATGGAGGTATGGGTAACAGATTCAGTCCAGGATAAATCCTCTGGGGAACAACCTCCGGTTGGGGGTAGGTTGCAATTGTTTTATGATGAATGGTGCTGCATAACATCCGATCTGTTTATACTGGATAGTGTCTTGGGGTCTCGAATTGAGTTTATGTCAGGAATACCTCCACCTACACAAAATATGCCTAGTCGGGTATTGGTTTTTTCAGGACCAGAAACTCTACAGGTGAATAATGAAAATGGGGTTTTATTCCAAAAAGGGGTAATTGAAAAGATGGTATATCATCCTCAACAATTTGTGTCCAATATAGTCCCCAGGCAGAAAAAAGATAGTGGGTGTCGAGTCATTCTGGACCTAACCCGGTTAAATTCCTTTGTCCAGTATAAGCATTTTAAAATGGATACTTTCAGTACTACTAAGCAGTTGTTATCAAAGGTTGTTATATGGCAACCATAGATCTGAATGATGCCTATTATTCAGTACCAATTCATCATTAGTACCGTAGATACTTGAAATCTAGTTGGATGGGACAACTGTGGCAATTTAAAGTGTTGCCCAATGGGTTAACCTCAGCTCCTAGGTTGCTTACAAAATTGTTGAAACCAGTTCTGGCGCCACTTCGTGGCCAGAATCACATTGTGATGGATTATTTAGATTATATTTTAATTGTAAGCAACACTCAGGAAGCAGCTGAGGAGTCGGTTTCAGCAACCAAACACCTGTTTCAGAGGTTAGGTTTCCTCATCCATCCAACAAAATCCAAGCTAGTACCTTCCCAAATAATTGACTACTAGGGGTTTGTCATTGATTCAGTTGATATGTCAGTGAGTTTGCCTACGGCCAAAGCTGTTGAGATCATGGAGGTCCGTAGCAGTCTCGTAGAGGAACAACAACCCTCCATCCGGCAAGTAGCCAGTGTTATTGGTAAATTAGTGGTGGCTTTCCCTGCAGTGCAGTTTGGACCTCTGCACTATCAAGGTTTGCAACGAGCTAGAGAACAAGCACTTAAAGAACATGCAGGTCATTTTGACAGACCAATGCAGTTGCCCGCCAAAGCCATCGCCAAATTGCAATGGTAGATAATCAATATCTCATGAAGTACCAAAAACATTTTGACTCAACAACCTTCAGTGATTTTACAAACAGATGTCAGTGCTTTTGGATGGGGAGCCACGGATAGCGAGTCCAGCTGTGGTGGTAGATGGAGTGTGCAAGATGAATTAATCCTGTAGAGGCATGGTATAAATTATTTGGAATTGCTGGGTGCAATGAATGATTTACATGTTCAGCTCCAGATTGACAATACCACGGCTGTTGCTTATATCAATCATATGGGAGAAATTAGGTCAGTATCATGTGATAATCTGGCTAACCTCATTTGGGACTGGTGCATTTCCAGAAATATCTTGGTCTCAGCTATCTACTTACCAGGTAGAGATAATGTGGTGGCGGACACCAGGTCTCGGAAATTTAATGACAACATAGAGTGGATGCTAAATCCTAATGTTTTTTTAAATGATTGTCAGCCGGTATGGTTTGCCAGACATAGATCTGTTTGCATCCAGGCTAAATCACCAGTTGCCTAATTATGTTTCATGGGAACCAGATCCAGGAGCAGTAGCGGTGGATGCATTCTCGCTACATTGGGGACGTACGTTCTTTTACGCTTTTTCCCCATTCTGCCACATTAGACAATGTCTCACCAAAATAGAGAACGACTCCACCTCAGGTGTTCTGGTGGTTCCAGAGTGGCCTACACAGCCATGGTTCCCATTGGTCCTGAGAATGATGACTCAGCCATTCATGACTGTCCCCCAAGTGCTGTAATTTGTTGGTTCATCTGGTAACAGGAGAAAGTAATCTGTTACATGATCGTATTAATCTGTTAATCTGCAGGTTCTGACCAGACTGTCGAGTAGGACCGTGGATGTGATTACTGCGGCTTGGAGAGATTGCACTAAAAAACAATATGTGTCTCATATTAAGAAATGGGAGATTTTTTGCTTGCAGTCAGTTATATCTTATCATACTGCAAGCATACCGGATGTATTAGAGTTCCTTGCTACATTGCATTCTGATGAACACTTGAGCTATAGTGCCATTAATAGTGCTCGGAGTGCTTTGTCCTCCTATTTATGGCAGTTTTCAGAGCAACAATCTATTGGGTCTCATCCGCTAGTGTCCCGATTCATGAGTGGTATCTTTAACAAAAACCCTCCTAAGCCTAGATATACAGAAATCTGGGATGTGAGTATAGTTCTCACACTGCTTCGGCAATGGGCTCCAATCAGATCACTATTTTTTCAGATGTTAACACGTAAAGTGGTTATGCTCATGGCGATAGTATCAGCGCAATGGGTTGATACATTGCAAAAGCTACGGCTTGATAGCATGTATTCTTCTGTAGATAACATGACGTTTTATGTTTATGATTTAATCAAACAAAGCAGGCCAGGTATGGCCGGAACTAAAGTAAGCTTTAAAGCATACCCCGTTGACCAAAGGCTATGTGTAGTTACGCACCTGAGTCAATATATCGAGGTAACTAACAGTCTCAGTAAATCTCACTCCTCCAGGGTGGCATCAACATCCGCAGCGAAGGCACAGGACGTGCCTCTAGATCAAATCCTCGGGGCTGCAGGATGGTCTAGGGAGGCGACCTTCTCCAAGTTTTATGACAAACCCGTCCTGGCAGTGCAAGGTTTTGGACATGCTGTTTTGGGTTCCGTTTGATTTCTTTTGTAAATTTCATTTGTAATTTCTCCCTGGGATGGAGGGGTTATTACTGTTTTGTTTATTATTAAAAAAATGTTTATTGAATAATTTGAGCAATGTTCAATATATTATTTGTTCACTCCTGTGTCAACTGAAGCAGTGTGTCATATGGAATGGATCTATGGCATGAAATCACAGAGCTTTGAAACCTTCACGTAGTCACTCACGTGACTCCGACGTAAAATAGTAAGATTAAATGAGAACTTAGCAGTTTGAAGTTGGATCTTTCTTTTATGAGGAGTTACGATGAGGGATTACGTGCCCTCCGCCCCTGGCCCTCATAATCACAAAGATCATCTGGTAGTTCTAGTCTTCTGAGTCTTACCATATCACTTCGACTATAGTTACTGTGTTTTCATGCCGCTGCTTTGAAGCATGACACACATGTGCCTGGCGGGGTTTCTTCACGTAATCCCTCATCGTACTCCTCATAAAATAAAGATCAAACCTTAAACTGGTAAGTTCTCATTTAATCTTACTATTAATTGTCACGTACATCTGCAGAGTAAGATGAAGGGGAGCTTCAGAAGAGACCGTATTTATTTTATCAGTGTAGATGATGTCTGGTTCACTAACTTCAGAACGGTGACTGGAATCTCAGGCATCGGAAACATCCGGTCCTTGCAGGTGAAAGGAAATATCGAGACAAAATCATCAAATGTAAAACAAATGTATTGTCAAAAGGGAAATATAACAGACTCAACCCTAAATTCAAATGAACTGCAATTGTAAATCCCAAAACTATGATTGTTCATTGTGTGGGATGGAACTACAGATGCTGGTTTATACAGAAGATAGACACAAATTGCTGGAGTAACTCAGCGGGTCAGGTAGAATCACTGGAGAAAAAGGATAGGTGTCATTTTGGGCCTGACTCGTTGAGTTGCTCCAGCGCTTTGTGTCTATCTATAATTGTTCATTCCATTCTATGTTGTGTTGGTAGGTTTTCCAATGAGATCCTATGTTAAATGTTGACTGATTTCCCAATGTTATTATTTGTTAACTTAAATTTTCAAACTATTTGCTTCCTTTTCAGTAGCTGATTAATTCTCACTGCGTTGTTTGTTAGGCCTTTCTGCTTGTCCAATATAGAACAGTATAGCACAGGAACAGGCCCTTCGACTCACAATGACTGTGCCGAACATGATGCCAAGACAACCTAATATCGTCTGGCTGCACTGATCTATATCCATTCCCATTTCCATTCCCTGCATATCCATGTGCCTACCCAAAACGGCACTATCATATCTGCCTTCACCACCACCCCTGGCATACATTCCAGGCACACAACTACTTCTCTGTAGACAACCTGCCCAGTGAGGTGTTGCATTATGGGAGCGCTAACATGGGTTGAACCTACACAGTGAACGGTAGGGCTCTGGGGAGTGTTGTAGAGCAGAAGGATCGAGGAGTACAGGTACATAGTTCATTGATATTGGCATTACAAGTAGATAGGTTGGTCAAAAAAGGCTTTGCGCATGTTGGCCTTCATCAGTCAGAGCATTGAGTACAGAAGTTGGGAGGTCATGTTGCGGTTGTATATGACGTTGGTGAGGCCGCATTTGGAGTATTGATTAAGATCTGGGCACCGTGTTATAGGGGAGGTTGTTGTCAAGCTAGAAAGGGTGCAGAGATGATTCACGGGGATGTTGCCAGGACTCAAGGGCTTGAGCTGCAGGGAGAGATTGAGCAGCCTAGGACTCTATTCCTTGGATTGCAGGAGGATGTGGGATGATCTCATAGAGATGTGCAAAATCATGTGAGGAATAGATCGGATAGATGCACAGAGTCCCTTGCTCAGTGTAGGGGAATCGAGAACCAGAGGACATACTGTAGGTTTAAGGTGAGGGGGGAAAGATTTAATAGGAACCTGAGGGGTAAATTTTTCACGCAAAGGGTGGTAGATATAGAATGAGCTGCTGGAGGAGGTAGTTGAGGCAGGTACTATTGCAACATTTAAGAAATATTTAGAAAGGTAAATGGATAGGATAGGTTTAGAGGGATATGGGCCAAATGCAGGCAGGTAGGACAGGTGTAGATGGGACATGTTGGCTGGTATAGGCAAGTTGGGCCGAATGGCCTGTTTCCATGTTGCAGGACTCTATGACTCTAAGACTCTATGACATCTCCTCTTAACGTTGCCCTTCTCACTGTGCCCTCTAGTCTTTAACATTTCCACCCTGGGAAAAAGGTTCTGACTGTCTACTCAATATGCCTCTCATAATTTTAAATATTTCTTTTGGGTCTCCCCTCAACTTCCGACCTTGCAGACAATTCAAGATAGTCCAACTTCTCCTTGTAGTTGATACCCTCTTGTTATCATTCTGGAAAACCTCTTCTGCACCCTCTCCAAAGCCTCCACATCTTTATTGCTTTGGGGCAAACAGAACTACACACAACTGTTTGCGCAAGGAAAAACAAACTAGGCAAGATATAAGAGTGACAAAGGGATATAAAGAAAATTATAAAACATGTAAAATCATAGATAGAACATGCAAGGGGTAAGAAACAGCTCAAGTTTTTTTGAGTATTTTGCAGTGGGATTATAAATACCAGAAGATGGTGAGGCTATAATGAAAACAGTTTATTCTCACAGTGAATACCAGCATTTCAAGACACCAGATATAAGCCATTGTGCCACACTCTTGGTCACTTGGCCACGTTATTACAAAAAAAGGTGGCAGCACAGTGGCGCAGTGGTAGAGTTGCTGCTTTACAGCTCCGGAGACCCAGGTTCAATCATGATAACGGGTGCTGTCTGTACGGAGTTTGTACGTTCTCATTGTGACCTCGTGGGTTTTCTCTGGATGCCCGGTTTCCTCCAACACTCCAAACACATGCAGGTTTACAGGTTAATTGGCTTCTGCAAATTGTAAATTGTCCCTGGTGTGTAGGATCGTACTAGTGTACGGGGTGATCGCTGGTTGGCGTGGACTTGGTGGGCCAAAGGGCCTGGTGCTACACTGAATCTCTAGAGTCTAAAGTTTAAAGCAATGTGAAGGGAAGAATGTATTATTCTTTTTGTAACATTATTTGATTCTATTAGCTTTCATCACCGCACTGTGAATCAAAGTCTTAAGATAAAACCACCCTGTGTGCCTCATTATCACATTACTTTAATGAACTTTCTGCCTGCATTCCAATGATTGCCTTACATATTTAATCGGCCTCTTTCAGTTCTGATCATGATCAAAAATATAATAGAATTACAGAATAATACAGCGTGGGACAAGGTCATTTGGCAGAATTGAAGAACAAACCCTAGTCCTGTTTTTTTGGCTCTTTCCCCAGATCTCTGTATTTCTCTCTCTTTTAGCTGCCTAACCAATTTCCCATCTAATCTGTTTAATCGGTCTTCCAAATCCAAAGCATTTGCTTTGTACAAACTTTTGTCAACAAGCTTATCCTTAAATTTGTGCTATCTGGTTAGTGGCTCTTCAGACATTGTAGTTGTTTCTCCTTATTTAATCTATCTGCACCCGTAATTATATCAAATTTGTGTAGGAAGGAATTGCGGATGCTGGTTTAAACCGAAGATAGACACAAAAAGCTGGAGTAAGTCAGTGGGACATGCAGCATCTCTGGGGAGAAGGAATAGGTGATGTTTCGGGTCGAGACCCTTCATCAGGTATCTTAAATCTTTTAAACTCCTATTAAATCTATCCCCCCCTAACCTTAAACCTATGTCTTCTGTTTCTCAAAGAAGGGTCTCAACCCAAAATGTCACCCACTCCTTCTCTCCAGAGATGCTGCCTGTCCCGCTGAGTTACTCCAGCTTTTTGTGAATATATCAAACTTATTGGTTTTATTTTTATTTTTAAGAACAGCATCAGCTTCACCAGCCTATTATGTAACTTTATTTCCTTATTCTTGGAACTATTGCATCAATCTCCAGCACTTTGCCATATAATCATAGAGTCATATAGCATGGAAACAGGCCCTTCAGCACAGCTTGCCCACACCGCCCAACAGTAGTCCCACCAGCCTGCATTTGGCCCATGTCCCTTTAAACCTACCCTCTCCATGTAACTGTCTAAATGTTTGTTATACGTTGTGATAGCACCTGCCTCAATTACCAGCTCGTTCCATACACCAACCACCCTTGTGTAAAAAGGTTGCCCTCAGGTTCCTAATAAATCTTGAAGAGAGACACAAAGTGCTAGAGTAACTCAGCAGGTCAGGTGGTTTCTCTGGAGAAAAGGGATCAGTGACGTATCAGATCAGGACCCTTCTTCAGACACATAGATCTTTTAAACTCCTATTAAATCCCCCCCCCCCCCCCCCCCCCCATTACCTTAAACCTATGTCTTCTGGTTCTCAAACCTTGGTCTTACCAAATTACCAAATGTCTCCACCTTTTTAGATGATGTTAGTATAATAAATAATAACTTAATAAAATTAGTTCCACTTCCTTTGACAGAGGCTCCCTCTTGTGGTGTAGGTTTGAAATTATTCAATTTGTATAATGTGAAGAGAGATATACATGTGTGTGTAAGAGCAAAAGACACATAGGAAATTGCAGAGGGTTATGGATGTAGCCCAGTCCATCACACAGACCAGACTTTTCACCATTAACTCCATCTTATCCATCATTCTGTCTCAGCAAAGCAGCCAACATAATCAAAGATCCTTCCCACTCTTATCATTCCATCTTCTCCCCGTTTCCGTTGGGCAGAAGATACAGAAGCATGAAGGCGTGCACTACCAGACACAGACACAGTTCTTCCATTAGCTAAGGTATAGTTAGATCCCCTCTACATCATTGGACTTTGTGTCTGGAACTGTTGTGCTACAGCACTGAGAACTATATTCTGCATTCTTCCCTTCACCCTACCTATTGTATTCAGCTTGATTGTGTGTGTGTATATTAATATCTGATCAGATTCATAATTTAGTTTAGTGTATTGTCACATGTACCAAGGTACAGCGAAAAGCTTTTTTGTTGCATGCTATCCACTTAGTGGAAAGATGATAAATGATTACAATCCAGCCGTCCACAATGTACAGATACAGGATAAAGGGAATAACATTTAGTGCAAGATAAAGTCCAGTGAAGTCTAATTAAAGATAGTCCAAGAGTCTCCAATGAGGTAGATGGTAGGTTAGGGCTGCTCTTTAGTTGATAGGATAGTTAAGTTGCTTGATAACAAAGCTTTTCACTGTACCTCTGTACATTGACAATAATAAACAAAAACCTAAACACCTAGCAGTGGCAGTAACACAAGCCTATGAACTGATGGCTGTGGGCAGATCATGGAATGGATTATAGTCTGGAAAAGATGTAATATTTAAAAAAATCTAACTGCTGCTTACCAGGTGTACTAAGCATTAGAACATCATAAAGTCATTGAGTTATACAGCGTGGAAACAGGACCAACTTGCCTATGCCAACCGACATGCCCCATCTACACTAGTCCCACCTGCCTACGTTTGGCCCATATCCCTCTAAACATGTCCTATCCATGTACTTGTCTAATGTTTCTTACACATTGCAATAGTACCTGCCTCAATAACCTCCTCCGGCAGCGTGTTCCTAACAACATAGAAACATAGAAATTAGGTGCAGGAATAGGCCATTCGGCCCTTCGAGCCTGCACCGCCATTCAATATGATCATGGCTGATCATCCAACTCAGTATCCCGTACCTGCCTTCTCTCCATACCCTCTAATCCCCTTAGCCACAAGGGCCACATCTAACTCCCTCTTAAATATATCCAATGAACTGGCCTCAACTACCCTCTGTGGCAGAGAGTTCCAGAGACCCACCACTCTCTGTGTGAAAAAATTCCTTCTCATCTCGGTCCTAAAGGATTTCCCCCTTATCCTTAAGCTGTGACCCCTTGTCCTGGACCTCCCCAACATCGGGAACAATCTTCCTGCATCTAGCCTGTCCAACCCCTTAAGAATCTTGTAAGTTTCTATAAGATCCCCTCTCAATCTCCTAAATTCTAGAGAGTATAAACCGAGTCTATGCAGTCTTTGTTCATAAGACAGTCCTGACATCCCAGGAATCAGTCTGGTGAACCTTCACTGCACTCCCTCTATGGCAATAATGTCCTTCCTCAGATTTGGAGACCAGAACTGTACGCAATACTCCAGGTGTGGCCTCACCAAGACCCTATACAACTGAAGTAGAACCTCCCTATGACTACAACGATGACTACAGTGTTTGGAAGCAGCCTTGTGGCTCTACAATACTATATATTGGCAGCAGAATGGGGTTTAGAGGGAAAAATAGATTGGCCATGATGAAATGGTGGAGTAGACGCGATGGACTTAATGGCCCAATTCTGCTCCGATGTGGTTTTTATGTGAAGCTCTGCAGCCACAAAATAAATCAGAGTTTCCACATAAGGATATGCACTTCTTTTGCAGCCAAGGATATCAAATGCTGGCACAGGTTGAAGAAACCCAAGCTAACAGAAGATAGCTTTGCTGCCAGAGCTGGGCTTTCCAGATGAGCGAGCTTTTATTCCCACAAATTAATATCCAGCATTGCAAAATTCATCTTGTGGGCCCAGATGATATTCCCTCGAATGTGTTTTTTTATTAAACAAGACAGTTCTACAAAATTGGGCATACTTCATCATTTGTGACTGTGTATTTCTTTTTCACATTCCTTGATGTGAACTTTCCATTGGAAAGTTCCTTTCTCCATCGGAGAGTTCTTATCCCCTTCAAACCTGGTTTTATTTTCCTCTGACCATATCAGAATCAGACATACTGCCTTTCGCCATGTGTTACCCTTTCTAAGCCAACAATGGATTAAGTTAAGATAGACACAAAGTGCTTGAGTAACTCAATGGAATCAAGGGATATGGGGAGAAGGCAGGAACGGGGTACTGATTTTGGATGATCAGCCATGATCATATTGAATAGCGGTGTTGTCTCGAAGGGCCGAACGGCCTACACCTGCATCTATTTTCTATGTTTTCTATGTTTCTATGTTTCAATATGATCATGGCTGATCATCCTAAATCAGCACGCCGTTCCTCCTTCTCCCCATATCCCTTGATTCCATTAACCCTAAGAGCTATATCTAACTTTCTATTGAAAACCCAGTGAATTGGCATCCACTGCCTTCTGTGGCAGAGAATTCCACAAATTCACAACTCTCAGGGTGAAAAAGTTTTTTCCTCATCTCAGACCCCTTATTCTTAAACTGTGACCTCTGGTTCTGGTCTCCCCCCAACATCGGGAACATTTTTCCTGCATCTAGCCTACACAATCCTTTAAGAATTTTTTGTTTCTATAAGATCCCCTTTCATTCCTTCCAAATTCGAGTGAATAGAAGCCTAGTCTAGATCCATTCTTTCATCATGTGTCAGTCGCACCATCCCAGGAATGATGTTTTGGGTCAGCCAGTCCGAAGAAGGGTTCCAACATGAAAAGTCACCACTTCCTTTTCTCCAGAGAAACTGCTTGACCGGCAGAGTTACTCCAGAATTTTTGTGCCTATTTACAAGAATGATGGGATTAGTGGGTATAAGATACAGGGGGAGGTTGGGCAAACTTGGATTGTTTTCTCTGGGATTCGAAGACCTGATAGGAGCATATCAAATTATAAGAGGCATAAATAGGGTATACAGAACCTGGTGGTGGAGCAGCGGTAGAGTTGCTCCCTTACAGCGCCAGAGACCCAGGTTCAATCCTGACTACGGGTGCTGTCTGTACGGAGTTTTTACACTCGCCCTGTGACTGTGCAGGTTTTCTCTGGGTGTTCCTATTTCCTCCTGCTCTCAAAAGACGTACAGGTTTGTAGTTTAATTGGTTTTGGTAAAGATTGTAAATTGTTCCTAATGTGTAGGATAGTGCTAGTGTACGGGAATTGCTGGTCGGAGTGGATGCGGTGGGCTGATAGGCCTATTTCCACGATGTAAATAAACTAATATAATGGTTGCATTTAATCGGCACATGGATATGCAGGGAATGGAGGAATATGGATTATGTGCATATAGATAAGAGATGGTCTCGGCATCATCTTTTCCAGTACAGCCCACGTTGGAATAAATATATTTTTTAATGTATTTATTTTTGCATGTAATATGCTTTAACTACCTCGAGGTGGCAGGATTGACTTACAAGTGAATAACTGGGGCTCAATGAGTCACTTCCAACCATTAATGTAAGGTGTAATGGAGCAGGGTCCACAGGGGGAAAATATTTAACATATAAAATGTCCCTGACATTGACGAATTCACTTCTGAGGCGAACGATACAGAAGTGAAAACAAGACTGGAAGCAGTGTCTTGACCCAAAATGTCTCCTATTCCTTTTTTTCAGGGATGCTGTCTGACCCGCTGAGTTACTCCAGCTTTTGAATAATGCCTAGGTTGGTGTCTGGTTGCAATTCATATTTAATGATTCATATGATGGAATAACGGGAAAAATGTTTAACACAGTGCTGAAAATGTTATAGCTCAACTAAAGGCAGAAGTAGTTTAATGTATTGTTTTCACACTGAGCTTTGCAAATGTGTTTCTCACAAGTATGGTGGGTGTATGCAATGAGCTGCCAGAGGAGGTAGTTGAGGCAGGTATTATAACAACATTTAAAAGACGTTTGGACATGTACATGGATAGGAAAGGTTTAGAGGGACATGGGCCAAATGTGAGCAAAGGGTTCTAGATTAGATGGGACATCTTGGTCGGCATGGATGAGTTGGGCCGAAGGGCCTGTTTCTGTGCTGTATAGCTTTGGCATGAACTCCATCACGCAAAGACTACCAGCATAATCAAGGACCATTCTCACCCCGGTCACACCCTCTACTGCCCTCTTCCATTGGACAAGAGGTATGCAAGTTTGAAAACACATTCAGGGACATTTTCTTCCCAGCTGTTATCAGGCAACTGAATGTCCTCTCACCTGAGCTACTATCTACCTCATCTTTGAACTATCTTTAATTGGACTCGACTAGATTTTGGCACAAACATTATCCTGTATCTGTATGGCTTGATTGTAATCATGGATATTCTTTCCATTGACTGGATAGCACGTAGCGAAAACGCTTTTCCCTGTACCTCGGTACACGTGACAATAATAAATAATGTAAACTAAACTCTCCATCTTCTGTCATAGATTAGCGAGTGCAGGGGCCAAAAGCAATGTTAATTTGATTGTAAAATTATTGTCATTTTTTTAACAGGAAGCTAGGAGCTGAAAAAGAACAAAACTTGTGCCAAAAAATGACAATAAATTACTTTGAACCTCACCTGGAGTCCTGGTATCTCTGGAATATTTGCGACTTCAATCTCTTAATTGTCTGGGCTTTTATGGTTTACCTTTAATGCCTCCAGGATATTGCAGGTCCCTGAGATATGAATCTGAATAAATGACCATTAAAACAGTTTGGTGCTACACTGCGCATAAGCAGTAAAACAAGATGACATGATTTATAAAATCATGAGAGGAATTGATCGGGTAGACGCACAGAGTCTCTTGTCCAGAGTGGGGGAATCGAGAACCAGAGGACATAGGTTTAAGGTGAAATGGGAAAGATTTTATAGGAATCTGAGGGGTATCTTTTTCACGCAAAGAAGCTATTAGACAGGTACATGGATAGCACAGGTTTAGAAGGATAGGGGCCCAACACAGGCAAGTGGGACTAGTGTAGATGGGACATGTTGGTTGGTGTGGGCAAGTTGTTTCCACACTGTATGACTCTATGAATACATAACCTTACAGCAAACCGTAAGTTACATGCCACAAAATGGTATAATTTACAGGAAGTGAAGTTGGCTTTACAACTAAGTGTAGAAACAAGGACCAGCTGATGTTGTTTTACACAAAAGGGTATGAAGTGCTGGAACAACTCAGCAGGTCAGGCAACATCTCTGGAGAACATGGATTAGTGACATTTTGGGTCGGGACCCTTTTTTAGACTAGATTTGAGATACAGTGTGGAAACAAGCTCTTTGGCTCATGGAGTTCACGCCGACCAACGATCACACGCACACTAGATCTATCCTACACACTGGTGACAATTTACAGAAGCCAATTAACCTATAAACCTGCACGTCCTTGGAATGTAGGAGAAAACCAGAGCACCCAGAGAAAACTCACCAGGTCAAAGGGAGAACATATCAACTCCGAACAGACAGAACCCATATTTAGGATCAAACCGGAGTCTCCTGCACCATGAGGCAGCAAATCAGCTACTGCACCACCGTGCTGCCCTGCTTCAGACTGCTGGTGAACTTCAGATTAAATATCTGCATACCATCATCTTGGAGAAAGATGCTCTTTGGTCAGCCCAAATCTAGTTGGTCTTCCAGCGGAGCGAGATGTCTGTCAGGTAATGTTGCTGGCTGGCCCATTCCAGACTGCAGGAGTACCTGCTGAGGGACGCACTGAAGCTCGGTGCAGCCAATGCCAAGGCTCTGAGGGAGAGGACCACTGTCTAGGGTCCTTCCACTGCAGGACATTGAGATGCAGGGCAGGGTGGAGACACCCCTCAAACAAGGGAAGATATCTCATCCCATGCGGCCACATGAACGACAAGGGTGTTTTGTGCAAGGCAGGTGCCAACACGAATGAATATGACACTATTACATTTATAGACACTGAGAAGAGTGAGTATGAAGAGGTTTTGTGAGTATAAAAAATATGTGCTGCAGATAATAGCAAAGTCTGACCAAGCTTGATGGTGATATATGAAATGTAATTTCTGAATATGATCAAAATCTAAGGAAGATTTGGGCATTGAAATGTAATTTGAATTTCAAGTCACACTCACTTCCTCGAACATTTGATTGGATAGATTCAACGTAAGTATCTAAGGGTCCGATCTGTGGACTCCATTTGAGTCAACCAATGAGAGATCACTATGCACCATGAAACATTGAACATAAAATGTACAGCACAGGAACAGGCCATTCAGCTTACAATGTTTGTGTCGAACATGATGCCAAAATATACTAATTTCATCTGCCTGCAAGTGATCCATATGCTTCCATTCCATGAATATCCACGTGCCTATCTAAAAGCCTCTTAAATGCCACTATTATATTTGAACTATACTATATGTTTAGTTTAATTTTGTTTAGTAATCAGCATGGAAATAGGCGCTACAGCCCACTGAGTCCACACTGACCATTGATCACCTATTCCCATCAGTTCCGTGTTACCCCACTCTCTCATGCACTCTCTTCAGACTCGGGACAATTTTCAGAGGCCAATTAACCTACAAACCTGTACGTCTTAGGGATGTGGGAGGAAACCGGAGCGTCTGGATGACACTCACGCGGTCACAGGGAGAATGTGCAAACTCCACACAGACAGCACCCAAGGTCAGGATTGAAACCGGGTCTCTGGAGCTGTGAGCCAGCAGTTCTACCCGCTGTGCCATTGTCGGATAGAATCGGCCACTTTCTGCCACAATTGGTTGGAAATAATAAGGAGGCTCATTTTAATAACAACACTGTGCCTGATTTAGGAGACCTCTGAGGAATTGGTCCAATGTATACATGTAATAAACCAGTCCAGAAAAGTCATAGCACTAAACATAAGCAAGAATGCAGCAGGTGCGTTATTTAAAGGGCACATCTGCATAGTACTGGGTAGTGAAAGATTTTACCATCTGCTTTCTGCTGCTGTGCACAAACCCCTTGTAAATGCATCAATTAGCCACCTAGCCAATCTAATTTATTTTATTTTAGTTTGGAGATATAGCGTGGAAACAAGCCCTTCGACCCTCTGAGTCCATGCTGACCAGCGACCACTAGTTCTATCCTACACACATAGGGACAATATTGCAGAAGCTATTTTACCTACATACCAGCACGTCTTTGGAGTGTGGGAGGAAACCGGAGCACCCGGAGAAAAACCATGCAGAATAGGGAGAACATGCAAACTCCACACACACACAGCACCTGTGGTCATGATCGAATCCGGGTCTCTGGCACTGTGAGGCAGCAACTCCACCGCTGCACCACTGTGCCGCCCCTAAAGATAAAGCTGTGCAAGTAATGTATCGTATGGAAACTCAAGGAACTGCAGAAGCTGGAATTTGGAGTAACACATAAAGTGCTGAAGTAACTCAGTGGGTCAGGCAGCATCTCTGGAGTACATGGACAGATGATGTTTTGGGTCGGCGTCCTTGTACAAACTGATTGTAGCATTGTAGCATTGAGGAGAAAACTCATCATGTATACATCCTGGAGGCAGGACAAAACCTGGCAGGTGATAGGTGGATATGGGAGAGGGGGGGTTGATTGGCAGAAGGTGGAGTAGGTGACAAAGGCTGGAGATGTAAAGGAGACAATAGGGTGTAAGATAAGGAAAGGTGGGATTCATCACCACAAATGGCAGTGGAGGCCAAGTCATTGGGTATTTTTAAGGTGGAGATTGACAGATTCTTATTTACTAAGGGTGTCTGGGGTTATGGGGAGAAGGCAGGAGAATGGAGTCGAGAGGGAAAGATAAATCAGCCATGATTGAATGCTGGAGTAGACTCAATGGACAGAATGGCCCAACTCTGCTCCCATGACTTATGAACTCAAGAAACTATGAGGAGTGAAATGTAGAGCCAGAAGGAGGGATATAGTTGGAAGGGGATGGGTGGGAGGGAAAAGGGAGCAAGATAGTGTGAGAAATGGGTGTGCACTGAAGTTGGGCAAGAGAAAGAGAGGATGGGGAAAAGGTACACTGTACACTGAGCCCATGATGGTGAGCTGCATCAGTTTCAGGTGACCCTTGTATTCACATGGACAGGCGTGCCCTGTCCACCGCATGAAGCTTTCATCTCTTTCGCCTATTATCTGTTAAACAACGAATGCAAAGACCATGCACTTTACGCTTGTCCCCATTTGGTGAAAATCCATCCCAAAATGTGAAGTTAAGTTCAATCAGCAACAATGTTTAGAGGGCGCTAATGGCTGTCGCAAAAAAAAGGGTCTTATTGAGTTTGAAACAATTTTGCATTTAATTTTAAAAAGGCTGATGGAAGCAGAATAATTGCTTTCAAACACAACAATCACAGAGGCAAAAGATTCCACAAATGGCATTGAAATAAGCAATGTATATTGGTGTTATTAGTTAAGAGAGAAATGTTTCAAACTCAATTAGTGTTTCATAAAAACTGAGGTAATTGACCTTGAATGTCGAAAAAAATAATAGTCTATGGGTTATCAAATTAAATCAGAATAAATCAGACAGCAACTTTACCTAAAGTCATACAGTACATAAACAGGCCCTCGGCCTAACTTGCCCATGCTGACCACGATGCCCCATCTACACTAATCCCACCTGCCTGCGTTTCGCCCATATCCTTCTAAATCATGCCTATCCACGTACCTATCCAAATATCTGTTACATCGTATTTGCCGCAACTAATGTTTCTGGCAGATCGGTCCATATTCCCACCACTGTGTGGAAAATGGTGCCCCGCAGATTCCTATTAAATCTTTCCTCTCTCGCCTTAAACCTTTGTCCTCTGGTTCTTGATTTCCCAACTCTGGGTAAATGGCTTTGTGCATTTACCTTATCTATTCCTCTAGTGATCTAATACACATCTATAAGATCACTCCTCATCCTCCAACGCTTTTTCTATGTTTTTTCCTATGGAATGAGAGGAGAGAAGGTGAGGAGGGTAGGGGTTGGGGGGGGTGGGGGTGGCGATGGGATTTAATAAGAACCTGAGGGGTAACATTTTCATAAAAAGGGTGGTGGGTGTATGGAACGAGCTGCCGGAGGAGGCAGTTGAGGCAAGTACCACTGCAACGTTTAAGAAACATTTAGACAGGTACGTGGGACAATTAACTTTGCAGCATGCATTTGGGATGTGGAAAGAAACAGGAGCACCCGGAGGAAACCACATAGTCACGGAGAGAACCTGCAGACCACCTCTGGTCTAGGGCTTGGAACATCCAAGTGAATCTGAACATGCATTCGAGAACTGTACAACCCCATTGTCCCTGGCTGTTGCTGGTTTGGGAATGGAAACAACCTGCATCCAGTACCCCGCAAGCTTGCCTAATGTATGGTAAAGGATTTTTACGTTTGTCTGGCACCAATCTGATTTACGTGAACAAACAACTTTCTCTTTGCTTTCCGTAAACTTGACAGTCTTTCCTTCCTCAGTATCGCGTTGACCACGATGTTACAAATTGCCTGTTATCAGCTGACTGAACCGTCCTCTCACCAACTAGAGGGCGATCCTGACCTCCCATTTACCTCATTGGAGACCTTCAAACTATCTTCACACTTTACTTTAGACCAGATTTACCTCAGTGCGGAAACAAGCCCTCCGGCCCACCGAGACTGGGCCGACCAGTGATCACCCCGTACACTAGCACTATCCTACGCACTAGGGACAATTTTTACAACTGCGGACAAAGCCAGAGCTTTGGCTACATTGGCAAGATTCAGGATAGGAGCACAAGGAACAGTCAGAAACCATACAGGAGCGAAGTCTGATCACCTGAAACAAAAACTGTATTGTATTTCAGGACCACCACTGTTTTTCCAGTTCCTTTGGTTCCAGAGCCTTGCTGGATTACCCGTTTTGCCAGACCAACAAAGGTCACAGCCTCCGAGAGGTGTGAAATGGTCCACCTAGGCCTTCAAGGTGCTGGGATATTGGCCCGTAAATCTGGCCTTTGGAGTCAGGTATGGGAATGGATCTGCCGGCTCCGGCCAGACCGGAATTCCAGAGCCCTGGCCACAGGGTGCAAATTCAAGTCGACGATTGGCCGCGGAAATCCTGATGAGGAACCACATGTTTGGCGGGACCTCCAGGGGTGGGAGTTCAAGTGCGCTCACTTAATTTTGTCTGGATTAAAGGTTCCGGACCACCAGTTGCTGGAAAATCGGTGGTGGTCCTGTAATTTATTACAAAATCAGCAAATTTTATAAACTTTGGTGTCTGAGCAATTCCTTATGGGAAATGTATCATATTCCGAAACATTAGGAATTATTTATGAAGTTTAAAAATAATACCTGCTGTCAGTAATGACAGGCCAGGCACTGGGGACACCTCTTAGCAATGGCAGGGCTGCCAACTCTCACGCTTTGAGCGTGAGAATCACGCATTTTAAGAAATTCTCACGCCCTCACGCTGATCAAAAATTTCTCACGCTCTGTGGTGAGAAATTCTGTGATCAAAGAAAATTTCAAAGCTTAGTTAAACTGCATGGTCTGCGGGTGTTGGAGAGCCGGGGCTGGGGGAGGGATGGAAGCACAAGCAGCAGCGGAGACAGATGCGGACGGGGATCCGGGGCTGGTGAATGTTTGCAGGACTGGCAAGTGTTTGCGGGGCTGGCGAGTCGATCGCTGCAGCTCCGGCCATGGTGCTGCTCCAGTGCAAGAGTTCCGGGCCATCGGAGGAGTCGGAAGCGTTGCGCCGCTGCCGTGAGAGTCTCTGTGCCAAAGGGACAGAGACTATCAAAGGGAGGCGGAGAGAGAGAGAGGGGAAGGAGACAGGGAGACAGGGGGGAGAGAGAGGAGAGAGAGGGGAGAGACAGAGAGGGAGAGAATGGGGAGAGAGAAGAGTGAGAGGGAGAGAATGGGGAGAGAGAGAGGGGAGAGAGAGGTCAGGAGAGAGGGGGAGAGTGAAGTGCAAGAGGGAGGGAAGAGAGGGAGGGTGAGAGGGAAGAAAGAGGGGAGAGAGGGGAAGAGAGGGGGTGGAGAGGGAGGAGAGAGTAGAAGAGAATGGGATAGAGAGGTGGGGGAGAGGGGGGTTGTAAAAGAGAGGGGGAAGAGGGAGAGAGGGGGAAAGAGAGAAACGGGGGAAAGAGAGAGAGAGAGACGGGGGGCAAAGAAAAAGAGATAGGAGAAAGAGAGAGGAGAGAGAGCAAGGTGGGAGAAATGGGGGAGAGAGAGGAGAGGGAGGAGAGAGGAGAGAGAGAGGGAGAGAGAGGGGAGAGAGAGATGGGAGAATGTGTGGAGGGAGCGAGGGGGAGAGGGGGAAGGAGAGGGGGAGAAAGAGAGAAAGGGGAGAGAGAGAGGGAGAGGGGGAAGTGAGGGGAGGGAGAGGAGTGAGAGAGAGGGAGAGGGGAGAGAGAGAAGAATGATGGGGAGAGAGAGAAGAAAGAGAGGGGGAGAGAGAGAGGGAGGGGAGCGGGGTAGGGGGAGAGAGAGAGAGGAGAGAGGGGGTGAGAGAGGGGGAGAGTGAGGTGGGAGGGAGAGAGGGGGAAGAGAGAGCGAGGGGAGGGAGAGGGGGAGAGAAATCATACTTCTACAATGCACTAAAACATGATTTTAATGCATCAAATTTCAAAACGTTCCTACCCTGGGAGAGGGGACACCCATTCTTCCACACCTTCTCCCTACTCGGGTGCTCACCGGGTACCCCCAAGGCCAGTGATCAGTGATCGCTCAGCCTCCCCACTTTCGAAAACTCTCCGCATCCCTGGTTCAGATAGAGAACACTGCCAGATGTGAGCAGGGAACTGAGGCCAGTTGTCCATGATGTCTGGATCCCAATGCTCAGCGCTTCATGTTCCGGAGTTGGCTAATGTTATTGATTTGTAATTAGCTTGATTTGTAATTTTTTGACAAAACCTTAATTTATTAATCTGGAATATCCAGGGGGATGGGATAATTAAATGACATGCAAGGAGTCAGGCTGTCTGTCACAACATACAGCCCTGATAACCCATTAGGTGAAGATGCTCCGGCGTCGGTAGACCCTCTCAGCGCTTTGGGGTGCCAGGAACAGCCGCCTCCTTACTGGAGACCGCGGCTTCCAAGCCAACAGGCCGTGCTGGATGGAGCTTCACACACTGGGGATCTCGGTGAGAGATCCCAGGCCCCGCAAATGTAAAGTTCAGCGTCTTGTGTCCGCTCCACAGACCCGCGGCTCCGCGATGTTTTTTTTTACCGGCGGTCGCAGCTCACCGGAGTTCCAGCGCGGTGACCCAGGCAAGGCATCACCCGCTCTGCTCCGTGATAGCGCTCCAGCTCTGTGACGCCACCGAAGCTGAGGTTCTGGCCAGGTCTCCTCAGGAAAACGTTGCTCCAGACCCCAATGATTATCTTTGTTTACCTCACTGACTATTTCTAATCCCCCCCCCCAATTCCTTTGACAGGTTGAATAGAAATGTCCCCAATCTCGTTGTTTTATTAATTGAACACGTAGATGAA
The DNA here is from genome assembly GCA_963514005.1 of Raja brachyura. Next base: position 64,575,887 of record OY740786.1, read on the forward strand.
CATGCTCAAGGAGTGTAATCAGAAGGAAACTGATTCAGATGCGATATTTAAGAGCTTGTTCAAAGAAAGGGTATATTTTAAAGGAGCGACAGAGATACTTGCAGGGGAATGTGTGAGGAGATTATTATTTGTCTTTAGTTTTAGCGTGAACCAGGACGTCTGAAGATTCAAAGTTTAATATAGTAATTGTGCTGATACTGACCCCAACCAACCACATAATGAATATCATCCATTCTGGAGGTTTTACTTTTGTGATGCCATTTAAACTTCACTTGGAGTCCAATCACTTCAATGTAAAAGTTATTGGGAATAGGGAGCATTGGAACAAAAATTTCCCCTAGGTACATATTAACTGTAATGTAATAATGTATGCATGTTGGTAGGTGCAATCAAAACAAAGATATTTTTATCATTGTTGTGTTATAAATACCACAGAAAATATGATGTACTCTCAAGATCACAGTTAATAGAATAATATTGCTTAAATTTATAGTTATTGGACTTTGCATTTCGGAAAGGTCCCAGCTGAGAGGAAGACAGCAAAATACTGAAAATATTGGGTTGAATGACTTCAAGACAGTTTGTTACGAAAATGAAAGAAATTGTATCAAAATACTTATACAGCTGAGTGAGTTTAATTTTATGGATGATAAATTGTGTTCCACCAATTGATGACTTCTTTGACAAAGTTACTAGCACTTAATAGGTTAAGTCCAGAGGGTCAGATATGGGGCTTTATGTGTGGGCCAGATATATTGTCAGTGCAAAGGGGCTAGGAGCAAGGCCAAGTTTGCATCCAGAGTCAAGGTCTGGAATAGTACTAGGTGTGCAGTCAAAGCTGGGACAATGAGAGTGTTCAGCACTGGGAACCTAAGCAGGTAAGCAGCTATGATCAGGGTAGAATAGGGGGCCAGGTGTAAGGCTGGACTCAGGGACAGGAATGAGAGAAGGTATGCAACTGGAGTTAGGGCCAGGAATACATTGAGACCCAGGTTGGTCAACATGGACCAAGTGCTTGATTATAATCTGATTTCCATACATGAGTACACTAAGATCATTCATGTGCTGCACCTGTTGATCAGAGCCTGTGCTCTTCTGTGGAATGTAATTAGGATTGTAATTTACTCTAACTTTATTCATAGCTAATCCAATTTAAAGCATATATATTGCATTCAAGTGTAAGTTAAAAGAGTTGCTACAGTATGCACCATATTGCACAATTTCAAGCTGAAAAATGCAAACGTTCCGTACCAATGGGAGGGGAGACACACTCCCACGTATAAGTTTGTAGGATAATTGGGTTCAGTAATACGGTAATTGTAGAATTGTCCCTGGTGCGTAGATAGTGGCCGTGTGCGGGTTGACTGCTGGTCGGTGCGGAATGGTGGGCCAAAGGGCCTGTTTCTGCGAAGTATCTTGAAATTAAACTAAACTAAACCAAAGCAATTAAAAAGGAGTTCAATTCAGTTATATTTTGTTTAAAAAAAGTGAAACTGGTTATTAGACTGGAGCTACGGAAGTTAAGTAGGTAAAATGCAGACAAATTGTCAACATGAGACTGAACATATCATTCACAATGGATTGAGTGAAATTGGCAGAGGCATTCTCAACTCAGGTCAGTATATTTTTATACCTTTTATATGATAAGACATTGGACAGATGTATCACCGCATGAAGCCACATTGTTCTCTCTGGCTGTGATTTCATGTAATGAAAGCTGCAGCCAGAGTCACTGCAATGGCCCCAGCACCAGATGGCTGCCACTTGGCTGTGATGATGAGAAAACTGCAGGGTTGAGGAAGAAATGGCAATGCACATCCTGTCATTCTGTGAACAGCGGAGGCACTAGGTTAAATGCAGGAATTCATTGATATTGGTGTGTTTCATAACTCGCTATTCAGTTGAGGATTTTCCCTTTGTCGTGCGATCCTTGATATCAGGGGCGGCACAATGGTGCAGCGGTAGAGTAGCTGCTTTACAGCGCCTGAGAGCCGGGTTCGATCCTGACTACAGGTGCTGTCTGTACAAACTTTGTACACTCTCCCTGGGTTATCCCCGGGTGCTTCAGTTTCCTAGCACACTCCAAAAGACATACAGGTTAGTAGGTTACTTGGCTATGGTAAAAATTGTAGATTGTCAGTAGACATACCAGTTAGTCTAACATCGGTAGTGGGGAAACTGCTAGAGTCAGTTATTAAAGATGGGATAGCAGCGCATTTGGAAAGTGATGAAATCATTGGACAAAGTCAGCATGGATTTACGAAAGATAAATCATGTCTGACAAATCTGCTAGAATTTTTCAAGGATGTAACTAGTAGAGTGGATAAGGGAGAACCAGTGGAAGGCATTCGACAAGGTCCCGCATAAGAGATTAGCATACAAACTTAAAGCACACGGTATTGGGGGTTCAGTATTGATGTGGATAGAGAACTGGCTAGCAGACAGGAGGCAAAGGGTAGGAGTAAACGGGTCCTTTTCAGAATGGCAGGCAGTGACTCGTGGGGTACCGAAAGGCTCAGTGCTGGGACCCCAGCTATTTACAATATATATTAATGATTTGGACGAGGGAATTCAATGCAACATCTCCAAATTTGCAGATGACACCAAGCTGGGGGGTATAGTTAGGTGTGAGGAGGAATCTTGGAGGCTGCAGGGTGATTTGGATAGGCTGAGTGAATGGGCAGATGCATGGCAGATGCAGTATAATGTGGATAAATGTGAGGTTATCCACTTTGGTGGCAAAAACATGAGGGTAGACTATTATCTGAATGGTGGCAGATTAGGAAAAGGGGAGATGCAACGAGACCTGGGTGTCATGGTACACCAGTCATTGAAAGTAGGCATGCAGGTGCAGCAGGCAGTGAAGAAAGCAAATGGTATGTTAGCATTCATAGCGAAAGGATTTGAGTATAGGAGCAGGGAGGTTCTACTACAGTTGTACAGGGTTTTGGTGAGGCCACACCTGGAGTATTGCGTACAGTTTTGGTCTCCAAATCTGAGGAAAGACATCCTTGCCATAGAGGGGGTACAGAGAAGATTCACCAGACTGATTCGTGGGATGTCAGGACTTTCATATGAAGAAAGATTGGTTAGACTCGGCTTGTACTCACTGGAATTTAGAAGATTGAGGGGGGATCTTATAGAAACTTACAAAATTCTTAAGGGGTTGGACAAGCTAGATGCTGGAAGATTGCTCCCGATGTTGGGGGAGTCCAGAACAAGGGGTCACTGTCTAAGGATAAGGGGGAATTCCTTTAGGACCGAGATGAGGAAAACATTCTTTACACAGAGAGTGGTGAGTCTCTGGAAGTGGTGAGTCTCTGAGTCTTCTGCCACAGAAGGTAGTTGAGGCCAGTTCATTGGCTATATTTAAGAGGGCATTAGATGTGGCACTTGTGGCTAAAGGGATCAGGGGGTATGGAGAGAAGGCAGGTACGGGATACTGAGTTGGATGATCAGCCATGATCACATTGAATGGCGGTGCAGGCTTGAAGAGCCGAATGGCCTACTCCTGCACCTATTCTTCTATGTTTCTATGTCCCTAGTGTGTAGGAAAGTGCTAATGTATGGAGTGATCGCTGGTCGGCGCAAACCCAGTGGGCCAAAGGGCCAGTTTCCACACTGTATGTCTAAAATCACTAAAGTAAAGTCTAAATGTGTCATAGTGAAGATGAAGTAACTAGCAGGGAAGTCTATGTTTTACGGCGATTTTGCCAGGCCTTGCGGGCTTGAGCTATAGGGAGAGATTGGCCAGGCTAGGACTTTATTCCTTGGAGCGCAGGAAGCTGAGGAGTGATCTTATACAGGTGTATAAGATCATGAAGGAAATAGAGGGTGAAATAGGGTGAATGCACCGAGTCATTTGTCCACGATAGGGGAATCAAGAACCAAAAGACAGCTGTTTAAGGTGAGAGAGGAAAGATTTAGTAGAAACCCGAGGGTTCACAGAGGATATATGGAATGAGCTTCCAGAGGAGGTGGTGAGGCATGTACTATAACAATATTTAAAAAGCATGTGGGTAAGGACAGGGATAAGAAAGGTTTAGAAGGATATGGGCCAAATGCATGCAGGTGGGACTAGTGTAGATGGGGCATCTTGTTCAGCATGGGCAAGTTAGGCCATCGGCCCTGTTTCTGCACTTAAGTTTACTTTAGTTCAGAGATACAGCATCGAAACAGGCCCTTCAGCCCACCAAATCCACACTGACCAACTATCACCTGTACACTAGTTCTATGTTATCCCAGTTTTGCATCCAACACACTAGGGAAAATTTACAGAAGCCAATTAACCTACAACCCACATGTCTTTGGAATGTGGGAGGATACCAATGCACCTGGAGAAAGCCCAAGTGGTCAGAGGGAGAATGTACAAACTCCGTACAGACAACACCCTTAGTCCGGGTCGAACCTAGTTCTCTGTTGTTGTAAGACAACAACTCGACCGCTGCACCACTGTGCTGTATGACTCTGTGACTCCATGACTCTTAAGTCCAATTTAACATTCTGAGCATAAAATCCATAGATAGCAAGTATTCTATAATTAAAAAAAAGAAAAATAATTCATCATATCACTACCAGCAAGAGAACATTGCTTATTTAACATTAAGCAACCTCACTTGGATATCTGAGCAAGAAGTAATGAGTGGCATGGTAGTGCAGCGGTAGACTTGCTGTCTTACAGCATCAGAGACCGGGGTTCGATCCTGACTACGGATGCTGTTTGTACGGTGTTTGTACGTTCTCCCCGTGACCGCGTGAGTTTTCTCCGGGATCTCTGGTTTCTTCCTACACTCCAAAGACGTACGGGTTTGGAGGTTAATTGGCTTGGTATATTAGTAGATTGTCCCTAGTGTGTGTAGGATAGTGTTAATGTGTGGGGATCGCTGGTCAACGTGGACTTGTTGGGCCAAAGGGCCTGTTTTCGTGCTGTATTCCGTGCTAGACTAAACGAATTGCACCTATTCTGAGCATGCCAATGGAAGATCAGGGAGCAGCTCAGTTAAGGAGACATCAGACTCACGAGACTGCTGCAGCCATCTGATCCATGTGCAGGTAATCCATGATCTTGCACTGACAGTTAAGTGATTCTAACATAAACTACATCTCAGAGAAGTGGAATGCAGATAAAAGCTTTATTTGTCTTCAGGGAGAAAAAAAAACTTGCTGAAAATCTGTCTATTATACAGTGCAGACGTGGATGAAAGCCGACAAGAGCTGTTTGATGTGAGCAAATGCCCCTGTGCTATGTAAAAGCCAATGACCCAGGCAGCCTTCAATGGTAGAATGCGGGCATTCAGTCACTGAGAAATCCAGTTGTATGATAGATGACTCCACAGAACTTGCCCTTTTAAACTGCGGGGATCATAACTTGGGGAAGTCCTTTGTTCTAGCCAATGATGTCAGCAACTTGTAGTCATCCTGCTGACAACTAAGAGACAGCTGAAACTGCGGACTATCCTTCAGTACAGCCCAGTAGCACAAAGGTTTGCTTATAATTTAGTTCTTGTGAATGAAAATACTTTTTGTGTGGCAGTTTATTTGTCGTTAACTCCTGAGAAAGGCCTGTGGAGAGGATGTCCCAATAGTGGGAGAGTCTAGGACCAGAGGCCACAGCCTCAGAATAAAAGGACGTACCTTTAGAAAGATGAGGAGGAATTTCTTTAGTCAGAGGGTGGTGAATCGATGGAACTCATTGCCACAGACGGCTGTGGAGGCCAAGTCAATGGATATTTTCAAGGCAGAGATTGATAGATTCTTGATCAGTAAGGGTGTCAGGGGTTATGGGGAGAAGGCAGGAGTATTGGGTTGGGAAAGATAGATCAGCCGTGATTGAATGGTGGCGTAGACTCGATGGGCCGAACGGCCCAATACTGCACCTATAACTTATGAACTTATGAACTGTCTTTATTTTTGTCACTATGCCGATTCATAGTGAGGCAAAATGACGGTATTTCAAAAAATGGCGAGTTACTGTGAAGACTTGTGTATGCATCCCTTGCAATGTTTCTCCAGTGAAATAAGTTTGACAACGTTAAGAAGACAAGGGAAGGATCTACACATGGCAGACAGTACAGTGTATGAAGTAGATCCATGAAAGGAAACCATGGAAAATCTAAAGAAACCCAGTCATCTGGAAGAAAGAACATAAACATAGACAGCATTCGGCCCGCAATGTCTGTGCCACACTTGATGCCGAAATCAACTCTTGCCCACTGCACACAATCCATATCCCTCCATTCTCTGCATATTCATGTGCCCATACACAAGCCCCTTAAATGCCACTATCATATCTGCCTCTACCACTACCCCCGGCAGCACGATCCTGGCATTCACCACCCTCTGTGCCCTAGACATCTCTTTTAAACTTATGTTCCCCGGGGGTGCCTCCCGCAGCTGACCTTGAGGGTGCATTAGGCCAGATCCCGGTTCCCTATCCTGCCACCATTCCTCCTCGCATTACGCCAGTACTTTGAGTTTTATACTAAAGTCTGGATTTCTGCACTGAATAGAGGGGGTAGTTCAGCCCATACTGTAGTATCTGAACTGAAGGGAAAGTAAAAGTAATTGGCAGCTTGAAAATGCAATATTATGCGACTGGGGCTCAATAACATTATAAAACCACATTCACAGAGCAGGTGTTCTGCAGATGGTCTTATTCACCACTAGGGGACTTGAGAAAGGTAAAAAGAATTGGTGGTGTACAACTGGAAAAAACATCATGAGAACTAAAGGAAATTGTGGGAGAACGTTTGGTGGGTTGTGTGACATTATGGGATGCCAGAGCTTTTTCGGTCTTTCCGGTGCTCTGCCTGTACACAGAAGCTTCTTTATTTAAGTGAAGTCTTTCCTTGATTTTCAATGACTTCATGAGGAAGGTAAAAGATTTTTCCCATAATGTAATTTGAGTGTATTCTTTTAGTCAGAACTTCCTTCATATGAACAAAAAACAGCTCCATGGAATGTGTGACTCCCTCCCTAACTAATCCATGAACTACAAAAGGCCCTGATTTAATTGAGACTTCAGTTAGATTTTAGCACAGACATGTACTCAATGTGCAGAGTGATCTTGCCTAAGAAAATATCTAATCCCTAAATACAATTTAGGCATCCTGAATACAATAAAGTACTCCATATGATGGGAGACCGCTTTTCGGAGCTCCCGCGGCAGCAGCTTCTCCCACCTTAGTTGCGGGGATGAAGGTGACCTGGAGCGGGGCCTGACATCGCCCGGCGCGGACTTAACGGTCGCAGGACTTGCCATCGCTCGCCGGGGGTTCCAACATTAAGACACGGAGCAGGGCCTTACATCGCCGGCGTGGCCTTAACGGCCGTGGACTTAACGGCCATCGCCCGCCGGGGGCTTTAACATTGGGAGAGGATGGAGAGCAGGGGAGAGACAAGACTTTGCCTCCCATCACAGTGAGGAGGAGATTCACTGTGATGGATGTTTGTGTAAATTGAGTTGTAAAATTGTTTATTTTTGTTGTATGGCTACAGAAACCAAAGTTCCTAACGGACAAATAAAGTTCATTTGAATATGATATACTTGTTAGAATCTAGACTTGTTAATTTAATGGTCCAGGTATTTTAAGTCAAGATGTTGGGCAGACATAGTGGCGCAGCGGTAGAATTGCTGCCTCACAGCGCCATAGACTCGGGTTCGATCCTGACTTTGGGTGCTGTCTGTACAGAGTTTGCACGTTTTCTCTGTGACTACGTGGGGTTCGTCTGGATGTCCCAGTTTCCTCCCACATCCCAAAGACGTGCGGGTTTGTAGGTTAATCGTTCTCTATAAATTCCCCTAAGTGTGTAGAGAGTGGATGAGAAAGTTTGATAACATACAAACATAGACATAGAAACATAGAAAATAGGTGCTGGAGGAGGCCATTCGGCCCTTCGAGCCAGCACCGCCATTCAATATGATCATGGCTGATCGTCCTCTATCAATAACCCGTGTCTGCCTTCTCCCCATATCCCTTGACTCCACTAGCCCCTAGAGCTCTATCCAACTCTCTCTTAAATCCATCCAGTGATTTGGCCTCTACTGCCCTCTGTGGCAGGGAATTCCATAAATTCATAACTCTCTGGGTAAAAAAGTTTTTTCTCAGCTCAGTCTTAAATGACCTCTCCTTTATTCTAAGACTATGGCCCCTGGTTCTGGACTCACCCAACATCGGGAACATAGAACTAGTGTGAACAGGTGAATGATGGTCGACGTGGACTTGATGGGCCTGTTTCCATGCTGTATCTCTAAACTAAATGAAGCTAAATTAAAGTCTGGAAGTATGGGTGATGCATGCTGCTATGTGGATCTGCAGTTAGTGAAATTTTGTGTGGTGCTTTAGGATATTTCTGCACTGTACCATCTGGGGGATATTTGAGATTGGCAAGAGCATTTCAAGCATCAACTTGTCACATCAAACAATCTAATTCAGGAATTTAGAAATTGGCCATTGACAAGTTGAGCATAATCAGGAAGTATGCTTGAATGTAGAATCATATTCTGAAAGCAAAATAAAGGGAGGGAAAGAGATCGTACTGGGGAAAGTTAAAAAAAGGCCAAAAGGAAATATAAAGAAAAAGTTCAAATTTAGAATTTATAGGAAGTCTTGTATTATAATAAATCGAAAACATAAGAGTCCATGTAATTTGTTTTTGTCTGAGAGGACTTTAATATAACTAGACCAGTGGGACCCGTTGGGTCCCGTCCCCTCAATGCACGGTTGCAGGGGGGGTGGGGGGGGGGGCGGCCTGCGACGTCTCACACACACACTAACTACCCCCACACACACACACACACTAACCACCCCCTTGATATTATATTAATATTATTAATTCGCTCCTTTTACACCATCCCCCGCCCTATCCACGCACGCATAGCCCCCAACCCGCCGGCGTGGCTAGAGTAGGAGAGGGGGAGAGGGCAGGGGCAGAGAGATGGCAGGGGCAAAGAGAGGGCAGGGGCAGGGGCAGAGAGATGGCAGGGGCAGGGGCAGAGAGAGTGCAGGTGCAGGGGCAGAGAGAGGGCAGGGCCAGAGGGCGGGCAGGGCAGAGGGTGGGCAGGGGCAGAGGGAGGGCATGGGCAGAGGGAGAGCAGGGGCAGAGGGCGAGGCAGAGGGCAGAGACAGAGGGCGAGTCAGAGGGCAGAGGCAGAGGGCAGAGGCAGAGGGCAGAAACAGAGGGCAGAGGCAGAAGGCAGAGGCAGAGGGCAGATGGAAAGGGCAGAGACAGAGGGCAGATGGAAAAGGGTAGAGGGCAGAGACAGAGGGCAGAGGGAAAGGGTGGAGGGCAGGGGCAGAGGGGGCAGGAGAGGCAGAGGGAGCATGAGGGGGGCAGAGAGGGATTGTGGGGGGGGCAGAGAGGGAGGGGGGTAGAATTTGAGGGTTGGGGGGGAGGCGCGGCATCACAGAGGAGCGCTGGTTCCCGAACGCAACATTCGCTCCAGGCTCCAGGCTCCAGGCTCCAGGCTCCAGGCTCCAGCAACCTCCCAACCATGCGCCGACCCGGGGCGAATACAGGGCCCGACTTGCTCGTTCTTTCTATGTCCTTTGAATAACCGGGGGGGGGGGGGGGGTGGGGAGTGGTCGGGGGCGTGACGTCACTCGCAGCATGAAGAAAACGGCAAGCGACGCAGAACCATTTTGACGTCATCAGCGAAAGACAGTCGTTTTTAAATTCAAAGTTTTGTCAGATATTTGAACATTTTCAGTAATAACTCGAGAAATAAAGCATGACATTTCAGATAAGGCTATTTTGGAATCCAGGGGAAAAATGTCTACCGGAATATGAAAACATTTTACCGTTACCCGCGTCGTTTTTTTTGCGAAGATGTGATTACACACAAACACACAAACACACACATCCAAGATCGGACTTTTAAGTATATGGAAAGAGTCATAGTCCCTTTGGCCCAACTTGCCCACACCGAACAACATGGCCCATCTACACTAGTCCCAACTGCCTGCATTTGGCCCATATCCCTCTAACGCTGTCCTATCCATGTACCTGTCCAAATGTTTCTTAAACGTCGTGATTGTCTCTGCCTCAACTACTTCCTCCTGCAGCTCGTTCCATACACCCACCACCCTTTGTGTTAAAATGTTACTCCCTAGGTTCCTATTAAATCTTTCCCCTATCAACTTAAACCTATGTCCTTCGGTTCTCAAAAACTTGACAATAGTTATGTTGTTAGGTTTTAGGCATACGTGCATTAGTTTTTATACTGAGGTATCACACCCTCACTCATTGAGTCCATTAATTCTGAATCTTTCAGAAGTTTTTGGAGAAACAGAAGAAAATAGGGTCCACTAGGGGCGCCTCACCGGCGGCAGCCTCTGCCTACAGCCTGTTTGTCCTTTCAATATATTTTTTAATTTTTAGTTAGTTTAAAGTCTGTTTTTTGGGGAAAATTTAACTTTTTTTTATGTGGGGCAGGTGGACAGGGTAAGGGGGAAACTGTTTCCCAGTCGCTTCCTGGAGGGGACGCGACTATTTTGAGGTTAGGGGCGAGTTGCGTCCTCACCCCCCACCTCGTGGCCTACCAGCTGGATCGGAGCGGCCTTTCCTGCCGGGGACCGGGAACCAGACCAGAGCGACAACAGCAGCGGCGCAGCGCTGAATTCACTGCGGAACGGGCGATACCTACCTGGATCGCCATTTGGAGCAATGGGGCAATGCTCCAACACCGTAGAGCTGTGGTTCACGGAGCTTCCAACGCAGGCGGCGCTGAAGAACTTCGTGGAGTACGAGGGCCGACAGCGCTGCATCTCTGCCCAGCGCGGTCGGCGGAATTTGGGACCCGCGGACTCCGGTAGGAGGGGGCCGACTCTGATGTCCAGGCCGCTGAGGACATCCCCCAGCCCTGTGGCCGGACTTACATCACCCCGGCGAGGGGGCCTGAACATCGGGCCACCCGTAGCGGCGACTGTCGAGGTCTCGGGGAGGCTCCGACCACGGGTGAACAGTGGGGAACATCAGAGGAAGAGACTGACTTTGGTGCCTTTCCTCACAGTTGGAAACTTTGAATCTGCTGTGTGAGGATGTTTTTATATTGAATTTTATCCTGTGGTGTGTTCTTTATTTATATTGTATGGCTGTTTGGTAATCTCATTTCACTGTGCCATCTGGCACATGTGACAAATAAATGTATCTTGTATCTTGTATCTAAATAGATATTTTGAGAAACAAGGAGTAGCAGATGTTGTAATCCTGAGAAAAACCCAAAATATAGGAGTAATTCAGCAGGTCAAGCAGCATCTCAGGAGGATATGGATAGGGGTTGTTTTGGCTCAGGACCCTTCTTGAGTTGTGTATGAATAGGTGACATTTTGGATCAGGACTCTTCTTCAATCTAAAGGTGGGATCCGACTCGAAAGGTTACCAATCCATGTCCTCCAGAGATGCTACCTGAGCCATTGAATTACTCCAGCACTTTGTGTTTTGCTCAATATGCTCAATTTCCCCTTTTAACTGCACATGTGCAGGAGTCTGAGGTGTGATCTAATAAAGGTGTTTAAATCATGAGGGGATTACATAGGGGAAATGCACAGGTTTTTTTTTTAACCAGAGTAGGGGAACCAAGAGCCAGAGGACATAGGTTTGAGGTGAGAGGTGAAAGACTCAATAAGAACCTGAGGGGCAACTTTTTCACATAGTGTGGGGGGTGTATAGAATAAGCTGCTAGAGGAGGCATATGAGGCAGGTATTATAACAACATATTAAATATATTTATAGAGGTACATGGATAGGAAATGTTTAGAGGGATATGGGCCAAACACAGGCGGTTAGGACTAGTGCAGATGGGCATCTTGGTTAACTGGATGAGTTGGCCAACCAGCATGTTTCTGTGCGGTATGACTATGAAGAGTTGTTGATTTATTTTGATTGTATTTATGTATATAAATATAATAAAGTACAAAATGTTCATTTTCTTTTAGCACGTAAAACAAACAGCAGGAGTGAGAGTGTAGGAAGGTACAGCAGTTGCTGGCTTATACCAAACATAGACCAATGCTTAACAAGAAATACCCACTAATCAAACAAAAATATTTTATGTCAATGTATTCTTATGTCAGGGTGGCAGATTTGCTGCCTTACAGCGCCAGGGACCTGGGTTTGATCCTGACTACAGACTCAGTGTTTCCCTGCTGTATCATTTAAAAATAAATTGGATAGGCATATGGATGAGAAGGGTATGGAGGGTTATGGTATGAGTGCAGGCAGGTGGGACTAAGGGAAAAAAGTTGTTCGGCACGGACTTGAAGGGCCGAGATGGCCTGTTTCCGTGCTGTAATTGTTATATGGTTATATGGTTATATGGTTATATGGTAAGAAGGAACTGCTGGTTTAAGCCAGAAATAAACACAAAATGCTGGAGTAACGCAGTGGGACAGGCAGCATCTCAGAGAAGGACTGGGTGACATTTCGGGTCGAGACCCTTCTTCAGACTGGTCGTAGAGTCGGAGAGCAGGAGGAATCACAGAGGAGGAATAGTGAGAGAGGATGTTGCAGGACTCTCGTCGGAGAGTGGAGAACTTCATTAAAGGAGACATACTTTGAGGGGATTTCACAGTGGAGCAGATGAAATGTGTAGGCAGGAACTGCAGATGCTGGTTTAAACCGAAGATAGACACAAAATGCTGGAGTAACTCAGTGGGACAGGCAGCATTTCTAGAGAGAAGGACTGGTTGACGTTTTGGGCCAAAACCCTTCTTCAGTCTATCCAGAGATGCTGTATGTCCCGGCAGGCACGGAAATCGCTATCAAAACATGGGTGGGACAACATTTCTTGCCAGCTGCGCACGATTGCAAACAAACACACACACACACACACACACTCGGGTGGGGACAGGGATCGTCCACTGGTGGTTCGGCAGAGATTGCAGCGCCGGAGACCCGGGATCGATCCTGGCTGTAGATGAGGCACAGGTCTGTGTCCAGGGCTAGCCGAGAGTGTTTTTCACTTGTGACCCTATGATCTGGACATGCAATTCAAGCTCCGCTCCATGATCCTTGCTCCACCAGGTCGTCTCCCTCCTCCAATCACAACGCTCTATCCTCAGTCCCACCACTCCCACACCTCCACCTCTGACCGACACCTCCCTCCTCCAATCATCGCACTGAATCATCGTGGTCCTGCCCCCATTGCCTGCTGACTCTCTTGTCCAACCGGCGCCCTTGATCATCAGTCCCACCCCCACTGTCTCGCGCAAAGCAGAGATTTCACCGAGTTTTAAAATCCGGATTACAAAAATGGAGGGGATCGTCCCCTACCTCTCAAAATAGGGGGGGGGGGGGGGGGTCGTGTCCCACCTGCCCCCCCCCCCCCCCCCCCCCCCGGATTTCCGCCCCTCCCGCTGAGTTACTCCAGCATTTTGTGTAAATTATCCCTAGTATGTGTAGGATAGTGTTAGTGTGCGGGGATCACTGGTCACACTGCACTTGGTATTTGGATAGGGATTATCTTAGTTGAGGTCACATTGGGTTATGAATTTGGTTTGTTTCATTGAGTTTGAAGGACTCCACTCTGTGAAAGTGATGTTCTTCCCACCTCTGCAGCACATCTCTCAAGGCACACTTCATTTTTGCTTTGGTTAGCTCAGAGGCAATACTTGAAGAGATTATAGGGCAAAATACGTAATTATTATTGCTGAATATTGGGTGCTAAATGGGGATAAATAAGTATCTCAATAGTGAAAGGTGAGAATATTTTTGTGGGGAATCGGATACCAATCAAAATTTTGTTTAGTTTAGAGATACAACAGGGAAACACTGAGTCTGCACAAACCAGCGACCACACTAAAACTATCCTACACACACTAGGGACAATTTACAATTATACCAAGCCAATTAGCCTACAACCCTGTATGTCTTTGGAGTGGGGGAGGACACCGAACCACGGAAGAAAACCCACGTAGTTCATGGGGAGAATGTTCAAAATCTATACAGACAGCACCCATAATCTGGATCAAATCAATAGACAATAAGTGCAGGAGTAAATCATTTGGACCTTCGAGCTAGCACCGCCATTCAATCTGATCGTGGCTGATCATCCACAATCAGTACCCCGTTCCTGCCTTCTCCCCATATCCCTTGACTCCGCTAGCTTTAAAAGCTCTCTCGAACTCTCTCTTGATAGCATCCACAGAACCGGCCTCCACCGCCCTCTGAGGCAGAGAATTCCACAAACTCACAACTTTCTGTGTGAAAAAGTATTTCCTCGTCTCCGTTCTAAATGGCTTACCCCTTATTCTTAAACTGTGGCCCCTGGTTCTGGACTCTTCAACATTGGGAACATGTTTCCTGCCTCTAGCATGCCCAAACCATTAATAATCTTATATGTTTCAATAAGATCCCCTCTCATCCTTCCAAATTCCAGAGTGTACAAGCCCAGCCGCACCATTTTATCAACATATGACAGTCCCGCCATCCCGGGAATTAACTTTGTGAACCTACGCTGCACTCCCTTAATAGCAAGAATGTTCTTCATCAAATTTGGAGACCAATCCAGGTGTCTGGCGCTGTAAGCAGCAACTCTACTGCTGTTCCAAAAATTCTCAAACTTTTTTGTGGCACACTTCACAGTGGCACAGCAGGAGAGTTGCTGTCTTACAGTGCCAGAGACCCAAGTTCGATCCTGACTACGGGTACTGTCTGTGTGGTGTTTGCACATTCTTCCTGTGACCGCATGGGTTTTCTCCGGGTGCTCCGGATTCCTATCACATTCCAAAGACATGCAGGATTGTAGGTTAATTGGCTTCTGTAAGTTGCTCCTAGGGTGTAGGATGGAACAAGTGTGAATGGTCGATGTGGACTCGGTGGGCCAAAGGGCCCATTTTCACTCTGTTTCTCCAAACTAAACTCAACTTCTTAAGTGTTGCAGTTTAATTCATCCAGATTCAATCAAGAATCGTCCCTCACACATTTGCCATGACCTAATTCTTTTAGTCTAAGAAGCCTGAAAACAGGAAAGGTTTAGGGGGATATGGGCGAAATGTAGGTGGGTGGGACGAGGATAGATGGGCATGTTGCTTGCCATGGGTACGTTGGGCCAAAGGGTCTGTTTTCATGCTGTATGTTCTCTGATGGGTCGAAGACTAGTGAGTCACTCTCTCCAGGACAACTCGCCTTTGACCCATCTTGTAGACTCAGTATTGATGTTGCTAGTTCAGTTAAGTCATGGTGATTCTCAGCCTAATAATGTGGCTGTGAGCACTGATGGTAATGCCGTTGAATAAAGACTAGTATGTGGTTAGACTCTCTTGTTATAGGTAGTCTTTGCCTGGCACTTGTACCTAAGACCATAAGACATGGGTGCAGAATTAGGCCATTCAGCCTGAACCTGCTGCACCATTTGAGCATGGCTGATCTGTTTTTCCTTCTCAAACCCATTCTCCTGTCTTCTCCCCATAACCTGTGACGCCCTCACTAATCAAGAACCTATCAATGTCCTCTTTAAAAATACCCAACGACTTGGCCTCCACCGCCGTCTGTGGCAGTGAATTCCACAGATTCACTATGGACCCATGTCTGAATGTTGCCCTGGTCTTTTCACATACAGGCAAGGGCAGCAACATTTTCTGTGAATTGGAAAGGTATTTGGAAGTTTTCCAATCATAATCGAGTTTGGCAAAATGCCTGACCACATGATGGAAGGAAGGTTTATGATGAGGCAGCTAAGGTTGGCTTTGCCAAGGCCATAGAGCGGCATAGGGTGGCGCAGCTGACAGAGCTGCTGCATCACAATGCCAGAGACACGGGTTCAATTCTGACCTCGTTGCTGTCTGTGTGGAGTTTGCAATTGTCCCTGTGACCATGTGGATTTCCTCCGGTTTCATCCTACATCCCACATTAATTGGCCTCTGTAAACTGACAAAAGGACACAAAGTGCTGGAGTAACTCAACGGGTCAGGCAGCATCCCTGGAGAACATGAATATGGTGACATTTTGGGTCGAAACCCTTCTTCAGACTGATTGTAGGGTCTAAAGAAGGGCCTGGACCCGAAACATCATCTATCCATGTTCTCCAGACATGCTGCCTGATCAACTGACATTAACCAGCATCTGCAATTCTTTGATTTTCTGAATTGGCCCTTATATGTACTGAGTGGATGGGAAAGTTGGAAAACATTTAAGTAGTGTGAATGGGTGATCGATGGCTGCTGTGCTTGGTGGGCCGAAGGGCCTGTTTCCGTGCTGTATCTCTAAACTGAATCTCTAAATTAGATACACCCCTGAGGAATTCCTGCGGCAGGGTGCTGAAACACTCTGCTTGGAGATAGTTGCTACCTCTCACTCCATTTGGGGGTGGTCGCTGTGGGAGGGGAGTAAGTGATAATCAGACAGAGACTCCACACTTCCTGAGGTTATCAGTTGCCAGCCCTGCTTTGTTCTGGCCTTTTCTCACCTCTAGTTTATTTCCCTCCCCCTTCCCACCTATCTTTCAGTTTGAAGCCGGATTCCGACCTGAAACGTCACCTATACCTTTTCTCCAGAGATGCTGTCTGACTCTGACCCACTTACCCACTCCAACATTTTGTGTCTATTAGGTATGTTACAAAACTTACCTTGAGCAGCGCTGCAGTTCTGCCGCTCCCCGTGTGCGTGACTTTGGCTCCTTTCAGAGGGGGGCGGGCTTAAAGTGCCGTTTTTCTTCAGACTGGGCAAATCGATCAATGTCGGGCGATTTCGTTGCGGAAGAAAAATCGCTCCGACATTTCATTACTGAAGGTATTTTTAAATTACGCTAGATTATTTATTATCTAGCGTAATTTAAAAATCACCTTCAAAAGCCTTGAGCACCGATAACGGGAAGGATTTTGCGTAGGGGAGAAAAAAAGGTACACAGTTTATTTTTATATTAAAAGTTGGTTTTCATGGAGGCTTTAATAATATTTTCATGTTGCGAAATGGGGTCCAAAATAAATGTATGAACCGGCTGTATTTTTCATACCGACTTCACAGCAATCCGCAACGTTCCAATCCACCGCATTCCACTAAAACCCACTCACTAGTTGATTTAAATGGCCATTAATTTACAGGCATTAAACACTAAATTCCTTCCATTTGGCCCAGAAATTCATGAAAATGAGATTTAAAAATTATGTTATATTGTGGATTATTGTGTGAATGTTATTTGGACACTTAGGCAATTTAAAAAAAGTTTATCTTTTCTTAAGAAATGGATAGATGTTTAGATCTACTCATTGAATTTTGTAATTAGCTACAATTAGATAACTAACACATTATATGCTTTAATTTCAGGTCATCCAAGTAAGATTGTTTCATATTTGTTTCAGAATGCTTCAATCTATAATAACTGAAAATTTCATTGAGTTCTCTTAATTTTTAAGAAAGTTATGGGCTTTTAACGGTTCTAGATCACAGCTTTTGAGTTAAGTCAATTGAAAGGCAATAGGGAACAAGATGCTTATTTCCGAGTATGAAAATGGCCATAACTTTCTTAATACTGAAGATATGAAAGTGAATTAGGTGTCAAATTAAACTTCTTTTTATGCTTTATCTGATGGGATAAATTGCAGACTTAATTTTTAAAATTTCAAAATTTTGTAACATTGCTATTTCTATCTTTCTTTTTCAAGTTTGATTTGGTGCCGTGGCTTTCAATGTGTACATCTCTGTCAATACCTATGTCTCAGCTGCCAACTCTGTTTGATCTATTAAGCAATTGAAAACATCAGGAGGAGTCAAGGGTGTTGATTGAAATATATGATTCTGGAAGTAGAGTAAAGGGCCTGTCCCACTTACGTGACTTTTTCGGCGACTGCCGGCAACCGTCATAGGTCGTTACAGGTCGCCAAAAATGTTCAACATGTTGAAAATCCAGCGACGACCAGAACAAGATACGACTCTTTGGGCGACTATTCACGACCATACAGGCTTCACCCCACAACATGTCGCCAGGGTGTCTCCTGTATGGTTGTGAGTAGTCTCCTAGTCACCCAAAGAGTCATAGCGTCTTTCTGGTGGCCGCTGAATTTTCAACATGTTGAACATTTTTGACGATCTATGACGGGTGCCGACAGTCGCCAAAAATGTCACGTAAGTGAGACAGGCCCTTTATAGAAACATAGAAACATAGAAAACAGGTGCAGGAGTAGGCCATTCGGCCCTTTGAGCCTGCACCGCCATTCAATATGATCATGACTGATCATCCGAAATCAGTGCCCCGTTCCTGCTTCCTTCCCATATCCCTTGATTCCATTAGCCCAAAGAGTTATATCTAACTCACTCTTGAAAACATCCAGTGAATTGGCCTCCACTGCCTACTCTCAGGTTAACAGCGAACCCTTCCAATTTTGGCACTGATTCCTGAATATGAATGAGATAGAATTAGTAAAATGGAGGCTGGGCTGGTTTAGCTTGGCTTAGTATAGTGTAGTCTCTTGTCATGTGTAACGAAGCACAGTGAAAAGCTTTTTGTTGTTAGCAAGTCAGCGGAAAGACTGTGCATAATTACTGTCGAACTGCCCACAGTGTACAGATACATAATAAAGGAAATAGCGTTTAGTGCAAGATAAAGTCCAGTAAAGTCTGATTAAAGATAGTCCGGGGGTCTCCAGTGATAGTAGCTCAGGGCCACACTCTAGTTGGTGATAGGACGGTTCAGTTCCCTGTAACAGCTAGAAAGAAACTGTCCCTGAATCTGTAGGTGTGCATTTTCACACTTCTGTACCTCTTGCCTGATGGAAGAGGGGAGAAGATGGAATATCCAGGATGAGACTCGTCCTTGATTATGCTGGGGGCCTTGCCGAGGCAGCGTGGTGTAGATGGAGTCATTGGAGGATAGGTGGGTTTGCCTGATAGTTTGGGCTGCGTCCACAATTCTCTGCAATTCCTTGTGGTCATGGATGGAGCTGTTCCCAAACCATGTTGTGATGCATCCCGATAAAAAGCTTTCAACGGCGCATACTGGTTTCTCCATTGTTATGGTTGCATTAAGTGTCTCTACTCATTCTGCACCATTCATAGGTGTCATGTATATTACATTTTATTCTGGTAGTCCAGCGGAACCTAGTGAATTTGCTGAGTCTTTTCAGAGGGAGGACAGAATCAATTGGACTGATCTGGTGACCCAGAGTAACCAGATGAAGTAAAGACTCAAATTTATTTTCTTAAAATCCATCCACAGTTTGATTCAATCTGTAAGTGCTATAAATGATCATCAAATAGTTTTCAACAATCTTCATACCTTGGATCAACCTATAAAATGATAATGCATGAAGGCAAGGTCATTTGAAAAAAGAAATGGTACAAATTTGGGTGGTACAGTGGTAGAGTTGCTATGAGGGAGCACCAGAGAGCTGGTTCAATCCTGATTTATGGGTGCCGTTTGTACACTCTCCCCATAACAGTGTCGGTGTTACTCCAAGTGCTCCGGTTTCCTCCCACATGCCAAAGACATGCAGGTCTGTAAAGGGCCTGTCCCACCAGCATGCAACTCTATGCGATGAACGCGATCAAACTGGCAGCGGGGGCCGCGCGGGGGTCGGGTGATCCCCTGTACAGGGCCGTTCCCACCAGCATGCGCCTGCATGCGGCAAGCGCAACTAAACCAGCAGCAGGGGCCGCGCGGAGGTTGGGTGAGTGGCGCAACGCGGCGCAAAGCGAGGCGAACTTGAAGCAAGTCCAAGGTAAGTTCGCCAGGACTTAGAGGGGCACACAGAGAGGGGCACCGAGACACACACACATACAGGGCCACGGAGCCACACACATAGAGGGTCACGGAGGCACTTACAAATAGGTTCACAGAGACACGATGTCCGGGCGGTGTGTAAATGTTGAGGCAACTGGGAGCCGACAAGCCGTTGCCGCGCGGGATTTTTGGACATAGTCGGTTTTTCGGAGCCCCGCGCGGTGTCGGGACGAACTCGGGACGAACTCCGCACAATTCCGCGCGGCTCCGGCGATCGAAGTGGGACCGGCCCCGTGACACCGGACGGCTCAAGCAACCACGTTAGGTCGCGCTAATCGCATAGAGTTGCATGCTGGTGGGACAGGCCCTTAAGTTGATTAGCTTTGGTAAAATTATAAAATTGTTCCTAGTGTGTAGGATAGTGTTTGTGTATGAGTTGATTGCTGGTCGGTGCAGACTCGGTGGGCCGAAGGGCCTGTTACTGTGCTGTATCTCTAAATTCTGAAATAAAGTCCAAAGCTTTTGAGAGGTTATCAGTACCAATGAGCCGGGACACTCTTCTTCCTATGGTTCTGTTTTTTAATCTTATAAACAACACTTCTAGACAGTCAGAATCTTTTTCCCATGATGGAAATATCAACTACTAGAGGGCATAGCTTTAAGGTGAGAGGGACAAAGTTTAAACGAGATGAGCTGGGCTGATTTTTTACACTGAGGGTGGCAAGAGTCTGGAAATGGTGGGGGAAGTGTATACGATAGTGTTTTTTAGACTTTAGTTATACAGTGTGGCAACAGGCCCTTTGGCCCACTGAGTCCACACCAACCAGCGATCACCCCATACACCAGCACTATCCTACACACTAGGGACAATTTACAATTTACAGAAGCCAATTAACCTACAAACCTGTACGTCTTTAGAGTGTGGGAGGAAACCGGAGCACAAGGAGAAAACCCACGCGGTCACAGGAAGAACGTGCGAACTCTGCACAGACAATAGCCATAGTCAGGAGCAAACCTTTGTTCTGGCGCTGTATGGCAGCATCTCTACTGTTGTGCACTGTGCTGGCCCATTGATATTATTACTTATTATTTAAGAGACTTTTGGATTACACATGGATATGCAGGGAATGGAGGGATATGGATTATGTGCTGGCAGATAAGAGTTGGTCTTGGCACCATGTTAGGCACAGACATTGTGGGCCAAAGGGCCTGCTCCTGTGCTGTTATATTCAATGTTCAATGTTTTATATTTACATGAAGCTCTCTTGATAATTAAATAAATTTGACAATTCTACCTCATTTTAATAATAGGATTTAGCTAAAAAAAAAAGCTAATTAAATATTAACAATCTTTAATTTACAATGTGATAATTCATCTTGGATATAATTATCGAATATTCAGCTCATTCCATTACTGCATCTCTAAGCAACATATATTGACACAAAACAATGTCACCCATTCAGTATTTGTTTATTATAATCCTATAACATTTACGTTGCGGTGAATTAATCTAATTGCCACTTTGCAAGGAACCTTTCCTGCGATTATTATTTTTTTCCCTCAAAGCGCAGTCATCTCGTTGCATTCTTTTGTGTAATTCCATATTTATGAGATCCTTGGCCCAGTATGAAGCCCTCTTTCTTCAAACACAGCAGCCTCTTGTTTTCTTTCTTCCTCTTAGTCCCATTGTACATTGTCAGCGAGTTTATGCAATGCCTTTCATCATTCAGAACCTGAAGGTGGCCATATGTCAGCTACTTTTCTGCCGAAATAATTCAAGACATTTCCAAGGAGGAAGCAGTACCAGCATCAAAGGCCATAGGATGAAAAGTAAAGACTGAACGTTAATTGCCGCTGAAAGAATTCAGCGAGCTCTTGAATCTGCAAAATAAAGCTCTTTCTTAAAGAATGTTGGGATTCATAGCTCCAACTGGAACATTCAATGTCGCCATTGGTTCGATACTTGTTTCATTCTCTCTGCCAGCATAAAGACTCCATTATAAACAAAGCACTATTGGCTAGAACTCCGATATACTTAAAAATACAAATTCCTCCTCATTAGAGAATTTCAGATTTAGCGCTAATTAGGTGGAGATTTGCCAATGAAAAGTTCAAATTAAAGTCCACAGATTTCACAGTGCAGCACTGGGCTTATAACAAAAAAATCACTTTATTGATTCATTTTCCTGCGTTTATCCTCCTCTGCTAAAGTGCACGTTCAGTTCAGTTTCTAAAGTGGGAAGTTTCTAAGCATTAAATCCCATAGACTACCTGATGTAATTACTTTTATTGAACAATAAATGCACCTCAAAGAGTCATACAGCACGGAAACAGGCCCTTCGGCCCACTAGGTCCATGCCGACCAGCGATCCCCGCACATTAACACTAATACGAGGGACAATTTACATGTATACCAAGCCAATTAACCTACAAACATGTACATTTTGGGAGTGTGGGAGGAAACCAGGAAGAATGTAAAAAATCCATACTTTCAGCAGCCATAGTCGGAATCGAACCCGGCACTGTAAGGCAGCAACTAATTAGATCTTCTGCTTTCAGCCTCTGAAGAAAATGGCATCAGGGAGTTGAATACAGTTGAATATAACTCAATATCTTCTAGGGAAGGGAGAAATGAAGATAACTGATAAGGATAGAAATAGTTTTCAGTCTTGCATCCATGTTTAATCTGGTTTAGTTTATTGTCACGTGTACCAAGGTATAGTAGAAAATGTTTGTTGCATGCTAGCCAGTCAGCGGAAAAAAATTAACATGTTTACAATTGAACCATCCACAGTGTACAGATACAGGATAAAGGGAATAGCGTTTGGTGCAAAATAAAGACCGATCAGAGATAGTCAGAGGGTCTCCAATGAGGTAGATAGTAGCTCAGGACCACTCTCCAGTTGTTGAGAGCATAGTTCAGTTGCCTGAAGATGGAACAATCATTAGAAATTCTGCTCCAGATTTTGAGTCCTGCCCAGACTTACACTTGAAAGTTATTAAGGCAAACAGGAGCATTTGATACAAAACAGGAAAGCAAACTTCTCGAGTATGTTAGCAGTGTAGGATATCTGGGAGTTCACCCTGAGGTCATATAGAGGAGTCAGGCTGAGACTGCTGACGAATGAGAAATATCCAAGAGAAACCAGCATATGTAAGTGAAATTCAGACATACGAACCTTTGAAGAATAAATCTTAAATTGAATGACCTAAAGAAGATCAGTTGTAACTGCATGGAGGTTCAGAGATTGCACACTGCACAACCAGAAGACAATTTTAGTTTAGTTTAGTTTAGAGATTCAGCATGGGAACAGGCCCTTTGGCCCACTGAGTCCACCCCGACCATCGATCACTCATTCACACTAGTTAGTATAGTTTACTGTCACATGTACCAAGGAATAGTCAAAAGCTTCTTTGTTGCTTGCTAACCGGTCAGTGGAAAGACAGAGACTGTGTCCCCCGCGGCATCTCCACGGCGTTCAGTGCCAAGCTTCACTATTTCCCCACCTCCGCATGCCGGGTTTCCGGTGCCGATCCCAGTCACATCCCCGGTCCCCTCCCCAGTCACTTCACCGGTGAAAGGAGGAGATGCGGATTCGTACCACACACGTGCCGGACAGGTCAGCAGGCCAACCATTAGATATGGTGATTTTGTGTAGCCATTCATACTTCACCATATGCGAATTAGCATTTTGGCTACTGTATTGTTTAGCCACCATGTTTCCACGTATCTATGCTTTATTTTGTTTCTACAAGGAAAGATGTAGATTGGTTATTTCCTACTAACCAATTGTAGTGCTTGTTAGTAGTTGCTCCGCCTAATATGCAACTTATATGACCAAGAGCTTGCATACGTAGTTCAGTCTGAGTAGCTGCTAGTTACTGTAACGTCCTGCAGACCAATGCTGTAAGTGGACTTTAATAAAAATGTGTTGTATCTTGACGTGTGTACAACTGGATTCATTACTCATTACATCATTCTCTGACTCCATAGATATCCTCACTTCAAGATCAGACGTACATTCTGGTAAGTTGAACGCATGGAGCCCCTAATATGTCAAAAATAACCAGGATAATCAAAAGTTGCAGGCGGCTTGATTTCTGACACACATATGCTGGCAGGTAGCGTTCTCCTCGATGAATATACTACACATAAATTACTATGTTGATCTATACTGGACTCCCTGTGTATGCAAGGAATAACATTCCTAACGCTTTTCCTCGGGTGTTCATTTTGGTGTGGTATAGCGAATATAAAATCAGGAAGTAAACCTGTAAAGCAATATGCCTGATATTCCATCTACCTGAGCAGGAAATCTATGAGCTTCACAATGACTACAGCAATCCTTAAGTCCTGTCTCCCTCCACATACACTACGCAGGTGGTCAGTCATCTATTGCTTGTTATCGGGCAACCGAACCATCCTACCAACAAATAGAGAGCAGTCCTGATCTATAATCTACCTCATTGAGACCCTCAGTCTATCTTTAATCGTACTTTACTGGACTCTATCTTGCACTAAACAGTAGTCGCTTTACCATGTATCTGTACACTGTGGATGACTTAATTTTAATCATGTATTGTCTTTCCGCTGACTAGTTAGCACGCAACAAAAGCTTTTCACTGTACCTCGGCACATGCAATAATAAATGAAATTAAAGTTAAGAGCCAGATGCCACAGAGACAACAATGCTCTATTTGCTTCTTTGCAAGTCAGGCTGTGTATTTATCGAATGGGGAACCAGAAAATGTTCATAGTGCTAGAGTAACTCAGCGCGTCAGGCAGCATCTCTGGAGGATATAGATAGACGTTTCAGGTCGGGACTCTTCTTCACACTGATGTATTTTCTGCTTTGCCACCCTTTTACTCTTAATGCACTTGTAGAATCTTTTAGGCTTTTCCTTTACCGTGACTGAAGGTTCATTTCATGTCTTCTTTATACTCATGGAAGGATTCATTTGATCCTTATCTAAAACAAATCATAATCCTGTAGACCTCCTCCTTCTGAGCTCCAGGAAGAACATGCCCAACACTTCCAGGCTAATTTTGTGACCAAAATCCACCTTGTTTGGATCTGTACCTCTCCAGAACTTCATATCCTCCCTAAAGAGTGGTCATATAGTCATAGAGTTATCATAAGGTCATAGGTTCATTTGTGATAAGAGCAGAATTAGGCCATTCAGCCCATCAAGTCTACCCACCATTCAATCATGGCTGATGTATCTTTCCCTCTCAACCCCATTCTCCCCATAATCCCTGACACCCGTACTAATTAAGTTAGTTATAAGCATGGAAACAGGTCTTCCGATCCAACTGTTGAAGAACCGATGAAGGGTCCCAACCCAAAACGTTACCCATCCTTTTTCTCCAGAGATGCTGCCTGACCCACTATGTTACTCCAGCATTTTGTGTCTATCCTGCAATCCAACTAGTCGGGGTGGAAGATTGTAACCTTCACGTGGTCCGCCCTGTTTCGACTAATGCAATCAACTCGACGTGCACAAACGGAAGATCAAATAGAACAAGTTGTCCTACAACTTTAGGCTGTTCACGCCACTCGAAAGAAGAATCCAACTAGTCCATGTTGACCAAGATGCCCCAGTCTAAGCTAGTTCCATTTGCCTGCATCTCTCTAAACCTTTCCTATCCATTCATTTCCAAGGGTCTTTTAAATGCTGTTATAGTACCTGCTTCAACTACTTCCTCTGGGGGTGACCAGAACTGGATCTACTTGTACACTTTCATCCAAAATAATTACTTTGAGTCCACAGATGGATTAGTTTCCAGATTCGATGATTGTATAACTGAGATCAGTATGGTATTGTATGGTCCCCTTAATTTGTACCCAAATATACCACAAAAATATCATATTTCAGAAGAAAACAATGTGAAACATCCATATAGTTGCATTTTGCACGGCTAGTATAGTTATTTATATCTAGCCTAAGGCAACTTTACTTTATTAGCATACAGTAAAATACATTATGCAAGTGGGCCTAAAACTAAATTCCAGTGTTGAAAGTAGCAGATTTGGACCAACCAAAAATATTCCATAATAGTATTATAATTAGTAACCGCCTCGTTATGAAAAAAAATGATTCCGCTCTTTGGCTACTAATTTTCATTCAGATGGGATTTAGGGTCAAGTTGGTCAGGAGGTTCAAATTGAAACTGAAAAATACAGATAGATGTGTGCTTAAAGTCACAGTGGTGCTGGTAATATTACGTGTTCAGGCTCCAGCTTAAATTAACTGAATGACGAACATCTACAGTGGCTGAGAAATAAATATTCCAAAGATTCACAATCTCCTGAGGAAAGAAATATTCCTGTCTGTAAGAAATATTCCTTTGTGACTGATGCCTTATCCCTTGTCTATATTCCTAATTCTAGGCCCTTTATCTGAGGAAATATTCTTCCACCATCTACCCTGTCAATGCTCTCAGCTGTTATTGGATGAGAAAATAGGTGCAGGAGTAGGCCATTCGGCACTTCGAGCCAGCACCGCCATTCAATATGATCGTGGCTGAACATTTAAAATCAGTACACCGTTCCTGCTTTTACCCCATATCCCTTGATTCCGTTAGCCCTAAGAGCTAAATCTAACTCTCTCTTGAAAACATCCAGTGAATAGGCCTCCACTGTCTTCTGTGGCAGAGAATTCCATGAATTCCAGAGATGGTCAGGGTAAAGAGAAAAATAGCGAGAGATCAGTTATATTCAATTGATCAGTGATTTAGAATTTGCCAATTCCCTGTGGTGTCATTGTCATAAAGTCATACAGCATGGAAACAGGCCCTTTGGCCGAACTTACTCACACCGACCAACATGTCCCTTCTACACTAGTCCCACTGACCTGTGTTTGGCCCATATCCCTCTGAACCTATCCTATCCCTATGCCTGTGTAAATATTGCTTAAACGTTGCAATAGTACCTGCCTCAACTACCCCCTCTGTCTGCTCGTTCGATATACCCAACACCATTTGTGTAAAAAAAGCTACCCCTCAGGTTCCTCTTAAATTTTTCCCCCCTCACCTGCAACCTCGGTACTCTGGTTCTCGGTTCCCTTACTCCGTCCAAGAGACTCTGTGCGTCTACCCAATCTATTCCTCATGATTTTATACACCTCTATAATCACCCATCATCACCCCTCATCCCCTTGCACTCCAAGAGACTTTTAGAGAGGCACATGGATATGCAGGGAATGGAGGGATATGGATTACGTGCAGATGGATAAAAGTTGGTCTTGGCATTAGGTTCGGCACAGACATTGTGGGCTGAAGGGCCTGTCCTGTGCTATACTGTTCAATGTTCTATGTTCTATGTCAGCTGTGCCTTGCTCTGGATAGTGATTATTGCCATATTACTCACTGGGAGAGTGAAAAGTTCTGTTTTCATCAGCGCCTATCAGCAGTGTGAAAGTTAGCTTAGTCCTGGGTTCTAGGTGTTCAATTGTCATTCCGAGGGGCATTGATCCAAAATGGAGCTCTGTACCTCTATACGTGATATTGTCTTAACGTAGTAGGTTTTTGTTCTTTAGGGGCAGCAGAGTGGTGCAGCAGGTAGAGCCGCTGCCTCACAGCACCAGAGACCCGGGTTCGATCCTGACCTCAGGTGCTGTCTTTGTGGTGTTTGCACATTCTCCGCGTGTGACCGCGTGTGTTTCCTCCGGCTGCTTCGGTTCCTTCCGATGTCCCAAAGACGTGCGGGTTCGTAGGTTAATTGGCCTCTGTAAATTGCTCCTAGTGTGTCGGGACTGGATTAGAAAGTGGGATAACATAAAACTAGTGTGGACGGGTGATCGATGCTCGGCATAGACTTGGTGGGCCGAACGGCCTGTTTCCATGCTGTATCTGTCAATCGATCAATTGTACCTATGGAAAAGGTCATTAACATTTTAAGCTTAAGTATGTTTTATTAAATAATAATACATTAAAGAATATAAACAAAAAATGAAAGGAATTTAGATTTGCTCTGCAGCATAAAATGGGTGAGAGACAATGTCTGTCCCAATTTCCATTCCCATCAGTAACGGGCAACTCATCTGATATCACTCTGCTGTCTTATTACTAATACATCTGCACTGTTACATAAAATCAAAATTATTCCATGCACATAAAAAGTATTGCTGATTTAATTTGTGGTATTATGTAAACAAGTGTGTGTACCTGTAAGGTTGGCGTCATTATTATCTCGTCATTATCATGTTGAATCATGTATCAACTGCCACAACACTCTATGAAGCATGCTTTGGAAAGTTGTATATTAGCTGTTGTATAAACAGGGAGACAAGGAACTACAGATGCTGGAATCTTGAGCAAAACACACACGGTTCTGGAGGTTCAGCAGGTCAGGCAGCATCTGTGGAGGGAATGCATAGGCAGAATCAGGTTTCAGGTTGGAATCCTTTCTCAGATTCAATTCAGATTCTAAAGCCCTAATCCAGATTCCCAGATGTCACTAGACAACTGAACCATCCTATCAACAACGAGAGAGCTGTCCTAAGCTACCATCTACCTCATTGGAGATCCTTGGACAAACTTTAATTAGACCTTATTGGAATTATCTTGCAGTAAACATTATTCCCTTTATCCTGTATCTGTACACTGTGGATTGCTCGATTGTAATCATGTATGGTATTTCCACTGACTGGATAGCACACGACAAAAAGCTTTTCACAGTATCTCGGTATACAGTACATGACAATAAACTAAACTAAACTAAACTAAACCAAACCAAAACATCACTAGGCATTCCCTCTACAGATGCTGCTTGACACATTGAGTTCCATCAGCACTTTGTGTTTTGTTGTATAGACAGAAATACTTCCTGATATTCATTGTTTAGATGTGTTCTGTAACACACCATAAGTACTAGGAGAATACAGAACACTAATTGGTTAATATTTAAATGTATTTCATGGACAGTGAAACCTTCTAGCTCGAGCATGGTGCTTCATACTCATTATTGAGAAGGTGTATTCCTGGACATCAGTTACAATGCCATTTCAAACTAGCAAAAACAAAGATCGGACTTTCAGTCTGAAGAAGGGTCCCGAAACAAAATGTTACCTACTCCTTTTCTCCAGAGATGCTGTCTGACCCGCTGAGTTACTCCAGCATTTTGTGTCTATCTTCGGTGTAAACCAGCATCTACAGTTCCTTCCTAAACAAAGATCAGACTAATCCATGATTATTACCCAGAAAGAAGCAGACTTCTTAAGTGAAAATTATTTGTGGTAATTGTCTATTTCTTTTGTTCAAACAGTATATACGCTGTGTCCTCAATATGAAAAATCAAAACAATTACCCTGGTGTTGGATAGACACCTGTACCTTTATTAAATTATTTACAGATGTATTTAAAAAATGAATAATATTTGCTTTAATGGTATTTTCTTTTCTTTGATAAAAAGCCACTGCTTATCTGAACATTCGGGGGGAAACCACTATAATCCTATTTTATCTCTAGAGGTGCTCTTTTATATATATATATATATATATAGAAAAGCACCTTTTAAGTCTTCATTACATCTAGGGGCCAAAGAAACAGCTGTATTTACAATTTCAAATCATCTTATGAAAGGATTATAAACAAGCCTGTACTGGTCTTTGATTTGCCAGTCTACACAACTATAGGATTATTAAAAGATTTTTTTTGTTAAAGTCCCACTTAAGGAAGACATTGGTTGCCTTGCTAAGTAGTTCATGTTCTATTTGACCACACACAGACCGTTCTATCTTCAGACTTTAGACTTTAGAGATACTGGTGGAAACAGGGCATTCAAAATATTTACTTTCTATCCCTTGGCTCAATGTTGGCCCTAGCTCCAACCGAGCAATTGCTTGGGTTGTCTATTTCATTAATATTGTAATTTAAAATAATTCCTGTCAGCTCAATCATATTCTTGATCATCCCTACACCTCCTCCCTCACCTCCAACCAGGGACTCCAGCAGACCTTCCAGGTGAGACAGAGGTTTAAGTGCACCTCCTCTAACCTCATCTGCTGCATCAGGTGATCCAGATGAGGCTTCCTTTACATCGACGAGGTGACCGATTCGCCGAACTCTTGCACTCAGTCTGCCAAGGACTGCTGCATCTCCCAGTTCCTAACTTGCTTTTGTCCAAACATTTGCCAATCAAACCAACCCCCTCCCCCTCACCTGTACCCACCTATCACTCGCCAGGCTTTGTCCTGCCCCCACTCCTCTTCCAGTTTTCCTCTCACCCCTCCCCCCACAATCAGTCTGAAGCATGGTCCTAACCCGAACGTCACCTATCCATGTTCTGCTGAGATGCTGCTGAGTTAGTCCAGTACTTTGTGTCCTTTTTTATAAACCTGCATCTGCAGTTCCTTGCCTCTTCATATTCTTGATGTTAATGATTTAATGCAAGTAGCAGCAAATGTGATGACCCCGGTCCAGAAATCTCTCCGAACACTTTAAATGATGGTGAATTGGGTGCAGACAACCTAGTAATTATGGAAGTGGCGGCGCTGCTTGGCAGCTGCGGCTCACCTGCAGTCCGTCTGTTTTTTATTTTATTTTTGTCTTCGTGCCTGTTTTTAGCGATTATTTTTTGTTTATTAGGTTGTGTATGTGTGTGTGTGTGTGTGTGGGCATGGGGGTGGGGGGGGGGGAAAGGGTGGGAGTAACAGGGTTTTAGTCTCTCCCTTCGGGGGGATGCGACTTTTCTTGTCGTGTCCCCCGTCACCGTCTCCGTCTGTGCTGAGGCCCTAATGGCGGAGCTGGCGGCCTTCCAGCTTCCAGCGGCGGCGGCACGGCTTCGGAGCTTCAGCGGCGACTTGGCTTCAGAGCTGCGGTGCTCCAGTGGCGTGCCGGCGGCCTGGCTTTCGGGGCTGCGGTGCTCCAGTGGAGACCTGGCTTTTGGAGCTGCGGTGCTCCAGCGGCGACCTGGCTTCGGGGATGCGGTGCTCCAACGGCGACCTGGCTTTCAGAGCAGCGGTGCTCCAGCGGCGACCTGGCTTCGGGGATGCGGTGCTCCAGCGGCGGCCTGGCTTTCGGGGCTGCGGTGCTCCAGCGACGTTCTGGCGGTGACCTGGCTTGCGGGGCTGCGCTGCTCCAGCGTTCCGGCGGCGGGCCCTGTGGCGGTGTTCAGGCGTTCCGGCGACGGCGGCTTTGGAGGCTCGGCCGCGGGCCTGGTGGACGGCAACATCGGAGGCCTGGATTTCCTCAGCGCAGAGGGAGAATAAGGAGGGAAGAAGACAGCGACCCGAAACGTCGCCTATCTCCTTCGCTCCTTAGATGCTGCTGCACCCGCTGAGTTTCTCCAGCTTTTTGTGTAACCCGTGACTCTAAGACTTTTGCCTTCCACCACAGTGAGGAGGTGTTTGGTGAGCTCACTGTGGTGGATGTTAAATTTGTGTTTATTGTGTGGTTTTGTTATTTTTTTAATATATGTATGACTGCAGGCATGAAATTTCGTTCAGACCGAAAGGTCTGAATGACAATAAAGGTAATTCAATTCAATTCAATTCAATTCAATTCAAGTAAGAATAATCCAACAACTAAGGGCATGCTTATTTGATTGCCAGGCACAGAAGCCTTTACCTGGAATATCTGTGTAATGTCATGTTACTCCAATGACAGAGGCCGAGTTCAGTGGTACCACAAAATAAATTCCTCTTATCAAAGTATGATGAGCATATGATGCCACTGGGCCTGTACTCGCTGCAGTTTAGAAGGATGAGGGGAGACCTCATTGAAAATTATCGAATAGTGAAAGGCTTGGTTAGAGTGCGAGAGTCTAGGACCAGATGGCACAGCCTCAGAATAAAAGGTCATACCTTTAGAATGGAGATGAGGGGAAATTTATTTAGTAAAAGTGTGGTGAATCTATGGAATTCATTGCCACAGACGGCTGTGGAGGCCAAGATAATGGGCATTTTTAAAGCGGTGTTGATTAGTAAAGGTGTCAAAGGTTATTAGGAGAAGGCAGGAGAACGGGGCTGAGAGGGAAAAATAGATCAGTCATGATCAGATGTGCTGAATGGCCTAATTCTGCTCCTATGGCTTATGATATGCACAAGTTGGTCGAGGTTCAGTCCAAATTTCAAACCTTGTTTCAAAAATTGGGTATTCTGGTTGCTACAGACCGGGATATTCTACTGTGGTAAGCAGGCATCGAAGCTGTCACTCTTGATATCAGGGGAACAAAAATGGTTTAGTTGAGAGGTGCAACATGGAAGCATTGGCCCACTAAGTCCACACTGACCATCGGTCATCCATACTCACTAGTTCTATGTTATCCCACTCTCTCATCAACCCCCTACGCACTTGGGACAATTTACAGAGGCCAATTAACCTACAAACTTGCACATCTTTGGGATGTGGGGGGAAACTGGAGCACACAGAGGAAACCCACTCAGCCTTGGGGGGACGTGCAAACTCCACACTGACAATACGCGAGGTCAAAATCGAACCCGGGTTTCTGGTGCTGAGAGAAGCTGCTCTACCAGCTGCACCACTGTGTGCCCCTCACATTGTGCGAAGTATATAACATGCCTTTGATCCTCATATATATTCTTACTAAGGTTGAAAATTCGACCCATTGCTCTCCATTGCCATGGTTCCAAGCTGTGAAGTATATTTGTGTGGAATATTGAGAGGTTATGTCCACTCTGCAATATAACACACTGAAATTGAGCAATGGATACACATTCGGCAACGAAACATACAATTAGATAAAGACTTAACCATCTATTTTGTTTATTGCCATTGGGCATCAAAGTTTCTTAGATTGCAGAAGATTCTGCCCTGTAATTGGGACCTAGAATGACAATGGTGGTAGGGTCCGCCCTGTAAATGGGACCATGGATTGGGACAACGGATGTAAGTTTTAGATTAGTTTAGAGATGCAGCGTGGAGACAGGCCCTTCGGCCCACCGAGTCTGCGCCGAACAGCGATCGCTGCGCACGAACACTATCCTACACATTAGGGACAATTGACAATTTTACTGAAGCCAATCAACCTACAAACCTGCACGCCTTTAGAGTGTGGTAGGAAACTGGAGAAAACCCACGCAGGTCACGGGGAGAACTTACAAACTCCGTATAGACAGTACCATAGTCAGGATTGAACTCGGGTCCCTGGCGCTCTATGGTAGCAACTGTACCACTGCCTCACCCTGATGCCCTGTAAATGGGACCTAGAATTGTAAATGGGACCAAGAATTGGGAGAAGGGAATTAAGTTCTGCCCTGTAAATGGCTAGAAATGGGGCAAGAAAAGTAGGATCTGCCTTATAAATGGGATTTATAATTGGGAGAAAGGAAGTAGGTTCTGTTGTGTAAATGGGACATAGAATTGGCGCAAGGAAAATAGGTTCTGCCCTATGATCTTTGAGAAGCCACTGTCCGAATCCCATTGGACAGAGGACTTTAAAACCGGTGTGGTGATATTGATTTTGGAGTGCCAAAGTCATTACTAGCATAGTTATACTTACAAGAAACATTTCAAGTCCGTGTAAAATAATAGGAGTCTCAACAGCTGCTGCTGCAGTGCTGGCAGCAATGTGCTCGTGTCTGTCAGTGTGCAGACTCCAGTCTGCACCAAAAAAAGCTGGAATGACAGAGAGGACTGAAGCCAAGGGGTCAGGGATGGGGGAGCAATGAAACACAGGCACATTGTGATGAACGAGAGATAAAGAAGGAGCCATAAGAGTGAGTGAAGAGACATAAGGTGAGACAGAAGCGGGGATGGAAAGGTCAAATAACACAGAGATCAAGAGAAGCAGAAAAGCTCAATGGGAACGGCAAAAATAAGTGAAACGTCAAATGGAAAGACGAAATATAAATACCAGTAAGAATGATCAATGTGACAGAAGCTGTGGCACACAGTGGCGCAGTTGAGAGAGTCGCCACCTCACTGCGCCAGAGACACGGCTTCATTTGGGACAATTTTACTGAGGCCAAACTAACCTACAAACCCGCACATCTTTGGGATGTGGTAGGAAACCCGAGGAACACAGAGGAAGCCCGCAAAGTCAAGAGAGAGTGTGCAAACTCCGCACAAACAGCACCCGAGGCCAGAATCGAATCGGGATCTCTGGTACAGTGAGACAGCAGCTTTACCAGCTGCACCACTGTTTGCTGCCCTGCTTGTTCCTGCTTTAATCGTGGCACTTGGTGGAAAATATATACAAAACCATTGCAGTCAGATTTTGGTGAATTTTAGTCAGCTCATGAATCTCACATCAAACGAACCGATGTCAGATATGAATTGGAAATGTAAAGAAATATATAATAGAAATATGAAGTAAATACAACTGGTATCAAAGCAAAAAAACAGCAATATCTGCCGTGATCACTGATTACTAAGCACAGCAACTTTTAGTGAAAGGGAAAGAATCTTTACTCCTTCCAACCTGGCCTTTTGATGAACTTCACTCCTTCACCCTGAACCCCTTCCCATTTTTTTTCAAACACTGTGGTGAAGTGTGTTGCAGATATTGCTGGTTTTTGTTTTGATAACAGTTGGGTTTCTGGTACTCTGGTTTCCTCCCGCATCCCAAAGAGGTGCAGATATGTCGGTCTGGTTTACCAGAATGATGCCAGGATTAGGGATATTAGTTAGAGGGAGAGGTTTGAGGAACTTGGATTGTTTAATCTTGAATGCTGGGGGTTGTGGAGAGACCTGATAGAAGCAAATAAAATTACGAGAGGCATAGATAGGGTAGACGGTCAGAACCTTTCTCCAAGGTGGAAATGTCAAAGACAAGAGGGCATAGCTTTAACGTTTTTCGATATGCAGGGTACAGTGCATTCAGAAAGTATTCAGACCCCTTCACTTTTTCCACATTTTGTTACGTTACAACCTTATTTTTTAATGGATTAATTTTTTTTTAAATCATCAATCTACACACAATACTCCAGAATGAAGAAGTGAAAACAGGTGTTTAGAAATTTTTGCAAAGTAATTAAAAATAAATAATTGAATATCACATTTACATAAGTATTCAGGCCCTTTGCTATGACACTCAAAATTGAGAGGTTCATCCTGTTTCCATTGATTATGCTTGAGATGTTTCTGCAACTTGATTGGAGTCCACCAGTGGTAAATTAAATTGATTGGACATGATTCGCAAAGGCACACATCTGTCTATATATGATCCCACAGTTGACAGTGCATGTCAGAGCAAAAACCAAGCCATGAAGGAATTGAAACAAGGAATTGTCCGTAGACCTCCGAGACAGGATTGTGTTGAGACACAGATCTGGGGAATGGTATAAAACAATTTTTGCAGCATTGCAGGTCCTGAAGAGCACAGTGGCCTCCGTCATTCTTAAATGGAAGAACTTTGGAACCACCAGGAATCTTCATAGAGCTGGCCGCCCGGCCCAACTGAGCAATCGGGGGAGAAGGGACTTGGTCAGGCAGGTGACCAAGAACTCTGACTGAGCTCCAGAATTCCTCTGTGGAGATGGGAGAATCTCCCAGAAGGACAACTTTATCAGGCCTTTATGGTACAGTGGCCAGACGGAAGCCACTCCTCAGTAAAAGGCACATGACAGCCCACTTGGAGTTTGCCAAAAGGGTTGTTTTATCAGGCGCTCTGGTCTGATGAAACCAAGATTGAACTCTTTGGCCTGAATGCCAAGCATCACATGTGGAGGAAACCAGGCACCGATCATCACCTGGCCAATACCATACCTACGGTGAAGCATGATGGTGGCAGCGTCATGTTGTGCGGATGCTTTTCAGCGGCAGGAACTGGGAAACTAGTCAGGATCGAGGGAAAGATGAACGGAGCAAAGTACAGCGAGATCCTTGATGAAAACATGCTCCAGAGCGTTCTGGACCTCAGACTGGGGCGGAGGTTCACCTTCCAACAGGACACAGCCAAGACAATACAGGAGTAGCTTTGTGACAAGTCTGTGAATGTCCTTAAGTGGCCCAGCCGGAGCCCGGACTTGAACCCGATCGAACATCTCTGGAGGGACCTGAAAATAGCTGTGCATTGACACAGCCCATCCAACCTGACAGAGCTTGAGAGGATCTGCAAAGAAGAATGGGAGAAATTACCCAAATACAGGTGTGCCAAGCTTGTAACGTCATACCCAAGAAGACTTGAGGCTGTAATCGCTGCCAAAGGTGCCTCAACAAAGTATTGAGTAAAGAGTCTGAATACTTGCGTAAATGTGATATTGCAGTTATTTATTTTTAATTACTTTGCAAAAATTTCTAAACACCTGTTTTTGCTTTTTTTATTATGGGGTATTGTGTGTAGATTGATGATTAAAAAAAAATGTAATCAATTTTAGAATAAGGCTGTAATGTAACAAATTGTGGAAAAAGTGAAGGGGTCTGAATACGTTGTGAATGCCCTGTATGTAGGAATATGGAACACATGCAGGCAGAGGAGAGGGGTGATGTCTAAAGGAGATATGTGGGCTGAGTTGTTTACACAGAGGTTGGTGGGTATCTGAAATGTGCTGCCAGAGGTGGTGGTGGAGGCAGATATGATAGTGGATTTTAAGAGGGTTTCTGCCCAATTCACCACACTGACCAATACGTCCCATCTACACTAGTCCCACTTGCCTGCATTTGGCCCATATCCCTCTAAACATGTCCTTTCCATGTACCAGTCTAAATGTTTCTTAAATGTTGCGATAGCCTCAACTACCTCCTCCGGCAGCTCGTTCCATACCCTCCAACCTTTGCTTGAAAAAGTTCCCCCTCAGATTCCTATAAAATCTTTTCCCCTTCACCTTAAACCTATGTCATCAGGTTCTCGATTCCACCACTCTTGGCAACAGACTCTGTGTGTCCACCTGATCTATTCCTCTCATGATTTTATACACCTCTATGAGATCACTGATCATCCTCCTGAACTCCTGGGAATAGACTCCCAGCCTGCTCAACCTCTCCTTATAGCTCAGACCTTTGAGTCCTGGCAACATCCTTGTAAATCTTCTTTGAACTCTTTCCAACTTAATATTGTTCCTATAACATGGTTCCCAGAACTGAACACAATACTCTATAGTATTCCAGTATAGTCACTGGTGGACTCTTCGGGAGTGATGACCACAAAGTACAAGGTGCTCTTGACTGTTGAAGGCCAATGTGCTAAAAGCCTTTTTGACCTTTGTTGGGTGAAGGGCCTCTCCCTGTGCTGTACTCTTCTATGTTCTATGAAACACAAAGAATTGGTGTGTAGATAGAATGAGATATTAGGAAGGTTGATAAACTTTGTTAGAGGTGTGCAAACGATAGGAAAGTGAGTGAGTACATTGGAAATGGTGGGTAGACAAAAATGTTGGGGAAACTCAGTGGGTGAGACAGCATCTATGGAGCGAAGGAAATAGGCTGTCTTCGGAGAGAGGAGAAGAACTACTTCAAAGTAGGCATAGTAGGCTGGGCAGGGTCTACAACACTGGGCTGAGTCGGGTCTCTGACACTGGGCTGCTTGGGGCTGGGCTACTTGGGGTGGGGCTGCTTAGGGCAGGGCTGTGCTTCTTCGGGTCCCTCCGAAAGTCCGGTTGGAAACCTCCGCCGGGTATCTTCAGCTCCAGTATGGTGCAGGAAGGGGCTGACCGTCCCGGGGAGTGACAGGGGAAGAGACTAATCTGCGAGGCGTTGACTGGCAGGAGAAGAGATTAATCTGCCCACACGCGGTTTTTAAGATTTTTAAACCTTGCTAACTTTTACGACATTAAACCGATTGGAAAGAAACGGTGCACTAGCAGCTCAGGAGAACTGTGAGTGAACTGGTGAAACATCGTAGTGCTATCGCGAACCGATTTTGCGCAAATAGAAAGACCGCCAAACCGGGAGATAACAAGATCAGAGTTTTAGTTAGGTATAGATATAGCAATTATTCTTCAAAATCATGCAAGGTAAAAAAAATGTTATTGTGAGACTAAAACCTTCCAGAGGGTGGTGAATCTGTGGAATTCATTGCCAGAGACCGCCAAGTATAGGCCAAGCCATTAGGTATTTTTAAGGCGCAGATTGACAGATTTTGATTAGTACTGGTGTCAGGGGTTATGGGGAGAAGGCAGGAGAATGGATTTGAGAGGGAATGGTAGATCGGCGATGATTGAATGGCAGAGTAGACTTGATGGGACAAATGGC
The DNA here is from genome assembly GCA_963514005.1 of Raja brachyura. Next base: position 64,613,636 of record OY740786.1, read on the forward strand.
CTAATTATGCTCCTAGAACTTATGAACCTCGTCAAATTCATTCCAAAATGGACCTGGCGAAACATTGCTGCACTCCCTCAGAGGCAAGTGTATCTTTCCTTAAATAAAAATATAAAATGCTGGAAACACTCAGCTGGGTAGACAGCAACTGTTGAAAGAGAAACAGGTCACGGACACTTCATCAGCACTGGGAAACATTGGGTAGAAGCAAGAGGCTAAATGTAGCAGACATCAAAGTAGACACAAAGTGCTGGAGTGACTCAACGGGTCAGGCAGCATCTCTGGAAAACATGAACAGGTGACGTTTTGGGTGGGGACCCTTCTTTGGACTGATTGTAGATGTGGGTGGAGTGGGAGAGCTGGAAGAGAGGAGGGGCAGGACAAAACGTGGTAATAGATAATGGGTGAACACAGATGAGGGGTGGTGGGGGGGGGAGTTGATAGGCAGATGGTTGGGACAAAGGCCAGGGATGAAGAAACATAAGGTGTGAGACAGAAAGGATTGGAGAGGCAGCACTGTAGGTTGAGGCTTGAGGAAGTCATGGAGATAGAAAGGTGTATAGCCAAGGGATTTAAAGAAGGATGAGAATTTTAATTTCTAGGCAAATATAAAATGAATGAGCAAGCACAAGGTTGTATGGCGAATGGGAATTAATTCATCAAGGTATAGAATGCTATAGTCCTAATACGGGTAAATGGAATTAGTGTAAATGTGTACAAGAGTCGGCATGAAGATGGTGGGCCAAATGACCTGTTTCTGTGCTGTATGACCCCATGACTCTTTAAATGGTGCTGGTCGTGACCCAGGTAGTTCTCAATCTCAGCTCTACATTGGACAGCCTAGAAGCTCACCAAGAGATCTTTTGAATGGTCAAGTCCAAATGTGGCAAAGTCAGGTATGTAGAAACAAGGAACTGCAGATGCTGGTATATCAAGGAAAAACACAAATTGGTGAAGTAACTGAGCGGGTCAGGCAGCATCCCTGGAGAACATGGATAGTTGACGTTTCGGGTCGGGATCCATCTGAAGGGTCACCATCCCATTAGTCTTCAGTCTTTAGAGATACAGCGTGGAACTAGGCTGTTTAGCCCACCGACACCAGGTCGACTAGTGATCACCTCATACACTAGAACTATCTTACACAGTAGGAACAATTCTCAATTTATTTTAACCGGTCAATTAACCTACAAACCTATACTTTTTTGGAGCTTGATAGGAAACTGGAGCACTTGGATAAAACTCATGCAGTCACTGGGGGATCGTACAAACTCTGCACAGACAGCACCTGTAGTCAGGATCAAACCCAGGTCACTGGGCTATGAGGCAGCACCTCTACCGCTGCACCACTGTGCTGTTCTCTGTTCTCCAGGGATGTAGCCTGAGTTACTCCAGCATTTAGTCATGACTGTGTACCACAGCAAGGAGAAGAATGGAAAGGAACGAAAAATGATCATTACCCCCCCCCCCCACCCACACCCACCCCTCTCCCCCAACAGACAGATGGCTACAGTAATTGAGACAAAAAACAGGTGCTTTTATCCCTGAAGTATTTGAGTAATATTTATACATTTTCTTTTATCTCATTAGGGCATGATACAAAAGCCTGTGGTCTCTTTTTGGAAATAGCATTATTCATGTCTGACTTATACATTGATAAAAGATTCTGAGTTGCAGCTCTATGGGTTTCTAAAGTGCTGTCATCAAAATGGACTCAAGTGGGAAAGAAGAAGCAGAGGTTAAGGCATCGCTTGTCTTTTTGTCAATTACCAGTTCTTGATAGCTCACATTATGCCAGCTTCTGTTCTTTGTCAAAACAAAATCCCAACCAGCGGTAACTCCTTATGTAAACACGGGCTGCTTAGAATTAAAAGCAGCATGAATCACCAAACAACAGAACCCGAGTACAATGTGGATGTGTGAAACCGGCCTCAGGCGTAATTTGAACGCACGGTTCTTATAAAATGAGATTTCCAGCTAATCAAAGGCTTTAAAAAAAAATTCTTCCAATATGCCATGCAATTAATATTAGTCTTCTGGCACAAGTTCTTTGAATTCCACACGAAGCAACATTTGCTATCATTGGCAACTTCTGAGGTATTTTCCGAAGAGTTATCTTTAGAAACTTTTGTCCTGAAGTTGATGAAAATTGTCAAAAAATATTATTTTAGAAAAGGAGACCTTCGCTTTCAACCAATTGGGGCAAGGGATAGAATTGAATTGCAGAACTTTACAACATAACAACATTCTTGTGGTGTCTGTGCATTTTATAAAATCATCATTTTATTAAGGATGAGATTTGGATTCTGAAAGGCAATGGAAAAGCATATTGAGATGTAACAATGTTGGAGTATAGAGGATATACAGAGCTGTTAGTTTTATGACATTATGATCTGGCACCACAGCCATTCAAGAACTTCAGTGAATACTTGATGTGAATAAATCAATGTACCTTGCAAACACTCCTCTATAATTTCAGGCACTTCTCTGCAGGCTTTTTGTCTCCTAAATTAGGCGATTTGAATGACTCACCGACATGCCTTACATTTCAGTAGAACAAATAGGCAGAAATAAACAAAACGGAAATCATTCCCTCAGCAAAGCAAGGCCCATTCAGTTTAATGTAATATTTCTAATGTACGCACGTGTATTCAGTGGCAATTCTGCTCACAACATTCAATAAAAAGTGTAAATATTCTTAAGAATTTACTTCGAATATTGCGTGCTAGTTTAAAAAATTACCTCTAATCGCACATTTAGTAAATTCGAATTGTTTGTGATTCTTTTTTATCCATGGAACAAATCCAATCCAAGCTCAGAGAAATATTGTAACTGTGGGTCTTCCCTTTGCCGCAGCGTGGATGAATTTTACCACAGATATTTCAATGTTCATAGTTAATATGTGGAACCAATTATAAAAATATGTTACAAGGATAAGAAGTCATATAAGTAAACATAGGGAGAGAGGTTGAAAGCGTAATGTGCTCCGTAGCAGAGTGGTGAAATAGGCGGACAGCTGGCACAGTGAACAATATCTGTGGGATGCTTTCTGAGACACTGACTGTCTCCAGTCTTCCTGTGGATTTCTTGGTAAAGGCTGTGGCCTGATGAAGCTCCTGATCTGTGATTTGAGATGGTTTTTTACTGTCTTCCCACGTCAATTTTAACTGGGAGCAGGTCCTGGGTGGGCAAGGTCCCAAGGTTAGTGCCAAGAACACCCAGCATGAAGCCACACCTGGGAAGTTTGGCATGTCCCCAACAATTCTCACCAACTTCAACAGATGCGCCGTCTAAAGCATTTTATTGGGATGCATCATAACACGGTTTGGAAACATCTCCAAGCGATTCCACAAAAAATTGCAGAGGTTTGTAGATGCAGCCCAGACCATCACGCAAACCAATCTCCCTTCCCTCGACTCCATTTACACCTCACGCTGCCTCGGCAAGGCCACCAGCATAAACAAGTATAAGTCTCACCTGGACACTCCCCTCTCCCATCAGGCAAGTGGTAAAGAAGTGTGAAAACGCACCCCTCCAGATTTAGGGTCCGTTTTGGCCCAGCTCTTAACAGTCAACTGAACCATCCTATTAACAGGTAGACGGCAGTCCCGAGCTACTATCTGTCTAATTGGAGGCCTTCAGACTATCTTTGATCGGACTTTGTTCAAATGGACTGGACTTTCTCTTGCTTTAAACATTCGTTATTCCCTTTGTCACGTATCTATGTACTGTGGATGGCTCACTTGTAATCATGTATTGTTTTTCCACTGAGTGGAAAGCATACAAACAAAAGCTTGTCACTGTACCTCGGTACACGTGACAATAAACTAAACCTGATCCAGCGCCCAGTCAGTTGCCATCTGAAAATGGAGGGAAGTGCTGGTTTCGGGAGGAGAGAGATTATGGTAGGCAGGAACTCACTGACGTGAACTCAGGTAATATCCGGCAAGAGGAATGTAGTGGGAGATTAGCCCAGAGCATAGGAGGCCAGGTCATCCCCTGTGGAATCCAGGGAAACATTCCTGATTCTCCTGAAAGATAATTAAAAAAAACACCCGACTGATGGTTTCTATGCGCCCCCACAGTGAACGACAGGGCTCTACGAAGTGCTGTAGTGCAGTGGGATCTAGGAGTGCAGGTACATAGTTCCTTGAATGTGGTGTCACAAGTAGATATGGTGGTCAAGAAGGCTTTTGGCACATTGGCCTTCATCAGTCAGAGTATTGAGTATAGAAGATAGACACGAAAAGCTGGAGTAACTCAGCGGGTCAGGTAGCATCTCTGGAAAAAAGCAACAGCTTATGTTTCGGGTCGAAACAGGAAGGATCTCGACCCGAAACGTCACCTATTCCTTTCATCCAGAGATACTGCCTGACCCGTTGAGTTACCCCAGCTTTTTGTGTCTATTTCGGTGTAAACCAACATCTGCGGTTCACTCCTACACATATTGACTATAGAATTTGGGACGATATGTTACAGTTGTACAAGACATTGGTGAGGTCACATTTGGAGTATTGTGTTCAGTTTCGGTGTTATAGGAGAGATGTTGTTAAGCTGGAAAGGTCGCAGCAAAGATTTACGAGGATGTTACGAGGACTCGTGGGCCTGAGCTGTAGGGAGAGTTGAGCAACAGCAGGAACCAAAATTAATGTTGTGCGAGACTGACTAACCAAAATCCTACACAATAATAATAGCAATACAATTAGTAGTCACATAATAATAACCATACTAATAATTCAATTCAATGATTCATTGGCACTTTATCGTCACATGTACCTAGGTACAGTGACATGCTTTGTTTTTGCATACAATGCAGACTTCACCTAGGCAGTATGCAGTGAGTCGCCACGTTTTTTGCACCGACCACGATTCAGCAGTTCTTAGTACAGTCGCATCTTCTCACAGCGGCTCCCTGCTGGGTCCTTTTTTATTCTCGGTAGCCCGACCGCCTGCCCGCCCAATCGCTCTCAGCCCACCAGTCATACAGCACCACGGTGCATCCCGGGAACCTTCTGCCAGTGCAAGGCGCAGATATAATAATATATGCTACATTATTATTATAAACCTTACAAAAATAAATGCAATACAATAAACTAAGATTATAAAACCCATGTCAAGTGGTTTATCACTGTTGCATTGTATACAGTGCCTTCTTGACTCAGGTGAATGCCACGTGCCTCAAATGAGGGTTATCATTGTTTGAAGCTCCATGTCTATGTGTGGGAATGAGTGAGATTGAGACAAAGGTTTGGAGACCATTCACTATTCTGCTGATGAGGAAGATTAGTCTCCAGGAAGTGAAATGAAAGATGTTTACAAATTTGCAGAAGGTAGATGAAAAAAAGGGCAATCGTCAAAGCCAAAATTAGATTAGGATAGGAAAAGGCAGAAATAGAAGACTTCCAGTTCACGTGCACCTCCTGTAACTTCATCTACTGCATCCAGTGTGCCCTCCTATACATCGGTGAGAACAAATGTAAAATTGGCGACCTTTTTGCCGAATACTTGTGCTCGGTCCACCAAGGCCAACTGGATATCCTGGTTGCTAACCATTTTAGCTCCACTTCCCATTCCCATACCGACCTTTCTGTCCAGGACCTCCTACAATACCAGAATGGCCACATGGAAACTGGAGGAATAACACTTCCTATTTCACTTGGGTAGCTTACAACCCAACAGTATGAACATTGAATGCTTCAATTTTAGGTAATCTCCTACTAAACCCACTTCCGCAATACATTCTTGTACAAGCTACTTGCGACATAACCAGCTCTCGTGGCATTTTTTTTGTCCTCTGTGTATTGAATGTTATATTTCCTGAAGGCACAGGAGGAGACCATCAGCCCGGGTGCTCCGGTATCCTACCATGCTTGAAAGGTACAGGTTTGTAGGTTAATTGGCTTCTGGAAATTGTAAGTACTCCCTAGTGTGTAGGATAGTGTTAGTATAGGGGGTGATCGCTGGTTGGCACGGACTCGCTGGGCCGAAGGGCCTGTTTCTATGCCATATCTCTAAAGTCTAAAGATTAGAGTGCATTGCCTTAAGGTGAGCAGGGGAAAGCTTAATGGAGATGTGAGGGGCAGGTTTTTTACACAGAGAGTGGTGAAAGCCTGGAACGCATTGCCTGGGATGGTGGTGGAGACAGATACGATAGTGGCGTTTAAGAGGCTTTTCGATAAGCAGATGGAAATGCAGGGAATAGAGGGATATGGATCATATACAGGCAGAGGAGATGAGATCAGTTTAACTTGGCATCATGTTCGGCACAAACATTCCTGTGCTGTACGTACTGTTGTATGTTCTACCACATTATTGGGGCTACTGCACCTACTGTGGAAATTTAGTGTTAATATCTGCATAAGCACACACTGCACTAATCCACTAAAGAACAGGGACAGTGCGCTATTGTATTGAAAAGAACCAAAAGGCATTATTTTCAGATGTTTAAGTCTATTACAATTATACTGGATTTGAGTTTCTTTAATGATAGAACATTAAACTTGTGTGAAACTAAGAAAACCTCTGCATATAAAACAATGCACAATATTCAATTCATCAGTGCTTTGCTTTAATTTAGGTAATATGATAAGCTTGCAATATTCAATTACAGATTCATAGATGTCAGTACAGAGTTTGAGGCACAACAAATCACTTCCTTTATTTCAGTAACTCTTCCCAGAACTGGTGAGTCTATAAATGTTCCTTTGCTTTGAAATAAAGGCAATTGGTCGCAAGTAAACCAAAGTCAAATGTAGCCTTAGATGTAATTAAAATGTAGCATAAAATGTCTGAAGAAGAGTTTCGACCTGAAACGTTGCCTATTTCCTTCGCCTCATAGATGCTACCTCACCCCCTGCGTTTCTTCAGCATTTTTGTCTACCTTCGATTTTCCAGCATCTGCAGTTCCTTCTTAAATAAAATGTAGCATTTAGTGGAAATGGGCGTAAAAGACCAGGTTTTCACTGCTTTTGTTTGTTTAGTTCCCCACATCCCACCTTTTAAATTTCACTGGTCACATTTCCACAATGAAAATACAGCCACACTGGAAATTATTAATGTGTTTGAAAGAAGAAAATTAATTTCACACAGAGGATGTTCTACACTATTCTACACACGAATTAGGGACAATTGACAATTTTACCAAAGCCAATTAACCTACAAACCTGTACATCTTTGGAGTGTAGGAGGGAACCGGAGCACCCGGAGAAAACCCACGCAGGTCACGGGGCGAACGTGCAAACTCCGTACTGATGGCATCCGTAGTCAGCATCAAACTCGGCTCTCTGGTGCTGTACGGCAGCAGCTCTACCGCTGCATCATTTTTTGGAATCCGCTGAATTGATTGTAGTAATAAGGGTGCTGGGACACAAGGCGTCCGATTGATGCAAGGTCGTTTCTGCTGCTGCTATGGTCCCCACCGCACATCGTGGATGTTCATCTTTGACTAACCAGATGTGTTCCAGTCTTTCCCATTCAGTACACTTCCAAGTCTCTATTTTACCAAGGTCCTTGATGACCAGAAGACATAGGAACGGAATTAGATTATTTAGCCCATCAAGTCGACTCCATCATGTCTGATCCATTCTCCTGCCTTCTCCATATAGCCATATAACTATATAACAATTACAGCACGGAAACAGGCCTTCTCGGCCCTTCCAGTCCGTGCCAACCATTTATTTTCCCCTAGTCCCATCTACCTGCACTCAGACCATACCCCTCCATTCCCTTCCCGTCCATATACCTATCCACTTTACTTTTAAATGTTAAAATCGATCCTGCCTCCACCACTTCTGCTGGAAGATCATTCCACACAGCCACCACTCTCTGAGTAAAGAAGTTCCCCCTCATGTTACCCCTAAACTCTGTCGCTTAATTCTAATGTCATGCCCTCTTGTTTGAATCTTCCCTACCCTCAATGGGAAAAGCTTATCCACGTCAACTCTGTCTATCCCTTTCATCACTTTAAAGACCTCAATCAAGTCCCCCCTTAACCTTCTGCGCTCCAAAGAATAAAGACCTAACTTGTTCAACCTTTCTCTGTAACTTAGTTGCTGGAACCCAGGCACCATTCTAGTAAATCTCCTCTGTACTCTCTCTATTTTGTTGGCATCCTTCCTATAATTAGGCGACCAAAATTGTACACCATAGTCCAGAATTGGTCTCACCAATGCCTTGTACAATTTTAACATTACTTCCCTACTCCTCTATTCAATGCTCTGATTTATAAAGGCCAGCACACCAAAAGCTTTCTTTACCACCCTATCTACATGCGATTCCACCTTCAGGGAACTATGCGCAGTTATTCCTAGATCCCTCTGTTCCACAGCATTCCTCAATTCCCTACCATTTACTATGTCCGTCCTATTTTGATTTGTCCTGCCAAGATGTAGCACCTCACACTTATCAGCATTAAACTCCATCTGCCATCTTTCAGCCCACTCTTCCAAATGGCTCAAATCTCTCTGTAGACTTTGAAAATCTACTTCATTTTCCACTGTAACCTTTGAGGCCATTACTAATCAAGAAACTATCAATCTCCACTTTAAAAATGCCCAATGACTTGGTCTCCACTGCCGTCTGTGGCAATGAATTCCACAGATTCACCGCTCTGTAGCTAAGAACATTTCTCCTCATCTCCAGACTGAAGGTACATTCTTTTATACTGAAGCTCTGCCCTCTGGCCCTAGACTCTCCCACTACTGGAAACACCCTCTCCACATCCACTCTATCGAGACCTTTCATTATTTGGTAAGTTTCAATGAGATCCCTTCTCATCCCTCATCCCTCAAAACTCCAGCGAGTACAGGCCCAGAGCTCTGAAACTCTGCTCATATATTGTCCCAATCAAGGTCCATCACTCTCCCCTCACCTCAATTATACTGTTATGGTGGAGAGTGGCCGTACTGTGAAGACAACCATAATGAGCTCAGGTAAATACCCAATAAATGTCTTTATTAACCCACCCCCCTCCCTTCCCTTGACCCTTGGCTGACCTTACACTTTTCTCTTCCCTTCATTCCCCTCCCCCTCTACCTACATTCCTAAACAATTTGCACTTCATCAATCTTCTAGCTTCACAATTCTCTAATCGTTTTGTCCCACACCATCTGCCTATGGCCCCCCCTCCCCTTAGTTCCCTATGACCCACCGCACTTTGTGCTGCCCCTCCACTCTTCTAGCTTTCGTTCCCCACCGCCCCTGCAATCAGTCCGAAGAAGGGTCCCGACCCAAACGTCACCTATCCATGTTCTCCAGGGATGCTGCCTGATTCACTAAGTTACTCCAGCAATTTGTCTTTCAATGGTTCAATGGTTTCTTTATTTTCACGTTTACTAAGGTACAGTGAAATACTTTTTCTTGGAAAACCAGCATCTGCAGTTCCTTGTTTCTAAATGTATTAAACGGATTATACTTATTATGGCTACTTAAATTAGCCATGATTAAATGGCACAGTAGACTTTAGACTTTAGTGATACAACGGGGAATCAGGCCCTTCGGCCCACCAAGTCCGCGCCGAGCAGCGACCACCCTGTGCACAAACACTATCCTACAAACGAGGGAAAATTTGCAATTTTACCAAAGTCAATAAACCTACAAATCTATACGTCTTTTGGAGTGCGGGAGGAAACCGGAGCACCTGGAGAAAACACACGTGGTCACAGGGAGAACTCCGTACAGACAACACCCGTAGTCAGGATCGAACTCGGGTCTCTGACGCCGTAAGGCAGCAACTCTACCGCTGCGCCACTGTGCTGCTCTTGATGGGCCAAATGGCCTAATTCTGCTCCTATAACTTATGACCTTATTACCATCAAATTTAATTATTGATTTTTATTTCCAATAGCTTCTAGTTAATTTTAATTAATGCAGCTTGGCAGACAATCTATCAGATACATTTTTGAAGCAGATTTTTTATGCTACGAACAAACTGGCTGGAGACTGCACCTTAAAAACAATGGATAATCCTCCGTCTCCTTTGCTTTGATGCAAGTGGCATGTGTGTCCTTTCATCACAATTCACCATCCTTTTAAGTAAATAATGCTGAGAAAGAACACAGCAGAGGGGGAAAAATGTAACTAAGGTGCCACACACTAACCTGATGTTATCAGTATGAATGTTAGAAATCCCCAATGCATTAATGAAATATTTCAGAAGGCTCTCTTGGGCTTATACAAAAAGATTATTGTACTTTGTATCTTTTATATCTTTTTTTTTCATTAGACAGCCACGAATGATGCATGTTATATCCTATGCCCTGATGCACATCAGAAGGCTTTATTGTAAGGAGCATCTGTATAATAGGCTTTACAGATCAGTTTGACATATTTGTTGTGTACAGTGCCTGCTGAATCCATTCACTCTGGGTCAGTTGCAATCGCTCCCAATTCCAATTGCTCAATTAGCAGTTTTCACCACATGAAGAGTTAACTAGTGAAGTTGGCACGAACATGGAGACACAAGGAACTGCAGATGCTGGAATCTTGAGGAAAACACAAAGTGCTGGTGGAACTCAGCGGGTCAGGAAGCATGTGGTCTCAGGGAGAACTTTCAACTTTAGAGATACAGTGCGGAAACAAGTCCTTCAGGCCCACCGAGTCCGCGCCGACCAGTGATAACCCAGTACACTATCACTATCCTATGCACTAGGGACAATATACAATTTTGTTACCGAAGCCAATTAACCTACAAATCTGCATGTCTTTGTAATGTGGGAGGCAACTGGAGCATCTACTTGGTCACATAGAGAAACATACAAATTCCGTACAGACAGCACCTGTAGTCAGGATTGAACCCATGCCTCAGGCACTGTAAGGCAGCAACTCTACAGCCGTGCCACTGTGCCACCCCTGTGACATTTCGGGTCAGATCGATGGTAGTGAGGGGTAGAAAGAATGAGAAGAGAGGTGGGGACATGACAAAGCCAAGTGAGTGATAGGTGCTTACAGGTGAGGGGTGTTTGATTGGCAGATGGATGGACAAAATGTTTTATTATTAATGTTTAATGTTTTATGTGTCTTTCTTAATTGTTACTGTATGTCGTGTTGTTACTTGTGAGCGGAGCACCAAGGCAAATTCCTTGTATGTGTACATACTTGGCCAATAAACTTATTCATTCATTCGTTCAAAAGCTAGAAATGAAAAGGATGTAAAAGGTTGTGAGAATAGAAGAGCAGAGGGGTGAGATGTAATGCCAGAGGGAGGAAACGTAGGTGAAATGAGAGGGGGCGGAGAAGTGCAGGAAATTAATGCACAAGAAAATTACCAAGACCAATTCAATGTAAATATAAGCAATAAATGAAGTAAAGAACTGCTCCTTCGAGATATATGTAGACACAAGGAACTGCAGATGCTGGAATTTTCAGTAGTACACAAAGTGCTGGAGTAACTCAGTGGGTCAGAAAGTGTTGGTGCAGGTCTGCAGGACATAGATCGGTGATGTTTTGGTTTGGGACCCTTTTTCAGACTCAGATATATATGCAGTATGCCTTACATACAGCTTCCCAGGTTCAATCTGAATTCAATACTTCTATTCAAACTCAGACTGTATAAATAGATACAGCGCTCCAGGGCTAATTTCTCCGAGTTGTCAGATAAAGTCTCATTATCAAAATATGTGTGAGGAGATCAGTTGAAGACAGGATTTCAAACACCTGCGATCGTGTGGCCAATTCTTATTTTTTAAGTAACAGTGCTGGAGTAACTCAGCCGGTCATGCGGCATCTCTAGAGAACGCTTCAGGTTGGGACTCTTCTTCAGACAGAAGAAGAGTCCAGACCTGAAACTTCGCCTGTTCATGTTCTGCTGGATCTGCTGAATTACTCCAGCACTTTGTGTCTTTTTTTTGTAAACCAACATCAGTAGTTCCTGGTGCCTACCTCTGGTTCTTACTTTCTACCATCAAATACCTAAGGGACTTGCAATTGATACCTAGGGGATATACGAGGATGTTGTCAGGACTAGAGGGTCTGAGCTATAGGAGAGGTTGAGCAGATTGAGTCTCTATTCCTTGGAGTGCAGGAGGATGAGGGTGATCTTATAGAGGTGTATAAAATCATGAGAGGAATAGATCAGGCAGATGCACAGAATCTCTTTCCAAGAGTAGGGGAATCAAGGACCAGAGGACATCTGGTGGTGCTGTTGCTAGCTGCCTCCGCCCATGGTCTGGTTGTCTTTTTTTATTTTGTTATGTTTAGAGTGTGTTTTTTTATTTTTTTAGTTTTTTTTCGGTATTTTATGTGGGGGGAAGCGGGTAGGGTAAGGGGGAAACCGTCCTTCAGTCGCTTCCTGGCGAGGATGCGGCTATTATCCGAGTCGCGTCCTCGCCCCCCCACCCCCCCCCCCGTGGCCTACCAGTTGGATTGGCACGGCCTTTCCTGCCGGACCGGACCAGAGCTTCAGCAGCGGCGGCGAGGCGCTGGAAACATCGCGGAGCAGGCGAGGCCTCCCTGGGATCGCCGCTTGGAGCTCCGTAGTACTGGGCCGCTGCTCCAACATCGCGGAGCTGTGGGTGCGGAGCTCCCAATGCAGGCGACGCTGACTTTAACATCGCGGAGTCCCGGGACCGTTTGTCGGGGATCGCCAGCGTGAATCTCTGCCCAGCGCGGCCTGTAGATATCGGGAGGCACGGACTCCGGTGGAAGGTGGCCAACGAGAGGTTCCAGGCAAGAGGGACTGAACATCGGGCCGCCCGTAGCGGCGACTCGGGAGGCCCCGACCAGGGGTGAACATTGGGGAACATCAGTGAGGAGGTTGACTGGACTTTGGTTCCTTCCCTCACAGTGGGGAACTTTGGTGCCGCTGTGGGGATGTTTGTGTTGTGGACTACTGTGTTCTGTGTTTTTGTGTTTTTTCAATTTTTTTTTTTTTGTATGACTGTAAGGGAAAGAGAATTTTGTTGCCTCTTCATTGAAGACAATGACAATAAATTAAATCAAATCAAATCAAATAGGTTCAAGGTGAAGGGGAAAAGATTTAATAGGAATCTGAGGGATCACTTTTTCACACAAAGAGTGGTGGGTATGGAACAAACTGACAGGGGAGGCTGGGACTATCCCAACATTTAAGAAACTGTTAGACAGGTACATGGATAGGACAAGTTTGGAGGGATAAGGACCATGCGCAGGCAAGTGGGACTAGTGTAGTTGGGACATGTTGTCCAGTGTGGGCAAGTTGGACTGAAGGGCATGTTTCCACACTGTATCACTCTATGACTTTATGACTCTATGGTGCCACGGAAGTATAGGCTGATATTCCAGCACTGAGGCACCTCCGAGGAATTCCTACCTCTTGAACGAGACATGCACGAAGCATGGTGGCGCAGCGGTAGAGTTGATGCCTTACAGCGCCAGAGACCCGGGTTCGATCCTGTCTGTATGGAGTTTGTATGTTCTCCCTGTAACCATGTGGATTTTCTCTGAGTGCTCTGTTTTCCTCCAACACTCCAAAGGCGTACAGGTTTGTTTGGTAAGAATTATAAATTGTGTGTGGAATAGTGCTAGTGTATGAGGTGTTCGCTGATCGGCGAAGACTCGGTGAGCCAAAGGGCCTGTTTCCGTGCTGAATCTCTTAACTAAACTAAACTAAACATGTCAGTAAACCAAGCCAGTCTGAAAAAGGGTCTCGACCCGAAACGTCGCCTACCTCCTTCGCTCCTTAGATGCTGCTGCACCCGCTGAGTTTCTCCAGATTTTTGTGTAACCCCCAAGCCAGTTGAAATGTTGGAGTTTGAGATACATCACGATAACAGGTCCTTTGGTTCACCAAATCCACACCCACCACTGATCACTCATTTCCACTAGTTCTATGTTATCCCTTTTTCTCATCCATTCCCTACACAGTAGGACCATTTTACAGAATTAAGGGCCTGTCCCACTTTCCCGAGTAACTCACGAATTCTCCCGAGTTTTCCCCTTGATTCAAACTCGGGGAATGTCTGTAGCGAGACCGTAGGAGGCCATAGGAGTCCGTAGATATATCGTAGCGGCTCGTTATGTCAGCCATAGGTACTCGGGGCATCAGGTAAGTCGGGACGTTTTTTTCAACATGACAAAAAAGTACACGAGTAAAAAGATAGTCGGGAAGAGGAGTTCGTAGATCACACAAATCTTGATTTTTTTTAGGGTCCTTTCAACTCGGCAGAGGACTCGGAAAAGTGGGACAGGCCCTTTAATTGGCCTCTGTAAATTGCCCCTAGTGTGGAGGGAGTGCATGAAAAGGTGGGATAACATAGAATTAGTGTGTATAGGTGATCGACAGTCAGCGTGGATTCAGTGGGCCAAATGGCCTGTTTCCAAGCTACAATTAACCCACAAATCCACACATTTTCGAGATGTGTGAGGAAAATGGAGCATCTGGAGCAAATCCATGCAGTCACAGGGAGAACATGCAAATTCCGCACATACAGCACCTGAGGTCGGGAGAGAACCCAGCTCTCTGGCACAGTGAGGCAGCAGCTCTACCAGCTGTGCCACTGTGCGGTCTGTTCTTCAAAGTGGATGTAATAGGTAACAAGGGATTGTCCTGAAGAAGGGCTTTCTCCCCAGAATCCTGACAACAGTACATCCCTCAAGCATTAAAGGCAAAACTATCTTATCAGTATCAAATAGGATTATATCTCAAAGAGTAAATTGCCTTTACCACATTTAGACAGTGGAAACACTTCAATCATTTTTGATTGGTTTAGAGATACAAACAGGCCCTTCGGCCCACCGAGTCCATGCCGATTAGCGATCACCCGCACACTAGTTCTATCCTGCACATGAGGGACAAATTACAGAAGCCAATTAACCTACAAACCAGCATGTCTTTGGAATGTGGGAGGAAACTGGAGCACCCGGAGAAAACCCATGAGGTCACAGGGAAAACATACAAACTCTGTACAGATAGTACACTTAGTCAGGATCGAACCCAGTCTCTGGCACTGTAACACAGCAAATCTATCGCTGCGCCACTGTGCCGCCCCATTTTCTTCACTGGCTGTATGGCATTTTTGAAGAATTCAGGCATGGGGTAAAG
Organism: Raja brachyura; assembly: GCA_963514005.1. Next base: position 64,628,649 of record OY740786.1, read on the forward strand.
GTCTTTCTCTCAGGCATCTATTAATATGTTTCTTATCAAGAAATTACAGAACATCATATATTATCAACCATGGTCCAGTAACAGTTTATTCACTCTCTGCCAGATGATTGTGGGATCAATTCCCCAATACTGAAGGCATTATTGGGGAAAGCATAAGTTCTAGGAGCAGAATTAGGCCATTTAGTACATCAAGTCTACCCTGCCATTCAATCATGGCTGATCTATCTCTCCTTCCTAACCCCATTCTCCTGCCTTCTCCCCATAACACCTAACGCCCTTACTAATCTGTCAATCTCTGCCTTAAAAAATACCAAATCATTTGCCTCCACAGGTATCTGTGGCAATTAATTCTACAGATTCCCCATCATGTAACTGAAGAAATTCCTCCTCATCTCCTTTCTAAACGTATGTCCTCTTATTCTGAGGCTGTGACCTCTGGTCCTGACTCGCCAACTAGTGGAAACATCCTCTCCACATTTACTCTATCCAGGACTTTCACTATTCGAGAGTACAGGCCCAGTGCCGTCAAATGCTCATCATATGTTAACTCATTCATTTCTGGGATCATTTCCGTAAACCTCCTCTGGACCCTCTCCAATGGCAGCAGGCCCTTCCTTTGATATGGGCCCAAAACTGCTCGCATTACTCCAAATGTGGTCTGGCCAGTGCCTTATAAAGCCTCAGCACTACATCTCCATTTTTATAATCTAGTCCTCTCCCAATAAAAGCTAACACTGCTTTCCTCTATCTTTCTCACAGAGATAGGTGTAGATAATCCAGTTCGGTGCTGAGGGAATGTTAGGATCTCATCCACGAGGCAACAGTAATTTGTTGCTTCGTGGAACAGATGTAAAAACTGTTTTCACAGCTTTAAATGAAATATGTAAGTCCCCTAATGATTGAGCAGATGCACATGCCGCATGGTGCTTTTACTAAACCATGCCGAGCAGGGAAGCCTGAAGGATAATCCTCCTGTTTACACTAAGTTAGTTGATCTTTCTCCCAAGGCTACAGAGGGGGAATTATCGAGATGGTTTCTCACTTCTTCCTACTCTGTAGTGATCCCAATTCCTGTGAATTTATTTTGACACCTGTTCGTCCACAAGCTAACTTTATACTCAATAAGAAACTTGAACTTGGAAGTAACTTTTGGCGAAGAATAAAATCCACCAGCTTGCCAGTCAATTAAAAGGATGGAAAAACCAATGGCGATAGTTTAGGTTTCCAACGTTAAAAATAATGTGACTGAAACGGACAAAACAGGCACGCCAATACTTTTTGTTTACTTTCATTTATAGATACAGCATAGAAACAGGCCCTTTGGCCCATTAACTCCGTGCCAATCAATGATCGCCCGTACACTTGTTCTATGTTATCCGCGTTTTGCATTCTAGGCACTAGGGACAATTTACAGGTCAATGAACCTACAAACCTGCACGTCTTTGGAATGTGGGAGTAAACTGGAGCACCCAGTAAAAACCCACGCAATCAAAGGGAGAACACACAGACTGCACCCGAGGACATGGTTGAATCCGGGTCACTGGCGCTGTGAGGCAGCAGCTCTACCAGCTGCGCCTGGGTACCGCTTCATTACCCTAATTCAGGCATCATTTCGGTAAACCGCCTTTAAACTTTAGAATTTAGAGATACAGTGCAGAAACAGGCCTTCGGCCTACCGAGTCCACACCGATCAGTGATCACTCCGTGCATTAGCACTATCCTACGAACTAGGGACAATTTACAATTTACAGAGGTCAATTAACCTACCAACCTGCACACCTTGGAATGTAAAGGAAACCGGAGCACATGGAGAAAACCCTTGCGGTCACAGGGAGAATGTACAATCTCTCTTCAGACAGCACCCATAGTCAGGATTGAACCTGGTTCTCTGGCGCTGCGAGGCAGCAACTCTACCGCTGCGCCATTGTGCCGCCCTAACTTTTAGAAGTATTTTCAGAAGCATCTTAATCTTTGTTTCTGTTTTTCAGATCACATAACTAACATTTGACAAAATATTTGCAGAGGAGAGATAAAACCTTAAATGACCAATAAATAGTTCAGAAATTTCATTTACGCTTTATCAGCCTGGAACTTATTCTGTCCAATTCCACTATCATTTGAGTGGTAAGAGGTTATAATAATGCATTGTCCACATGGGTATATCTGGATTACTAATAACGCTGCAATTGGCAGTCAATCACTTGTTTTTATTCCACTGATCTCATTACATACGTTTTTACTATAATAAAATTTTATTACGTTTTTCTGGTAAACCTGGATCTTGGAAAATCTTTCTGACATGTTCCCAATGTCCTTGGCAAAACATGTTCATACTTGCCTTCTTAGGTTAAAGCACATTTATTATGTCTACTTGTCCCAGCCAACATTCCTTCATTGACAAACACTAATAAAAGCAGATCAAGTGGCTGTTGATCTTAGGGTTATATTTTACGTTCCTAGTCTAAGGCCTTGTCAATAATGTTACCTAATGGCGATGTTAGAGAGCAAAGTCACCAGTGGGCTTTTTAACCTCAAATTCATGACAAGCCAATGGACAGCACAGTGGCGCAGCGGTAGAGTTTCTACCTTACAGCTCCAGAGACCTGGGTTCAATACCAACTACAGGTGCTCTCTGTATGAAGTTTGTACGTTCTCCCTGTGACCACGTGGATTTTCTCTGGGTGCTCCGGTTACCTCCGACACTCCAAAGACGTGCAGATATGTAGGTTAATTGGCTTTTGTAAACTGTCGCTAGTGTGCAGGATAGTGCTAGTGTATGGAGTGATCGCTTGTTGGCGCGGACTCAGTGGGCCGAAGGGCCTGTTTCCAGGCTATATCTCTAAAACTAAAAACTAAAACCGCACTGCCTTTTAACCTCATGATGAAATGTAATTGTATCCTAGATTTTGCAGTGGCTGTTATGGAACTAAAAGGCCAAAACATTATTAAAGAGTTAAGTACAGATTTGCTTCAAGCAGCAGCACTTGTGTAATTGATGTTGAAATCAAATGTTGCGCTTCAAGTTTTTCTGTTCCATGACCCAACATTCAAAACAATATGGCAAGAAATTGTGGTGTGATTAGTCTACCGTACCAATCAAATAGTATTAAAGAGAGAGTTAGATTTAGTTCTTAGGGCTAAAGGAATCAAGGAATATGGGGAAAAAGCAGGAACGGGGTACCGATTTTGGACGATCAGCCATGAACATATTGAATGGCTGTGCTGGCTTGAAGGGCCGAAAGGCCTACTCTTGCACCTATTTTGTGTTTTTCTATGTTTCTATTGCAATAAAATAGTATGGGGCGGCACAGTGGCTTACACCGCCAGAGATCTGGGTTTGATCCTGACTACGATTGTTGTCTGTACTGAGTTTGTACATTCTCCCTGTGACTGCGCGGGTTTTCACTGGGTGCTCCGCTTTCCTCGCACACTCCAAAGATGTGTAGCTTAATTTGCTTCTGTGAATTGCCCCTCATGCATAGGATGCAAAGCTGGGATAACATAGAACTAGTGCACGGGCGATCGTTGGTTGGCGTGAATTCAATGGTCTGAAGGGCCTGTTTCCACGCTTTATCTAAACTAAACTAAACTAAAAGTATTGGTGCGCCTGTTTCTGATTCAGCCACTTATTTGGTGCGTTCTCCCTGTGACCTCGTGGGTTTTCTCTGGGTGCGCTGGTTTCCTCCAACATTCCAAGGGTTAATTGGCTTCCGTAAAAATAAAATTGTACATTGTCCTTAGCATGTAAATAGTGCTAGAGTACAGGATGATTGCTGGTCAGCGCAGATCCGGTGGACCGAAGGGCCTGTGAATGTGCTGTATCCCAGAAAGTTTGAAAGCCTAAAAGGTATATTGCAAGACACTGAAAATTAACGTGTGGACTCTCATTCCTTCAGTTTTTTAATTATTGTGGAGATTCAGACGTGTTTACTGTTTCTTCTCTCTTTTCTTCTCATTTTTCTCCAGATCCTTTATAGAATTTTCTGTAAATGACTTTGCATTGAAATAGTATTCAAACGGAAAGAGACCATGTAGACTGTAGATGCTGGAATCTTGAGCAAAACACAAAGGGCTGGAGGGGCTCGGTGGGTTAGGCAGCACCTGTGGAGGGAATGGACAGGCAACATTTTGGGTCGGGACCCTTCTTCAGACTGATTACACATCTTGGTTTAGACATCAGGCAGCATACACTGGCACAACTGGTAGAGCTGCTGCCTCACACACCAGGTTCGATCCTGACCTCGGGTGCTGTCTGTATGGAGTTTATGCACGTTCTCTCTGTGACCGCCTACGTTTCCTCTGTGTGTTCCGGTTTCCTTCCACATCCCGAAGACATTAGGGTTTGTAGATTAATTGGCTTTAGTCAATTGCTCCTAATGTATGGAGTGGATGACAAAGTGGGATAACATGGAACTTGGATGATTGATGGTCGGTGTGGACGGTGGGCCGAAGGCCTGTTTCCATGCTGTATCTCTAAACTAAACTTTGTAAGGATTCTTAAGTCTGATTAGTTTTTGGAAGTCTACTGTTGCATGCCTTGCACAGGATCATATCCTGCACAGGATGCTATGTTACATTGGCTTATGGATTACAACGGTTCTAATTCCATTGTATGTGTTACATATGTTTGGTGTTCCTCCGATGTCATTGACCAGAGTTATGTGGGCAAATGGTCATCATGTTCATAGATGTTCACGCATGGAGCTAGAGCTACTGACGGTGTAGTGAACAGTGCAGACTTGGTAGATGCCATCTGCAGATACATGATTTTCTGCAGAATAAAATGATTTTATGGTTACGCTACATTTTGTTGAATGCCTATCAGATATCTACATAGTTTTGTTAATAAAATGTTGTTTGTCACAACAGGTCATAAAGTCATACAGCACATACACAGTTCCTTCAGACCAACCTTCCCATGTTGACCAAAATGCCCCATCAACACGAGCACAACCTGCAAACATTTGGCGCATATACCCCAAAATCTGAGATAGACACAAAATGCTGAGGTAACTCAGCAGGTCAGGCAGCATCTCTGGAGAAAAGGAATAGGTGACATTTCAGATCAGAGCCCTTCTTCTGAATCTGAATTCTGAATCTGGGTCCAAACCGAAACGTCACCTAATCCTTTTATCCAGAGATGCTGCCTGACCAGCTGGGTTACTCGAGCATTTTGTATCTATCTTTGGCATAAAACAACATCTGCAAGAAAGAACTGCAGATGCTGGAAAAATTGAAGGTAGACAAAAAAGCTGGAGAAACTCAGCGGGTGAGCGATTCCTTCGCTCCATAGATGTTGCCTCACTCACTGAGTTTCTCCAGCATTTTTGCCTATCTGCAGGACCTTCCTACACATTCCCTCTAAACCTTTCCTGACCATCTACCTGTCCAAATGTCTGCACTCTTTCCAGCTTAACAACATCTTTCATACATCGGGGTGACGAAAATTGAGCACAATACTCTAAGTGTGGCCTCACCAACATCTTGTACAACTGTAATACAACATCAGAACTTCTCTACTCAATACCAAGGTCAGTGATATACATGCCCCAACTTAGTGCCTTGTCCACAATCTGATCAATGATGACCTTCAAGAGCTAAAGCTTAATGTCCTTTCAAAAACTCAAACTAGTCATTATGCTTTGTACTTTGACATCTCACTGACATTGTAGCTTGGATATCAGTATCAATTATAGTGAAACTTGAAACACTATATGAGTAAAATGGAAAGATTAAATGAGAACTTACCAGTTTGAAGTTTGATCTTTATTTTATGAGAAGTTGCGATGAGGGATTACGTGAAGAAGCCCGCCAGCCCGCATGCGTGTCAATCTTCAAAGTGGCTGTATGAAACCACAAAATAGTTGCTGACCTAAGCTATAGAAAGATTGAAGGCTAGAACTACCGAATGATCTTTATGAGAATAGGGTTGGGAGTGGAGGGCACGTAATCCCTCATCGCAACTTCTCATAAAATAAAGATCAAACTGGTAAGTTCTCGTTTAATCTATCTATTTTATTTCGAAGTCACGCAAGTGACTACGTGAAGATTTCAAAGCTCTGTGGTTTCATGCAGTGACATAATCTGTGTGTGAAACACTTAAACAGATAAATCATTAATGGTAGGAAGACATGAGTTATTAATATCAGGTTGCTAACTTGCATATATGGCCATTGATCTAAACTGGCCTGTAGTCCCAATAGACTGTTGAGTTAGACAATAACCTATGCAACAATGTGCATAATTCTATCTGCAAATATGCGGACATATTCCACCAAATGTTATAATTTATTAACCTGCCCTATGTAACCTCATGCTGTATGATGAAAGGGAAATCCATTGCATTGGCTGCTAATGAGCCATCAGCAATATCTTGACTATTCAAACAAAATAACTATCTTCCATTTCATAGGCACCAGCAACTGGTGCACTTGTATACCTAATGACATCCCTGATCTCTGCTCTGGTGGGTATGCTGTCAACCTCAAATGCACATAATCCTGCTCATTTTCTTATGAGATTATTTCTATAACAAGCGACCCTAATGTCAGTATTATGTGGAGACTAAGCCAGATATTGATTAAGGCTGTGTTCTTTATGCTGAGATCAGCTGCATAAGCATAATCATCTTAAGATACTGGTCCCATTAGGAAACATTTTGAGGCATATTTGCATAACAAGTTATAACTGATATGCATCGCACATTACAATGAGTGTGGGCTATTAGAGTTGTCAAATGAAAGACACCCTGCATAACGTTGGAGAATAGGAAGATTAAACAAGAATTTACCAGTTGGAAATTTGATCTTTATTTTATGAGGAGTTACGATGAGGGATTACGTGAAGAAGCCCGCCAAACCGCATGCGCATCATCCTTCAAAGCAGCGGTGTGAAATCACAGAAAACAGTTGCTGAACTGATTATAGGAAGATTTGAGAAACTAGAACTACCACATGACCTTTATGAGAAGAGGGTTGGGAGCGGAGGACACGTAATCCCTCATCATAACTCCTCATAAAATAAAGATCAAACTTCAAACTGGTAAATTCTCGTTTAATCTTCCTATTTTACTTCGGAGTCACGTGAGTGACTACGTGAAGACTTTAAAGCTTTGTGATTTCAGGCCGTGAACACAAGTCTATGCAACACATTGCATTAGTTGACCAGAAATGATTGAAAAGATAATGCATTCAGACATGACATAGATTTAAAACATGCTGAAGCTAATGATAATAATAATAGCGATCCCTACATCCGGGAAAGAAAATTATTGAACAGAACTTAAAATTGAGTTGGCAAATGAACCCGGCCTGGCAAACGGTTTATTATAAAAGGTTTGTTATAAAATCAGTTTATTATAAAAGTTCTTTAAACTAGATAGGTTGGGGGAGGGACTCAAATAGAGATAGCTAGGAGACGGTGTCTGAGGCAGGAGGTAGAGAAGGGAAGCACTCAGACCCAACATGTATGGGGGGAAGAAGAAAAAATAAATAAACAGAGAATAAGAGGTGGTGGGTGTCTTAAAGGTGTGAGCAGAGAGAAAGAGGGGTATAAAATGACAATAGAAGCAAGTGGTAGCAAGGTGAAAATTAATAGTGGCTGGCAGACAAATCCAGGAAAAAAAAATCAAAAGGGGCTACCTGTCAACATAATTGTATAAAGGGTAAAAGTGTTGTAAAAACAAGCCTGAAGGCTTTGTGTCTCCATGCGAGGAGCATTCGTAATAAGGTGGATGAGTTGAAGGTGCAGATAGCGATTAATGACTATGCTATAGTTGGGATCATGGAGACATGGCTCCAGGGTGACCAAGGCTGGGAGCTGAACATCCAGGGATATACAATATTCAGGAGGGATAGACGGGAAGGAAAAGGAGGTGGGGTAGTGTTGCTGGTGAGAGAGGAGATGAATGCAATAGAAAGGAAGGACATTAGCATGGAGGATGTGGAATCGATATGGGTAGAGCTGCGAAACTCTAAGGGGCAGAAAACGCTAATGGGAGTTGTGTGCAGGCCACCTAACAGTAGTATTGGAGATGGGGATGGCATCAAACAGGAAATTAGAAGTGTGTGCAACAAGGATAACACAGTTATAATGGGTGACTTCAATCTGCATATAGATTGGGTGAATCAAATTGGCAGGGGTGCCGAGGAAAATGATTTATTGGAATGTATGCGGGATAGTTTTCTAAACCACCATGTGGCGGAACCAACGAGAGAGCAGGCTATTCTAGACTGGGTATTGAGTAATGAGGAAGGGTTAGTTAGCAGTCTTGTTGTGCGTGGTCCCTTGGGCAAGGGTGACCATAATATGATTGAGTTCTTCATTAGGATGGAGAGTAACATAATTAAGTCAGAAATAAGGGTTCTGAACTTAAACAAAGGTAACTTTGAAGGTATGAGCCGTGAATTGGCCAAGATAGACTGGCAGGTGAGTTTTAAAGGGTTGACAGTGGATGTGTAATGGAAAGTATTTAAAGACTGCATGGATGAAGTACAAAAATTGGTCATCCCAGTTTGGCAAAAGAATAAATCAGGGAAGGTGGTACATCCGTGGATAATGAGGGAAATCAGGGATAGCATAAAAACTAAAGATGAGGCATACAAATTGGTCAAAAAAAGCAGCCAACCAGAGGACTGGGGGAAATTCAGAATCCAGCAGAGGAGGATAAAGGGCTTAATTAGGAAAGGGAAAATCGATTATGAAAGGAAACTGTCAGGGAACATAAAAACAAATGTTGGTCCCTTGCAGTCAGTAGCAGGTGAATTGATCATGGGGAACAAGGACATGGCAGACCAATTGAATAACTACTTTGGTTCTGTCTTCACTAAGGAAGACATAAATAATCTGCCAGAAATAGCAGTGGACTGGAGGTCAAATAAGATGGCGGAACTGAGTGAAATCCAGGTTAGCCGGGAAGTGATGTTGGGTAAATTGAACGGATTAAAGGCCGATAAATCCCCAGGGCCAGATGGTCTGCATCCCAGAGTGCTCAAGGAGGTAGCCACGGAAATAGTGGATGCATTAGTGATAATTTTTTTTAACTCCTTAATTTCTATATATAGTTTCTTTATTGTCATTGGAACATGAACCATGTACTACAAAATTTAAAAATGTCAACCAGTCAGTGCATCATTCAAACCATAAAAGCTAACGATACATACAAGGTAAAATATTAAAAAAGATAAACAACTAAAATAAATATGAAATATGAAAATAGCACGCATAAACACCCAACCCTACATCCTTCTGTCGATTTCACAGTGTACCAACCACAGTCCCTTAGTCCCCGCGTTCCTTGGCGGCTACATTTAGTGCCTTTGTAGCAGTGGGGTAAAAACTGTTTTTAAGTCTGTTTGTCCTTGTCCTTGTAGATCTGTACCATCTGCCTGACGGCAACAGTTCAAACAGGGAGTGTCCGGGGTGGGAAATGTCCTTTATAATATTCTGGGATTTTGTTATGCAGCGGGAACTGTGTAAGTCCTCCAAGGCAAGGAGAGGGCAGCCGACAATCCTCCGGGCGTTGTCAATGGCCCTCTGGAGCGCTTTCCTCTGAGCCGCTGTGCAGGTGGTGTACCACACGCATACACAGTATGTTAGGATGCTCTCAATGGAGCACAGATAAAAGGACAGCAGCAGTCTCTGTGTGATGTTATTCTTCCTGAGCACCCTCAGGAAGTGCAGTCTCTGCTGGACCTTTTTCAGCAGCACAGAGGTGTTCACACTCCACGTCAGGTCCTCCTCAATATGGGTTCCCAGGAAGCGGAAATCCGCCACCCTCTCCACACAGTCCCCCTGATGATTAGTGGTACCATTTCTGTTTTGTTCTTCCTGAAGTCTATTATTATCTCCTTGGTCTTTAAGGTGTTCAGGAGCAGGTTATTTTCTGGAGTAGTTCCTGAGGATTGGAGGATTGCAAATGTAACCCCACTTTTTAAAAAAGGAGGGAGAGAGAAAGAGGGGAATTACAGACCAGAAGGTTCACCAGACTGATTCCTGGGATGTCGGTAGTGGGGAAACTGCTAGAGTCAGTTATTAAAGATGGGATAGTAGCGCATTTGGAAAGTGGTGAAATCATTGGACAAAGTCAGCATGGATTTAGAAAAGGTAAATCATGTCTGACGAATCTTATAGAATTTTTCGAGGATGTAACTAGTAGAGTGGATCAGGGAGAACCAGTGGATGTGTTATATCTGGACTTTCAGAAGGCTTTTGACAAGGTCCCACATAAGAGATTAGTATATAAACTTAAAGCACACGGTATTGGTGGTTCAATATTGATGTGGATAGAGAACTGGCTGACAAACAGGAAGCAAAGGGTAGGAGTAAACGGGTCCTTTTCAGAATGGCAGGCAGTGAGTAGTCGGGTACCACAAGGCTCAGTGCTGGAACCCCAGCATAATGTCAATATACATTAATGATTTGGATGAGGGAATTGAATGCAACATCTCCAAATTTGCAGATTACACCAAGCTGGGGGGTATAGTTAGGTGTGAGGAGGATGCTAGGAGGCTGCAGGGTGATTTGGATAGGCTGAGTGAATGGGCAGATGCATGGCAGAGGCAGTATAATGTGGATAAATGTGAGGTTATGCACTATGGTGGCAAAAACATGAGGGTAGACTATTATGTGAATGGTGGCAGTTTAGGAAAAGGGGAGATGCAACGAGACCTGGGTGTCATGGTACACCAGTCATTGAAAGTAGGCATGCAGTTGCAGCAGGCAGTGAAGAAAGTGAATGGCATGTTGGCATTCAGAGCAAAAGGATTTGAGTATAGGAGCAGGGAGGTTCTACTGCAGTTGTACAGGGTTTTGGTGAGACCACACCTGGAGTATTGCGTACAGTTTTGGTCTCCAAATCTGAGGAAAGACATTCCTGGCATAGAGGAGGTTCAGAGAAGGTTCACCAGACTGATTCCTGGGATGTCGGGACTTTCATATGAAGAAAGACTGGATAGACTTGGCTTGTACTCACTGGAATTTAGAAGATTGAGGGGGGATCTTATAGAAACTTACAAAATTCTTAAGGGGTTGGACAGGCTAGATGCATGAAGATTGTTCCCGATGTTGGGGGAGTCCAGAACAAGGGGTAACAGTCTAAGGATAAGGGGGAATTCATTTAGGACCGAGATGAGGAAAACACTCTTTAAGGGGTTGGACAGGCTAGATGCAGGAAGATTGTTCCCGATGTTGGGGAGGTCCAGGACAAGGGATCACAGCTTAAGGATAAGGGGGAAATCCTTTAGGACCGAGATGAGAAGGATTTTTTTCACATAGAGAGTGGTGGGTCTCTGGAACTCTCTGCCACAGAGGGTAGTTGAGGCCAGTTCATTGGCTATATTTAAGAGGGAGTTAGATGTGGCCATTGTGGCTAAGGGGATCAGAGGGTATGGAGAGAAGGCAGGTACAGATACTGAGTTGGATAATCAGCCATGATCATATTGAATGGCGGTGCAGGCTCGAAGGGCTGAATGGCCTACTCCTGCACCTAATTTCTATGTTTCTATGTTTCTATCTATGTAACCTCAAACCAGCTGGAGTAGGAGTCAACAAGCACCAGAAAATGCTTGCCGCGCCATTCAAAAATGTCCGTCGCCAGCGCAGACCAGGGAAGGTCGGGAGCAGGCTGCTGCAAGAGGGGCTGCCGTTGCTGTTGCGGGGCGAGGCTGTTGCAAGTAGGGCACGAGGAGACCCTGTCCCGGAAGTAACGAGCCATATCAGGCCAATAGAACTGGCTCTGAGCGATGGAAAGAGTGGCTTCGGCTCCGGGATGGCCACGATGAGCAGTTTCAAAGTATTGTTCTCGAAGTGCTGCGGGCACCACCACCTTGTGCCCCTTCACAAACACACCATCATGCAGCACCAGCTCGTCATGAACCAGGAAATAGGGCACCGCTGCAGCCGGCAGGGAAGAACGGCGGTCTGGCCAGCCCTGCTTGATAACCGCAGCCAGCTGTTGAAGCGAAGCGTCAGCTGCCGTGTGCTGGACCAGAGACTTCATCTGATTAGAGGGCATGAAATTAACGTTGAGCACTATCAAATCGGACGCCTCGTAGGGGTGACGAGTGGTGGATGCGAGTGGTGCCCGAGACAGCATGTCGGCAACAAACACGTCCTTGCCTTTGCGATAAACCACAGTGAAAGTGAATTGTTGCTGCTGAAGCATCATGCGCTGAAGCCGAGAAGAGGCCACATGTATTGGCTTGTTGAGGATGGTAAACAGAGGTTGGTGGTCCGTCTCAATAGAAAAGCAGGTGCCCAGAATATAGTCCTTGAACTTCGAGCAGGCAAAGACGACAGCCAGCAATTCTTTTTCGATTTGGGCATAACGCTGTTCGGCGGGAGTCATCGTACGGGATGCGTAGGACACGGCAGTTGTACTCCGTCGTGGACCTGCAAACAGGCAGCCCCAAGGCCAAACTCGCATGTGAGGATGATGGGGCGCTGGAGGTCGAAATACTTTAGCATTGGGGTGCTGACCAACCTGGATTTGAGAATGTCAAAAGCCTTCTGGTGTTGCGGGAACCAGGCCCAGGCAGTGTCCTTTTTTACCAGGTCTCTCAGAGGAGCGCTCAGCTCGCTTAGGTCAGGGATGAACTTTCCCAGGTAGTTGACCATGCCCAGGAAACGCTGGAGGCCCGGCACGTTAGCAGGTGCAGGCATCTCGGATATAGCGGCCGTCTTCTGCGGGTCGGGCTTCAGCCCCGATGCTGTGAAGACGTGTCCCACGTAGGTGACCTCAGGGACACGAAACAGGCATTTTTTTGGGTTGATCTTCGGTTGACTTCCCGAGCTCGTTCCAGAACCTGGCGGAGGTTATAGTCATGCTCCGTGACATCCTTCCCGTAGACTAGGATGTCGTCGAAAATAATGGCACACGGGAGCCCGGCAAACAGTTGTTCCATTGTCCTTTGGAACACCTCACTGGCAGAGTTGATCCCGAATGGCATGCGGAGAAAACGAAACCTCCCAAAGGGTGTGCTGAACGTTGTCAGGTATGAAGACCGTCCGTCAAGTGGTATCTGCCAGAACGAGCTCTTGGCGTCGAGAACCGAAAACTCGGTGGCTGGACCGACTTGTGCAGCAACATCTTCAACTGTTCGCATGGGGTAATGCGGGCGCTTGATAGCCAAGTTCAGATCCTTTGGGTTGATACAGATTCGCAGTTCACTCTTATCCTTCTTTGCAGCAACGACCATGGTGGAGACCCACCAGGTGTCCTCACTCACCTCCTTCAGGATGCCCATGGTCACCATTTCACGAAGTGTAGACTCGACTTTGTCTTTCATTGCGAAGGACACCCGGTGCGGTGGGCGGATGACGGGTTCGATATCCAGATTAAGGGCGATTTTGTAGCTGCAGGGAAGCTTTCCCAGCTTGGCATTGAAACGGTCTGGGTATTCGGCCAGCGGGTCCAGGGGTGACTGCACCAAGCGAATGTCACGGTGGAAGTTAACCAACCTGAGGTTGTGGCAGGCCCAATTGCCTAGCAGGGGGTCACATTTGCTGTCCAGTAGAAAGAAAGAGAGCGGCTGAGAGGCCTTCAGTACCTTGCAGTGGAGAGTGGCCTTCCCCACAGGAACAAGCAAACCTCCCCCATAGGCACGCAGAACAGAGCATTCAGTGGTAACGAGCTCATTATTCCTTATCTTCTTGAACAAGCTTGTTGACATAACGTTGGCAGCGGCCCCTGTGTCGACTTTAGCAGAGAAGGTGGTGCCATTCACAGTGACTTGCACGGTCGGGTCTGTTATCAATGCAGGTGCACCTTGCAGCGAAAACACGCTCAGCTCGCTCTGGGAAGAGCTCGAATCAGACAGTGGGAGTTTGTCTTGCTGGTGGTGGGAACCAGACGCCGTATCATCACGTGTCAGGTAGTTAGAGGGCTTCTGCTGTGGCTGTGCAGGTTTCCCACGGGAACGACATGCCGCAGAGAAATGGTTTTGTTTGTGGCAAAAAATTACAAGTCTGGCCCAGCGCAGGGCAAACATTAAAACGATGCAACGCAAAGTTGCAATTCGGGCAGCGTTGACGGGGTCTGGACCCGGGCGCAGGACTTACCCTCTGCCGCTGTGGAGCAGAGTACTGGCGGCCGGCGAAACTGGCCGCATGGACCTCATGATCGGGTGGCGACACGGCAGCGGAGGCCAGGCGAGAGGCATGCAAACCCTCGTTCAAAGGCAAATCAGGCTTGCGAAGGAGCTCAGATCGCAGCTTCTCATCTCGGAGGCCATAGACCAAAATGTCCCGGGTCAAAGTCTCAAGGGTCAAAGCATCCAGGCTGCAGCGGCGAGCCAGGTGCCGCAATGCGGCGACAAAATTGTTGACAGATTCCCCAGGGTTTTGGCGGCGGCCGAAAAGTTTGAAACGCTCCAGGATACAGTTAGTAGGAATGTCACACAACTCAGCAAACTTTGCAAGTAGACATACCGGGTCCTGAGCGTTCTCGTTGACCCCATAGATGAACGACTCCGATCGTTCCAGAGCTTCGGGACCGGCCAGGTTGAGCAGGAGAGAGGCTTTGACCGCAGGGGCAACCGCAGGGTGAGCGATGGTAACGTAGTGCTCAAAGTCACGTCTGAAAACGTTCCAGCGGTGAGCGATGTCATCATCAAAGATCAGGATGTCAGGTTTACGACAGGCAGAAGCCATCGCAACGCAGTGGGGGGGGGGGGGGGGGGGGGGGTACTGGGACTAAAGAAACAAAACCCGATAAACAGGAGACGCAGGATAAGAAACTTCTGACGCCATGTAAAGAACATGCACGTACACAGAGAAATCTTTTCTACTACTTTATTAATTAAACACACACATCACTGCCCTAGCTGTACGTGGTCTGTCATGAACACTAGAGAGAGAGCTAGGGGTGGGAAGTCACAGTTATACTCGATTATGGGGGAGTGGTTAGCAAGGGCTACGTCACTACTGTTAAAGGTGTGCACACATATCATCTACATCCTTCCTCTACAAAAAACAAAACAAGGAACAGTGACAGGCGACCACGTCTCATGCGCTAAGGGAGAGTAAACATCAGTAATGCAGGAACATAGAATCACACGTAATCGCCATAATGGTCTGGCGGCCCGACAAGGCGACCAGACCAGGTCCGAACCTCGCCATCACATCCTCCCCCAACGGGAACGAGAGGGACCGGCGCACGGGCAGGAGGGGAGCCCTTGACAGGAGAACCCCTGGGCGACGAAGGCGGCAGAGAGGACGGAGAGGGGGGAGACGAGAAGGCCGAAGAACCAGGGAGCACAGCGGGAAGATGCACCGGGGAGGGCCGAGAGGGAGGAGGACTGGGCAAGGCGGGCACGGGACGAGGCGGCAAAGTCGGCACAGGGGAGGCATACGGAGCAGCCGGAGGGGGACGAGGCTCGTTCACAAGCCGGAGGTGCTGATGAGACTTCCGGTAGATCGTGCTGTCGTGGTTGACCAAGTATGAACGAGGGGAGCCAGCAGAACCGACAACAACGGCGAGTCTAGAGTGGCCGGAGGCAGACCGCATGCGGACTACCTGGCCAGGAAAGAGAGGACGGAGGACACGGCAGGACTTGTTATGAGAGCGCTTCTGGATACGGTGTTTGTGAACAATGCGCTTCCGGACCGTGGCAGGTTTAAGGACGGAGGGAGCAAGCGACTGCTGTGTCACAGGGATCGGAGGCCGCGTAACACGGGACATGAGGTGCTGAGCTAAGGAACCCAGGGTATGGTCGCGGGAGATGTTGCGGAGGTTCAGGAGGACAAGGTAAATATCAGAGCGAGACAAGCGACAACGTTCCAGCAATCCTTTAGCACTGCGGACCGCGCGCTCAGCCAGGCCGTTGCTTTGCGGGTACTCTGTGCTGCTGGTGTAGTGACGGAAATTCCAGCGATCAGCAAAAGCACGGAACTCAGCACTGGTGAATTGACTGCCGTTGTCCGACTGCAGGCTTGCCGGGGACCCAAAAGTAGCGAAGTGACGGCGCAGCTTCTCGACGACAGCAGATGAAGATAGAGAGTGAAGCTGGTCAACCTCCAAGTCACTATTAGTGGCTCCAACCTCCTGGTATATCTCCAAGTTTGCGGTAGACACTAAGCTGGGGGGCAGTGTTAGCTGTGAGGAGGATGCTAGGAGACTGCAAGGTGACTTGGATAGGCTGGATGAGTGGGCAAATGTTTGGCAGATGCAGTATAATGTGGATAAATGTGAGGTTATCCACTTTGGTGGCAAAAATAGGAAAGCAGACTATTATCTAAATGGTGGCCGATTAGGAAAAGGGGAGATGCAGCGTGTTATGCAACCTATTATTATTTACAGCCACTATTTTGCCAATTACAGTAGCCACCTGTCCAATAGACCATAACAACAAGGTTGTTACAGGCTTTATTAATTCCAATCTCTTGCCCCAGGGCAGAGTCACAGACATATTAATAGAGTTAATGGTAAATCCCAAATAATCAATAACACTAGTTGGTATCAACTTGGATTTAACTGGATGGATGAGAAAACCCAATTTCTAAAATATGAGTTTCGTGGCTGAAACAGCTAATTTAGCCAATTTCAGCGTTATCCCTATGATTAGAATATCATCCAGATAGCCCATAACAATGTGTTTTTCAGCTCTAAACAGCCCAGGCACCGGTTTTAACAATTTGGTAAGTAACCTGGGGCTGGTTAACTATTAGGTATCGCTTTAAACTGCCACAATTGCCTCATCCAGCCAAATTTGAAATATCTCCGGTGATCCCTGTGAATGGAAACCAAATAGTATGCATCTTTCCGATCGATGCATGCCAGAAAGCCTCCTTTGGAAATCAGTTGTTTGGCCGTAACAAAGTTTCCCATTTTAAATGTCTATACTGCACATGATAGTTAAGTTGTGTTAAATCAAGGATGATCCGACATCCTTCATCTTTCTTTGTCTAGAGAATATATTGGAGACAAATTGGTGATGTTCATGATTTCTCGATCACTCCTTTCGTGTGTAATTTGTAGATTTCAGCTTGTATATCCAAACCTTCTTGTTTGGCATGAACAAATCAGCATCAGCCCGACAGCTTTTGCTTCCTCATCCAGGTTTTTGACCTGTTTGGGTAGATCTACCCCGAACAGAAGATTCGGCGGCTGGACATTGCTAGCCTTACATAAGCCTGCAAATTTTGGGATATAAGGCAAGTCTGATGGCGTTCTTCCGAAAGCAGTTCATTTCGAAGTGTGCATTGCACATCAACGCCAGGGCATCCTGCTGGACGTCCGATAAGGCCCGCCATCCACAGATCTGGCAAATTTCCGTGATGCCTGAAGCCAGCAATTTTAAATTCTTTGCAGTTTCATTTCTTGGGCTTTGATGTCCCCTCTAATGTACCCCCAGATAGAGCTGTTCACTGCCGGCACTTCCAGGGATGCACAATTTACAGGTGGATGGTATTTTGCAGCCATTTCAACCATCACCTCTTCCTGTAATTGATTTAATATCGCCATTAAATCAGACATTCAACTGCTTATCGTTATGCAGATAGTTGAAATCTTATAAAGAATCTCCAACAGTCTCCTCCAGTAAGCGGAAATAGTAAGATTAAATGAGAACTTACCAGTTTGAAGTTTGATCTTTATTTTATGAGGAGTTACGATGATGGATTACGCGAAGACCCGTCAGCCCGCATGCACGTCAACCTTCAAAGCAGCGGTGTGAAGTCACAAATAACAGTTGTTGAACTGAAGATAGGAAGATTCAAGAACGAGAGCTACCAGCTGAATTTTATGAGGAGGGGCTGGTAACGGAGGGCACGTAATCCCTCATCGTAACTCCTCATAACATAAAGATCAAACTTCAAATTGGTAATTTCTCGTTTAATTTTACAATTTTACTTCGGAGTCACATGAGTGACTACGTGAAGATTTAAAAGCTCTGTGATTTCATGTCCTGGAAATGAGTCCATCCATCACTCACTGTATTAGTTGACCAAGGAGAGTGGAGAAGTAAAGTATTCAGACATGACATAATTTTAGAGGGAGTACAGAGAAGGTTCACCAGACTGATTCCTGGGATGGCAGGACTTCCATTTGAAGAAAGACTGGATAGACTCTGCTTGTACTCACTGGAATTTAGAAGATTGAGGGGGGATCTCATAGAGACTTACGAAATTCTTAAGGGGTTGGACAGTCTAGATGCAGGAAGATTGTTCCCGATGTTGGGGAAGTCCAGGACAAGGGGTCACAGTTTAAGTATAAGGGGGAAGTCTTTTAGGACCGAGATGAGGAAAATATTTTTCACACAGAGAGTGGTGAATCTGTGGAATTCTCTGCCACAGAAGGTAGTTGAGGCCAATTCATTGGCTATATTTAAGAGAGAGTTGGATGTGGCCCTTGTGGCTAAAGGGATCAGGGGGTATGGAGAGAAGGCAGGTACAGGATACTGAGTTGGAAGATCAGCCATGATCATATTGAATGGCGGTGCAGGCTCGAAGGGCCGAATGGCCTACTCCTGCACCTATTTTCTATGTTTCTATGTTAAACATGCTGACGATTTAATGAAAAAAATAACAATAGTAACCTCTCTCACCTGAGAGGAGACTATAAAACTGAACTTAAAATGGAGTTTGCAAATACACTCGGTCTGGCTAAGGGTTTGTTATAGTACGTCTGAAACGTGCGTTCTGAGGACCATCCTGTGGCTACTAGGATATGGTCCAACGGGACGTCCAGGACCCTCACTGCAGACGTAACTGCAGCCCTGTTGGAATGAGATTTGAATATTTCAGTATCTACACCAGCATCAGCCAGAGCCTGTTTCAACCATCTGGAGATGGTCTGAGCTGAAACCTTTTTATGCGGTTTCTTGTGGCTAACAAATAATCCTAGTTCTGGCCCCCTAAGGCCCTTGGTGATCTTGATATATTGCTGGAGGTGTGTGACCACACATAATCGAGGGTCGAAGGGGTATGCCATGAATAGCAGTTTAAGACCGGAAGTACCTTGGATCATACACGAGAAAGGTTATACCAATGGCAGAAGTGATCTTCATATCCAGACATAGCTTCTGCAATGACTGGACTCTTTGAGCTGACATTAGTGCCATGAGCATCAGGGATGTTGCTGGGGCCCATTGGCGAAGCAGTGTGAGAACCACACCTACATCCAATATTTCTGTGTATCTGGACCTGGGAGGGTGCAAGTTGAAAATACTGCTCATGAATTTGGATATTAACGGGTGAGACCCAACAGAGTGGTGTCCCGAGGTCGGCAACAAGTATGACGACAATGTACTTCTGGCACAATTTAGAGCACTATAGCTCAATCTCTCTTCAAAATCAAGTTTCAAGAGGAATTCCAAAATATTGGTTATGTGCGCTGTGTCATACGTGATATTAGATTGCAAACAGAACACTTCCCATTTCTTTATGTAGGAGATGTATTGTTTTTTGGTGCTGTCTCTCCAGGCCGCAGTTAGCACATCCACCATACGATTAGATAGTCCAAGCTTGAGGAAAGGTCTTCTTAGAATCTGTAAACCAATAAGTTTAGCCGATCATGTAGAGGATGTTCCTCCCAATGATGGGGTGAATTAGCAGATTCCTGCATTTGGGAACTGCCATGAAGGGTATTATGACCATACCCAGAATGAGTGGATACCATGGCTGTGTGGGCCGGTCAGGGACTATTAGAATTCCCGAGGCAGAATCTTGCTTAATTTTAAGCAGGCATCGACTGACAAGGCAGAATGGGGGAAATGCATAAAAAAACATTCCTCCCCAATGTAGCGAGAATGCATCTATCGCTACTGCCCCTGGGTCTGGTTCCCATGCAACATACTTCGGTAACTGATGATTTAGTCTGGATGCAAACAAATCTATATCCGGTGTTCCATACCTAGAGATAATATCATTAAACACTCTATGATTCAACATCCATTCTGTGTTGTTATTGAATTTGCATGACCTGGTGTCCACCACCATATTGAACCTACCTGGCAGGTAGGTAGCTGAAACCCAAATATTTCTTGCAATGTACCAGTGCCAAATGAGGTTAGCCAATTTATCACAGGATGCTGACTTGATTCCACCCTTGTGATTTATGTATTTCACTGCTGTGGTGTTATCGACCTATAATTGGACATGCAGATGGTGCATATTCCCGCAATAAGCCCTCAATCCATGGAGAGCTGCCAGCAACTCAAAATAATTAACACCATATAACTGAAGAAATTATAGCTCATGCATATTCCATCTGCCACCACAGCTAGAGATGGTGTCAGTAGCGCCCAATCCCAGAGCATTGGCATCAGTCTGTAAAATAACTGAAGGACTGTCAATCGAAATATTGCTAGAGCAATGCCGAATACTGGACTTCCACCATTGTAACTCGGCAATGGCTTCAGCCGACAATTGCATAGGCCTATCAAAGTGACCTGTATGGTGTTTAAGTGCCTGCACCTTTGCTCGTTGTAATTGTTGATAATGCAAAGGCCCAAATTTTGCAGCTGGGAAAGCAGCCACTAATTTTCCAATTAAACTGGCCACTTGTTGATTAGAAGGCTGCTGCTTCGTTGTGAGGTAATTACAGGCTTCTGTTAACTCCAAACTCTTGCCCCAAGGTAGAGTTACAGACATGTGAACAGAGTTAATATTGAATCCCAAATAATTCATAACTCAGGATGGTGTCAACTTAGATTTAACTGGATGGATAAGAAACCCCAATCGCTCAAACAAGAGCTTGGTGGCTGAGACCGCTGAAATAGCCAATTCTACAATCTTGCCTATAATAAGGATATCATCCAAGTATGCCATTACGATGTGTTTTTGAGCTCGTAGGAGCGCCGGTTTCAATAATTTGGTGAATAATCTGGGGGCTGAAGTCAACCCATTAGGCAAAGCTTTAAACTGCCATAGCTACGCCATCCAGTTGAATTTTAAGTATTTTCGGTGATCCTTGTGAATGGGCACCAAATAGTAAGCATCTTTAAGATCGATGCATGCCATGTAACCTCCCTTGGAAATCAATTGTTTGGCAGTAACAACATTTTCCATTTTGAAATGTCTGTACTGCACAAAGGTGTTGTGCTGGGTCAAGTCAAGGATGATTCTGAATCCCACATTCTTCTTTTGCTTTGTAAATATGTTGGACATGAATTGGTGAGATTCATGATTCGACTTCTCAATTACCCTTTTTGAATATAATGACCGAATTTCAGCTTGTACATCCAAACCGTCTTGTTGTGAACGGACAAAGGTTCGGTTTGGAGTATGCTGCGTGGGTGGAAGTGAATCAGAAAATTCAATTTGGAACCCATCTATACTGTGCAGTGTAAACCAATCTGATGTTATCCAACGGCATTAATTCAAAAAGAAACGTAATCTCCCACCAACATGTGATAGACCCACACACCGCATGTTCCATAGAGAACCAGACCCACCTACCTATGTGGTTACAAGTGGATTTTCGGTGTTTATCTCCGCCCCCGATGTTTGGGGGGTAGATCAGCTGGAGTGCGCCAATTGCGCATTTTCGATGTCGGCCGGCCTGAGCTTTGTCCTAAAAAAGGCTTTTGCCCGGTTCTTACGGTCCTCGAGCTGGTACTGGTTTCTGCAGGCTGCCTGCTACTGGTAGAGGCATAGGGGTGCTGCCGTCGGAACGACAAAGGTTTGTGCACAGATGAAGCTTTGAGTAGCCCCACAGCCTTTGACTCATCTTCTAGCTCCTTGACTTGTTTGGGCAGGTATTCCCCAAATAAATAATTTGGTGGCTGCACATTGCTGGACCGGCATAATCCCGCAAACTTGGGATTCAGAACAGGACGAATGGCGTTTTTACGGAAGCAATTTATCTCAAAATGTGCACTGCACATCAATGACAATGGTCCTGTTGTGCCTCCGACAGGGAACTTCCATCTACTGATCTGGCGTAACCCCGGACGGCAGTAGTTCAGGATCCTTTGGAGTTTAACCTCCTGAGTCCTGATGCCTCCACCTGGAGGTATTTACGGCCGGGACTCACTTAGGCGCAGTTGCTGGGCGTGTGGTATTTCATGGCCGTTTCCATCATCACCTGCTCCTGTAACTAGTGGGAAGCTAGATAATTGATGCTGGCCGCCAATTCTTCGTCCAGTGGCTCGCTGATTTGCGATGGCATTACATATTTTGACACCATAGAGGGTACCTCTGCTTCATGCTGGTCTTGTAGCCAAGGTGCTTTCCATGGGCACCAAGTCCGAAGTCGCTGGCTGCGCCGCCAGCGACCATGATGGTGAAACCAACGGCGGCCAGCTAACCGCATTCCCGTGGTCTTCCATAGCGGTTCTCCCCGCAACTCGTCTGGTCTTCACCCTCGCCTTGTCCATTGGTGTTTGTTCTTGAAATGCTGTAAACAAGAATGAAGAAAATGACCGCAGACTAAGTTCGAGAACTTACCTGAGGGTCTTTAAACTTACTGCTGGAGGAGCGACGCGCCTACCAGCTGGCGGGCTCTTCACGTAGTCACTCACGTGACTCCGAAGTAAAATTACTAGGTGTAGCTCCCACTGATGTCTGATAGGCTTCTTAAGCCAGGAGCTCTGGACTTGCAATGGCAAGACAAATTTCACTACACCATTGGTATACATGATAAAACTGTATTGTGTAATTATCATTTTTTAATAAACTTTATTGGTATAAGATATATTGTTATATTCCCGAAATAAACATATACTATATGCTGCTGCAGTATAGCTGTCGGTGCTGCGGCAGCTGAGCTTACCTGCAGCTATTTTAACTCACCTCCTGCCGCAATTATGAATCCTAGCTATTTACGGAGCCCCACGCTCCTATGGAGCCACACACCGCCTCCAATTTCGGCTGCCTGCTCTCGTTCAGAGCTCAAGTGGCAGCCGCCGCAAATCCAGCGTGTATGGAGCCCCACAGTGACTATGTAACATTCGTCCGCTTGCTCCCGTGTGGAGCTCGAGCGGCAGTCGGAGCTCGAATGGCAAACGCCACAAACCTAGCTCCTATGGTGCTCCAGAGTGGCCTGCAAATATGGCCGCTTACTACCATGAGGAGCTCGACGGCTCCGCAAACTAGTACTCTAGCTCTTTTTGGAGCTTTCACGGCAGCCCAAACCCCGGCCGCCTCCATAGCTACTTCGGGCCCGCTATCGGAACGGCCCGCTGGAAAGAAATTGACTTACCTGCTAGAGCACCTTGACTGCTCCTGCACGGCGCGCAATGCGTTAGACGTATTGACGCGCCTGCGGGCTGGCGGGCTTCTTCACGTAGTCACCCACGTGACTTTGAAATAAAATAGAGTTCCTCTCCTTTCCTTACTCGTTCCTCTTCTCCCCTCACTCATTCATCCTGTTGCCGCACTCTTTAGACATTAGTGACACAGCATGGAAACAGGACCGTCGACTCACCGAGTCCACGCCGACCAGCAATCACACACTATTCTACACACTAGGGGCTATTTCCAGAAGCCAATTAACCCACAAATCTGCATGTCTTTGAGACGTTGAAGGAAATCGGAGCACCCGGGGAAAACACAAGGGGTCACAGGGAGAACATACAAACTCTGTACAGACAGCTTCCGTAGTAATGATCAAACCCGGGTCTCTTGCGCTGTAAGGCAGCAGTTCTACCTGTGTGACCTGATGCCGACTTGGTGAGCTGAAGGGCCTGTTTCCATGCTGTATCTTTAAACTAAACTAAACTGAATCCATCTTGGGATGGTACCACAGCAGTATGGTTGGGTTAAGTAGTTCCAGGATTTTACACCCAGACACACTTTGTGTTCTTGCCATTTCTAATGCTCCTTCCAAGTCTATTTAGTTTAGTTCAGTTTAGAAATACAGTGGGGAAAACAGGCCCTTGGACCCACTGAGTCCGCAATCACTGTGCATTTCCACTATCCTACAGACCAGGGGCAATTTACAAATTTTACCGAAGCCAATTGGTGGAGCCAATTTGTAGGCCAAAGCCTACAAACCTGAACAACTTTAAAATGTGGGAGGAAACTGGAGCATCCGGAGAAAACACATGGGTCACAGGGAGAATGCACAAACTCCATACAGACAGCATCTGTAGTCAGCATCGAACCCAGGTCTCTGACGCTGTAAGGCTGCAACTCTAATGCTGCGTCACCGTATCGCCCAGTATATCGTCATTCATTTCTCCTCTTGCCTTAGTCAAGTTTGCTGCCCTTCTAAATCCTACGTAAATATCAGTCAAAGATTTGAGGAAGACCATCAGTAAGATGTGCATTAAATTGAGAATTAAATAATTCTGTTCTAATGTGTGTATGAATGACATCCAATCTACATTTTTCGGCAGCACGGAATGTAATTTTATATATATTTTTACAAACATTTACCCATTTAAGAGTTGTGGCTTTAAATGTTAAAAAGATCAAGAATAGGAAAGAATTGGTGAATTAACTATGCTGCTACCATTACATTGGCTAGGGTATTAACCCAGTGGTGTGATAATTGGGTTATTTTTAAATTTCTAATTTTAATTAATTTAATCTCATACTCTCCTCGCGTCTCCTCCTTCCTGTCCCCGTACTCCTCCCTGGTTGTTTTTTACCAGTTCCACAGTTCTCCACATTGTTATCTTGAGATAACACCTTGCCTAGCCTACAATCAACTAAGGAAGACACAAACAATCTCCCAGATGTACTAGAGGACAGAGGATCTAGGGAGACAGAGGAATTGAAAGAAATTTGCATTAGGCGAGAAATAGTATTGGGTAGACTGATGGGACTGAAGGCTGATAAACCCCCAGGGCCTGATGGTCTGCATCCTAGGGTACTCAAGGAGGTGGCTCTAGAAATCGAGGACACATTGGTGATCATTTTCCAATGTTCTACGGAATAGTAAGATTAAACGAGAACATACCAGTTTGAAGTTTGATCTTTATTTTATGAGGAGTTACGATGAGGGATTACGTGAAGGTGCCCCTCCAGGTGCATACACGTCATACTTCAAAGCAGCGGCGTGAAAACACAGAAACTATAGTCGAAGTAAGACTCAGAAGACTAGAACTACCAGATGATCTTTGCAATTATGAGGGCCGGGAGCGGAGGGTACGTAATCCCTCATAGTAACGCCTCATAAAATAAAGATCAAACTTCAAACTGTTAAGTTATCATTTAATCTTACTATTTTACTTCGGAGTCACATGAGTGACTTCGTGAAGATTTCATAGCCCTGTGATTTCATGCCGTATATCCATTCCATACGACACACTCCTTCAGTTGACACAGTAGTGAATAAATAATGTATTGAACATTGCTTCGAATTATCCAATAATTATTTTTAATAATATTAACAAACAAAACAGTAATAATCCCTCTGTCCCAGGGGGAAATTACAAATGAAATTTAGAAAGAAAAAGAAATCAAAAAGAAACCCAAAACAGCATGCCCAAAACCTTGCATTGTCAGGACAGCTTTATCATGAAATTTGGAGAGGGTCGCCTCCTTAGACCATCCTGCGGCCCCGAGGATTTGGTCTAGAGGCACGTCCTGTGCCTTCACTGCGTATGTTGATGCCGTCCTGGTGGAGTGAGATTTAAACACATGAGTGTTTATGAGTTTTTTTGTGGCCGATGAGCATTGATGTCTCAGAGCCTTTGAGACTCTTAGTTACCTCGACATATTGACTCAGGTGCTTAACTACACATAGTGTTTGGTCAACAGTGTATGCTTTAAAGCTTACTTTGTTTCTGGCCATTCCTGGCCTGCTTTGTTTGATTAAATCATGCACATAAAACGCAATGTTATCTGCAGAAGAGTACATGCTATCTAGTCATAGCTTTTGCAATGTTTGGACTCGTTGCGCTGATACTAGCGCCATGAGCATAACCACTTTAAGTGTTAATTTCTGAAAAGACAGTGACGTCATTGGAGCCCATTGCCGAAGCAGTATGAGAACTATACTCACATCCCAGATTTCTGTATATCTAGGCTTAGGAGGGTTCTTGTTAAAGATTCCTCTCATGAATCGGGATACTAACAGTTGAGACCCGATAGATTGTTGTTCTGAAAACTGCCCTAAATAGGAGGACAAAGCACTCCGAGCACTATTGATGGCACTATAGCTCAAATGTTTATCAAAATGCAATATAGCAAGCAACTCTAATACATCTGGTATGCTTGCAGTATGATAAGATATATCTGACTGCAAGCAAAACATCTCCCATTTCTTAAATTGAGACACATATTGTTTTTTAGTGCTATCTCTCCAAGCCGCAGTTATCACATCCTTGGTCATACTCGACAGTCCAAGCCCTTGGAACGGTTTGGTCAGAACCTGCAGATTAACAAATTAATACGATCATGTAACGGATGACTTTCTCCTGTTACTGGATGCACCAACAAATTACTGCACTTGGGGACAGCCATGAATGACTGAGTCATCATTCTTAGCACCAATGGGAACCATGGCTGTGTAGCCCATTCCGGAACCACCAAAATGCCTGAGGCGGAGTCCTGCTCTATTTTGGTGAGGCATTGCCTAATGAGGCAGAATGGGGAAAAAGCGTAGAAGAATGTACGTCCCCAATGTAGCGAGAACGCATCCACCGCTACTACTCCTAGATCTGGTTCCCACGAAACGTATTTAGGCAACTGGTAATTTAGCCTGGATGCAAACAGATCAATATCTGGCAAACCATAGCGGCTGACAATCATTTTAAAAACATCAGGATTTAACATCCATTCTATGTTGTCATTAAATTTCCGTGACCTGGTGTCTGCCACCACATTATCTCTACCTGGTAGGTAGATAGCTGAGACCCAGATATTTCTGAAAATACGCCAGTCCCAAATGAGGTTAGTCAGATTATCACATGACAATGACTTTATTCCTCCCATGTGATTGATATAGGCAACCGCCGTCGTATTGTCAATCTGGAGCTGAACATGTAAATTATTCATTGCTGAACAATAAGCTTTTAATCCATAAAATGCACCCAAGTAATTTATGCCATGCTTGTGCAGGATTAAATCCTCTTGCACACTCCATCTACCACCGCAGCTAGACTCGCTGTCCGTGGCTCCCCATCCCAAAGCACTCACATCTGTTTGTAAAACCACTGAAGGTTGTTGAACCAAAATGTTTTTGGTAGTTTGTACAATATTGATGATCCACCATTGTAATTCGGCAATGGCTCTGGCTGGCAACTACATAGGTCTATCAAAATGACCTGCATGTTGTTTAAGTGCTTGTTCTCTATCTCGTTGCAGACTTTGATAGTGCAGGGGTCCAAACTCCACTGCAGGTAAAGCCGCCACAAATTTACCAATAATACTGGCTACTTCCCGGATGGAGGGTTGTTGTTTTTCAGCGAGACTGGTACAGACCTCCCTGATTTCAACAGCCTTGGCTGTAGGCAAAGTCACTGACATATCAACTGAATCAATGACAAACCCCATATAATCAATTTTTTGGGGATGGCTCTAGCTTGGATTTTGTTGGATGGACAAGAAACCCTAACCTCTCAAACAGGTGTTTGGTTGCTGAAACAGACTCCTCAGCTGTTTCCTGAGTGTTGCTTATAATTAAGATATCATCTAGATAAGCCAACACAATGTGATTCTGGGCACGAAGTAGCGCCAGAACTGGTTTTAACAATTTCGTGAACAACCTAGGAGCTGAGGTTAACCCATTGGATAATGCTTTAAATTGCTGTCCCAACAGCTGTCCCATCCAACTAAATTTCAAGTATCTTTGGTACTGATGATGAATTGGTACTGAATAAAATGCATCTTTCAGATCTATGGTTGCCATATAACAACCTTTTGATATCAGCTGTTTAGCAGTATTGAAGGTGTCCATTTTAATATGCCTATACTGGACATAGGAATTTAACTGGGTTAGGTCCAGAATGACTCTACATCCCCCATCTTTTTTCTGTCTGGGGAATATATTGGACACAAATTGTTGAGGATGGTATGTTGTTCTCTCAATTACCCCTTTTTGGGACAAAACCACAATTTCTTCATTTACCTGCTGAGTTTCTGGTCCAGAAAAAAACAATACCCGACTAGGCATATTTTGTGCAGGTGGATGAATTCCTGACATAAACTCTATTCGAGACCCTGAGACAGTGTTCAGTATAAACAGATCAGATGTTATGCAGCACCATTCATCATAAAATAACTGTAACCTACCCCCCAACCGGAGATTGTTCCCCAGAAGATTTATCCTGGACTGAATGAACCACCCGTACCTCTATAGTCAACCTTGCAGTTCTTGTCCTTCTCGCCATGCTGGGGTTGTAGTTGGCGTATACAGGTGGGTAATACCGCCGTCCCACTGGCCCCACTCTGCTTGTTCCTGCCCCCGGATCTGACCACCTTCGTGTCGAAAACGACCTGCGAGGTGGCTTCCTGGCGGAAGGGACGTAAGTCTTCATGAGGCCTATCGTCTTGGCCTCTTCTTCCAGGTCTTTGACTTGTTTGAGCAGGTGGTCCCCAAATAAATAATTTGGTGCTTGAATATTGGTCCACCTGCATAGAGCTGCAAATCGCGGGTTTAGTGTAGGCATCATAGCTATCTTCCGGATGCAATTCACTTCAAAATATGCATTACACGGCAGGGCCAACATATCCTGCTGTGTGCTGGACATCAGCGCCCCTCGGACCATTTTGCCAAAAGCCGTGATGCCTGCTCCCACCAATTTGAGGACCCACTGGAATCAGGTTTCTTGTCCACGCATCGTTGCACTCATTTGTGCCCAGATAGCAGAGTTCACAGTGGGCACTTTGAGCAACGCACAATTCACAGGTGTTGTATATTGGGTGGCTGTTTGTTCCATTATAGAACCTTGTAGCTGGTGAGAGGTCATGCAGTTGATATTGGCCGCCAGGTTTTCCTCCCTGGCTTCACCAGTACCTTCCGGAATAGCAAAGTTTCTTGCTATATCCGGGACACCTGGAGCATGGCTCATGTGCTTTGGTGTGTGCACAAAAGCAGTGACACCAACTTCAGGGTCAGACTCCCCCTGCCCTGGCTCTCCCGAGTCTTGCTCCAGGGAGGTCTCTACCAGCCCTAAACAAGGTGCTGGCGAGGGTGATTCCCACTGATATTCATAAGCGGTATAGTCTTCTTTGCTGTATGAGCCTCTACATGGAGCTGTCTGGGGAATCCTAGAGGCATTCGACCCCGATTGAAAAATGTCATGGCTCATTAAAGCTTGGAGCATTTTCTCCATCTGGTTGAGCCTTCCCCATACCTTTTTATTAGAAGGAGGGGAGTCTTCCTCTTCATCTGACTCATCGGATAAGACGGGCCTGAGAGATTTTCTTTTGGCCTTCCTCCTGCCTGGTGGAGTGGCCTCAGTGCCCTGAAGCACTGGAACTAACAGAGGCAGTTGAGCTGCCTGTAGAACAGCAGCCAGTATCGGAGCCGGCGTTACTGCAGCCGGTATCTCCCGACCCAATCTGCGAGCGGTAACTGCAGGCCCGCGCGTTACGCTCCTACTACTGGGATGTCAGGACTTTCCTGGGATGTGCTGGGATGTCAGGACTTTCATATGAAGAAAGACTGGCTTGTACTCGCTAGAGTTTAGAAGATTGAGGGGGGATCTTATAGAAACTTACAAAATTCTTAAGGGGTTGGACAGCTAGATGCAGGAAGATTGTTCCCGATGTTGGGGAAGTCCAGGACAAGGGGTCACAGTTTAAGGATAAGGGGGAAATCTTTTAGGACCGAGATGAGAAAAACATTTTTCACACAGAGAGTGGTGAGTCTCTGGAATTCTCTGCCACAGAAGGTAGTTGAGACCAGTTCATTGGCTATATTTAAGAGGGAGTTTGATGTGGCCCTGGTGGCTAAAGGGATCAGGGGGTATGGAGAGAAGGCAGGTAAGGGATACTGAGTTGGATGATCAGCCATGATTATATTGAATGGCGGTGCAGGCTCGAAGGGCCGAATGGCCTACTCCTGCACCTATTTTCTATGTTTCTATGTTTCTACTATGGACAGATTTCTTCTCAACACGTTCCATTACCAACAACTCCCGCTGGCTCCCGAGCCAGACTCACGGAGTTTAAATACTCACAGAAAAAGTTTTAAATTCACTTACCTGCGGGTTTACTACTTACCGCTACTTAGCCCGTCGGTGCGCCATGCTTCGGACGTAATAACGCGCATGCGCCTGATGGGGCTTCTTCACGTAGTCACTCACGTGACTCCGAAGTAAAATCAGGATCAGTTGGAGGGTAGCTAATGTTATGCCACTTTTCAAGAAAGGAGTGAGAGAGAAAACAGGGAATTATAGACCAGTTAGCCTGACATTGGTGGTGTGGAAGATGCTAGAGTCAATTATTAAATAAGTAATAACAGCACATTTGGATAACAGCAAAAGGATTGGTCCAAGTCAACATGGATTTATGAAGGATTAATCCTGCTTGACTAATCTTCTGGAATTTTTTTAAGGATGTGACGTAAAATGGATTAAGGAGAGCCTGTGCATGTAGTGTATCTGGACTTTCAGAAAGCCTTTGATAAGGTCCCACATAGGAGATTAGTGGGCAAAATTAGAGCACATGGTATTGGGGGTAGGGTATTGACATGGATAGAGAATTGGTTAGCAGACAGGAAACAAAGAGTAGGAATAAACGTGTCCCTGTCAGAACGGCAGGCACTGGCAAGTGGAGTGTCGCAAGTCTCGGTGCTAGGGCCGCAATTACTTACAATATATATTAATGATTTAGATGATGGGATTAAAAGTAACACTAGTAAATTTGCAGATGACACAAAGCTGGGTGGCAGTGAACTGCAAAGAGAATGCTAGGAGGTTGCAAGGTGACTTGGGCAGGTTGAATGAGTGGGAAGATGCATGGGAGATGCAGTATAATGTAGATACATGTGAGATTATCCACTTTGGCAGCAAGAACAAGGAGGCAGTTTATTATCTCAATGGTGTCAGATTAGGAAAAAGGGAAGTGCAACAAGACCTGGGTTTCCTTTTACACCAGTCACTGTAAGTAAACACGCAGGTACTGCAGGCAGTGAAGAACGCTAATGGAGTGTTGGCCATCATAACAAGAGGATTTGAGTATAGGAGTAAAGAGGTCCTTCTGCAGTTATACAGGGCCCTGGAGTATTGTGGACCACATCTGGAGTATTGTGTGCAGTTTTAGTCTCCTAATTTGAGGAAGGACATCCTTGCTATTGAGGCAATGTACCGTAGGTTCACGAGGTTAATCCCCGGGATGGCGGGACTGTCATATGAGGATAGATTGGAAAGACTGGGCTTCTATTCACTGGAATTTAGAAGGATGAGAGGGTATCTTATAGAAACGTATACAATTATAAAAGGACTGGACAAGCTGGATGCAGGAAAAATGTTCCAAATGTTAAGGAGTCCAGAAACAGGGGCCATAGTCTAAGAATAAAGGGAGGGCCATTTAAAACTGAGATGAGAAAAACTTTTTCACTCAAAGAGTTGTGATTTTGTTGAATTGCCTGCCACAGAAGGCAGTAGAGGCCAATTCACTGGATAAATTTAAAAGATAGTTAGATAGAGCTCAAGGGGCTAGTGGAATCAAGGGATATCGGGAGAAGGCAGGCAAGGGTTACTGATTGTGGATGATCAGTCATGATCACAATGAATGGCAGTGCAGGTTCGATGGGCCAAATGGCCTTCTCCTGCATTTATTTTCTATGTTAATAGACCTACCAGGCAACTGAGGTCATTTGTGGTTGGCCTTGATTGATCCTAGTATTTTCTCGCCTCCAGCTCTTTTCTTCACCCCCCTACTCCCCTCCCCCCCCCCCACCCCACCTCACCCCCCACCCCCTTTTGAATAGTCTGAAGAAGATTCCCACTCAAAAGATTACCCATCCTTTTTCTCCAGAGAAGTTGCCTGACCCGCTGAGTTACTCCAACTACCATGTTATGGGAGAGGTGTTGTCAAACTGGACAGGGTGCAAAGAAGATTTCTGAAAATGCTGCCACAACTGAGCTATAGGGAGTAGTTGAGCAGGCTAGGACTTTGATTCCTTTGAGCACAGGACGATGAGCGGTGATCTTATAGAATCGTGAGTGGAATCGATTGGTTAAACGCACAGAGTCCCTTGCCCAGCGTAGGGGAATCAAGAACCAGAGGATATAGGTTGAAGGTGAGGGGGAAATATTTAATATGAATCTGAAAGGCAACTTTTTTACAGAAAGGGTAGTTGGATATGGAACAGGGTGCCTGAGGAGGTAGTTGAGGCAGGTACTATCACAACGTTTAAGAAACATTTGGATAAATAGATGGATAGGATAGGATTAGAGAGATATGGATCAAACGCAGGCAGGTGGGACTGGTGTAGATGGGCCTGTATCCACATTGTATGACTCTATGAATAACTGCTGAGATTCAATGATAGGTCTCACGTGACACTGGGCGGCACAGTGGCACAGCGGTGGAGTGCTGCCTGACAGCTCCAGAGACCCATGTTCAATCCTAACTACAGGTGCTGTCGTATAAGGCACCCGTAGTTGCTCACTGCGGGTGCTAGTTAGCACGTTCTCCCAGTGTACGTTCTCCTTGTGATTGCATGGTTTTTCTCCCACGTTCCAAAGACATGCAGAATTGTAGGTTAATTGTAATCTGTAAATTGTCCCTAGTGTGTAGGATAGAATTAGTTAACAAGTGATCGTGGTTGATGCGGACGCAGTGAGCCGAAGGGCCTGGTTCCACGCTAGATCTCTAAACTAAACTGAACTAAATCCATCAGTTCTGAATAAGGGTCTGGACAGGAAACGTCGCCCATTCCAGAGATGCTGCCTGTCCTGCTGAGTTATTCCAGCATTTTGTGTCTATCTTCGGTTTAAACCAGCATCTGCAGTTCCTTCCTAAACTAAATCCATCTTGGGAAGGTACCACAGCAGCATGGTTGGGGTAAGTAGTTCCAGGATTTTACGCCCAGACACACTTTATGCTCTTGTCAATTCTAATGCTCCTTCCAAGTGCAGTTAAACAGGAGTCTAGTTTAGTTTAGTTTAGTTTAGTTTAGAGATACAGAGAGAAAACAGGCCCTTCAACCCATCGAGTCCGCAATCACTGTGTACTTCCACTACCCTACAGTCCAGGGACAATTTACACATTTTACCGAAGCCAATTGACCTACAAGCCTGAACGTCTTTGGACTGTGGGAGGAAACTGGAGCACCTGGAGAAAACTCGCGGGTCACAGGGAGAACGTACAAACTCCGTGCAGACAGCATGTGTAGTCAGAATCGAACCTGGAGCTCTGGCGCTGTAAGACAGCAACTCTTTCGCTGCGCCGCACATGAGTCATGGAGTCATACAGCATGGAAACAAGCTCTTCAGACCAACTTACCAATGCCAAACAAGGTGCCCTATCTACACTAGCCCCTCATGCCCATATTTGGCCTAGATTCCTCTAAACCTTTCCAATCCACGTATCTGTCCAAATGTCCATGCTGCATCTCTAAAATTAAAACAAAGAATTAATAGCAAACAAAACCTTTGGGGCTTGCCCTGTAGTTCCTCCTGAATAAGCTTAGCCCATGGCTCTTTAAGGTAGCTGGATCAGCACCCTGTGTAAACGGTTTCCCGCAAATTATCAGTATCCTTGGCTGAACTCCTATGGGTGTTGGGAGGATGAATGCTTGGGCTGATTTCAGGTCAGTTTGCCAGTATTAGCACCATCTTCCAATGCATTCTGGCAGGCCTGCCGTTTGTTTACTGAAGACTTTCATCTTTTTAATTATGTAACTTCATGTTATTGCCATTGCCTGCAGCACTTTACAAATGACATTTGGCTGCCAGTGTTTCAAGTGGTTAATTGTACTCCATTCCAATATAATCTTTTATTAAGCATCTTGACATTAAAGCTTTTGCACTCCTATTTGCGCTGGCAATACGTCTGCTTCCACTTTGGGCCAGTGGAAAGCAGAGTGGAAGCTTTGCCAAAGGCAATCTTTGCAG
Organism: Raja brachyura; assembly: GCA_963514005.1. The sequence goes on from OY740786.1 coordinate 64,662,548, forward strand.
TTTAACTCCTTGCCATCAGCTGCAACAAAATAGACAAGGGCTTACCGCAACTGCACTAGTGCTGACTCATAAAAATAGTGCACCTAGTGGTGAATTTACACCAAACGTTGGTGGGCAAATAATCGGTGTATGCTCCTGGTGCAACGCCCAGGATTGAAGATTACAGAGTGTGGTAGACAATAGCTCGTCCATCACAGGTACTGACCTCCCCACATTCAAAGAAATCCACTGGCTCAAAGTCTCCTGGTTTAAAATTCCACCTAAAGGACAGGACCTTCTCTCACTGTGACATGCAAGGACAGTGAGACCACGTGCATATAGGCTGAAGAAGGGTCAACACAAAACATCACCTATTCCTTTACTCCAGAGATGCTTGCTGACCCGCTGAGTTACTCCAGCATTTTGTGTCTATCTGATCAGCAATACAATCTTATCACATGAGATGCCTGTTCAAGAATCCGATAACAGTGAGAAAGATGCTGTTCCTTAATCTGTACATGCTTTCAAAATTTTGTACTTAGTGCCTGATAGTAGCAGGGAGAAGAGAGAATGAAGTGGGTGGTCCTTGATTAATTTAGCGGCTTTCCCGAGCCAGTGTGAAATGTAGATGAAATCAATGGGGAAGGGTTGGTCTTTGTGTTGGACTGGGTGGCATCCACAATTCTCTGTGATTTCTTGCAAACTTGGGCATAGAAATTGCCAAACCAAGCAGTGAGGCAGCACAATAGGAACCTATCGAACAGTGGAACTTGGTGGTCGATGGATGACCCAGCTTATTCGTGAAAAAAAAAATAATCTTCCAAGTTTCACTGAGATTCGTGCAACCAAGCAGCATATGCTTTACCCTTCCCAACCTTTGGCTGCTTAAAGAATACTGGGCAGATGACCTACAGCATGTTTGCTCCTCTATCCAAGATTTATCAGCCCCTTCATTCCCATATATGAAACTCAATGGCGACCACGAGAGTAGTGATCAATGATCTTGTACAGAGTAGTAGCTGGTGGCCATTTCTAGCCTCTCTTCAATACCAGTACAGCATGCTTACACATTTTTTGATATGGTTGCTCTCTCATTTTGATCAATGGATTATGTCTGTTACTTTAAAGGCCACTTATAAAGACTAGACACAAAGGGTCATGGAGTCATACAGCATGGAAAGAGGCCCTTTGGCCAAACTCGTCCATGCTGACCCATCTACACCAGTACCATCTGCCTCAATTTGGCCCATATCCCCCTAATCATTTCCTCCATGTATGTACCTGCCCAAATGTATTTTAAATGTTGTTATAGTACCTACCTCTATTACCCCCTCTGGCTGCTCTTTCCATGTACCCACCACCCTCTGTGTGAAAATGTTGCCCCTCGGGTTCCTGTTTAATCTTTCCCCTCTCACCTTTCCCCTCTCACCTTATTGATTCCCCAACTCTGAGTAAAAGTGTTCTTTTACCCTATCTATTCCCCTCATGATCTTACACACCTCTCTAAGATCACCCTCACTAGAGAGTTTGGATGCACTATGGGTTTGTCTTGTTTTTTTTTGCACTATATTGTATTTTTTAATTTATCAAACTTGTCTGAAATAATGTTCCAACCAAGACATCACCCACCATTTATCTCCAGAGAGGAGGAGGAGGAGGAGGTGGTGGTGGAGGAGGAGGTGGAGGAGGAGGAGGAGGAGGAGGAGGAGAAGGAGAAGAAGAAGAAGAAGACCTTTCATAACCTCAAGCCCCTGTCCCAATTAGCCGATTTTTTTGGCAATTACGGGCAAGTAGGCTGTTGCGACACGGTCGCGCGGTGACGCCTGTATGGTTGTTAGTGTCCTCAAGTTGCCTAAAGAGTCGTAACGTTTTTCTGGCCGCCGCTGGATTTTGAAATGTTTGAAACTTTTTAGCGACTGTGTGCTTGACGTAGCTTGAAGTAGATTGTCCTCCTGTTGAAGGTGTTATCGTAGGTTGTCGCCAGGATGACCCAGGTTGTCGCCAGGTGACGTTGGTTGTCACTGGGTGCTGACTTAGGTGAATTCCATTGGCGGCTACCTACGTCAACCTACGTCAACAGGCTACAGGTACCGGCAGGTGAATTTCCTTCAGCTGTCTTCAGTTGTCGTCGACAGGGTCGTTGCTTGTGGCAGCTTGTCGCGGGTGTCGTAGGTTGTCGCCTGTGTGGCCGTCAGCTGCTGTAGGTGTGATCGTAGGTGGATGTCCCAATGGGTCGCCGGTTGTCGGGAGCTTTCCGTAACTTGACATCGACCGGGTGGTTGGTTGTCCTTGCTTGTCGTAGACATTGTCACAGGGAGGGTCCAGACGCCGGTTTTTCGGCAACCTGCTACGACTGTGACAGTCACCGGCATTTGCCGAAAAAATTGCCAAAGTGGGACAGGCCCCTCAGAACATGATAAAGTACATCATGGCCAATGTACTGTAGAATTGTAAGTACAGTTATTTTGGTAGGCAAATAAAAGTTTATTATCTGAATGGTGAAAGATTTGCAGGGCTCTGAGATGCAGAGGGATCTGAATTGATTCTCGAAATGATAGAATGCAGATACAGCATGTAATTAGGAAAACTAACAGAAAGGTATTGTTAATCACTGAACAATCTGAACACAAAAATGGGGAAGTAATGCTTCAATGACAGAGGGCTTAGGTGGGGTCACATCTGGAGAATTGTGTACATTGTTGGTATCCTTAAGGACACATATAAATGCAGTTTAAAGAAGGTTTACTTGAGTGATGCAGTGTGCCTGTAAATCACTGCAGGTCAAGGAATGGGAATTCAGACTCATGGAATTCATAAATCCCTAACAAAAGATCTAGATGTGAACTAAAAAATTGCTCTTAAGGATTTTATGTGAAAAAAAAAATACAGAAAATGCAAAAGAAACAATAAATTTTGTTCATTTTTTCAAGTGGTTGCATTACAGAATATTGCAATACAGGTGGTTCTCTCAGGACTGAGTATAAAGTCGGGAGGTCATGTTGCAGTTATGGGCACCACATTATAGGAAAGCTGTTGTCAGGCTGGAAAGGGTGCAGAGAAGATTTACGAGGATGGTGCCAGGTTTTGAGAGTCTGAGCTGTAGGGAGAGTTTGAAGAGGCTAGGACTTCATTGGAGTGCAGGAGGATGAGGGGTGATTTTATAGAGGTATTCAAAATCACGAGAGGAATAAATCAGGTAGACGCAGAGTAACTCTTGTTCAGAATAGGGGAATCGAGTACTAGAAGACATAGGTTTAAGGTGAGGTGGGAAAGATTTAATAGGATCCTGAGGGGTAACCTTTCACACAAAGGATGGTGGTTGTATGGAATGAGCTGCCAGATGAGGTGGTTGAGGTTTGTGCTATCACAACGTTTAAGAAACATTTGGACAGATACATGTATAGGACAAGTTTAGAGGGATATGGGGCAAAAGCAGGCAGGTGGGACTAGTGTAGATGTAACATGTTGGCCGGAGCGGGTAAGTCGGGCCATAGGGCCTGTTTCTACACTGTATGACTCTATGACACTAAGACACAAACCGACCATAACGCAGGCGTGTACTGTATCTGGGATAGGTAGGTTAACATTTCACTCCTCCCTTCGGGAAGAAGGTGTAGGAGTCTGGAAACCATGACCACCCCCCAGGTTAAATAATTACTTATTTTCCCAACAACCATCAGGCTCTTGAACACTACACAACACTAACCCCAACTATAAACATCTATCAAACCATTTTGGATTTTTTGCACTAGTATTGTGGTTATTAATTTATTGAATGTTTGTATATATATATATATATATATATATATATATATATATATATATATATATATATATATTATCTGTCAGTATTATGCTACAGGCCTGCTATGCTACTGCAAGTAGGAATTTTGATGTTCTGTTATCAGTACATATGGCAGTTAAACACTTTCACTTGACCATAAGACACAGGAGCAGAATTAGGCCAATCCGCCCATCGAGTCTACACTACCATTCAATCCTGGTTGATATATTTTTCCCTCTCAACCCCATTCTCCTGCCTTCTCCATGTAACCTTTGACACCATTATTAGTCAAATTGACTAATTCATATAATTCATCTAATATTACTCGACTCTTGACTTGATCATTGGTGAGAAAAGGCTGTTAAAATCTGCTAAACTTCGTAAGTATTGGAGGGGATTATTTGAAGCATATACGATCCTGAAGCGCCTTGATAGGATATTTACTCTTGTGGGAGAATATAGTACAAGGGATCATTGTTTACAAACAAGAGATTGTCCAGTTAAGACAAGAGTGAGAAATGTTTCTAATCTCAAGGGGACACATATGTTTGGAATGGTTTACTTCAGAAACAGTTGAACACTATTAAGGCTTGAGATAGTTAGATTATTGATAAGCAAGGGTATGAACAGTTACTGTGGGACCGGGACAGAGGGAATCAAGTATACAACCAAATCATTCACTATCTTACGCAAGGCACAGCAGACTGTAGTAGTCAGAAGCCTTCTCCTCTCCTAATTCATATATTTGTCTAATGTGGACAAGCACTGGGTATAGAAGTTGGGAGGTCATGTTGCAGTTGTATAATACATTGGTGAAGCCGCATTTAGAGTGTTATGTTCAGTTCTGGGCACCGTGTTATAGGAAAGCTATTGTCAGGCTGGAAAGGGTGCAGAGAAGATTTACGAGGATGTTGCCAGGTTTTGAGAGTCTGAGCTATAGGGAGAGGTTGAAGAGGCTAGGACTTCATTGGAGCGCAGGAGGATGCAGGCTGTATGGTCGTGAGAGGTCTCCTATGGCCGTGAGAGGTCACATGCGACATGTAGCCATGGGTCGCCTGTATGGTCGTGAGAGGTCTTCTATGGTCGTGAGAGGTCTCCAAAGAGTTGTAGTGCCTTTCTGGTCCCCGCTGAATTTTCAACATGTTGAAAATTTCGGCGACCTATCACGGGTGTCGGCAGTCGCCTGTAAAGGTCACGTAAGTGGGACAGGCCCTTAACATTCATGGCGGTTGCTTGAAAGCATAACATGCATGAAACATGCATGAAAATACATTATTTTTGTTAGAGGAACAAAGATCATGCATTGTTCCTCTGACAAAATAGATATAACAGGCATTTAAAAATATATGACAAGAGGATAGTTAGAAGCAGAGTATTTCCTGCAGTTGCAAGGTAGGAAGGAGAGAACAGTGAAGCGTGATGAAACATAAGAGCTGTAAAGCTTTACAATTTACTTGGGGGGTTGGTGTTGGAATAAATGTCTCCTTTTCAGGCTGGTAGAATCTAACTGGTGGAGTGCCCCATGGATCAGTCCTTAATTGTTTCTGACTAAAATTAATGACAGTGGCTCTGCTGGTAGGGCTGCAATCGTACGGCGCTATAGACCTAGATTCAATCCTGCCTACGTGTGCTGTCTGTGCGGAGTTTGCACGTTCTCCCTGTGATTGCATGGGTTTCCTCAGGGTGCTCGGGTTTCCTCCCGCACTCCAAAGACATACATGTTTTCAGGTTAATTGGCTTTGGTAAAAAAATTGGAAATTGCCTCCAATGTGTAGGATAGTGTTAGTGTACAGGGTGATCACTGGTTGAGGCAAACCTAATGGGCCGAAGGGCCTGTTTCCGCACTATGTCTCTAAAGTTTAAAGTTCTCATTTTGACCCCGTGAGTTTCCTCTGGGTGTTGTGGCTTCCTCGCACATCCCAATGATGTGGGTTTGTTGGTTAATTGGCCTCTGTAAAATTGGCCTGAGTGTGTAGGGAGTGGATGGGAATGTGGGATAACATAGCACTAGTGCGAACAGGAGATCGATGGTCGGTGTGAACCCGGTGGGCCGAAGGGCCTTTTTCCATGCTGCATCTCTGAACTAAAAGACCTGTAGCAGAGAATAAAATATAGGGTTTCCACATTTGCCAGTGATATGAAAAGAGATGGAAGAGTATATGAAGAGGACATTATGATTCTGCAACAAAATGCAGATAGATTGAGAGATTGAGTAAAAACATGGTCAATTGAGTTTAATGTAGTGAAATGTGAAGTTATGCACTTTGATACGTGAAATTGATAAGTGGATTATTATTTAAATGGAGAGAGACTGAAAATGAGTAAAGAACAGGGATCTAGGTACTTGAATGCATGAATCAAAAATAATTAGCAAGCAGATCAAACAAGCAATTACAACGGCAAATACGTTGGCCATTTTTGCACGTTCACATTTTAGGTTTGTTTAGTTTAATGTTGCCATGTGTAGCAAAAAGCTTTGTTTGGCATGCTATCCCATCAAATCAGATAATACCGTACATAAATGTAATCATGTCAAATTCAATAGGTAGAGCAAAGGGGAAGTTACAGAGTGCAGAATATAGTTCTCAGCCTTGTAGTTCCTTAGACAAAGTCTAAATACTTCAATGAGGTAGAGGTAAATCAGACTGTACCCTGGCTTAAGGAAGGACCGTTCAGAGGCCTGATGGCATAGGGAAGAAGCTGCAAATCTCTGGAAATCACCAACCACAAGGGTGGTGGGGCCCAGATCGTTGGATAACTTTAAGATGGAGATGGATAAACATTTGGAAGATTGAGGAATTGAGGATTGTAGGGAACTGACAGAGAAGAGGAGGGAAGCTAACCCACGTGGGATAGGATCATCGTACATAGGAGCAGAATTAGCCCATTTGGCCCATCAGGTCTGCTCTGCCATTCAATCATGGCTGATCTATTTTTCCCTTTTATCCCATTCTCCTTCTTTCTCCCAGAAACCTTTGATGCCCTTACTATCAAGAACCTATAAATCTCTGCTTTAAATGTACCCAATATCTTGGCCTCCACAGCCATATGTGGCAATGAATTCCACAGATTCACCACAGTCTGCCTAAATAAAATCCTCCTTACCTCTATTCTAAAGGTACATTCTCACCAGCATAATTAAAGACGATTCTCACCCTGATCATTCCCTCTTCTCCCCTCTCCCATCAGGCAAGAGGTACATACGATAAGTGTGAAAGCGCACACTTCCAGATTCAGGGACAGTTTCATCCCAGCTGTTATCAGGCAACTGAACCGTCCTATCGACAACCAGAGAGCAGTCCTGAGCTGCCATCCACCACTCTGGAGACCCTCAGACTATCTTTACTGGACTTTACAGGACTTGATCTTGCACAAAATGTTATTCCCTTTATCATGTGCCTGTACATTGTGGATGGCTCAATTGTAATCATGTATTGTCTTTCAGCTGACTGGTTAGCATGCAACAAAAGTTTTTCACTGTACCTTGCTACACATGACATAAACTAAACTAAACTATTCATTCTGCCCCAATTTGCTTGCGTCCTTTTTCACAGGATAAAGTATATCAATATTTGAGATCAGACTGGTTGAAATTGCTATCACTGCCTTGATTATGTATTAGTTGCCTGGTGCCTGCAATGTTAAATTATATTGTGCTGCATCAGATTGCACCTCGTTGAGTCCCAGAGAGACGCAACAAGGAAACGGATCTTTTGCCTCATCAATTTTGCACCAACCCGCATTAATCCTATTTTTTGCCTTCCACACATTTTTTAGACTCCCTTCCCTCCCTTCCCCCCTTTTAAATTCTACCACTCACATACACATACATACACACAAAACAAATTAATTTTACCAATTAACCTCCTAGCCTTTGTGCCTTTGTTTTATACTCAAGACTCCAGCATCTGCAATTCCTTGTGACGCTAGTGGAAAGTGGAATAGATTTGCTGACTCTTTTTCAACTCGCTTGGCCAAGGTATGAAACTCGTGGATCATGCCTCATCAGTTCATTGTACACTTGCAAAGATCAAATACTATCAGTGGATGTAGGAAACAATGTTAAACGGATAAAGAGTCAGCCTGGGATGTGCAGTTGGGAATATATGTTTGCGTAGAGTCCAAACACTGAGAAGGGCTGTTTCCATTGTGTAACTTCTAGGATTAAACACAGTGATTGCGAAGAGCACTTATCAGTTCAGTGAAACAATCCAGTTTTGAAGTCAGCTTCAACAGAAGTGAAGAATTTTGCAACTTGTTCTAACGTAGACATTTGAAAAGAAGCACGTGAAATATCCCCGTAATGGAAAGACACCAACAAGGACTTTAAAGGGGTCATTTTAAATCTCCAGCTAGACACGTTTCCCAACATGAATGACCATGTAGGAAGAAGGAACTGCAGATGCTGCTCTACAAATAAAGACAGGAATCATAGATTCTTATGAGTCATACAGCATGGAAACAAGCTCTTTGGCCCAACTCGTCCATGCCGACCAAGATGCCCCATCTAAGCTACAAAAGGACACAAAGTGCGAGAATAACTCAGCGAGCCAGGCAGCATCTCTGGAGAACATGGATATGCGACGTTTTAGGCCGTGACCCTTCTTCAGATTGATACTGACATCTTTCAAAATAAATTCAGGTTACTCTTCCATAGATGCCTGACGATTTTGATACAAAATATTATTGCGCTCAAAGATATGCAGGGAATGGAGTTATATGGATTATGTGCAGGCAGATAAGTTGGTTTTGGCATCATGTTCGGCACAGATATTGTGGGCCGAGGGGCCTGTTCCTAGAGTCATAGAGGCATACAGCACAGCAACAGGCCCATCGGCCCAAATTGTTCTTGCCGACCAAGATGGCCCATCTATCCTAGTCCCACCTGTCTGCATTTGGCCCATATCCCTCTAAATCTTCCTGTCCTATACTGTTCCATAAAAAAGAAACAAAATGCCAGAGTAAAATTTACTCCAGCTCTCAGTGCCTTTTTTGTAAACCAGCATCTGTAATTTCTTGTTTCTACTGTACTTTCTATGTTCTTTACTTCACGGTTGATTAAATTTCACTGTTCCATAAAAAAAAGTCACAAAGTGCTGCAATAACTCAGCAGCTCAGGCAACTCTGGCGAACCTGGATAGATGCCATTTTGAAAAGTGACCCGAAACTTCACGTATCCATGTTCTGCAGAGATGCTACCTGACCCGCTGAGTTGCTCCAGCACCCTGTGTCTTTTTTTATTGTAAACCAGCATCTGCAGTTCCTTATTTCTACTGTACTGTTCTGCATTCTATGTCCTATGCTTTCTGCTTGATTATATTTCACATTGTTCACAAATCCTGTCATAAATATTCTCAACCTCTCATTAATTCGGAGAATTTGCTGGCCACATTCCATTCCCTAAACTTCAGACTCTTAACAAAATTGGTAAACTAAACCTCTCTTCATTCCTTCTTGCATTCCCTCTCTCTCTGTCTCCCCCACCCCAGTTCTCTTGCTAATTTCACCATTTGTATTCCTTTGTTATCACCTCATCCCCAGTCAACAATGGACCATTGTGGGCTTTACCTCTCCTGAATCATCAATGCAGGCTCTGCTTTGTTCTGTAGCTTTCCAAACCTCTAATGTCCCCCTCCCTGACTCCCAGTCTGATGAAGGGTCTCGACCCGAAACGTCACCTCTTCCTTTTCTCCAGCAATGCTGCCTGACCTGCTGAGTTACTCCAGCATTGTGTGTCTCTCTGTTTTCACCATGCCACAGATAAATGGAGCTCCAAGCCACTGCTCAATGTCAAAGTCTGTGTGAATATGCTGTTTATGTTCATTGCAGAAAGGAGCTGTCAGTTAGCACAACTAACTGTGAAAGGGCATGGTCGAAATCAGGGGTCATTTTCAAGCATAGGAATATTTAGTTATCTGATCACCTCTGATTATCTGCCTAACAGCAGGGCATAACCCTGGTCACATTGAGTGCTTTTCTTAGCAAAGCTCTTGCAATTTAAACTGGACTAGAAATTGCTTTGTTTTTTTAAAAAATGATGAAGTGAAATTCAAATGCTTCAAATGATAATCTTCCAAAAATAGTCTGATTTATTTTAGCACCATTGAAGGATGTTCACATCAGTGCCTGCTTCTTTGTGACTCCCCATACAAGGCTTTGTGCAGACAGGTCACCTTCAGTAGCACTCAACGTGATTCATGTATCATTTGACTGGGCTTAATGTCCTGGCAATGTGATCTGTGCTACTGTTGGCTCTTCGATTAATTTGAAACATGAAGTGAACAAGAAAAGTTAGCTAGGAAAGTAAATCTCTCAATGGAACCTGAAGCCATGAATATATGGTGATAAGCAAAACAACAGTCTGGTCTGAAGAAGGGTCCCGGCCCAAAACGTCACCTATCCATGTTCTCCAGGGATGTTGCCTAACCCGCTGAGTTACTCCAGCATTTTGAGTAATTCCTTGGTTAAATCAGCATCTGCAGTTCCTTGTTTCTACAACATTTAGAGTTTACTTTTCTCAACACAATTTAATAACACAAAATAATCAAGGACCTTTTCCACCCCGGTCATTCCCTCTTCTCCTTGCTCACATCAGGCAGAAGATACAAAAGCTTGAAATTACGCACCACCAGACTCAGGAATAGCTTCTTCCCCTCTGTTATCAGACGTCTGAACAGTCCTTCCATAAGCTAGGGTACTGTCCCGGTCTTCCAATCTACCTCATTGGAGACAGTAGACATTTTCTCTTGAACTGTTACTCGACAATTTCTATGGGGTATAATTTCCTTTTGTAAACTCGCTGCAAATGTCGACAATAATCAATATTTTGTGAAAACTTTCATTGAAGCCAATTTTCCTAATATCTGCTGATTTGTCTGCTGAAGTTTAGGTTTAGGTTTATTATTGTCACATGTACCAAGGTACAGTGAAAATCTTTTGTTTGTGTCAGACAGAGAGTAAGAGTCAAGAGTGTTTTATTGTCACATGAACTGAAATGGAACAATGAAGTTCTGATTCATACACTAGTATAGAATATACTGTCTGTGAATACAATCAAGTCAAACACAAGTACAACAAAGTTACAATCTGCCAAATCCACACTTTGAAATTCTCAATGAAATCTCTTTGGCACCTCTTTAGTTACTTAATTTTCATCATAGAACATAACATCATAAGATACAGGAGCAAACTAGGCCATTCGGCCCATCGAGTCTGCTCCTCCATTCGAACATGGCATCCTGAGTTCAGACAGCATGTTCTTGTCTCTCTTAATATCGCATGGGAAAAGCTGATTTAAACATTATTAATTATTTAGGAAATCAGGCGGCTCAGTGGTGCAGTGGTAGAGCTGTTGGTTCACAGCACCACAAACCCGGGATCGATCCTGACTACGAGTGCTGTCTGTACAGAGTTTGTACTTTCTCCCCGTAATCACATGTGTTTTCTTCGGGTTCTCCGGTTTCCTCCCACACTCCAAAGGCGTGCAGGTTCGTAGGTTAATTGGCTTTGTAAATTATCCCTCGCATGAAGGGAGTGGATGCAAAAGTGGGATAACATAGAACTAGTGTGAACGGGTGATCGATGGTCGGCATGGACTCGATGGGCCAAAGGGCCTGTTTCCCTGCTGTATCTCAAAACTCTAAACTCAGGATCATTCCAAAGCAGTTAATCTTCAGGTTATGAATTTGCCTGCTCAGTTTTCTAATGCAAACTTATCTTAGATTCACTAGCGTTCCAACAAACATGGATCCTTGGAATTATTCTCCGTTTATTCAGACCTCATTCCAGTGAGATGCACTGAGTGGGTGTATTGCATGCAAAAGTCAGAAGATGGCACTTGGTAACAATCTGTTTTGATGTCCGATTTCAATTCCCACGTTCCAACTAATTACTTTAAACACATTACCAATGAGGCTGTATATACTTCCAACAAACATAAGATTAAATAATATTTATATTTTTCACTTCTGCAGAGAAAATGTTGCTTCATCATAATGTTCACTTCATAGTAGGACCACCCACTTTGTCATGCTAAGTAATCTAATTGACAGTGTAAAGTCAAACAGACTGAACGCAAGTGACACAGGTGTTCCTTGGGCGAAATTTGTTTAGCTTAATCTAGAAATACAGCATGGAAACAGGCTCTTCGGTCCACCGAGTCCATGCTAACCTTTCACGCTAGTTCTATGTTATCCCACTTTCTCATCCACTCCTTACACACTAGGGGCAATTTATGAGGCTAAGTCTTTGGGATGTGGGAGGAAACTGGAGGTCCACACAGACAGCACCCGAGGTCAGGATTGACCGGGTAGCTGGTTGTATGAGGCAGCAGCTCTACCTGCTGCACCATTGCGTGCTGCCCTATGGTTTACCAAAACCATGCCAATTTTTTTTAATTTGATCTCAAGCCCTGTTTGTGGTTTTGTGATTTTTTACAGTTTCACTTCATGAATGTACAACAGTAAACTGTGTGTTTGTGTAGGAATGATTATAAGTCACTGTAGAACGTGATATAAATTTGGCTTCGCAATTAAGGAGCAAGACTTCTGATGCTGTGGGGATTGTGGTTTCTTTTGTGTTGCTGTAAGTTATTTTATAACTAGGCAAAGCTAACAACAGAATTTGAGCAAAACACAATATGCTGGAGGAACTCAGCAGGTCAGGCAGCATATGTGGAGGTGACGTTTTGGGTCAGGACCCTTCTTCAGACTGAACAACTGAACATCCCTTATTAAAGGCAACCATTCGCAGTCTAGTACAACTATGCTCGAAGGTCACACTGTGTGGCTCTCATAAATTCATGTTCTAAGAACAGAATTAAGCCATTTTTAAATGATCAGCCTTATTGAATGGTGGTGCTGGCTCGAAGGGCCGAATGGCCTACTCCTGCACCTATTTTTCTATGTTTCTAATTGGCCCATCATGTCTACTCTGCCATTCAATCATGGCTGATTTATCTTTCCTTCTCAACCCCATTCTCCTGCGTTCGCCCTATAACCCCTGACATCCTTACTAATCAAGAATCTGTCAGTCTCTGCCTTAAAATATCTATTGACTTGGCCTCCACAGCCATCTGTGGCAATTAATTCCACAGATTCACCACCCTCTGACTAATGAAATTCCTTCTCATCTCCTTTCTTAAGGCATGTCCTTTTATTCCACTATTGGCAACATCCTTTCCACATTCACTCTATCCAGGCCTTTCACTATTTGGTAAGTTTCAATGAGGTCCCCCCTCATCCTTCTAAACTCCAGCGAGTACAAGCCCAGTGCCATCAAAAGCTCATCATATCTTAACCCAATCATTCCTGGGATCATTCTCGTAAACCTCCTCTGGACCCTCTCCATTGCCAGCACATCCTTCCTCAAATATGGGGCCCTAAACTGCTCATAATACTCCGTATGCAGTCTGACCAGTGCCTTATAAAGCCTCAGCATTACATCCCTGTTTCGTATTGTAGCCCTCTTGAAATAAATTCCATTTGTCTTCTTTACTATTGGCTCAATTTGAAAATTAACTGTTTGAGAATCCTGCACCAGCACTCCCAAGTCTCTGCATGGCAATTTCTGAATTCTCTTGGTATTTAGAATATTGTCTACACCTTTATTCCTATTACCAAAATGCATGACTCCACACTTTGCTACACTATATTCCATCTGCCATTTCTCAGCTCCCTCTCCCAACCTGTCCACGTCCTTCTGCAGAGTCCCTGCTTTCTTTACACTACCTGCTCCTCCACCTATCTCTGTACCATCTGCAAACTTGGCCACATAGCCTTCAATTCCTTCATTCAAATCATAGATATACACCATGAAGAGTAGCGACCCCAGAACCGACCCCTGCAGAACATCGCTAGTCACTGGCAGCCATCCAAAAAAAGCCTCCTTTATTTGAGGTAAAACAGTTATAATAGGTGAATTCAATCTACATATAGATTGGGTGAATCAAATTGGCAGGGGTGCCGAGGAAGAGGATTTATTGGAATGTATGCGGGATAGTTTTCTAAACCAACATGTAGAGGAACCAACGAGAGAGCAGGCTATTCTGGACTGGGTATTGAGTAATAAGGAAGAGTTAGTTAGCAGTCTTGTAGTGCGTGGCCCCTTGGGCAAGAGTGACCATAATATGGTTGAGTTCTTCATTAGGATGGAGAGTGACATTTTTAATTCAGAAACAAGGGTTCTGAACTTAAAGAAAGGTAACTTTGAGGTTACGTGAATTGGCCAAGATAGACTGGCAAGTGATTCTTAAAGAGTTGACGGTGGATATGCAATGGAAGGCATTTAAAGACTGCATGGATGAACTACAACAATTGCTCATCCCAGTTTGGCAAAAGAATAAATCAGGGAAGGTAGTGCATCCGTGGATAACAAGGGAAATCAGGGATAGTATCTAAACAAAAGATGAAGCATACAAATTAGCCAGAAAAAGCAGCCTACCAGAGGACTGGGAGAAATTCAGAGTCCAGCAGAGGAGGACAAAGGGCTTAATTAGGAAAGGGAAAATAGATTATGAAAGAAAACTGGCAGGGAACATAAAAATTGACTGCAAAAGTTTTTATAGATATGTGAAGAGAAAAAGGTTAGTTAAAACAAATGTAGGTCCCTTGCAGTCAGAAAGGGGTGAATTGATCATGGGGAACAAGGACATGGCAGACCGATTGAATAACTACTTTGGTTCAGTCTTCACTAAGGAAGACATAAATAATCTGCCGGAAATAGCAGGGGACCGGGGGTCAAATGAGATGGAGGAACTGAATGAAATCCAGGTTAGCCGGGAAGTGGTGTTAGGTAAATTGAATGGATTAAAGGCCAATAAATCCCCAGGGCCAGATAGGCATACCAGAGTACTTAAAGAGGTAGCCTCAGAAATAGTGGATGCATTAGTGATAATTTTTCAAAACTCTTTAGATTCTGGAGTAGTTCCTGAGGATTGGAGGGTAGCTAATGTAACCGCACTTTTTAAAAAGGGAGGGAGAGAGAAAACGAGGAATTACAGACCAGTTAGTCTAACATCGGTAGTGGGGAAAATGCTAGAGTCAGTTATTAAAGGTGGGATAGCAGCACATTTGGAAAGTGGTGAAATCATTGGACAAAGTCAGCATGGATTTATGAAAGGTAAATCATGTCTGACGAATCTTATAGAATTTTTCGAGGATGTAACTAGTAGAGTGGATAAGGGAGAACCAGAGAATGTGTTATATCTGGACTTTCAGAAGGCTTTCGACAAGTTCCCACATAAGAGATTAGTATACAAACTTAATGCACACGGCATTGGGGGTTCAGTATTGATGTGGATAGAGAACTGGCTGGCAGACAGGAAGCAAAGAGTAGGAGTAAACGGGTCCTTTTCAGAATGGCAGGCACTGACTAGTGGGGTACCGCAAGGCTCAGTGCTGGGACCCCAGCTATTTACAATATATATTAATGATCTGGATGAGGGAATTGAATGCAACATCTCCAAGTTTGTGGATGACATGAAGCTGGGGGGGCAGTGTTAGCTGTGAGGAGGATGCTAGGAGGCTGCAAGGTGATTTAGATAGCTTGGATGAGTGGGCAAATACATGGCAGATGCAGTATAATGTGGATAAATGTGAGGTTATCCACTTTGGTGGCAAAAACAGGAAAGTAGACTATTATCTGAATCAAAAGTCAAAGTCAAAGTATCCTTTATTGTCATTCAGACCTTTCGGTCTGAACGGAATTTCGTTGCCTGCAGTCATAACAGATAATAAAAAACAAAACACACAATAAACACATATTTAACATCCACCTCATTGAGTTCACCAGGCACCTCCTCACTGTGGCGGAAGGCAAAAGTCTTAAAAGTCTTTGTCTTCTTCCCTCTTTGTTCTCCCTCTTTTTTTTCTTTTTTTAAAATTTTTGTTAGAAGTACGTACAATAGTGTAGTACTTGAGTACCTAATACGTACAAACATATTTCCATTCTTGTACAACTTCATATTTTTAATTTAATAATAAAAGAACAGTGAGAGAAAGAAGAAATAAAGAGTGTCGGAATAGATAGACAACCGAGTAGAAACTGATAGCAAAAGAAATAAAGGACATAGAAGAGAAACTAAAAAGATTGAAATAGAAGGAGAAAGTAAAGAAAAGAGAGATTAGGAGAAATCTACCTATTTCGTATTTTTGCCCATCCGTCACCCGGTTCTAAACCATTTAATTTCTAGGGTTATGTTATGTTGCACCATATGCTTGTAAAAAGTTGATAAAAGGAGACCAAGTCTTTAAGAATTGGTTTACTTTGCCTAGTAGGTGAAATCTCATTTCTTTAAGATGTAGCGTTTCAGACATGTTTGACATCCACATTTTGAATGTTGGCGTAGTTGCTTTTTTCCAAAATTTGAGTATAAGTTTTTTTGCTGTTATTAGACCGTAATTAAGAAAAGCTTCTTGGAATATAGTTAGTTAACTTCCCTCTTCCATTGATCCAAAGATAATCAGTTCTGTATTGGGGTTCAATTTTGTGTTGAATAGTTTTGTAAAAATTCCAAAAATGTCATTCCAAAATTTATACAGTTTTATACAAGAGACAAAGGAATGTGCTATAGTGGCATTTTGAGTTAGACATTTGTCACAAATGGGGGAAACATTTGAGAATATTTTATTCAGTCTAGTTTTCGAATAATATAATCTATGTAAAATTTTAAATTGAATTAGGTCATGTCTTACATTAATTGAACATTTATTTACATATAATAAAAAATGTTCCCATCCATCATTAGGAATTTTTATCAATAACTCTTGTTCCCAGTCCCTTCTAATTGCCTCTGTCGTTGTTGGTGTTTCTATATTTAAAATTATATTATAAGTAAGATATTAAATTGCTTGATTCTGCCTTTCTATTCATTCCTTCCTCCAATAAATCTGGGGTTAGAGTTTGATATCCTTGTATATATTTCTTCAAATAATCTTGAATTTGAAGATATTTGAAATATTGATTACTTTTCAAATTATATTTTAGTTGTAATTGTTGGAATGATAAAAGTTTTCCCATTTCATACATATCTCCCATTGTTTTAATTCCTAATCTTTCCCAATGGATAAACGTTTTATCAATAATGGATGGTTTGAATGAAGGATTATTAGCTATTGGAGAAAGAAGCGATAGTTTTCTTAATTTTAAAGTTAATTTTATTCGATTCCAAATTCCTTGTTCTCCCTCTGCGCTGAGGCGATCCAGGCCTCCGATGTTGGCGTCCACTAGGCACGCGGCCGAGCCTCCGAAGCCGGGCTGTCGCCACCACCATCGCTGAAATGCTAGAACCCCGCCATAGCTCTAAAGCAGGGTCCGCCGCTGGAACGCTGGTGCACCACAGCTCTGAAGCCGTGTCGCTGCTGGAACACTGGAGCACCTCCACAGCTCTAAAGCAGGGTCCGCCGCTGGAATGCTGTAGCACAGCAGCTCTGAAGCCGGTTCGCCGCTGGAACGCCACTGCTGGAACGCCGCTGGAACACCGCAGCTCTGAAGCCGGGTCGCCGCTGGAATGCCACCGCTGGAGCACCGCAGCTTTGAAGCCGGGCCGCATCCGCTGGAATGCTGGATCGCCGCCAGCTCCGCCATTAGGCCTCAGCACAGAAGGAGACGGTGACCACGACAAGAAAAGTCACACCCCTCCCGAAAGGGAAGACTAAAACCCTGTTTCTCCCACCCACCCCCCCCCCCCCTCCCCCACACATGCACAGCCTAATAAACCAAACTTTTAACTAAAACAGACACAAAAAGACAAAGAGAAAAGAAAAAACAGACGGACTGCAGGCGAGCCGCAGCTGCCAGGCAGCGCCGCCACTTCACCGGAAGGAATGATGGCCGATTAGGAAAAGGGGAGATGCAACGAGACCTGGGTGTCATGGTACACCAGTCATTGAAAGTAGGCATGCAGGTGCAGCAGGCTGTGAAGAAAGCGAATGGTATGTTGGCATTCATAGCAAAAGGATTTGAGTACAAGAGCAGGGAGGTTCTACTGCAGTTGTACATGGTCTTGGTGAGGCCACACCTGGAGTATTGCGTACAGTTTTGGTCTCCTAATCTGAGGAAAGATATTCTTGCCATAGAAGGAGTACAGAGAAGGTTCATCAGACTGATTGCTGTGACGGCAGGACTTCCATATGAAGAAAGACTGGATAGACTCAGCTTGTACTCGTTGGAATTTAGAAGATTGAGGGGGGATCTTATGGAGACTTACAAAATTCTTAAGGGGTTGGACAGGCTAGATGCAGGAAGATTGTTCCCGATGTTGGGGAAGTCCAGAACAAGGGATCACAGTTTAAGGATAAGGGGAAGTCTTTTAGAACCGAGATGAGAAAATCATTTTCTGGTGAATGTGTGGAATTCTGGAGAGTGGTGAATGTGTGGAATTCACTGCCACATAATGTAGTTGAGGCCAGTTAATTGGCTATATTTAAGAGGGAGTTAGATGTGGCCCTTGTGGCTAAAGGGATCAGGGGGTATGGAGAGAAGGCAGGTACAGGATACTGAGTTGGATGATCAACCATGATCATATTGAATGGCGGTGCAGGCTCGAAGGGCCGAATGGCCTACTCCTGCACCTATTTTCTATTTTTCTATGTTTCTATGTTTCTAGCCACTCTTTGCCTTGGGCCATCCAGCCAATTCGATACTTATGGTATAAATGGGCCGCATACCATAATACTTATGGTATGACACAACAGTGGTGGGCCTCATCAGGGACGACAATGAGCTGGCTTACAGGGAGGAGGTGAAACAACTGGTGGACTGGTGCAATACGAACAACCTGATCCTGAATGTCGAGAAAACAAAGGAGATTATCGTCGACTTCAGGAAAACCCGGCACAGTCCCACACCACTTCACATCAATGACAGCGATGTGGAGGTGGTCAGTAGCACAAAGTTCCTGGGGGTGCAGGTCACTAACAGTCTGACCTGGTCGACTAACATCTCATCAACTGTTAAGAGAGCGCAGCAGCGGTTGCACTTTCTGCGCAGGATGAGAAGAGCTCATCTCCCCCATCCCATCCTCACTACTTTCTACAGGGGCACCATAGAGGGTATTCTGACCAGCTGTATCTCTGTCTGGTTTGGGGACTGTAGAGCCTCCGACTGGAAGTCTGTGCAGAGAGTGGTGAGGACAGCGGAAAAAATCATCGGGACCTCTCTCCCCTCAATCGGGGATATTGCGACCAAACGCTGTGTGTCTAAGGCCAGCAGTATCATAAAGGACCCCACACATCTCCATCACGGACTGTTCACTCTGCTGCCCTCGGGAAAAAGATACCGCAGCATGAGGAGCAGAACATCAAGGTTCCGCAACAGCTTCTTCCCACGAGCCATCAGACTCCTGAATGCCATGTAAATGGGCTGCCACTATTGTCTATTTACCCTTTTCATACATACCTATCCTTCGGTTAATTTATTGTGTTGCACAGGGAGCCAAATGCAACGTAATTTCGTTTGGAACTGCATATATCAATGTATTTCTAAATGACAATAAAGTTTGTTTGACTTTGACTTTGACTAAATGACCATAATGTTCATACCCACACTTCTGAACCTTGGTTCCATTCTTCTGTAAATGCCACAGCCATTCAGATTTAATAAACTTACCACCCTGTGATTTTATTCCAACTCAAGAGTCAGCAATATTAGAGTCTATAGCATTCTTGAGATTTGCTAACGTCATTCTGTGTGTAAGAATCGTAAACAAACTGTAGCAACTGCTTCCTGTGTTATCTATCTGCTGTGTGCCTTCATCACATTTCCCCTGGTTAAAAGTGCAACTTGAAATATCTTCTTGAGCAGCTTGTTCTACTTCATTGCCTTTCCCATCCAGAGGCTGCATTATAACTCTGATCCAAAGTATCATCTACCTCCCCATGTTGCTCGAAACTTACCTGAGAACTTCTGCTCAGCTAACGCCTGCAGATCCTCAAGAAGGTAGAGTGGCACAGCAATAAAGTTGCTACTCTACAGAGCACAGAGACCCAGGTGCAATCCTGATTATGGGTGCAGTATGTATGTAGTTTGTATGTTTTCCCTATGTCCACGTGGGTTTTCTCCAGGTGCTCCGATCCCCCCTCCCCCGTGTTCCAAAGACGTACAGGTTTGTAGGTTAATACTTAAACACAACTATCATAAGATCATAAATAATTGGAGCAGAATTAGGCCATTTGGCCGATTGTGTAGATTTGTACAATTGAGGAAGTTATACATACATGTATACCCAGTTCCTAATGGTACATGTTCACATATACACTATGAAGATACACCATCTCAGTATGTCGGCCAGATTATCAACACACCCATTTGCTTTTCCTCTCTGTATCTTTGTCCATCAATGATGCATTCACATCCTAGAAACATAGAAACACAGAAAATAGGTGCAGGAATAGGCCATTCGGCACTTTGAGCCTGCACTGCCATTCAATATGATCATGGCTGATCATCCAACTCAGTATCCTGTACCTGCCTTCTCTCCATACCCCCTGATACCTTTAGCCACAAGGGCCACATCTAACTCCCTCTCAAATATAGCCAACGAACTGGCCTCAACTACCTTCTGTGGCAGAGAATAGTAAGATTGAACGAGAACTTACCAGTTCGAAGGTTGATCTTTATTTCATGAGGAGTCGAAGTGAGGGATTTCGTGAAGAGCCCGCCGGCGCGCATGCTCGACATACTTCAAAGTAGCGGCGTGGAATCACAGAACCAATAATAGAAATGACTTCGCATAGTATGATTGAATTGACTAAGATTACCAGATGAAGGTGATTGAGGGTTGGGCGAGGAGGGCACGAAATCCCTCACTTCGACTCCTCATGAAATAAAGATCAACCTTCGAACTGGTAAGTTCTCGTTCAATCTTACTATTTCATTTCGGAGTCACGTGAGTGACTTCGTGAAGACTTCAAAGCTTCTGTGATTACACGCCCTGGACCACGTCCATGCTGACACACCACTACCAGGGATGGATGGGAGGAACAAAGTTGCTCAATAGTTCATACTGCAAAACAAGAGCAGAGTTATTAACAACAAAACAAAACCCCTCATGCGGGGACATCTCCACGTTCGTGACCTGCATTCAGCACGGCTTCTGCGAACCGTAGAGGAGCAGCAACAGGCTTGTTATAAAAACGCTGGAACACAGCTTCATTAGCCCATCCTGCTGTGGCGAGAATTTGGTCCATGGGCACCTCCATGACCCTCGCCCTTGACGTCGATGCAGCCCTGGTGGAAAGAGACTTGAACACATTAGTGTCGATACCTGACTTACCCAAGACGACTGGAAGCCACATGGATATCGTCTGGACTGTCACTCGATGATGAGGTCTCTTATGAATGACAAGCAGGTATCTCTCCATTCCTCTGATGCGTGCCGTCACCTTGACATAGTGGCGGATATGTGAGACTAAACATAGCCTAGCATCTGCGGGGTATGCCGGGAACTTCAGCTGCAGCCCTGTGCACCCAGGTCTATGCTGCTTTAGTAGCTCGTCAACGAAAAAGACTACTTCTGTAGGGGTAGCTGTCATTTTGTCGACACGCAGTTTGTGTAGTGTCTGTACCCTCTGAGCTGAAGTCAGCGCTAGTAACATCACCAGCTTCATGGTGAGTTGGTCCAGTTGGAGCCCTTCCATGGGAGACCACGTCCTGAGCAGGGTTAATACGTCCCTGACATCCCAGGTGATATTATAGCGTGGTATAGGCGGATTCATATTGAATATACCCCGCATGAGTCTGGACACTAGCCTGTTGGATCCTACCTCCAACTGAGGTAGAACGATAGCGCACTTCTGGCGCTGTTGATGGCACTGTAACTTAAGTGTTCATCATGGTGCAACCCCGCGAGGAATTCCAGGACGTCGGTTGTTGTCACGTCATCGTACGTGATGCGAGAGCGGCTGCAGTAGGCTTCCCACTTCTTAATATGCAAGCGGTATCTTCGCCTTGTAGACTCTCGACACGACGCCCTGGTGGTATCCATGGTCCGAGCCGAGAGGCCGTATTGGACTAACGGCCTGTTCAGAACCTGCAAGCCAACAAATTTAAATAGCCATGGCAGGGATGCGGCTCCCCTGAGACAGGGTGAGTAACCAATTGTGGGCAACCCTTCAAAAGGACCCAAGGTTCGTTGAGCATGTCAAAGACCACCGGATACCAAGGCTGTGTGGGCCAGTCGGGTATAATAAGGATGCCCTTGGCAGCATCTGCCTGAATCTTTCCCAATACCCGACTGATGAGGCAAAACGGAGGGAAGGCATAGAAAACCCAATTCCCCCAGTCCAGCGAGAATGCATCTAGCGCTATTGCCCCAGGATCTGGTTCCCATGAAACGTAGGCTGGTACCTGATGGTTTAACCGTGACGCAAAAAGGTCAATGTCCGGTTTACCAAATTTGGCTGTGACTTTAGAAAAAATCTCAGGATGCAACATCCATTCAATGTTGTCATTAAATTTGCGTGACCTGGTGTCCGCCACAGTATTAAGCTCACCTGGCAAATAGGTAGCTGAAATCCAAATGTCTCTTTGAACACACCAGAGCCAAATTGAGTTAGCCAATTTGTCACACGAAACTGACCTGGTACCACCCATATGGTTTAAATATGCCACAGCTGTGGTGTTGTCTATTTGGAGACGGACGTGTGCTCCAACAAGCTTGGAACAATATGCACGAAGTCCGTGGAATGCTGCCAGCAACTCCAAATAGTTAATCCCTTGAGTCAACAACATCGATGCCTCAAGGGTGTCCCATCTGCCCCCACAACTAGAGCAATTATCAGTAGCTCCCCAGCCATTGGAGCTTGCATCAGTCTGTAAATATACCACCGGATTAGCCTCCCTAACAGGCTTAAATGAGTTGCTAATGTGACACACCCACCATTGCAACTCAGTTATCGCTTCGGACGGCAGCTGCATTGATCGATCGTAATGACCAGCGTTCCGTTTTAACGCAATAATTTTAGCTCTTTGCAAATTCTGATAATGCAAAGGCCCATATCGTGCTGCCGGAAACAAAGCCACTAGCTTGCCAATTACTGTGGCTGTATGCCGAATCGATGGTATATTGGTGCCAATTAAATCTCTGCACACCTGAGTGACTTCCTCAATTTTGTTAATTGGTATAGTTATTCTCATACTCATTGAGTTCACCGTGAACCCTAGGTAATTAATTACCTGGGCAGGGCAGAACTTCGATTTCTCTGGATGGACAATGAATCCTAATTGTTGAAATATATTGACAGCAGCTGCAACACCCTGTTCAGCCAAATGCAGGGTGTGGCCCACAATAAAGACATCATCTAAATAGGCCATAACTATATGATGTCTTTGTCTCAAATAAGCCATGATTGGCTTCACCAATTTAGTGAACAATCTAGGGGCTGTAGTGAGCCCATTAGGCAAAGCCTTATACTGCCAAAGTTGCCCCATCCAGATAAATTTCAAAACCTTCTATCATATTTCTGGATGGATACTGAATAATATGCATCCCTTAAATCAATGCATGCCATAAAGCAGCCATGAGAAATCAATGATTTGGCTGTTTCAAACGTATCCATTTTAAAATGAGTATATGTTACAAACGTATTCAAACGGGTTAGATCAATGATGACACGACAGCCTCCATCCTTCTTAGGTCTAGTAAATATGTTCGAAACAAATTCAATTGGCTCATGCACCGTTTTCTCAATCACACCCTTCTGTTCCAGACTTAAAATTTCCTTATAACCTGCTGCCTGTTCTGCAGCAGACAATTTGAACGTACGACCAGGCATGTGCTGGGATGGAGGAATGTCGCCATTAATAAACTCAATTTTATGCCCCTGAATATTCCGCAACACATACTCATCACCAGTAAAATTACCCCATGCATCCAAAAACAACCGTAAACGACCACCAACATGGGAAGTGAAACAGAGAGAAAAGAGAGAACCAGACCCCCTCACCTCCGTGGTTACCGGCGGTCCTTGACACGTGTGGGTGGCCGTGGAGGTGCTGGGTTGGCTTGAGGGCGCGGCGTCTTCGATTTCCAAAAAGGTCTCTGCCGACCCTGTCCTAAAAAAGACCCTTGGTGCTGGTTCTGGTGTTGTTGTCGTTGTGGAGCTAGAGGGTGAGTCCTCGTCGAGGCCCTGGCCGACCCTCGTGAGCGAATGTATGGAGCTTTTGAGCCGGACGGTGTGGGGGCACTCTTAGAGCGCATGATCCCCACCGTTTTGGCTTGTTCGTCAAGCTCTTTGACTCTCTTCGAGAGGTCCTCACCAAAGAGCTGACGGGGCGGCGGCGGCGGCGGTGGTTTGCACAATCCTGCAAACTTCGGGTTGAGTGCTGGGCGGATGCTGTTTTTGCGAAACCCGTTGATTTCGTGCTGGGTCGCGCACAATAAGGCCAGAGCATCTTCCTGGTCCAAATTCAGCTCGTCCTCGTCCACCGACCGCGCAAAGGCGGTAATACCGGCCGTGAGGAGTTTCAGGATCCGCTGCAATTGTAGCTCTAGTTGACGGATAGCCGCACTGATGTTGCCCCATATTGGCGTATTGACCACAGGCACGTTGAGGGAGTTGCAGTTTGATGGAGCCTTGTGACGGCTCATAGCCTGGATAAGGACTTCTTCCTGCAGCACCTGATTATTAAGAAAGTCCACTGTGGCTGCCAGCTTTGAATTGAGAGGAAGACCAGCCGTATGTGGGGCCGCGAATTTGGTCGCCACATCCAAAAGTTCCTCCGCTGGCACCTCCACCGGAGGTGGTACGGGATCCACCAGAACCTCCTCCTCGTGCTGCTCCAGGCTGATAGTAGATGTTGGTGAAGACGCCCTGTGCCTGTTGCTGCCCTGCTGTTGTTGACGCTTTAGTAGCTCGTCATTGAAGCAGGAGCTCCAGCAGCCGCTCCATACGGTCAATACGCCCTTCACCCTGAACACTCAGGTGGTCGGAGTCCTCCGGCTCTGAAAAGAAAACCGGGCTCCTGTCATCGGCCCGCACCTCGTCGAGGCCCTGCCGGTGCCGGTAGTTGTCGCTAACAGCCGCCGAGGCGAAACTGCGCGATTCCTGCGCGGGCGTGTTCAATCGCCTCCGTTTAGCGAGAGCTGAAGCCGCTGCCACTAAGGGCACATGCGGCGAGGTGTCGGCACCAGCCGAAGCATGGCTGCCTGGGGCCCGCGCAGTCTTGCCGGCTGCCCACATCGTGGACGTTGCCGACGCATGGTGCCGCCCACCCATCCATGGGGGGCTCGGCGACCGCGACGAGACCCGACTCAACCGACCCGTCCCGGCGTCGAGAGTCGGGGTGTGCCGGCTGGACCTCACAGCCGCCCCGGGTCTCGCCCTGGAACCTGACCGCTCCTCCGCGACAGGCAATGCCTTAGCCCTAACAGGGTTAGGCTTCTGGGCTCCTCCCCTCCCCCTTCTCGGAGGGCTGAGTGGAACAGGCCGTGCAACGGCACGTGCCCTGCTCGAGGTCGCCAGCGAGCCCGCTGACAACCTGACTGCCATGGCAGGGTCCCCCTGCTCTGGCGGCACACCACACTCCTCCTCACCGAACTCCTCCGAGCTGTGGTGTGCTGGCGGATCTGGACCTGTGAACACAGGGCTTACCCACATCTCCGCCTGAGTCCCGGCCTGCGCTGCAGGTACTGCCGATGGAAAAGGCCCCGGAACTGTTGACCGGCGAACTCGTCCTGACGTCCTCCGGCCCTTCGAACTCCCATCCATGTCCTTGCTGCAAGACATAATCAGGCAACAAGGACCACCAACTAAAGGTGGAATACTCACCTCCGTGGCCCCTTCTGAAGGGCTGGCGAGGAGCGCGCTCCACCGCCAGCCGTCGCAGCAACGCGTTACGACGATATGTCGAGCATGCGCGCCGGCGGGCTCTTCACGAAGTCACTCACGTGACTCCGAAATGAAATTCCACAGATTCACCACTCTCTGTGTGAAAAATGATTTTCTCATCTCGGTCCTAAAAGAGATCTTATCCTTATCCTTAAACTGTGACCCCTTGTCCAGGACTTCCCCAACATCGGGAACAATCTTTCTGCATCAAGCCTGTCCAACCCCTTAAGAATTTTGTAAGTATTATGAGATCCCCCCTCAATCTTCTAAATTCCAGCGAGTACAAGCCGAGTCTATCTAGTCTTTCTTCATATGGAAGTCCTGCCATCCCAGGAATCAGTCTGGTGAGCCTTCTCTGTACTCTCTCTATGGCAAGAATGTCTTTCCTCAGATTAGGAGACCAAAACTGTACGCAATACTCCAGGTGTGGCCTCACCAAGACCATGTACAACTGCAGTAGAACCTCCCTGCTCTTGTACTCAAATCCTTTTGCTATGAATGCCAACATACCATTCGCTTTCTTCACAGCCTGCTGCACCTGCATGCCTACTTTCAATGACTGGTGTACCATGACACCCAGGTCTCGTTGCATCTCCCCTTTTCCTAATCGGCCACCATTCAAGATGATGTATTGTACTGCATTATCATGATGGAATCCTTGGTCTGTGATAATGAGATATTAGCGCACAGCGTGATCTTAAAACCATTGATGTACTCTCCCCATTTTTTAAATGATATGCCACATTGTTCCAGATCATCAGAGCATTTGTCTGCTAAACAGCAATAAATCATTTTGCAGAACTCCATTATATAATGATTAATTATTGAAGCATTCCCTGATGTATCATTGTAGATTATCTATCTAATGCCCGCTATATATTTATGAATATTTTAAGGTTCCTCCAAAGGATGATCATTGATACATTTTCTCATGATGTAATTAGAGATCATTCATTTAATGACTTCAATGCATTACCACTTCAGGACATCAATATCATCTCATTTTATGTAGGAGTAATTGATGGGTCTTTTTGGTGTATGATTAGAGACTGTAGGCTTGGCTCCTCTATACAAGTGGATTAAAATGAATAAAGAAAGCAATGAAACTAAAGTTACAACAAATAGAATTGCCCTGTGTCTGAAGAAGGGTTTGGGCCCGAAACGTTGCCTATTTCATTTGCTCTATAAATGCTGCTGCACCCACTGAGTTTCTCCAGCACTTTTGTCTACCTTCGATATTCCAGCATCTGCAGTTCCTTCTTAAACAAATAGAATTGCCCTTTGAAATTTACAAAATACAGAAAATGCTCAGCAGGTCGGGCAGCATCTGTGGAGAGAGAAACCAATCTCCTTTTCATTGACTCTATTTATACTTATCGCTGCCTCGGCAAGGTCACCAGCATAATCAAGGATCAGTCTCAGCCCAGTCACTCTCTCTTCTCCCCTCTCCCATCAGGCAAGAGGTACTGAAGTTTGAAAATGCATACCTCCAGATTCTGCAACAGTTTCTTCCCAGCTGTTATCAGGTCCTCTCATCAGCTAGAGCGCGTTCCGATCTCCCATCTGCCTCAATGGAGATCTTTGAACTATCTTTAATCTGACACTATCAGAGTTTATCTTGCACTAAATGTCGTACCCTTTATCCTTTATCTGTACACTGTGGACTGCTTGATTGTAATCATGTATAGTCTTTTCTTTGACTGGATAGCACGCAACAAAAAGCTCGTCACTGTACCTCACATGTGACAAAGATAAAATAAACTAGACTAATGTTTCAAGTCAAAGATTTTTCATTATAACACTTGTTTTATGTTACAGACAAGGAACTGCAGATGCTGGTTTACAAAAAAGTTACCTAAAATGCTGGAGTAACTCAGCCAGTCAGGCAGCATCTCTGGAGAATATGTACAGTGGCTTGCAAAAGTATTCATACCCCTTGAACTTTTCCACATTTTGTCATGTTACAATCACAAACGTAAATGTATTTTATTGGGATTTTATGTGATAGACCAACATAAAGTGGTGCATAATTGTGAAGTTGAAGGAAAATGATACATGGTTTCCAAATTTGATAACAAATATAAAACTGAAAAGTGTGGCGTGCAAAAGCATTCAGCCCCCTGAGTCAATACTTTGTAGAACCACTTTTCGCTGCAATTACAGCTGCAAGACATTTGGGGTATGTCTCTACCAGCTTTGCACATCTAGAGAGTGAATTTTTTGCCCATTCTTCTTTGCAAAATAGCTCAAGCTCAGTCAGATTGGATGAAGAGCGTCTGTGAACAGCAATTTTCAAGTCTTGCCAGAGATTCTCAATTGGATTTAGGTCTGGACTTTGACTGGGCCATTCTAACACATGAATATGCTTTGATCTAAACCATTCTATTGTAGCTCTGGCTGTATGTTTAGAATCATTGTCCTGTTGGAAGGTGAACCTCCGGCCCAGTCTCAAGTCTTTTGCAGACTCTAACAGGTTTTCTTCCAAGATTGCCCTGTATTTGGCTCCATCCATCTTCCAATCAACTCTCACCAGCTTCCCTGTCCCTGCTGAAGAAAAGCATCCCCACAGCATGATGCTGCCACCACCATGTTTCACAGTGGGGATGGTGTGTTCAGGGTGATGTGCAGTGTTAGTTTTCCGCCACACATAGCGTTTTGCATTTAGGCCAAAAACTTCAATTTTGGTCTCATCAGACCAGAGCACCTTCCTCCACATGTTTGCTGTGTCCCCCACATGGCCTGTGGCAAACTGAAAATGGGACTTCTTACGGCTTTGTTTCAACAATGGCTTTCTTCTTGCCACTCTTCCATAAAGGCCCGATTTGTGGAGTGCATGACTAATAGTTATCCTGTGGACAGATTCTCCCACCTGAGCTGTGGATTTCTAAACTCCTCCAGAGTTACCATGGGTCTCTTGGCTGCTTCTCTGATCAATGCTCTCCTTGCCCGGCCTGTCAGTTTAGGTGGACGGCCATGTCTTGGTAGGTTTGCAGTTGTGCCATACTCTTTCCATTTTTGGATGATGGATTGAACAATGCTCCATGAGATGTTCAAAGCTTGGGATATTTTTTTTATAACCTAACCCTGCTTTAAACTTCTCTACAACTTTATCCCTGACCTGTCTGGTGTGTTCCTTGGGCTTCATGATGCTGTTCGTTTACTAATGTTCTCTTACAAACCTCTGAGGCCTTCACAGAACAGCTGTATTTATACTGAGATTAGATTACACACAAGTGGACTCTATTTACTAATTAGGTGACTTTTGAAGGTAATTGGTTGCACTGGATTTTATTTAGGGGTATCAGAGTAAAGGGGGCTGAATACTTTTGCACACCACAATTTTCAGTTTTTTATTTGTAAAAAAATGTGAAAACCATGTATCATTTTCCTTCCAATTCACAATTATGCGCCACTTTGTGTTGGTCTATCACATAAAATCCCAATGAAATACATTTACGTTTGTGATTGTAACGTGACAAAATGTGGAAAAGTTCAAGGGGTATGAATACTTTTGCAAGCCACTGTATAGGTGATGTTTCAAATTGGGATTCTTCATACTGATTGTGGAGGGGGTGAAAAAGCTGGAAGAGAAGAGCTGTATGTTGCAAGAATGGGGAGGGGTAGAGAAAGCAGTGGGAATCAATATTTTTATGTTCAGTCACTTTACGTTAATTAAAATCAATTTTTCACGTAGTAATAAAGTTGCACTATATTACCATTATCATATCAATATTAAGAGATGATTTTATTAGCGAAAAAAGATTGTACTATTAAACACTGCACCAAAGCAGTTGTTTATGAAAAATGTTATTTTGTGAATATGCTGATGAATTTCAGCAGCAACTCAAACTGTAAATTAATTTTGGAAATTGTATGTACTTCTAAGCACTATGTTTGGACAGTTGATTGCACTCAACACAAATCATTAACATCAAAAGCAAAGTCACTTTATCTAGATTTTACCAGCTGTGTATAAATTAATTGCTCAGAAATTCATTCAAAATCAGTTGCGATATACACACTCCTATTGATATGACAGTATTAAAGTCTACATTGGTAAGTCATTCTATTGACTTCTATTGATTAATATCGGTTGTTTATTGTCACATGTAGAGTCATAGAGTCTTGCATTGAACGTTATTCCCTTTATCATATTTAGAGTATTGTGTTCAGTTCTGGGAACCATATTACAGGAAAGATGTTATCAAGGTGGAAAAGGCACAGAGAAGATATACAAGGATTCAAGGGTCTGAACTATAGGGAGAGGTTGAGCAAGCTGGGACTTTATTCCTTGGAGCACACTAGAATGAGGGGCAATTTTATAGAGGTATACAAAATCATGAGAGGAATAGATCGGGTAGTTGCACAGTGTCTCTTCCCTAGAGTAGGGAGATCGAGAACTATAGGACAAAGGTTTAAAGTGAAGGGGGAAAGATTTAACAGGAATACGATAGGTAACTTTTTCACACAAAGGGTAATGGGTGTATGGAACATGCTACCAGAGGAGGGAGTTGAGGCAGGGGCTATTGCAAAGTTTAAGAAACAATTAGACAGGTGCATGGACAGGTTTGGAGGGATATGGGCCAAATGCAGGCAGGGACTAGTGTAGATGGCACATGTTGGTCGGTGTGGGCAAGTGGGGCTGAAGGTCTGGATTCCACACTGTATGACTCTATAATGTATCTGTAAACTGTGGATGACTCGATTGTAATCATGTACAGTCTTTCCGCTGACTGGCTAGCATGCAACAAAAGCTTTTTACTGTACCTCGGTGCAATAAACCAAAATTAAACTAAAAGTACTACATGCTGATGGAACCACATAGTTCCTTGTGCTACTAACTGTTGGTGATGTTGGTCCATTGGTGTGTACTAGTGACAGGGTAAAATGACTGCATGGTGTTATTTTGCACCATGAATTCTGTAGCAATAATGTGTAATTAATGTTTTGTTGTAAATTTGTTTGTAACTAAGATATTTTAAAAATGTGTAGTGCCATTGGATTGAGTGAAGGACCTGAACTACATTGAGCTTCATGGAAGAAACAATGGTCCAATGGTACTTCATTATCGCATGAACCTTGGTACAGTGAAATTTATTTTTTGCATACAGTTCAGTAAAACTCTTATCAGAGTTATAGAGTCAGAGAGTGGAACAGTGTGGAGACTTCGGCTCAACTTGCCCACACCAGCCACCAATGTCCCAGCTACACTAGTCCCACCTGCCTGCACTTGGTCCATTTCCCTCCAAACGTGCTTCTACCCAATCTATTCCTCTCATGATTTTGTATACCTCTATAGGATCACACCTCATCCTTCTACGTTCCATGGAATAAAGACCCAGCCTACTCAACCTCTCCCTATAGCTCACACCCTCTAGTCCTGGCAACATCCTCATAAATATTTTCTGAACCCTTTCAAGCTTGACAATATGTTTCCTATAGCATGGTGCCCAGAACTGAACATCTATATAACTAAAAGTCTCATCTTGACCACTTCCTGTCTACACTGTTAATTGATTTTAGAAATAATGCTACCCTATATCGCTATGATTTTTGGCCATCTTACTCACAGTCCTCCTCCGCTGCAGCAGCCCCAAGGATTTTTCCGATCGCTGAAAAATAAAAAAAGTTAAGAATGTTCAAAAAATGTTGAGATCAGCTGATTGGGCCTCTCGCCTGTCAATCACCATGATGAAGGTAATGCCCCTTCTGGGGGGAGTGGCAGGACTATAAACCCCGGATGCCTGGACGTGAATCAGTCACTCTGGAAGATCGCGAGCGAGAGGCCACAACTGTGATTCTGCTGTGAGTCTACTAAACTGTGAGTCCACTATGTGCTTGCAATAAATGCTTGGTTACCCTGCAATGTGGTTGCAATAAATGATGATTTGTTAACCCTTTATTTGCTTGCAATAAATGCTTTGTTACCCCGCAATGTGGTTGCAATGAATGATGATTGGTTAGCCCTTAATGTCCTTGCAATAAATGGTTTCTCAGCCCCCACTGTGTTTGCAAGGAAGAAATGGTTTCTGAGCCCCCACTGTGTTTGCAAGTAAGAAATGGTTTCTCAGCCTCCACTGTGTTTGCAAGGAATACATGGTTTGTTAGCCTCCACTGTGTTTAATCCAAAATTCCCACTCACTCCGTAACTAGGCCCTGTCCCACTTTCCCGAGTTACTCACAAACTCTCCCGAGTTTTCCCCTTGATTCGAACTCGGGGAATGTCGGGTAAAGCCCGATGAAGTCCGTAGATGTTTCGTAGCTGCTCGTAATGCCAGCCGTAGGAACTCGGGGTAACAGGTAAGTCGGGACGTTTTTTCAACATGTTGAAAAATGTCCACGAGTTAAAAAATAACTCAAGTCAAGTCAAGTCAAGTCGTCAATCCATTTCAAGTCAAGTCAATCCAAGGCACACACTTGACTTGACTTGAAGTGGATTGACTTGACTTGACTTGAAATGGATTGACTTCTTCTTCTTTCGTCTGGCATGCACAGCTTAAAGTTGTAGGACAACTTGTTCTATTTGCTCTTCAGGCGAAACAGGGCGGACCACGTGAAGGTTGCAATCTTCCACCCCAAAATGGATTGAAGACTGGACTTGACTTGAAATGGATTGACCCCCCCCCCACTGGCCACCAATATTGGAATTGGTGGAGAGGTGGAATATTGCGTTGGGGGACCAACCTTCCCATGTGAAGCTGGGACCCAATGGGTCCCACTTAGTCTAGTAATATTCTAAATGCGGTCTCACCAACATCTTACATTCTCTGTCCTTTTCATCCATTTAACTTTGCCCGTAAAGCAGTGCCAGCACATAATGACACAACATTTTGTGTCGACACAAAATGCTGGAGTAACTCAGTGGGTCAGGCAACATCACTGGAGAAAAGGAATAGGGGATGTTTCGGAACACCTTTGAAGTTTTCAGAAATCTTTGGACTCATTCAAACCTCTAACCAGATAAAAACCTGTGAAATATCCTACAATAAGCTACAGTGCGAACTATACCCTTCACTTTTTCGATATTTTGTTACGTTACAGCCTTATTTTAAAATGGATTAAATTCATTTTTTTATCATCAATCTACACACAATACCCCATAATAAAAAAGTGAAAACCGGTGTTTAGACATTTTTGCAATGTAATTAAGTATAAAGTATAAAAGTATAAAGTATAAAGTTTCCTTTATTGTCAATCATACATAGTTTGAACGAAATGCATACCTTGCAGTCATGACAGAAAATAAAGTAACATAACAGAACACACAATTAACACAGTTTAACATCCACCACAGTGAGTCTACCAGGCACCTCCTCACTGTAATGGAAGGCAAAAGTCTTAAAGTCCTTGTCTCTTTCTTCCTTCTCCTCCCTCTGCGTTGAGGCAATGCAGGCTTTCGATGTTGGGTGATGGTAAGTCCCGCGGCCGAATCCGAGCTCCGCGAACGGGCCGATTCAAACTCCACGACCTGGGGCGGTCGAAGCTGCCACCCTCCAGTCCAGTGGACAAAGCTGATGTTGCAGGAGCTCCGGAGGCTCGGTGACCAACCTGGGACCTGCAAGCTCCCTGCGAGCTCCCAAGTTGTCGTCCACTGGGCCCACGGCCGAAGCCTCCAAGGCTCCGAAGTCGGGCTGCCGCCGCCACAGCGCCACCATAGCCCTGAAGTCGGCCAGCTTTGCGATGGTAAGTCCTGGCTCTGCCTCCGGAGCCTCGAGGTTGGTCCCAATTGGAGGCCGCTATCTCTGCGATTAGGCCTCAGCGCAGACGGTGATGGAGACAGGGATACGACAAAGAAAAGGTCACATCCCCCGAAGGAAGAGACTAAAACAAGTTTTCCCCACCCCCTACATATACACAACTAAAAATAAACTAAAACATACGTTCAACAGGACAAAAGGAAAAAAAAGGAAAAGACAGACGGACTGCAGACGAGCCGCAGCTGCATGGCAACGCCGCCACTTCCGGAAATTAAAAAGAAATAACAGAAATATTACATTTACATAAGTATTCAGATGCTTTGCTATGACACTCAAAATGACACTTAGGTGCATCCTGTTTCCATTGATTATCCTTGGGATGTTTCTACAACTTGATTGGAGTCCACCACTGGTAAATTAAATTGATTGTACATGATTTGGAAATGCACACACCTGTCTATATGAGGTCCCACAGTTGACAGTGCATGTCAGAGCAAAAACCAAGCCATGAAGACGAAGGAATTGTCCGTGGACCTCCGAGACAGGATTGTGTCGAGACACAGATCTTGGGAAGGGTATAAAACAATTTCTGCAGCAATGCAGGTCCCAAAGAGCACAATGGCCTCCGTCATTCTTACATGGAAGAACTTTGGAACCACCAGGACTCTTCATAGAGCTGGCCGCCCGGCCAAACTGAGTAGTTGAGGGAGAAGGGCCTTGGTCAGGGAGGTGACCAAGAACCCGATGGTCACTCTGACTGAGCTCCAGAGTTTCTCTGTGGAGATGGGAGAACCTTCCAGAAGGACAACTATATCTGCAGCACTTCACCATTCACGCCTTTATGGTAGAGTGGCCAGACGGAAGCCACTCCTCAGTAAAAGGCACATGACAGCCCGCTTGGAATTTGCCAAAAGGCAACTGAACAAGATTCTCTGGTCTGATGAAACCAAATTGAAGTCTTTGGCCTGAATGCCAAGCATCACGTCTAGAAGAAACCAGGCACCGCTCATCACCTGGCCAATACCATACCTATGGTGAAGCATGGTGGTGGCAGCATCATGCTGTAAGGATGTTTTTCGGCGGCAGGAACTGGGAGACTAGTGAGGGTCGAGGGAAAGATGAACAGAACAAAGTACAAAGAGATCCTTGATGAAAACCTGCTCCAGAGCATTCAGGACCTCAGACTGAGGTGGAGGTTCACCTTCCAACAGGACAATGACTCTAAGCCAAGACAACGCAGGAGTGGCTTTGTGACAAGTCTGTGGATGTCATTGAATGGCCCGGCCAAAGCCCGGATTGAACCCGATCGAACATCTCTGGAGTGACCTGAAAATAGCTGTGCATCAACGCTCCCCATCCAACCTGACAGAGCTTGACAGGATCTGCAGAGAAGAATGGGAGAAACTACACAAATGCAGGTGTGCCAAGCTTGTAGCGTCATACCCAAGGAGACTTGAGGCTGTAATCGCTGCCAAAGGTCCCTCAATAAAGAACTGAGTAAAGGGTCTGAATACTTATGTAAATGTGATATTTCAGTTATTTCGTTTTAATTACTTTGCAAACATTTCTAAACACCTGTTTTTGTTTTTTTATTATGGGGTATTGTAGATTGATGATAAAAAAAAAGGAATTTAATCCATTTTAGAATAAGGCTACAATGTAACAAAATGTGGAAAAAGTGAAGAGGTCTGTATACTTTCTGAATGCATTGCAAGTGATCTGTTTGGATAGCATGCAAAACAAAGCTTTTCACTGTACCTTGTTATATGTGACCATAATCAATCTAAACCTAAACCTAAATCTTGCAAGTACCTTATGAGCACGTCCTTATTCCCATACTGGCCTCTGATCCTCAAGAGCATTTTCATGGCTTCTCACTAAATTTCCTTTCACACTTCTTCCGAAAACGTTTTTCTTTCTCCCCAACAGTTCCATTGCACAATAAAAGTTTTATATATTGAGGTCATAAGGTCATAAGTGATAGGAGTAGAATTGGGCCATTCGAAGCATCAAGTCCATTCAATCATAGGTGATCTATCTCTCCCTCCTAACCCCATTCAAGATTCAAGATTCAAAAGAGTATATTGACATATGTCCCAGATAGGACAATGACATTCTTGCTTTGCTTCAGCATGAATACAGAACAGATCAGTGTGTCCATATACCATTATATAAATATAAACACACATGAATAAATAAAACAGATAAAGTGCAAATAAACAGATAATGGGGTATTAATGTACTGAGTTTTGTTTGCGTTGAGTTTAATAGACTGATGGCTGTGGGGGAGTAGCTATTCCTGAACCTGGATGTTGCAGTCTTCGGGCTCCTGTACCTTCTACCTGAAGGTAGCGGGGAGATGAGTGTGTGGCCAGGATGGTGTGGGTCCTTGATGATGCTGCCAGCCTTTTTGAGGCAGCGACTGCGATAGACCCCCTCGATGGTAGGGAGGTCAGAGCCGATGATGGACTGGACAGTGTTTACTACTTTTTATAGTCTTTCCCCTGCCTTCTCCACATAACCTCTGAGACCTGTACTAATCAAGATTCTATCAATCTCTGCCTTAAAAATATCCACTGACTTGGCCTCATCAGCCTTCTGTGGCAAAGAATTCCAGAGATTCACCGCCCTCTGACTAAAGAAATACTCCTCATCTCCTTC
This sequence comes from Raja brachyura, assembly GCA_963514005.1. The sequence continues at coordinate 64,698,496 of OY740786.1, forward strand.
CTAAAAGAATATCCTTTAATTCTGATTGTTAACAGGAACCGAGCTGTGTAAGTGAGCAGGCATAGAGTGGAGATGTGACAGAAGTCGGGATCAGTAGGAAAGGAACAGGGTCGGAGTGGAGAGGTAACAGGGGTCAAGGTCAGTGGTACGGGAGCAGGGTCAGAGTGGAAAGGTGACAGGGGTCAGAGACACTAAAGTAGAAGCAGGGTCAGGGGTCAGGATCAATAGTACAGACCAGGACAGAGTGGAGAGGTGCGGCAGTCAGGGTGAGGTCACAGGGGTCAGGGTCAGTAATGTAGTTGCAGGGTCAGAGTGAAGAGGTGACAGGGTCAAGGACAAGGTGAGGTGACAGGGGTCAAGGTCAGGATGAGGTGACAGGGGTCAAAGTCAGGATGAGGTGACAGGGTCAAGGTCGGAGTGAGTTAACAGGGGTCAGCAGGGTGACAGGGGTCAAGGCCAGGGTGAGATAATACAGCAAAAATAAACGCTGAGGCGCAAAAGAATTAAAGCCTACAAGCTGTTTATTTGAAGTTGTTTGGACCAGGAGAACGGAAAGGAAGGCAGTGAGGCGAGTGGGGAAATGTTGGGCTGCAATTGTCTTTCATGTGATTGTCCATCAGTGCATGGTCCCTGTCATGCTGCATGACCATTTACCTTTTTCATCCCTAAACCTCACTCTTGCCAGCTCCAGCGTCCAATTCTTGGTGTATACCCACACCCCATGATGATAGATCAATGTTATATACGTCATCAACTGATGAACACTGATGTCTTGTCCTGCTCTGTGCATTCCCACAGTGTATAATTACAAAGCGTTGAAGCTGTCTCCTGCAGTGTGATTACATCTCATTGCTACAGACCCTGGAGTAAATGTACACTCCTGATCACAGGGAATGCTGCCCAGTTTATGGAACAGATGGTGAGGCCAGTTCTGGACAGATACTGTTTCTGCAGCAACAACATAACCAATTATGTTTATGTGGTGCCTGTAATGTAGTAAAAATACATGATGTCTACATGAGAAAAAATCTCAGCAAAGACAGCAAAGGAGAGATTAGATAGGCTAGGGTGTGTTTCCATGGGGTGTAGAAGTCTGAGGAATACCTTTATAGACAGATATAAAGATCACGTGGAACTTAGGATTGTCACGTCCTTTACCCTGTGAGTGAGAAAAGATTTAAAAGGAACCTGAGGGGCAGCATTTTCATACAGAGGGTTGTGGGTATATGGGACATGCTGTTAGAGGCGGCTGTAGAGGTGGGTGCAATTGCAATGTTTTAAAAGACATTTGAGCGGGTACGTAGATAGGAATGGTTCAGAGCGATATGGGCCAAATGCAGGCAAGTGGGATTAACTCAGGTAGGTAACTTGGTTGGTATGGATAAGTTAGGCCGAAGGGCCTGTTTCCGTACTGTACGGTTCCATACATTGTCAAACAAGGCCATGTCACTGACTGCTGGGAGAGAGGAGAGGCAGGACAAAGCATGGCAGGTGAAAGTGGACACAGGCGAGAGTAGTTCTTGATAGGCAGATGTTTGGAACAAAGGCCGGAAATGAGACTAAAAGGTGTGTGACAGGCGGATTGAAGAGTTGCAAAAGTTTCAAAGAGTTGTGAAGCCAGCAGAAGGAAATTATGGAGATGGGGGAGTGGGAGGAGTTAGTTCTCCTCTCGCAGTTTCAGGCCAGGATTCACATCTGGACCCTCAATGGTATGAGTGAATTTAGAAAATAAATAATTAGTACATAGAGCCCAGTGGCACAGCGGCCGTGTTACTGCCTTACAGTGCCGGAGACCCGGGTTCAATCCTGACTACTGGTTCTGTGTATGCGGATTTGTACGTTCTCAATATGATCGCGTGGGTTTCCTCAGGGTGCTCTGGTTTCCTCCCACACACCAAAGACGTGCAGGTTTTGAGGTTAATTGGCTAGTTTGTAAGATAGTGCTAGTGCACGGGGATAACTGGTCAGTCTGGATTTGGTGGGCTGAAGGGCCAGTTTCCGCAGTGTATCTCTCTACTAAACTAAACTAAGCTAAAGTCCGACTACTGTGACTGACTATTTCTTCCAGAGTCTATGGTGCAAGCTTTGGCTGGGTGAGTGGTGCAACTCTTTGAAGGAGTACAGTTCTAGACCACTGCCAGAACAGCAACCAGTCCCCCAGTGCCGCCATTGTAATAATTGTTTTCATAAGTAGACACTTTATTTCAACAGCTGAAGAAACAAAATCAACATATATTTATACTCAAATTCTTAATGCATGCAGCCAGAAATCATCAGCAATAAACATGCTTATTACTTGACATTTTTGCGTTCCAGATACAGCAGATTCTGCCAGTGGAGGTATAATTACCAAATTCCATATGAACTAATCTTATTTAATAACAAACAGAGATGTGATACAACATCTGGTTCATAAACTGGTGCCCCGTTAATCTTGTTTGTCTGATATTGAACCTTTTAGTCCTTAACTATGATATAGTGGCTGTTTTCCCTATATATCATCAGCTTTTTTCATAGGGAGGACACAGGGAGGAATTTATGCAATGCACAAATGTTATTGTACATATAATTTGAATTATTTCTTCAATTATAGATGGTATGCAGCACTTCAACTAAAATTAAACACACTTTGCATGGTGAAGGATGAATTTATTCCTGCCAACTAAATGAATAAAGGTTTATGGTCAGAACCCATTCAAGTACATGGTTTAATGTTAACATTGGCTCGTTTCTTTGTGATCTTTAATCCCATTTAGTGCACTGAAAATAGATCAGCACAGAAGTGCTGAAATCAGTTTTTCTCGAAGCACAACCTACATAGCAACAATGATTTATTATAGAGCACAAAGTAATCCATTAGCGGCGAGGCATATAGAAGCAAATATTGCTAATCTTTTAACGCTTCCTGTCAGTGGAACTGAGGATCCCTGTAACACTATACATCCACGACGGGAGACAATTTAGTATTGATACAAACTGTATATAGAGACGCAAACTTCTCACATAAAATAAATGGAACCAACATATTGCTGAATGGAGAATCTCACAATCTAGCATCTTTACCACAGTTGTACTGTAACTGCAATTGGTGCAAAGGTTAAATCCAATGGTCACCTTCATAGTTTAGTTTAGTTTAGTTTTGTTTAATATAGTTTAGTTTAGTTGTTTAGATAAGTTTTAGTTTAGTTTAATTTAGTTTAGTTCAGTTTAGTTTAATTTAGTTTAGTTTAGAGATACAGAGTGGAAACAGGCCCTTTGACCCACCGAGTCTACGCCGACCAGCAATGCCCATACACTAACACCATCCTACCCATTAGGGACAATTTACAATTCTTCACTAAGCCAATTAACCTATAATCCCACAAGTCTTTGGAGTGTGGGAGGAAACGGAGCACCCGGGGAAAAACTATGCGGTCACGTGGAGAACGTACAAACTCCGTACATAAGGCACCCGTAGTCAGGGTGGAACCTGGGTGACTGGTGCTGTAAGGCAGCAACTCTACTAGTGCACCACCATGCTGTCCAAGGTCATATTGCTAGATTAATTTTTTTAGATTTTGGCTCAAAACCAACCAGTTTTTCAGTCTTGGTTAACATTAACATTGAACTGACATTTAACATCCAGTGAGCTAAGCAGGTATATATATATATATATATATATATATATATATATGTTTGACCTAATTGAAAGATGCAGCATGAAAACAGGCCCTCCAGCCAACCAAAATTCATGTTGATAATGTGATCATTCATTCACAAAGAATATTAAGTGCTGGAGTAATTCAGCAGGTCAGGCAACATCTCTGGAGGACATGTAAAGGTGATGTTTTGGGATGGGATCCTTTACCCATTCACAGCAGTGCCGTGTTATCCCACTTTCCCATCCACACCCTACACACTAGGGGCAATTTACAGAGGCAAATTAGCTTACAAACTTGCACATCTTTGGGATGTGGGAGGAAACCAGAGAACCTGGGCAAAACCGGACCTCATGGTAAAACCTTGAGATGAGCCCATCAGCATAGCTTGGATACACAAGAAAATGCAAATGCTGAAATCTTGAGCAAAAGACAAAGTGCTGGAGGAACTCAGTGAGTCAGGCATCATGAGGAGAGGGAATGGACAGTTCCTGAAGAATAGTCATAGTCATTTTGATGCCATTTGTCTACTGCCTCCACAGATGCTACCTGACTCACTGAGTTCTTCCAGTCCTTTGTGCTTTAGTTTAGTATAACTTGGATCAGCTGATTAGGCTTGTGCTTGTATTCATGTACGGTATTACAGGCCTGCCACCAATTTTCTGACAACTGGTTTTGACTATCTTTGGTATAAACCAGCACCTGTAATTCCTTTTTATTGTAGTTTTCAAAAGTTATTGTGTGCTTTGATTTCAGTACCTTTGGATCTATACTCAGATGTGATTGAACAAAGATTTGATTGACAAAATTTAAACAAAATCCTAGTTTCTACAATTCCCGTGTTACTTTTGTTAACAGAGTGGTTCTTGTTTCTCAGTTGTAAGATCGTGCTGGCTTTGTTTCTGATGAGATGACACTTCATCTGTATCCCAGGGTGTCCTGGGGAGCCACGTGGGCCTGATCCACCCGCCGAACAATCACGGCACCGACGACCGGAAGGGCCTCCCAGGGGACTGCGGAGATGCCGGGCAGCGAGGCATGCCTGGGCCGAAGGAGCCTCAGCGGCGGCGGCGATGGGGGCCTCGGCAGCGGCAGCGGAAGACTCGGCGGCAGCTTGAGTCTCGACAGCAACAGGAGCCTTGGCGGTGGTAAGGCCTTGGCGGCAACGGGAACCTCGGCAGCAGCAGGAGCCCCAGTGGTAACGGGAACCTCGATGGCGGTGGAATGTGAGGGGGGAGGGCGGGGAAGACAATGGAGGACCCGCGGTGGGGGGACCGCTGTGAGGGATGGTGGGAGGACTAAAGGGGACCTGATGTGGGGAGGGGAGGTCACTCTAGTGTAGAATCCTCTGCTCAGGGGATAAGTCTGTGTTTGTTTGTTTGTTTGTTCATTTGTTCGGGTGAAGGCGCTGTGCACAAGGCAGCCAGACAATAGTCGCTTGTCCTTTTCTTTCTTTTTCCACTTTTAATTTCAAGTTTTTATGTACCTTGTTGTGTGTTGTGACTGTCAGCACAATAAAGTTTTATCGTATCAACATACATATCGCTTGACTAAAAGTCAGGCCTTTGGCAGAATGTAGTTTAAATGGGGAGAGAAAACAGAATGCTAGACTGCCACACAGTGCACAGTTGCTGGAAACCCGATTATAAAACTTAAATTTTTGCAACTTTGAATGTTGTTTCACATAGATAAACATCTCTACTGTGGGAAACTATGTTTGGCGCAATCTTTAAGAGAATTTAATTCATTTTTGCCTCTACTTTTTCCAGGTTGCCCATTGCATTCAGTTGCACTCAGTCATATCCCTCCCATTTTTATGATGAACAACACTGTAAAATATAACTGATTTAAGAATATAAAATCAAATTTTTGACACAATCTTTCAAATTATAGTATCTTCCTCAAATAAACCACCAAAAAAAAACTTTTTCAGTCTAACGCATTGATTTTAAACTTTCATAACAGTTCACTGCCGAAAAAAGTGGTGATTTTCAGCAAGAATTGTGACCATCACATAACTTTTCACCAACTTCCTCTAAAACAATATTAACTTCAGATGGTTACACAAAAAGCTGGAGAAACTCAGCGGCATCTAAGGAGCGAAGGAGATAGGTGACGTTTCGGGTCAAGACCCTTCTTCAGACTTCAGATGAATAGGCAGAAGCATACTGTTTTTTGTTCAATTACAATTCATAATTATGGTCTTTGTTGTATTATTTTCACATTATGAGCATAAATTACTCGTGTGACGGACATGACTCTGCGTGATAGAGATGATCAAGTTCGGGAGAGTCATGTGACGGAGATGACTAAAGGGTGATTCTTCAGTAACTGTCGACTTACTGCTACTTTGGTGCTGTATATAAGGAAAATCTGTAATTCCATCCCATTTTTTCTTTTTCTATGTTGTCAATAAACATAATCCTCATCAATAAAGATTAAACCCTAAATGAGTAAAGTTTTTTTTTCCCCCCGATGTTCAATGCCCCCACCCCCCCGAAAACCGCACGTCCCAATGGTTATTTGTGGAATTTAAAGTAGGTATATTTATTTAATGGGGGATTTATCTAAAATGTAAATACTTTTAAAAGGTAGGTATTAATAATTAAAATATTTATCACCTTTTTAAAAAATCCTCTATTCTTGATAGGGTTAGGGCTATGGCTAGGGTTATGGCTAGGGTTATGGCTAGGGTTAGGGCTAGGGTTAGGAATGAGGCAAAAGTGGACGGAGGCAGACGATGCACAAGGGCCCGGTGAGAAGACCCAGGGACCTTATCCTCCATGCCATCGAGGCTGGCTGCGGGAGGTATTAATCCATCACAATCCAAGTAAGCATGCAGGTACAGCAGGCAATGAAGAAAGCGAATGGCATGTTAGCCTTTATAACAAGAGGAATCGAATATGTTGAATAAAGTGTTTTTTTCAGTCACCAACCTGAATGACTAGCGCCCGGTTGCCCTAACTCCAATACCAATGAAGTGCTTTGAAAGGCTGGTCCTCTCCCACATCAAATCCAGCATCCCTGTATCATTGGACTCTCATCAATTTGCATACAGGGCAAATAGATCCACAGAGGATTTTACTTCGGAGTCACGTTGCGCAACGACTGGCTGTCAGGCACGTCGCTCCTCCAGCGGTAGGTTTTAAAAATCCTCAGGTAACTGTTTGAAACTGATTCTGAGGTCGTTTCTTTTGGTTTGATAATTCTTGGTTACAGAACAAGTACGAACTGCTATGGAGAAAATGTCCAAGGTGAAGTCCAGACGGGCCGCGGGGAAAGCAGCTACGGAAGACCGCGGGAGTGTGGGTAGCGGGCGGTTGTCTATTTCGCCTTCGGAGTCGCTGGCGGTGCGGCCGGCGGCTTCAGACTTGGTGCCGGTCGAGAGCACCTTTGCAACTCCACTGGGACGGAAAGCCACAAAAAAGTTAGTGAGGCCCGTTGACTCGGATGAGTCGGGCCTCGAGGGTTCCCCTCCTACAATGGATAGCGTCTTCGGATGTTTATCCCGGATGGAGCTCCTGAGGGAGAGGATGCTCCATCATGATATGCTCCAACAAACGGAGTCATATCAAGTTGGGTCTCCTCGGGGGCCCGCGGCAGCGGCACCTGTTTCAGGGCTGCATAATGTCTCTCTCTCTGAGGAGGGTAGCATTCGGGGTCAGTTTTGGTCTGACTCGCAGTTCGGAAGTATAGCCGGGGAGCATACCATGAGGCACGAAGGGCATGAAGCAGACGTGCCTGCTATGGCATCATAATTTGCAATTCCATCACAAACAGGTGAACCGCTGGATGATGACTTGGCTAGGAGCATCAATTACCTGGCCTTACACCAGCTCCAAGAACAAGCAATGGAAGAAACTTCCACGAAGTATCACACACCTGCTAACTGTGTTTCGTTAAGCGTCCTCAGACGTTTAGGACGTTTAGAACCTCAGAGAGGCCCACAGGAGCCGTTGGAAGAGAAGGAAGGGGAGGAGCGACACCTGACCGGTAAGCATAAAAATCCAGCGCGGGGCTTGTTTTTTCAGAGGCCCACAGGAGCCGTTAGAAGAGAAGGAGGGGGAGGAGCGACACCCGACCGGTAAGCTTAAAAATCCACCGCGGGGCTTGTTTACCGAAATCCATAACGTTCCATTCGGAGAAGTGTTTTTTTAGAGGAAGCCGCTGATTGGTGGGAAGTGGACTAGGGTAAGCAGCTGATTGGCAGTCAGATTTCAGCAGTTTGTAGTGTACTTTGTATTGCGTTGATATTGTATCCTGTGTAAGGGGGGAGTATGAAGGCCAGGGCAGTGTACTGTTGTGGATGTCAGATGTGGGAGGTCAAGGAATCTGATAGCCCTCCAGACATCCACATCTGCGCCAGGTGTGTCGAGATGGGGCTCCTAAAGGACTGTGTTAGGAACCTGGAGCAGCAGCTCAATGACCTCCGTCTGGACAGGGAGAGTGAGGCGGTCATAGAGAGGAGCTACAGGGAGGTAGTCACTCCAAAACTACAGGAGGCAGACAAGTGGGTCACAGTTAGGAAGGGCAAGGGGCAGAGGCAGGGGCTAGAGAGTACCCCTGTGACTGTACACCTTGAAAATAGGTACTCCAGTTTGAGTGCTGTTGGGGTGGACAGCCTACCTGGGGTAGCAACAGCGACCGGGCCTCCGGTACAGAGACTGGCCCTGATGCTCAGAAGCATAAGGAAAAGAAGAGGAGGGCATTAGTAATAGGGGACTCCATAGTTAGGGGGTCAGATTGGCGATTCTGTGGACGCAGTCTGGAGACCCGGATGGTAGTTTGCCTCCCTGGTGCCAGGGTCCGGGATGTGTCTGAATGTGTCCAAGATATCCTGAAAAGGGAGGGAGAGGAGCCTGAGGTCGTGGTACATATTGGTACCAATGACAGAGGTAAAAAAAGAGAAGAGGTCCTAAAAGGAGAATTTAGGGAGTTAGGAAGAGAGCTATGGAAAAGGACCACAAAGATAACAATCTCAGGACTACTTCCTGTGCCACGCGACATTGAGAGTAGGAATGGAGCAAGGTGGAGGATAAACGCGTGGCTGAAAGACTGGTGCACAGGGCAGGGATTCAAGTTTCTGGATCATTGGAACCTCTTTTGCGGAAGGAGTGACCTGTATAAAAAGGATGGGTTACACTTGAACCCAAGGGGGACCAGTATCTTGGCGGGGAAATTTGCAAAGGCTACTGGGGGGACTTTAAACTAGATAGGTTCGAGGGAGGGACTGAAATAGAGATAGCTAGGAGATGGTGTCTGAGGCAGGAGGCAGAGAAGGGAAGCACTCAGACCCAACATGTATGGGGGAAAGAAGTAAAAAATAATAATAAACAGAGAATAAGAGGTGGTGGGTGTCTTAAAGGTGTGAGCAGAGAGAATGAGGGGTATAAAAAGACAATAGGAGCAAGTGGTAGCAAGGTGAAAATTAATAGTGGCTAGCAGACAAATCCAGGAAAAAAATCAAAAGGGGCCACTTGTCAACATAATTGTATAAAGGATAAAAGTGTTGTAAAAGCAAGCCTGAAGGCTCTGTGTCTCAATGCGAGGAGCATTCGTAATAAGGTGGATTAGTTGAAGGTGCAGATAGCTATTTCATTTCGGAGTCACGTGAGTGACTTCGTGAAGAACCCGCCAGCACGCATGCGCGACATATCGTCGCAACGCATTGCTGCAAGACGGCTGGAGGGGAGCGCGGCTCCCCACCAGCCCTTCAGAGGGCCGACTTAGGTAAGGCTAAGCACCCTAGAGTTGGTGTTCCTGTTGTGGCGAGTGTTTTCTCTCCAAACAGGAACATGGAAGGAGTAAGGGCCAGGACATCCGTAGGAGTCGCCAGCCACTTATTCTGGAGCCCTCCTCAACGGCTGCACCTGCGAGTCGGGCCGGGAAATAGGCGCGGGAGTCGGGGAGCCCTGTCATCACAGGACCCGACCCACCGATACACCGCAGCTCTAGCGGGGGTCCGCAGAGCAGGACTTCGGTGCAGCGCCAGAGCAGGCTGGGCCTGCCTCCATATCTGTCACCAACGGGCTCGTTGGTCGACCTGGGCAAGGGCTCGCGTGCTGCTGCACGGCCCTTCTCCCTGAGCCCTCGGAGGAGAGGGAGGGATGGAGCCCGTAAACCTAGCCCTTTAGGGGCAAAGGTATCACCTGCCGCTAGACTGCGGACTGGTGAAATGGCGGGACTCAAGTCCACTGGGAGACCTGGAAGGACCAGTGTCGACTCCCCAACCACCAAAACTAGGAAGAGTCACTTGGGTGGAGTCCCGCCATGGTCACCGAGTCCCCCGTGTATGGGAGGACGGGCCCGTACGCCGTCTAGGCCCTGGATTAGGGCAGTCGGCAAGCCCGCGCGGACGTCGGGTCACCACGCCGAGGCATTGGGTGCCGACCACTCACCGCGTTTGCCCTCCGATGCAGCGGGATCGAGCTCCGCCAAGGAGGCGTTTGAGCGTATATCCGCGCGGGAATCGCTCAGCTTCGCTGCGGCGGCTGGTAGCGACAGCTTCCGGCACCGGGTTCACGTCGACGAGGTGCGGGCCGATGACCGGAGCCTCAGCAGTTCCGCAGAACATGAGGACGCCAACCGCCCGAGTCTAAGGGCGAAGGGCGTATTGACCGGAAGGAGCGGATGTAGGAACTCCTCCTGCAACGGAAATCAGAGGCAGGAAGCATCCAGCTCCAGAGGGCACAGGGAGACATCACCATCGTCAGCAGGCAGCCTGAGGCAGCCAGAGGATGAGGACATTTTGGGCCATACACCAGCTACATCGGAGGCCCCTCAGGAAGAACTTCTCGATGTAGCGACAAAATTTGCATTATCGGAGACATCGAGACTACCCCTCAACCCCAAACTGGCTGCCACCGTGGACTTCCTAACCAACCATCAGCTCCAGGAGGAGGTCCTGTCGGAGGCCATAAAACAGGCACAAAGCCCAGCGAACTGCAACTCCCTCAACGTGCCCATAGTCAATACGCCAATCTGGGGCAACATCAGCCGAAGGATCAGGACCCAGGAGATGAAGCTCCAGCAGATCCTGAAGCTGCTCACTGCTGGGATTACCACGTTTGCGCGGTCGGTGGACGGGGAGGATCTGAGCATCGAGCAGGAGGATGCTCTGGCTCTACTGTGCACCACACAGTATGAGATCAACGCCTTCAGGAAGAGCGTCATCAAACCCATGCTGAACCCAAAATTTGCGGGGTTATGCAAAGCACCTCCTACGCCGCCACCCAGACAGTTGTTCGGGGAAGTCCTCCCGAAGAGGGTCAAGGAGCTGGATGACCACACTAAGACGGTGGGACTCATGTGGTCACATATCTCGACCAGGCAGCAGGCCAGGGAAGTGCCATTTTCCAGGCCACGAGGCCCTGCCGTTAGACCAGCAGGACCTACGCTCCAGCTCCGCCTCAATTTCAGCAGCCTCAACAACCTAGGCCTGTTAGGGCTAGGCCCCCAGCGGCCAGCATGGAAAATGCGGGCGCCGCATTATCAGCTCAACCCAGCATCTCCACATCCGGCCAAACATATCAAGGACCGCCGATAACCATGAAGGTAAGGCGGTCTGGATTTCATGCACCTGCATGTTTAACTTCACATGTTGGTGGGAGACTACGGCTCTTTCCGGAGGTATGCGGAACCATCACTTCTGATGAGTTTATCTTACAAAGTGCCATGAGATTGAATTCATCAATGGTAAAATCCTTCCATCCCAGCATATGCCAGATCGGAAAATTACACTGTCCAGCAAAGAAGCGGCAGTAGGCTATGCTGAAATTATAAGGCTACAAGGGAAAGGGATAGAAAGAACTATACACGAACCAATTGAATTTGTATCCAACGTAATTACAAAAACCAAGAGGGATGGAGGATGTCGGGTTATTTTTTGATCTGACCCATTTGAATACTTTTGTAAAATATACCCATTTCAAAATGGAAACGTTCAAAACAGCCAAGTTATTGGGTTCTGAGGGCTGCTTTGTGGCATGCATTGATTTAAAAGATGCATGCTATTCAGTATCCATTCAGAAACACCACAGGAAGTTCTTGCAATTTACCTGGATGGATCAGCTCTGGCAATACAGAGCTTTGCCAAATGGGCTTACACAGCCCTAGATTATTTACTAAATTGCTCAAACCAATACTGGCTACACTAAGAAGACAAAATCACATAGTGATGGCCTATCTAGGTGATATCCTAATTATTGGGAATCAGCGGAACTGACAGTTTCAGCCACCGTGGAAATTTTTCAGGAAATGGGGTTCATTATCCATCCAGATAAATCAAAGTCCTGCCCTTCACAGGTCATGGATTATCTGGGGTTTACGGTGGATTCCAATCGCATGAGGGCCACCATACCAACTAACTAGGTTGGGGATGTCACCCAAGTATGTAGGATCTAGTCTGGGCCAGTATACCATCAATTAGACAAACTACTAAGGTGATTGGCAAGATTGTAGCACTTTTCCCAATAAGCTGCCCAATACGGACCTTTGCATTATCAAAATTTGCAGAGAGCCAAGATCTCAGCGTTTAAACTGAACGCTGGACATTTCGATAGACCAATGCAGCTGCCTCTCAAGGCACAGATTGAGTTACAATGGTGGATTGACAATATTTATGACTCACTTAAACCCATCATTTTGCCCAATCCGATGGTATACTTACAAACAGACTCAAGCTCCCATGGCTGGGGAGCTACGAACAACTACTCTAGTTGTGGGGGCAGATGGGACACCCTTGAATCTACCCTGTTGTTGTCACAAGGGATAAACTATTTGGAGATGCTAGGAGCATTTCACGGACTTCGAGCTTATTGTTCTAACCTTACTGATGCTCATGTCCGTCTCCAAATAGATAATACCACTGCGGTGGCATATCTAAACCATATGGGCGGTACCAGGTCAGTTTCATGTGATGAATTGGCAAATACAATTTGGCTCCGGTGTGTTCGACGGAATATTTGGATTTCAGCTACCTATTTACCAGGTGAGCTCAATACAGTGGCGGACACCAGGTCACGCAAATTCAATGACAACATCGAGTGGATGTTGAATCCCCAAATATCCGCTAAAATTACAGCCAAATTTGGTGAACCGGATATCGACCTCTTTGCGTCACGGTTGCACCATCAGGTACCAACATACGTTTTGTGGGAACCAGATCCTGGGGCAATGGCGATGGATGCGTTCTCACTGGACTGGGGGAAATGGGTTTCTATGCATTTCCTCGGGTGTTGCGGAAAATCCAGACAGATGCTGCTAAGGGCATTCTTATCAAACCCGACTGGCCTACGCAACCATGGTATCCAGTGGTCCTTGATATGATCAGTCAACCTTGGGTCCTCTTAGAGGATTACCCACAATTGGTAACAAACCCTGTGTCAGGGGAACCACATCCCTGCCACAGTCATCTAAACTTGTTGGCTTGGAGGTTCTGCACAGACCATTACTGCGGTACGGCCTATCATCTAGAACCATGGATACCATCGGAGCATCATGCCGGGAGTCCACCAGGCGGCAATATCTCACACACATCCGGAAATGGGAAACCTACTGCGGCCGCTCCCACATTGCATACGATGCTGTAACCATAACCGACGTATTGGAATTCCTGGCGGGGTTGCACCATGATGAACATCTGAGCTACAATGCCATCAACAGTGCCAGGAGTGCGCTGTCATTCTACCTCAATATTGAGGCAGGATCCAACAGGCTGGTGTCCAGACTCATGCAGGGAATATTCAATTCCAATCCGCCCAGACCACGTTATAACATCACCTGGGATATCGGGAAGGTATTAACCCTGCTCAGGACGTGGTCACCCATGGAGGGGCTTGAGCTGGACAAACTCACCCTGAAGCTGGTGATGTTACTGGCACTGACTTCAGCGCAGACGGTACAGACACTCCACAAGGTCCGGATTGACAGGATGATCTCTACCCCTGCGGAAGTAATCTTCTTCATAGATGAATTACTCAAGCAGCATAGACCTGAGTTCACAGGGCTGCAGCTGAAGTTCCCGGCATACCCCGCTGATGCAAGGCTATGTTTAGCCACCCATATCCGTCACTATGTGAAAGTGACAAGAAAACTGAGGGGAATGGAGAAATACTTGCTCATCACCCACAAGAAACCTCACCATAGAGTGACGGTCCAGACGATATCCAGGTGGCTCAGGATCGTCTTGGGTAAGTCACGTATTGACACTAATGTCTTCAAATACCATTCCACCAGGGCTGCATCAACGTCGGCGGCAAGGGTCATGGAGGTGCCCATGGACCATATTTTTGCCACAGCAGGATGGCGAACGAAGCCACCTTCCAGCGGTTCTACAATAAACCTGTTGCCGCTCCTCTACAGTTCACGGAGGCCGTGCTGAATGCAGGTCAAGAACGTGGAGATGTCCCCGAGTGAGGGTTTTTTTCTTTTGTTGTTAACAAATATTGTTCTTATTTTTCAGTACAAGCAGTTTGGAAAGTTGATTACTCCTATCCATCCTTATAAGTGGTGTGTGACAGCATGGACGTGGTCCAGGGCATGGAATCACAGAACTTTGAAGTCTTCACGAAGTCACTCACGTGACTCCGAAATGAAATAGTAAGATTAAACGAGAACTTACCAGTTCGAAGGTTGATCTTTATTTTATGAGGAGTTGCGATGAGGGATTTCGTGCCCTCCGCTCCCAACCCTCGATCCTAAATCAACTGGTAATTAGAGTCTCTTCAATCTTACTATACCAAGTCATTTCTCTGTTGTTGTTTCTGTGATTCCACACCGCTACTTTGAAGAATGTCGCGCATGCGTGCTGGCGGGTTCTTCACGAAATCCCTCATCGCAACTCCTCATAAAATAAAGATCAACCTTCGAACCGGTAAGTTCTCGTTTAATCTTACTATTAATGACTATGCTATAGTTGGGATCACGGAGACATGGCTCCAGGGTGACCAAGGCTGGGAGCTGAACATCCAGGGATATACAATATTCAGGAGGGATAGAAGGAAAGGAAAAGGAGGTGGGGTAGCGTTGCTGGTGAGAGAGGAGATGAATGCAATAGAAAGGAAGGACATTAGCATGGAGGATGTGGAATCGATATGGCAGAGCTGCCAAACTCTAAGGGGCAGAAAACGCTAGTGGGAGTTGTGTACAGGCCACCTAACAGTAGTATTGGAGTTTGGGATGGCATCAAACAGGAAATTAGAAGTGCGTGCAACAAGGGTAACACAGTTATAATCGGTGACTTCAATCTGATTATAGATTGGGTGAATCAAATTGGCAGGGGTGCCGAGGAAGACGATTTATTGGAATGTATGCGGGATAGTTTTCTAAACCAGCATGTGGAGGAACCAACGAGAGAGCAGGCTATTCTAGACTGGGTATTGAGTAATGAGGAAGGGTTAGTTAGCAGTCTTGTTGTGCGTGGCCCCTTGGGCAAGAGTGACCATAATATGATTGAGTTCTTCATTAGGATGGAGAGTGACATAATTAAGTCAGAAACAAGGGTTCTGAACTTAAACAAAGGTATGAGCCGTGAATTGGCCAAGATAGACTGACAGGTGAGTCTTAAAGGGTTGACAGTGGATGTGCAAGGGAAGGTATTTAAAGACTGCACAAAAATTGTTCATACCAGTTTGGCAAAAGAATAAATCAGGGAAGGTGGTGCATCCGTGGATAATGAGGGAAATCAGGGATAGTATAAAAACTAAAGCAAATTTACAATTTTACAAATTGGCCAAAAAAAGCAGCCTACCAGAGGACTGGGAGAAATTCAGAATCCAGCAGAGGAGGACAAAGGGCTTAATTAGGAAAGGGAAAATAGATTACGAAAGGAAACTGCCAGGGAACGTAAAAACTGACGGCAAAAGTTTTTATAGATATGTGAAGAGAAAGAGACTAGTTAGAACAAATGTTGGTCCCTTGCAGTCAGAAGCAGGTGAATTGATCATGGGGAACAAGGACATGGCAGACCAATTGAATAACTACTTTGGTTCTGTCTTCACTAAGGAAGACATAAATAATCTGCCGTAAATAGCAGTGGACCGGAGGTCAAATAAGATGGCGGAACTCAGTGAAATCCAGGTTAGCCGGGAAGTGGTGTTGGGCAAATTGAACGGATTAAAGGCCGATAAATCCCCAGGGCCAGATGGTCTGCATCCCAGAGTGCTCAAGGAGGTAGCCACGGAAATAGTGGATGCATTAGTGATAATTTTTCAAAACTCCTTAGATTCTGGAGTATTTCCTGAGGATTGGAGGATAGCTAATGTAACCCCACTTTTAAAAAAAGGAGGGAGAGAGAAAGCGGGGAATTACAGATCAGTTAGTCTAACACCAGTAGTGGGGAAACTGCTAGAGTCAGTTATTAAAGATGGGATAGCAGCTCATTTGGAAAGTGGTGAAATCATTGGACAAAGTCAGCATGGATTTACAAAAGGTAAATCATCTCTGATGAATCTTATAGAATTTTTCAAGGATGTAACTAGTAGAGTGGATAAGGGAGAACCAGTGAATGTGTTATATCTGGACTTTCAGAAGGCTTTCGACAAGGTCCCACATAAGAGATTAGTATATAAACGTAAAGCACACGGTGATTCAATGTGGATAGAGAACTGGCTGGCAGACAGGAAGCAAAGGAGTAAACGGGTCCTTTTCAGAATGGCAGGCAGTGAGTAGTGGGGTACCACAAGGCTCAGTGCTGGGACCCCAGCTATTTACAATATACATAAATGATTTGGACGAGGGAATTGAGTGCAACATCTCCAAATTTGCAGATGACACCAAGCTGGGGGGTATAGTTAGGTGTGAGGAGGATGCTAGGAGGCTGCAGGGTGATTTGGATAGGCAGAGTGAATGGGCAGATGCATGGCAGATGCAGTATAATGTGGATAAATGTGAGGTTATCCACTTTGGTGGCAAAAATATGAGGGTAGAATATTATCTGAATGGTGACAGATTAGGAAAAGGGGAGATGCAACGAGACCTGGGTGTCATGGTACACCAGTCATTGAAAGTAGGCATGCAGCTGCAGCAGGCAGTGAAGAAAGCAAATGGTTTGTTAGCATTCATAGCGAAAGGATTTGAGTATATGAGCAGGGAGGTTTTACTGCAGTTGTACAAGGTTTTGGTGAGACCACACCTGGAGTATTGCGTACAGTTTTGGTCTCCAAATCTGAGGAAAGACATTCTTGCCATAGAGGGGGTTCAGAGAAGGTCCACCAGACTTATTCCTGGGACTTCGGGACTTTCATATGAAGAAAGACTGGATAGACTCAGCTTGTACTCACTGGAATTTATAAGATTGAGGGGGGATCCTATAGAAACTTACAAAATTCTTAAGGGGTTGGACAAGCTAGATGCAGGAAGATTGTTCCCGATGCTGGGGGTGTCCAGAACAAGGGGTCACAGTCTAAGGATAAGGGGGAATTCCTTTAGGATCGAATGAGGAAAACATTCTTTACACAGAGAGTGGTGAGTCTCTGGAATTCTCTGTCACAGAAGGTCGTTGAGGCCAGTTCATTGGCTATATTCAAGAGGGAGTTGGATGTGGCTCTTGTGGCTAAAGGGATCAGGGGGTATGGAGAGAAGGCAGGTACAGGATACTGAGTTGGATGATCAGCCGTGATCATATTGAATGGCGGTGCAGGATCGAAGGGCCGAATGGCCTACTCCTGCACCTATTTTTCTATGTTTCTATGTGCCGGCTGTTAACCACTCCATCTGGGGTTACATCGGAGTGGGCATCAGAGCCCAGGAGGTGAAGATCCAGAAAATACTAAAGTTGCTCGCCTCAGGCATCACGGCTTTTGCCAGGTCGGTGGATGGGGGTCCCTTGTCTGATGTGCAGCAGGATTCCTTGGCATTAATGTTCAACGCACATATTGAAATAAACTGCTTACGCAAAATTCCATCCGTCCTGTCCTGAACCCCTAATTTGCGGCACTTTGCAAGGCTAGCAACGTACAACCACCAAATTTCTTGTTCGGTGAAGATCTGTCGAAGCAGGTCAGGGAGCTAGACGACGAAGCAAAAACGGTCGGGCTAATGAACGTCCCGTCAAGTAGCAAAGCTTCATTACTCCGGCGGCAGCACCCCTACGCTCCCTTCAACAACAAAGGGTTCGCTGAAACTTGGTGGGAAGGCCGAACACTCTGGGCAGAGGTCTTTTTTAGGTCAAGGCCCAAACCGGCCCACATCAAAAATGCGCAGTTGGCGCACTCCATCAGTCCTACCCCCCAAACCTCAGGGGTGGAAATAAACACCATTCATCCACCAGTAACCATGGAGGTAGGTGGGTCTGGTTCTTTCAGGAAGATATTGTGTATGGATCAGTTACAAGTTGGTGGGAGATTGCACTTGTTTTTTAATGAATGGCGTTGGATAACATCAGATCCATTTATACTGCACAGTATACAAGGGTTCCAAATCGAATTCCTTCTCAATTCATTTCCACCCACACAACATACACCGAACCGGATATTTGTTCTTTCACAACATGAATGTTTGGATGTACTCGCTGAAATTGAAGTATTATACAAAAAAGGGGTAATTGAGAAGTCATGTCATGAACCTCACCAATTTGTGTCTAATATATTTACAAGGCAAAAGAAGGATGGAGGATGCCGATTCATTCTTGATTTGACTCGACTTAACTCCTTTGTGCAGTATAAACATTTCAAAATGGAAAACTTTGTTACTGCCAAACAACTGGTTTCCAAAGAATGTCATATGGCATGCATCGATCTTAAAGATGCATACTATTCAGTACCCATTCATTGGGATCACCGGAGATATTTGAAGTTTAGCTGGATGGGGCAACTGTGGCAGTTTAAAGCATTGCCTAATGGGTTAACTTCAGCCCCCATATTATTTACAAAATTATTAAAACCGGTGCTGGGGCTACTCCGGTCTCAAAATCATATTGTAATGGCATACTTGGATGATATCCTAATCATAGGGGAAACTCTGCAATTAGCTGAATTAACTGTTTCTGCTACTAAACCCATGTTTGAGAGATTGGGGTTTCTCATCAATCCAATTAAATCCAAGTTGATACCATCTAGAGTTATTGATTATTTGGGATTTACCATTAACTCAATTCACATATCTGTGACTCTGCCTTGAGGCAAGAGATTAGAATTAATAGAAGCCTGTAACAATCTCATTCTTAAGGAGCAACCTTTTATTCGACATGTATCTAATATAATTGGCAAATTAGTGGCTGCTTTTCCAGCTGCACAGTTTGGGCCTTTGCATTATCAAAATTTACAACATGCAAAGGAGCAGGCGCTCAAATTCCATGCAGGTCACTTCAGTAGACCCATGTGGTTGGCAGCTGAAGCCATTGCTGAGTTACAATAGTGGGCAACGACTATTCGGCATTGCTCCAGTATAATTTTGGTCGATAAACCTTCAGTTATTTTACAAACTGATGCTAGTGCTCTAAGATGGGGAGCTACTAATACCATCTCTAGCTGTGGTGGCAGATGGAAAGTGCAGGAGTCATTCATTCTTCAGTTCTAACTACTTAGAGTTGTTGGGATCTGTGGGCTGAAGGCTTATTGTGGCAATATGCATCATTTGCATGTTCAACTTCAGATTGACAACACTACAGCGGTGGCATACGTTAATCACATGGGTGGAATCAAGTCAGTATCCTGTGATAAATAGCCTAACCTTATTTGGCACTGGTGTATTACAAGAAACATTTGGGTTTCAGCTATCTACTTACCAGGTAGATTCAACATGGTGGCAGACACCAGGTCACGGAAATTCAATGACAACACAGAATGGATGTGGAATCATGAAGTGTTTAACAACATTGTCGCTCGGTATGGCGTACCGTATATCGATTTGTTTGCATCCAGACTCAATCACCAGTTACCAAAATATGTTTCATGGGAACCAGACCCAGGGGCAGTGGCAGTAGATGCATTCTCGCTACATTGGGGTGGAATGTTTTTGTGTGCATTCCCCCCATTTTGCCTCATCAGTCGGTGCTTGCTTAAGATCCAACAAGACTCCGCTTCAGGCATTTTGGTAGTACCTGAATGGCATACACAGCCATTGTGTCCCACTCGTTCTGGGAATGATAACACAGCCTTTTATGGCTGTCCCCAAATGCAGAAATCTGCTGGTTCACCCTGTGACTGGGGAGAACCATCCACTACATGACTGAATTAATTTATTGGTTTGCAGATTCTGAGGAGACCGTTCCTGGGGCTCGGACTATCAGATCGTATGGTGGACGTGATCACTGCGGCCTGGAGGGATAGTAGAAAGAAACAGTACATCTCCCGTATCAAGAAATGTAAACACAGTCGAACATATCATATGACACAGCACGTATAACGGATGTGTTGGAATTCCTCTCAACACTATTTTGATGAGAGACTGAGTTATAGTGCCATAAATAGTGCCAGGAGTGCCTTATCATCGTACGTATTACTGGGATCGGGACACCACTCTGTTGGGTCTCACCCTTTGATATCCAGGATCATGAAGGGCATTTTTAGCTCTAATCCCCCCAGGTCCAGGTACTCGGAGATATGGGATGTGAGTGTGGTGTTCACGCTGCTTCGCCAGTGGGCTCCAGCTACATCCTTGTCTTTGCCCGAACTCACTTACAAAGTGGTCATGCTCATGGCACTGGTTTCATCTCAACGGGTCCAGGCGTTGCATAAGCTGTGACTGGACAGGATGGTTTCATCTGTAAATAATAAAACATTTTATGCTTATGATTTAATCAAGCAGAGCAGACCAGGGGCGTCAGGGCTCAAACTAGTTTTCATGGCGTATCCCATAGACCTTCGGTTGTGTGTAGTTTCACATTTACAACAATACATCAAGGTTTGTAACTAATTCAGAGGCTCCGAATTAACTATGTTCATTAGTTACAAAAACCTCATAAGAAGGTATCAGTACAGACCATTTCGAGGTGGTTAAAACAGGTTCTGTCTTGTGCAGGAGTGGCGACTGCCATTTTTAAATCTCACACCACCAGGTCTGCATCAACGTCAGCAGTGAGGGTAATGGACATTCCTCTCGACCACATCCTAGCGGCTGCAGGATGGTCAAATGAACTAACTTTCCAAAGGTTTTATAATAAACCCGTTGCCAGACCAGGGGTTTGGCGATTCCATTTTAGATTCTGTTTTATAGTTTCCCCCCGGATGAGAGGGGTCACTATTATTTTCATTTGCTCATTAAGGCATCAGCATGTCATCTATGTCATGTCTGAATGCATTATTTATTTTCACTCATCCTTGGTCAACTGATGCAGTGTGTGACGCATGGACACGTATCCACGGCAGGAAATCACAGAGCTTTGAAATCTTCATGGAATCACTCACGTGACTCCAAAGTAAAATAGTAAGATTAAATGAGAACTTACCAGTTTGAAGTTTGATCTTTATTTTATGAGGAGTTACGATGAGCGATTACGTGCCCTTCCGCTCCCAAAACTCTTATCATAAAGATCACCTGGTAGTTCTAGTTCTCTCCAATCTTACTATGTTCAGTTCAACTACTGTTATCTGTGATTTCACACCGCTGCTTTGAAGATTGACGCGCATGCGGGCTGGCGGGCTTCTTCATGTAATCGCTCATCGTAATTCCTCATAAAATAAAGATCAAACTTCAAACTGGTAAGTTCTCATTTAATCTTACTATTCTCTGCCTCAGAGAGCGGTGGAGGCAGGTTCTCTGGATGCTTTCAAGAGAGAGCTAGATAGGGCTCTTAAAGATAGCGGAGTCAGGGTATATGGGGAGAAGGCAGGAACGGGGTACTGATTGTGGATGATGAGCCATGATCACATTGAATAGCGGTGCTGGCTCGAAGGGCCAAATGGCCTACTCCTGCACCTATTGTCTATTGTCTATTATCCCCAATCTCCTGGACTCCATCTCCAGCTCCATTTCCAGCTCCAGCCGGCAACAAAGGCCTCTTCCGGTGACCCGATGTCCCTCTCGATGCCCGGCCCTCTTCTGCCCTTGTTTCCCGGTTTGGGGGGGGGGGGGAAACAAGGCCGGCCGTGGAGAGGGACATCAGGTCATGGGAAGAGGCGGTGGCTGCAACAGGCCATTGTGCCTGGCTGGAGCTGGAGCTAGATGGAGATCGGCGGTTAAGTTACGGAGGTGGCCATAACAGGTATGGTGGCCCAAGCCTGTAGCCCAGGATGGTCTCGCCGGAAGCCCATGCTTGGCCAAATCGTTTCCCGAATGGCACATGGCACAATTTGTTCTCCAGAACAAATCAGGAAAGAACAATTCAAATAAAAAAAATTCTAAGAGTTCAGCACCATTTGGAGATGGCACTGATTAAAGGTACTCACCCATTATGCAGCAAAAAGTGGAGTTTACACACGCTTCTCATCCCGCGAATCAGGAGTAATTCACAAGGTAGATGACTTTCAAATTCCGCGGTCTTTGAGTAGCAATGTTACAAAATTTTGAGATTTTAAAAATCAAGTCTGCAATTTATCCCATCAGATAAAGCATAAAAAGAAGTTTAATTTGCTACCTAATTCACTTTCATATCTTCAGTATTAAGAAAGTTATGACCATTTTCATACTCGGAAATTAGCATCTTGTTCCCCATTGCCTTTCAATTGACTTAACTCAAAAGCTGTGATCTAGAACAGTTAAAAGCCCATAACTTTCTTAAAAATTAAGAGAACTCAATGAAATTTTCAGTTATTATAGATTGAAGCATTCTGAAACAAATATGAAACAATCTTACTTGGATGACTTGAAATTAAAGCATATAATTAGTTCATCTAATTGTAGCTAATTACAAAATTCAATGAGTAGATCTAAACATCTATCCATTTCTTAAGAAAAGATTTTTTTTTTTAATTGCTTAAGTGTCCAAATAACATTCACACAATAATCCACAATATAACATAATTTTTAAATCTCATTTTCATGAATTTCTAGGCCAAATGGAAGGAATTTAGTGTTTAATGCCTGTAAATTAATGGCCATTTAAATCAACTAGCAAGTGGGTTTTAGTGGAATGCGGTGGATTGGAACGTTGCGGTTTGCGGTGAAGTCAGGAGGAAAAATACTGTTGGTTCATACAATTTTTTGGACCCCATTTCGCAACATGAAAATGTTATTAAAGCCTCCCTAAAAACCAACTTTTAATATAAAAATAAACTGTACCTTTTTTTCTCCCCTACGCAAAATCCTTCCCGTTGTCGGCGCTCACGGCTTTTGAAGGTGATTTTTAAATTACTCTAGTTAATAAATAATCTAGCGTAATTTAAAAATACCTTCATGAATGAAATGTCGGAGCGATTTCTCTTCCGCAACGAAATCGCCCGACATGGATCGATTTTCCCAGTCTGCAGAAAAACGGCACTTTAAGCCCGCCCCCCTCTGAAAGGCGCCAAAGTCACGCACATGGGGAGCGGCAGAACTGCAGCGCTGCTCAAGGTAAGTTTTGTAACATACCTACTTTGAGGGCAGAAGTGCGCGTCTATTCTATGTATATCCGTGTGGGATGGCTCAGCAAAGGTGCGTGACGACAAATGACTCCAAAGTCGGGACAAGACATTTTTGGAAAAAACGGTAAGATTTGTAATTTTATCAAGAATAGAGGAATTTTTTTCAGTGTGATAAATATTTTAATTGTTAATACCTACCGTTTAAAAGGTATTTTCATTTCAGATAGATCCCCATTAAATAAATATGTCGACTTGAAATTTCACAAGTAACCATTGGGACATCATTCCCCCCCCTCCCCTGCATGTCCCCCATTGGGACATGGGGAGGGGGGCATCAAACATCGGGGTAAAAAAAATTAACACTTTAATCATTTAGGGTATAATCTTTATATATGAGGATTATGTTTAACAATATAGAAAAAGAAGAAATAGGATAGAATTACGGATACAGCATCAAAGTAGCGGGACAACAAAGTAGACAGTTACCGGAGAATCACCCTAGTCGCATGTACATTATATCCTTTTGAAAGGCAAATGGAATTTTGGCCTTAATTGCAGAAATACTGGAAGTTTGTGAATGGTAGGGTGAGTGGTTGGTGAATTAAGCTGCAGTTTATAAACATGGAAGATGCAAGTCCCGAGATAAAAGCAACTGGTTATTCTTTATTTGGTTTAGAGATACTGAATGGAAACAGGCCCTTCTGACCACCGAGTCCATGTTGACCATTGATCACCTGTTCAAACCAGTTCTATATTATTCCATTGTCGCATCCACTCCCTACACACCAGGGACAATTTTACAGATGCCAATTAACCTACACGTCCTTGTGGGATGAAACCGGAGCACCTAAAGGAAACCCATGCAGTCTCAGGAAGAACGTGTAAACTCCACATGGCCAGCAGCTGAAGGCAGGATCGAACCTGGGTCTCTGGAGCTGTGAGGCAGCGGCTCTACCAGCTGCTCTACCAATCAACAGCTGATAGACACCTGTTCACTGATAACTTCCATTTCTAAGAAGCTTCCCAACTTAATCAAGCCGGGATCAGTGTGGGGGAGAGACCAGTCGACTTTTTCACTGCACTCCATAAGAATACTTGAAACAGAAGATGAATCAATCCCTTTAGCTTGCTTTGCCATTAGGTGATATCATGGCTGATCCAAACCGTGACCACTCATCTGCTCCATCATTAAATTTAGTTTAGTTTATTATTGTCATGCGGTATAGTGACAGAGACACAGTGAAAAGTTTTTGTTTGCTTGCTAGCCAGTAAAAGAAAAGTCAATACATGAATTTAATCAAGCCATCCACAGCTTACAGAAAAAGGATAAAGGGTACAACATTTAGTGCAAATATATAACATGGAAGTCTGATAAAGTCTGATTAAAGATAGTTCAAAGGTCTCCATTGAGTAGATGGGAAGTCAGAACCACACTCTAGCTGATGAGAAAACTGTTCACTTGCCTGATAACAGCTGGGAAGAAACCGTCCCTGAATCAGGAAGTGTGGAGGTATGAGCTGGAATAAGTTTATGGTTGCACTAAATATTATTCCCCTTATCCTGTATCTGTACACAGTGGACAGCTTGATTGGAATATTGTATAGTCTTTTCGCTGACTGGAAAGCATGCCACAAAAAACTTTTTACTATACCTCAGTACACGTGACAATAATAAACTAAACTAAACTAAAGTGCTGGAGGAACTCAACAGGTCAGGCAGCATCTGTGGAGGGAATGGACAGGTGGCGTTTCAGGTCAGGATCCTTCTTCACACCAGAGAGTTTTCCATCTGTTCTGACAGACAAGAAAAAGGTCCTTGTGTTATTGTTATATGCAAAATAACTTATCCGTCAGCAGAACTCTATAGTATGTAATCTGAGATTTCCAGGCATGCTATTTTGTTTGAGATTGTTGACTGAATATCATATTCTGTTTCAGCCGAGGAGACGTGCGAGTTTAGAACTGAAACTAAAAGGTAACTACATTACACCACAAACACCTGGTGACATTATTATTGGGAAGATAATGAGTGTTTTTTTTTTTGTCAGAATGTAATTAAAGTTACAATGCAGTTCCCTAACCAGAAATAGGAAACACATTATTTTGGAAGGTAATACAGGTGCAAGTAGAGTCAGAGAAAGAACATTCAAGTTGGATTTATTTCAGTTTCAACAATAGAATTAAAGCGGAGATGTTCTCTTAAAGAAGAGGCATAATAATGCCTTTATAATCTAAACATGGCAATTTCATACATCCCATCTCCTTCCATTACAATCTGCCTCGGCAAGGCCCCCAGTATAATCAAGGGTGAATCTCGCCCCGGTCACCCCGTCTTCTCTCCTTTCCCATCAGGCAAAAGGTACAGAATTGTGAAAATGCATACCTCTGGATTCAGGGACAATTTCTTACCAGCTGTTATCAGGCAATGGAACCTTCCTAACTAGAGATGTGTCTGAAGAAGGATTCCGACCCGAAACATCACCTATTCTCCAGGGATGTTACTTGACCTGCTGAGTTAATCCAGCATTTTGCAAATATCACCTTAACTAGGGAGCAGTCCTGACCTACCATCTACCTAATTAGAGGCCCTCAGACTCTTTAATCGGACTTTACTGGATTTTATCTTGCACTAAACGTGATTTCCATTATCCTATGTCTGTACACTGTGGACAGCTTGATTGGAATCATGTATAGTCTGTCCGCTGACTGGACAGCATGCAGCAAAATTCAATTTCAATTCAATCTTTAATTGTCGTTGTGCAGTGTACAATACAGAGACAAGGAAATGCAGTTGGTATCTCCGAAGAACGAACATACGAATAAACAAGTAATTGCGCAGTAGTATGAGTATATACATCTATACATATACAGTGGTATCCGTGCAATTTGCTGGTGATTGGATAGTCCGGGGGGGGGAGGGGAGGGGTGGAGACAGGCAGTCATTGAGGTGCAGCGTTGAGAAGTGTGACAGCCGCAGGGAAGAAGCTGTTCTTGACCCTGCTGGTACGGCAGTAGAGGGACCTGTAGCGTCTCCCGGATGGGAGGAGGGTAAACAGTCTATGGTTGGGGTGTGAGCTGTCCCTGGCGATGCTGTGCGCCCTGCGCAGGCATCGTTTACTATGGACAGACTCAATGGAGGGGAGTGAGGAGCTTGTGATGCATTGGGTGATCTTCACCACCCTATGCAGAGCTTTCCGGTCAGCGGCAGAGCAGTTGCCATACCATACTGTGATGCAGTTGGTAAGGATGCTCTTGATGGTGCAGCGGTAGACGTTCACCAGAATCTGGGGAGACAGGTGGACCTTCTTAAGTCTCCACAGGAAGAAGAGACGCTGGTGAGCCTTCTTGATCAGCGAAGATGTGTTGTGGGTCCAGGAGAGGTCATCGGCGATGTTGACCCCCAGGAACCTGAAGCTGGAGACATGTTCCACCTCCGTCCCGTTGGTATGGATGGGGTTGTGCGTGCAGCCTCTCGATCTCCTGAAGTCCACAATGAGCTCCTTGGTCTTCTTGGTGTTGAGGGCCAGGTTATTGTCGGCACACCATGCTGATAGGAGCTGAACCTCCTCCCTGTAGGCCGACTCATCGTTGTTGCTGATGAGGCCAATCACTGTCGTGTCATCTGCATACTTGATGATGGTGTTGGTACCATGTACAGGTATGCAGTCGTAGTTGAAGAGGGAGTAGAGGAGGCGGCTCAGCACGCAGCCCTGGGGTACGCCAGTGTTCAGGGTGAGGGTTGAAGAGGAGTGGTTATCCAACCTAACAGACTGTGGTCTGTTAGTTAGAAAGTCCAGTAACCCAGGTCATCGAGTTTGGCGATCAATTTAGAGCTGTAGTCGATGAACAGCATTCTCACATAAGTGTTTCTGTTGTCGAGGTGGGAGGGGGCGGAGAGGAGTGCCGTTGAGATGACATCCTCCGTGCTCCTGTTCTTGCGGTATGCAAACTGATAGGGGTCCAGAGTGGGAGGTAGGCAGCATTTGAGGTGTGCCATGACCAGCCTTTCAAAGCACTTGGCGATGATAGGGGTGAGTGCAACTGGGCGGAAGTTGTTGAGGCTCGCAGCAGTGGAGTGTTTTGGCACTGGCATGATGGAGGTTGTTTTAAGGCACGTGGGACAACTGCCTGGGCAAGTGACAGGTTGAAGATGTCAGTCCAGACGTCCGTCAGCTGTGCAGCACAGGTCCTGAGGACGTGCCCGGGGATGCCGTCAGGGCCGGCAGCCTTACGTACATTGATTCTACTCAGTGCCACGTGCACGTCGTAGTGGTTGAGTGTGAGGGGCTGGTGGTCATTGGGGAGCACAGCCTTGATGGCCAACTCTAGGTTGTCCCTTTCAAAGCAGCCATAAAAGTGATTGAGTTCCTTGAGGAAAGATGCGTCCCTGGAAGTGGGGGTAGAGTTGGTGGCTCTGTAGTCAGTGATGGCCTGGATGCCATGCCACATGCGTCAGGGCTCGGAGTTGCTGTCGAAGTGCTCCTCGATCCGCAGCTTGTATCTGTGTTTGGCGTTCTTGATGCCCCTCTTCAGATTGGCCCCCGATGAACTATAGGCATGGGCATCGCCTGACCTGAAAGCCGAGTCCCGTGCTTTCAGCAGTAGCCTGACCTCGCTGTTCATCCATGGCTTCTGATTCGGGTATGTGGTGATTTGTTTGAGAGTGGTGACACTGTTGATGGAGGAGTTGATGAAGTCCAGAATGGAGGAAGTATAGACGTCAATGTCAGTGTGGGAGTCAAGGGTGGCCTGAGCTGCAAACGCATCCCAGTCAGTGTTACCAAAACCCTGCTGGAGTGTGGAGTCCGCTTCATCTGACCAAACCTTGACTGTCCTCACTGTGGGTTTAACGCGTCTGATGAGTGGGGAGTGCTTAGGGAGCAGGAACAATGAGAGGTGATCAGACTGACCAAGGTGGGGGAGGGGGATGGCGGATGGTGAAAAAAGGGGGAGGGGGATGGTGAAAAAAGCTTTTCACTGTACCTCCCTCATCAAAGGATGAACTGCAAACTCCTTGCAGACTGCACCAGTGGTCAGGATTAAACTTAGTTCACTGGGGCTGTGGGATAGACACTCTATGAGTGGTCATTACAGATATTTGTGCTACTCTACATCTCTTCGGTAGACAGCACTGTCACTACTGACCCTGTACCACGGCTCTTAAATATACCCCACACAGACGCAGAGTCCTGTCCCACCTATGGGATGTACTAATATTTGTAAAAATTAGTCCATTCCTGCCGAAACAAATCATCATAAAATGTTATGGGGCATCACAAATTATAGTAATGATAAAGCATTTATTTACATAGATGCAATCAAGAAGTGGACGATATTTAGTTAATATCGATCTAGATAACTATCAATCTATCTATAATATATTATTTTTGGAAAAATCTGATAACAGATCGCATACCTCCCAGACCGCTGCATGGCAGAAGCTCCCAGCCCGTCGCGGCCAGTAGGGGGAGCTGCTGAGCAAACCCTTGCTTGACCCCATGGCTGAGTGCAGGGCCCGGTGGACCCCGGCCTATGGGGGGAGCCTCCAAGCTGGCCTCCGTTCGTCCTCCGAAGATCAGAGACCAGGAGGATGGAGCCGGTGACGATGATGAAGATGGGCGCGATGGGCGATGAGCGAGGCCCGTAAGAGAGGGAATCGGGGTCTGGCCTACTGTGCACTCAATATCGGCTGCAAGAGGCGCACCCGAGGCACAAAGGTGGACAGGCGAGGAGAGGGACGTAGGTTCACTGGTCGATCCACACGTCAAAGGAAAGCAATTGCTGGAGGCCCGCGGCAGTCTGGGGCTCGCCTGGATCGGCACCGCTCATAACAACTAGAGCGTGGAATCGACTTTAAAAATGCCACCAAAAACTGGAGCTTCTTGCATGCGGTCTCAGTGGACTATTTCTTTATGCTTGCTAATCAAGGATGTGCTGAGGTATGGCCATACTGTACTGGACTGTATGTAAGAAAATAATTTCACTGTGCATTTGCACATGTGACAATAACAGCGCCTTTGAACCTTCGAACACCTCATTACTTCCTCAAAGTGAAACATCAGCATCATAATCTCATATCTTGTTCTGGCATCAGACTTTTTATTGACTGTAATAAGCCATAATCAATCATAATTTTGTATTTGTGTAGATTGAGATAACATTTTGCAGACTCATAAATATGTACTACATTCAACAGCTATGGGAGAATAATAACAATTAGTATCATAGTTTCCTGATTTACAATCTATTTCAACAGTGACATCTAAATGTACTTGTAATGTGCAATTAATTTTAAAATGTTGTTGAATGCATGCCAGAGTCATACACTGTGGAACCAGGCCCTTCGACTCAACTTGCCTACACCGTCCAACATGTCCCATCTACAGCAGTCCCACCTGGCTGCGTTTGGCTCATAATCTTCTAAACCTATCCAATCCATGCACCTGTCTAAATGTTTCTTAAATGTTGCGACAGTATCTGCCTCAACTACCTCATCTGGTAGTTTGTTCCATACACCGACCACCTTTTGTGTAAAAAAGGTGCCCCTCAGGTTACTATTAAATCTTTTCCCCCTCACCTTAAACCTACTGTATGTCCTCTGGGCAAGAGACTCTGTGCGTTTAACCTATCTATTCCTCTCTGATTTTGTACACCTACTGTATAAGATGACCCCTCATCCTCCTGCACCCCAAGGAATGGAGTCCGAGCCTGCTCAACCTCTCCGTATAGCTCAGGCCCCTGAGTCCTGGCAACACCCTCGTAAATCTTCCCTGTACCCTTTCCAGCTTTGCAACATCTTTCCTATGACATTGTGCCCAGAACTGATACTCTAAATAATTGTGTATAAATGTCCCAGTGTTTCAATTTGTCGAGCTAAGAAGCAGTAAAGCTGTCAAAAAAGATATCACATTCAGATTCAAGTAATTACATTTTAATTCCTTTTAACAATCGGAATGGCCTTTCCCTGAAGTGTTCTTACTTTTATGTGCTGTTAATTGGTCCCCTTACAGATGGAAGTAAACAGCAGGGACACATTTCAATAAGAATCATACTAAAAAAATCAAGAGAGATTGCTAAGAGTTGTTCAGTTGGGTCTTGGAAGCAGATGCTAGCAGCTACAAACTACGCTGTCATTTAGCCATCTAGGAGGCAGCAGGTCCAGGACATCTGCATGTGCATTGTCATAAATGTAGCTCCTGACTCTACTTAATGGCACACACGTGCCATACCACCGTCTCTCCAGGTACCTTCCCCTGCAACCGCAAGAGATGCAACACCTGTCCTTTACTTCCTCCCTCAACTCCATCCACGGACCCTGACAGTCCTTTCGGGTAAGACAGAGATTCATATGTACATCCTCTAACCTCATCTACTGCATTTGGTGTTCCTGATGTGGGCTCTGCGAGACGAAACATAGACTCGGCGATTGTTTTGCTGAACGCTTGGTCCCTACGGGAGCAGTGGTTGCGAACCAATTCAACATCCCTTACCATTCCCACACTGGCCTGCCTGTCCTGGGCCTCCGCCATTGCCAGAGGGAGGCCACATGCAAATTGGAGGAACAGGAACCTCATATTTCATCTGGGTAGCTTACAACCCAGCGGCATGAACGTTGAAATCTCTAACTTGAAGTAACCATCTTATACCACCCTCTCCTTCTCTTTTTGCCCCTTTCCTCCCTCTTAGTCATTTTACGAGTTCCACAGTTCTCCACATTACTTTTCACGAGATCACATCTTCCCAAGTCAGTGGAGGCTAAGTCAATGGATATTTTTAAGGTGGAGATTGACAGATTATTGATTAGTATGGGTGTCCGGGGTTATGGGGTTATGGGGTGAAGGGGTTATGGGGTTATGGGGTGAAGGGGTTATGGGGTTATGGGGTGAAGGGGTTATGGGGTTATGGGGTGAAGGGGTTATGGGGTGAAGATTGGAAAATGGAGTTGAGAGAGAAAGATAGATCAGCCATGATTGAAAGAGTAGACTTGATGGGCCGAATGGCCAAATTCTGCTCCTATTATGAAACATCACCCATCCTTTATCTCCAGAGATGCTGCCTGACCTGTTGAGATACTCCAGCACCTTGTGTCTATCTTCGGTATAAACCATAATCTCAAGTTCCTTCCTACAAATCTAGTAGAAACACTGTTTAACATTTTTTCTTGACTTCCAGCCAGAGCTCTATTAATTATTTTTAGTGAACCTTTCATGAGCGGTGGGTGCTTAGAGGCAATTGCAATAGTGGCATTTAAGAGGCTTTTGGATAGTCACATGGATATGTAGGGAATGGAGGGACATGGATTATCTAGAAAGCTGATAAGATTTGGTCTTGGCACCATGTTCGGGAGAAAAATTGTGGGCCGAATGGCCTGTTCCAGTGTTAGACTGTTCTTTCAAATGGGTGCAGAAAGCATTGTCAATGGCTCAGTTCTGCAATAAACAGAATTTGATGCACTGCATAAAGTTTACTCACTTTATCAGAACATTGAAGCAATTCCCTGTATGTATTTTGCAACATCACATTCCTGATTTAGAACATGATGATGTATTAATGACTGCTCATACTGACAGAATGAAGAAAAATTGGTTATGTGGCATCACTCTTTAATATGCTCCCAGAATAAAGCACTATTTTCTCATAATGTATCATTCAGGAATACTATGTGCTTCATCCATTTGAAAGTGATGGATTGCTCTGAATCCTCTTAAAAGAAGCATCCTTAATGGCAAATACTTACGTTATCAACAAGGGTGAACTGTTGAGGGAATGAATCAGCTGAACAAATGTTTTCTTTCATTAGGGATATTTTAATATGCAAACTAGACTTTGAAATGATCTAATTAAAGATTTAAAGATTATGAGTTGAATTGATCAATGTGACTTTGCCAAATGATTTATTATCGTTGAAATCTTCAGATGTGTTACTGAACAGTCTGAGGTTTTTTTTAGTTTTAGATTTAGTTTTTAGTTTTAGAAATACAGACTGGAAACAAGCCTTTCGACATGTTGACCATCGATCACCCGTTCGCACTATGTTACCCCACTCTCTCCTCTACTCCCTACACATTAGGGCCAATTTACAGTGGCCAAATTCACCTACAAACCACACGTCTTTGGGATGTGGGAGGAAACTGGAGCACCCAGAGGAAACTCACACGGTCACAGGGAGATCGTGCAAACTCTACACTGACAACACCCGAGGTCAGGATTGAACCAGGATCTCTGGCACTGTGAGCAACAGCAGCTCTACTGCTGCACCACTGTGTGCCGCCCCACACAGTGTTTGAAGGATATAGTGAGGGGTCCAGAATGAAGGGATGAAGTTCATCAAAAGGGCATTGGCCTGGTAGGAGTAAAGATCCTTTCCCTTTCACTAAAAGTTAGTGTGCTTAGTAATCAGTGATCACGACAGATATTACTGTTTTTAATTTTGATAGCAGTTGGATTTACTTAATATTTCTATTATATATTTCCTTACATTTCCAATTCCTATCTAACTACCATTCATTTGATGTGAATTTTGCAAGCTGGTTGTAAAATTCGTCATAGTCTGACTGCAATGGTTTTGTATATCTTTTCCACCGAGAGCCTCGATTAAAGCAGGAACAAGCAGGGTGGCACACCGTGGTAGAGCTGTTGTCTCTTAACGCCAGCGACCCAGGTTCGATCCTGACCTCGGGCACTGTCTGTGCGGAGTTTGCATGCTCTCCTTGTCACCACTTGGGTTTCCTCCCACAGACCAAAGACATGCGGGGTCAGCAAAGACTCGTTGCGCCGAAGGGCCTGTTTCCCTGCTGTATCTCTCACCGATGAAAATTGTGCACTGTGGGAGAAATATTTGCATGACCTACTTTTAAGCAGAACCCGTGACAAGATGTCAAATTCAACAAGGAATGTAGGAACAAAGAACTGCAGATGCTTGTTAATATACAAAAGGACACAAGGTGCTTCAGTAACTCAGCAAGTCAGGCAGCATCTCTGGAGAATGAAGCAGAGTCCCGACCCGAAATGGCACCTATCCATGTTCTCCAGAGATGCTGCCTGACCTGCTGAGTTACTCCAGCACATTATGTTCTGAACAAGAAATGTGCCTAGTACCACTGCAATCTAAAGCTAAGGCAGAATCATCTGTTGAATTTGCGCCTCATGTACTGAGGTACAGTGAAAATAATTTTGTTGCATGCTATCCAGTCAACACTTAGGGGCCTGTCCCACTTTGGCAATTTTTTCGGCGTCTGGCGACGACTGTCATAGTCGTAGCAGGTCGTCGAGAAAACGGCGACTGGTCCCCCTACGAGAAGGTCTACAACAACCTACCACCTAGTCTACGTCAAGCTACAACAAGCTACTGACAACCGGCGACCCATTAGGACATCCACCTACAACCACAGCTAAGACAACCTACGTCCACCCGCGACAAGCTACGACAATTCAGTCGCCGGTACCTTTCGCCGGTTGACGTAGGTTGACGTAGGTAGTCGCCAATGGAATTCACCGAAGTCAGCACCGGCGACAACCTACGTCATCCTGGCGACAACCTATGACAGCAACTACGTCAGGAGAAGTCAAGCTACGCTCATTGGCGTCAAGCCAATGTCGCCGAAAAGTTTTGAACATTTCAAAATCCAGCAGCAACCAGAAAAACTCTACAATTCTTTGGGCGACTGAGGAGACTACTCACGACCATACAGGCGACACCCCGGCGACCATGTGACGACAGTCTAGTCACCTGTAGTCGCCTAAAAAATCGCATAAGTGAAACAAGGGCATAAGACTATACATGATTCCAATCAAGTCGTCCATAGTGTACAGATATAGGATAAAGGGTATAACTTTATTAATGCAAGGTAAGTTTAGTATAGTTTGGTTTAGAGATAAAGAGCAGAAATAGGCCCTTCAGCCCACTGGGTCCACACCGACCAGCTATCTTTGCACACTAACACTATCCTACACACTAGGGACGATTTACTTTCTTTAATCAAAGCTAATTAACCTACAAGTCTGTAATGTCTTTGGAGTGTGGGAGAAAACTGGAGCACCCAGAGAAAACCCATGCAGTCACAGGGAGAACATACAAGCTCCTTACAGACAGCAACCCATAGTCCGAATTGAACCCGGGTCTCTGGCACTGCAAGGCAGCAACTCTACCACCGCGTCACTGTATGGCCAATAAAGTCCAGTAAAATCTGATTAAAGATAGCCTTGTTTGCCAATTACAGTGAAATGCTACCTGAGAATACTGGAGGCAAATATCTTCAAAGTATTATTGAGAAACTTGACAATATTGCAAGTAAAAGTAAGTTTGGAACTTGTGGAATTCCATTGAAGTAGCCAAAAGAATCTTCCTTATAGCTCAGGGAAATAAATTCAACTTGATCTTGACAGTATCCAAAGAGCTTTCAGCTTGATAACGGACTAAAGCCTTGTTCTCACAATGGGCTGTAGTGCTGAAAAGATTTAGCATGCTACATAAATGTCCATTTCTTGAGTTAAATTCCAATTATACACAAAGTGCAAACTGACGGCACTGCCTCTTTAAAAAAGGTGCTGAAATACTTAGCAAACCAACATCTGTAAGTGATCATACACATGAAGAGGAGCTTTAATAACAAACATTTATGGATGGGTTTTAGTGTTTGACAGAGTTTTACTTGCTATACATTCACCTTAACCTCTTCTCTATATTTTAGTTTAGTTTTGTTTAGAGATACAGCACAGAAACAGGGCCTTCGGCCCACCGGGTCCGCACCAACCAGCGATTCCCGCACACTAACACTATCTTGCACACACTAGGGGACAATTTACAGTTTTGTCAAGTCAATTAGCCTACCAACTTGCACATCTTTGGAGTGTTGGCGGAAACCTGAGCACCCGGAGAAAACTTACGCAGGTCACGAGAAGAATGTGCAAACTTTGTACAGACAGCACGTAATCAGGATTGAACCCGGGTCTCTGGCGCTGTAAGGCAGCACCTCTACCACTGTGCCGGCTGAATTGTAAGACATTTTAATAGTAATAAACCGATGATAAGAATCAACGCAGGATTTCGCAAACACATTTTAGAGTAGTGCAAATTTTAGCTTTGTTGGAAGTACAGTATTTGTGGAAATCCTCCACTTGCATTCTGCACTTGAAGCACCACCAACATTCTTATTACCAGCTCAGTACCAATCTTCCACTTGCATTCTTCACATAAGTGCAATGGTAATGGCACTTAAACCAAATACATTCATCAAAAATGTTGACGGGAATAGCAAATAACTGTGATAAACCCATGGAAATTATATCACTCTCATTGCTGTGCAAATGCATTTACAAATACAAATGATAATTGCACTTTGAAAATAATTTGAATCCCGCAAATGTGGTGCAGTGATAGAGTTGCTGCTTTACAACGCCAGCGATCCGGGTTCGATCCTGACTACGGAGTTTGTATGTTCTCCCTGTGACCGTGTGGGTTTTCTCCAGGTTCTCCAGTTTCCTTCCACACTCCAAATACGTACAGGTTTGTTGGCTAATTGGCCTTAGTAGAATTGTACAATTGTCCCTAGTGTGTGTAGGTTAGTGTTAGTGTGCGGTCTCACAGGTTGGCGCGGACACTGTGGGCCGACGGGCCTGTTTCGCGCTGTTTTTCTAAACGAAACTAAATTAAATCTACATTTCTCCATCAAGAAGTGTCCTATAAATTTATTGCCATGTGTGCAAAAGACCACAATATGTGGTGAATGTGTTCGCACCGTTTTTGTTCAACTCCTGCACTACTTTAAATTCATGAAAAGAGTTCCCTTTCTGCCGTGAAAAGTTGGGCAGCCTTAATCCCATTTCTTATATTCACAGGTCCACAGCACAAAGTTACTCACAGGGTGACACCAAAGGATCTACAAATTTCAGTTGCGCCAAATATCACAGAGCACACTAAATCTGATTTGTGTTTCACTGTGATCTGTGGCACCACACCATAAAAGGATTAAGAATAATGGACTAGATTTGAAACTCTTTTTTGTGGTTATTCAGGGTCATTACTGATGGACCCTTCTGATATCCAGGGGCTGTAAATAAGCAGGTAATATATATATACATAACCAAATCCACCACTGGAATGAAGAAAGTACTAAGCTCTCTATCTGAAGGAAGACCTGATGGGCCACTGCCTGAAGAGGGGAAGCCGCCGAGCTCGACCCCAAAGACCAGAGAGGCAACGAGGAGGGAGCCGCTGGTGACAACATAGAAACATAGAAACATAAAAATTAGGTGCAGGAGCAGGCCATTCGGCCCTTCGAGCCTGCACCGCCATTCAATATGATCATGGCTGATCATCCAACTCAGTATCCCGTACCTGCCTTCTCTCCATACCCTCTGATCCCCTTAGCCACAAGGGCCACATCTAACTCCCTCTTAAATATAGCCAATGAACTGGCCTCAACTACCCTCTGTGGCAGAGAGTTCCAGAGATCCACCACTCTCTGTGTGAAAAAAGTCCTTTTCATCTTGGTCCTAAAGGATTTCCCCCTTATCCTTAAGCTGTGACCCCTTGTCCTGGACCTCCTCAACATCGGGAACAATCTTCCTGTATCTAGCCTGTCCAACCCCTTAAGAATTTTGTAAGTTTCTATAAGATTCCCTCTCAATCTCCTAAATTCTAGAGAGTATAAACCGAGTTTATGCAGTCTTTGTTCATAAGACAGTCCCGACATCCCAGGAATCAGTCTGGTGAACCTTCTCTGCACTCCCTCTATGGCAATAATGTCCTTCCTCAGATTTGGAGACCAGAACTGTACGCAATACTCCAGGTGTGGTCTCACCAAGACCCTATACAACTGAAGTAGAACCTCCCTGCTCCTATACTCAAATCCTTTTGCTATGAAAGCTAACATACCATTCGCTTTCTTCACTGCCTGCTGTACCTGCATGCCTACTTTCAATGACTGGTGTACTATGGCACCCAGGTCGCGCTGCATCTCCCCTTTTCCTAATCGACCACCATTTAGATAATAGTCTGCTTTCCTATTTTTGCCACCAAAGTGAATAACCTCACATTTAACCACATTATACTGCATCTGCCAAACATTTGCCCACTCACCCAGCCTATCCAAGTCACCTTGCAGTCTCCTAGCATCCTCCTCACAGCTAACACTGCCCCCCAGCTTAGTGTCATCCGCAAACTTGGAGATATTGCCTTCAATTCCCTCATCCAGATCATTAATGTATATTGTAAATAGCTGGGGTCCCAGCACTGAGCCTTGCGGTACCCCACTAGTCACTGCCTGCCATTGTGAAAATGACCCGTTTACTCCTACTCTTTGCTTCCTGTTTGCCAGCCAGTTCTCTATCCACATCAATACTGAACCCCCAATGCCGTATGCTTTAAGTTTATATACTAATCTCTTGTGTAGGAGTGCGAGGAGTGGGCCGTTAGGGGAGGGACCAGGTATTGCCTCCAGCGCCTTCAAGGTCGGCTGCAGGAGGCACTCCCAGGACACAGCGGCGGTCAGGCAAAGAGAGGAACGCGGTTCAGGGGTCAAGCCAATCGAGGGCGACAGAGGAGGCCCTGCAGCAACCTGGGGCTTACCTGGATCGGGAGTGCTCCAGTACATCGAGCAAGCTTGGACTTTATGTGAATGGCGCCAAAATATGGGGACTCGTGCCTGTGTGATCGATGCAAAAAGAATTTCACTGTACAGCACACACGTAACAATAAAGCACCATTAAAACATTGATTATTCTCCGCCTTATGAAATCTAGGTCACTATAGTAATATCATCTCCAAACTTGTAAATGGAAAGATACAAAATGCTGGAGTAACTCAGCGGGTCAGGCAGCATCTCTGGAGAACACGGATGGGTGAAGTTTCAGGTCGGGACCTGAATCTGCAATCTTTTAACCTACAATCTTGTACATCCTTGGAATGTGGGAGGAAGCCAGAACACCCAGAGTAAACCCACGCATTCACAGGGAGAAAGCACATATACAGGATAAAGGATAAAGGCAATAACGTTGAGTGCATCATACATTTTAGTAAAGTCCGATTAAAGGTAGTCTGAGGGTCTCCAGTGATGGTAGCTCAAGACCACTCTCTGGTTGTTGATAAGATGGTTCAGTTGCCTGATAACAGCTGGGAAGAAACTGCCCCTGAATCTGGAGGTGCGCATTTCCACACTTCTGTGCCTCTTGGGAGAGGGGAGAAAAGGGAGTGATCGGGGCGGGTGCTGAGCCCGTGCAGCATGTTAAACATTTTCAATATTGCATGTCAGATTTTTAGACTTTACAGGATTCAAAGGCTTCAGAATATGGCAGGAACATGAACTTAATGTGACGGAGTCGCCATAATCCTCTGGCCTTTTGCTCTACTTATTATTTTCTTCTTTTACTAAACATATTGCAAAACCTGTCCCAGTATCAGACTAAACACAGCCTTGAGGATGTAGGGATAAAGGCTCACTTTCAAGTGTCTGAAATTAATAAAATTAAAATATTTTAAGTAAGAAAGGTTGAAGGAACTTAAAACATGTGTTATCCTGTACATCTTTCCCATGCTGCTGTTGTTGCTATGGTAATGGTGGTCTGAAATCATCTCACAGCAATGTGGACTATGATCAGTGCATTTGGATAGAGTGTAAGGATATATCTTTAACGGCTAGCTTTCTGTGATTTGTGGTGAGATATATATATATTTCTGCAGATTTAGAATTATTCATTATGTTCTGCAGGATAATTGATTTCAATCTCTCTACCTATTTTTAGATGAATTGCATAGAGCTGGCCTCGGGTGATATGTTTTCACGAACCATTAGGAATGAGAACCAGATTAACTAATTATCATTTCCCAAACACAACCGTATCATACAAGTGGATTTTAACCAAACAACTGTGAGCCTTCAAGCGATAATAAAAAAATGATTCCCTGATTGACTTTGCTACACATAAATCCTCCATTTAAAAGTTTCGTTGGAAATACTATGAGGTTTGACATACCCTTACTGAGTAATATACTTCTTCTTGTGTATGGCGTGCACAGCCTAAAGTTTTAGATCAAATGGCATGAAATACTACATCTATTTGTTTGTGCACATCGGGTTGATTGCATTAGTTGAAACAGGGTGGACCACGTGAAAGTTGCAATGTGCCACCCCAGTAACATACTGTAAGTGAGATCTTCTTATTCAGTTTAGTTCAATTCAGTGATACAGCGTGGAAACAGGCCCACCTAGTCCACCTGACCGGCGGTCACATGTACTTTAGCTCTATCCTACACACTTGGGACAATTTACAGAAGCCAATTAGCCTACAAACCTGCTGATCTTTGGAATGTGGGAGGAAGCCAGGGCACCCGGAGAAAACCCATATGATCACGGGGAGAATATGCAAACTCCGTACAGGCAGCATTGAACCCGGGTTTCTGCCGCTGTAAAGCACCAACTGTGCCACTGTGTCACCCAAAACTTGAGTTAATTTTTATTTTGAAAAAAAGGCAATCATCATCTCTAAATTAAGTGTATAATTTCCTTTCCATGTACCTGTCCAAATGTCATTTAAATGTTGAAACAATGTGATAGGCAGGTATAATCCCAAAGATATTGGAAAGAAAAACAAACACCATATCTACATTAAGTGTATATAATGAGAAACCCACACAGTCCCTATCCATGTACCTGTCCAAAAGTCTTTTAAATGCTGAAAGTATTGTGTGATAGCCAGGAGAAATTCCAAAGGACTTGCAAGAACCATCCCTATATTGTGTAAAAATGAGATAAATTCAACCATCTGCATTTTTTTGCACTTTTAATTTTACCGATCATTCAGCTTATTAGCAAAGTATTTCCTCCAGTTTTCTTTCATCTTAAATGGCACGAATGTAATCTCTGTTTAAATCTCCTCACAGGGATTAATTTTATAGATTCAGTGCTGGTGCTGGATCGGACAGCTGAGTTCTGTCAGGGAATAACAATCTATTGAACCAGACATTGCAGCAATACCACACACACCTTATCTTTATAAACCAAGGGCTTTTTATCTCGTTGTTCCCCCTTTATCTACCGTTGATGACAAACGACATTATTCCATGAAAAGTATGTCAGGAATGAGCTTCTTGTATCAAGCAGCTTGCTCTAAGGTTTCAGTAAAAGAGAGGCAAATTGTTAAGAATATCACAGGAAAATCTACGGAAGGCATGCTTTGATATTACTGATAAGGGATTATTATATTTTCGATAGAATATGAAATTCTGAACTGAAAAGGTCATAAAATTGACACAAATTGCTGGAGTATCTCAATGGATCAGGCAGCAACTCTGGAGAACATGGATAGTTGAAGTTTTGAGTCGGGTCTCTTCAAACCAGAATCTGCAGTTCCTTTTTATTACAATAAGATGATAAGACACGGAAGCAGAATTAGGCCATTTGGTCCATAGAGTCTGCTCTGCCATTCAATCATGGCTGATCTATTTCCCCTTCTCATCCCCATTCTCCTGCCTTCTCCCCATAACCTTTGACACCCTTACTAATCAAGGACCTATCAATCTTCCCTTTAAAAATACTGTTTGAGGTATTGAAACTTTGTACAGAAGAAAAAGAAAAATACATATGATGACACAAGGGACTGCAGATGCCGGTTGGCAAAAAAAGAGATAAAGTGCTGGAGTAAGTTCAAGTTCAAGTTTACATTTATTGTCACTGTACCAATTGGTACAGTGACAATAAATGTAAACTTGAACTTGAACTTACTCCAGCACTTTATCTCTTTTTTTGCCAACCGGTACAGTGAGATTTGGGTTACCATACAGCCATACAAATAAAAAGAACACAACACACGATAGAATTTAACATGAACATCTCCACACAGCGGAATCAACGTTTCCCACTGTGAGGGAAGGCAATAAAATTTCAGTCCTCTTCCTCTTTGTTCACCCGTGGTCGGGGCCCGATGTTCAGGCCCTCTCGCCGGATGATGGAACTCCGGCGTCGGAAGAACACTCTCAGCGGCGTGAATTTCCGAATCGGCCGTTTTCTACCGGAGACCACGTCTCCCGAAGTCCACAGGCCGAGCTGGGCGTAGCTCCACACGGCAATCCTCAGCGAAAGATCCCAGGCTCCGCGATGTTAAAGTCAGCGCTGCCTGCGGCTGGAAGCCCCGCAGACAACAGCTCCCCGATGTTAGAGTCGGCAGTCCCAGCACTCCGGAGCTCCAACACGGCGACCTCAGTAAGGCATCGCCCGCTCCGTGATGGTATTTCAGTGCTGCGCCGCTGCTGAAGCTGAAGCTCTGGCCGGTTTCCGGCAGGAAAGGCCACACCAATCCAGATGGTAGGCCGCGACTAGGGGGCGAAGATGCGGCTCGGAGGACAGACGCATCCTCGATCAGGTAGTGACTGAGTAAAACAGTTTCACCCTTCCCCACCCTCCATCCCCCACATAAAAAGACTAAAAGACCTCCAAAACAAAACTTTTTGACAAACTAAAAAATAAAAAAAAAGAATGAAAGGATGAACAGCTGCAGGTAAGGCTGCCATATTCAACGGCGCCCCCTGGGTAACTCAGCTGGTCTGAGCAGCAGCATCCATGGAGAACATGGAGAGGTGACATTTTGGGTTGGGACCCTTCTTAAGACTACTGATTACTTTGTAGAGTAGAGCAATGTGTATGTTTGACTAAAGTACACACTGTTTTAGTGATAAGAGTGGGTTTGAGCTAAAGTTTAAAGCTCATACTCCCCATTTCCATAATTGCCGAGGTTTGGCAATTTCAGATATTTACTGCAGGACGGCATAGTTGTGCAGTGGTAGAGTTGCTGCCTCACAGCGCCAGAGACCCGGGTTCGATCCTGACAAGAGGTGCTATCTGTACGGAATTTATACATTCTCTCTGTGACTGGGCGGGTTTTCTCCGGTTTCCTCCCACACTACGACGACATACAGCTTTGTAGGTTAATCAGTAAAATTGTAAATTGTTCCCAGCATGTAAGAAAGTGCTAGAATACAGGGTTATTGCTGCTTGGCACAGACCCGGTGGGCCGAAGGGCCTGTGTCCGTGCTGCACCTCTAAAGTCTAAATTCTAAAGACTCATGGAACGGAGACCAAACATATCAGACATGAAAAACACTACTTCTGTCGACTGTTTCCATACACAATTCACGTAACTATTTCCTGAGAAAAAATACCTGCAAACCAAGTTGGAAAGTATTTCATAAAGAGAAAAAACTGTGAGGATGTTGCCAGGATGTTATGAGGATGTTGCCAGGACTCAGGGGCCTGAGCTATAAGGAGAGGTTAAGCTGGTTAGGACTTTATTCCTTGGAGCGCAGCAGGATGAGGGGTGATCTTACAGAGGTGTACAAAATCATGAGAGGAATACATTAGGTAGATGCACAGTATCTCTTGTTGTCCAGAGTTGGGGCATCGAGAACAAGAGAACATAGGTTTAGGGTAAGGGGGGACAGATTCAATGGGAATGTGAGGGGTAACTTTTTTACATAAAGGGTAGAGGGTGTATGGCAGCCAGAGGAGGTAGTTGAGGCAAGTACGATTGCAGCGTTTTAGAAACATTTACAGGTCCATGGATAGGATAGGTTTAGAGGGATATAGGTCAAATGCAGGCAGGTGGGACTAGTGTATGGGGCATGTTGGTCGCTGTGGGCTATGTGGGCCAATGAGTCAGTTTGCACGCTGTGTGACTCCATGACTTTAAATAACATGAATATGGACAAAAACGTATCACTTGTCAAAATGGGAAAACTAAGACAGATGGACTGAAAATTTCAAAAATTCTCTAACTGATGGTTTTTTAAGGTCTTTTAGTTAAAATTTAATCTTAATCTGCACCTGTTTCAGATGCCGTTCATTTGCTCAGTGTCTGATTACTGTGACATTAGATTTACTGAGCAGACACGCTGCATGTGAAACAGAAGAGAAGTGCACGGCGTGCCATGATGGCACTATTACTAATGTACACATTCCACTCTGGCATGTTGCTTTTTGAAATGGAATGCATGGTATGTGGGAATACTCATGTTCAGAAGCCAAACCGACTCTGAACTTTGTTCCTCTCTTTTCTTTAAACCTTTCT
The DNA here is from genome assembly GCA_963514005.1 of Raja brachyura. The sequence goes on from OY740786.1 coordinate 64,741,633, forward strand.
GCCCTGTCCAGAAAATCTGAAAGCAGCTTTTTAGGCCACTGTAAAATATGTGGTTTGCAAATCCTTTGACACTCTGCACCTTAATCCAATAGTTGAGTTTAGTTTGAAGATAGACACAAAAAGCTGGAGTAACTCAGCGGGTTGGACAGCATCCTTGGAGAAAAGGAATAGGTGACATTTCGGGTCGAGACCCTTCTTCTGACTGAGAGGCAGGGGAGATGGAACTAAAACTCAACAGGATGACAGTGAAACTAGTACAACAAATAAGGTGAGAGAGGGATGGAGAGAGGGGGATGCAAGATTTACTTGAAGTTAGAGAAATCAATATTCATATCGCTGGGTTGTAAGCTGCTGAGGTGCTGTTATGAGGTGCTGTTCCTCCAATTTGCATTTGGCCTCACTCAGACACTGGAGGAGGCCCAGGACAGAATGGTCAGTGTGGGAATGGGGAGTTAAAATGTTTGGCAACTGGGAGATCACCTAGGGACAATTTACAATTTTACCAATGCAAATTAACCTACAAACCTGTACGTGTTTGGAATGTGGAAGGATTCTGGTGGTGTTGCCACAGTGGCAGCCTCGCCAGCAGCTCGTCAGTCCTTTCGCCTTTTTTGTTATTTTTAGTGTGTCTAAATGTATGTTTCAATGTTCCTCAGTATATGTCTTATATGGGGAGTGGTGGGGGGAATAAGGGAAACCCGTTTCTTTGTCGCATTTGTGCCCCTCTCGTGGCCTGCCCGGAGCTTCGGCGCAGCACGGAATTACAATCGCCAAGCCTGGGATCCTTACCGGGGTGGAAGATTGCAACCTTCACGTGGTCCGCCCTGTTTCGACTAATGCAATCAACTCGACGTGCACAAATGGAAGATCATATAGAACAAGTTGTCCAACAACTTTAGGCTGTGCACGCCACACGAAAGAAGAAGAAGAAGGATCCTTGCCGAGGATCGCCAGTGTTGGAGCTCCGTCCAGCACGGCCTGATGACTTTATCATCGTGGAGCTAGGGTCTGCGGAGCTTCTAGCCATGGGCGCGGCGTTGACTTTACCATTGCGGAGCCTGGGATCTTTTGCTGAGGATCGCCAATGTTGGAGCTTCGTCCAGCACGGCCTGTGGACTTCGGAAGCCGCAGTATCCGGTAAGAAGCGGCCGATTCGGGAACTCTAAGCCGCTGAGTGTGTTCTGGTCCATCCCGACGTCGGAGTTCCGATCATCCCGGCGAGAGGGCCTGTACATCAGGCTGTCCGTAGCGGCGACTGTGGAGGGTTCTAGGCCCCGCCCACGGGTGAACAAAAGGAGGAAGATTGACTAAACTTTATTGCCTTCCATCACAGTGAGAAATGTTGATTCCACTGTGGTGGATGTTTATGTTAAATTCTATTGGGTATTGTTTTCTTTTTATTTGTATGGCTGTATGGTAGCTTAAATTTCATTGTACCAATTGGTGCATGTGACAATAAACGTGAACTTGAACTTGAACTGGAGCACACGGAGAAAACCTATGCGGTCACAGGTAAAACGTACAAACTCCATACAGACAGCACCCGTAATCAGGATCGAACCCGGGCCTCTGGCACTGTAAGACAGCAACTCTACCACTGCACCACTTTGCTGTAGGACGAGGAAAAAAATAGGTAACATTTTGGATCGGAACCTTTCTTCAGACTTAACTTTACTGATTACTTTAATACTGAACAGCATCCATATACACATCCCCTCACGTAACCATTAGTGGAAGAGCTTGATACGAGATTTTTTTTTAAACCAAATGAAACATATAGAAATATCTTTATAATCAGGATCTTTGTGTGGAAACTGAATTGTGGCAACATTTAGTACTTTTTTCAATTTAAATCGTTTATGCATTTCTGTACTGAATGTTCACTTTGCCTGTTTGACTCTTAAACACTCAACTGCAACCTTGAATCAAACGTTGAATCAAAACTGCAGAATCCAGTATTTTTATTCTATTTTATGTACAGAGGTAACAACAGCATTTAACAACATTTAAAAGAAATTTGAACAGGTACAAGAATAGGATAGGTTTAGAGGGATATAGACCAAATACAGGCAGGTGGGACTAGTGTAGATGGGCCATGTTGGTAGGCATAGAGAAGTTGGGCCAAAGGGCCTGTTTCCACTGTATGACTCTATGCCTCCACCAGCTGCACCACTGTGTGCCACCCTAACTGCTACTTTCTTTCCAGTGTTCATCATGATTATTATAAAATAAAACTGACATTTATATAAAAATGGCTACCTCACTTAGATTTATAAATTGTTTAATGTGCACGAAATGAAAGGTTGAGCAGATGACAATACCTTGCTGCCATCCTTATAATAAATCAAGATAAAATGAAGGGGGCAATCGATCGAGTCGCTGCCTAACAACTCCAGACACCAGGTTAAATCCTGACTACGGGTGCTGTCTGTACGGAATTTGTTTGTGTGAGTTTTCTTAGGGTGCTCCGGTATCGTCCCACACTCCAAAGTCGTGCAGGTTGGTAGGTTAATTTGGCTTCAGTAACAATTGTAAATTGTTCCCAGTGCGTCGGATGGTGCCAGTTATGGGGTGATCGATGGTCGACATGGACTCAGTGGGCCGAAGGGCCTGTTTCCATGCTGTATCTAAACGAAACTAAGCCTCAAATCTCACAGAGCTTTACCTTTGCCCATTTGCAGCAATCATGTTCTTCCATTTAACAATCTTTGTTTTGCTTAAATGAATTTTGACACAAAACAGAGAGCAGTGCCAAGTTCCTGGTGGGTCTGCTTCATTAGCGTGCCAACTGAGCCCAATAATGCTGTTCATTCTTTAAGCCACTTGGGTGGCTTACAATGTAATGGTATGAACAATAAAGGTGGACACAAAATGCCAGAGTAACTCAGCAGGTCAGGCAGTATCTCTGATGAAAAGGAATAGGTGACGTTTCAGGTCAAAACCCATCTTCAGATTGAGTCTGAAGAAGGGTTTCGATCCGAAACATCACGTTCATTTTCTCCAGAGATGCTACCTGACCCATTGAGTTACTCCAGCATATTATGTCTACCTTCGGTGTAAACCATCATCCGCAATTCCTTCCTACACGGTATAAACATTATATTCTCCAATTTTAGGATTTGGTTAAGTTTAGAGATACAGCCAGAAACAGGCTCTTCAGCCCATCATTCATGTTGACCTTTTCACACTAGTTCTGTGCTATCCCACTTTCTCATCCACTCGCTACACACTAGGGGCAATTTACAGAGGGCCAATTAACTTACGAAACCACATCTTTTTAGGGAGGAAACTGGAGCACCTGGAGCAAACCCATGTGGTCACGGGAAGAACATGCAAACTCCACACAGACAGCAACCGAGGTCAGGATCGGACAGCTGTGCTACTGTGTTGCCCTGGATAACTAACCTACTAATCCCCCTTCTTTCTCCCCCTTTTCTTCCCCTCTCTTCCCTCTGCCCCACCTGGATATGGACTATTTTCTCCTTTTCCCTTCCATCCCATCCCCTTCCACTTACATTCCATCCTCTGTCTTTACAATTCATGTCTCTTTTCTTCTTATCTGCACATATTTTTTGTCTTTTCATTTTTGTCCAACCATCGGCCAATCAAACACCCCTTACCAGCATTCACCTATCACTTGCCATGCTTTCTCACTCTCCACATCTCTCTTCTACCTTTCTTACCCTTCTCAACTACAATCAGTCTGAAAAAGAGCCCTGACCCAAAATGTCACCGATTCATGTTCTCTAGAGATGTTGCCTGACCTGCTGAGTTTCCCCAGCACTTTGTGTGCTTGGTAAACCATTATCTGGAGCTCCTTGTTTTGTTGTTCGTTCTTTAGACTTGCCAGCCTTACCTCTCCAAGGACTTCCTGACCTCTTTTACCCACTCAGCCTAAATGATCACACAAAGCAAACTCTCACATTCATATTTTTCTGCTCTTACATTTTTCAATAATCAAAGGAACTGAGTGCGGATCTACTTTTAACTTTACAAATAATTTATTATGAGGGCTTCCTTTTTAACATCAATCGCATTTTTTTTCCTGCATTAAGGACATTTCCACAACCTGGTACAGGTTTGCTTCAATAAATCACACTGGAGTTGATCAAAGGAACAGTGTTTTCTCAGCTGATTGGATTGCCACACACAACGCTCTTATCTGATATCACCCAGTATAGTGGTTGGCACTGTTTAAAAGGGCTTCTCTGGTTCTGCTGCTGGAAATGCTGGTAGTGAGAGATTGCTGCACAAGTCATACCTTTTTCTTCTCTCAGGCATGTTAAGTTTGAACATCGGTCATCTGAAATGTCCTTTCAAGGCTGTATAATGGAGGCCGATTGATGCTTGGCTAACGTGGATGTGAAACGCACTGTTTATACCTCACGTAAAGTGTACCAAAACAGACTGGTGCAGTCAGCCATGGTGGCAGCCTGTCACCAATGGAAAACAAGTGTACGGTTGTGATGACTTCATATGCCAGGTGCTGGGCAAGGGGGGATGACGTGCCCTATGAATGCATCTTTCATTGTGCGCAGAAGTTGGCGGCTTGGTCTGTTTGCGTGTTGTTACCATGACACAAAATGCTCGCATTTACCAGACAGAAAAAAAGGTAAATTGTTAGGTGCACAGAGGCGTCGGTAGTGTGGGCGGTGGGCCTGATAATTATGTTATAATTGTGGCACACATTCTCAGTACAAAGGAGTTGGTTTTTGGCACATGCGCAGAGAGATCAAAAGCAAACCGCAAGCCAAAGCGCCTGTGCAAGGGGTTTGCACAGTTTGTACTTTCCTTTCCTTTGTTCCTGATCAGTCAGGCACTCCATTTTGAATGAAGTGGAACTGATACACTTGGCAGGGAGGGAGCGTTTCGAGGATTCTCCAGCGCCAGGCTACTTGGGTGCTGTGAAACACAGTGGCACAGCCTGGTAGAATGTGTGCTACTACCAGTGCTGGCAACCTTGGGTGGCACAGGGAACAGCTGTTTAATTCAGTCAATTATACTCACTGTTAAAGCATGTGTGAGAGGGATGGAGCCACTGTGGTGGAGCTCTGTGTTAAGATAAAAACAGACAAGTCATTGATTAACAGCTCAAAACGGTTCAGTACTTCCTCTGGGAAAAAAGCAGCATTAATATTTGAAGAACTTTGTAAATATGAAACAGGTTTGGGTTAAGGTTTAGGTTAGGTTTATTATTGTCACAGTGTAGAGCCAAGGTGTAGTGAAATGCTTTTGTCTGCATACGATCCAAACAGATCAGATGATACTATACATGAATACATGTGGTGCAGCAGTAGAGTTGCTGCCTTACAGTGCCAGAGTTCGATCAGTTTGATCCTGACTATGAGTGCTATCTGTACATAGTTTCTACGTTCTCCCCATGATCTGCGTGGCTTTTCCCCGGATGCTCCGGTTTCCTCCCACACATTGAAGACTAACACATTTGTAGGTTAATTGGCTTTGGCAAGTTGTAAAATTGTCCCTAGTGTGTAGGATGGTACCAGTGTACGGGGTGATCAATGGTGGGCGTGGACTCGGTGGGCCGAAGGGTCTGTTTCTGCACTGTATCTCTAAAATCTAAAATCTAAAATCTAAAAAAAATCTTTAAAAAATACAATTACACCAAGGTAACAAAAGCTTTTCACTGTACCTCAGTAAACGTGAATAAACTAATCTAAACTACACTAGACAGAAGAAAAAGATACCAGAGTGTAGGCCATAACTTCTTAACTGAGATTTGCTGTTTTATTCTTTCAATATTTTACGCATCTTTTAAAAGACAAAAGTGCTTTAAATCCTGTTTCTCTTCAATAAATTATGCCACAAATTGCAGCAGATAAGAACAGCGCTAATAGTTTTCACTGGCAAAGAATATGAATATTTAGCTCTGTACCAAGCGCAGTGTGAAACAGATTGTGCGGGTGAAAATGAGCCCAGTAACTCCTTTTAGTTCAAAGCTATTTCTGGTCTCCTTTGCTTTGCTGTGGCGACCAGATTTAATCCTACTCCATGGCATTTTTCTGAACAGATTGGCCTTTGTGTTGCTTCTGAATTCATTTCCAAAACTTGTACGTTTGGAAATTCTGGGTATTAATTGGAGATCTAAAGTATATTTTTTCCCTTTGATTAGTACCTGCCTTCCACTGCAGCTCAGAGGAGTGAAGATACTGAATTATTTTACTGTAGCGTAGACACCACACCCCAGCTGGAGAGTGCCTGACTGAACGAGATCATGTTCAAAGGCAAGGAAGTCCAGTTAAAGGCCACGGACTGCAGCATAGACAATGCACGCACATGCAAATACATGTATGTAGAACATGCACACGAGTGTAGATTTTACAAACCTGTGCACCAGAATATATATTAAAAAAGGTGCAAACACAAAATGCTAGAGTAACTCAGCGGGTCAGGCAGCATCTCTGGAGAAAAGGAGTAGGTGATGTTTCGGGTTGAGACCCTTCATTAGACTGAGAGTCAGGGAGGGGGACACTCGAGGTGTGGGAAGGTGCAGAAACAAAGCAGAGCCAGCATCAAAGACTCAGGAAAGGTGGAGCCCACAATAGTCCCTTGATGGCAGGGGATGAGGTGATAACGAAGGGATGCATACGGAGAAATTAGCAAGAAGTCTAGGGTGGGGGAGGGACGGAGAGATGAAGAGATTAAAAATGGGTTTTATTAATACATATTCTAGCATAGGAGTCGGCAAATTCAGCCGGAATTTTTGCAAAGGACGGCCACACCTTTTGGATCTCCAGTGACTGCTCAACCCCATCACCTTCATATCACGCACAGTCAGAGAACGAGGCTCAAAGGGAAACTTGTGAGATACACACTCTGTGATCTGTTACCTGCCACTGGGCATTTTATTGAAACCAGACATTTACTGAAGTTGTTGCATGCCCACTTAAATGAGGCACTGATTTAAAACAAGGCCAGTCCTTCTTCAGATTGCACTCGTAAAGTGTGTCATTATTTGCTGAGCCTAGTTGGCCCATCCCCTTTCAAATAGTAATGATGGGTGGCACAGTGGTGCACTGGTAGAGTTGCTGCGTTACAGCACCAGGGACCCAGGTTCGATCCTGACACCGAATGCTCCAGTTTGTGATCAGAGGGAGAACATGCAGACTCGACACAGACAGCACCGGAGAACAAAATGGAATCTGGGTCTCTGGCGCTGTGAGGCTTGTGTTTTCAGGTTGAAAAATCGCTATCTGAATAGGGAAAGAGAGGGAGTTAATGTGGCGATTGGAGATATAACGAGTTGCAAATGCTAGGATCTTGGTCAATGCCAAGTGCTGGAAGGAGTCGACAAGTCAGGCAACATCTGTGGAGGGAATGGGCAGATGACGTTTTGGGTCAGGACCCTTCTTCAGACTGGTTCAATCCAAAGAGTCCAGCCCATAATATTACTGAAATGCAGGCAGTATGAAGATGATCAACTATAAAACAAAGACCCCTTGCTTTGAATTATAGAAATGTATAACATAGGTAGCTTACAACCCAGCGGTATGAACATTGAATTCTCTAATTTTAAGTAACCTTATCTCATACTCCCCTCTCCTCCCCTCTCCCCCTTGCCCACTTCCTCCTCCCTAGTCATTTTACCAGTTCCACAGTTCTCCACATTGTTTCCCTCTTAAGGTCACACCTTCCCTAACCAGCAATGGGCTTACCAAGCAAGCTTGTGGCCAGCCCTGATTGATACTGGTATTTTCTCATCTCCAGCTCTTCACCCCCCTCGTCCCTCCTCCCCACCTCCTACTTTCAGTCTGAAGAAGGGTCCAGACCAAAACGTCACCCACCTTTTTCTCCCAAGAGATGCTACCTGACCCACTGAGTTACTCCAGCATCTTGGTCTCTCTTTGGTATAAACCAGCATCTGCAGTTCAGTTTAGAACTAGGCCATTTCTACTGAAGGATGCCATTTGGTTCACGACAATTGTGCTGGTGAAGGTCTGTGCTGTCTAATCCCACTTTCTGACCCTTGATCTGTAGCCTGGCAGGTTACAACAATTAAATGTAATGATGCTTTTTCTCGATCTGAACAAAAGGAATTTCAGACCCTCATTCCACTTTCTGGATGGAAAACTATGGAAAGGATTGGAGCTATAAGAGGTGATCTATTCAAGGAAAAATGTCAGGTTAGCACTAAGGGGCCACAGTTTAAGAATAAGGGGTAAGCCATTTAGAACGGAAATGAGGAAACACTTTTTCACGCAGAGAGTTGTGAGTGTGGAGTTCTCTGCCTCAGTGGGCGGTGGAGGCCGGTTCTCTGGATACTTTCAAGAGAGAGCTAGATAAGGCTCTTAAAGATAGCGGAGTCAGTGGATATGGGGAGAAGGCAGGAACGGGTTACTGATTGGGGATGATCCGCCAAGATCATATTGAATGGCGGTGCTGGCTCGAAGGGCCAAATGGCCAACTCCTGCACAATTGTCTAATGTCTATTGTAATAAGCATGTGAATGAACTAATGCAATGTCACGGGGCGATAAAATAAATGTAAGGAGTGTCACACAGTGGTGCAGCCGGGTGGAGCTGCAGCTTCACAGCGCTAGAGATCCAGGTTCGATCCTGACCTTTCTGCTGACTGGATAGCACGCAACATGGAGTCAAAGAGTAATTGAGTCTTACAGTGTGGAAACAGGCCCTTCAGCCCAACTTGCCCACACCAACCAACATGTCCCATCTACACAACTCCCCACCTACCTGTATTTGGCCAATATCCCTCTAAACCTGTCCTATCCATGTATCTGTCATAATGTTTCTTAAACGTTGCAATAGTGCAGCAACAAAGCTTTTCACTGTACCCCGGTACTCCTGACAATAAACTAAACTAATGACACCCTGTCAGAATAGCATCAGCTATGTTCCTAACACTAGGTGTTAATCCGACCTGCGGAAGTTTGCATTTAGCTTTAGGATGGGCCTCTCTCTCTCTCTCCACAAACAGGGCCATTAATTACTAGTGGGTTGGATGCTGATGGATCTGCAGAGTGCCGGTCGGAGTAAGTCACGGATTAGTCTTTCTCCAGGACTTGTGCCAGGCTTTGTAATCAAAAGGGAGCGGTTTTGCACAACAAAGAATTTGTGCGTCCTGACTTTCAGCAGAACAGTGTTGCTCCCCCGCCAAGGAGTTCTGGTGAGCGTTGCTCTCTCAGTGGAAAACGGCGGGGAATGTGGAGAGGACAGAATGCTGTTTGGATTAAAGGGCTTTAACTACAGGGAGCGGTTGGCTAGATTGTTTCCTCTGGATCATCGGAAGCTGAGGCGAGACTTGAGAGAAGTATATAAAATGATGAGAGACATTGATAGGGTAGACAGTCAGAACGTTTTCCCCAGGGTGGAAATGTCCAACACTAGAGGCCATCATTTAGTTTAATTTATTTTAGTTCAGTTTATTGTCACATGTAACAAGGTACAGTGAAAAGCTTTTTATTTGTGCTAACCAGTCAACAGAAAGATTATACATGATTACAATTGAGTATAAGGTGAAAAGGGGAAAGTTTAATGGAGGTGAAGGGCAAATTCTTTTACACACAGAGTGGTGGGGGCTTGGAACACATTGCCAGGGATGGTGGTGGAGACAGATATGAGAGTGCCATTTAAGAGGCTTTTAGATAGGCACATAGAAGTGCAGGGAATAGAGGGACATGGATCATGTGCAGGCAGATGAGACCAGTTTAACTTGGCATCTCATACATTGGACGCTCGTTGGATGGGCAATGATGGTTTAGTTTAGTTTAGAGATACAGTGCGGAAACAGGCCCTTCGGGCCACCAGGTCCACGCCGACCAGCAATCACCACATATTAATACTATCCTACACATACTAGGGACAATTTTTACATTTACCAAGCCAATTTACCTACATACCTGTACGTCTTTGGAGTGTGGGAGGAAACCAAAGATATCGGAGACAGCACCCATAGTGAGGATCGAACCTGGGTCTCCAGTGCTACAAATGCTGTAAGGCAACAACTCTATTGCTGCGCCACCGTGAAATGAAATGAAGGAGGCCATGTGTGTGAACCCCTCCCGTTCACCCTGACAATGAATGATTGTGTTTGCCCATCCAGCCTCACCTGTAGACCAGGCCACTGAACTCCTCATCAGAGCCCCTCACAGGATAGCCCACTTGCAACCTTACCCACATCTTAGTGGCCAACTGGCCTGACCTCTCCCCTGCTCAACCTACTGGCCATGTAGGTCAGGTACAGCTAACAGCTTTGTTTTGCATGCTATCCAAACAGATCATATAAAACCATTCAGAGATACAATCAGTCCTTAAGAGTAAATATCATCAGTAACTTGTCCTGAACCATTCATATCGAAGCAAAGACCAAGAAAACACACCAAAGTCTCTACTTCCTTTGAAGGCCTATGAAGTGCAGAGGAAGTCCCTTACAACTCTTACCAACATCTAAAAAATGTGCTGTAGAATGCATTGTATCGGGATGCATCGCGGCATGGTTCGGGAATAGTTCCATCCAAGTCTGCAAGAAATTTCATAGAGTTGCAGACGTACAGTGGCCCAAACCATCACACAAACCAACTTCCCTTCCATCTTCTTATCGAGTCCACACACAAGATTAGAAGTTGTTCAGCCAGAGCTGAACACACTTCTCGGCTTCTGCATAAAATGGTGTCTGTCTTGCGCTTCTTGTGCTTCTTACGCGTGGTGGTGGAAAGATTGGTGAAAACAGGGCCGCGACGTGAACGTTCTTTCCTTGACCCCTTCCCTTCCATTGACTCCATCTATACCTCGGCAACGCCACCAGCAGAATCAAGGATCTCACCCCGGTCACTCCCTCTTCGCCCCTCTCCCATCAGGCAAGAGATATAGAAGAACTCACACCTCCAGATTCAGGGACAGTTTCTTCACAGCTGTTATCAGGCAACTGAACCTTTCTATCGCTAACTAGAGAGCAGACTAAATGTGTAGGAAGGAACTGCAGATGCTGATTTACACCAAAGATAGACACAATATGCTGGAGTAACTCAGCGGAACAGGCAGTATCTCTGGTGAGAAAGAATGGGGCAAGACCCTTCGGGGAACTTCCATTTCGGGGCAAGACCCTTCTTCAGACTGTGTGGTCAGAGCAGTCCATCCGACTATCTTTAATCAGATTTTACTGGACTTTACCTGGCACTAAACGTTATTCCCTTTATCCTGTATCTGTACACTGTAGACGGCTTGATTGTAATCATGTACAGTCTTTTCGCTGACTGGATAGCACGCAACAAAAAACCTTGTCACAGTACCTCGGTAGTAGACATGACAATAATAAACTAACCTAAACTAAATTAAGCTAAACAGTTTAATCAGTTTAGTACAATAAATAGAGCAAAGAGGAAGATACAGAGTACAGAATATAGCTTTCAGCATTGCAGTGCAGCAGTTCCAGAGACAAAGTCCAATATCTGCAAAGAGGCAGAGGTGAACTGAACAGTACCCTAGCTTATAGAAGGACCGTTCAGAAGTCTGCTAATTAGAGGGAAAGAAGTTGTTCCTGAGTCTGGTGGAGTCTTGGTATCTTCTGCACCTTCTACCAAACAGGAACAGGGAGAAGAAGGAATTACCGGGGTGGGACAAGCCTTTGAATATGCAGAAACAAGGATCTGTAAATGCAGATAGACTTGATGGGCTGAATGGCCTAATACTGCTCCTATAACTTATGAACCTATGATATAGACATAAAGTGCTAGTATAACGGACTTGTTTAAGAAGGAATTGCAGATGCTGGAAAATCTAAGGTAGACAAAATTGCTGGAGAAACTCAGCGGGCGAGGCAGCATCTATGGAGCGAAGGAAAAAGGCAACGTTTCGGGTCGAGACCCCGTAAGTCTGATGATGTTGGCTGATTTGCCGAGGCTGCGTGAGGCATAGATGGAGTCAGTGGTGGGAGCCTGGGTCTGAGTGATGGACTGTGTGACGGTGTGTGTGTGTGTGCCTCTGCACTGCTCTCGCCCGTAAGCCGTGTGAGACAGTACAGCAATTTTTAAGCAGAAATACGAGGGGAGGGTCACAGAGAGGGGAAGGAGCAGCAGGCAGATGTGACAGCTGCACGCTGACTCCCATCTGCCGCCTGTAAATCAGGAGAGATCGCAGCATGTCAGGGACGTGCAACACGTGGAGGATTTCATGCGAGCATGCCATCAACCATGGTGGTCTCAATCCTCCCAAGACATTGAGACCACCAGACACCTCTACGGCCACCACACGTACAGCTGAGGGTGTGAATCATTGTCACTGCACACACTCCCCACCGGACTAATGCTGTTGCCATCCATTTCACATCGAGCAAGTTCATTGGTGGCACGGTGGCGCAGCGGTAGAGTTGCTGCCTTACAGCCCCTAGACCCAGGTTCGATCCTGACTATGGATGCTGTCTGTATGGTGTTTGTACGTTCTCCCCCGTGACCACGTGCTGGCTCGAAGGGCCAAATGGCCTACTCTTGCACCTATTAAGTTAGATAGAGCTCTTAGGGATAGTTGAGTTAAGGGATATGGAGGGAAGGCAGGAACAGGATACTGGTTGTGCATGATCAGCCATGATCACATTGAATGTCAGTGCTGGCTTGAAGGGCCTACTCCTGCACCTATTGTCTATCGTCTATTATCTACCTCATAGGGTTTCCCCGGGTGCTCCGGTTTCCTCCCACATTCCAAAGATATGCAGGTTTATAGGTTTACTGGCTTTGTTAAAATTGTAAACATCACTAGCATGCTGGATAGTGTCAGTGTACGGGGTGATTTAAGGTTGGCGTGGTCTCGGTGGGCCGAAGGACCTGTTTCCTCGCTGTATCTCTCAGATTTCCAGACTCAGCTGAAAAAATAAAACCTTTGGAGAGATATTCACGTGCCCTGGCCGAGGCTTGTCCCAGGCTACAAACTCTTTGTAACACTTCAAGTGCATCCATTCAGTTTAGTTTTAGATCTATTATTGTCACATACAACAAAATACAGTGAAACAGTTCTCTTGATCAACAACTAGAGAGCGGTCCTGAGCTACTGTCTATCTCATTGGAGACCCTCGCACTATCTGTAATTGGACTTCACTAGATTTTATCTTGCACCAAACATTATTCCCTTTATCCTGTATCTGTGCAGTGTGGACAGTTTGATTGTAATCATGTATTGTCTTTCAGCTGTCTGGATAGCACGCAACAAAGCTTTTCACTGTACCTTGGTACACGTGACAATAAACTCAACTAAACTCAAAGCTTTGTTTTGCATGCTATCCAATCAGATCAGATAATACTAAATATAAATAGAATCAATTCAAACTCAAGTACAGTAGGCAGCGCAAAGGGAAAGATACAGATTACAGGATATAGTTCTCACCATTGTACCCCAACAGTTCCAGAGACAACATGCTGGAGTAACTCCGCAGTCAGGCAGCATCTCTGGAGAAAAAGGGTGGGTCACCCATCCATTTTCTCCAGAGATGCTGCCTGACCTACTGAGTTACTTCAGCACTTTGGGTCTATCTTCAGTATAAACCAGCACCTACAGTTCCTTCCTATACTTTTCCAGAGAAAAAGTCCAATGTCTTCAATGAGTAGAGGAGAATCGGACAGTACCCGAGTTTAAGGAAAGACCATTCAAAAACCTGATAGCAAATGGGAAGAAGCTGTTCCTGAGTCTTTCAAGCTTCAGTATCTTCTGCCTGATGGCAGTGAGAGAAAAGGAATTACCGGGATGAGCCATGTCCTTGCTTATATTGGCAATGGGAAGTGTAGATGGAGTCAGTGGTGGGGAGTCTGGTCTGTGCGATGTACTGGGATACATCTACAACTCTCTGCTCAAGAGTATTGTATGCAGCTGCTGCTTTCTTCCACTACTTTTTAAGCAGTGCTGGATATCTCTGAGCCCCCAGTGTATAGATATACTCTCTCATCTTCTTCACCTCAGCTACCAGGGTGTGCTTTACTGCATCTACCTGGGCTACACCATTACTTCTAGCAAGCTGCCAGTGCGCCGTGATTGATTTCCACCTCCAGTTCAATCCTGGCAATGTGCCTTCCCTGTAAGAGGTGCAGCCTGCCTTTAATCACTTCGGCATTGCTTAATCTGGTGCTAATTTAGTTTAATTTAGAGATACAGCAGGGAAAGAGGCCCTTTGGCCCACTGAGTCCACACTGACCAGCATTCCCCGCACACTGACACTATCCTACACACACACACTATGGACAAAAGTTTACAATTTTACCAAAGCCAATTAGCCTACAAACCTGCATGTCTTTGGAGTGTGGGAGGATACTGGAGCACATGGAGAAAATCCACGCAGGTCATGGGGAGAACGTACAAATTCCGTACAGGCAGCACCTGTAGTCAGGATCAAAACTGAGTCCCTGGCGCTGTAAGACCGCAACTCTACCGCTGCACCACTGTGCCATCCTAATCACTCACTGAACCAGATTCCAATATGGTGTGAGCCAGTTAACAGTGCGGTTAACACCACTGACCATCAAAGTCATGATAACAAACAGACAGCACACCCCAGGTTGAATAAGCAACTTTATCTTGCCACGTGATGCCACCATTTGATTTGCATTGCTATCCAATTTAACCCAGCAATACTTCTTTACCAAGCTGATAACTTAGTTTGTATGCAATCTAACATTGGTTTTGTTCCCATCATGGTGGAGTGTTGAGATATCATTCAAATGTTGGCTTTTAAAGCAATCTACCCTCAACAAAGAGGTGTTTTATGGGTTTTGAGATATAGCAAGATCAAAGGGAAGCATTTATTTTCTTGTTTTGTTTCTCAAGGGTAAGGGTCCAGTACAGTTAGCTGCCTTTCTTACATTTTTAAATATTAAAGAATATCAAACATTGTTCATATAACATTTAGGAGTTTCATGCTTTGATTAATAATTGGTTCCTTTGAAAATGATTTGCAAATCTTGGCTGCATTTAGCTGTGGACTTTAGACTTTAGAGATACAGCGCAGAAACAGGCCCACCGAGTCTGAGCTGACCACATGAGCACTATTCTACACTCTACACACAATTTTTACACCTTTTACCGAAGCCAATTAACCTATAAACATGTACGCCTTTGGCAGGCACGTGCCGTGAGTAATTACTCTGGGTAGGCACTCAGTCCGCTTTAAAAAAAATGTAAACCGCGCATGCGCAGATTGTTCTCCCCGTTAAATAAATAAATAAATAAAAACAGTGACTTATCACAAAGTGCTGAATCTTCACTGCCTCACCGCTGCCGCAGCTCTCCGGGTGCGAAGCCACGGACTGTAGCTGGGGATAGAAGCAGCTCGGAGAGTGGCCACCGCTGAACTGGCCACCACTTCAGCGCCTTCTGCCGGCCCGCTCACCTTTGGCAGTGCTCTCTGTCTGAACACCTGTCACCTGCCGTTCGCCGACTTCACTCATGTCAGCGGCTTCCTGCAAATCCTTAAATTCCCACAGCCGAGTATCCTCAATCGCGCTGTTGGAATTTAAGGACATGAGTGAGGCCAGCGAGCGGCAGGAGAGAGATTTTTAGATGGAGAGCTGCCAGAGGTGAGCGGGGACCGGCAGAAGGAGCTAAGGTGGCGGCTGGTTCCGTTGTCCGGCCCGGCGGCCGCTCGAGCTACTTCTCTCTCTCTCTCCCCCCCACCCCCTCCCCGGCCTCAGAGCAGTGTCATTTCATGCCCCCTTGCAAGGAACGTCGCAAGTGGATGCCCCCGACCCCTCATTCATAACATTTGTGCCCTCCCCGCAACGTTACCCCGGGCCAGACTCCCCACACGCTGTGAAAGGAGCTCTCTCCCCACTCCGACTCCCACACCCCGGCAAATGCGGTATTAAAAAAAATAAATCACAAAATGTACTTACCATATCATTGGGACACGACAAACCATGGCTGAAAACCCCACCAATAAACTTGCGCTGCGCATGCGCGGTAGACTGATGCGCATGCGCAGTATGATGCTGCGCATGCACAGTGCTACAAAGGCAGGATTTCTGCTGCCTTCAGCCCCGATTAAAATTGACGGCTTCAGGCAGCGCTGACGGCACGGGGGCTGCACAGAGCTTCCCGTGTTACAAGCGCTGCGGGTGAAAGGCACAGGGAATTATGCCTACCTAAGAGATCAGTCTCTTACATAGGCATAATTCTCCCATGCCTTTACTATTTATATTTAATAATTCCCATTTCATAATTTTAGTCAGGGTAGGCAGTGCCTACCTTGCCTACCCTGACGGCACGTGCCTGGCCTTTGGGGTGTAGGACGAAACCGGAGCACCCGGAGAAACGCACGCGGTCACATGGAGAACGTACAAATGCCGTACGGACAGCACCCTCATCTAGTTAGGTTCGATCTCGGGTTTCTGGCGATGTAAGGCAGCAACTCTACCAATGCTCCACCGTGCCACCCCATTCTACATTTTTTTACCATACCTTTACCATACAACCTTACCATACCATGCAGGGTAAAACTCCTGGAGAGCCAGTATTATCTTCACTATCTTGCTGTTGGCATCCACATACTAATTTGAGTAGAAGAGAAGCTTCTACCTGGATGGCTGGAGGCTTAGAGCGGGTAGAACCTGCAGATGTTATTCCATGCCTCAAACCCCTGACTCTTACTTAGTTCATGTTCGAGGAGCAGAATTAGGCCATTTGGCCCATCAAGTCTACTCCGCCATTCAATCATGGCTGATCTATCTTTCCCTCTTAACCCCATTCTCCTGCCTTCTCCCCATAACCCATGACACCCGTACTGATCAAGAATCTATCAATCTCCGCCTTTAAAATATCCAGTGACAGCCTCCACAGCCTTCTGTAGCAGTGAATTCCACAGATTTATCACCCTCTGAGTAAAGAAATTCCTCCTCATCTCTTTTCTAAAGGTACATCCTTTTATTCTGAGGCTCAACCCTTTGGTCCTGAACTTTCCCACTAGTCCACAATCACTCTATTCGGACCTTTCACTATTCACTACATCAACCCTACATCACTTTTCGTCACAAAAAAAATTATTTGTTTCATGTCCAATATTTTCTTTTTGAATTAGGTATCTGAAAGCCTTTGCATTTCTCAGATACTAAATAATCTTGCTGTAGTTATTTCTGCACATGTGCAGCCACTCGGAAGGAGACTAGAGTCATTTTCTTTAAAAGTAGCAAGAGCTAATCCTGTATCACAAGTCAGATTTGATTATTGTCAAATGTGGTATTTTTAATGAACAATTGGTTATCCATCATTCACGCATAGTTGCTCAGTTCTTGGTGAAATGCTGTGCATTGTCAAACGTCACTACTGTTATTTTTGTAATGGGTTTATTGTTTCAGATGAAGTCTTGGAATTCTCCCAAGGTATCGAGGGACAGGTCTGAAGGAAAGTGTTCATTAAAATATATAACAGGCCCTCCTGCAAGTAGTAAGCAGGTGAGCTCCAGTGGTCACCTAATTAACACCAGAAGATTGGAATCTGTCATCAAGACAAATTGCAACAAATTTTGTCGAGGTGCATATTAACACGTTGCTAAAGATGAGTGCCACATGCTAATCTTTTACCTCCTTGTTTAATGTTTAGTGGAAATTTGAAATGTTATAATAAATAAATGAATGAATGAATAAGTTTACTGGCCAAGTATGTACATATACAAGAAATTTGCTTTGGTGCTCCGCTCGCAAGTAACAACGCGACATACAGTAACAATTAAGAATAAAACATAAAACATTAAACCATTAAGAATAAAACATTATAGTTTAAACATGTGAATGAAATAAAAGACCAGAGCAAAAGGAGGCTACAGACTTCTGGTTATTGAGTAGAGCTTCGGCTCTGCAATTCTACCGCTGTGCCACCGTGCCGCTCAAGGTTTAGTCTTGAGATTACACAGTCCCTAGCCAACAAAGATTCCTACCAGGAAACACCCTGTCAGAAGGCGGTGGAGGCAAATTATTGTGTCCAACAACCCAAATGCACAAATTTAAAACTGTGTTTTAATCCGACTGCTGAAAGGTCCATCCATTAGCTAGGATACAATCTTGATCCTCCAAGCTACCTCTTAACAACATTGGAGTTTTTCTCTGGAACCATTATGCTACAATGCTCAGTTATATTCTGCACTCTGGTAACTTCCTCTTTGCTCTACCTGTTGTACTTGAGTTTTGCTTGAATGTATTAATGTGTAGTATTATCTGAAGATAGACACAAAATACTGGTGTAACTCAGCCACGCTCTCATTTCACTCCTGTCATGGGGAAGAAGGTATACGAGTCTGAAAACTAACGTCCAGGTTCAAGAACAGCTTCTTCCCAACAACCATCAGGCTATTGAACATTATGAACTCCAACTAAACTCTGTTTGGGGACACCTGACAATCGAACCCCCTTGATTCTTCTGACTCTCTTGGTTAAACTAATCTTTAGTAACAGTGCTGATTGTTTTGGAGATGTCCGTGGAATTTGTTGTAACATCTGGCTTTTACTGTACACTGTGAACAGGGAGACACATGGTCTTTATTTCAGAATTACAGGCAGACATTGAAGTAATGGGGGCTGTGATTTTTTTTTTTAGAACACTAACTACTGCTATTTTCGTGCTTGGAGGCAAAATTAAATTGAAAGCTAAAAGGACTAGCTGCCAAAGGAATTCCTTTCTCACAGAACAGGTTTTTCTTATTTAAGGAAACAACTTTGATGCTTATTATTATTATACTGCGTCAATTAATTCTGCAAGGGTTCAGTTTCATTGGTTTGTGTTTCTGAGGAATAATGTTCTGTGAAAGAAATGGTTCCCTTTTTTTTTCTATTCGACTTACATTAATAAGAACTTCAATCAAGTGGATGGTGTCATAAACCTTCAGTTGTTATTATGCCATAACTTCAATTCATTACAGTGAAGCTAGTTATTCTTTTTATGTGATTAAGGAGTAATTAAATGCCAGCCTTCCATTCCTGAAAACCAGATGCAAAGGTTTTGGTTAGAAACTGCAGGGTAATCCCGTGGTTTAATTTCTCCACTGTACTTGAGTCTTGGCCAAGGAGTGCACAGATACATAACCCAGCTGGCATGGGGATGCTGGTGTGAACCTGTCAACTACGCAGACAGGCTGGGAAGTTTATTTTTTCCAAAAACATGTTTTTTTTAAATACACGAGAAAACCAAGTCCTTTTTTAAGTCACCTACTAATTTGAATACTTCAAAACGAAAGGTACACAAAGCAACGTTAGACTCTAGAGATATAGTGCGGAGACAGGCCCTTTGGCCCATCGAGTCCGCACAGACCAGTGATCACTCTGTACACTTGCACTATCCTACACACTAGGGATAATTTACAATTTTTAACAAAGCCAATCCATCTATAACCTGTATGTCTTTGGAGTGTGAGAGGAAACCGGAGCACCTGGAGAAAACCCACGCAGTCACAGAGAGAATGTACAAACTCTGTACTGATAGCACCCGTAGTCAGGATCGAACCCGGGTCTGTAGCGCTATAAAGCAGCAACTGTGCCACTGTGCTGTCCTAGAGCTTCTTGAGTAACTCTGGAAAACATAGCTAGGTGACATTTTAGACTACTTCAGACTGATTGTTGGAGGGGTTGGTGGTGGGGGGGGGAGAAAGCTGGAAGGGGGGAGAGGCAGGATAAATCGTGTCAGATAATAGGTCAACATAGGCGAGGGAGGTTGTTTGCTAGGCAGGTGGTTGGAGCAAATGCCAGAGATGAGTAGAAGATTTGAGACAGGTTTCAGATGCGGATTGTGAAGCCACAGGGAGAAAAGTAGCAGGAGGGGGAGGTGGGGGGTGTTGGAGGGGAGTTCAGGTGGGGCACAAGAAATGTACCTTGCTTTCCCTCTCTCTCCATCCCTCCCCCAACCTAGTTCGACAAATTTCACTGTCCAGATGAATTTTACTGTTTGTATGCCTCGTTATCACCTTTTCCTCCGCCGTGAACATTTCTTTGACCATTGTCTGCTTTGATATGTCGTTTTCACATCTTGCCCTTCCATATCTCTAGTTTCCTTCTTCCCTGACTCTCAGTCTGAAAAAGGGTCTTGACCAGAAACATCACCCATTCCTTCTCCCCAGAGATGCTGCCCGACCCACTGAGTTACTCCAGCACTTTTTGTATATCTATGAACAACAGAAACATAGGAACAAGCAATGCCAATTTTTGATTGAAAATCTGAATCCAATCTCACAAATGGTAATGGCTGGGCTTTAAGTTTAGGCAGATCGAATAATACACAGGAGAGGCTGAAGTAGGTGCAACAAGTCTGTCAATGGCATTTTAACCCAGGCTTTGTGTTAACACATCATTTCCCAGTCTTTGGATATTTTTAAAGCGGGGGATTGATAGATTCTTGATTAGTAAGGGTGTTAAAGGCTATGGGGAGAAGGCAGGAGAATGAGGTCAAGGGGGAAAAATATGTCAGTCATGATTAAATGGTGGAGCAGACCCGATGGGCCGAATGGCCTAATTCTGTCCCTATGTCTTCCAAACTAATGAACCTATGAGCCTACCATGGAGAGACAGGATACTAGTTCACCAGAGCAGAGGCTGGAAAAGGCTGAGCTTTATTGCAGTCACCAACACAGGATACGATGCTTGGATCAGAAGGCTTCCCGGCAAGATATTGATCTTTGCTGAATGTTCGTGAGGGAAAACAAGACATGGCTGATGGTTTAGGACCTTTATAAGGGCTAAGCACTGTGAATGGCTAACGCTAGTTCCACTCATACACACTAAGTGTTTTTTTTGTGTAAATCAGCGTCTGGAGTTCCTTGTTTCCACAGTAGATGCCTGACCATTGCTGCCCTGGTTCATTGGATCGTCTGGTCCACCTCCACATAGGTACACTGGATGACCTGGCTCATCACTACCCACATACATAATGGCAGGGTTACCTTCGTTCTAGTGCAATAAATCACTTCTCTCCAAGAACACAAAGTCATTTCTGCCCAGGTACACATTGATGACGACAGACACCTCTGCCTTGGTACACTGGATGACCAGGGCTATCACTACCTGGAAACATGATGGCAAGGCTATCTTTGCTCTGGTACACTGGATGACCAACTCGCTTCTCTCTAGATTTTCTGTGTGGCCAGTGTCACCTCATACATTTGATGTTTAACAATACTCTGCCCAGCTATAGGGTCACCTTTACCCATGTAAATTGGATGGCTGGAGATGCCTCTGCCCAGGTCCATCGGAGGAACAAGGATTTCATTGCCCAGGTCCATTGGATGGCTAGAGCTTCTCCACCCAGGTTCATTAGGTAGTTAGAGATACCTCCACCCTGGTCCATTAGATGGCTAGAGATATCTCCATCCACATCCATTGGATGACTTGAGGTATCTCCACTCATGTCCATTAGGTGGTAGCGATACCTTCACCCAGGTCCATTGGATGGCCAAGGACTCCGCTGCCCAGGTACACATCGATGACCAGGCGCTCCTTTGGCCTGGTACACTAGATGGCCAGGGCTACCACTACCCGGTTAAATGATGGTGGATGACTTTGTTCTGGTACACTGGATGACCAGGTCACTGCTGTCCTGGTATGCTGGATGTTCAGGGTCCCCTCTGATTACGCAGTGAGCTGGGCCATTTCTATTCAGTAAATTAAATGATCTAAGCCACTGTAACAAGATCGCAGCACAAATGGCCAGGGTCCCTAAAGATAGACACAAAATACTGGAGCAACTCAGCAGGACAGGCAGCATCTCTGGATAGAAAGAATGGATGACATTTCGAGTCGAGAATTCTGGCCAGGTACACTTAATGACCTGGATAAACAGCCCAGCTACAAGTATCTGTTTTGTGAAGAAACCACCCATTAAAAAAATTAATTATTTTTGATGTTATGACTGCAGGAACGAAATTTTGTTTGAACCTTGTCTGTTTGAATGACAATAAATGGCATTCTATTCTATTCTAATTCTCCCATTTGAATGAATAAAGGAAATTTAATGGAATTATTTTTTGGCATGCACTCTGATCTGACCTATTGCCCAAAATGCTGTGACCCAGAACTTGGCTGCAGACACAGAAAATCCACTTCTATTTTTTATTTCTAGGTGAACAAAACATGTTTTCTACATTATAAGCCTTCAAGAACATCTGGATTATTAGAATGCAAAACTAAATATTTTGGTTATAACAAGTTCCTAATAAAAGACTGAAGGTGATATATGAAATACTTTAAAGGAAATCCGTGTAGTCTGGTATCTCCAGGGTGTGTGGCTTAGTATGTTTGTCCACAATTACTGGTGTTGGCTTGGACCCAACACTTGTTACTGGGAAAATACCATCTACCAGAAGTCTGTCTCTAATTATGTTATTTACAGGAATAGAAAGAATACCTTGCAAAAAGTTTAAAGGCAAGTATTTCCATTTGTCACATACTGTTAAATCTGTTTTGGCAGATTTGTTCCTTAACGGAAAACATTGGGGTCTATTGTCCTTTCTTTTGGCCCATTCTCATTGCGAGCAAAACAAAGTCATTGAGTCAGAGTCATGCAGCGTGGAAACAAGCCCTTTGGCCCAACTTCCTCACGCCCAACATGCCCCATCTACACTAGTCCCACCTGCCTGTGTTTGGCCCATATCCCTCTCAGCCCATCCTATCCATGTACCTGTTCAAATGTGTTTTAAACTTTGTGATGGTACCTGTCTCAACTACTTCCTCCGGCAGCTCGTTCCATTTACTTACCACCCTTAGCATCAAACTGTTGCCCCTCAAGTTCCCATTATTCCTTATACACTCATGACTGCAGTCTTTAATTGCTCTAAAATGTTATTCCCTATTGTGTTGTATCTGTACACTCTGGATGGATCGATTGTAGTCATGTACATTCGTTCCGCTGACTGGCTAGCATGCAACAAAAGCTTTTCAATGCACAATAAACTAAACTAAACTATGCTCAAATTGAGAAGGAGCTACTTGAAGTAAATTTTGCCTGCAAGAAATTCAAAGATTTTATCTTTGGCAACCCAATCACGGTTGAAACCGATCACCAGCCCCTAGTCAGTATCCTCAGTAAACCGATCCACACGGCACCAGCGCGTTTACAAAGCATGATGATGGAACTACAGAGATATGACATCAGACTAACCTACAAACACGGTAAGGACATGCACTTAGCTGACACCCTCTCACGGGCACCTCGCCCAACCTGCGAAAAACACTTGTCTGATGGTGAGCACGAAGGGCACACGGTTATGATGGTCTTCTGCCTTCCATCCGTGGGCTTAGATACCCCAGTGTCACAAACAGATGAAACGCTGCAATCACTGGCCACTGTCAACTGCCGCAGCTGGCCAGACAAACAGCTCCACCTGCCGCAGGCTGTCCGCCCATTTTACCCTGTCCGTGACGAACTGGTCATTCAAAACGGCATTATAATAAAAGGACATAAGGCAGTTATCCCGACGTCTATTCACAGCAAGTACTTCGATATTGTCAATGGGGCCATCCTGCTGCAGAAATAACCCTCCAACATGCAAAAGGTATGCTTTTCTGGCCTGACATGGCTGGCTACATTCTCGAGAAAGTTGCTACCTGCCCGATTTGCAATTGCCTGACCCCTCATCAACAGAAACAACCACTTCTCCCGCACCCCACACCAGACTTACCCAGGTCCACAGTAGCAGCCGACATCTTTGAGTGGCACGGCAAACAATACCTGGTCCTAGTCGATTCCTACTCGGGATGGTTCGAAATCGACCTGCTCAGCAGCCCGACCTCACCCACGGTCATTCAGAAACTCACTCGCCACTTCTCTGTCCACGGAGCACCCCTAAAGCTACTCTCAGACAACGGAACTCAATTCTCCCGTCAGCTCTTCAGGGATTTAGCGAAAAACTGGGACTTTCACCACACCACCAGCAGCCCCGAGTGCCTGCAGTCCAACGGCCTGGCCGAGCGCGCGGTAAGAAGTGCGAAAGAACTAATGGAACGCTCACACAGGGCCGGCTTACTCAACCCACGGAACATCTTCTGCGACCCTCTCCTGGTATGTGCAGTCGAACAGCTCATGTCACCACCCTGCCTATGGCCAAGCAACTACTAGAACCATAAGTTCGTGCACCGTCAGTGATCCAATCTCAGCTCCAACACCGCTGCGACATACAAAGAAAATACTATGATAAATCAGTTCTCCGCTTCAACCACTCAGCAAGGGACAGGTTGTCCGCTTGTGGTCACTCCGAGGTTACGACCACCTTGGAGTCTTTCTGGGGTCAACCGCAGAGCAACGCTCGTACTTGGTCAGTGGTGACAACGGCATCTATCGGCGAACCCGCCAACACCTCCTCCCGGTTAATGAACCGGCACCTCCACGTCCTTACCCAGACCAGCCTGCCGGTCTTCCCTCACGCTCCACGAACGCCACTCCAGAAATTCCTCTGCCGGTGCCAGCGCTGTCCCTGTCTGCCCCGCTGCCCCCATCTCCACCGCGTTCACCCGATAAGGGACTTGCTCTCTCAGGGAAGGATGAGGTGCACGAAGGGTATGACCATACACGTGCAGGTCGAGTCTGCAAGCCAAACCCACTGATTGGAAAATTCACCGGCTACACTTGAACTGTGCATGACCCGTCTTGTTTTATGTGCCCACATATGCACAAGCATGTACAAGTAAAATAATAAATGCTCACACCTTATACTGGTGTTTTACAATATGCTCCACTAACCACTCTATATATGCTTTGCTCCATCCTCTTAAAGGATGTATACTACCCTCATTAATCCATCCCATTTATAATCTCCACTACACATATGTGCATGCCACCCTTTACATGGTATTACGGTACTACACAGCTTTACACTAGCATGGTCAGTCAGCTCACTTTCTCTCTCACAAGCCAGTCGAGCTAGATGAGAAAGGCTGGCTGTTTGAATGGTCCTGTTTGCCTGTGGAATAAAGATTGATCTTCACTATGTGTGCTGCTGTGGATCATTAATAAACAGGATTGAACCCGGGTCTCTAGTGCTGTAAGGCAGCAGCTGTAGCACTGCGCCACTGTGCCCCCCCCCCCCCCCCCCCGAAATTCCTAACCGTAACATTGCTTGCCCATCCCCTCCCCTGATGCTGCTTGACCTGCTGGGTTACTCCAGCACTTTGTGTCTATCTTTGGTATAAACCAATACCTGCAGTTCTCTGTTATTATATTATATGATATTTGACTCTTGCTAATTTAAAATGATATTCCCAGTTCAACTCGGCAATGATTTTATTGTCCTTTGCTTAATAACATAGGAAAATTGTACAGTTTTAAGTAAAAAATCCCTCCGTTGCACACTAAATGGTGGATAGTTTACAGCAGACTTGACTTACGTTATTTTATAGCTTGGTTTACACATGGCTGAGAAGTTCTGGAAATAATCAATATTAACCAAAATAAACTTTTAATAAAAGTTTTTATAAACAGTTTCTGGATGACAAATATTTGCTTGACTAGCAGACTACATGGCTCAAATGTCACTTAATCTTCCAAATTGTTTAGACTTAATCCAATTAAATAAGAAATAAACATTGCAGAAGAAGGCATATAAGGTCAAAATTACTAATGAATAACTAATATCTGGGCATGGATGTATCATAAAGGCACATGAATGTGGGGGATGGGGGAAACCGTTTAATCTCTTCCAGGTACGGGCACCCGACTTTTTCCCTGTCGGGTCTCCGGTGTCGTTGGGCCTAACATCGTGGAGCCGGCAGCGGCCTCCAACCGGAACCAACCTGAGGGCTCCAGTCACGGAGCCTGCGGCCTCGCCATCGCGGAGTTGGCCGACTTCGGAGCGGGGAGAGCTGTGGTGGCGCGCGACTGCGACCCGACTTCGGAACTTCAGAGGCTCCGGCAGCAGGCTCGGTGGACAGGAACATCGGGAGCTCGCAGGTCCCTGATGGGAGACCCCTTTTCGGAGCTCCTGCAATGGCAACTTCTCCCGCCGGAATGGCGGGGTTTAAATCACTTGGAGCGGGGCCTAACATCGCCCCGCGCGGCTTAAATGGACGTGGGACTTGCCATTGCCCGCCGCGGGCTTTAACATCGTGAGCCCCAGTCGCCTCGACGCTGCAGTTAGACTGCTGGACCGTGGGGGAAGAACAAAGGGAAGAGACAAGACTTTTGCCTTCCATCACAGTGAGGAGGTGTTGGAGATTCACTGCGATGGATGTTTGTTTAAATTGTGTTAAGTGTGGGTCTTGGTTTTATTGTCGTTCAAACCTTGTCTGTTTGAATGACAATAAAAGGCATTCTATTCTATTATCAAAATTATTTATGTAATGGCCAGAAATGATGCAAATCTCTTCTTGTGCTGAATCAGTGTTTCATTGAGTGTAGGAAAGAACTGTAGATGCTAGTTTGTACACAAAGTGCTAGGGAAACTGAGCGGGTCATCTCTGCTGAAAAAGGATGGGTGATGTTTCGGGCCACTATCCTTTTTCAGACTCTCTTGATTAATAAGGATGTCAGGAGTTATGGGAGAGGGCAGGAGAATGGACCCGAAATGTCACCCATCCTTTTTCTCATGCCCATAATTTCATGTTACAAGAGCAGAATTAGGGTATTTGGCCCATCAAGTCTACTCCGCCATTCAATCATGGTTGATCTATTTTCCCTCTCAACCCCATTCTCCCGCCATATAGACAATAGACAATAGGTGCAGGAGTAGGCCATTTGGCCCTTCGAGCCAGCACCGCCGTTCAATATGGTCATGGCTGATCATCCACAATCAGTACTCCGTTCCTGCCTTCTCGCCATATCCCCTGACTCCGCTATCTTTAAGAGCTCTATCTAACTCTCTCTTTAAAGCATCCAGAGAATTGAACTTCACTGCCTTCTGAGGCAGAGAATTCAATAGACAATAGACAATAGGTGCAGGAGTTCCACAGATTCACAACTCTCTAGGTGAAAACGTTTTTACTCATCTCCGTTCTAAATGGCCTACCCCTAATTCTTAAACTGTGGCCCCTGGTTCTGGATTCCCCCAACATTGGGAACATGTTTCTTGCCTCCAGCGTGTCCAATCACTTAATAATCTTATATGTTTCAATAAGATCCCCTCTCGTCCTTCTAAATTCCAGAGTATACAGCCGCTCCATTCTACCAACATATGACAGTCCCGCCATCCCGGGAATTAACCTTGTGAACCTACGCTGCACTCCCTTAATAGCAAGAATGTCCTTCCTCAAATTTGGAGTCCAAAACTGCACACAATACTCCAGGTGTGGTCTCACTTGGGCCCTGTACAACTGTACCCTGGACCTCTTTGCTCCTACACTCAACTCCTCTGGCCAAAATGCCATTAGCTTTCTTCACTGACTGCTGTACCTGCATGCTTACTTTCAGGACTGATGAACAAGGACCCCCAGACCTCGTTGAACTTCCCATTTTTCCAACTTGACACCTTTCAGATTATAATTTGCCTTCCTGTTTTTGCCACCAAAGTGGATAACCTCACATTTATCCACATTAAATTGCATCTGGCATGCATCTCCCCATAACCCCTGACACCCTTACTAATCAGAGCGCACCTATCCAAGAAGGCACTCTGAACTATCTTTCAGCTCAGCACCACTCTTGCACTAAAGCAGTAGCCCTTGATATCTAAAAATACATCAATCATGATTATATCAGTTATCTTAATGTAATCATGTTCCAGAAAACACATATGTTAAGATAAAGAATAATACCTAACTTGGTTAAGACTAGCTAAGAACATGTATGTATTGTCTGTACGGAGTTTATACGTTCTCCCCATGACCGCGTGGGCTTTCTCCAGGAGCTCCATTTTCCTCCCACATTCCAAAGATCTACAGATTTGTAGGTTAGTTGGCTTTGATAAAAATGTCCCTAGTATATAGGATAGTGTTAGTGCAAAGGTATCGTTGGTCAGCACGGACTCGGTGGGCCTAAGGGCCGGTTTAGTTGAATCTCTAAACTAAACAAATACGAAAAAACACAAAGTGCTAGAGTAACCCACGGGTCAGGCAGTATTTCTGGAGAACAAGGATAGGTGACATTTTTGTTCAGGAACTTTTTTTGCCCCACATGGCCAACATGTTGTTGCAGCTGGTGGAGCTGCTGCCTCATGGTGCCAGAGACCCAGGTTCGATCATGACCTCGGGTGCTGTCTATGTGGTGTTTGCATGCTCTTCTTGTGACCACGTGGGTTTCCTATGGGTGATCCGGTTTCCTCCTATGTCCCAAAGACGTGCCGTTTGTAAATTAATCGTCCTCTGTAAATTGCCCCAAGTGTGTAGTGAGTGGATGAGTAAGTGGGATAACAGAGAACTAATATAAATTGGGGATCAATGGTTGGCATGGACTTGATGGGCCAAAGAGCCTGTTTAAAGGAAGAAGGGTCCTGCCCTGAAACGTCCCCTTATGTATGTTCTCCAGAGATGCTGCCTGACCCGCTGAGTTATTCCAGCACTTTTTGTGTCTTTTTGTGTAAACCAGAATCTGCAGTTCCATTAGTTAAAGATATAACTTCCTTTTAAGCATTTGAAAGATGGGTTTATTATAGATATTAAAAAGCTGCATTTCACTAGAGGGAGCACCTCTACATAATTTAACAACCTGAACTGTCCACACTTTTATAAATCATGCTACTGAACTTTGTGAAGTGCTAAAGTTGATCTACTTTAAAAGGTAAATTGATAAAAAAGGAACTGATGAGTAGACTCCTTTAAATCTACCACAAACAGCAGTTGGCGTGATTGTACCACGGTCTTCAGAAGTATTGCCAGTGCAAACAGTTCAGACTAAGTACCTTGGCTTTTTATAACAAAGACAACACAAATAGTAAGATTAAATGAGAACTTACCAGTTCGAAGTTTGATCCTTATTTTATGAGGAGTTATGATGAGGGATTTTGTGAAGACCTCGCCAGCACGCATGCACAACATTCTTCAAAGCAGCGGTGTGAAATCACAGATAGTAGAGTTGACTGAAGATAGTAAGATAAGAGAACTAACATACCAGTTGACCTTATAATAGAGGGTTGGGAGCGGAGGGCACGAAATCCCTCATCGTAACTCCTCATAAAATAAGGATCAAACTTCAAATTGGTAAGTTCTTGTTTAATTTTACTATTTTACTTCAGGGCAGGACCCTTCTTCCTTTAAACAGGCTCTTTGGCCCACCAAGTCCATGCCAACCATTGATCCCCAATTTATATTAGTTCTCTGTTATACCACTTACTCATCCACTCTCTACACACTTGGGGCAATTTACAGAGGACGATTAATTTACAAACTGGCACGTCTTTGGGACATAGGAGTCATGAGAGTGACTTCGTGAAGGCTTCAAAGCTCTGTGATTTCATGCCCTGGAAACGAGTCCACGCTCATGGCGTCCAGTCTAGTTTGTGCAGAGATTGGACTCGCTGCGCCGTTACAAGTGTCATCAGCATCACTATTTTATACGTGTTAGTAAGAGGGACGTGGTTGGTGCCCAATCTCTGAATAGGTCAGGAGAATGCCAATATCGCAGGTCTGGGAATATTGAGGCCTGGGGAAATTTTAGTTAAAATCCCCTCATGAGTTTTGACACCAGAGGGTGAGATACCCCTCCATGATGTTCTAGCTCCTGTCCCAGGTATGAGGATAGGGCACTTTTGCGCAATTGATGGCACTATAACTCAAGCCTTCATCGAAGTGTAGACTTGCCAGGAACTCCAGCACATCTGTGATGGTGGCTGTTGTAAGTTGTGTCTGTCTTGGTACAAAATACCTCCCATTTTTTGATATAGGCGAGGTACTGTTTCCTGGTGGGCTCTTTGCATGATGCCGTGATGATATTCATGGTTCGGTTCCAAAGCCCAAATTCCAGGAGAGGTCTTTTCCAAATCTTGCACCTAAATCTTGCACCAGACTGATTCCTGGGATGTCAGGACTTTCATATGAGGAAAGATTGGATAGACTCGGTTTGTACTCGATGGAATTTAGAAGATTGAGGGGGGATCTTATAGAAACCTACAAAATTCTTAAGGGGTTGGACAAGCTAGATGCTGGAAGATTGTTCCCGATGTTGGGGGAGTCCAGAACAAGGGGTCACAGTCTAAGGATAAGGGGCAATTCCTTTAGGACCGAAATGAGGAAAACATTCTTTACACAGAGAGTGGTGAGTCGCTGGAATTCTCTGCCACAGAAGGTAGTTGAGGCCAGTTCATTGGCTATATTTAAGAGGGCGTTAGATGTGGCACTTGTGGCTAAAGGGATCAGGGGGTATGGAGAGAAGGCAGGTACGGGATACTGAGTTGGATGATCAGCCATGATCACATTGAATGGCGGTGCAGGCTCGAAGGGCCGAATGGCCTACTCCTGCACCTATTTTCTATGTTTCTATGTTTCTATGTTTCTAATGGGTTCATTCGGTCATGGCACGGATGACTCTCCCTTGTCACATGGTGTACCAGCAAACTCGGGCCATGGCTCTGACCATGTCGAGTCCCACAGGGTACCATGGCTGAGTAGGCCAATCGGGAACTCCCAAAATACCTGATGTGAAGTCTTGTTGAATTTTTAACAAGACCCGACTAATGAGGCAGAAGGGGGGAAAAATGCATAGAAAAACAATCCACCTCCCCCAGTGTAGCGAGACGCGTCCATCGCTACTGCCCCAGGGTCTGATTCTCATGCAACATACGTTGGTATCTGGTGATTAAGTCTTGATGCAAAACAATCGATATCTGGCGTTCCATACTGAGCTATAATGTCAGTAAATAACTGGTGGTCCAACATCCATTCGGTGTTGTCATTGAATTTGCGTGACCTGGTGTCCGCCACTGTTTTGAGCTTACCCAGAAGGTAAGTAGTTGATATCCAAATGTTTCTTTCTATACACCAGCGCCAGATTGTATTGATCAATTCATCACAAGATATTGACTTAATTCCATCCATATGATTAATGTATGTCACCACGGTGGCGAACACGCAGATGATGCATGTCTGAAACAGTAAGCCCAAAGTCCGTGAATGCTCCCTACATCTTTAGATGATTGATACCCAGTGCCTGAAGTAAGGTTAACTCATGTGTATTCCATCTACCACCGCAACTGGAGGTGGTATTGGTTGCACCCCAGCCGTGAGCGCTGGCGTCAGTTTGTAACACAACCGAAGGGTTTGTGATTGTGATGGGATTTAGAGCAATGTCGAACATTGTTAATCCACCATCGTAATTCCAATTTTGCTTTGGCTGGTCTGTCAAAATGGCCAGCATGGTGTTTTAAGTGCTGCAGTTTTGGCCCTTTGTAGATTTTGGTAATATAAGGGTCCAAATTGTGGCTGGGAAAGGCAGCCACGCGCCTCCCAATTAACCTGGTTATTTGCCGAATAGATGGTTTACTGACGCAAACAAGGCTGTTATATGCCTCTATCAGGTCTGTTGCTTTGTCCTTTGGCATGGGTGACAGACATGTGAACCGTGAATCCCAAATAATCCATAGTCACAGAAGGCATTTTACTTGGATTTGTCTGGATGGAAAATAAACCCCAATTTTTGAAATAGGAGCTTGGTGGCTGAGACAGCCAATTTAGCCAAAAGAATATTCCAAGGTTATCCCCACAATGAGATGTCATTGAGATACGCCATGACAATATGTTTTTGTTTCCAAAGAAACGCCAAAGCTGGTTTCAATATTTTTGTAAACAGTCTGGGGCTGATGTTAATCCATTAGGCAGTGCTTTATACTGCCAGAGCTATTCCATCCAGATAAATTTCAAATATCTGCGGTGATCTTTGTCTATTGGTTCTGAGTAGTATGCATCTTTTAGATTGATACAAGCCATGTAATACCCCTTGGAAATTAGTTGTTTTAGCAGGAACAAAAAATTTCCATTTTGAAGTGGGTGTACTGCACAAAGGTATTCAGTTGTGTCAAATCAAATGGTGCAGCATCCCCAATCTTTTTTGTTTTTAGGTGAAGAAGTTTGATACAAACTCAAGAGATTCATGTTTGGTTTCCTCTATTACTCCTTTTGTATATAGTCTTAACAGTTCCACATGACCTTCCCTTTCTCTTTGTGAAAGCACAAACTTTCAGCTGGGTGCATGTTGAACCGGAAAGGAGGAGTTTGTCAACAAATTCAATTTTGTATCGCTGAATACTGTGCAGTATGAAAAGATCAGAAGTTATTCCCTGAACAAGTGTAACCTTCCCCCAACCTGTGAAGAAGTTACACATACTATGTTCCGAAGGCAACCAGACCCACCTACCTCCATGGTTACCGGTGCTGCTGTGTTGGTTTTCCCCTTCCTTGGTTCCTGGGAGGTGGAGGCGTTGTTGTGTGGGGGTGGCGCATCTTCCAGGAACGCTGTTCTGGACATGGCCTGAAAAAGACCTTTGTGTAGGTTGTACGGCCTTCGATCTTTCACCAGCTTTTCTTTCGGTGTGATGACGCAGCCTGCTGGTGGATGCGTAGGGGTGCTGCCGCCAAATATATGAGGATCTGGTAGCGGCCGGCACCTTAATCATGCCGACGGCTTTTGCCTCTTTGTCGAGGTCTTTTACCTGTTTGGGCAGGTTGTCCCTGAGGCGGCTGTGCACTGCTGGTTCTACACAACCCCGCGAACTTGGGGTTTAGTGTAGGTCGGATGGCATTCTTCCTGAAACAGTTGATTTCAATTGACCATACAGGAGAGTATGCCAGAGCTTCCTGTTGCTCCACTGACATATCATCCGTCTACTGACCTGGCAAAGCTGTAATACCTGAGGCCAGTAGTTTGAGGATTTACTGCAGGCACATTGAGGGAAATACAGATTCCTGGAGCTAGATGAGTTGTTAAGTAATTGATACTGGCTGCCTGCTGACAATGGTAGCCCCTTTTGTGAGGGCATCGCAACTTGGATGCCATCCCGAGTAGCTCCTCTTCTTGCGCCCCTAGCATGTTGTATTCTTCTGCCAACACCCCCTCTTCAGAGTCAGCCCAGACCTGACTCCTTCTGCTCCCCTATGAAGAGGGTGAGCATTTGGCAGCCCTGTAAAGGGTACTGCCGTGGCTCTGCTAGGAGACCCACGGTGACCAGACTCCTGCTGGAGTGGGTCACATTGGAGCTAATGCTCCCCATCCGCTCCATGCGGGATTATCGACTGCCGTCGCTACATGCGAACGGCGAGTCTCTGAGCCCGGATCCTGCCGAGTTGACGGGTTTGCCCGACTTCCCAGTAGCTTTGCCGCCAATCCGACGTGCTCCTGCGGGCTGTTGTGGCTATAAATCGGGGCTGCCGCTCTGCCGTCGCTACCCGCGAACGGCGAGTCTCTGAACCCGGACCCTTCCGGGTCAACGGGCTTGCCCGACTGCCCGGTAGCTTTGCCGCCAGTCCGCGGTGCTTCTGCAGGCTGAGGTGTTGTCGGGGCTGTTGCTCTGCCGGCGTTATCCACGAACGGCGAGTCTCCGAGCCTGGACCCTGCCGGGACTTCCGGGTCTGTGGAGAAGTCTGCCGCCGCTGACTGCCCGTGTTCCCGCGGTCCTCCACAGTCAGTATCCTGAAGTGGCCCCTTTCCACGGTCGGGTAATCTGTGCCACAGAGTGCCTGAAAAAGCAACCTCTGGTTAGTTAATTCTTACCTGTAGATCCATTCTGGTGGAGGAACGACCCTCCTCTCTGCCTGTCGCTTCGCAAAGCGTTCGACGATATGTCGCGCATGCATGCTGGCGGGGTCTTCACGAACTCACTCACGTGACTCCGAAGTAAAGTGAGAGTTGAGTTGAGTTGAGTTTAGTTTGGTTTTTTGTCATGTGTATCAAGGTACAATGAAAAGCTTTTGTTGTGTGCTAACCAGTCAACGGATTGACAATACATGATTACAATCGTGCCATTCACAATGTACAGATACATGAAAAAGGAATAATGTGAATAAAGTGTAGCGCAAGCTAAATCCAGTAAATGCCGATCAAAGATAGTCTCAGGGTCTCCAATGAGGTAGATAGTAGTTCAGGACTGCTCTCTAGTTGGCAATAGGATGGTTTAGTTGCCTGATAGCTGTGAAGAAACTATCCCTGAATCTGGAGGTGTGCGTTTTCACACTTCTGTACCTTTTGCCCGATGGTAAAGGGGAGAAGAAGGAGTGACCAGGGTGATCCTTGTCCTTGATTATGCTGGTGGCCTTGCCGAGACAACGTGAGGTATAAATGGAGTCAATGGAAGGGAGGTTGGTTTGTGTGATGGTCTGGGCTGCATCCACAATTCTCTGCAAATGATGCCCATTTTCAGACCTGTAGTCCCAGGTCTGTGTAGTTTAAGCAACTCTTCTATAAAGAAGTTACTTTATTATGGTCCCGTCATTCTATCCAGGTTTAATTCCTGTAGAGTCATGACCCGTTGTGCTGTGTTTAGTGCCATTACCATAACCACTTTGAAGGTGAGTAAGTCCATCATAGGCGACCAGCTCCTGAGCAGGGTCAACACTACCTCCAATCTCAGGTAATATAATATCATATTCGGGGAGGGATGGATAGACCATACCCCTCATAGTTTGGACACCAGCTGGTGAGATCCCACTCCAATCTTGCAATAGGATGACAATGCACTCCTGGCACTGTATACAGCACTGTAACTGAGGGACTCATCATAATGACGACCCGTGAGTATTCCAGCACCTTGGAGAGTATAGCAGATATGTAGATGGTCTAGGTCCGACTACAGAAACCTCCCATATCCTTACGTAGGCGAGGTACTGCTTCCTACTGGACTCTCTCTGCACGATGCTGTTTGACGTCCATGGTCCTTTATGTTGCAGATCCTGGTTGCGTATCCTGCAACACCTGTCTGATGAAGCAGAATGGGGAAAGCATAGAAAACCCGCATTTCCCCCCCAATGTAGCGAGTACGCGTCCATCGCCACTGCCCCAGGATCTGGTTCTCAAGAGACATATGTTGGTATCCAATGGCTCAACCTGGACGCAAAGAGGTCGATATCTGGTATTCCATATTAGGCTATAATTTTAGCAGATATTTGGAGGTTCAAATCTACTTGATGTCGTTATAATACTTGTGACCTGGTGTCTGCCACTATATTGAGCTTATCCAGAAGGTACATAGCTGAACCCAAATTTCTTTCAATCCACCAGAGCCAAATTAATGTTTCCAATTCATCCCAAGATATTAACTTGACACCACCCATAAGGTTTAATATGCCACCTCAGTGGTATTATTTTGAAGACAAACATACGTATGCTGCAGATTAGTGCATTAACGTGCAGCCCTTGACATGCTCCCAGCGTTTCTAAACAGTTTATTCCTTGTGATTGAAGAGAAGTAGACTCATGCAAATCCCATCTACCGCCCCAACTGGAATGGTGTCAGTAGTTCCCCAGCCCTTGGCTCTTGCGTCAGTTTGTAACGCGACTAATGGGTTTGATGTAATGATGGGATTTAACAATCACAACCATTGCTAATCCACCATTGTACCTCAACTATGCTTCGATTGGCAGCTGCATAAGCTCGTAAATGTCCAGAATTCGCTTTAAATGCCGAGATTTTGCTTTTTCACCCAAGCTTTAATAGCGTAACGGTCCAATTATGTGGCTGGAATGTAGCTCCAATTTTGGGAAGGCAGAGGGAAGAAATCGGTACCGGTCCCCATTACCGGCTCCGCCGTCCGTGCAGGCTTGCCGTCACCCTTAACCACACGGGTCTGTGACAGCGCATAGCCGGCTTTACCCGTAGCAACGGGGATGCCTAGCCGTAAACTGCTGCCACCGGTCTGCGCTCCGGCAGCCTGTTCCGGTGGAACACCGGTACCTCCTGCTCCTGCAGGGCTCCCCAACTTCCAGCAGATCCATCACCGGCCCGCAATCTAGCAGGTTACCCCCGGTGGTATGTCGATGCCTCCCGCTGCAGCGGGGCATGACCTGTGCGCAGCTCTCCCCCTGCTCTGGTACCTGCATAGTAGGGGAGACAAACGAGCCGCCGAGCGGGTCACATGTTTACGCACCTTTGCCCCACTGTCACTATGCTTAGGTGAGAGTGGTAGGGAGTCAAGGTCTTGCCTACCCTGCTCCCGCGCGGTGCTCCACCATTTTGCGGCCCCATGGTCAGCCGTGGTGGAGAGACAGGTCCTGGCTGCGCAGGGCTCCCTGACCTCCGCGTTCTTCTGGAATGGTGGCCGCTGACTCCCATCTGAAGTCGCACGGCCCTTGGAGACCTGCTTCGCTGCCTTCATTCTGGTCTCCATCCCTCTGTAAGCAAACTCTAATACAGACGCTTAGCTATTCAAGGTTAGTATCTTACCTGAGGGTCTTTAAGAAGTATGGTGACCAGCCTCTCATGCTTTAATAACTTTTATGTGCTGGCAGTCTCAACTTCTTGAAGACAATGCATACCCTGGAGTAGCAGGGCACTTTAATGTAGACAGGCCACAGGATCCCTGCAGCTGCTGTGTGGAGTCAGGCTGCCTTTGCTTGCAAGCCTGCTCCTTCCTGAATGCCAGCAACCCGCAGAGACCCCTGCGGGCTGCGGTGTAGAGTCAGGCTGCTGCCCATGGCAAGCACTGCAAGCCCTACTGCACATGCACACCGCCAGCCCGCAGTATCCCCCGTGGGCTGCGATGTAGAGTCGGGGCTGCCGCTCTGCCGTTCCTAACTTTGAACGGCGAGCCTGCAAGCCCCACTCCTACATGCACACCGCCAGCCCACGGCTGCGGGCTGCGGTGTAAAGTCGGGGCTGCCGCTCTGCCGTTGAGAACTTCTGTCGGCGAGCCGGCAAGCCCCACTCCTTTGCATGCCGCCAGCCCGCGGCGACCCCTGCGGGCTGCGGTGTGGAGTCGGGCTGCCTCTGCCGTCCTCCGCCGGCGAGTATGTGAGCCCGGACCTTCCTGGTCAACGGGCTGCCCGACTCCAAACTATTGGAGCCGCCGCTGACTGCCGCCGCAGTCAGATCCAAGGCGGCCTCGAGACCCTACGACAGGGCCACCTGGAAGAAAAAGACTGCAGGTTAGTTTTTTACTTACCTGCAGGTCCCTGCAGTAGAGGAGCAACGCTCCTCCCTGCCTGTCGCTCGCATGCGGTCGACGATATGTCGCGCATGCGTGCCTGGCTGGGTCTTCACGAAGTCACTCACGTGACTCCTAAGTAAAATCTATCTTTTATACTAAAACTCTGAGCTTGTGCTCTTCCGGTTTGCGTGGTTTTCCTATTTGTGCAAAAACGGTACATAATAGTGCTACAATCTTTTGCCACCTTACTCACCTTTCACCTGTGCTGCAAGTCCAATACGTTTTGTTCCGAATTATGGATATTTTAAAAGTTATTGTTTAAAAATCTTTTAAAACGCGCATGCGCAGATTGGTCTCCTCTCCTATCAGTCAACACCACTGCTGTGACGGCGATGCCCCTTCCTGCACGACGGCTTCTCTCACCTCACTCACAAACTTCTCCATCCCCACCTCACAGTGACTTGTCTACTGTCTCCCCCACCACCGGCGGCGGCCACGGGGGGGGGGGGGTGTTTAGTAGAGGTCCTGGTCCCGTCTCTCACTCCTCTCCCTTGCCTGCCGTCTGTGGTAATGGTGGTCCCATCTACCCATCCCCCCGGAGTGAATGGCTGCGACCGTCCGTCTCATCCGCCGCCACCGCTGCGGTAACTCACCCTCACGGCCCTCTTGGAGGAGATCTACTCCACCAGCTCGTTGAAACTCGTGGTGCCCACCATGACGAACTCCAACTCCATCCTTCCCGCGACCCGGCCCAGCGCCAGCAGCGCACAGGCAGGCAGGTAGGCGGGTGGACAGGGCGGGGACGGGCCGACCGGCAACAGCGGGTGGGCGGGCAGGGCGGGGATGGGCCGACAGCCAGCAGGACGGGGATGGGCCAAGTGGTGGCTGAGGCAGAATGGGCAGAGGAAGGCAGGGAGAGTTGGGTTGCAGGTTGGTTATGCAGTTTGTGCGGAGTTTGAGTAACTCACACACACGCAAACTGGTCCAATCGTCAAGTCAACAGGATCTAAACCACAGCTTACAATGAATGACCTTTGGAGGAAGGAACTGGAGATGCTGCTTTTTTACTCTTTTCATGTTTTCTAGGGTTCATCTGAGACTTAATAATTTAAAACGGGATTCATAAATAATGTATGTTGCTGAGACTTATGTTTGTTTGAGTTTCATATCTTCTCCAAGGTCAGAAAGCCTTTCTTTTTATTCATAGGAAAAAAAAGGTTGGCACGCTGGTGCAGCGGTAGAGGTGCTGTCTTACAGCGCCAGAGACCCAGGTGTGATTCTGACTACGGGTGCTATCTGTATGGAGTTTGTACATTCTCCCTGTGACTGCGTGGGTTTCCTCCGGGTCCTCCAGTTTCCTCCCAAACTGCAAAGACGGACAGGTATATAGTTTAATGGGCTTCAGTAAAATAAATCGTAAATTGTCCATAGTGTGTAGGATTGTGCTCGTGAACAGGGTGATCTCTGGTCAATAGACAATAGAAAATAGGTGCAGGAGTAGGTCATTCGGCCCTTCGAGCCAGCACCGCCATTCATGGCTGATCATCCCCAATCAGTAGCCCATTCCTGCCTTCTCCCCATAGCCCCTATCTTTAAGAGCCCTATCTAGCTCTCTCTTGAAAGTATCCAGAGAACCGGCCACCACCACCCTCTGAGACAGAGAATTCTGCAGACTCACAACTCTCTGTGAGAAAAAGTGTTTCCTCGTCTCCGTTCTAAATGGCTGACCCCTTATTCTTAAACTGTGGTCCCTGGTTCTGGACTCCCCCAACATCGGGAACATAGAAACATAGAAAAATAGAAATTAGGTGCAGGAGTAGGCCATTCGGCCCTTCGAGCCTGCACCACCATTCAATATGATCATGGCTGATCATCCAACTCAGTATCCCGTACCTGCCTTCTCTCCATACCCTCTGATCCCCTTAGCCACAAGGGCCGCAGCTAACTCCCTCTTAAATATAGCCAATGAACTGGCCTCAACTACCCTCTGTGGCAGAGAGTTCCAGAGACTAACCACTCTCTGTGTGAAAAAAGTCTTTCTCATCTTGGTCTTAAAGGATTTCCCCCTTATCCTTAAGCTGTGACCCCATGTCCTGGAACATGTTTCCTACCTCTAGCGTGTCCAAACCCTTAATAGTCTTATATGTTTTAATAAGATCTCCTCTCATACTTCTAAACTCCAGAGTATACAAGCCCAGCCGCTCCATTCTCTCAGCATATGACAGTCCCGCCATCCCGGAAATTAACCTTGTAAACCTACGCTGTACTCCCTCAATTGCAAGAATGTCCTTCCTCAAATTGGGTGACCAAAACTGCACACAATACTCCAGGTGTGGTCTCACTAGGGCCCTATACAACTGCAGAAGGACCTCTTTGATCCTATACTCAACTCCTCTTGTTATAAAGGCCAACATGCCATTTGCTTTCTTTACTGCCTGCTGTACCTGCATGCTTACTTTCATTGACTGATGACCAAGGACCCCCAAATCCCGTTGTACTTCCCCTTTTCCCAACTTGACAACATTTAGATAGTAATCTGCCTTCCTGTTTTTGCTTCCAAAGTGGATAACCAAAGTGGTCGGTGCGGACTGCGTGGGCCGAAGGTGCTGTTTCCGCGCTGTACCTCTAAAGTCCAGAGTCTAGAATGATGTGCAATTAGTGATTACACATTCGGAATTTTCGGGACATGCATGTTCCTAGTGAAGAGCACGGCAGGTGGACATAAGGAAGCTTGAATGACAAGAGAAATTGTTACTCTGATCAAGAATAAGAAGGAGACATAGGACAAGTATAGGCAGCTGACATCAAGTATATCCCTAGAGGAGCTTATTGAACTAAGGAGAATGAAAAAGAAGGAATTCATGTGGAAAAAGGGGGCTAGGAAATACTGTAGCTCTGGAAGATAATATTAGGGATAATCCAGTTTTTATGTACTTCAAGGGAGAAAGGGTAAACTGGGAGAAAATAGGCCCCCTAAGGAATCAAAGTGGTCATCTTTGTGTGGAGCCACAGGAGGTGGGCAAAGGTCCTCAATCCTCTGGTTCTACCACAGAGAAAGGCATGAGGATCAGGGAACTTGGGGCAGTCAGTATTTCAAATGAGGAGGTGCTGAAGGTCCTGACATATGTGAAGGTAGACAAATCTCCTGGGTCGGATCAGATATATCCAAGGTTACTGTGGGAAACTAGTGAGGAAATTGCAAGTGCCCTGTCTAAGATTTAATGAGTCATTATTAAATACAGTAGACTAGATGGTGGCAAATGTTGTGCCTCTATTTAAGAAGGCTGCAAGGAAAAGCATGAGAACTATAGGGCAGAGTCTAACATCTGTTATCAGAAAGTTACTGGATAGTATTCTGAGGGATGAGATATGCATGCATTTAGATAGACAAGGGCTGATTAGGGATAGTCAGCATGGTTTTGCATCTCACAAATCTAATTAAGATTTTTGAAGATGTAACCTGCAAGGTTGATGAGGGTAGTGCTGTTGACATTGTATATAATGATTTCACCAAAGCGTTTGACAAGTTTCTGCATGTTGGGCCGCTCCTCTGGAAGGTTAGATCACATAGGATCCAAGGAGAGGTAGCTGAATGGATAAAAAGTTGGCTCGGAGCCTCGCGAGTCGGTGGTGAAGCCTTGCAAGTTGATGAAGTCCGTGGCCAACGGCCCCTGGGTTTGCAGAGCCTGTGGTTAGGCCCTGGGTTGGCACCACTATCAGGAGAGGACCCGGCAGTGATAGTGGAGAGGTCAGAGCGGTGATCGATGATGGCGCTGACAGATGGCCGAGGACGGACAAGTGGGAGTAAGGACCGCTGCCGGGGGGAAGGAACAAAGGAGGACCCGGCGTGGGAGGACCGCCGTGAGGAAGGGGAGAAGAACAATGGACAATGGAGGACCCAGCATGGGGGGAACGCTGTGAGGGAAGGGGGGTAGAGAACAAAGGGGAACCTGGCGCGGATACTTTGTAGGTAGACAAAAATGCTGGAGAAACTCAGCGGGTGTGCCAGCATCTATGGAGTGAAGGAAATAGGCCACGTTTCGGGCCAAAACCCTTCTTCAGACTGATGTGAGGGTGGGGTGAATAAGAAAGGAGAGAAGAAAGGAAGAGGAGGAGCCAGAGGACTAGAGGGAGAGCTGAGAAGGGGAGGAGACAGTAAGGACTACCTGAAATTAGAGAAGTCGATGTTCGTACCGCTGGGGTACAAACTGCCCAAGCGAATACTTTGTAACTTTGTAAGCACCCTTTATGGGCAACTATTTGCACATCTTGGGTATGCAAGCAAATAATTTCACTGTGACTTGTTACAAATGACAATAAAGTATTCATTCATTCATTCATTCATACATTCATTCATTCATTCAATCGTTCATTCATCCATTCAATCATCTAATACAGATACAGTAAGTGCAAGGTGTTGCATTTTGGGTAAATCTAACCAGGGCAGGACCTACACGATGAATGGCAGAGCTCTGGAGAGTGTTGTGGAGCAGAGGGATCTAGGAGTGTATTTCCTTGAAAGTGGCATCACAGGTAGATAGGGTGATCAAGAGGCTTTTGGTACATTGGCGTCCATCAGTCAGAGTATTGAGTATAGCAGATGGAAGGTCATGGTACAGTTGTACAAGGCATTGCTGATGCCACATTTGGGGTATTGTTTTCGTCACTCTTTTAAGTTGGAAAGGTTGGAGAGAAAAGTTACAAGGATGTTTCCAGGATTCAAGGCGATGAGTTAAAGAGGGAGCTCAAGCAGGCTAGGGCTTTAGTCCTTGGAGCATAAGAGGATGATGAGTGATCTTTTAGAGTGGAATAGATAATGGCTAATTCACAATCTTTTACGCAGAGTAGGGGAATCAAGATGTAAAGAACATAGGTTGAAGGTGAGGGGAGAAAGATTTAATAGAAACCCGACAGGCAACTTTTTTACACAAAGTGTGGTAGATATATGGA
Source organism: Raja brachyura (assembly GCA_963514005.1). The sequence continues at coordinate 64,783,493 of OY740786.1, forward strand.
ATGAGCTGCCGGGGGAGGTAGTTGAGGCAGATACTATCACATTGTTTAAAAACTATTTAGAGAGGTACCTGGATAGGATAGGACAGGTTTAGAGAGATATGGGCCAAATGCAGACAGGTGGGAATGGTGGAGATGGGTCATGCTGGTTGGTGTGGACAAGTTGGGCCAAAGGGCCTGTTTTCATGAAGTATGACATGGAGACTCGGTGACATATCCATTGTCGATTTAAATGTCAAATCACTTTTATACATAGTGATTGTAAATGATTCTATCATCTTCTTTGGCAGCTTATTCCAATATGCTGAATCCACAACTTGATACCTCCACCAAGGACTATTGATTGAGAAATGTTAATGGTCCATTCAGAATATTATATTTCACACATCTTCTGCCTGGTTATATACGGCATATGGAATATATGAATTAAAAACAGATTCATGCAGCGTGATACAGCATGGAAACAGGCCCTTCAGCCCAACTTGTCCATGCCGACCAACATGCCCCGTCTACACCATATCCACCTGCCTGTGTTTGGCCCATATCCCTCCATACCTATCCTATCCATGTACAGTACCTATCCAAATGCTTCTTAAATGTTGCAATAGTTACTGCCTCAATGAGTATTAAATATTCCTTTTAAATCCTGATAACTATAAAAATGTCATTACTTTAGTTTAGTTTAGTTTAGTTTAGTTTATTATTATTGTCACGTGTACTGAGGTACAGTGAAAAGCTTTTACATCACTTTATGGAGTGGTTAATTACCTGCTAATTGATCCAGGCAATGACTCTTTCTTCAATTTGAAAACAATCTTCACTGCAGTTGACCATACAATTTCATTAAACAGTTTTGCTGTCATCTAAACCCTGAAGCAACATGCAGGAGGTAGTTATTTTAGTGGAAATATACTTTATAACAGCTCAAATTGCATTTAAATAACACATTATACTAACTTTAAAGTTAATTGTAAAAGATTTTAAAGAGTTTTACAACATAGTGTGAGGTAATGATATTGCAAAATTCCATTCTAATCATGGCATAAATCAGACAGATTTATTACTGACAAAGCATATCGAGTCTGAAGAAGGGTCCCGACCCGAAACATCACCCATTCCTTGTCTCCAGAGATGCCGCCTGGCCCGCTGGGTTACTCCAGCTTTTTGTGTCTATCTTTGGTTTAAACCAGCATCTGTAGCTCCTTCTTACATAAAGCATAGATTACCACTGGTGCAAAAGCAATGCAATTCTTTTAGCATCCTAATGCCATGGCATAGAAACATAGAACATAGAAACATAGAAAACATACAACTATGCTTGATAATCCTTTCGACTACAACTACGTTGGCGCTGTCACTGGGTGTTGAATAAAATCAATCCCTAGAACTTTGAAGGGTGGCACGGTGGCTCGGCAGTAGAGTCGCTGCCTTACAGCACCAGAGACCCGGGTTCGATCCTGACTACGGGTGAAGTCTGTACAGAGTAAGTATATTCTCCCCGTGACTGCGTGGGTTTTCCCTGGGTGTTCCGGTTTCCTCCCATACTCCAGAGACATACAGGTTTGTAGGTTAATTGGCTTTGGTAACATTTGTAAATTGTCCCTCATGTGTAGGATGGTGCAAATGTACGGGGTGATCGCTGGTCGGCACAGACTCAGTGGGCCGAAGGGCCTGTTTCCGAGCAGTATCTCTAAACTAAAACCAAACTAAATTAAAGTGTTGCCGACCAGAAATCTTGTGAGCAGGGTGACATTGTGGAAATACTATGGTAATCTACTCAGCACAAAAGCCAAATAAATAAGTAATGATTTTTTGGGGGGGTTTGATAAAATGGAGCAGAATTGAGGAAGCATAATCACTTTAACTATTTCCTATCCTTTGCCAATGTTAATAAGTCTCTTAGCTTCGCTAATTCCTTCTGCTCAGCAATGGATGCAGAGTAATACTTTGTGACACACCATCAAGAGCTCTTCAGTTTAAGCGTTAAAAAATCATCACAGTTTCTCTTTTTAGATTTAGTTTTGACTCTGGCACTACCCAAATATTCTCTCCCACACTTCCAATGTGATCTAATGCCAATGCTCTGCATTAGTTATGTGATTTTCTGGGAAGGGTTGTGTCAAACTTTAACCATACAGTGAGGTTCAATGTTTAAAATGAGCTTTATTGCCATGTGTGCACTGCACAGTGAGATTCATTTTGCCGAGATCACACCGATGAGTCGCCATATTTTAGCGCCATTCACAAAATGTCCAAAGTCCAATCCACACGCTCGATGTACTGGAGTGGTTCCTGATCCAGGATAGCCCCAGGCTGTTGCAGGGCCTCCTCTGTTGCCCACGACCGGCTCGGGCTATGAGCCGACGTCACACTCCGGGCCAGGTTCTCGATTAGTACGGATGTCAGGGGCTATGGGGACAAGGCAGGAGAATAGGTTTGAGAGGAAAAGATACATCAGCCATGATTGAATGGCGGATTTGATTTGATGGACCGAATGGCCTAATTCTGTCCCAATAATTTATGAATTTATGAACAAAATGTGTGGTCATGAAACTCTGTGGCTGAACGAAACCACCATTCTGAATGAAATCAATACTATTGGCTCCAAAAACTCAACCTCACAATGACATTCTCTGCATTTGCTGAAAGCATATTTTGATTTGCAATCTTGTTTTAACATTCAAAGTACAAAAAGTAATTTATAGCGTGTTTATCTTGTATATAGTTGCAACATTTAGAAATCATTCTCGAAGCAGGCATTTTAACAACAACTATTATACAGAGAAATGTGTCTGACTGACAGTAACAAGAAAAATAATATTATAATTTACCCAAACAATGTAATGCATACCAGTAAATTTATTTTCACAAATTGCCTCTATTAAGCATGCAAGAAATGGCGGCATAGTGGCACAGCGGTAGAGTTGCTTCCTTACAGCGCCAGAGACCAGGGTTTGATCCTGACTACAGGTGCTGTCTGTATGGAGTTTGTATGACAGCATGGGTTTTCTCTGGGGGCTCCAGCTTCTTCCAACACTCCAAAGACATGCAGGTTTGTAGGTTAATTGGCTTTGTTAAATTCTAAATTGACCTAATGTGTAGGATTGTGCAAGTGTACGGGGTCTAATGCAAGCATATCCTGCCTAACATCTTGAAACTAATCTTTTAGAATGGGCGTGAAATTTTGGTGGAACAAGGACCTGCAGGTGCTGCTGTATTACAAAGAAGGACACAACGTGCAGAAGTAACAGCACGTTAGGCAGTACCTCTGATATTCAAAAATATGATAAGGCTGTTAAATAAATAATACAGAAAATTAAAAATGAGTAAAATGAATGTAACCACTTTGAAAATGTATTAATTTTTTAGGTGCGGCACAGTGCCGCAGGGGAGCCTTACAGCGTCAGAGATCCGGGTTTGATCCTGACTGCAGGTGCTGTCTATACGGAGCTTATACATTCACCCAGTGACTGTGTGGGTTTTCTCCGGGTGCTCTGGTTTCCTCCCACACTCCAAAGACGTGCAGGTATGTAGGTTAATTGGCTCTGGTAAAATTGTAAATTGTCCCTGGTGTGTAGGATAGTGCTTGTGTACGGGGTAATCGCTGGTTGGCGCAGATTTAGTGGGGCCTATTTTTTCGCGCTGTATCTCTAAAGTCCAAATTACAAACTTCAAAGAAAAGTCAATCAATTGGAAAAGTGAGTTGCCTTTTAGTTGCCATTCCCCCCTCGCTCTGAGGTCCTCGGAATGAAATGGTAAATCTGGTCCTAATTCAGTTGGCAGGTCTCCCAGCCTAAGCGCTGGGGAACTCTGCAAGATTATGCCCTGCTGTTGGACTCCATGGGGAATCCAGTGTTAGAGCACAGGTGTGAAAGTGCCAGTGAGATCCAGTCAGCAAGTGAGAATCTCAAACCTGTTGACACTTACTAGGATAAATGCCAGCAGTCTACTGCAGAATTACCAGCCTTCCCTGCAAGGTCTGGCCTCACTTTGTTTCTCCTATCCATGCCTACGCCGTTATTTTCTTTGGTTGGAAGTGGAAGGTATGAAGGGGCCATAAATCCTCACCTCTTTTTTACTTTAAGCTTTTCCTTCCATTTTCCATCAACACACTCTCCCACTAATATCCCACCCCTGCCCCCATTGCTGCTCTTCGAATGCAGTCGTGCTTCTGCACATGTTGCCCTGTAAAATAAAGAGCAGCATAACTGTGGGATTTGTGCAGACAAGCTTTTTGCAGCATCGTAGCTATCCTAAATATTTGTACTAATGAAAATGAATACTGAAAACGGAGCCAATAAAGTAAATACAAGCCTCTCCAAAGAAAAAAAACAAACAATATAACATTGTAGAAGTTTTGCCCTCTACATAAAACTTTTCCCAACACATAATTTAACAGTGTTCTGTCTGAGCTAAAATTGGCCAACAAGATGTCAATTACCCTTTTGGGGTCTTAATGAAATTGAGTTAGACATTTTCAATTATTTTCCTTGCCAAAACATTAGGTTTGTTATAAATTAACACTAATTAAGCATTCACAGATTGGAAAGGATGACCCGTGGAATCCGTGGGAACCGAAGTGTCACCTCGGTAAAGTAAGGGATACGGGTTTGAGATTCAGTTGCAAACATTAATGGGTCATAGAGGGAAGAGGAACGGCATTATTATATGCAATAAAGATAGATTTTACTTATGGAGCTTGTCACTGTTACCAATAAAAGATTGGAGATGTTTCCAATTCAACAACTGCCATTTCATGTTGCATTAATTGTACAGATTGTTAGATTCAGTTTGAATGTTCATAAAATTTGAAGCAATGCAGGCTAAGATTTGCTGGTGAAATTGTTTTAAAATCTAAAGCAAATGGCATAATTACAATTATCCCTGAAAATATTATTTTTTAAATTCTAAATCAAGAAGAGCAATGTTCAACTCTGAAATTGTTGTTGAGAAAAAATTCATCCTCCGAAACATTTATAGACAGGAACTCATGCTAATATTAATTCCAAATGCCCTTTGGAAAATAAAATAACAATAAATACCAGCTATATAATTCTCAATTATTTTAAAAACAAAAGCATTATATCTTCTGCAACAGTTACAGTGTCTTTCCTGCAAACCACCTTTACTTGTGATTAATGCATTACTTGTATTGTTTAAGTTGGTCGTGTTTAAGTTCTTTTAAAATGTTGCTTCTTCCTCGTTTCACATTGATTGGTCCAGTGATCTGATCATTCAGTCTCATTTGATACTTGGAGTCAGGGTTTAGATTCTGATTCAGATTAGTTTAGTGTCATATTAGCCAGGGTGCAATGAAATTACTGTACTTGTTCACATGAAGTAAATAATATATTGGTCCTCCACCGATTATCCGGCACCCTTGGTTCCAGAACCTTACAGGATTATCCATTTTACAAAGGTAATGGCCTCCGAGAAGAGTCGAATGGTATCGGAACGTTCCACCTAGTCCGCTGGGGTGGCTGAGACACAGGCCCACAAAGTCGGCAGCATAAATCGGCTTTGGGGATGGATCTGCCAACTCCGGCTGGGCCGGAGTTCCAGAGCCCTGCCCGCAGGGGGCAAATTCGACCAGCCTCATCCTGCATAGGCCCCACATCTTTGGGGGGACTTCCGGGGGGGGGGGGGGGGGGGGGGGGTGTGGATTTCAAGTGCACTCTCGTAATTTTGTCAAGATTAGAGAAATTTGGTGGTGGACCTGTTGGTAGACAGAAATTTGGTGGTGGACCTGTACATTAATGATAAATACAATAATATATAAAATGATGAGTGCAAAACAGCAGAATGGTGCAAGATTGTAGTGCAGACCCAAATGGTACACAAAGATATAAAAATCGATAATGTAATAATTGAATGAGGTAGAGTTCAGAGTACGAGTATGTGGCTAGAGAGTGTTCCTGACCTCCCATCGAACGCATTGGAGACCTTTGAACTATCTTAAATCAGACTCTATCGCACTTCGTCTTGCGCTAAATGTTGTACCCTTTATCCTTTATCTGTCCACCGTGGCGGCTTCATTGTAATCATGTACAGTCTGTTCTTTGACTGATTAGCACACAACAAAAGATTTTCACTGTATCTCAGTACACATGACAATAATAAACTAAACTATAAGTGGCAGCGGAGTGTGTAAGAGATGGCCGGTCCAGGTGTCTCATATCAGTGAGGAAGAAGCTGATTGGAGTCTGGTCATCTGGGCTTTCAAGTTCCTTTATCTTCCCTCAGAAGGTAAAAGAGAGAATAGAGAGTGGCCAGGGTGGGAGGCATCCACGATGGTACTTCCAGCCTTCCTGACATAGGTGTTCTGTTACTGCTTGTATCTTTCATTATCGCCTATTCCACGGCCAACAATGGACCATTGTGGGCTCCACCTTGCCCGAGTCATCAGTGCCAGCTCTGATTTGTTCTGACCCTTTTCATACCTCTAGTTTCTCTTTCCCCTGACTCTGAAGAAGGGTCTCGACCCGAAACGTCAACTATTCCTTTTCTCCAGGGATGCTTCCTGACCCGCTGAGGTACTCCAGCATTTTCAATCAATCAATCAATCAATCAGTTTTATTCATCACATACACATATAAGTGCAGTGAAATGAATTTGCCAGCAGCGGTACAATAAAAAAAGAACACACAATACACAATAAAATTAAACACAAACATCCACCACAGCATTCTTCACTGTGGTGCAAGGCACAAAGTACAGTCAGTCCTCCTTCATTGTTCACCCGTGGTCGGGGCTATAAACCTCCGTAATCGCCGCTACGGACGTCCCGATGTACAAGCCCTCTCGTCGGGATGGTTGAAACTCCGACGTCGGGTCGGTCGAACACACTCCGCAGCTTGGAGGTCCCGAATCGGCACTTTCCTACCGGAGGCCGCGGCTTCAGGATGTTGTAGGCCGCAAGCCGGCGGTCGGAGCTCTTCTCTGGCTGTCCCCGGCAAGAGAACCCAGGTTTCAGATGGTAAGTCCACGCTGTGCAGCTCTGCAGACCCCTGCAGAAGGGAGTGCTCCGATTGCTGGCCCACGGAGTGTTACAGCCTGAAGCCGCGGCCTGTGGAACTTCTAGCTGTGGGCACGTTGTCTGAAGCCTGGGAACCCTCGCTAGGGATCACCAGAGAATAGCTCCGACCGCCGGCCTGCGGCCGATAACATCCTGAAGACGGGGTCTGCAGAGCTGCACAGCGTGGACTTACCATCTGAAACCTGGGTTCTCTTGCCGGGGACAGCCAGAGAAGAGCTCCGACCGCCGGCTTGCGGCCTACAACATCCTGAAGCCGCGGCCTCCGGTAGGAAAGTGCCGATTCGGGACCTCCAAGCTGCGGAGTGTGTTCGACCGACCCGACGTCGGAGTTTCAACCATCCCGACGAGAGGGCTTGTACATCGGGACGTCCGTAGCGGCGATTACGGAGGTTTATAGCCCCGACCACGGTGTGAACAATGAAGGAGGACTGACTGTACTTTGTGCCTTGCACCACAGTGAAGAATGCTGTGGTGGATGTTTGTGTTTAATTTTATTGTGTATTGTGTGTTCTTTTTTTATTGTACCGCTGCTGGCAAATTCATTTCACTGCACTTATATGTGTATGTGATGAATAAAACTGATTGATTGATTGATTGATTGATTGAAAATGCTGGAGTACCTCAGCGGGTCAGGAAGCATCCCTGGAGAAAAGGAATAGTTGACGTTTCGGGTCGAGACCCTTCTGTGGGTGCAACACCCACAAGAGCTCGCCCGCTCCGCGACTCCGCGATGACAAGTCCACGCTGTGCCCGCTGCTGAAACTCCAGGCCCGACTCAGGGAAAGGCTGCTCCAATCCATGGTGTTAGGCCACGAGCGAGGCGACATGGAAAAACGTTGCCTCCCCTCACCACCCCCCACACAAGACGCATCAAGAGACATTAAACCACACATTAGGACACACAAAAAAGTAGAAATGACGAACACACTGCTGGCAGGGCAGCCGTCTCGCAGCGCCCCCACCGAAAAGGTCAGGACCTTTCTTCAGACTGTTTTTGCCCCTGTATTCGGTGTAAACCAGCATCTGTAGTTCCTTCCTACACATAGGTGTTCGAGGTGATCTGGAACTGAGAGTAGTGGAGGAAAGATAATGTTTTAGAGTCATTAAGGATTTGTCTAATTTCCTACGTAGAAACAAAGAACTGCAGATGCTGGCTAATACACAAAAGGACACAAAGTGCTGGAGTTACTCAGCAGGTCAGGCAGCATCTCTGAAAAACATGGATAGGCAATGTCTTGGGTCGAGACACTTCTTCATCTACGCAACCTATCTATGTTTTCAAGAGAGAGTTAGATATAGCTCTTAGGGCTAACGGAATCAAGGGACATGGGGAGAAGGCAGAAATGGGGTACTGATTTTGGATGATGAGCCATGATCATATTGAATGACGGTGCTGGCTCCAAGGGCCGAATGGCCTAATCCTGCACCTATTTTCTTTGTTCTCCAGAGATGCTGCCGGACCTGCTGAGTTACACCAGCACTTTGTGTCCTTTTGACTATTTTCCCTATTTGTGACGTTCTGACATGACAAAACCTTTCCTGTCATTGGGCTGCCAAGACAACTGGTGACCACTATTTTCTGTTGGGTTGCAGGATTGTTCATAAAACCCATCAAAGTAGGAAACTAGGAACTGAATTAAGTTGCCATTCTATTGATTTCATACTAAACGGAATCAATAAAGGGATCAATACTAATCACCATACTAAAATGGCAGCACAATGGTAGAGCTGCTGGCTCACAGTGCCAGAGAGCCAGGTGCAATCCTGACCTCGTGTGCTATCAGTGTGGAGTTTGCACGTTCTCCCCGAATCCGCATGGTTATTCTCTGTTGTTCTTCCACATTCCAAAGATGTGGATAACATAGAACTAGAATGAACATGTGTAGGAAAGAACTGCAGATGTTGGTTTAAATCAAAGATAGACACAAACGGCTGGAGTAACACAGCGGGACAGGCAACATCTCTGGAGAGAAGGAATGGGTGACGTTTCCGAACTTGTTCGATAGTCACCATGGACTAGATGGGCCGAAAGGCCTGTTTCCAAGCTGTTTCTCTAAAGCTAATAAGAATTTGCAAAAAGCACTCAAGCTTTCTCCCTACTCTGTTACAAAAAAAATAATTTAGGGTTTTCCTATACAGTTTCAATTTCAGCATTCACAGTTACATTTTTAATTCCAAACCTGTGAATTCATGTCAGATGTAAAAAATAAATATTTCCACATTATGAGAGTTACAACCTGTACCATCACCTTAATATTGAGAAGAATGTTATACAAAAGAATAATAAATGAAAGGACGTAAGAGTCATCGAAGAAGGCTAGAGATGAGGTAGATTTTCAACAATCTTTTAATTTGGAAAGAAGGTGGATTACTTTAGAAGAGAATTTCTGATGTACAGGAGAACTTTGTAGTGGATCACATTCAGGGGATTATGTACAGGGCACAGAGCTGAAAGAGGGCTGTGAAGGTGCTATGGTCCTAAGCTGAGGGCAAATGTTGTAAATTAAATCAAGGTATGAATTCAATGGTGACAAAAGGGACCGCAGATGCTGGAACCGAGCAAAAAGCAAAGTGCTGGGGGAACTCAGCAAGTCAGACAGCATCTGTGGAGGGAATGGACCGATGAACGATCCCGACCCAAAATGTCTTCTGTCGATCATTTCTATAGATACGGGCAGCACAGTGGCACAGTGGTAGAGTTGCTGCCTCACAGCGCCAGAGACCCAGGTTCAGTCCTGACTACAGGTGCTGCCTATACGGAGTTTGCACGTTCTCCCTGTTACTGCATTTGTTTTCTCCGGGATCTCCAGTTTCTTCCCACACTCCAAAGGCATGCAGGTTTGTAGGTTAATTGGCTTCTGTAAAATTGTCCCCTGTGTGTAGGATAGAACTAGTGTACGAATGATCGTTGGTTAGCGTGGACTCGGCGGGCCGCTGTATCTCTTAACTAAACTAAACTAAAATGTTGCCTTTGCAAACTTTGTCTTGTGCTTAGGGATTCAGTTGAAGTCAAAGGAAGGATGTTTTTCTATTCTCCCCTTTGTTCATTATTTTCCCCACCACATTGTTAAAACTAACTGGTCATAGAGTCATAAAGCACGGAAACAAGCCCAACTTGCCCATGCCAACCAAGATGCCCCATCTACACCAGCCCACCTGCTGCATTTTGCCATCGAAACTTTTCCTATCCATGTATCCATGTAGTTTAAAGATACAGCGTGGAAACAGGCCCTTCGGCCCACCATGTCTGGGCTGACCATTGATCACCTGTACACTATCTACGTCATCCCAGTTTTGCATCCTACACACAGGGGCAGTTTACCGGATCCAATTAACCTACAAAACTGCACATCCTTGAAATGTGGGAAGAAACCGGAGCACCTGGAGAAAACCCACACGGCCACAGGGAAAATGTATAAACTCCGTACAGACAGCACCCAAGGTCAGGATCGAACCCGGGTCTCTGGCACTGCGAGGCAGCAACTCTAAAGCTGCGTGACTGAACGCCGCCCTTGGAAAAATACTTAGCAGCACAGACTTAACTGACAGGGAATGTCAGCTCGTGAAAAAGGAAATTGGTGGCAATTGAAATATTTGTGGAGTCTGGGAAAAAGATTTTTGAAATAACTACAGAAAGTTAAAAATGACTTAAGTTGTTTATTGTAATTTCAGACGTGTTTCATGGCTGGAGAGAGATTCCGCTACATCCCTGATCACATAATCGGAGGTAGGTTCTGGTTTTGATATTTTGCAGCATTCACGATGAAATTAATCCTATGGGAAGTCTCCGTGTTAAAAAGTCTCCATGCTTCCATGGTGAATGCACATCATCTTTTTGTGGAAGGGAGCTCTGAAATGGGAGATATCGGCTCAGCCTTCTTGGTGACAGGCAGGTGACATTTTCGGTCGGAACCCATCTTCAGTCTGATCCTTCAGCTCAATTTCTCCATACTGATCACATTCATCAGTCTGAAGAAAGGTCCCGACCCAAAACATCACCTTGCCATTTCCCTCCATAGATATTGCCTGACCCATTGAGTTTGACCCACCCAGCATTTTGTGTATTACCCAAAAGAAGGCTACTTTAAACAAGAGTTAGTCAGTCACTCAACTAACAAATTATTTCAGCCTAAAATCCACACAGCAAGTAGAACAGGTAGGGCAGCACAGGGCAGTAGAGTTGCTGCCTTACAGTGCCAGAGACACGGATCGATCCTGACTGCAGGTGCTGCCTGTACGGAGTTTGTACATTATGCCTGGAAATCCGCCTGGATTTTCTCCGGGTGCTCCAGATTCCTCCTACATTTCAAAGACGTGCAGGTTTGTAGTTTATTGGCTTCTGTAAATTGCCCCTAGTGTATGGATGCCAAACTGGGATAATTTAGAACTAGTGTACAGTTGATCCTTGGTTGGTATGGACCCAATAAGCCAAAGGGCTTGTTTCCACGCCATATCGCTAAAACTGAAAACTGAAACTAAAACTAAATAACAAAACAAAATTATAAATGAGTGACCACAGTTGTATACATGAAATGTAGACAGTGCAACTAAAGACAGTCCACAGAAGTTCATTGTTCAGGTTAGTGTTGTGTTGTGTTCAAGAGCATGATGGTTATTCTTGATCCTGGTGGTCAGGGGTTTCAGACTCCTGTACCTTCTTCCCGTAGGTAGGAGTGGAATGAAAGTGCGGCCAAGGTGAGGGGGGGTCTGTGATGATGATGGCTGCCATCTACCTGATGAGACCTTGGACTGTCTTTAAGCGGACTTTACTGGATTTGCACTAAACGCTATTCCCTTTATCCTGTTTCTGCACACTGTGGACGGCACAACCCTGACCTCGGATTGCTGTCTGTGTGGAGTTTGCGCATTCTCTCTGTGATCATGTGGGTTTCCTCCGGGTGCTCTGGTTTTCTCTCACATCTCAAATATGTGCAATTTTGTAGGTTGATTGATCATAAATTCAGAAGTTCCAAAATCAGAATTAGGCCAGATGTAAGTTCATCTTCTGGGGCAGAATTCGGTCATTTGGTCCATCAAGTCTACTCCACCATTCAATTATGGTTGATCTATCTTTTCCTCTCAACCCCATTCTTCTGACTTCTTCCCGTAATCCCTGACACCCGTATTAATCAAGAGTCTGTCAATCCCCGCCTTAAAAATATCCATTGACTTGGCCTCCACAGCTGTCTGTGCCGATGATTCCAGAGAATCACCACCCTCTGACTAAAGAAATTCCTCCTCACCTCCTTTCAAAGGTATGTCCTTTTATTCTTAGACTATAGCCTCGGGTCCTAGACTCCCTCAATCTAGATTGTCCTCTGTAAAATTGCCCCTAGTGTGTAACTAGTGGATGAGAACATGGGATAATGTAGAACTAGCATGTAAATGGGTTATTAATGGTCAGCGTGGACTCAGTGGATAGAAGGGTCTGTTTCTGTGGTGTATCTCTAAACTAAACTAAACATTTCCTTCTAAACCTTACATTTTGCTCTACCTTCTAACATCCCCTTCAATTAATTCCCACTGTTAGCTTCAAACACTTCATGTGCAAGCAAGTTACACAGGGTTGGTTACAACGTTTTCTTCTTAAAACCTCTTAAAATATGATAAGAATATTGGTTATATGATAGATTGAACTGCATTTGTTTTGTTTAGTTTGTTGTCACGTGTAGCGAGGTACAGTGAAAAGCCTTTTTGTTGTAAGCTATCCAGTCAGCGGAGAGACTATATATGATTACAATCACTTGCAATAATTGTACATACACTTATAATTGTAATGTATTTAAGCATGCTAATTATGTATAGTAAGTAATTAAAACGCTATAACTCTCCAGAGGTATTGGTTTTGGGACAGCGGTAAACTTAAAGCATGTTGACAAGGTGACATTTTGCAGCCAGCAAACGTGTGAATCTGTTTGGTATGGGGTAGGGTGCGGTAATTGTACTTTGTAGCTACCTTGATATTAGCCATCTGCTCACACATCTCTTCTGGGTACTGGATTGGTGCTGTGCATCTCTACAAAGGCAAACATTGCAACCTCCTTAAATCTCCTTAATCAACCTCCTTAAATCATGCAGTGGAACCTACACTCTGCCATCTGTCTTATCAGCACAAAGTGACGGAAAGGTCACGGCTCGGATTGAAGTCATTAACCATCAAGTCTGTGCTGGCTTTGTGCAAGTGCATTCCTGCTCCACTGCCCTCTCTCCTCACTCCTGCAAATACTTCCCATTCAAGTACTCATCTGGCTCGCCTTTCAACACAATGACTGAATCTTCCTCCATAACCCTCCTGGCAATGCTCTCCAGATTCTAAATATTCATCACACAAAGATAAAGTTCTTTCTTTGGTCCCAAGAAGCTAAGTGACAATCATCTTCAATCTGTACAGGTCCATCACCGATTTTCCGGCACCCCTTGGTTCCAGAGCTTTTCTGGATTATCCATTTTGCCAGACCAGCAGAAGTCACGGCCTCCGAGAGGAGTCAAACGATGCCGGAATGGTCCGCCCAGGCCGCCGAGAGGCCGAGATACCGGCCCGCAAAGTCAGCCATGGAAGTCAGCTACGGGAATAGATCTACCGGATCCGGCTAGGCCAGAGCTTCTGAGCCCCGGCCGCATGGGGCCAATTCGACTCGCCGACCGGCCATGGAGGTCCCGATGAGGTCGAGATTAGCCGCCTCACCCGGCCTAGGCAGCACATTTTCGGGGGGACTTCTGGGGGGATTTCAAGTGCCCTCTCATGATTTGGTCCGGAATAAAGGAGGTATCATTGGTATCATACGTTTTTCATCTTTTGCCAACGGAAACATTTCTCTCTATGCTTTCTCTCTTCCAAGATTTTAAATAGGTATCAGATTTCCTCAAAACCCCCTCAGCTACAAGTGCAAAACTCCCAGCCTCACCAGCCTCTCCACATTACTAAAATTTCCCATTCCAGGAAAAGTTCTATTGCATCTTCTTTGCATCGTTCTTAAAGTGTTTCTGGATTATCCATTTCGTGTGGTGTCTAGAACGAGGCAGCATGTTGACCAGACTTTAGGCTTTGGTCTTTGTATTTTTATTTGTAAACCGCGCCAAAATATGGCGACTGTGCATTTTTGGGTGTTGCAAAAGAATTTCACTGTGCTTTGCATATGTGACAATGTAGAACCATTGATAGAAATACATATTTCCATATTTTACATAGTTCAGCATCCTAGAAATAGGAAAGCACAAAGTGCAGGAGTAACTCAGCGGATCGGGCAGCATTGTTGGAGGTAATGGACAGGTGAGGTTTTGGGTCGAGACTCTTCTGCAGAATCAAAGTGTTATGTGTCCATTTACTGCACAGATGCAGCCTGACCTGCTGAGTTCCTTCAGTACTTTCCATTTTGTTCAAGATTCCAGCATCTGTGTAGACTCAGCGACCATTTTGACGAACTCTTACGCTCAGTCTGCCAAGGCCTACTGGGTCTCCCTGTTCCTAACCATTTTAACTCCCCTTCTCATTCCCAAACTGACCTTTCTGTCCTGGCCTCCTCCATTGCCAGAGTGAGGCCACATGCAAACTGGAGGAGCAGCACCTCATATTCCGATTGAGCAGTTTACAACCCAACTACATTAACATTGAATTCTCCAATTTTAGGTAACAAACCCACAAACCACCCTCTTTTTTCCTTTCCCTTCCCCCTCTCTTCCCTGTGCCCCACCTGGACTCACATCAATTTGTTATTTTCCCCCTCCCTGGTCCCTTTCCACCTGTATTACTTCCTCTGGCTTCACAATTCACATCTCTCCCCAAATCACACATTTTGGCTTTTCATTTCTGGCCTTTGTCTAACCATCTGCCTATCAATCCCTCCCCCCCACCCCCCTTTCCTCCCTCACCTGTATCCACCTAACACTCACCAGGCAATGTCCTGCCCCTCCTCTCTTCTAACTGTTTCACCCCGTCCCCACCACAGTCAGACTGAAGAATGGTACTGACCCCAAAACATCACCCATCCTTGTTCTCCAGATAAGTTGCATGACCAGCTAAGTTGCTCCAGTACTTTGTGTCTATTTCTCCAGCATCTGCAGTTTCTTGCATCTCTAGTGATTCAACAATACTTTATTGTCACATGAACCTGGGTACACTGAAAAATGTGTTTGTCTTTGCATACAATACACAAAGTTTGCAGAGTCACGACGTTTCTGGCATCGGCAAAGTTGCAAAGAACTCCTTAGAGTCCCGATGGTGCTTCTTTGTTCACCGTGCCCACCCTTACTCACCTCCCTCACCCCTCACGGGTTCTTCATTGTTCAGCGGCCTGACCACCTCCATCCGTGGCCTGTCCTAGATGCCACTGCCTCTCCCCCTCATATGGTTCACCAGCGAGCCGGCCCTCTCCCCTCTCCTCTCCAATCATGCAGCCTTCATGCCCCAGGGAGCGCCTCCTGCAGCCGACCTTGAAAACGCGGTAGGGTAGACCCCTCCCCCCTCCGGACCTACTCCTGCCGGCCCTTTAATGGGGCGACCAAAACTACCCAACCTAGAAACAGTGCCTGCCCCACTTTCCATTGCCCCAGTGTCAGTGGTAAATGACTCCACTCAGCTCTACACCCACCTGCGTTGGTAAAAACTGGTGAGGATGAATGGGAATTGGCTGCACAACTATATTATTGAGGCCTCATTTAGAGCATTGTGTTCAGTTTTGGTCACCCTGATATAGGAAAGATGGAAATAGACAAGAGACAATAGGTGCAGGAGTAGGCCATTCGGCCCTTCGAGCAAGCACCGCCATTCACTGTGATCATAGCTGATCATCCATAATCAGTACCCCGTTCCTGCCTTCTCTCCATACCCCTTAACTCCGCTATCTAACTCTCTCTTGAAAGCATCCAGAGAACCAGCATCCACCGCCCTTTGAGGCAGAGAATTCCACACACTCACAACTCTCTGTGTGAAAAAATGTTTCCTCATCGCCATTCTAAATATCTTACCACTTATTCTTAAACTATGGCCACTGGTTCTGGACGCCCCCAACATTGGGAATATGTTTTCTGCCTCTAGCCTGTCCAAACACTTAATAATCTTATATGTTTCAATAAGATCCCCGCTCATCCTTCTAAATTCCAGAGTATACAAGCCTAGCCGCTTCAATCTATCAACATATGACAGTCCTGCCATCCTGGGAATTAACCTCGTGAACCTACGCTGCACTCCCTCAATAGCAAGAATGTAATTCCTCAAGTTTTGAGACCAAAATTGCACACAATACTCCAGGTGTGGTCTCACTAGGACCCTGTACAACTGCAGGAGGACCTCTTTGCTCCTACACTCAACTGCCAACATAGGGTGCAGAGAAGATATACAAGGATGTTGCCAGGTCTCGACTGCCTGAGCTATAGTGACAGATTCAGCAGGCTAGGGGGGCAGGAGGATGAGAGTGATCTTATAGAGGTTATAACATCATAGATCAGATAAACGCACAGTCTTTTACCCAGAATATCTAGAAGCATAGGCTTAGGGTGAGTGGGGAAAGATTTAGTCGGAACCTGAGGGTTAACATTTTTACACAAAGGGTGGTAGGTATATATAATGAGCTGCTGGAGGAGATAGATGAGCCAGGTACTACCACAACATTTAAGAAACATTTAGACAGGTACATGGATATGATGGGTTTGGTGGGATATGGGTCAAACACAGGCAGGGTGGACTAATGTAGATGGGGCATGTTGGTCAGCTTGTGCAAGTTGGGCTGAAGGGTCTGTTTCCACGCTCTATGATTCTATGACAAAGGAATTTAAATTAGCTTGGAATACTGAGATTAACCATGTCACCAATTTCAGAACAATTAGCTCAGCCACATATTAAATAATTGCCTTGCCAAATCCTCCTCAGCACATCTGCACTATCAAAACAACAGTGTATCACATTTTAGAGGCTTTCTGATTCTCCTGAACCTAGTTTCAGTTCTCACACCTTGGGTCACTCTCAAGTATTTTGTAAATTGGCAGTCTTTGACTTGCTTATCCTTGTCTTATGAACCAGATAATCTTTTGGTAATATGACAAGGATTCAAAAATTCCTGACCGTTGATGGCATTCATCTGTTGGACTTTGCAATGTAAGTTCTTTTAAATTGATAGAATATCCATCTATTCTAATACTTGGAGTTTTAGACTTTAGAGAAACGGAAACAGGCCCAACAGCATGGAAACAGGCCATTCGGCCCACTGAGTCCACCCCGACGAGTGATCACCCCGTACATTAGCACGATCCTACACACTAGGGGCATTTACAATTTTACATGTCCATTAACCTACAAACCTGCACGTCTTTGGAATGTGGGAGGAAACCAGAGCATCTGTGGAAAACCCACACAGGTCACAGGTAGAATGTACAAACTCCGTACTGACAGTGCCCCTAGTCAGGGTTGATCCCGGGTCTCTGGCGCTGTCAGGCAGCAACTCTACCACTGCGCCACTCTGCCGTATCTTTTATAAACCTTCTTTAAGTTTTTTTACACAACAAGCATTTTACCTTTGCAAAGTTGTGCTAAGCAAGGAGTCATAATGCAGAGAAGAATGGTATCGAGGTTATTGTTTTAAGTAAGAAACATTGATCCTAGTTCTTCCTTCAGTGCAGATGCTATTGAGATTCTAATAAAGGATATGCATTCACTTTGTGGATAAAGCAACAACTCGCTGCGATCAGTCATCAATAGTTTCCTCTGTAGGAAGGAATTACAGATGCTGGTTTACACTGAAGATAGACACAAAATTGCTGGAGTAACTCAGCAGGTCAGGCAGCATCTCTGGAGAAAACGAATAGATGAGTTTTTGGGTTGAGACCCTTCTTCAGAGTCCCAGGAGAGGGAAACTACAGATATGAAAAGGTACAGAATAAATCAGACCTGGCATCGATGACTCAAGAAAGGTGAAGCCCACAATGGTCCATTGTTGGCTGTGGAAGTTGGTGGTAATGAAGGAACACAAACAGTGGAACTAGCAGGATGACTAGGGTGGAGGAGGGACTGAGAGGGCATGCAAGGGTTACTTGAAATCAATATTCATACTGTTCAGTTGCAAGTTGCCCATTTTCTTTTCCTATCTATTCCTTTTCTCCGTAGATGCTGCCTGACCCTCTGAGTTACTCCTGCATTTTGTGTCTATCAATAGTTTCCTATTGGGAAAAGCAAAGATGCGCCTGAATACTTCAAAGAAAATCTAAATAGCGAGCAACACTATTTAAAGTATGCAGCAAAGTATCAATAAAAATGCTTTACAAATCCCTGTTGCATTTATTTCTTGGCTGCTGGTTGTTCAGAGGATTTATTGCACTGTAATCTCACCTGGAGCTATTGCTCAGACTGGCATCTTGTCAACTGGCAACAGTGATGCCGTTGTATTAAAACCCTTGCAGTGAAAATGCTGGTGTTTGATTATTTGAAATTGCAAGTCACATTCAACTGGGGAAAGGCATGATGTGCAAAATTGGGATTAACAGTACGAGCACTAAGCCACTAAAACTAAAATAAATACTCTTTCAAAAACAAATAGTCAGTCGACAATTTGCATGAAAATGCGAAACAGCTGACTAATTTGCATAGTTTCCTATTGACCCCCAATGAGTTGGCAGAAGATCACATTTGATTATAATCAGCCTGATGGCTGTCTTTATGCATTTGCAGTCCTGGGTCTAATTGCTAATTGGATGTAGCCTTTCAAGCCACAGTGATGATTACAATCTGACAGTGAAATATGATCCTTATGGCCATGTTGCTCCAGTATAGCTCTCAACTAAAAGATGATTCATGATATTTCATTCTGGTGAACTTGAATTATTTGGACGGACCGCCGAGAACAAAGACGGACCCAGCGTTTGGGGGGGGGGGGGGGGGGTCACCAAGAACAAAGAAGGACCATTGGGAACCACATTGAACATTTGTAACTTTGTCCCCACCCTATACATGGCGACTCTTTGCATACTTTGTGTATGGTATGTAAAACAAATAATTTTGCTGTGACATGTCACATGTGACAATAAAGTAACAATCAATTAATCAATTGAAACATTATTGTGCAATATATTGAAAACATTCACATGATATTGTTGAGATAAGGGTGGCACAGTTGAACAGCTGGTAGAGCAGCTTCCTCACAGCGCAGGGCCTGGGTTCAGGCCTGCTCTTGGGTACTGTCTGCGTGGAGTTTGCATGTTCTCCCTGTGACCACTTGGGTTTCCTCTGGGTGCTCCGGTTTCCTCCCACATCCCAAAGATGTGCGGGTTTGTAGGTTAATTGGCTGCTATAAATTGCCCCCAGTATGTAGAGAGTGCATGAGAAAGTGGGATAACACATAATTATTGTGAACGGGTGATCGATGGTCATCATGGACTCGATACTCTGAAGGGCCTGTAAGCATGCTGCATCTCTAAACTAAACTAAACCCTCAACATAATAATGTAGGCACAGAGTGCTGGAGTAACTCAGTGGGTCAGGCAGCATCTCTGGAGGAAAAGGATAGGTGACGATTTGGGTCAGGAACCTTCCTCATGTTGAAGAACCTGACCTGAAACATCACCTATCCACGTCCTTCAAAGATGCTGCCTGACCCACTGTGTTACTCCAGCACTTTGTGCCTATCTTTGGTATAAACCAGCTTCTGCAGTTCTTAGTTTCAACATAATGATGTTGGCTATAGAACAAGCTTAACATTTTGTAACATTTTCACAAAGCAGCTGCAGAAGCTTATAAACCAAATTCATTGACATAATAATACTAAACCCTGCAACAGGATCAAGTTGGGTATGCAACAGGTTATAAAGAGTTGAGCGTGTTATTCGTGCATCATCTGACCATTGAAGAGCGGAGCTGGACGAAGGGGTTTTCCAAAGCCAGGCCTGTTGGTTAGGCTGTGCCAGTGGTCAAGGTTTTGTTCGCTTTTTTTCTGTAGATCTGATTTATAATTCCAGCTACATTACAAACATGTGTTAATAATATAAGTTCCTCATTTAATACTTGCTCCGTGCGCTTTTGAGGTTAAAGAAAGTTTTGAAGATAGAGACCCAGAGGAAACAATAAAGCGCGGGAAAAAAAGATACAAAGTGCCGGAGTAACTCAGCAGGTCAGGCAGCATCTCTTGAGAACATGGATAGGTGACGCTTCGGATTGGCACCCTTCTTCCCACTGACTACCATCATCATCATCGACGATCACTCGAAACGAGTATGACTCCTCTCCTGAGGACGCCTGTGCGTGACTTTGTTTAACAGGGGGAGACTGGTGTACAGACAGCCACCACATGGTCCTTGACAGATATGGGTCAGAATCCAGTGGCATGGAGTCCAAGCTGACTGGGGACCCTTTTCGGTTGCAGCCTTCATCCGCCTTCCCAGCCGTTGTGATGTTCCACTAAGTCAGCCATCATCCTCCGCCTGTTCCACCGTTGAGGTCTTGGTTGGATTGCTCTTTGTCAGGGACATCCCCCTTAACCTTACCGCCATGGGTGGCCCTACCAGGAGCAAAGCTGCAGACGGCATCGCTCTCAGGATCTCAGTACCAACAAGCTTCTCCACCTCGACAAGGTGACAATCCACTACAATGTGCAACGTTTGTAAGGCAATTCTGAATGCTCAAGACATCACCATCTTCTTCAAAACTAGCCCAGGTTTTAAAATCTCTGCCATAGTACCTGTGTGAGACTCAAGGGTGAACTTGATACGGAGAGTCCTAGAATCATAGGATCATACAACACAGAAACAGGCCTTTACGCCCAACCCACCGTGCCAACCAAGGTGCCCCATCTAATTTCCATCAGGCAACTCCCATCAGGCAAGAGGAACAGAAGTGTGATAAGGCACACCTCCAGATTCAGGGACAGTTTCTTCACAGCTGTGTTCAGGCAACTGCTAAAGTGCAGTCCTGACCTCCCATCTACTTCATTGGAGACCGTTGAACTATCTTTAATATTTAATCGGACTTTATCAGACTTTAATGTTATATCTTGCACTGAATGTTTTACCCTTTATCCTTTATTGTACATAGTGAATGGCTCAATTTTAATCATGTCGTCTTTTCTCTGACTGGATAGCACACAACAAAAGCTTTTCACTGTAAACAAGGTGGATGCGGGGAATTCCGTAGAGTTTAGGATCATCAATGAATATACCTTGGAAAGGCTAATTTAGTGTGTGAATGAAAGGTCTGAATGGTGATGTGTGGGGTAAATATGTGAAGCCTTATATGGCTCATGATTGTTCACAGTTTATGAAAGTGAATAATAACCCAATTGTCTAAATTTGCAGAGGATGCCAAACTGTTTGGTGAGGTCACTAAGGCTAATTAATGTATAACAATTCAAAAGGCTTCAACACCAGAAAGAGGAGATTAATTTCAACAAATTACACAGAGAATAGTGAGAGAAGATGAAAGCAATGCAAATGTAAGGGATATGTTAGGTGAAAAACTGCTTGAGCTAAATCAACAGGAAAGGGATCTGGATAGGCAAGTTCAATGATGAACTATCAAGCAAATTATAAACAGTTGGGATTAATAAGGGTACAACTTTTAAATCAAGGAACTGATGTTGAATTGTATATAGGGACACAAGGAACTACAGATGCTGGTTTACTAAGAAGACACAAAGAGCTGAAGTAACTCAGCAGGCCAGGCAGCATCTCCTGAGAAGGTGGATGGGTGACATTTCAAGTCGGGACTTTTCTTCAGAATTCTGTATCATGCTTCAATTAGGCCGCGCCTGGGATTTTGACCTCCATTTTATTGAAAAGATCTGGAACTGAATAAGAGTTAAATATTCCTTTGAAATGACCAGAAAGTTAATGCTGCACTAAAAGGCTTAGCTCAAGATTTGCTTTGCCGAATTAGAGAACAAGAGAGACGTCAAGGAGATCTGTAAACTTAGTTTAGTTTATTGTCACGTTGAAAAACTTGTTATTCTGTGCTGTCCAGTCAGTGGAAAGACTATACATGATTGAAAATGAGCCCACCACAGTGTACAGGTACATGGCGAAGGGAATAGCGTTTAGTGTAGGTAAAGTCCAGTAAAATCCAATTCAATATAGTCTGCGTATCTCAATGAGGTAGATAGTAGCTCAGGACCGCTCTCTGGTTGATGATAGGATGATTCAGTTATCATATAATAGCTGGGCGAAACTGTCCCAGAATCTGGAGGTATGTGTTTTCACACTTCTGTACCTCTTGCCTGATGGTTGAGGGGAGAAGGAGTGACCGGGATGAGACTTGTTTCTAGATTTAGGGCATAAAGGGCATGCTGTGTCTGCACAGATTAGCTGCTTGATAAGCCATGTCCAATCTCTGGCCAAACCTACTGGATTCCACATGGTTTGTAAGCATCAGCTCGGATTTAGACTATGTTGACTGGGCTTGCAGGCTTGAGATTTATGGAGAGGTTGGATAGGCTGGGACCTTTTTCCCCTTGAAGTGCAGAGGGCTGAGGGGTGACCTCAGTGAGGTGTACAAGATCATGAGGGGCGTGGATGAATTGAACGGTCAGTCATGTTCCCAGGATAGAGGATTCTAAAACTAGAGGATATAGATTTAAGGTGAGAAGAGAGAGATTTAAGAGAGATCTCATGGGCAACTTTTTAACTCAGAGGGTGGTCCATAACAGCAGTGAGTTACCAGAAGTAGCTGTGGAAGTGGATACACGTATGACTTTTAAAAGATACTAAGACTTTTAAAAGACTAAGTGGGACCCGTTGGGTCCCAGGTTCACGCTGGAGGACTGGTCCCCCAACGCAATATTCCACTTCTCCACTAATTCCAATATTGGTGGCCAGTGGGGGGAGGGGGGGTTCTGGAGCGCTAGCATGGGTGTTGTGGGTCAAGTCAAGTCAAGCACAGTGAGTGCAGGGCCAACAATCAATTTCAATCCATTTCATGTCAAGTTAATCCATTTCAAGTCAAGCACAGGGCAGGCAGGGCCAGCCAACAATACAATCCATTTGCTTTCATTTCAAGTGAGCTCAAGCAAAGCAAAGGCAAAGCAAAACCACAGGGCAGGCCAAACAACTCATTTTATATCATTTCCATTTCCATTTCAATTTCAAGCACAGAGCAGGCCAAATAACTCATTTCATTAAGGGCTAACAAATCTTTTATTGCAATCACATTAAGGGTTAAGAAATCATCATTCATTGCAAGCACATTGCTGGCTAACACATAATTTATTGCAAGCACATCAACGGTTAACAAAGCATCAATCATTGCAAGCACATTGCTGGCTAACAAATCATTTAGTGCAAGCACATGAAGGGTTAACCACATAAAGGACAAAACCACATAAAGCACAAAACCACATAAAGCACATAACCACATAAAGCACATAAAGCATAGACTCACCGTTCAGTACACTCACAGTTCAGTACACTCACAGCAGAATCAGAGTTGTGGTCTCTCCCTCGCAATCTTCCAGAGTGACTGACTCACGTCCAGACATCCGGGGTTTTATAGTCCTGCACCCCTCCCTTCCCCCCCCCCCCAGAAGGGGAGGTACCTTCATCATGGTGATTGACGGGCGAGAGGACCAATCAGCTGATCTCAAGATTTTTGTTAACATTCATAACATTTTTATTTTTCATCAACCGGAAAAAACTTTGGGGCTGCCTCAACGGAGGAGTACTGTGAGTAAAATGGCCACAAATCATAGCGATATATGGCAGTATTTTTTCTAAAATCAATATACAGTGCAGACAGGAAGTGGTCAAGATGAGACTTTCAGTTATATATAAGATTTTGACAGATGTATAGATAGGAATGGTTAAGAGAGATATGGGCCCAATGCAGTCAAATAGGACTCGCCTGATATACCAATTTGGTCAGCATGGACAAGGTGGGCCAAAGGGTGTGTGTCAGTGCTGGATAATTCTGTGATTCTATGACTCCAGACTGGCGCTTAGTTTAGTTTAAAGATACAGCGAGGAAACAGGTCCTTCGGCCCACCGAGTCCCCGCCGACCATTGATCCCCGTACACTAACACTGTCCAACACACACACCAGGGCCAATTTCCAATTTTTACCAACGCCAATTAACCTACAAACCTGTATGTCTTTGGAGTGTGGGAGAAGCTTGAAGAAAGCTCACGTGTTCACGGGGAGAACATACAAACTCCGTACAGACAGCACCCAGGATCAAACCCGTATCTCTGGGTGCTGTAAAGCAGAAACTCTACCGCTGCACCACTGTGCCATCCCTGGATCGCGAGCTGACCCACAAATCAACCTAGCAGCCTTTGAAAGAAAGGGTTTAGGGGCAGAACCTTATCTTCTTTCAAAGTCTGTAAAGCTATGTAACAACATTTCAATATTGTTGATAAGCAAAGATATTTACAATTATTTAGTAACTATTAAAATTAATTGATTCCTTTTAAAAATAACCACATGAAAATGAGTTATTAGAAAAATCAAAACTCTGATAAGTAATTTAAAATATTAAATTAAATTAGAGGAAACCTAAGCAAAAGTATCTTGCCTTCTTTCTTGTCTCCAGAGAATCCAACAGAATAAAACCAATCCCTTTGGCCCAACCCGTCTACGACGACCAAGATGTCCACCTAAACTAATCCCATTTGTCCGTAGATGGGACATGTTGGTCAGTGTGGGAATGTTGGGCCAAAGGGCCTGTTTCCACGCTGTATGACTATGATTCTATGCCTATGTATCCTCTATGCCAATAGTTCCCTTTGGACCCATCGACTACATACCCAGGTGCACTTTAGCCCATTGATATTAAACCATACATTGTGGGCCTGAGTCAGGTGCAGACCAAACGGGAAGGGGATGGTGGGTTCACTTCCCCAGAAAGATCTTAGGGAATGTTTTGTTAAATAACCAGCAGCTGATCACGATCTTGTGTCACACCTTTGTTGCTGGTTGGCAAATTATAGGTGTATAGAATTTGTTGACAGTAGTGAAATCAAATTGGGCTGTAGCCCATCTAATAACAAGCAGCATGTGCCATGACACAGATTAGTATTACCCTTTCAGAACAAGCAGTTCCTTCTGTTTGACTAGATCGGCCCGGACATTAGAAAGTTTGCAATTCAAGGATAAAATATTCTACTTTCGCAATTGGGTGTTTTTATTTATTTCTAAATTTATGGTGATATCAGTGCTGAAGCATGGAATAATGTCATGTTTAGAGCAGTCAGTGTCGGGTTTAGTGAATCCCACGCCAGTGAATGCAAGATTGCAAATCTTTCTGCCTGACTGTCAATGCACCATCCTGTTTTCAGACTTCTTTCAACCCTCTTTTATATCTAAGGTCTGTGTTAAAACCACTCATTCACAATAGCCTGTTGTGTGTGGACCTACAAGGATAGCACAGTGGTGAAACACTCTCTTCCCAAAGCATTGAACAAACTGAAAATTAATTGTTGGTTATTTGGAGTATGGCATGTTCTGGTTGCCCTGCTGCAGGGATGGCATGCTAGCACAGCAATAGAGTTGCTGCCTTACAACGCCAGAGACCCTGGTTTAATCCTGACTACGGGTGTTGTCTGTATGGAGTTTGTATGTTCTCCCCGTGACCGCGTTGGTTTTCTCCGGGTGCTCCGGTTTCCCCCCATACTCCAAAGCCATACAGGTTTGTCAGTTAATTGGCTTTGGTAAAAATTGTAAATTGTTCCTATTGTGTAGGATGGTGTAGGATAGTGTTAGTGTATGGGTGATCGCTGGTCGGCGCGGATTTGGGCCTGTTTCCACGTTGTTTCTCTAAAGTCTAAAGTCTAAATTCTAAAGACTCTGCAGTGGACCTGTTGCGGTAATAGGCAAAATGATACAGACACAGGTAGTTTCCGAAGCTGTAGTTGATTCAATCTCATGAACAAACCTATCAGAGTTCACCTCTTTGCTTATGTATTAATACAATCCAAAGGCTTGCGTGCTTAGAAATGGTGGAGGCCTTCCCGAGGTGCTGCAGCCTCATTGCCCGCCCGGAGGACCTGAAGGCTCGTCGAATGGCGGGACCCACCCGAAAGCTGATCGGACAGCGGGACCTGGAGCTAGCTGGAGATGTCGGACACAAGGAGCAAGGGCCGGTAGGAGTGTGAATCAGGCTATTGCCTCCAGCGCCTTCAAGATTGGCTGCATCAGACACCCCCAGGACACAAAATGGCTGAGCGAGGAGAGGGACGTCAATTTGTCAGTTAGTGGAAACTGCGACAGTACATCGAGAATGTTGGCCGACCAGACTTTGGACTTTGGAAATGGTGCCTAAACATGGCAGTGCCTGCATGTGTAATATCTGCAAAAATAATTTCACTGTGCAGTTGCATATGTGATAAATAAAGCACCAGTGAAACACTGAACCACTGAAGCAGCTCAGCTTTTCATCTGAAGCCCACAATTGTACTGCAGAAGGCAACACACCCAAATCGACACATACTCCACAGTTAACTATGTGTCAGTGGTGTGTTGTTTACTGCAGTTGTGAACAATTAATGACTGTACTGTGAAAAACAGGGTCGCCTAGTTATTTATTTCATTTACAGAATGTTCTTGTTAATAAT
Organism: Raja brachyura; assembly: GCA_963514005.1. Next base: position 64,810,041 of record OY740786.1, read on the forward strand.
AGACCAGAGTTCTGCTATTCCAGATGATCAGTTAAGTATCTCATCTGAGTGTAATTGTTTATGGGGTTATTATAATTATGCACTCCAGCATTCTGTTAGGCTTGTTGTTAGGTATTGGGAAATAAGCTTGATGAAGCGTCTTCAGTTTGGAGTGAAACCAGTGGATTGATCCACTCCAGGCAGACTGGGTGTTTCACGGCCTGGTTGAGCAACACCAATGCCCTGGAGTGAAGGAGATTAGTAAGATTGAACGAGAACTTACCAGTTCGAAGGTTGATCTTTATTTTATGAGGAGTCGAAGTGAGGGATTTCGTGAAGAGCCCGCCGGCGCGCATGCTCGACATACTTCAAAGTAGCGGCGTGGAATCACAGAAACCAACAATAGAAATGACTTTGCATAGTAAGATTGAAGTGACTAAGATTACCAGATGAAGGTGACTGAGGGTTGGGCGAGGAGGGCACGAAATCCCTCACTTCGACTCCTCATAAAATAAAGATCAACCTTCGAACTGGTAAGTTCTCGTTCAATCTTACTATTTCATTTCGGAGTCACGTGAGTGACTTCGTGAAGACTTCAAAGCTTCTGTGATTACACGCCCTGGACCACGTCCATGCTGACACACCACTACCAGGGATGGATGGGAGGAACAAACTTGCTCAATAGTTCATACTGCAAAACAAGAGCATATTTATTAATAACAAATCAAAAACCCCTCATGCGGGGACATCTCCACGTTCTGAACCTGCATTCAGCACGGCTTCTGCGAACTGTAGAGGAGCAGCAACAGGCTTGTTATAAAAACGCTGGAACACAGCTTCATTAGCCCATCCTGCTGTGGCGAGAATTTGGTCCATGGGCGCCTCCATGACCCTCGCCGCTGACGTCGATGCAGCCCTGGTGGAATGAGACTTGAACACATTAGTGTCGATACCTGACTTACCCAAGACGACTCGAAGCCACCTGGATATCGTCTGGACTGTCACTCGATGATGAGGTCTCTTATGAGTGACAAGCAGGTATCTCTCCATTCCTCTGATGCGTGCCGTCACGTTGACATAGTGGCGGATATGTGAGGCTAAACATAGCCTAGCATCTGCGGGGTATGCCGGGAACTTCAGCTGCAGCCCTGTGCACCCAGGTCTATGCTGCTTTAGTAGCTCGTCAATGAAAAAGACTACTTCTGTAGGGGTAGAAGTCATTCTGTCGACACGCAGTTTGTGTAGTGTCTGTACCCTCTGAGCTGAAGTCAGCGCTAGTAACATCACCAGCTTCATGGTGAGTTGGTCCAGTTGGAGCCCTTCCATGGGAGACCACGTCCTGAGCAGGGTTAATACGTCCCTGACATCCCAGGTGATATTATAGCGTGGTGTAGGCGGATTCATATTGAATATACCCCGCATGAGTCTGGACACTAGCCTGTTGGATCCTACCCCAATATTGAGGTAGAATGATAGCGCACTTCTGGCGCTGTTGATGGCACTGTAACTTAAGTGTTCATCATGGTGCAACCCCGCGAGGAATTCCAGGACGTCGGTTATTGTCACGTCATCGTACGTGATGCGAGAGCGGCTGCAGTAGGCTTCCCACTTCTTAATATGCGAGCGGTATCTTCGCCTTGTGGACTCTCGACACGACGCCCCGATGGTATCCATGGTCCGAGCCGAGAGGCCGTATTGGACTAACGGCCTGTTCAGAACCTGCAAGCCAACAAATTTAAATAGCCATGGCAGGGATGTGGCTCCCCTGAGACAGGGTGAGTAACCAATTGTGGGCAACCCTTCAAAAGGACCCAAGGTTCGTTGAGCATGTCAAAGACCACCGGATACCAAGGCTGTGTGGGCCAGTCGGGTATAATAAGGATGCCCTTGGCAGCATCTGCCTGAATCTTTCGCAATACCCGACTGATGAGGCAAAACGGGGGGAAGGCATAGAAAAACCAATTCCCCCAGTCCAGCGAGAATGCATCTAGCGCTATTGCCCCAGGATCTGGTTCCCATGAAACGTAGGTTGGTACCTGATGGTTCAACCGTGACGCAAAAAGGTCAATGTCCGGTTTACCAAATTTGGCTGTGACTTTAGAAAAAATCTCAGGATGCAACATCCATTCAATATTGTCATTAAATTTGCGTCACCTGGTGTCCGCCACAGTATTAAGCTCACCTGGCAAATAGGTAGCTGAAATCCAAATGTCTCTTTGAACACACCAGAGCCAAATTGAGTTAGCCAATTTGTCACACGAAACTGACCTGGTACCACCCATATGGTTTAAGTATGCCACTGCTGTGGTGTTGTCTATTTGGAGACGGACATGTGAACCAACAAGCTTGGAACAATACGCACGAAGTCCGTGGAATGCTGCCAGCAACTCCAAATAGTTAATCCCTTGAGTCAACAACATCGTTGATTCAAGGGTGTCCCATCTGCCCCCACAACTAGAGCAATTATCCGTGGCTCCCCAGCCATTGGAGCTTGCATCAGTCTGCAAATATACCACCGGATTAGCCTCCCTGATAGGCTTGAATGAGCTGCTAATGTGACACACCCACCATTGCAACTCATTTATCGCTTCGGGCGGCAGCTGCATGGACCGATCATAATGACCAGCGTTCTGTTTTGACGCAGCAATTTTAGCTCTTTGCAAATTCTGATAATGCAAAGGTCCATATCGCGCTGCCGGAAACAAAGCTACAAGCTTCCCAATTATTGTAGCTGAATGCCGAATCAATGGTATATTGGTGCGGATTAAATCTTGACACACCTGGGTAACCTCCTCAATCTTGTTAATTGGAATGGTAACCCTCATGCTCATAAAGTTCACCGTGAACCCTAGGTAATTAATCACCTGGGCAGGGCAGAACTTTGATTTCTCTGGATGGACAATAAACCCTAATTGTTGAAATATATTGAAAGCAGTTGCAACACCCTGTTCAGCCAATTCCAGGGTGTGGCCCACAATTAAGATATCAACTAAGTAGGCCATAACTATATGGTGTCGTTGTCTCAAATAAGCCATAATTGGTTTCACTAATTTAGTGAACAATCTAGGGGCTGTGGTGAGCCCATTAGGCAAAGCCTTGTACTGCCAGAGTTGCCCCATCCAGATAAATTTCAAAAACCTTCTGTCGTATTTCTGGATGGATACTGAATAATATGCGTCTTTCAAATCGATGCATGCCATAAAGCAAGCATGAGAAATCAATGATTTGGCTGTTTCAAACGTATCCATTTTAAAATGAGTATATGTTACAAAAGTATTCAAACGGGTTAGATCAATAATGACACGACAACCTCCATCCTTCTTAGGCCTGGTGAATATATTCGAAACAAATTCAACTGGCTCATGCATCACTCTCTCAATCACTCCCTTCTGCTCAAGACTTAAAAGTTCCTTGTAGCCTGCTGCCTGTTCTGCAGCAGATAATTTAAACGTTCGAGCGGGCATGTGCTGGGATGGAGGAATGTCGCCATTAATAAACTCAATTTTATGCCCCTGAATATTCTGCAACACATACTCGTCACCAGTAAAATTACCCCATGCACCCAAAAACAACCGAAGGCGACCACCAACATGTGAAGTTAAACAAAGAGAAAAGAGAGAACCAGACCCCCTCACCTCCGTGGTTACCGGTGGTCCTTGACACGCGTGGGTGGACGTGGAGGTGCTGGGTTGGCTTGAGGGCGCGGCGTCTTCGTTTTCCACCATGGTCTCTGCCGACCCTGTCCTAAAAAAGACCCCTGGTGCTGGGTCTGATGTTGATTTCGTGCTGGGTCGCGCACAGGAGGGCCAGAGCATCTTCCTGGTCCAAATTCAGTTCGTCCCCGTCCACCGACCGCGCAAAGGCGGTAATACCGGCCGTGAGGAGCTTCAGGATCCGCTGCAATTTTACCTCTTGTTGACGGATAGCCGCACTGATGTTGCCCCATATCGGCATATTGACCACAGGCACGTTGAGGGAGTTGCAATTGGATGGAGCCTTGTGACGGCTCATTGCCTGAATGAGGACTTCTTCCTGTAGTTGCTGGTTGTTAAGAAAGTCCACAGTGGCTGCCAGCTTTGCGTTTAAAGGAAGTCCAGATGAATGTGGGGCCGCAAATTTGGTCGCCACATCCAGAAGATCCTCCGCTGACACCTCCAACGGAGATGGTATGGGATCCACCAAAACCTCCTCCTCCTGCTGCTCCAGGCTGATGGTAGAGGCTGGTGACGACGCCCTGTGCCTGTTGCTGCCCTGCTGTTGTTGACTTTGAAGCAGGAGCTCCAGCAGCCGCTCCATACGGTCAATACGCCCTTCACCCTGAACACTCAGGTGGTCGGAGTCCTCCGGCTCTGAAAAGAAAACCGGGCTCCTATCATCGGCCCGCACCTCATCGAGGCCCTGCCGGTGCCGGTAGTTGTCGCTAACAGCCGCCGAGGCGAAACTGCGCGATTCCCGCGCGGGCGTGTTCAACCGCCTCCATTTAGCGGGAGCTGAAGCCGCTGCCACTAAGGGCACTTGCGGCGTGGTGTCGGCACCAGCCGAAGCATGGCTGCCTGAAGCCCGCGCAGGCTTGCCGGCTGCCCACATCGTGGACCTTGCCGACGTATGGTCTCGCCCACCCATCCATGGGGGGCTCGGCGACCGTGACGAGACCAGACTCAACCGACCCGTCCCGGCGTCGAGAGTCGGGGTGTGCCGGCTGGACCTCACAGCCGCCCCGGGTCTCGCCCTGGAACCTGACCGCTCCTCCGTGTCAGGCAATGCCTTAGCCCTGGTAGGGTTAGGCTTCTGGGCTCCTGCCCTACCCCTACTCGGAGGGCTGAGTGGAACAGACCGTGCAGCCGCACGCACCCTGCTCGAGGTCGCCAGCGAGCCCGCTGACGACCTGACTGCCATGGCAGGGTCCTCCTGCTCTGGCGGCACACCACACTCCTCCTCGTCAAACTCCTCCGAGCTGTGGTGTGCTGGCGGATCTGGACCTGTAACCACAGGGCTTACCCACATCTCCGCCTGAGTCCCGGCCTGCGTTGCAGGTACTGCCGATGGTAAAGGCCCCGGAACTGTTGACCGGCGAACTCGTCCTGACGTCCTCCGGCCCTTGGAACTCCCATCCATGTCCTTGCTGCAAGACATAACCAACAACAAGGACCACCACTAAAGGTAGAATACTCACCTCCGTGGCCCCTTATGAAGGGCTGGCGAGGAGCGCGCTCCACCGCCAGCCGTCGCAGCAACGCGGTACGACGATATGTCGAGCATGCGCGCCGGCGGGCTCTTCACGAAGTCACTCACGTGACTCCGAAATGAAATACAATAAGTGGTGGACATTGCCCGGTCCATCACGGGTACTGACCTTCCCACCATTGAAGTGATCTACAGGAGGCGCTGCCTCTAAATGGAAGTCAGCATCATCAGGGACCCAAATGGCCATACTCTCATTTCACTCCTGCCATCGGGAAGAAGGTACAGGAGTCTGAAAACCGTGACCTCCAGGTTCAGGAACAGCTTCTTCCCAGCAACCATCGGACTCTTGAACACAAACTAAACAACAAACTACAAACTTGTTTGGTTGCAAGCTTGGGACTTTAGGATTTTGTTTTGCACTAATATTGTTTTTTTAAATTCATTGAACTGTTTTTTTTTTTTTTATGACGTTATCTACGAGCACTGTTGTGCTGCAGCAAGTAAGCATTTCATTGTTTCATTTTCGGTACATATGACAATTAAAAGCTCTTGACTCTCTGGAGGTGAAGTTCAGTAGGGCAGATCGAAGTGCGACAGAAAATTCTGCAATCTCAAACCAAAACGTCAGCCATAGAAACCCAGGATAAAAGATCTAGACATTGTGAGACGTGTGAGCTGGGATTTGAGTAAAAGTAGGTCAATGTTCACAGCATGTTAAAGCTCCCAGGGCAGATCTCAGCAGCTTCTTCTTACGTAGTCTGTAAAAGAAACTTGGCAGGTCATGTGCAATCAATCTGAGAAATTAGGAGCAATCTTAATCCTATCTACATGACGGAGAGTAGGCTGGTAATTAAAATGATCCCAAGGCATGCCCCTACCCTACCAGAACATGACGTGTAGAATATAGAATATAGTTAGAGAGTCATAGTCACACAACGTGGAAACAAGCCCATCAGCCCAACGTGCCTATGCTGACCAACATGTCCCATTTATACTAGTCCCACCAGCCAATGTTTGGCCCATATCCCCCTAGACCTATTCTATCCATGTAATGTTTCTTAAACAATGTGATAGCACCTGTCTCTGGCAGCTCGTTCCAAACACCTACCACTCTTTGTGTTAAAACATTAACCCTCAGGTTCCTATTAAATCTTTCCTTCACACCACACCCCCACCCCCTCCCTCCCCCCTCCCCCCCCACCTAAACCTGGAACAGTTCTGCACAAAATCCTTTGACCCCCAATGTCTATGCTAAACATAATACCAAGACTAACTGTTATCTGCCTGCACATAATCCATATCCCTCCATTCCCTGCTTATCGATGAGTCTTTCCAAGAGTCTCTTAAATCTGCCTCCACCACTCCCAGCAGCGAGTTCCAGGCACTCACCGCGGGAAATAGAGAACTTAGTAACATGATGTCAGGACAATTACCTCTCCCCCAGTGTCCACAAGATGAAGGGGCTAGTTATTGACTAGCTGCCTCAAAAGGCAGCCAGCATTATCAGAGACGCACAAGATCCTGACCACACACTAATTTCACTCCTGCCAATGGGAGCCTGAAATCTGTAATCTCCAGGTTCAGGAACAGCTTCTACAACCATTAGGCAATTAAACACTACAACCTCTAAATAAGCTCTGAACTACATAGACTTGGGAGCATTGGTTTTGTCTTTTTCCACTATTTTGTTTGTTTGTTTGTTTTATGTATATATTGTAGCGGCACCTAGTTGTGGCTTGAGGCAATGCGAACCCTCGCTATTGGCTGGCACCGTCACGTGATCGCGGGTGTGGCTTTGAGGGCTTTTGGTTCCTCAGTTAGTCGAACTTCACCTGTGTAGCAGGAGCTTCCCGATATTTGGCTGACCCAGCACGCGGTTGTGTTATACATTCTGTTTGTCGTTATAAATAAAAACTTATTTTACTCAACCTGCTCATCTCGCCAAAGTGGCGACCCTGCCGGTCCGATCGTGATTTTGCACCACGACAATGAATGTCGCCGCTAACCTCGATGCTCAGCCTGCCCAGCAAAAAGGCATGGGGCTGAAACTGCCTGTTTTCTGGGCGGTGCTGCCTCAAGTGTGGTTCGTCCACATTGAGGCCCAGTTTGAACTCCGCAATATCGTCGCGGGCGCCGCTCGCTATTATTACGTGGTTGGGGCACTCAGCCTAGAGACTGCCACCCGTTATAAGTTGTGCTGCTGCACGTCAGAGTTTCATTGTTCTGTTTGGGACATATGACAATAAAACGTTCCTGAGGAAGCATGATGGAGGACATGCCCCAATCAGCATCAATGGTGCCGAGTAGAAATGATGGCGAGCTTCTAGTTCCTTGGCGTTAATATTGCCAATGATTTGTCGTGGACCAACCATTTCAATACTACAGCCAAGTAGACAAACCAACACCTCTACTTCCTGAGGAGACTGAGGAGATTTGGCTGGTCTTCAATGACTCTTGCAAATTTCTTCAAATGCAACATAGAAAGCACACTATCGGGTTGCATCACAGTTTGGTTCGGTAACAACTCTGACCAAGGCTGCAAGATATTGCAGAGAGTTGTAGATGTAGCCCAGTCCATGACACCGGCTAGGCTTCCCACCATTGACTCTATCTACACTCCACACTGCCTCAGAAACTAGCTAACATAATCAAGTACTTGGACCACCCTGGTCATTCCTTCTTCTCGCCGCTCCGGTTGGGCAGCAGGTACAGAAAGTAAAGTCTAAAGTACATGCCACCAATCCTTCACCTTGACTCCATTCCTTTTTCTTTTTAAAGGGTGGCACAGTGATGCAGCAGTCAAGTTGCTACTTTACAGCACCAGAGATGCGGGTTAGATCTTGACTACAGGTGCTGTCTGTTTTTGGAGTTTGTACGTTCTCCCTGTGACAGTGTGGCTTTCCTCCCAAATGACCTCCTATATGTCAATGGAAGGTGTCTGAACATCCTGAGAATTGTTCCTTCTAATTGGGTGGCATAGAAGCACAGTTGTTGTGCTACTTCCCTACACACCAGACACCAGGGTTCGATCCTGACTACGGGTACTGTCTGTATGGAGTCGGTATGTTCTCCCTGTAACTGCATGGATTTTCTCTGGGTACTCCGGTTTCCTCCCACACTCCAAAGATGTACAGGCTTGTAGGTTAATTGGCTTTGGTAAAATTGTAAATTGTCCCTAATGTGTAGGATTGTGCTAGGGCATGGGGTGATTGCTGGTCGGCATGGACTAAGTGGGCCGAAGGACCTGTCTCCACACTGTATCTGTAAGCTTGTAGGCGCGCACTGGCAGACTCAGGAACAGCTTCATCCCCTCTGTTATCAGGCTTCTGAATGGTCCTTCCATAAACTAGGGTACTGCGTGATTCACCTTCAAGGTTCCTTCTTCTTCTTTTGTGTGGCGTGCACAGCCTAAAGTTGTTGGACAACTTGTTCGATTTGATCTTCCGTTTGTGCACGTCGAGTTGATTGCATTAGTCGAAACAGGGTGGACCACATGAAGGTTGCAATCTTCCACCCCCTTCAGGTTCCCTCATACCTACCATGCTGTCCAAGGTTACTGCAGCTTCTTCCTACCTCCGTATAACAGCTCTAAATTCCCCGCTACTGATTTCAATGTGTCCTGCGTAAAAGATCCTTCTGAATCAGAAACCTATTAATGATGAGACTTTTTACTGACATTTGATGAGCTAACTTTCTCACTTTCATCAATTTCCTACATAAATGCGATGTAAGCTGGGTTTGGTTAATGGACTTTATTGTCACATGTGACTAGGCATAGTGATATTCTTTGCTTCCGAGTTATGCAAATAGTCACCACATACACACCGCTGACAAAGTTTCAAAGTACCCCTGCCGGCTCCTTTGTTCTCCCCCCCTCCCTCACGGCAGTTCCCCCACGCCGGGCCCTCCAATGTTTGCTTCTGATATGGATATTTTGCTTTTGTACAGCGTAAATGCAATGCCCATTGTTTGGCTAAAGTAGTAAAGTATTATGTACAACCTGAACTACAGATCAATGCTATATTTTCAAAATAAAGAATAACACTATTATAGTTAGTAGTAATAAGAAACTGCATTAAACAGACTGCATCAACATATGATTTTGTTATCAGTTATGAATCCCCCTTTCTGCCAATATTTCTATTCCTCTCGTTGTCAGGGTTTCTTATGAAAGAGAAAAGTATGTGATCTGCTTTCATCTAATTTTCAGTTGATCATCCTTTTTTCATTGTTTTAGTTTGTTAATATCAGAGGCATCAGAAAATATTTGAATTAATTTGAATCAGTCATGGACCTTGTATGTATGATGATGCTGTAATGATATTTATACTTTCTTAGAGCATAGTACATGGAACACGGAACATGGAACAGTTCAGAACAGCAACAGACTCTTCAGCCCACAATGCCTGTGCCGAAGATGATGCCGAGACCAACTCTTATCGACCTGTGTAGAATCAATATCTCTCCATTCCCTGCATGTCCATGTGCCCATCCAAAAGGCTCTTAAATGCCACTATCATATCTGCCTCTATCAGGCTGGACTGTCCAATGCTGAGAGAATGGAGCGGCTGGGCTTGTATACTCTGGACTTTAGAAGGATGAGAGGTGTTCTTATTGCAACATATAAGATTATTAAGGGTTTGGACACGCTAGAGGCAGGAAACATTTCCCGATGTTGGGGAAGTGCAGAACCAGGGCCCACAGTTTAGGAATAAGGGATAAGCCATATAGAACGGAGACGAGGAAACACTTTTTCTCATAGAGTTGTGAGTCTGTGGAATTCTCTGCCTCAGAGGGCAGTGGAGGCTGGTTCTCTGGATACTTTCAAGAGAGAGCTAGATATCTCTTAAAGATAGCAGAGTCAGGGGATATGGGGAGAAGGCAAGAACGGGGTACTGATTGGGGATGATCAGCCATGATCACATTGAATGGCGGTGCTGGCTCGAGGGGCTGAATGGCCTACTCCTGCACCTATTGTCTATTGTCTATTGTCAAATCTCCTTTAAACTTTGCTGCTCTCACCTTAAAGCAGAGGGGAGGCACTGTGAAGCAGCAGTTGAGTTGCTGCCTTACAGTGCTTGACACATGAGTTCAATCCTGACTATGGGTGCTGTCAGTACGGAGTTTGTATATTCTCCTTGTGACCGTGTGGGTTTTCTGCGGGTGCTCCGGTTTTCTCCCACATCCCAAAGACGTGCAGGTTTGTAGGTTAATTGGCTTCTGTAAATTGTCCCTCGTGTATAGCATAGAGCTAATGTATAGGTGATCATTGGTCTGCATGGACTCCATGGGCCTTTGAGCCTGTTTCCACACTTTATCGCTAATCTAAACGTCTAAACTAAACTAGACTAAACTAATCTCAACTAAACTAATCTACTGTGTGGCATTACCTTTCACAAGTTAACATAGGCATATTGTACTTTCAGACCCAGATCAATGTTATTTAAAATTACATCAGGCACAAAATTGCTGCAGCCAACAATGGTGTGGAAATATTTGGCACATTCTTGCAGCAGTGTTTTGTACTTCGTTTTAATGGACCCATTAACCTCCGTACTGTGAACTAGTTAACCCTTCCCTTAAACTATCAAAACTGTGATATTTGGTACACATTGTAGTATTCTGTTCTGTGTTATGGGGAGTTTTTATTGTGATCTTTTCAACCCCATGTAATGCTGAGACCCAGGCATCAACACAGGCATACCCGATCATTGTTATAAACTGTGTCATCGTTAGTTCAGATTCAGATTCAGATTCAATTTTATTGTCATTGCACTTTTCAGTACAATGAAATGGTTTAGCCTGCAGTCATAACATAGTAATAAATAACAAAACACACACTCAACACAGTTTTACATCCACCACAGTGAGTCCACCGGGCACTTCCTCACTGTGATGGAAGGCAAAACTCACAAAGTCCTTGTCTCTTCGCTCCTTGCTCTCCCTCTGCGCTGCGCGATCCAGGCCTCCGATGTTGTGACCCCGCCGGATGATGGTAAGCAAGTCCCGCGGCTGAATCCGAGCTCCGCAAACGGGCCGGTTCATACTCCGCAGCCCGGGCGTTCAAAGCTGCCGAAGCTGCCGCCCTCCAGTCCAGCGGACGACGCTGTTGTTGCGGGAGCTCCGGAAAACAGGTCACGAACCTGGGATCTGCGAGCTCCCAACGATGATGTCGTCCACTGGCACGCGGCCGAGCCTCCGAGGCTCCGAAGTCGGGTCGGAAGTCGGGTCGCAACACTACCACAGCCCCGAAGTCGGCCAGCCTCGCGTTGGTGAGTCCTGGCTCTGCCTCCGGAGCCTCGAGGTCGGTCCCAGTTGGAGGCCGCCAGCTCCGCGATAGGCCTCAGCGCAGACGGAGACGGAGACGGAGACGGAGACGGGGGATACGGCAGTCAGGATCGAACCTGGGTTTCTGGCGATGTAAAGCAGCAACTCTACCACTGTGCCACCGTGCTGCCCTGGTTGGAGCATGCAACCTCCAAGTTGTGGGGTTGCTTTAGATATTCATAGATATAAACACATCACAAGATAGACGGTGTATCTGTAGAATGTGACAATATCGTACTCTTCACATTTAGTGAAAGATTGTGTGATCACAAACACATCTGGTGCTGAACCCAACTCTCTGTTGAGATCCCCTTTACATGAGGAATTTCAAAAATAGTTTGTAACAGCAGAAAACCCATCTCCCTTACTTGATTTTTCTCTTTCTCTGTTCGTCTCACTGCCACCACCAATATTATGGTGTTAAACCCCAATAGAACGTGACCCAAATGCATGTGGATGAAATATTGTTGGACCCACAAGAACACAAAGACCTTTTCTTTCTCAAATGAATATGTGACAAGAACAGCCAACAACTCCTACTTGCATAATATTATTTTTCTTCATCAGTGTTGCTGATTTATTTAATTCATTAAATAATTAGTGACTTGCCACATAAAGAGGCACTATAATATTTTTCTGTCTGAATTAAATTACCATCAGTGATTAGAAAGTGCTTGCTCTATTTGCAGCCTTTTCAGTGCTCAGCCTAGAGTTTGGGAAAATGAATCTTTAGCTGGAAAGGGCAGGATTTCCCATGGTCTGCTCACTCAATTGTGATAGTAATGATTGCTGACATCCCTGCTCATGTCAGAATGTGAATAAAGAACTCTTTCAATAAACTCCTACAGACGTTAAGAAAAAAAGCATTTTTGTTTCGAAAGCATAAGATTGAATTCGCTGTATATTGTGCTCATCAAATATTGGCCAGCAAATTTTAAATTCTAGGATTCAAGTTTTAGGACAGATTTTGGGTTCTAGAACCATAGTCAATATATATACAATGGGCGACCCCGAAACTAAATAATTTTAAGTGCGGTAGAGTGACGCAGTGGTAGAGTTGCTGCCTTACAGTGCCAGAGACTTGAGTTCAATGCTGACTACAGGCGCTGTCTGTGCGTAGTCTCTACGTTCTCCCTGTGACCGCGTGCATTTTCTCTGGGTGCTCCGGTTTCCCCCACACTCCAAAGGCGTACAGGCGTGTAGGTTGTGTAGGAAAGAACTACAGATGCTGGTTTATACCGAAGATAGACACAGAGTGCTGGAGGAACTCAGCAAGTCAGCCGGCATCTCTGGAGAAAAAGGATGGGTGCCATTTCAGTCTGGAACATTTCAGAGTCTGAAGAAGGATTCCGACCCAAAACATCGCCCATCCTTTTTCTCCAGAGATGCTGCCTGACATGTTGAGTTACTCCAGCTTTGTAGACTAATTGGCTATGGTAAAATTGTAAATTGTCCCTAATGTATAGGAGAATGCTAGTATATGGGGTGATCGCTGTTCAACGTGCACTCGGTGGGCCAAAGGACTTCTGCGCTTTACCCTCTAAAGTCCAATGTCTGAAGGCGGTTCTTAATTTTCAGATAGATTGAAATAAAGACAGAGCAGCTTAGAAAAACCATCAACACTGGACTTCAAGAAAGCAGATCTTGCTAGGATAAAATGATGAATGAAAGAAGTATAATGGAAGGAAGTTAAAATTGATAGGAGATAAGAGTGATGCATGAATGTTTTTTTCTCACATTTCAGGCAGGTACAGTACTTGGCACAATCCTGTATAACAGATAGTTTCATTAGATATACATGCAAAGGATAAACACCAAAGTTGGCTGCTTTACCACGGTAGCGTGAAGTGCAGATGGAGTCAATGGTGAGGAGTTATGTCTGTGTGATGGACTGGGCTACATCCACAACTCTACAATTTCTTGCGATCTTGCACAGAGTTGTTCCCAAACCAAGCGGTGATGCAACCCGATGGTATGCTTTGCATCTCGTGGAGTAAACTATGTCATCAAATTTGGTGTTGATTAATTGGCTATGGTAAAATTGTACAGTGCTGGTATACAGGGTGATCGCTGGTCAGAATGGACTCGGTGGGCAGATGGGCCTGGTTCTGCACAGTATCCTCTAAAGTCTAAAGTCGGTTCTTAATTTTCAGATAGATTGAAATAAAGACCGAGCAGCTTAGAAAAACCATCAACACTGGACTTCAAGAAAGCAGATCTTGAGAGGATAAAATATGAATGAAAGAATCTTGAGATGAGATCTTGAAATGTTAGGAAGACCAACATCATTGATGAATGTGATGTACCCAGGCATCTCACATTCAGGGCATTTTTCAAAGTCAACCAGCTTCCTAAAAAAAGGAATAGACTGGCCAGTGAGCATGTTTAGTTGAGTTTAGTTTAGTTTAGTTCAGAGATACAGCGCGCAAACAAGCCCTTCATCCCACCGAGCTCGTACCAACCAGCAATCATCCGTACACTAGCACTCTCCTACAATTTCATAATTTTCACCAAAGCCAATTAACCTACAAACCTGCACATCATTGGAGTGCAGGTGGAAACCGGAACACCAAGGGGAAACCCATGTGGTCTCAGGGAGAACATACAAACCCTGTACAAGCAGCACCCGTAGCAGGATCGAACCTGGCGCTGTAAGGCAGCAACTCTACCACTCACCACCATGTCACCACAGTTTTACAATGTAAACAGGGCCAACTGCCTATGCTGTATGAACAGACACTGGCAGCTTGACAATGCAATGTCATTGATATCTAATGCCCAATTTCCAGCCACAATGGGCCTCTTCATCATGGTGCACATTGCCTGAATCCAACCAACTAAATGCTGAAAAATAGGTCATGGCCAATTTATGGACCTGGACTTTTGAGTGAAATGTGCGTAGACATATCAGCTGAAGATTGTCCTGTGTTTCTAGGAATAAATTAGCATATTATTGGGATGCATCACAGCATGCTTTTGGAACAGCTCCATCCAAGACCGCAAGAAGCAGAGAATGGTGGATGCAGCCCAGACCATCACACAAACCATCCTCCCTTCCATTGACCTCATTTACACTTCATGCTGCCTCGGCAAGGCCACCAGCATAATCAAGGATGAGTATCACCCCGGTCACTTCCTCTCCACCGCTCTCCCATCAGGCAAGGGGTACAGAAGTGTGAAAACACACACCTCCAGATTCAGGGATAGTTTCTTCACAGCTGTTAGCAGGCAACTGAACTATCCAATCAGCAATTAGAGAGCAGTACTGAGCTATTATCTACATCACTGGAGACCCTCGGATTATCTTTAGTGGGACTTTATCTTGCACTAAAACTATTCCCTTTATAATGCATCTGTATACTGTGGATGGCTCGATTGTAATCATGTATTCATACAGTGAAACAGTACTCTCTATCAACAACTAGAGAGCGGTCCTGAGCTACTATCCACCTCACCTGATACCCTCAGACTATCTTTGATCGGACTTTACTGGATTTTATCTTGCACTAAGCATTACTCCCTTTAGCATGTATCTGTACACTGTGGACGGCTGGATTATCATCATGTATTGTCGTTCCACTGACTGGATAGCACGCAACAAAAGCTTTTCACTGTACCTCGGTACACGTGACAATAAACTAAACTGATCACAAAGAATTAGTCATGCAGCAAATACTCAAATATTGGAGTATTGTCTGAGGTATGATATTTGTAAAGCTATCTATTGGGCTAAAAAGCACAAAAAACTGGGCTGGAAAACTCTGTCTTTGTGATTATTTGTATCTTACCAGGGACACCTTTTCGACACCACTTGAAACCAGATTGGCCATGCCTGGATTTCATTCAAATTTAACCCGTCCAGTGTGAAAGGTAGAATAACAGACAGGCTGTCTGTTAATCTGGTTGATGGCACAAGAAGTAATGCAAAACTCAAATACTTTATTTACAAATTAAGTAATTTATAAAGAACAAAGCTGTTTCTTGATCAATGTTAAATAATAAGGAAAGGATCACAGAATCTGTGAGCAAATTGTAGTATCATTTGTCACACTATACGTTAATTGCAGGAAATATGACTGCACTGGTGTGTTAAAACTTCTGCCAGAATCATTTAAAAGCTTTTCTGACAGAGTATTGTTGGCATATGAAGAGCAGGTTGGAATCTTGTTTATTCCAGAATGAACAATGGTATTACTGTGCTTGCACCAATTTATCCAGCTTGCTTTCGGCATGGGATGCCTTTGATTGCCTGGGCTGTACAAGGGTTACATGTTGCTGAATTGGTTAACTCTCTCACATCACAGACAGTTTTATACACCACCTAGGTTGTTTCCATGCTTTTAGTATTTTTATTTAATATCCTAAAAATGTCAATTAATTTGCCTTGCATTTTAGAAATGCAGGAAGGTAATTATTGCTAATAGATCTGCTTCTCCTTAAACTGGACAGGATTGATTCAAGATTATCAAAAATATAGTGTCTGTCCATCAGAAGAGTACATAATAGTCAGAGCATTTTTCCACAGGATGGAAATATCAACTACTAAAGGGCTTAGCTTTACGATTTGTGGCAGATACGATAGTGGGTTTAGGAGGCTTTTGGGTTGGCACATGGATATACAGGCAATGATGGGATATGGATTATGTGCAGGTAGTTAAGAATTTGTCTTGGCATCATGTTCAGCACAAGCATTGTGGGCTGAAGGGCCTGTTCCTGTGCGCTACTGTTCTATGTTCTTCTGTGTGTGAGGGGAATCATTCAAAATAGATGTACAGGACAAGTTTTTACACAGATTGTGGTGGGGACAGATTCAATAGTAGTCTTTAAAATGCTTTTGGATAGGCATTGGTGAGATATGGATCATGTGCAGGCAGATTAGAGTTTTGTCTTGGCATATTAGCACAGCAGTGGAGTTGTTGCCTTACAGCGCCAGAGTCCCAGGTTCAATCCTGACTACGGGTGCTGTCTGTACGGAGTTTGAACATTCTCCCTGTGACCGCATGGGTTTTCCCCAGGTGATCTGGTTTCCTCCCACACGCCAAAGATGTACAGGTTGGTAGGTTGATTGGCTTTGATAAAAAATTGTACATTCTCCCTAGTGTCTAGGATAGTGCTAGTGTTTGGGATGATCGCTGGTCGACGCGGACTCGGTGGGCTGAAGGGCCTGTTTCCGTGCTGCATCTTTAAGGTCGAAAGTAAAGTCTAAAGCAATCATGTACGGCACAATCATTGTGGGCCGAAGGGTCTATTGTGCTTATTGTTGTTTGAGGTTTGTTTCAGAAAATCTGGAAGCTGTTTACATGTGGTGAATGTGCTGTTACTTTTATGTGGGAACTGAGAGGTCCACGATGTTCAGAAGGTCTCCTTGTAAACCACCACAGAAGCAGCTGCTGCTTTCCTTGTGTCAACGCTGTATATTCACCTGCAATACCGCACCCAAAGTTTAAAATAGCAATAAGAAAATGATTGTTTGTCTTTCTGTCCAACCCACGATTTCTTTGAATGAAACTGCCAGCTTGTAGCATCCAGTTCCAAACCATCGAACAGTTTGTTCTGTAGATGTGAATCTGAGAGCCACACTAACACTTGGCCAAACTTAGACCCGTTGGAGAGAAAGGGGACTTTTGTCACCATTAACGTGAGCAAGCTTCAAACACAGGTCAAAGAGGCAAATGGAAAGTGTCCTAAATAAATAAGTCATCCAAGAATCTGTTTTTCATTAATTAAAATTCTGTCCTGACAAATGAAAACGTACCATAGATGTGGGAATGCAGCTGTGAACTGCAATCGACTGAGAGTAGAAAAAAGGATCTGCAGATGCTGCTTTACAGAAAATGAATCAAAGTGGGATAGGACTCAAACACAAACATAAACACAGAGGACACAAACTCAGCGGGCTAGGCAACATCCCTGGAGAACATAGAGAGGTCACTTTATGTGTTGAGGCACTTCTTCAGACAGAATCAGTCTGAAGAAGGGTCTTGGTCCAAAATGTCACCTATCCATGTTCTCCAGGGATGCTGCCTGACCTGCTGAGTTATGCCCCTGTCCCACTTAGGAAACCTGAACGGAAACCTCTGGAGACTTTGTCCCCCACCCAAGGTTTCCGTGCAGTTCCCGGAGGTCTTTGTCAGTTTCGAGCATTAGGGAGACTTTGCTTTACATGCTATCCAAACAGATATATCATACATAAATACAGTCAAGTCAACTCAAGTACAGTAGATAGAGCAAAGGGGAAGATACAGAGTGCAGAATTTAGTTCTCTGCATTGTAGTGCATCAGTTCCATAGACAAAGTCCAATGTCCGCAATGTAGTAGAGGTGAAGCAGACAGTACCATAGCTTATGGAACAACTGTTCAGAAGCCTTATACTGTAACAGAAGGGAAGCTGTTCCTGAATCCGGTGGCACGCTTTCAAACCTCTAGAGAAGGACAAGTCTTTAATTATGTTGATTGCTTTACTAAGTAGTGTGAAGTGTAGATAGCGTCAATGGTGGGCATTCTGGTGTGTGTGATGGACTGGACCTCATCTACAACTCACTGTCATTTCTTAGAGTTTTGGGCACAGCTGTTCCCAAACCAACCTGTGAGACAGCCTGACAATATACTTTCTATGGTGTATCTGTTTGTAAGTCATTGAAGACATGTTGTATTTCCACAGTCCCCTGAGGAATTAAAGACATTGGCGTGCCTTCCTTGCTGTCGCTTCAATGTGGTTGGTCATTGACAGAATAAATGAGTAACAAAATTAAAACATTTCCAAATGGGAAAGTGCCAAAGGTAAAATTTTTGTTCAATAATTGTGGATGAGGAGGTCTGTTTGCTTCTGAATTTCTGGAGGACACAAAGTTCTGGAGTAATTCAGCAGGTCAGGCAGCATCGCTGGAGAATATGTATAGGTGACATTTTGGATTGGGACTCTTCATCGCACTGACATTTTGGGTCGAGACGCTTCTACATATTGTCAGTGCCAGCTGGATTTTCAGTTCCGCACACCACAGAAATCTTTTTAGTTTAGAGATACTGCGTGAGAACAAGCCCCTCGGCCCACCAAGTCTGCACTGACCATCAATCATCCATACACTAGTTTTATCCTACACACTAAGTACAATTTACAGAAGCCAATTAACCTACCAACCTACACATCTTTAGAATTTGGGAGGAAACCGGAGCACCCAGAGAAGTTCCAATGGGCAGTGCCAGTTCAGGGTTCCAATTCTGGACTGGAAGAACATAGAGCAGTACAGCAGAGGAACATGTCCTTCGGATCTCAGTGTCTGTGCCACACATGCTGCTAAGACAAAAAAATCTCATCCACCTGAATGTTTTTGTGTTTAGTTTAGAGATACAGCACGGAAACAGGCCCTTCTGTCCACCTGTCCTTTAAATGCTGTTATAGTACCAGCCTCCACTATCTCCTCCGACAGCTCGTTCCATATACCTACCACCCTCTGTGTTAAAAAGTCATCCCTCAAGTTCCTACTAAGTCTTTCCCCTCCACAGATAGATATAAAGTCTATCTTTCCTCTGCACACTCAGTCTGCTTCAGGGTCTTGGCTTGAAATATTGACCATCCGTTTGCCTCCATAGATGCTGCTTGACCTGTTGCATCCCTCCAGCGATTTGTTTTATGCAAGAGAATTGGGAGATTTCCATATTTGATCTTATAGAGGTGTATAAAATCATTAGAGGAACAGATCGGGATGACGCACAGAGTCTCTTGCCCAGAGTGGGGGGAATCGAGAATCAGAGGACATAGGTTTAAGGTGGAAGAGTTTCATAGGCACCTGAGGGGCAACCTTTTCCCACAAAGGGTGGTGGGTGTAAAGAACGAGCTGCCGGAGGAGGTAGCTGAGGCAGGGACCATCGCAACATTTAAGAAGCAATTAGACAGGTACATGGACAGATTTAGGGGGATATGGGCCAAACACAGGCATGTGGAACTAGTGCAGATGGGACATGTTGGTTGGTATGGGCAAGTCGGGCCGAAGGGCCTGATTCCACATTGCATGACTATGACTATGATTCTAAGCAATAATCCATCTCTCACGGGGCTACGCTTACATCTTGTAATTGGATTCTTGAAACAATGTTTTTCAAATAACAAATGTCATCAAATAATAAATAAAAGTTACATTTACGTCATAATGAATGAAAACAAATACCCTCCTGTTTACCCTTCACTATTGCTATTTAAGGACTGAACTCCAATATGATTTAGAGCTACAAATACCAGCCATGAGACTAAACTCTTTGTTTGTCTCGATCCACTCTGTCCGCCTAATTTGGTCAGACTGGCCAGTGAGAATGATAATTTTAGGTTAGTTTAGAGATAAAATGTGGACGCGTCGGGCGACAATTCTGTCAACATGTTGGACGATGACAGAAGCCATCAGCGAGCTACATCGTCTGACACACGAGCGAACAAACTATCCAGTAAGTTTCAGTGAAGTCCCCCCTCATTCTTCTAAACTCCAGCCAATACAGGCCCAGGCCTAAACTCCAGAGTACAGGCAAGTACATGTACAACTCATCAAATGTTAACCCAATCATCCCTGGGATCATTCTAGTAAACATCCTCTGGAACATCTCAAACACCAGCACATCCTTCCTCAGATATGGGCCCCAAGACTTAAATAAGGCTTATCCCTTATTTATGAATAAGGAGTAAGCCATTTAGAACAGAGATGAGGAAACAGTTTTTCACACAGAGAGTTGTGAGTGTGGAATTGTCTTCCTCAGAGGGTGGTGGAGGCCGGTTTGCTGGATACTGTCAAGAGAGAGCTAGACAGGGCTCTTAAAGATAGCGGGGTCAGTGGATATGGGGAGAAGGCAGGAATGGGGTACTGATTGGGGATGATCAGCCAATGGCGATGCTGGCTCGAAGGGCCGAATGGCCTACTCCTGCGCCAATTGTCTATTGTCTAAATGCTCACATTACTCCAAATGTGGTCTAACCTTATAAAGTCTCAGTATTACATCCCTTTTGATTTTGTGGATACTATGATTTTCTGGATAATGCTCCTGAATTTCATATTACTGTGAACAACTCTGTTTCTTTGTCTGCTGTATCCTACACCTGAAGATGATGGCTTGCTCAATCCTGTGTGTGGCTAAATATGCAGTATGCGGTTAGTCCAATAACCGGGATCCACTTGAATAGTTGCACGTAATTCAAGCAAAATCATATCATTATCCTGAAGCTTTGGAAGCCTTTAATCACTGTTTTATCAAAATAAAAATCCTCCAAGCCACGTTACACAAAGTCACAAAAATCTTGATTGTAAAACTGTCAATGTTTACTTTTCTTACCAGAGAGCAGAGGGAAAAAAATCACTTTGTACTTTATTTCAATTATAGGATTCAGAAATATCTGTCAGAGCTTTGAGAATGTAAACAATGTTGATATCTGAAGTGCAGCTTGTTCTGCTTTATTCAACGTATCTGGGTTGACCTGAAGCTCGTAAAACACAGTTGCAGTTGGGCTATGACAGTTTACAACCCAGCGGTATGAATGTTGATTTCGTGAATTTCAGGTATCTCCTGGATGCATTGCGCCCCCCCCTCTCTCTCCCCTCTCCCTTCTCCCCATACCAATTGTCCTACCATTTCCACTTTTACGCACCCTTGTATCACTGTCGACTGCACATCTTCCCCAGCCAACAATACGCCATTACGGGCTCCACCCTTCCTGAGGTCATCTATTGCCTGGCCTTATCTCGCCTACACGTGACAATAAACTAAACTGAAGCTGAACTGAACCTCTATCTTTCAGTGTGAAGATGGGTTCCGACCCGAAACATCACCTATTCCTTTTTGCAATAATTCAGTGGTTCAATTATGCTTTATTTGTCACATTTGCAAGTGCAGTGAAATTCTGTTTGCGTACATGACACATGCAGGCACCGCCACGTTTTAGTGCCATTTCCAAAGTCCGGTGGGCCCAGGCGCTCAATGTCCTGGAGCAGTTCCCGCAACATTGGGTAATCACTGCCCAACCACTATGCTCCAGAGGGACGCTTCTAATACATTTCACATAAAGCAGGCAACTGAACCGTCCTGTCACCAGCTCAAGTGCGGCCCTCATCTCCCATCTAGTTCACAAGCTCATGTCATCAGCGCAGAATTAGGCCGTTCGGCTCCTCGAATCCACTCTGCCATTCAATCATGGCTGATCTATCTTTCCATCTCAACCCCATTCTCCTGCCTTCTCCCCATAACCTTTGACACCCGTACTAATCAAGAACCTGTCAGTTTTTGCTTTGGAGAGCAACCTTCTCACATGACAATAAACTAAACCAACTAAACTAAACTACCTTGCTGAGTGTTTAAAAGTAAAGTCAAGAATTGGGGTTCAACCCATAATTGTTCTGACTCGTCGACTCATTGAGATGAACAGAGCAGAATCAGGTCCATTACATCACGCTGACCATTGCACCCATCTTAAGCAGGCACTAGGAGATGAATATGCTTTCAACTAAATCAAAGAACACAGATAATCGCACACATCTGTATATATTTAATAGATAGAAGTAATTAATATGTGGAAATTATCAACAGTAGGAGGAGTTTGCATGTCTGTGTGGAGTTCACATGCTCCCACTGCGACCGTGTGGGTTTTCTCCAGATTCCTCCCACATACCAAAGACACGCAGGTTTGTAAGTCAATTGGAAACTGTAAATTGTCCCTGGTGTGTAGGATAGCGTATGGGGTGATTGCTGGTCGGCGCGGACTCGATGGACTGAAAGGCCTGTTTCCGCACTGTATCTCTAAATTAAACTAACTAACAAGGAAAATTGTAGACATCTCTACAATTGGACATTTCCTCCACCATCCTATCAATATTAATTAGAGTGGTTAAATTATACATTTTCTGCACGGCATAGAATTTAACTACAACCTTGTAAAGGAGTGCTACTAATGGCACGATGGTAAAGATTTTGCAGAGTATAAAAATAATTTTCAGGGGTGTTCTCAGCTTGTAAACTCCACCGGAGGGAGGGTTTCTGAGGTAGAAAGATGTAGATCAGAAATACTGTGTGTGCTGTGCCTCCAGAGATTGAAGGGGTGAATTAATGATAATCCAATATTTGCAGTTTGTGTTCGGGGCTATCATTTTATTTTTGAGGAACATTTATGATTGGCAAGAATGATACCGATTATGAAATGAAAGGGTGTCATATTTTGAACAATGCTAAATAAAAATTGTTGTTGCTGGTAATCTAAAACATAATCATAAATAAATGCTGATATCACAGGTAAGGCAGTATCTAGGGACAGAGAAATAGTTAACTTTTACCGTCTGAGACTGGAATGATTGGACAAAGGAAATATCTAGTATCCTGTAGAAAGGAACTGCTGATGCTAGTTTACACCAGTCTGAAGAAGTGGCTTGACCCAAAATGTCACCTATTCCTTCTCTCCAGAAATATCCAGTACCAATGGAAGGTCTAGCATAGATATTCCCTTTGTCCTACCATCTTTCCCACTCCCATCTTCTCTAAGACTTTAAACTAACTTTTTATTCCCTTACCCAGTGTTGATGAAGGGTCTCAGACCTGACATCATAACTCTGTTGCTACACATCAGAGGGGTTTTAGATAGAAAGATGGTTGGGAAAAGACCAGAGATGAAAAGACAAAAAAGTGTGAGAAAAGGATAAAAGAGGGGCGAGTTGTGAAGCCAGATGAAGGAATAGAGGTGGAAGGGGATGGGGACGGGGAAAGAGAGAAATGGGTGTGAATGCATGTGGGGCACAGGGAAGAGAGGGCAGTGAATAAAGGGAGCTGGTGGTTAGGTTAGTAGTTAGCTACCTGAAATTGGAAAGTTCAATGTTTATGCCATTGGACTGGAAGCTATGAGGTGCTGATCCTCTAGTTTGTGTGTGGTCTCACCATGGCAATGGAGGAGGCCCAAGGCATAAAATTCAGTGAGTAAATGAGATGGGGAGTTAAAATGGTTAAGGGCCCGTCCCACCTAGTGTCCTTGGCACGCAAATTACGCGACCTCGTGGTCGCGTTGAGGCGTACGGGCATCGTATGGCCGCGTGGCGCCGGTACCACTTAGATGCGCTGAGGGGTATGGAGTTGTGCGCGACATTGCACGGGGCTCCAAAATTATTGTAGTGAACAAAATCTTTGTGTGCCAACGGCCTGTCGCGTAACTGACGGCCAAAGTGGGACAGGCCCAAGACCCTGGCGCGACGCAGCAGAAGCAGGCAAACGATCGCCGAGCTCGGCCTGGGGCTCACAGCCGTTGCAGTCCGGATCCGCTCCCACTTCTACTCCCAGAGCGGGGCCAAGAAAATTGAAGATAGACACAAAATGCAGGAGTAACTCAGCGGGACCGGCAGCATCTCAGGAGAGAAGCAATGGGTAACATTTCGGGTCAAGACCCTTCATTTCAGACTGAAGAAGAGCCTCGACACGAAACGTCACTCATTGCTTCTCTCCAGAGATGCTTCCGGTCCCGCTGAGTCACTCCAGCTTTGTTTCCATCTTCAAATGACGTCACGCGCACCAGATGGCTGTGCGTGCACATGTAATCATGTGCGACCTTCGCCGGACCATCGCGGCTCAACGTGACCACGAAGTCGCGTAATATGCGTGCCAAGGACACGTAAGTGGGACAGGCCCTTAAGCAACTGGGAGATCCAGCAGCCCTGGAGGACCAAGAGCTAGTGTTCATCGAATAGCTGGCTTCACCACCATTCTTTCCAACCCCCACCCCCCTCCACACCACCACAATCAGTCTGAAGTACACCAAAACATCACCTATCTATGTTCTTCAGAGGTGCTGCCTGACCCACTGAATTACTCCAGTTCTTCGTGTCTTTTCTTGTAAACCAGTATCTGCAGTTCCTTGTGTCTCGACCTTACAAGACATTTGGACAGGTGAATAGATAGGAAAGGTTTGGAGGAATACAGGCCAAATGCAGGCAGGTGGGACGAAGTGTAGACAGGTCATGTTGGTCAGCATGGGCAAGTTGGGCCGAAGGACCTGTTTCAGTGCTGTATGACTAGCACTCCATCACTCTATAACTCTATTTCTCTTTCCACAGATACTGCCTGACCTGCTGAATTGTTCTGATTTTGACGGGTGATATGTGATGCTCATAAATCTGAGGAAGTGTCTGCTTCATTTGGAACTGAAACGTTAGAATAAAAATCACTCCACGCTGGTAAAATTATTCTGCAGCCAATTCTCAACTGGTGCTACAGCTGTTCCCCTATCCTCTCTTTAAAGTGTGTGCAGGAAGTTTATACAATAATTTTCCGTTCAGGCTTGTGAGTTAATATTTCAGGCTGACTTTGCTAACAGCTTTGGGATCAAAAGTACAAATATATAAAAGGGCCATGCTGGCATTAGGCCAAATGCTCAGTTAATCATGTTAAACACCAAACTATGCTAAATACAGACACAAAGTGCTGGAGTAACTTAGCAGTTTCGGCAGCATCCCTGGAGACATGGATAGGTGACGTTTTGTGTCGGAACCCTTCACACTGATTGTGATGGGGGGTAGGGGAGGGGGAGGAGATTGGAGAGGCAGTACAAAGCCTGGTGAGTAATGGGTGGGTACCGGTGAGAGGGGAAGGGTTGATGGGCAGATGGTTGGTCAAAAACCAGAGATGAAAAAGACGAAATGGTGTGAGATAAGTATAATGACTCAAAGTCACTTATCCATAGAGTCAAGGAATCATACAGCGTGTAACCAGGCCCTTCGGCCCAATTTACCCATGCCAACTAAGATGCCCATTCTACACTAGTCCCATCTGCCTGCATTTAGCCCATACCCTCTAAACCTTTCCTATCCACAAATGTTTACAAGTGCCTTTTAAATGTTGTTATTGTACCTTAGACAATACTAACAACGTATCCTCCTGACAAGAGTTAAAATAACCACCAAGTCAATCATTCCGAAGAAGGATCCCGACCCAAAACACCACACATCCTTTTTCGCCAGAGATGTTGCCTGACCTGCTGAGTTACTCCAGCACTTTGTGTCTATTTACGGTATAAACCAGCACCTGCAGTTCCTTACAAACCGAATCAATCAAATTTGATTTTAATCCCTCCATTTTTCAATGCTCCACCCTCATCATCCCTTCCCCCCAACCTAACCCTCCTCACCCCCCCCCCCCCCCCCCACCCTCACGCACACCTGTCTCCACCCCCACCTCTCATTTCATGGCTACTGGGTGAATTCAACCTGCAACTTGATATTAAAACTGTGCAGGGGAAGGTTCCCTTTTTAATCCCTAGTCTGAGCTGACACTTTTGATCGCAGGCAGGTTTCAAATACTTTTCTTTACAGCCCTTCGCATAAGGAAGTGTAATTGCTTTAATCGGGGAGGTGCCTCTCACTCACAGGCATGTGTATAAATATGCTGAGACAGCCTTGTCTCCTGGCCTTTTGCAACTCTCTCCCCTTGCTCTGCTGGAAGGGAAGGCAGATGCTTAAATTTCTGAACAAATGAATCGGAAGTGATGGTTCATTCATAACTTACAAAGTTCACGTTCATAGGAGCAAACTTAGGCCATTCGGCCCATCGTGTCTACTACGCCATTCAACCATGACCATTCCAGTTTTCCCTCTCAACACCAATCTCCTGCCTATTATCTGGATATCAAATCAGATAATACTATGCATGGATACAATCAAACCAAGCTCAAACAAAGGAAAGATACAGAGTATATAGTTCTTGGCATTGTAGAGCATCAGTTCCAGATACAAAGTCCAATGTTATGTTTATGTCATAGGAGCAGAATTAGACTGCCATTCAAACTTGGCTATCCCTCTTAACCCCATTCTCCTGCATTCTCCCGATAACCCTTAACACCCTTAACAATCAAGTATCTGTCAATCTCCACCTTCAAAATACCCAATGACTTGGCCTCCACAGCCATCCGTGGCGATGAATTCCAGAGATTCACCACCTTTCCTCCTCATCTTTATTCTGAGGCTTTGCCCTCTTGTCCTAGACTCTCCCACTAGTGCAAACATCCACTGCACATCCTCGCTATCCAAGCCTTTCACTATTCGGTACGTTTCTATGAAGTTCCTCTCATCCCTAGAAACTCTACAATTACGTTTAGCTGACTGCATTTTTTATACTTCTGAACTATCAGAACACTCTAGCCTCAATCTATGCTGTTTGGCCCTCTGTCGATATGGATGCCACTGGAATTAAAGTTTGTTTGACCTCGTGTGTGGGAGAGTCTCTCAATGATAAATATTGTGATGAACCTTTCAGCAAACCACACACGGTTTACAGACACTCTGACTTGTTAAGTTTCTAAATAATCTAACCTCTGCCAGGACTCCTTTGGGAAAATCCTTCATCAAATCCTTTCAGGAATGCTGACAGCATGTTTTTGAGTCTGCATTGCCAGGCTTTCTCTACCTTACACATTCCACATGTAAACAAGTAAGCATTTGAAGAATTACAGTTGCATCGGACAGCGGCAAATCTACACGGACAAAAATTGCTAATTTCCACACACTACTATGAGAATAGAGTGCAGTTTCTCACCATGAGCAGATTTTGAGTCAAGTGCTCACACTGGTCGCAGTTGTGTAGACCTCACACTGTTTAGTCCAGTCCAAAAATAAACTCTTGTGTATTAAAGCAGCCTCTCTTGACCAGAGAAAGACACAAAGATACAAAGCAGAGGGATCTAGAAGGGCAGGTACATAGTTCCGTGAAAGTGGCATCATAGGTAGAAAGGGTGGTCAAGAAGGCTTTCAGTACACTGGCCTTCATCAGGTACTATTACAACATTTAAAGGACACTTACTCCATGGACAGGTACATGGATAGGAAAGGTTTAGAGGTATGTGGGCCAAACGCAGGCAGGTGGGACTAGCGTAGATGGTGCTTCTTGGTCAGCATGGACAAGTTAGGTCGAAGGGCCTGTTGCCATGCAGTACAAAGTCCGATGGCATAAATTCATGTCACAGGAGCGGAATTAGGCCATTTGGTCCATCAGGTCTACTCCGCCAGTCAATCATAGCTGATCTAGATTTCCCTCTCAACCCTATTCTCCCCGTAACCTTTACTAATCAGATATCTGTCAATCTCTGCCTTAAAAGTACCCAATTAATTAATCCTCTATGACATAGTATATAGTTCACATCAGTTAATTAAATGAGATAGCTCCCTGATTGCAGTTAAATGCTTTTTTAATGTGTCAGTAATAATTCCCTTTTTTTGTTAAAATGAATCTAAAAGTATCTTAATCACAACTAGTATGTCTGCCTCCACCACCAACCCTGGCAATGCATTCCAGGCACTCACCACTTTCTGCATAAACAAACTTTAAACCTAATTAGCTTAACGTTATTTTGGGAAATAAATTCTGGTGTTGATGTCAATTTTACCAAGTGAACTTTTTTTTTCCAGTCCGAAAGGATTAATTAAGTTTCCTTTGTGATTGATTTAGTTTCGTGGTGCAGTCTGATAAGCATGGTATGTGGTGTCACCTAAAATATTTTACAGTAATAAACATGTACTTGTGCCATGTATACATTCTTTATAGATTAGAGGTTTCGTGATTGCAATACAAGAGCTTCATTTGTGAAGATGCAGGTCCAATAGTAGAGTGCATCTCTTGGACAAAAGAAGAATGCATTTCCCAAGATTGGAAATGTCATAGACTAGAGGGCATAGCTTTATGGTGAAAGTGGCAATCATTAAAGGGTATGTAACTTTAGACTAGAGATACAGCGCGGAACCAGGCCCTTCGGCCCACCGAGTCCAAACCAGTGATGCCCGTACATTAGCACTGTCCTACACACTAGGGACAATTTACAATTTTACTGAAGCCAAACCTACAAACCTGCACGTCTTTGGAGTGTGGGAGGAAGCCGGAGCACCCGGGGAAAACCCGCGTGATCACAGGAGAACATACAGGCTCCGTACAAACAGTACACATAGTCAGGATCGAACCTGGGTCTCTGGAGCTCTACCACTCCGCCACTGTGACGCCCCGAAGTGCAAGGAACAATTTTTACAAAGAACGTTTGGGATGACAGGGGTGGTGGTGGAAGCAGATGTAAGAGTGACATTTAAAAGGCTTTTGGATAGGCACACGGATATGCGGGGAATGGAGGGATACGCATCACGTATTTGCAGATGAGATTACGTTATCTTGGCATCACATTCATCACAGAATTGTGGGCTGAAGATCCTATTCCTGTGTTACACTCTTCTATGTTTTATGCACATTTCTCAGTGCCTTGGTTCAGACACCAACATATTTCATTTGGGCAGCCTACAATTCAACGGTGTGAACATTAATTTCTCTAATTTCAAGTAACCCTTGCATTCTCGCTCTCTCCATCTCTCCCCCACCCTAGTCATCTTGCTAGTATCACTGTCCTTAACCCTCTGTTGTCACCTCATCACTCCAGTGTATGGGGTGATCGCTGGTCGGTGTGGACTCGGTAAGGCCAAAGGGCATGTTTCTGCACTGCATATCTAAAGTCTAAAGTCTAAAGTAAAGGCTGTGTTGATAAACATACTTGGAGATAGTGAAGCATGATGAGTGTGCAGGCACACCTAAACCATGTGCTCCTGCCTCGTCATTATTTTAATATCCAGCTGCAGTGTTGGCTGATGCTTCAGAGGGGAAATCCTTCCATCTGTTCAGAGCAGAGAGTGGATCAAAGCAGATGTCCATCTGAGAGCGTAGACAGCAGCACTGGTTAATGTCCCATTCAAGACCACCAAAGGTAACACATCCACATCGTGGGCTGCCAGCATACTGAGACAAATGGACATAAAACCTTTGGACAGAGAGAGCTTCATAACTGAGCAAGAGCTGAGTATCAAATTTCTAGGGTTTGAAATGAGGTTCAAGAACATCTTCTTCCCAACAACCATCAGGCTCATGAACACGACAAACACTGCACGGTGGGTAGCACAGCGGTAGAGATGCTGCTTCACGGTGCCAGAGACCCGGGTTCGATCCTGAACATGGGTGCTGACAGTATGGAGTTTGTACGTCCTCCCCATGACCGCGTGGGTTTTTCTCCAGGTGCATCGGTTTCCTCCCAGACTCAAAGATGTACAGATTTGTAGGTTAATCCGCTTCAGTAAAAATTGTAAAATTGCCCCTAGTGTGTAGGATAGTGCTAGTGTATGGGGTAATCACTGGTCGACCCGGTAGGCCAAAGGGCCTGTTTCCGTGCTGTATCTCTAAAGATTTAAAAAATAAAGACCAATATGGGGCGGCAAAGACGTTCAGGTTTAGTGCATGCTAGTGTAACAGGGATCGCTGGTTGAAGATTGTGATTAACTTCGGGAAGAGAAGCAGTACACGTATCGCAGTCTACATTGCTAAGAAGATATGCCAAAGAAGAGATGGTTGAAAGCACCAAATCCTAGGGATAAATATCACTAACAATTTGTTTTGGACCAGACACATCAAAGCTACAGCCAAGAAAGCACACCAATGTCTCTGCTTCCTTAGAAGGCTTACGAAGTTTGGCATGCCCCCCTAACAAACCTCACTAACTTCTACAGATGCGCCGTTAAAATCATCATGTCAAGATATCTCACAGCATGGTTTGGGAACAGCTCTGACCAAGACCACAAGAAACTGCAGAGAGTTGTAGGAGTAACACAGACAAATCTCCCATCCATTGACTCCATCTGCACATCACACAGCCTCAGCAAGGCCACCAGCATAATCAAGGACGAGTCTCACCCTGGTCACTCCCTCTTCTCCCCTCTCCCATCAGGCAAGAGGTTCAGAGGAGTGAAAATGCAACCCTCCAGATTCAGAGACAGTTTCTTCCCAGCTATTGTCAGGCAACTGAATGCTTCAGAGTGTGGAACTGACCTCCCAGCTACATAATTGGAGATCTTTGAACTATCTTTAATCTGATACTATAGGACTTTATCTTGCATTAAATGTTGTATCCTTTATCCTCTACCTGTACACTGTTAACGGCTTGATTGTAATCACGTAGAGTCTTTTCTTTGACTGGATAGCACATAAACAAAAGCTTTTCACTGTATTCCTCAGTACACGTGACAATAATATACTAGACTAAACTAAAACTGTAGCTGGGAACCCATCATCTCCCTGACTGACCTTGCCGTTAAAATACAACAATTTCCGACTCACAAATTCTATGATCAGCAGAATTAGAAAGAAAATTGAGGCCATGACATTGAGTCATATATCGCGATTTGTAAAACCATTAAAAACAATCCTACAAAATCATGAAAGGAATAGAGAGGGTAGGCACACAGAGTCGTTTGCCCAGAGCAGGAATCAAGAACCAGACGACATAGGTTTAAGGTGAGATGTAATAGGAAACTGAGGAGTAACTTTTTCACACAAAGGGTAGTGGGTGTACGGAACAAATTGCCAGAGGAGGTAGTTGAGGCAGGTACTATTCCAACGTTTAAGAGACATTTAAACAGGTACATGGATAGGACAGGTTTAGAGGGATATGGGCCAAACGCAGGCAGGTAGAACTAGTGTAGATGGGACATGTTGGCTGGTATGAGCAAGTTAGGCCAAAGGACCTGTTTTCACACTGTATGACTCTATGACTCTAATCACATAGTAATTTTCTATCTGTGCTACTTAACACATGTATCGGACATGTCGAGACATACACGCCATGTAAGCTTTCTCAGAATACAAAAACAGAGTGTTACAATCAAAGCCCATCTGAATGTACAGTATACGGATTTACGTTTAGCACTGGAGGGTGCAGTGTTCATAAATGTGATGACAGTTTGGCTGAACAATTACTTATTTCATGCAGAGCTCTAAAGAACAAAGCTTTCGTATTTGACAAGGTTGATATCAGTTCCATTTCTGTCTGATTATATCCTAATGGAATTTGCACTTAAGCTTCACAGCCGTCACCAGCCATGATCCTGCTATTCCTCGTCGGCATATTTACTCTGTCTCAACATGTCATTATCTGCAATTTTTTTACAGCCATTGGCACCTGCTTCTATGCTGTAATTTTGCAATTCAGTTTAGTTTAGAGATTCAGCATGGAAACAGGCGCTTTGGACCACTGAGTCCATGTCGTTCACACTAGTTCCATGTTACCTCACTTTTGCATTCTCTCCCTACAAACCCTGAGGACAACTAATCTACAAACCCACACGTCCTTTGGGATACAGTAGAGTCATAGAGTCATATAGCATGGCAACAGGCCCTTCGGCCCAACTTGCCCACACTGACTAACATGTGCCATTAACTCTACTTCCACCTGCCTGTTTTTATCCGCTCTCCCTCTAAACCTATCCTATCCATGTACGTGAGGAAACCGGAGCACTTGGAGGAAACCCACGCAGTTACAGGAAAAACATGAAAACTCCACACAAACAGCACCCAATGTCAGGATGGAAACAGAGTCTCTGACGCCGTGAGGCAGCAGCTCTACCAGCTGCACCACTGTGTGCCACTTAATGGAAGTTTTTATTTTGACGGTTGCATTTTTTAAATCAGATCATATAAGAGCGACACTGTGGCGCAGCGGTAAAGTTGCTGCCTTGCAGCAGCAGGGACACGGGTTCAACCTTGACTACGGGTGCTGTCTGCACAGAATTTGTACGTTCTCGATGTACGTTTTCCCCGGGTGCTCCGATTTCGTCCAACACTTCAAAGACGTACAGATTTGTAGGTTAATTGGCTTGGTAAAATTCTAAATTGTCCCTAATATGTGTAGGACAGTGTTAGTGTATGGAGATCGTTGGTAGGCGTAGACCCGGTGGGCCGAAGGACCTGTTCCCGAGTGGTAACTCTAAACTAAACTAAACAAAACTAAACTAAACTAAACCAAACTTGGGAGAGAGATGGAATACATTAATTCCCAGCCATGAACACTAAACACCCACAGCACATCGGTTACTAATCCTACGCAACTCCACATATACTTATCCTGTGGGAGGAAACCCATGCAGCCACAAAGAGAATATGCAAACTCTATACAAGCAGCACCTGAGGTCAGGATCGAAGCTGGATCTCTGGCACTGTAAGGCAGAGGCACTAACAGCAGTGGCATTGTGCCGCCCCAAATGGGTGGAAGTGTTGTACTACTTTTAATCAACTGAACTGTCTTTTTATGTCCACTCTCCGGAACCCAGGCACTTCAGAATTCTACACTCATTTTATATGAAGCGTTTAGTTTATTGTCACGTGTACCAAGGTACAGTGAAAAGCTTTTGTTGCATGCTAACATTATTGTCAGAGGAAAGACAATACATGATTACAATCACGCCATCCACAGTGTACAGATACATGATGAAGAGAATAACGTGAATAAGTCCAGAAAAGTACAATCATAATTAGTCTGAGAATCTCCAATGTGGTAGATAATAGATCAGGACTGCTCTCTCGTTGTTGATAGGATGGTTCAGTTACCTGATAACATTTGGGAAGAAACTGTCCATGAATCTGGAGCTGTGCGTTTTCATACTTCCGTATCTCTTGCCTGATAGGAGAGGGGAGAAGAAGACGTGTCTGGGGTGCGACTCGTCCTTGGTTAAGGTGCTAGCCTTGCCGAGGCAGCGTGAGGTGTAAATGGAGTCAATGGAAGGGAGGTTGGTTTGTGTGATGGTCTGGGCTGCGTCCAGAATTCTCTACAATTTCTTGTAGTCTTGGATGGATCTGTTGCCAAACCATGCTGTGATGCACCCTGATAAAATGCTTTCTACAGCTCATCTGTAGAAGTTGGTGCGAGTTGTTGGGATTTACTGATAGAGTCCAAGTTAAGCTAGGAATCTATCGAAAAGCTCAACACAAATAACTTCCTTTAACACCAGCAGACCATTTCTCCGGTTATATTACAATGTAAAACATCTTGCTCCCTCTCTTGTTGACAAGCTATCTTCCACTGCAAATCATCAGTGAAATAGATACAGTACACCTAATTAACAGACTTTTACAATTCACAACTTCTACAACAAAAGAGGCATGATTTTGCTTGCACCTCAAACAAAATCAATTTAGGAAGCATTCCTATTACCGAATGATGCCTTTAAAGCAAAATATTATTTTTATGTTAACGGCAATTAAAATTTATATATTATAGCAATGTTACAAAATTCAATGAGTAGATCTGAACATCTATCCATTTCTTAAGAAAAGATAAACTTTTTTAAAATTGCCTAAGTGTCCAAATAACATTCACACAATATTCCACAATATAACATAATTTTTAAATCTCATTTTCATGAATTTATAGGCCAAATAGAAGGAATTTAGTGTTTAATGCCTGTAAATTAATGGCCATTTAAATCAACTAGCGAGTGGGTTTTAGTGGAATGCGGTGGATTAGAACGTTGCGGTGTGCGGTGAAGTCGGTGGGAAAAATTCATACATTTTTTTTGTCCCCTTTTCGAAACATGAAAATGTGATTAAAGCCTTCCTAAAAACCAAGTTTTAATGTAAAAATAAACTGTGCACTTTATTTTATTGCCTACCTTGGGTTCGTTCCGCTGTCAGCGTTCAGAGCTTTAGAAGATAATTTTTAAACTACTCAAGTTAATAAATAATCTAGTGTAGTTTAAAAATACCTTTATGAATGAAATGTCGGAGCGATTTCTCTTTAGCAACGAAATCGCCCAACATGGATCGATTTGGACTGTCTGGGGAAAATCGGCATTTTAAACCCGCCCCCTTCTGAACGGCGCCAAAGTCACGCACACGGGGAGCGGCAGAACTGCAGCGCTGCTAAAGGTAGGTATTGTAACATACCTATATATTACCTTTAACAAGGTAAAATGTCGCTGGGAATTTCACATAAGCACTTGCAGAGTGAGATTCATTGCCAATTGAAGGGACAATCACAAGGCATGTTATTGCATTAAAACAGGGAACTGGGGTCTGGCCTACTGTGCCCTCGTGGTCGACCACGGGAGGTACTCCCGGGGAACAAAGGTGTTCGGGCAAGGAGAGGGATGTGGCGTCCAAGCAAGGAGATGGATGGAGGCCTGTAACAGCCTGGGGCTAGCCTGGAACAGGCGTCGCTCATAAGAACTGGAACACGGACTTCGAAAATGGCACCAAAACATGACGTCTCTTGCATGTGGGCTTAGTCGACTATTTCTATACACTTGCAATTCGAGGGTCGGGGGTATGGCAATACTCCGCTCAACTGTTTGTAAGATAAAGAATTTCACTCTGTTACTACATGTGACAATCAAAGCATCATTGAACCATCATTAATATAAATCCCAAAGCAGGTTTTAATGTTTTTCTTCATGCCAAATCTTAATTGCTGATTGATTCAAAAGAATTTCTAAAAATACAAAATCTATTAAATGAATATAATTCACTCCATATTTGGCTATGCCTAATGTAAAGGCAAAGAGATTTACCAATGCAGCATAATGTTAGCTCAATGAATAATGCAAAGAAAAAACTAAATTAGTTCAAAAAGTTAAGAGTGTGGTTTGCAGCAACCATTCACCTGATGTTTTCAAAGAATGGAACAAAGCCAACACAGGGAAAATGAATGCAACTTTTCACTTCTAGTTGTACTGCCCCAGGACACCTGAAGTAGCAGGGAAGCTACAAGCTGAGGCAATGCCATGATAATCGTGCTGCTTTAGTCAACAGGTCATGAATAGTTTTCCTGTAAAACTGTTTTGAAGCCCTTGTTTGGCAGTGAAAGATGAACAGTCAGCTAATCCTCTGATCTCTATGAGAGTATTGTTCCCTCTGTAATAATACTCCCAGTGTGTAGTAGGGAAGTTTACGTGGCAAAAAATGTTTGACATTCTAATTATCACCTTGGTGTAGTTTGGAATGGGAGTACATTGCCACTATCCTCTTGGCACTATTGGCACATTCTCTTACCTCACACCGATAGAACTGGAGTGTGCAACTGGGTGAAATGAAGTGCTTTTGGCAATACAGATTTAGAAGAGAGGGTGTGATTCATAAATAGTTCAATTTAATGATTCAATTCAATTCAATGGCACTTTATTGCCATATATACCTAGGTACGGTTAAAATGCTTGCTTTTGCCTGCAACCTGGTAAAAGTGTCGCCATGTTTTGCCACCAACAAAGTTACAATAGTTCACCAAACAGACCCATCTACTGACTGCCACCGCACGTGGCAACAGGCCTCCAAAGGGTTACAGGTTTTTCAGTTAATTGGCTTTGGTAAAATTGTAAATTGTAAATTGTCCCGAGTGTGTTGGAATAGTTAGATAGAGCTCTTAAAGATAGTGGAGTCAAGGGATATGGGGAGAAGGTGGGAACGGGGTACTGATTGTGGATGATCAGCCATGATCACAGTGAACTCACTCAAAGGGCCGAATGGCCTACTCCTGCACCTATTGTCTATTGAAAGTGCTAGTGTACAGGGTGTTTGCTGGTCAGCACGAACTCGGTGAATGTTGGCTGGACACGAGAGCCTGAGCGATGGGGAGAGGTTGAGCAGTCTAGGACTTTATTCCTTGAGCACAGGAGGATGAGGGGTGATCTTATAGAGGTGTACAAAATCGTGGGAGGAATAGATCGGCTAGACACACAGTCTCTTGCCCAGGGTAGGGGATTCGAGAACCAGAGGACATAGGTTAAGGTGAAGGGGGATAGGTAATAGATTCCTGCGGGGTAACGTTTTTGCATAAAGGGTGGTGAGTATATGGAAAGAGTGGCCGAAGGAGGTATTCCTATCACAATGTTTAAGAAATATTTAGACAGGTTTAGAGGGTTATGGGCCAAACGCAGGCAGATGGGACTAGTGTAGACGGGACATTTGGTCGGTGCGGGCAAGTTGTGCCGAAGGGCCTGTTTCCACATTGTATGATTCTCTATGATTCTAAATCACACAATAACAGAAACAAGTGTAATGGACAGGAATAAAGTATTGCTGTCATCTCAACATTCTGCAGCTGTAGTCACTTTTTATTTTCTAAGAAATCCAGAATGAATGTAAGACAAATTGTGGGCCTTATTTCTGACATTTACATCTATAGAAGTCCTTGGCAGCCCTTGGACTCCAAACACTTGGCAAACGGGGTGAACTTTGAAGATTTCCTCTTCAACTTCTTTCTTGTGCAAATCTTAAAAGATTGGATCAACATCTTAAAGATATTTCAAGATATCCTCCTTGCAGAAAACATGTAAATCACATTCATTACACACAAGAGTCTAAACCATGCACATTAAGTGGTATTTTATTGAAATATGGTCAAATAAATAAAGAAGCAGTAGAGTGTAAAACCTATTCAAGATAGAAAGGAAGTTATTTTGGCACGGGGACATGAAGAGCCAATAAACAGGTAGCAAGATCATAATATTTTTGCTGCCCTGATTTAGCACACTATTTTGGTTCTAATTGCAGAGGTATTAAATGCAGGTATTAATCTGGAAAAGGGTGGGACGATTAATTTTCCTGCCAGTCT
Organism: Raja brachyura; assembly: GCA_963514005.1. The sequence continues at coordinate 64,846,927 of OY740786.1, forward strand.
CAGATAAGGTCTTTGACGGGATGCCCAGAGAGAGAGGCTGCTGGGCACGGACAGTGGAATGTCTGGTGCATTGACAGGCATGCCAGCAATAACACTGACAGCAATTTGAAGGAGCATTAAACTATCCAGAGCCAACTTCCAGTTTCCCTCTCCCCCTGATTCTTCGTCTGAAGAAGGGTCTCAACCCAAAATGTCACCTATTCCTTTTCTCCAGAGGTGCTGCCTAACCTGTTGAGTTACTCCAGCATGTTGAGTCTATTCTCAGTGCCACCTTTACACAGGGCTTCATGTAGGACAGTAGCCCATTCTGTTCAGCATCCATTGGCTAGTGTGTCAAGTTCCTTTGCAAGTGAAGTCAATGCTGTCCCACATCCAGGGCTGCTTTTGACAACCTTCCAATAACATTGACACAACCTTCCACTAACCATAACACCACTTCCCACTAACCACCACACAATCTCCCACTACCCACCACACAACATAGAAACATAGAAACATGGAAAATAAGTGCAGGAGTGGACCATTCAGCCCTTCGAGCCAGCACTGCCATTCAATATGATCATATCTGATCATCCAGTACACCTTCGCTCAGCCTGCGTGAACCAACCTAATCGCCCGGTTGCTGGACTTTAATTCTCCTTCCCATTCCTAAACAGGTCTTTATGTCCTCGGTCCCCTTCATTGTCAGAGTGAGGCTAAATGCAAATTGGAGGAACAGCATCTCATATTTCACGGTCTGAAGAAGGGTCTCGACCCGAAACATCGCCTATCTCCTTCGCTCCTTAGATGCTGCTGCACCCGCTGAGTTTCTCCAGCTTTTTGTGTAACCCATCTCATATTTCACTTGGGCAGCTTACAGCCCAGTGGCATGAACATTGATTTCTCTCACTTCAGGTAGCCCCGGCATTCCCTCTCTCTTTGTCCCTCCCCCACCCAAGTCGCGCTAGCTTCTCATTTTCACCCTACAAACAGCTTACAATGGCCTGTTTCCTTTATCATCATTACGTTTTTGCATATCTTTCATTCATTGTTCAAGTCAAGTCAAGTCAAGAGAATTTATTGTCATGTGTCCCAGATAGGACAATGAAATTCTTGCTTGCTGCAGCACAACAGAATATTGTAAGAAGGGTCTCGACCCGAAACGTCGCCTATCTCCTTTGCTCCTTAGATGCTGCTGCACCCGCTGAGTTTCTCCAGCCTTTTGTGTACTCCAGAATATTGTAAGCATAAATACAGAACAGTTCAGTGTGTCTACATAGCATAGACCATATATATACTCATAAATAAACAGATAAAGTGCAATAAGCTGTTGTAGTTCAGAGTTTGTTTGACGGCGAGTTTAATAGCCTGATGGCTGTGGGGAAGAAACTGTTCCTGATCCTGGATGTACCAGATTTCAGGCTCCTGTACCTTCTACCTGATGGCAGCGGAGAGATGAGTGTGTGGCCAGGTTGGTATACCCTGTTCCTGCTTTGTCCCCATATCCCTTGATTCCTTTAGCCCTAAGAGCTATATCTAACTATCTCTTGAATGCCAGTGAATTGGCCTCCACTGCCTTCTGTGGCAGAGAATTCCACAGATTCACAACTCTCTGGCTGAAAAAGTTTTTCCTCGTCTCAGTCCTAAATGGCCTACCCCTTGTTGCCACTAACAGGCATACAACCTCCCACTAACCACCACACAACCTCCCACTAACCACATTCTAAACTTCCACTAACTACAACACATCCTTCCACTAACCTTGACACAACTTCGCCCTAACCAACACACAACCTCCCACTAACCATGACCAACCTCCCACTAACCACCACACAACATACTACTAATCACAGCCTCCCACTGACCACCATCTAACCTTTCACTAACAAAGGCCAGAGACTAAAACAGAAGATCAAAGATCAAAGGATTGAAGAGTTGTTAATTGTGAAGCCAGACGAAGGAATGTGGGTGGCGGGGTTGGGGGGAGGTGGGAGGGAAGAAATAGGTGTGTCCAGATGGGGTGTAGGAGAGAGGTGGGAAGAAATGGGAGGCGTGGGGGAGAAAGTTAAGGGGAGCGGAGGTAGTTGTTAGGAGTTATGTAAAATTGGACAATTCAATGTCACAGATGAAATTCCATTCAGGAGAAGGACAACAGTTGCTGGATGAACCGGACGGAGACGACAGCTGCAGGCCCTACAGCAGCCTGGGGCTCGCCTGGATCGGGCACCGATTCAGGAGACCAAGCGCGGACCCGACTGGGCTTTGGTGTCAAAACCTGGCAACTCTTGCACACGGTTTCAGTGGACCATTTCTATGCACTTGTATTAATCAGGGATTGTGCTTGGGTATGGCAATACTTCCCTGAACTGTATGCAAAAAAACAAATTTCACTATAGAAACATAGAAACATAGAAAATAGGTGCAGGAGTAGGCCATTCGGCCCTTCGAGCCTGCACCGCCATTCAATGTGATCATGGCTGATCATCCAACTCAGTATCCTGTACCTGCCTTCTCTCCATACCCCCTGATCCCTTTAGCCACAAGTGCCACATCTAACGCCCTCTTAAATATAGCCAATGAACTGGCCTCAACTACCTTCTGTGGCAGAGAATTCCAGAGACTCACCACTCTCTGTGTAAAGAATGTTTTCCTCATTTCGGTCCTAAAGGAATTCCCCCTTATCCTTAGACTGTGACCCCTTGTTCTGGACTCCCCCAACATCGGGAACAATCTTCCAGCATCTAGCTTGTCCAACCCCTTAAGAATTTTGTAAGTTTCTATAAGATCCCCCCTCAATCTTCTAAATTCCAGCGAGTACAAGCCGAGTCTATCCAATCTTTCCTCATATGAAAGTCCTGACATCCCAGGATATTTACATGTATATGCCAGGACATCCCAGGATATGCATATTTACATGTGATAAGATGGAACCATTGAACCATTAAACCATTGAGTTGGTACAGTTGCAAACCCCATAGACTCAAAATAAAAGGAAGTACCTTTAGAAAGGAGATAATTTCTTTAGTCAGAGCGTGGAGAATCTGTAGAATTCACTGCCACAAACAGTGGTGGAGGCCAAGTCAGTGGGTGTTTTGAAAGCAGAGATTGACAGGCTCTTGATTAGTAATGCTCCTGTCCAACTTAGGAAACCTGAACGGAAACCTCTGCAGACTTTGCGCCCCACCCAAGGTTACCCTGTGGTTCCCGGAGGTTCCCGGAAGTTTTTGTCAGTCTCCCTAATGGTCGAAAGTGGTTTCCGCTTCTTCTATGTTCCGGCGAATATTTCAAAAATTTTAAAAAATTAGGTTGCCGTTTTAAAAATCGTTCATTTTTTAGTCGAAGCCGGTTGCGATGCTAGTTGAAGGTGGTTGCCGGAGGTTGCAGGTAGTGGAAGGTAAGACCTTTTTTTCACCCAGTTTTATTCCATCAGGGAGGTCTTACCATCCACTACCTGCAACCTCCGGCAACCACCTTCAAATAGCATCGCAACCCGCTTTGACTAAAAAATTACCGATTTTTAAACGGCAACCTATTTTTAGTCGTGGCCGGTTTTGAATTTTTTGAAATAATCGCCAGAACATGGAAGAAGCGGAAACCACTTTTGACCATTAGGGAGACTGACAAAAACCTCCGGGAACTGCACGGAAACCTTGGGTGGGACGCAAAGTCTACAGAGGTTTCCGTTCAGGTTTCCTAAGTGGGACAGGGGCATTAGGGTGCCAAGTGTTATGGGGAGAAGCAGGAGAATGGGGTTGAGAGTTAAAGATAGATCAGCCAAGATTGAATGGCTAGATGGGCCAAATGGCTTAATTCTTCTCCTATAACTTATGGACTTCATTTGAAGGTAATCAAAAATCCCTTTAACCAGAAACTTCATGTGAATGCACCTGTGGGAGGGTAAGCCACAAAGAATCTCATCTCAACGTCTATCATGTAAACACTGATTTCACGGCAAAATTTGAAGGAATTCTATTTTAATTTTTACTCTTTTGTAAACATATTTAAATATTTTAGTGAATGAGATTAATAGGAACTAGAAAAGGGACACGTCAATACCACAATAAACCAGGGACATGCAGTCAGGGAAGGCAGGGGAGGCAGAGCCTCACCTGTCATACTCCCAATGAAAATAGCTGTTAAGAAAAGTAAAGAAAAATAATAATAAAATAAATATAAAGTCATTTCTATATGAATCTAATCATTTTTTATAGTCAAATTCGCCAAATGTGCACAGCTCCGCTGCAAATACAGGGAGAGATGAGAGGTGAGGCAGCGATGAGCTGAGCCTCCCCTCTGATTGCACAACACCTCAGAAACTGCATGGAGTGTGGGCAATAAGCATGTGCCTGTTACTATCTCTACGTATGTCACCAATGTAATGTTTGTAAACCCATTCATTACATGTCCTCACCTTCCATAGTCCAGGTAACTTATTTCACATATAAATATATTAAATTTGTGCTGGGCTCTTCATAAAACTGCAATAAAAAAGCACCAGGGGAGGCAGCGATCACATCTGCCTCACATGGGGGTGTATCTTGAGCCCAGTGGAAGAAGAGTGAGCGTCAATTACGTAGGCTCAGCCCACGTAATTGACGCTACCTCACTCTCCGTCCACGTTAGCTAGCTTCAGCAGCGGTGGAACGCAGTACTGACGGCGCTGACCAAAGACCTTAGAGCGGAGCAAGATACGCCACTCGGTGAAAAAACGGTCATTGGGAAGGTTGACTTTGTCGGTACATTAGAAAGTTATTAGACTTTTTTTAAATAGATCTTTATTTATCACAATAATAAAGTTATCATTTTTTGTACTTCTGTACATTTTTGTTCTTGTTCTTGTGAGGCAGGAGTCACGAGACAACCCATCACGAGATTTTTCAAGCTCAGATTTGAGTCGGGGAACGCAGCGGCCCGGGGCTGCTCTTAGTGTTGTTACCGGTTAGATCCCTCGAATTGTCAGAGCCGAAACATCACTGGGCCACTGTGAAGAAGGGTGCAATGGTGCATGGGGGGTTCGGTGACAGTCAGAATGGGACGGCTACGGGTTATAACGTGCCATCATTCCTCTCTCCCTTCTATCTCTCTCCCTTCTCTCTCTCTCTCCCTTCCCTCTCTCTCCCCTTCTCCCCCTCTCTCTCTCCCTTCTCACTCTCCCTTCTCTCTTTCTCCCTTCTCTCTCTCCCTACAGGGCCTGTCCCACCAGCATGCAACTCTATGCGATTAGCGCGATTAAACCGGCAGCGGGGGCCGCGCGGAGGTCGGGTGATCCCCTCTACAGGGCTGGTCCCACCAGCATGCGCCTGCATGCGGCAAGCGCAACTAAACCGGCAGCGAGGGCCGCACGGAGGTTGGTTGAGTGGCACAACGCGGCGCAAAGCAAGGCGAACTTGAAGCAAGTTCAAGGTAAGTTCGCCAGGACGTAGAGGGGCACACAGAGAGGGGCACCGAGACACACACACAGAGAGGGCCACGGAACCACACACATAGAGGGTCACGGATGCACTTACAAATAGGTTCACGGAGGCACGATGTCCGGGCGGTGTGTAAATGTCGAGGCGACTGCGAGCCGACAAGCTGTTGCCGCGCGGGATTTTTGGACATAGTCGGTTTTTCGGAGCCCCGCGCGGTGTTGGGACGAACTCCGCACAATTCCGCGCGGCTCCGGCGATCGAAGTGGGACCGGCCCCACGACGCCGGACGGCTCAAGCGACCACGTTAGGTCGCGCTAATTGCATAGAGTTGCATGCTGGTGGGACAGGCCCTTACCTCTCTTCTCTCTCTCTCCCTGCTTACTCTCTGTCTCCCTTCTCTCTCTCTCTCTCCCTTCTCTCTTCCTCCTCTCTCTCCCCTCTCTCTCTCCCTTCTCTCCGCTCTCTCTCTCCCCTCTCTCTCTCTCTCTCTCTCTCTCTCTCTCTCCCCTGCTCTCTCCCTCCCTCCCAGCCGTGGCACCACCCCTCCCTCTCCTCGGGGAGAAGCGGTGATCAATACAGGGAGGGTCGGGACACTGATACTAGCCAGTGCCTCCTCAGCGAATCACCTCACCGCACGTCACAGCAATAAACTGTCCACCTCTGAGATTAAGTGTCATCTAATGTTAGAAATGGCCACAAAAACTAGCTAACATTTGAAGGAAATCCTTGTTGAACACTGTACAGAAAAATTGGCGGTGATTTATATTGATTCCCCTCAAAGGCAAATTGTAATGAAAATGCTGAGTTTTAAATATTGATGTATCAAGATAAAGTAGTCACAGACCCATTGAACTGTGTGCAGAGAATTCACATCGCTTCCTAAGCCCTGGTTTATAATAACGGTACGGCAGTAGAGCTGCTGCCTTACAGTGCCAAAGACCCAGGTTCGATCCTGACCACGGGTGCTGTCTGTACAGAGTTTGTACGTTCTCCCCATGACCTGCATGGGGTTTATCCAGGTGCTCCAGTTTCCTCCCACACTTCAAAGACGTACAGGTTTGTAAGCTAATTGGCTTGGTAAAATTATAAAATATCCCTAGAACGTGTAGGATAGTGTTCGTGTGCGGTGATCGCTGGTCGGCACGGACTCTATGGGCCACATAGGGCCTGTTTCCGCGATGTATCTCTAAACTAAACTGAATCTTTAAATGTTTTTGCTCTTATGTTTGCTGCTATATTTATTCCTTTTTATATTTACCAGAATCGAATGATAAACAGCAGCTGTTACTACTGCTGATGATTAGAAGCTTTTGCAATTTATGTAGAACTCATGGGGCAGAAGTGGACAACTGTTCACCACAAGAAGGCCCCCAACCTGTGCTCAAAAGTATTTAAACCTGATCCTTAGGCAACAGAATTAAGTCCGTTTTTCACAACACTGATGGTTTGTCATTAGCCACAGTGCATTCATAGGTAATTGATGTCAGCCTCTCTACTAATAGGTGATCATTGAGCAGTCATGTCAATGTAATTCTTGATAGCTCAGCTAAGCCTTAGGCCATCTACATGACCAAGTCATTTGCGTGTTTAATTTTTAATATATCTATCAGCTTTAAGTTTACCCAAGGTTAACCGTCAGATGTAATAACACAGCCCATTCATTAAATACTCTTAACCAAAGTCGACACACAGAACTATTTTTATAAATTTTTAGAAACATTTTGAATAAACATCTTATTTGTCACAAATTAAAATATAGATATAAATTACATTTTCCTGTTAGGTTAGTTTCATTTAAAAGTATTACATCATTCTTTAAGGATAAATTGAACCAACATTTTGAAATGAGAGCTTGACCCTTTAGACTTTACTTTAGGCATTAGAGATACAGCATGGAAACAGGCCCTTCAGCCCATAGATTCCGTGCCAACCCCATGCACTAACACTAGGATCAATTTACAATTTTTTTACCGATACCAATTTACCTAACAAACCTGTACGTCTTTGGAATGTGGGAGGAAACCAGCGCACCCAGAGAAAACCCACGCAGTCATGGGGAGAACATACAAACTCCATACAGGCAGCACCCGTGGTCAGGATCAAACCTGGGTCTCTGCTGCTGTAAAACAGCAACTCTACCGCTGCACCTCTGTGCCGCTCAGGATAATGTCCTCAAGGGATAAAGCGTAAATGAGAAAGAGGAAATGTTCAAGAATGGTCCTTGGGGAAGACAAAAAGTTCTCTGATAATTCATAAAAGCCATATCACAAACTAAAGCTGGAAGGGCCAGTTGGTATCGATAGTCCAGCTTGGGTCCTTCGCTCCGCACCCACTGCCACACCCACTGAGTTTCTCCAGCACTTTTGTCTACCTGTCACAAATTAAATTTCATTTTCATTGAATTTCATTGTTGATTCCTAATGGACATGAGCTTAAGCTAAATCTAATGCACATTTTATAAAATGATCTAATTCTGGTAAGTTACATGAATAAGACAAATCAGGATTGTGCATGGATGATGAACGTTCTGGTCAATTAGAGTATTTCCAGTAAGTGGCTCAGATGCTTCTTCCTGCAATGTTGCAAGTGATAGACACAAAGTGTTGGAGTAACTCAGTGGGTCAGGCAGCATCTCTGGAGAACATGGATGGGTGATGTTTTGGGTTGGAACCCTTCTACAGACTGAAAGATAGGTTTGGGGGAGGAGAATAACTGGGGTCGGGTTTTCCAACACCCACTGCTAGCTTTCAGCCTGAAGAAGGGTCTCGACACCAAACATCACCTATTCCTTTTCTCCAGAGATGCTGCCTGACCCTCTGAGTTACTCCAGCACTTTTCATCTATCTTCGGTATCTTCCTACACATGCTGCAGGTAATTCCTGAGTCTGAGCCAAACAGCCAGTGGGAGTAGTTATAATATGGCTTATGTTACAATTGTTAATTCTTTCTTTTCACTTCTTAATGAATTACACCTGGATGGTGTAAACCATCTTTAAGCTATATTTTTCATTCTTGGTACATTGTGTCAAACTAAAAATAAAATAAAACTTTTATTTCCTACTCTAACAATGAATGACATAATCCTGGAATTAGGTTGTGCTTTAATTTTTTACCCAAAGTACAGAAACATTTTGGTAACTGATGGAAATAAAAGACTTGTGAAATAGTCCACAACTTTATCGACCTTAGACTTTAGACCCTAGAAATATAGAGTGGAAACAAGCACTTCGGCCGAGCGAGCCCGCGCCAACCAGCAATCACCCAGTGCACTAACACTATCCTACACACTAGGGACAATTTACAATTTTACTGAAGCCAATTAACCTACAAACCCATATGTATTTGGAATGTGTGAGGAAACCAAAGCACCCGGAGAAAACCCACATGCCACAGGGAGAACGTACAATCTCCGTACAGACAGCACCCATAGTCAGGATCGAACCCGGATCTCTGACGCTGTCAGGCAGCAAGTCTACTGCTGTGCAAAAATGCTGCCCCATCTCAAAAGATAACCATGACCAAAGTCATAATAGATAAGCGTCCAAAAGGATGCAAATGTGGTTACCAGAATGATGCCTGGATTAGGAGCTATTAGCGACAAGGAGAATTTGGACAGACTTGCATTGTTTTATCTGGATCACTGGAAGTTGATGGGAGACCCGATAAAAGCATATACTATTATGAGAGGCATAGATAGAGGATCTACAGTCTGAACCTATTTCCCAGGATGGAAATATCAAATGCTAGACAAAAGGCGAATGAGACAAAGTTTAATGTAGATGTGCGGTGCAATTATTTTACACAAAGGTGGTGAGTGTCACGAACGCACTGCCGGGGGCGGTGTTGTTGGCAGGTGTGATAGTGGCATTCAAGAATCTTTCAGATAGGCACATACTGTACATATGCAGGGATATGGATGAAGGCAGATAAGAGTTGGTGGCACCATGGCACAGCAGTAGAGTTGCTACCTTATAGCGCCAGACACCCGGACTACATCCTGACTATGGGTACTGTCTGTATGGAGTTTGTACATTCTCCCTCTGACTATGTAGGTTTTCTCCAGGTGCTCCGGCTTCCTCCCACATTATAAAGACGTGTAGGTTTGTAAGTTTTTATTGGCTTCTGTACATTGTCCTTGGTGCGTAAAATAGAGCTAGTGTTCAGATGATCGCTGATCTGTGGGCCGAAGGGCCTGTTTCTGCACTTTATCTCTAAAACTATAAACTAAGTTAAAGTTGATCTTGGCATCATGTTCGGCAAAGACACCATGGGCCAAAGGGCCTGTTCCTATCCTCTGTTCTGTGTTCTATGTTCTAACAGAAAATAATATTCTTTACAGAAAATGACAATTTGATGAAGTCTTTTGATATTTTATTCCAAAAGAAACAAGGAAGAAAATTGAACAGAACAGGTGATGCAGATGTTTTTTTCCTAAATAGCCTCAATTGTAAGAACTCTTATTGCTTCCGTCCTTGGCCAAAAGCCAAATGAGTGTCATCCGCAACACCTGAACTGTGAGGAACTGCCGCAGATGCCTATGAGGGGAAACGCAAATGATACTTGAAACTGCAAACTATTCATGAGATCGCAGTTCCTTATGTGTTAGGTTACCTAGGCAGTGACACGAAAGATTTTTAATACCTTGATGTCCTAACCACGATGGTAGACAAAGACGGCCTTGCCGAGATGTAGCATGAACCTCATCACCTCCTGACAATTATTTCCATCTACATGCCTTTGCCAGATTAGAGACTGCATCACGCATGAATGGCCTCATTTGTGAATATTGCTAGTCATTAATTATTGATTAATGGTGGGTGTATAGAACAAGCTGCCAGAGGAGGTAGTTGCGACAGGAACCATTGCAACGTTTAAGAAACTATTAGACAGGTACATGGATAGGAGAGGTTTAGAGGGATATGGGCCAAACACAAGCAGGTGGGACTGGTGCAGATGGAACATATTGGTTGGCGTGGGCAAGTTGGGCCAAAGGGCCTGTTTCCAAACTCTATGACTGACTCTATGATTCATTTGGCATTCTATTTGAGATCATCTTGTGACAGTGGATAGGACAGGTTTGGAGGGATATGGGCCAAATGCGGGCAGGTGGAACAAGTGTAGCTGAGACATGTTGGCCGGTGGGGGCAAGTTGGGCCGAAGGGCTTGTTTCCACACTGTATCACTCTATGACTCTTTGAGTGATGTATCTCCCCTAACCTAAACTGTACGAGAAGTGATTTGAACTCAGTTAAGAGGGGTTTCATTATAAAGGGCATATGCTTTCTCTGGGAGCTCTTCATGGTCCTGATGCACAAGGAGGGAAGAGATTGCATGCTTTTAATGAGGTGATGCACTTGAAAATGAACAGCAAAAATAAATTCAAATATCCTGAAACTCAAACGATCATATGTATAAAGGGCTTCTTTCTGCTCTTAATCCATTGAAGCCACATCCTTTCCTCCCTACACATTTTGTTGAACAGGTTGTGTTCCATTTTAGATTTTAAAAAGTGCTGGTGTAACTCAATGGGTCAGTCAGCATCTCTGGAGAAATAGAATGGGTGACGTTTCAGAACAAGATCCTTCTTCATACTGAAGGAAGGGAGGGAGGGGGGAATAGGCCCAAGTAGGAGGATGTCTTCAATTTGTTCCATTTTGTTGTCCATCTGCTGTCAGATGAGACCACGTTTCAAAATCAATGCTGCAAGGCTTTGGAGAGACAATATCTGTCATGCTGACACCAAAATAAAATATAGAGAAACAAGGAATTGCAGATGCTCATTTACAAAAAAACAACATAAAGTGCTGGAGTAATTCAGCAGGTCAGGCAGCATCTCTGGAGAATATGGATAGGTGATTTTTTGGGTCAGAACCCTTCTTCAGACAAAATAAAACAGTTATAGGCACAAAATGCTGGAGTAACTCAGCGGATCAGGCAGCATCTTTGGAGAAAGTGGATAGGTGATGTTTCGGCCGAAATGTCACCTCTCCAATTTCTCCAGAGATGCTGCCTGACCCATTGAGTTACTCTGGCATTTTGTATTTACCTTTGGTATAGTCCTTCATCTGCAGTTTATTTTTATATCAAAATAAAACAGTTGTCTGACTATTTAATATTTTTCCTATATCGAGTTCTGCTCGGATATGAAGCCTTGCAAACAATTCTGACAAACATATTTTTTCAGTCCCTTACAATCGCAGTTAGTTCGGCAGCCATCAGGTTAAGAGAGAAATTGTAATTAACAGCACCACTTTATATTTCTGCATATGACTGTGTCCTGATTGAACTCAATCTTTGAAGCGTGTATGAAACTCTGCCTAGCCCATTGTGCAGATGAAGATTTATCATCTGCCTGCATGTAAATTACATTCACAGATGAAACGAAACGTAAAATTTCAAGTAGCTTTTGTGCCCAGGTTTCAAATGTGAGAAGGTTACATTTCTGGGTTTATTTATAGCCTGTTAACACTTGGGATTAAAGTCCTTTTGTTTTCCCTAAAAAAAAATACTGCCAAATTGGTAATTCCCTACGCACAACCTTGTTATGCTAGGTGAGGGCATAGATTAGACTATCATCTCATTCAGGGGAGATTCATGTTGCTGTGTGATTTTTGTCATGATGTCTCTTACTGCGCTCAATAAAAGCAAGATCTTGCCACTACATTGCATCTTTCAAAACCATCAAGCATCCCAAGGCATTTCACAAGTAATTAAGTATTTGGGAATGTAATCAGAGATGCCTCCCACATTCTGCTATATTACAATCTGGTCTTTCTGAGGTCTCACAAGCAGTAAGGACATCAATGTGACAAGAACTGTATGGTTTCTCACACCTTTGTATGAATACCTGGTGATTTGATTAGCTCAGAGAAAGGTAACAATACTAATTGTATCCAGCAGCTTGCTTACCCTCAATGGTTTCTGTTTCCTTCCTTGGTTCGATAAGGTTTAGAACAATGCTTGCTTCCACCACCACATACTTTCCATAGCAAATGTCTCTGGGTCCAACTTATTCCACGAGGAATCCAACTGAATCTCCCTCTTCTCCCCTCTCCTATCAAGCAAGAGGTACCAAAGTGTGAAAACACCCACCTCCAGATTCAGGAACAGTTTCTTCTCAGTTGTTATCAGGCAACTGTACCATCCTATCACCAACCAGCGTGCGGCCCTGACTTACCATCTACCTTATTAGAGACCCACAAATTTTTATCGGATATTACTAGACTTTACCTTACACCAAACATTGTGCCCTTTATCCTGTATCTGTACACTGTGGACGGCTTGATTTTAATCACGTATAATCTTTCTGCTGATTGGATAACATGCAACAAAAACTTTTCAGTGTATCTTGGTACACGTGACAATTAACAAAAATAAACTAACCTGAAAGGTTGCATTTAGACAGATACATGGATAGGAGAGGTTTAGAAGGATATGGGCCAAATGCAGGCAGGTGGGACTAGTGTAGGTGGGTTATGTTGGTCAGTATGGTCAAGTTGAGCCAAAGGGCCTGTTTCCATGCTCTATGACTCTATTCCCTCCAGTATTGGTTTTTAATGCCCATGTTTGATTCCACATTGAGTTGGCTGATCTCAAAAATAATTGCACTCAAATGCAGGAGTAGGACATCCCATGTCCGATCCATTGACCCATAGCCACCATTTTGTCGTTTATCAACTTTGCAAATCCCATTAACCTGCCTTCTCCCTCGAGGAGTGATTCTGCACTTGGGCATTCCCAATGGGAAACTCCATTCTCAGCGAGTGCATTTTGCAAAATCATTGAAGCACAGACCGTGATTTTCCATCCATTAGTTTTAATGAATGGAAAATCACTGCCTGCATCTTTGTGATTTCCCAAGATGCGTTCTCAATGAGCCTTGCCTTTCAGCTGGTGGTGCTGAACCACAAAATGAACCCTCAAATGTTTTAATAACCTCACTCTTCAATGAGTTGTCATGTTCCTCTGCACATCACAAATTCATTATTTTAAAAGTTCATACCTTTTCGGAGGAGAATTAGGCCATTCGGCCCAACAAATGTACTCCGCCATTCAATCATGGCTGATCTGCCTTTTCCTCTCAACCCCATTCTCCTGTCTTTTCCCATAACCCCCGACACCCGTACATATTATTTTACATCCAAGGCTTCTGGGCTGCTGTGCTTACAAGGATGGAGCAATCCCCTATTTTGTATGTCAATCCCATTCATTATTATAGACGTCAACCAAATCACTCCTTAAAAAGACACAAAGTACTGGAATAACTCAGCAGGTCAGGCAGAATTCCACACAAGGAACTGCAGATGCTGCTTTACATAAAAAGACAATGTGCTGACCTGCTAAGTTTTGGTTTAGTTTAGGTTTCATTCAAGTTTGTAATGGACTATAGGTGCAGACTGTACAGATCTGGAAATTGCCCCTAGAGTGTAGGATAGTGTATGGGGATCACTGGTAGGTGTGTACTCAGTGGGCCGACAGGTCTGTTTCCATGCTGTGTCTCTAAACTGAACTAAACTTTAGAGATATAGCATGGAAACATGCCCATTGGCCCACCTTGTCTGCGCTGACCAGCGATCCCCATACACTAGCACTATCCTACACGCCAGGGACAATTTACAACTCTACACATTGTACCCGTAGTCAATTACCAAAGCCAATTAGCCTACAAACGTGTACATCTTTGGAGTGTGGGTGCACCCCGAGAAAATCCACACAGGTCATGGGGAGAACGTACAAACTCTGTGCAGACAACACCCGTGATCAGGATTGAACCTGGATCTCTGGCGCTGCAAGGCAGCAGCTCTACCGCTGTGCTACTGTGCCGCCCATTAGTCACTCCAGCATTTTGCATCTTTTTTTGTGTTGCAGCATCTGCAGTTCCTTGCATCTCCAAATCTTTAACTTCTTTGCCTCCAAGAAAAACAATCAAAATTTACCCACTCACTTTCAACCAAGCCTGTCCTTCTGAGATTTATCCTGGTTAATGAGCAATGCAATGCCCCTAAACTAGGCATTTTCAAACCGAATATGTTATTCAAAGTAAGTCCATTCAGTCTAAGAAAAATTGAATGATTAGATGAGGGTCCTGAACACTATATAGGCATATAAGATCTTGAGGGGAATAGATAGGGTAAATGCACAGTCTTTTACCCAAAGTTGGGCAAGCAAACCAAAGGGCATAGGTTGAAGGTGAGAGGGGATAAATTTAATAGAAACCTGAGGAGCATCTTTTTCACAGAGGGTAGTGGGCATATGAAATGAACTGGCAGAAGAGGTATTTAAGGCAGGCACTATCATAACATTTAAATGACATTTGGACATGTACATGGATAGGATAAGTTTAGAAGGATATGGGCCAAACACAGGCAGGTGGAACTAATGTAGATGGGACATGTTTGTGAGTGTGGGCAAGTTAGGCTGAAGGAGCTATTTCCATGCTGTACGAGTCTATGACTCTTTGACTTGCACTGAACTGAGACAAAAGTCGAAATCAATGAACATAGTCAAAATCAAATAAAAGGGTTTGAAAATTTTCACCACATACAGATCATTGTTATATTACCATTCATCATTCTCACTTCATCTATAAATCTTGCCTTAATCTAGAAACAGATGTTGGCTACATTTAGTTCCTGTGTATAGCCAGTTGAAGTAAGCTAATACCAGTGCTCTGAAAAACATACCAGACACATTCTGCCAACAATTGCAAAATAACTAACTCTAAGTTTGAAACATGACTGGTTGTTATTCCACCTTGTGGATTAACTGGAATTACACTTTCATTAAATGACACAACCAGAATACAGAGGCCAAGTTAATGGAATACCAAAAAATGTGTTATACAGTAAACCTTTGTTATTACAGACCTCTTTATAACGGATTTTGGTTATAGCAGACTAAGAACACAGGCTGCTAGTTAAATTTCCAAGGATATTGAAATTGACAAGGCATTGAAATTGACAAGACATTAAAATTGACAAGACATTAAAATTGACAAGCGATCCCTTCGATGGACACTTACCTCTATTAAACATTGTAACAAACAGCCTTTAATATTTTTAGCTTGCAGTAACAAAAAAAAAATTTCAGCTGTTAAAAAGGACTTGGTATTTGAAAACAACTCATTGTTTTAGAGTGACTGCTAGGTGGTTGGAATGAAACCTTTACTCGGTTATGGTGGACAATTGACTATAAAGGACACCATTCCCCCCACCTATGGTCCATTATAATGAGGGGTTACAGTAGTCTCTATCAAGGATATTGTAACATATTAAACAATGATCAACCCAATATAAGGAGCAGCTTTGCTAGCTTTGAGAGTCTGGAGTGTCTGTGTCAGGAGCACAACGCCCAGCATAAATAGTGGAAGGATCACCTCACTTGCCAACCCACCCCTCAGTCCATCTCATCAAGCATCTCCACCCCCATCCTTGGCATCAACTCTGAACCCCCCCCCCATCCACCCCCCATCGGCCTCCTCAAATCCACAGAACTGGAGTGGAAGTAGAGGTGTGTGTTTTGCAGTGCCTGTATTCAACACTGCCATACACAGGAGTGGAGGGACTGGATGTCAACAATCCTATCACCAACTAGAAAGCGTCCCGACCTACCATCTACCTCATTGGAGACCCTCGGACTATGTTTAATTCGACTTAACTGGACTTTACCCTGCACTAAACATTATTCCCCTTATGTATCTGTACATTGTGGATGGCTCAATGGAAATCATGCCTAGTCTTTCTGCTGACTGGCTAGCACGCAACATAGAGCTTTACACTGTAGCTCAGTACACATAACAATAAACTAAACTAAATTAAACCAAGCATTTTGACTGTTGTTGGAACTATATTTCTACAGCAAAGTAGAGAGTTTTCTGCATAGGACTCTCCTGTTCAGTCTTCCCTTTTCAGAGAGGGCCATTGACTGGTATTCGAGTGGCTTAAAGGTTGTTTACCCTTTGTCAGCCACTGTCTGAAATTTGCCTCAGTTCTACTGCTGATGAGAATTCATTACCAAAGTTGCCCAGTTCTGACCTTCTGTTGGAGGGAAGGTCATTGATGAAAATGACTGGGTCATGGAACCTGCCATGAGGAGACCCCAGGGCAAAACCCTGGAACTGAACTGGTGAAGGCACAGTGGCCTCTAAACAAAATGTTGTGATTACTTACTAGTACTTACTCTAGAGTTTTAAAGGTTGGGCTGGCTAGGACTTTAGATTCAGATTCATATTTATTGTCACATGCACCAATTAAGGTACAGTGATTTTTGAGTTACCATGCAGCCATACAATTAAAAGAACACAACACAATTAAAAAGAACGATAGAACTGAACATAAACATCCACCACAGTGATCACTATGATGGAAGGCAATAACGTTCAGTCAATCTTCCTCCTTTTGTTCACCCGTGTTTGGGGCCTTGACCCTACGGACGGCCCGATGTACAAACCCTCTCGTCGGGATGATCGAAGCTCCGACGTCGGGACGGATGGAAAACACTTCGCGGCTTCGTGCCTGAATCAGCCACTTTCGTACCGGAGACCGCTGCTTCTCGATGTTATAGGCCGCAGGCAGGCCAGCGGTCGGAGCTCTTCTCAGGCGATCCCCGGCAAGGGATCCCTGGCTCCGGGATAGTAAAGTCCGCTCCACGCCTGCTGCTAGAAGTTCCGCAGGCCGCGACTTCACGATTTTAAAGTCAGCAGGCCGGTGGTCGGAGCCTTTCTTCTGGCTCTGCGATGGAAGTCCGCACCGCACCTGCTGCTGAAGCTCTGGGCTGGTTTCCGGGAAAGGCCGTACCAATCCAAGTCGTTAGGCCACGAGGGAGGGAGAAAATGCGACTAGGAGAAAAGTCGCACCTCCCCCCAGGTAAGTGACTGGAAACGGTTTAATCCTTCCCCCCCCCCTACTGCCCCCACATAAAAACATACCGAGAGATATGAACACATACATTTAGACATACTAAAAAAACAAAAAAAGTCGAAATGACAGACAAACTGCTGGCAAGGCTGCCGCGCACAGCGCCACCCAGTGAACACTTTATTCCTTGGAACACAGAATGCTGAAGAGTGTTCTTATAGAAGTGTATAAAATCATGAAGGGAATAGATAGAGTAAATGTAGAGAGTCTTTCACCCAGGGCAGGGGAATCAAGAACCAGAGGATATAGGTTTAAGATGAGAGGGGCAAGATTTAATAGAAATCTGAGGAGCAACTTTTTCACTCAGAGTGTGGTGGGTATATGGAATGAGCAGCCAGAGGAGGTAGTCGAGGTACGTATAATAACAACATTATTAGTTTAGTTTAGCTTAGAGATACAGTGCGGAAACAGGTTCTTCGGCCCACCGAGTCCACACCGACCAGCAATCGCCCCATACACAAGCACTATTCTACACACTAGGGGCACTTTAGAATTTTAATGAAGCCAATTAACCTACAAAGCTGTATGTCTTTGAAGTGTGGGAGATAATCGGAGCACCCGGAGAAAACCAACGCAGGTCACAGGGAGAACGTACAAATTCTATACAGACAGCGCCATGGTCAGGATCGAACCAGGATGTCTGGCGCTGGAACACACCAATTATACCGCTGCACCATCGTGCTGCCCCACGGGATACTTAGGACACTTAACACTGGACACTGGACACAAAGGTCATTTTGACAATAATACTTTATTGTCACTTGTACCTAAGTAACGGCTGCATGACTCTACCTGTATCTACCTCATTAGATACCCTCGGACTACCTTTGATTGGACTTTACTGGCTTTATCTTGGACTAAACGTTATTCCCTTTATCATGTATCTGTACACTGTGGGTGGCTCGATTGTAATCATGTATTGGCTTTCCGCTTACTGGATAGCACGCAACAAAGGCTTTTCACTGTACCTTGGTACACGTGACAATAAACTAAACTCAACTAAGCCCAACTAACTATGACTCTAAAATGAGAATTTCACTTTGAGTAACAACCTGTAATAACTTCATCATGGGCCACCATAGGGGAATATACGCAGCATTTTGGGGACCCAATCTGCTATTCAAGAGCTCCGACTGTTATCTAATTTGCTGATACTGTTCAACTGGAGAGGCAGCTCCTGGCTCAAGTCCCTGTAACACGATGGGTAGTGCAGTGGCTCCCTGCTAATCCAGCTCTCGCTTTTATTCACTGCGTTGGGTTTGACAGTCATTTAAATAATGAATTCAGTCGCTTCCTCTGCAGGGAAGCAGAAGAGATGCTTTACAGAATGTCATTCTGCATTTTAGAACTTAATGATACACAAGCAAACAGTTTTGAACAACCCCCAAGGGTGAATATATATATGTGTTGTGTTTACAGGAGGGCTGTTATTCCAAATCTGAATATAATTAAAGCTGGTGGGCTTCTCCAGGGTGGTCGCTCGTGTTCATTTAGTTCAGAGATTCAGTGGAGTGGACGTAGTGGAATGACACCAACCAAGGGGAGGGCATCTGCTTCCTTGCACTGGCATTGGTGTGTGCAGCGTGTGGGAGACGCAGTAACAAAAATAGCAATATTCTCCAGGGTGACTGCAACGTTACTTCAACATGCGATGAGGCTAATGCAAGCAGAGAGCTGTTGGCTCAATGCGACAATGGTAGCAATGTGGGCCGTCAACTCAGAATACCCACAAACAGATGATTAAAGTGTCTTTAATAATCACAAAGTGACGTATAGAAAATAAAACATAGTTCAATTACGCTCGGACTGCCAAGGCCTATTGTATCTCCCCGTTGCTAACCATTTTAACTCCTATTCCCACACTGACCTTTCTGTCCTCGGCCTCCTCCACTGCCGGAGTGAGGCCAAACGCAAATTGGTGGAACAGCACCTCATATTTCGCTTAGGTGATTTACAATCTAGCGGTATGAATGTTGAATTCTCTAATTTTAGGTTACTTATACAAACACTCCCCTCCCCCTCCCCTTTCCTCCATTCAAAGTCCATTAACCAGTTGCACAGTTTGCAACTATGTATCCCACTTGGGATCACACTGTATCTAGCCAACAGTTGGCCTACCAGCGAACCTTCCTGCCTGACTTCATCTGTTTCCAGCCCTGATTTGTCCTGGATGAACTCTTCGCCTCTCATCCTATAGCTGTACTCTCTCGTGTTGGACATTTCCACGCTGGGAAAAAGATTCTTAGTATCTACCCTATCTATGCCTCTCAGAATTTTATAATAATAGTAAACAACTCGTGGACCCGTTGGGTGCCCGTTGTGATAACAGACATCCCCGTTGTGACGCCAGTTATGTGCAACCCGTTCAGTTATTTCAAATTCCGTCAACTGCGCATGCGCGGACACCGGGCCCGGCAACACTCCCCCAACTGCGCAGGCACGGCTGACGGGCCCGGCAAGTGGGAGTGCACTGCCGTTCACATTAGAAAGTTAATTAAAGTTTATAAAGGGAATTACTTTGTAAAATCGAACAAAACTTAATACTGCACACCGCAGGCGAATGGTGAGTAATGCGCCACTAAAATTATTGTGCAGTCGTGTACCGTTTTGGTTGTATTTTGAGAACATACATACATACAAGATGAGAGTTTTAGTTATATACTAGACTGAGTGGGACCCATTGGATCCCATGTTCACATGGGAGGGCTGGTCCTCCAACGCAGTATTCCACCTCTCCACCAATTCCAATATTGGTAGCCAGTGGGGGCTTTCTGGAGCACTAGTATGGGTGTTGTGGGCTGAAGGGACTGGTTTCCAGAGGGCTAGTATGAACATTGTGGGCCAAATGGATGCATGGGGTGGCAGCTCAGTCACTTAAGCCTGATGTGCTGGTAGCTCACTCACGGCTGGTGGGCTGGCAGTTGACTCACGGCTATTTCTTGAAATTCCATTTCATGCAGGGTGCAAGTCCACCAAACTCAAGTGCAGGTTCATACCACTTCTAGCAGGGTGCAAGGCCACCAAATTCAAGTGCAGTTTCATGCCACTTCAAGCAGGGTGCAAGGTCACCAAATGCAAGTGCAGTTTCATGCCATTTCAAGCAGGGTGCAAGGCCACCAAATTCAAGTGCAGTGTAGTACCACTTCATGTAGGGTGCCAGGCCACCAAATTCAAGTGCAGTTTCATACCACTTCCAGCAGGGTGCAAGGCCACCAAATTCAAGTGCAGTTTCATACCACTTCAAGCAGGGTGCAAGGCCACCACATTCAAATGCAGTTTCATACAATTTCAAACAGTGAAACCACCGTGAAACCACCATAAAACCACACAAAACACCACATAATCACCACTCTCACAGTTCAGTAGACAGTTGATTCACAGCTCAGACAGAGTCGTGACCTCTCCCTCCCCTATCTTCCAGAACTGAGCCACACCAACACTTCTGGGTTTTATAATCCCTCCCCCCTCTCCACCGGAAGGGGTATGGCCTTCATGGTGTGATTGACAGGAGAGAGATTCTCAACATTTTTTAAACACTAATAACACTTTTATTTTTCATTGATGGGAAGAATCCTCTGCACCTGATGAGCAGAGGGGGACTGAGTAAGATGGCCAATAATCACAGCCATAAGTGGTAGCGTTTCCTCCAAAATCAATATACTGTGCAAACAGGAAGTTGTCAAGTTTAGACTTTTAATCATTTGCCATTTCAAACCAACCACCACCAACCATTTGCTGTGCTTTATTTCAAACCAACCACCACCCACCATTTGCTGTGCTTTATTTCATAATAACCACCACCAACCATTTGCTGTGCTTTATTTCAAACCAAGTACATTTTCATTTTCAAACCACATTAAGGGCACTCAAGGTCAGTAAAATCACACTCACAGTTTAGTAGACATGTGTTCAGCGTTATTCACAGCTCAGACTGAGAGACGTGAGCCTCTCGCTCCCCCATCTTGCAGAGACTGACTGAGGCACTCAACAGTTCCGGGTTTTATAGTCTCTCCGGAAGTGGCTTGGCCTTCAGGAGAGAGAATCTCAACATTTATTAAACACTAATAACTGTTTTATTTTTAATGGAAAAATCCTCTTGTCCTTGGGGACTCTGAGTAAGATGGCCAAAAATCACAGCCGTTTTTTCTAAAATCAATATACAGAACAACAGGAAGTGGTCAAGATCAGATTTTTAGTAATATAGACTAGACCAAGTGGGACCATTGGGCCCCGCGCGGGGGGGGTGGGGGTGATGGGCACATCGGCGTACACCCCGGAAACAAGCGTCCCTCAGAGCAAATCACCCCTATGACCCCCCCACAAGGATAATTCTGGAATTTATGGAGGCAATCAATCATTCCCACATGGGGGGGGGGGGGTGGGGGGGTGGAGGAGGGGAAGGGGGTGGGAGGTGGGGAGTATCTGGGAATATCACCCCCCCCCCCCATGAAAAACCTCTTCCCAAGAAATCTTGTTTTTTTAAATCCAAGATTTGCTGCTAAATGAGATTCCATTGTGATATACCCCAACGCAAGCAGAGGGGGGGGGGGTGGAGACAATCTGTGTGTGTGTGTGTCTCTCTCTCTCTCTGTGTCTATATCTGTCTCACTGTCTCTGTCTCTGTCTCTCTCTCTCTGTCTCTGTCTGTGTTTCTCTGTCTCTCTCTCTCTGTGTCTCTCTCTCTGTCTCGGTCTCTCTCTATCTCTGTATATATACAGATATATATATATATATCTGTCTCTCTGTGTCTGTGTCCAGCGTGCTTATTTTAATGTAATTGAGATCCCATTGTGCTGCCTTGAGACGCGGGAGGGGGGAGGGAGGATTGTGGCTCCGGGCCCTGTTTCTGTCTCTCTGTCTCTCTCTGTCTCTCTCTCTCTCTCTGTCACTCTCTCTCGGTCTCTCTCCCTCTCTGGCTGTCTCTTTGTCTCTCTGTCTCTCTGTCTCTCTGTCTGTCTGTCTGTCTGTCTGTCTGTCTGTCTGTCTGTCTGTCTGTCTGTCTGTCTGTCTGTTCTCTCTCTCTCTCTCTCTCTCTCTCTCTCTCTCTCTCTCTGTCTCTCTGTCTCTCTCTCTCACTCTCTCTGTCTCGTCCCTCCCCCTGGTACTCCGGTCTGGAAAGGCCACGCTGAGGACCCATGGGGTGTCATTTTGACGCCAGCCAGGTAAACACGGGAGGGGCGGGTCCCCCAACGCAAGTTTAAAATGTGAATAACGTAAAATAAACCATCAATCTGAATGAAACTTGCCACAGCACACCACAGGACAATAGGTAGTGAGATGGGCCAAATATTGTAGTGCTATCCTATACCGTTTTAGTGTAGTCTCAGGATCACATACACACACATGCATACAAACAAATAAGATGAGAGATTTAGTAATATATACCAGACCAAACGGGACCTGTTGGGTCCCTGTCACACGGGAGGATTGGTCTCCTAACGCAACCCATTCCCCAAGGCAATATTCCACCACTCATCCACAGCCCCCAATGGAGGCCTGGTCCCCCAATGCAACCCGTTCCCCAACGCAATATTCCATATTCCAGCACTCACCCATAACCCCCAACTGTGCAGGGGCTTATCTCCCAGCACTGCCTCCCCCTCCTTTTGTTTTGAGAACTTTAAAAAATAATGCAATTGCCCCCTCCCACTCCTGTTGAGCTAAAGGACTCTGGAAGGACTGAATGTTCCTCAATTGCAACTTTGTTGCATGCTGGGCCAGCAAGGATTTGGATCCCAATAGCTGCTAAATTTTTCTTAAACTTGAATTTGTAAATTTTTAAATGTCAATAACTTGTGAAATATAACATCAATGAAATGAACGAAATCAGTGAATGAAACTTGACACAAACAACCACAGGACAATGGTAAGGTGGTACAACTTTTTTAGCGCTATCGTGTACCGATTTGGCGTAGTTCCTGGATCACATTGGCAAACACGCATAGATAGATAGATAGAAACAAGACAAGTTTTAGTAATATATAGATATAAATAAATAGATATATACCTCTCATAATAATATACCTCTATCAAGTCTCCCCTCACCCTCCGATGTTCCAGCAAAAGTCTATCTGATCTCTACCTGTTGCAGAAATCATCTAATCCAGGCAGGATTAGATAAACTGTGTATAATGCATCTGCTAACAGATGACCTGGCATCAAGTGGAAAAAATGCACCATTAATATAGTGTCTGCAATTAAAGTGTCCAAAAGTCTCAGATTTCTACCTTTCCACGTAATCACCTAATTTTGTATTTGATGTTGTCCTCAATCACGTTAATTATTTCAGGAGATTGCATGATTTCCCAGAAATTAATATTGCGTTTTAGTTTATAAACTGGGAGGAGTAAATGCAGCAGAATTGAAGCAAAAATTGCATAGCGACTGCCTGCCTTCACAAACAGGGCGCAAGGATCAGCTCCCTCACAGAGAAAAATGAGTCACCTGCCTGCCTGCCCAATTGACCTACAACCATTTATGTCTTTGGAGGTGTTCTGCCAATCTGGTTGTGGTTTGCTGGTTGGCATGATGGCTATTCCCAATATTCTCTTTTACTTTAGATTTCCAGCAATTGCTGTGTTATGCAACTCATATTTCCAGAATTGTTTGTCTCTCTCTCATTTTCTTATTCCCCTTCTGCCACTTGCATCTCCTATAGTCCGTTCATTCACTGCCCTCTATCATTCAGTATCATCTTCATTAACATACATGATCTTTCTTGCTTTGGTCAGCACAGTCATCACCTTCATATACGCCACCAACAACTTGGAACATGTATATTTCCTAACTTTACCAAGTTCTGATTAAAGCTAATTAATATGAAATATTACCACCAGAGGCAGAAGGAACTGCAGAAACTGGTTTGCCAAAAAAACACCATGTAAAGCTGGAGTAACTCAGCGGGTCAGGCAGCATCTCTGGATGACATGAATATGCAATGTTTTGGGTTGAGTCCCTTCTTCAAATGTTCTCTCTACTTCCTTCCCCACAGATACTATCTGACCAACTGTCTATTTCCAGCATTTTCTGTTTTTATTTCAGGTTTTCTGCCTCTGCTGTTTCCTTTATCCTTAGTCACAGATTCATTCATACAGCACAGAAACAGGCTCTTCAGCCCAATTTGTCCATGCCGATCAAGGTGCCCAATCTAAGCAAGTCCCATCTACCCGTGTTTGGCCCATATCCTTTCTTATCCACGTACTTGTCCAACTGTCTTTTAAGTATTGAAGCGAACTGAAAATGCTGGTTTGCACAAAAGAACACACATTCTGGAATAACTCAGCAGGTCAGGCAGCATCTCTGGAGAACATGGATAGATTATAGGTTTTTGGATTCTGACCTGAAATGTCAGATATTCATGTTCTCCAGAGATGCTGTCTGATCCACTGAGTTACTGCAGCACTTTGAGTCTTTTAAATATTGATATAGTACCTGGCTCAACCAGCTCCTCTGGCAGCCTGTTCCATATACCCACCACTCTCTGAGTGAAAAGGTTGTCCCTCAGGTTCCTATTAAATCCTTCCCCTCTCACCTTACACCTCTATCCTTTGTTTTGTTATTGAGATTGCATTAATAAAATCAGGATGAATTGTGTGGACCTGGGCTGGCTTGGGTTAATGGTGGTACTGGCACCTGTTTAGCCAAGCTATCCAATGTAGTGCCCTGTATATTAAAGAGTATAGTGTAGGAACAAGAGTTTATTTTTCATTAACGCACTGCAGCAAATAATGAGCAGCAGCTGGAAGTAACTTCATCAGGAGTTATGCCTCTGTTTGTTCCTCCCCCTTTCCTCTTCCCATCTCCAGCAAGTGTGACTCAGAAGGATAGTAACTTTTACAGAAATTGACTTTAGACAGCTGCTGTTGGTTTGCACAAAATTAGAACCTTCTGTTTGAAGGCAGTCAAGATTTTTTTTTAAATTTGCCATTTTTTCAGTGCTGGCCCTGAAACTGAGATGGAAGATTTGTTTGATAGCATTTCTATGGAGTGCCTTGGGATATTTAATTTTGTTAAAGGCACTATATAAACGCACTGTATTATGAACTATGCACTACATTAAGGCAGTACATTAAATCCAAATGCTTCACAGGTTTTCTGTGACCCAGATGTTGCCGTGTGGCCAGCTGTTCGTGAGCGGGTCCTCTTGCCTGCTCCCATTCTCCGCTCCCAGTCAGGCAAAGGATACAGAAGCTTGAAAACGTGTATCACCGGACCCAGGAATGGCTTCTTCCCCTCTACTATCCGGCTTCTGAACGGTCCTTCCATATGCCAGGGAGCAGTCCAATTTTCCAAACAAACTCTGGAAATGTTGCGTTACCACGCTGAAAATACTGGAGGCACAGTGGCACAGCAGTAGACTGGCTGTCTTACAGTGCCAGAGACCCAAGTTTGATCCAAGTCCTCCCTGAAACCTGTGTGGGTTTCCTCCGGGTGCTCCGGTTTCCTCCCACACTCCAAAGACGTGCAGGTTTGTAGGTTACATGGCTTCGATAAAATTTGGAAATTGTGTGTAGGATAGTGCTAGTGTGATCACTGGTCGACGCTGACTCGGTGGGCCATAGGGCCTCTTTCTGCACTGTATCTCTCAATTCTAAAATAATCTATTCAGGTGTATTTCTTTACACTCGACCTTTTGTATTTGATAGATAGATTGATTGATTGATTGAATGACCTAGCATGGTAACAGGCCTTTCGGCCCACCGAGTTCACGCTGACCATCGATCACCCGTTCACACGAGTTCTGTGCTATTCCATTCTTTCATTCCTTCCCTGCACGTTGGGGAGAAATTTACAGAGGCCAATTAACTTACAAATCAGCACGTCTTTTGGAGCACCCAGTGGGAATCCATGTGGTCGCTGGGAGAGCATGCAAACTCCACACAGACAAACAAGATTGAATCCATTATCCTGTGCTGCGAGGCAGCAATTTACCAGCTACACCACTGTGCCACTTTAAATTAGCTCCTTAACTCTCATTGCATCTCTATCTTTCACTCCTATTTTCACTCCTCAAAATCTACCCTTATCTATCTTACTAAAAGTCTGATATTGACCACTTCCTGTTGTACTGTATATTGATTTTAGAAAAAACGCTGCCACTTACTGCTGTGATTTTTGGCCATCTTACTCAGTCCCCCTCCGCTGCGCAGGACAAGAGGATCTTTCCCATCGATGAAAAATAAAAGAGTTATTAGTGTTTAAAAAATGTTGAGATTCTCTCTCCTGAAGGCCATGCCACTTCCGGAGAGACAATAAAACCCAGAAGCGTTGAGTGCCTCAGTCAGTCGCTACAAGATGGGGGAGCGAGAGGGTCACGTCTCTCAGTCTGAGCTGTGAATAACACTGAACACATGTCTACTAAACTGTGAGTAGTTTTACTGTCAGTGCCATTAATGTGGTTTGAAAATATAGTTTGGAAATGCTAAAGCTGTGTTGCCTTTGGTTTGGAAATGCTAAAGCTGTGTTGCCTAATTAAAGTTGCCTTGCCTAATTAAAGTTGCCTTGCCTTCTATATAATTAAAAGTCTAATCTTGACCACTTCCTGTTTGCACTTTATATTGATTTTTATGTGTGATTTTTGACCATCTTAGTCGGAGTCCCCCTCCGCTCATCAGGTGCAGAGGATTTTTCCCATCGATGAAAAATTTAAGCGTTATTTTTGTTTAAAAAATGTTGAGATTCCCTCTCCTGTCAATCACGCCATAAATGCCACACTCCTTCTGGTGGGAGGGGGGAGGGGCTATAAAACCCAGAAGTGTGGGCATGGCTCTGTCTCTGTAACATGGAGGAGGGAGAGGTCATGACACGCTGTCTTTAATGGCCTTGCACCCTGCTTAAAGTGGTATGAAACTGTACTTGAATTTGGTGGCCTTGCAACCTGCTTGAAATGGAATTTCAAGGAATAGCCGTGAGTCAACTGCCAGCCCACCAGCCGTGAGTGAGTGAGCTGCCAGGACAGCAGGCTTGAGTGACTGAGCTGCCAGCCCAAGAATCCATTCGGCCCGCAATGTCCATACTAGCCCTCTGGAAACCAGTCCCTTCAGCCGACAACACCCATACTAGCGCTCCAGAAAGCCCCCCCCCCCCCCACCCCCCACTGGCCACCAATATTGGAATTGGTGGAGAAGTGGAATATTGCATTGGGGGACCAGCCCTCCCATGTGATGCTGGGACCCAAAGGGTCCCACTAAGTCTAGGTATATCTAAAGTGGTCTGGTGTTGTTTGACTCATTAAAGATCATTGTGAAGCTATTTCTCAGCCGATAAAGGCACTCAAATGCTAGTTGTAAGTGTTTATTTTTGTTACATTCTGTTCAAACTTTTCTTGGCCATCAATATAAAGTGAGAGGGGGTACGCGACGTTTTATACACAGTGAGTAGCGGGGGCCTGGAATGCATTGCCAGGGGTGGTGGTGGAGGCATATACAATAGTGGCATTTAAGAAGCTTTTAGATAGGCACATAGAAATGCAGGGAATAGAGGGATATGGACCATGTACAGGCAGATGAGATCAGTTTAGCTTTGCATCATGTTCGGCACAAATACTGTGGGCCGAAGGGCCCGTTCCTGTGCTATACTGTTCTAATATTATTTATTTGTTTAGTTCAATTTAGAAATATAGTGTTGAAGCAGGCCCTTCGACCCACCAAGTCTGCACCGACCAATGATCACCCCATACACTAGTTCTATCCTATAGTTTAGGGACAATTTATAGAGCTAAATTAACCTACAAACCTGCAAGTATTTGCAGTCTGGGAGGAAAAGGGAACACCCAGAGGAAACCCACGTGGTCACAGGGGGAATGTAAAAACTCTGTACAGACAGCACCCATAGTTAGGATCAAACCCAGGTCTCTGGCGCTGTAAGGAAGCAACTCCACCGCTGCGCCACAGTCATTTAGTTGATGAATCGAGTGATATTCTAGTTGGATTCTGCAGGGATCAGCCTCCTCCTCCAGATCCCTGATCGAGTGCACTGCCTGGCCACAGTTTCACTTACTTAGACAGATCAGGCTTATGCGGAGAATGGGCCACAACACCCAGTAGCTAGTACAGCTTGCAGCTCCAGATGCATACAATGGTACGGCAGTAGTCCAAGAAAACATGAATAGACGCTCAGACCATCTGGGCCAATAATTACAGTGCAGGTAATTTCTGTCAGGCTGGCTGTCACTATATATGAAGAAACCAGGTGTAAAATATTCCTCCACTTCAGTGTTCCAATCTTACATCACTGCAAAGGAATTGTTAGCGTCTGAGAAATATTTTTTTTCATTTACATTTTTCTTCTTCCAAAGAGCTAACTTGCATTGGCCACAGATTGGTGGAAGATATTGTTGCTCTTGCACAAGCTAGGGTGGTACAGGGGCACTGCAGTAGAGTCATTGCCTCTCATTGCCAGAGACCCAGTCGATCCTGACTACGGGTGCTGTCTGTACGGTGTTTGTACAATCTCTCTGTGACGTTGGATTTCTCTGGATGCACCAGTTTATTCCCAGATTCCAAAGTCTTGGGTTCAATTACTAGTTTATGCCGGGGTGATTACATAAACTTTGAGCTAAAGTTTGCCCATTACAATCAATCAGGAAAGTAATACAAAGCAAAGAGCCTGCCAGTTTTCAATCATAATACTCTGTTTATAAGTTCATGTTATAGGAGTAGAATAAGGCCATTCAGCCCATCTAGTCTACTCCGCCATTTAATCGTGGTTGATCTTTCTTTCTCTAAACCCATTCTCCTGCCTTCTCCTCATAACCTTTGATGCCATCGTTAATCAAGAATCTATCAATCTCTGCCTTAAAAATATCCATTGACTTGGCCTTCACAGTTGTCTGTTGCGATGAATTCTACAAATTCACCACCCTCTGGCTAAAGAAATACCTCCTCATTTCCTTTCTAAAGGTACATCCTTTTATTCTGAGACTGTGCCCTCTGGTCCTAGATTCTCCAACTAGTGGAAACATCCTCTCCACACCCACTCTATCCATACATTTAATTATTCACTATTCAGCATCTGCATGGATAGGTGATGTTTCGGGTCAGGACCCTTCCCCAGACTGATTGGAGTAGGGGAGGAGAAAGCTGGAAAAGAGGTGGATACAGATGAAGGGGGGGGGGGGGAATGGCAGATGGGTGGATAAAGGTTGGAAATTCGAGACACATGGATGACCAAAGGGGATAAAAGGGAGACAAGCCAAAAGGGTGTCAGATAAGGAGAGGCGTGAAAGAGGAATGAAATGCAAAGCCAGACAGGAGGGGATATAGGTGGAAACGAACAGTTGTGGAGGGGGGGATGTGGAAGGAGGAGGACAGGATAGTGGGAGAAATGTTGCTATGTATTCTACTGGCTTTCTCCATCTTGATAAGGAGCGGCACAGTGACACATTGGTAGAGTTGCTGCCTTACAGCGCCAGAGACCCGGGTTCCGTCCTGACTACGGGTGTTGTCTGTCGAGCGGTTGTGCGTCCACCCTGTGACCGCGTGGGTTTTCTCCAGACGTTCCGGGTTCCCACCACATTTCAACGACGTACAGATTTGTAGGTTAACTGGCTTCGGAAAAATCATAAATTGCCCCTATTGTGTAGAATAGTGCTGGTGTATCGGGTGATCACTGGGTGGTGGGCAGAAGTATTTGTTTCCGCACTGTTTCTCTAAAGTCTGAGGATATCAGAAAGATAAACTTGAGGAAAAGACAAAGCAAAGCCCGAAACATAATTACATATCAGCCTCCTATGCACCACTGAAGATCTTCCAACAACCACAGATACTGTAACTGATATAAGGGTTACGTGCCTGGCTAAAACTTCCTGATGAAGAGCCTGCAGGGAAGTTGTTGCATGACTAACAGTCATATAGCTTTGTAAAAAGAATCTGGCATGTTTAATACAATTAAGTAAAAGTGATGACTTAAACAGGGTGAGTGAAAATAAATGTTGTCTGATGTCAACCAAGATCATTGCACGCAGCAAATTATTTTTTTTAAAGTAAAAAACAACTGGAAACTATTGCAGGAAAAAAGCTTGGCTAAGTTACTTGACCAAAGTCCAATGGATCTGTAAGGGAATTACTGCAGTTTATTACACATTGAGATCAATTAAAAATCTTGAGTGTCTGCAGCAAATACATATAGAAACTAACACAAAATTCTGGAGTAGCTCAGCGGGTCAGGCAGAAATCTGGTGAAAAGGAAGAAGGTGACGTTTCGGGTCGAGATATCTCTTCTTCTTATACCTGTCCAAATGTGCCAAACAGGCGCAAGTGGGACTAGTGTAGATGGGGCAAATTGGTTGGCATGGGCAAGTTGGGCTGAAGGGCCTGTTTCCATGCAGCATAACTCTATGACTCAATGTTTCTATGTAATTCATGTGTAAATATTTGCAGAGTGAACTGAATCTGAAGATGGGCCCCAACCCAAAACATCGTCCATTTCCTTCCGCAGATGCTGTTTGACCCTCTGAGTTCCTCCAGCACTTTGTGTTTTGCTCAGGATTCCAGCAGCTGCAATCTCTTGTGTCTCCAGCCTGTATGGAAGACTCTTTGTCCCACTGCTATTTCAATCTATTTTCAGCAGCATCGTGCATGAACCATACGGCCCCTTGAGATCCAAGTGTTTCCCGAGATGGCGTTCATACTGCTGCCAGGAATCTTTAACCACGGCAATAGCCATATCTAAAGGGCAAACTATGGAGAAGGACTTGGAGCTGCAGTGCCCCAGTTGAACAGAGGATTCGCTGACCACAAACACTGCAGGGATACTGCCTGCCGTGCGGAATGGCAAAGGGCACGGGTGGAGATTGGTGCATTCTTTCTTTCACATTTAATAGAAATTCCTGAAGACACAAAGGATGGTGGGTGTGTGGAACAAGCTGCTGGAGGAGGTAATTGAGGCAGGTACTGTTGTAATATTTAAGAAACATTTGGACAGGTACATGGATAGGACAGGTTTAGAAGGTTATGGGCCAAACCCAGGCAGGCAGGACTAGTGTAGATGGGACATGTTGGTCAGGGTGGGCAAGTTGGGCCGAAGGGCCTGCTTCCACACTGTATGACTCTATATCTCTATGACTCTATTTCTGAAAATAGGATGAATGCTCTTCATTAAATAAAAGGAAGTTTCGAATCCAAATGACGATAGTAGATCTCAGAAGAGCTGCTCGAACCTGGCTACCCAAGTAGACTTTAGATTTTCACCTTTACTTAAAGTAGTGGAAGTAGGCCCTTCGGCCTACCGAGCCCGCGCCGACCAGTGATAGTGACCAGTACCAGTACACTGGCACTATCCCACACACTAGGGACAATTTACAAATGTACTGAAGCCAATTAACGTACAAACATGTACGTCTTTGGAGCGTGGGAGGAAACGCCACTCAGATGGGCCAAAATACGTCCCTCTATAGGTCACAGCTTGCTGGGTCTTGTGCCAACTTTCCAAGATATGAGAAATGGTTCACCTACCCCAGCCTCGCCTCAGGGATCTTTACTCTCAGAGGTGGGGAGCGTGCAACGGTTGAAGGTCGATGGAGGACTTTCTTGATCAATTACTTAATCCATTATTCAATCTGTTCAATCTATCTGACCTGCTACCAACTCAAGCTAGACCTCAATTAAAATGCCAAAATGTTAATAGCTGCACGTTCCAAAAACTTGAAAAAAAGCGCAATTGACGTAGAAATAAATAACTGAAAGATGGCATTATTTCTGCTCCAGTCACTCCCACCAAGGTCCCGCTTCACGTAGTTCCTAACTTTCACACTCCAATGGCCTCTCGTAGCTCAGTGAGTGATCTTATCAGAGCCGCTTCCTGCTGAAACCGAGATGCAAACGAGGACAAATTTTATAGATTCACGCTTCATGCAATGGAAACATATATCAGGTACATACAGGGCGGAGTGCAAGAGATCTGAAAGATTTCCCGTTCAGTGTTCGGAAAGTAAGCTCACCTGCAAGTGGCAAAGTGAAGCACATCGAAACATTCAGTTCTGAAAGTTACCGTATGGTTCATTGAACTTCTCCAAAAAGGCGCGACAGAACAACCAAGAACCATGCTGTGGATTTTGAGCATGCAAAGAAAAGGCCAAAAGTAAAATCCTGCAGAAAATCTGGAAGATGTAACACCAAATGTTGCGCTTTATTCTAAAAATTCCATAGAGTAAAAATAACCTTAGTATCCCTTTTCCACAATGAAGTTTGAAGTGGTGGTGGAGGCAGATTAGATAGTAGCATTGACTAGACTTTTGGATAGGCTCATGGATACGCAGGGAATTAAGTGATATGGATTATGTGTTGGCAGATAAGAGTTGCTCTGAGAAGGAACAACAGCTTCTTTCTCTCTGTTATCAGGCTTCTGAATGGTCTTTCCATAAGCTAGGGTAAGCTGATCTTATAGAGGTGTATAGAATCATGAGAGGAATAGATCAGGTAGATGCACAGAGTTTCTTGCCCAGAGTAGGTGAATCGAGGGGTAACTTTTCCACACAAAGGGTGGTGGGTGGATAGAACAAGCTGTCAGTGGAGGTGGTTGAGGCAGGGACAATCCCAACATTTAAGAAACAGTTAGACAGGTACATGGATAGGACAGGTTTGGAACTTGCTCCCGGTGTGGGCAAGTTGGGCTGAAGGGCCTGTTTCCACACTGCATCACTCTATGACTCTATGACTCTAGGGTACTGCCTAATTCACCTCTACCCCATTGCGGACATTGGACTTTGTCTATAGAACTGCTGCGCTACAATGCTGAGAAACTACATTATGCACCCTAATCTTTCCCTTCTGTCTACCTATTGTACTTGAGTTTGGCTTGATTGTATTTATGAATAGTATTATCTGATTATGATTGGATAGCACACAAAATAAAGCTTTTCAGTGTACCTTCATACACATGACTATAATAAACCTGGATCTAAACAAATAGATTCTGCTGCCAAAGCCTAATTTTGATGGGCCAGCCTATAGCCTACAGAAGAAGACTGATGGGTACACACAACAAAATGTTCAATGCTAATTTGAATCAAAAAAATAAACCTGCTGATGCTAGAAATCTGAAACAAAATCATAAAATGGTTGAAACATCCAGCAGGTCAGGCATCTTGGACAGCACGGCGGTGGGGCAATGGAGTTGCTGCCTCACAACACCAGAGACCTGAGTTCATTCCTGATACCACATTTTACAACACTTTATGTAAAACGGTTGTCCCTCAGGTTCCTGTTACATTTCTCCCCCCTTCCCCTTAAATCTGTGTCCTCTTGTTCTTGATTCCATTACTCTGGGTAAAAGACTTTGTACATTTACTCCATCTATTCCTCTCATGATCTTATACACCTCTATAAGAACACCCCTCATCCTCCAGCGCTCCAAGGATTAGAGTCCCAGCCTGCCCAACCTCTCCCTGAACACCCTGCTGCCCCCCAACACACACCTCACTCAAAACACACACATGCGATACACTGGCCCCTCACATCAATATCAACCACTATGCACCTTGCACCACAGCCCCGTGAGGAACTACATTTCGTTCAAAAGTATACTTATACGTTCAAATGACAAATAAATTATTATTATTATTATTATTATTATAATTCAAGGCCTCCAATCTCGTCAATCTTCTCTGCACCCTTTCCAGCGTAACAACATTTTTCCTATAACAGGGTGACTAAAACTGCACACGATATTCTAAATGTGGCCTCACCAATGTCTTGTACAATTGTAACATGAGCTCCCGACTTCTATACTCAATACGCTGACTAATATAGGCCAATGTGCCAAAAGCTTTCTTGACCACGCTATCTACCTCTGATGCCACTTTCAATGAAATATGCACCTGCACTCCTTGATCCCTCTCCTCTATAACACTCCCCCAGGTCCTGCCCATGTTAGACTTTCCAAAATACTCCACCTCACACTTCTCTGTATTAAGCTCTATCAACCATTCCTCAGCCAACCTGCTCAACTGAGCAAGATCCTGCTGCAAATTTTGACAACGTTATTTCTACAATACCACCCACTTTAGTGTCACCTGCAAACTTACTAATCATGCCTTGTACGTTCTCATCCAAATCATTGATATAAATGGCGAACAGCAATGGGCCCAGCACCGAACCTTGCGACACACCACTTGTCACTGGCATACCGCATTTTTTGTTTCTTTTTCTGCATTTTATTTGCTCAACATAAGCCAATAGAAATGTGGAAACAAGAATCTGCGGATGCTTGTATACCAGGGAAGGTCACAAAATGCTGAAGAAATTCAGATCCCTGGTGAACATGGATAGCTGTGACCCTCCAACATTTTGTGTCTTTCATGAACTTCAAAGATCAATGGTGCTTGGGATTTTAGCAGTGTCTTCCATTGGCCATTCCCATCTTTATATCAGTCTGAAGAAGGGTCTCGACCCAAAAAGTCACCTAGCCATGTTCTCCAGAGATGCTGCCTGACCCAATGAGTTACTCCAGCACTTTTTGTTATTTTGTCTACAAACATCTATGTGTTTTTTTATCAAAGTTAATATGAGGAGAGTAATATTGTCTAGAACTAGAGAGCACAGCCTCAGAATAAATGGACATACCTTCAAAATGGAGATGAGGAGGAATTTATTTTGTCAGAAGGTGGTGAATCTGTGGAATTAATTGTCACAGATGGTTGTGGTGGCCAAGACATTGGGTATTTTGAAGGCAGAGATTGATAGATTCATGGTTAGGAAGGTTTCAGGGATAAGGCAGGAGAATGGGGTTGAGAGGGAAAAATAGATCAGCCATGATTGAATTGCAGAGTAGACTCGATAGGCCGAATATCCTAATTCTGCTCTGATGTCGTATGGTCTTGTCTCTTTATGTTTGAGTTTATAAGAATTTACTGCCACAACTCATGCTCATTGTTGCCCTGTACAAAATACCCTGAGCAGATGACTGAGCTACATTAAGCAGCATACTTATTACAGTCCATCTTAATTTAAACCATGTTCAGTAAAAAAACAAAGGCATGGCAGGTATGCACAACTTTGTGTCTGTTTTAGTTTAAAATGAATCCCTGGAGTGTGCAAAGTAACTTTCATAAGCCCAGAAGAGAGAATGCTGATTTATAGCCACCTGTTAGCATAGCACTAACATAGCTCATTCCTGTTTGTAGATATTACACATGCAGTGAGCGTTTCATTAGGAGGTGGCTGCAGGGTGAGGCTGCTCTGTAAACTACAGCTGTTTAATCATTTCTTGTTAGTGAACTTTCTCCATTTGCACCTTGGTGCATTTAATAAAGACTTATGCAAAATGGCCAACTGTCATCAAAGGGAGATAATTAGTTTAGTTTAGTTTAGTTTAGTTTAGAGATACACCGTGGAAATAGGCTTTTCAGCCCACCGTGTCCGCACCGACCTGCGATCGCCCATACACTTGTTCTACCTACAAATTAGGGGCAATTTACGGAAGCTAATCAACCTACACTCCAGTGTGTGAGGAAACCGGAGAACCCAGAGAAAACCCACACTGCCACAGGGAGAACATACAAACTCCGTACAGACAGCATCTATAGCCAGGATCAATCCGATGTTTAGTTTATGAAACAGCGTGGAAACAGTGCCTTCGCCTATCAAGTCCATGCCGACCATCAATCATCCACACATTAGCACGATCCTACAGACTAGGAACAATTTACAATTTTTACCAAAGCCAAATTAACCTGCAAACCTGTACGTCTTTGGAGTATGAGAGGAAAACTCATACGGTCACAAGGAGAATGTACAAACTCCATACAGATAGCACAGCAGTCAGGGTCGAACCCGGATCTCTGGCGCTATAAGGCAGCAACTGTACCGCTGTGCCACTCTGCCCGCCCATTTAGAAGTATCAATTCTCAGGATTTTATGAAATTAGAGTTGTTTCTTTTTTTTAAGTTAAATCAATTGAATAGGTCTGACCTATTTACCTGCACGTGAATGTATTAGGTGGAAGTCACTGATAAATAATTCAATCATTTAACCTTGCATATGTGATGTAATATAACACATAATGAAAAGGGGGTTGATAATATTTATGCCAGGGCTCTTGAAGCTCTCAACCATTTCCACTTCAGCACCATGGAGAATATTGGACCAACATACTCTTCTACAGATGGGCCAGAAAGTGGCTGATGGAAAGTATAAGTGAATAATACACAAACTGATGGAGTAACTCAGCGGGTTAGGCAGCATCTCTGGAGAACATAGATAGGTGATATTGCGGGTCAGCCCCATCTTCAGACTGATTGTGAGGTGGGGGGGGGGAGAAAGCTGGGAGAGGGGAGGGGCAGTACAAAGCGTGGCTGGTAATAGGTAATAGTCCCGAAACATCACCTATTCCTTTTATCCAGAGATGCTGCCTGACCCACTGAGTTACTCCAGCATTTTGTGTCTATCTTTGGTGTGCTACAAGACTGAGAACTATATTCTACATGCTGTACCTTCTTCCCCTTTGCTCTATCTATTGTTCTTGAGGTTTCCTTGATTGTATTTATACATTATATTATTTGATCTGATTGGATAGCATGCAAAACACTGCTTTTCACTGTACATTGATACACGTGACATTAATAAACCCACACCTAAAGCAAAGGAAGTGCTAATAATTTGAGTGTTTGGTTCCATTGTTTTTTTTAATGTGATTATTTAAATTATTCAAAGTGTCTGAGTTTTTTTTACGTGTAATTAATAATACATATTGAATAACATAATAGTTCTTGAATTACTTTTAATATCAAGTTCAGAAACATTGAAATGTAGAAACAAGGAACAGCAGATGTTGATTTACAAAAAAAGGGACAAAGTGCTGGAGTAACTCAGCGAGTCAGTCAGCATCTCTGGAGATGCTACTTGGCCCATTCAGTTACTCCAATACTTTGTGCCTTCTTTCAAAAACATTGAAAGCTTCTCTCTTCCTCCCCATCCATCACCACGCCCGTCCCACCCCATTCTTCCCATCCTCTACCACATTACACACAATTCCACCCCCATATTTAAAACCATTTACAAGGCAGAAGGCCTTACCAATATAAATATTCTCTTCACCACGTAGTGAGACTGTTTCCTTCAGGTAATCCCCGCTGGTATAACCACACAACATAATTCAGAACTTTATTCAGAGGTTTAAAGGCAAATGTTAGAAAATTACCATTGATAGCAAACTCTGAGCTAATAATGCCCCTGTCCCACTTAGGAAACCTGAACAGAAACCTCTGGAGACTTTGCGCCCCACCCAAGGTTTCGGTGCGGTTCCCAGAGGTTTTTGTCAGTCTCCCTAATGGTCGAAAGCAGTTTTCGCTTCTTCTGTTG
The DNA here is from genome assembly GCA_963514005.1 of Raja brachyura. The sequence continues at coordinate 64,884,529 of OY740786.1, forward strand.
TAGCGATTATTTCAAAAAATTGAAAAAACCTCCGGGAACCTGACAAAAACCTCCAGGAACCGCACGGAAACCTTTGGTGGGGCACAAAGTCTCCAGAGGTTTCCGTTCAGGTTTCCTAAGTGGGACAGGGGCATAACTCTGCTCTCTTTTACACAGGTTTCTGATCCCACAATCAAAATAAGCTTGAAGCAAGAGTCACGAGTGTTTAATAGTAGTGTGGGGACAGCAGAACAATGAAATTGATATTTACACCAGCATAACAGGCCTGCAAACACAATGCAAATAATATGTCATATACAAAAATTCAAAAATTAATAACCCCAACAATACTAGAACAAAAAAGCCCAAAGTCAAGTCAAGAGTCAAAAGTGTTTTATTGTCACAGATAGAACAATGAAATTCTTACTTGCTGCAGCACAACAGAATATGCAAACGTAGTACACTGTAAATAATATAATAAACTAGAGAGAAAAAAAGGATCAGTCTGTATATATACACATACTCACAAGTACACACACATATATATGTCCCGAGTGCAACGAAAGACAGTCCATAGTTTATTGTTGAGGTTAATGTTGTGTAGTGTTCAGGAGCCTGATGGATGTTGAACATGGCGATTTGCTTAAGCGGGTCGCCATTGTTTTAGGACTCCTAAACACACTTCCCCATGTATGTTAATAAAACATTTCAATCTACAGGACCACCACCAATGTTCCAGCACCCTTGATTCCAGAGGCTTTCTGGATTATCCGTTTTGCCGGACCAACAGAGGTCACGGCCTCTGAGAGTCGTCCACGATACCAGAACAGTCCGCCCAGGCCATTGGGGAACCGAGATAACGGCCCACAAAGTTGGCCTCGGATCTCAGGTATGGGAACGGATCTGCCGGCTCCGGCCAGACCAGAGTTCCAGAGTCCCGGCCACAGGGGGCAAATTTGACCTGCCAATCATCACGGGAGTCCCGATGAGGTAAAGATCAAGAGGTTATCAAGTTGCTGGAAAATCGATGGTGGACCTGCATTGGTTCTTCATGAATTTGTAGTAGGAAATGAAAGGCGTGTAGAGATTAATACTGATCAATGATATGAAATGCTGAATAGACTACCTGTTACTGGGTTAGAAAGGTGGATGTACATTAACTCTCTCAGCAGAACATGTTGCATGTATCTATGATAATAAGACTCAGATGTGTTCTGTTTACAATAATCAAATCAGAATAATTATGGTAGGTTTTACAAATTAGCACTTAAAACAGAATTTTGCACAGTACAAATGTGTATTGGAAATGTGCGGACAGAGATCAAAGTCTCCCATACATTTTTCCATTCATTAATTGTAACCATACCTCAAAGCCCCAAGCACTGAACTTCATAAAGTCTGACTCTTACAGCATGCTCATTGGCCTTCTACATGCTTTGGAAATAATATAATACAAGTCTTTCATAGTAAGTGAATAATCCTTTAACAAGATACAAAATTTAATGTTGAGGATCCAAAATAAGATGACCTGAATTCAACTATGGCTTTGAATGTTTAAAGACCGAAGGGTGAGAATTGGATATCACTGGTGGGCGGCACAGTGCCGCTCAACAAGGTATTGCGATGGGCACTCCGTCAAAGTGAGCTAGAAGCATGGGCGGAAATCCCGAGGGGGGACACATCCCCCCCTTGTTTTTAGAGGTGGGGGACAATCCCCCCCCCCCCCCATATTTTGTAATCCGGATTTTAAAATTCAATGAAAAACAAATCTCCGCTTTTTACGATAAAGTGGGTGTGGGACTGATGGTCGAGGCCGCCGATTGGATGAGGGAGACGTCAGTCAGCAGGCAGTGGGGGGGGCGTGACATGACGATTCAGTGCGATCATTGGAGGACGGAGGTGTCGGTTAAAGGCAGAAGTAGGGGGATGGGACTGAGGATAGAGCGCGGTGATTAGTGGAGGGAGACGTCCTGGTGGAGCAAAGATCGTAGAGCGGAGCTTGAATCGGCCCATTCGGCCTTTCATCGCCCGGCGTGGCGTAAAATCTGCCACAGGATTTTCCATCGCCCCGCGGTCAAATTTCTGCGTCGAGGCATTTGATGTTGACGCCCCCGCCAGGTGATGGAAGATCCCGCGGCCGGTTTTAAGCCGTGCCGGGCGATGAAAGGCCCCACGAACGGGCCGATTCAAGCCCCACGGTGTGTGTGTGTGTGTGTGTGTGTGTGTGTGTGTGTGTGTGTGTGTGTGTGTGTGTGTGTGTGTGTGTGTGTGTGTGTGTGTGTGTGTGTGTGTGTGTGTGTGTGTGTGTGTGTGTGTGTGTGTGCGCATGCATGCGGCCAACAAGTAATTGTGCCCCCCCCATGTTTTGATAGCGATTTCCGCCCCAGTTAGAAGCCATCCAGCATTCAGCCACTCCCAGTTGTTTAGCCATGGAAGGGAACTAATACAAAAAGCACAACGCACTCACTAATTCACCTCCCACTCGGCCCTGCAGCAGGGGATAGTTCACAATAGAGTCAAATGGATGTGGAGAGGATGGAGAATCTAGGACCAGAGGGCTCCGCCTCAAAATAAAAGGGCGTACCTTTAAAAAGGAGATGAGGAGGAATTTATTTGGCCAGAGGATGATGAATCTATGGAATTAATTGCCACAGACGGCAGTGGAGGCCAAGTCAATGGATAATTTTAAGGCGGAGAATGACAGATTCTTGATTAGTAAGGGTGTCAGGGGGAGAAGGTGGGAGAATGGGGTTGAGAGGGAGTGATAGGTCAGCCATGATTGAATGATGGAGCAATTTGATGGGCTAAATGGCCTTATTCTGTTCCTATAATGTATGAACTTATGAGTCAAGGGAGTCAAGAGGGTTTAATTGTTGTATGTGCTAACAATGGAACAGTGAAATTCTTACAGAATCAAAGGGTCATCAATACTGCTATTATTTCTATTCATGAACCTTCCTCAGAAGTCAGCTGTTATCCTTCGGCCCAACTCCTCTATGCCGACCAAGGTGCCCCATTAAGTTGGTCCTATTTGCCCGCATTTGGACCATATCCCTCTCAGTCTTTCCTAATCATGTACCAAGTGTCTTTTATATGCTGTTGTACCTGCCTCAATTACCTCTCTCTGTTCCCTACACCCACCACCCTCTGAATGAAAACATTGCTCCTCAGGATCCAATGAAACCTTCCCCTCCCACAAATATGTCCTCTGGTTCTTGATTCCCCTACCCTGGATAAGAGACTTTATGCATTCGCCCTATCAATTCCCCTCATGATTTAATGCACCTCTATAAGATCACCTCTCAGCCTCCTGTGCTCCAAGGAATAAAGTCCTAGCCCACCCAACCTCTCTCTATAGCTCAGGCCCTCGAGTCCTGGCAACATTGGCCTGTTCCTACCTTGCCCGGGAGAGTGCACAGATAATTTATTTCAACACAGCTGGTGGCACAGTGGTGCAGCGGTAGAGTTGCTGCCTTACAGCCCCAGGTTCGATCCTGACTACGGGTGATGTCTGTCCGGAGTTGGTGTGTTCTCCTCATGACCACATAGTTTTTCACCGGGTGCTCCGGTTTCCTCTCACACGCCAAAGACATACAAGTTTGTAGGTTAAAATTGAAAATTCTCCCTAGTGCGTAGGATAGTGTACGTGGATTTGGTGGGCTGAAGGGCCTGTTTCCGCGCTGTGTCTCTAAACTAAACTCAACTAAACACAGCTATGGCGGCAAACTCTCACAGATTCCACATCCCCCGACCCGAAACATCAACAGGACCCATCTTCAGACTGATTGTGGTGGTGAGGGGGGAGGTGAAAGAAAGCTGGAAGAGGGAGATGCACAGGACAAAGGCACAAAGTGCTGGAGTGACCCAGCAGGTCAGGCAGCATCACTGGAGAACATATATTGGTGATGTTTTGGGTTAGGATCCTTAATCATAAATCAGGCTGATTGTGGAGGTGGTGGGGGGGGGGGGGAGGCCGAAAAAGAGGTGAAGGCTGGAAAAAGCCCGGCATGTGGCAAGTGCTACAAATGCCATCCAGCTTTGACAAGAGAAAACGTTTAATGTCAAGCCTTTACCTCCGGTTTAAAACATTCAAGGAATTGGATTAAAGAGGTATGCAGCCATGAAACTTACTCATCATTAAGGACTTGCTAGAATATCTACCTTGGGTGCAGAATCAGGCCCCTTTAGCAAGCAAGGGGGGCTGTGGTGATGAGATTGGGCAGGGTTGGAAGGGCAAATCCAGGTCATAATGATCTAAAGAAATACAAAATGCTGAAGTAACTCAACGAGTCAACTGGCATCTTTGGAATAAAGGAATAGGTGACGTTTCAGGTCGGAACACATTCTTCAGACCAAAATCATCACCTGTTCTCTTTCTCCATCGATGCTGCCTGACCCACTGATTTACCCTAGCATGTTGTGCCCTTTTTTGTAAACCTGCATTAGCAATTCCTTGTTTCTACTGTTCCAACATCCCATGGTCATTCATAAAAGGATTGAGTACGGAGTAAAGCTCGCCCCATTCTGCCCGATAAATGGGCCTCATCTCCAAGGTGTCCGACTGGATTAATTTCCCACACCAGTTCCCGCGGTCGACCTTTCTTGAGTGAAACAGCCAAATGATGCCAAATTAGACCCTGTGTCATTGGGAACTGGACTGGGGCTGTCTGAGCTCATTTCACTTAAAGGTCTTACAGGAAAACAGCTGGAGGAGATTTTCATCACATCAGAATTTATGTCCAGATCCCAGAGGTCAAAGGTTGGCATCAACCTCTCAGTAACACCCAGCACCTTCCCACCCACCCTACGATTTATTGGTTGTTGTTTTAAATCCAAGGCTTCAGGAACTGGGACCCGCTAATACACACGCAGCCTGTTAATAATTTGAGTAGATGTAGACACCACAATTTGTTTGAGTTGTTATGCACTTGTACTTATTTTAACATTTTATACCAAGGCAGCATCTGGACCTCATTTTCTCTGTCAACCTATCAAATGCAACACTTGGCTCTAATCTGACCAATCTCTGGAGTGCTGGCTGGATTTCACAAAATCCCATTATAATAACGTTACTTTGTACCTTAAAATCGAAGGAAATCTAACTTTCAGTTTGATTTGGAATGGAACCTTGCTGCTATTTATACAAAGTTCTTAACTAAACATCAGTGAAAATTACTTCAGTAAAGGTGGCACCGGGTTTTGTGCATTACTGTCCAGAGTTGGAGAAGCTTAGCTTGTGCTTTTGGTTTACTTTAGTTTACAGATGCAGCGTAGAAACAGGCCATTCGGCCTACCAAGTTCACGCCGACCAGCGATCACCTGTTCAATCTACGTGGCGATGCTTTGGATATTTTGTGTATTGTATGCAAAACAAAGAATTTAACTTAAGGTACACGTGACAGTCAAGTGTCATCACCAGTTCTTTCCTACACGCTAGGGACAATTTACTGAAGCCAATTAACCTATAAACCCGCATGTCTTTGGAATGTGGAAGGAAACCGGAAAACTCACACAGGTCACAGGGAGAACGCACAAACTCAGTAGAGACAGCAGCCGCAGTCAGGATCGAACTCGGGTCTCTGGCACTGTAAGGCTGCAACTCTACCGCTGCACCACCATGCCGCCCTTTGCAGGTCCCAATTCATGGTTTTATGACCTCTGTCATGTTTGCAGTATCACTTTGTTAGTTACCAGGTTTCTGAGTGCAGGGCTTCACTTGGGAAATGCCTGCCTCAGACTGACTGCCCAAAGGAAACAATTCAATGTGAGAAATTCAGAGGAAACCAGTTTAATTACATAATAAGAAGACACAAAGTGCTGGAGTCAGGCAACATCTCTAAAGAACCCAAGGCCCCATATCTGAGGAAGTATGTGCTGGTGTTAGACTGGGGCCAGAGAAAGTTCAAGAGAATGATCTACGAAAGATAGGAGGAACATTTGATGGCTCTGGGCCTATATTTGCTAGAATTTAGGTTGAGGGGGTATCTCAATGAAACCTACTCAATAATGAAAGGCCTAGACAGAGTGCAAGTGGTGAGGATATTTTCAGTAGATTCTAGAACCAGAGGGCACAGCCTCAGAATAAAAGGACGTACATTTAGAAAGGAGATGAGAATGAATTTAGCCAGAGGGTGGTGAATCTGTTGAATTAATTGCCACCAACAGTGGTGTAGGCCACGACATTGGGTATTTTTGAAGCGGAGATTGATGGGTTTCTAGATGGGTGGCGAGTATATGGAACGATCTGCCAGGGAAGGTAGTTGAGGTAGATACTATAACACTATTTAAAAGACACTTGGACAGGTACATGGATAGGAAAGGTTTAGAAGGTATGGGCCAAACGCAGGATGGTGGGACTAGTGTAGATGGGGCATCTTGGTCAACTGACCAGCAATCACCTGCACACAAACAAGTGTTCTACACATGAGCGACAATTTACAATTATACCAAGCCAATTAGCCTACAAAACTGTACGTCTTTGGAATGTGGGGGAAAACCGGACATCTCGGAGAAAAACCACGTAGGTCACGGGGAGACAGCACCCAAAGTCAGGATCTAACCCAGTTCTCTGGCACTGTAAGGCAGCAACTCTACCGCTGCGCCACCGTGCCGCCCTAAGTAGTTGGGTTTATTTCAAGACGCTGAGCCTAGTCTGCCAGCAGCTGTAAGAGAGGAACGCTGACATAAAAACTAGTTAAAGTGCCTTTTAATGCTGTTAACTACAGTAGGTGGAGGCTGGAGGGCAGTGGTTTTTAATAAGCTCCATTTGAAAACCTAGCTTGGTGTGTTTGTCACGGCAGTTGTCTTGCTGGTTGGTGTTTGTATTGCTAACAGATGGGAATCTGGCTCAATTATTTTAATTTATGCAGATGTGCTATAAAATGAGCAGCTACATAAAGTAACTATAATATAAATCTGACATGACCTTCTCATCACAAGACCATAAGACTTGGAGCAGAATTAGGCCAATCAGCCCATCGAGTCTACTCTGCCATTCAATCATGGCTGATCTATCTTTCCCTCTCAACCCCATTCTCCTGCCTTCTCCCTGTAACCCATGATGACCTTACTAATCAAGAATCTATCAATCCCCGCTTTAAAAACACCTAATGACGTGGCCTCCACAGCCGCCTGTGGCAATTAATTCCACAGATTCACCACCCTTGGCTAAAGAAATCTCTTCTCATCTCCTTTCTAAAAGTACATCATTTTATTCTGAGGCTGTGCACTCTGGTCCTACAGTCTCCCACTAGTGAAAACATCCTCACAACATCCATTCTATCCAGGCCTTTCATTATTATATTAGTTTCAATTAGGTTCCCCCTCTTCCTTATAAACCTCAACGAGAAAAGGCCCAGAATCATCAAAAACTTATCATACCTTAACCCAATAATTCCTGGGATCATTCTCATAAACCTCCTCTGGACCCTCTCCAATGCCAGCACATCCCTCTTCAGATATGGGGCCCAAAACTGCTCACAATACTCAAAATGCTGTTTGAATTATGACGTATAAAGCCTCAGCATTACATCCCTGCTTCATTGCCTTCATTATTTCCATTATATGACCAATTCAGGTGTCATTCACAAACTTAGTAAACATGACTATTACATTCTCATCCAAATCATTAATATAGATGACAATAACAGTGATCCCTATGGCACATCAGAGGTGTTAGGACTCCAATCTGAATAATGCCCCTCGACTATCAGTCTGATTCCTACCAACAAGCCAATTTTGTATCAAGTCGGTTAACACACCCCAGATCTAACTTTCCAGACTAGCCCACCATTCGGGACCTGTCCAAGTCCTTGCAAAGAACCATATAGACATCATCTACCACCCTGCCCTCATCAATCCTCTTTATCACCTCCTCAAATAACTCCGCCAAATTTGTGAGGCTTGGGTCATACAGAGTGGAAACAGGCCCTTAGGCTCAACTTGCCCACACTGATCAACATGTCCTATCTACACTAGTCCAACCTGCCTGAGTTTGCCCAGATCCCTCTAAACCTACCCTATCCATGTATATGCCCAAATGGTTCTTAAACATTGCAATATTACCAGCCTCAACTACCTTTTCCGTCAGCTCATTCCATACACCCACCACCATTTCTGCAGAAAAGTTATCCCTCTTGTTCCTCTCCCTTTAAACCAATGTCATCTGGTTCTCAATTCCCTTACTATGGGTAAGAGACTTTGTGCATCTACTCAATCTATTCCTCTCATGATTTTGTACACCTCTATAAGATCACCCCCTCATCGCCCTGCACTAATTAATAGTCTTAGGTTCTAACTAACCTCTCCCTAAAGCTCAGGCCCCTAAGTCCTGGCAACATCCTCTTAAATCTTCTCTGCACCCTAGAGTGTAGGATAGTCCTAGTGTATGGGGTGATCGCTGGTCGGCACAGACTAGGTGGGCCAAAGGACCTGTGTCTGCAATGTAACTAAAGCCTCAAGCCTCAAGTCGAATAGTATAAACGTGGGCCAAGATATCAGGAAAAACTCCATCTCAGTTTGAAGAAGGGTCTCAACCTAAAAAGTCACCAATGCCCTTTCCCCAGAGATGCTACCTGACCCGCTGAGTTACCCCAGCATTTTGTGTCCATCTTCGTGTAAATCAGCATCTGCAGTTCCTTCCATCATAAGAAAAATTCCCGCTCTTCTTTGAGAATCTTTGATGCCCTCCTACACACCTCATCATCATCGGCGGTCACTCGAAACGAGTATGACTGTCCTCTCCTCTCGATGGGGTTGTTTACTTGTGGGTCTCCAGATGTCTGCAAACTGCGATCCACACACCTTGGTGCAATGTGGGCAGTGGAGACTGCCGGTGGTTGGTAGCCGTCGAGCCCCCTTCTCTCTCTCCTTACAGTGCTGTCGCTTTGTCTCTGCGACATGGCGTAGTTCCATTTCATTAAGTGCAGCTCCTTCCTGCACAAATTTCCTCCAGGAGCGCCTGTCCAGTGCAATGTGCTCCCAGTTGCTCGATGTGATGTGGAATTTCTTCAGACTGTTCTTGATGTTGTCCTTGAAGCGTTTCTTTGGCCCCATAGGGGCTCGCCGACCTTCCTTCAATTGAGAGTACAGACCTAGAGTCAAAGAGACACGGTAACATTTGATTCAACAGATGGATCTCTGGCATTGTAGTAACCCTTTGGTACAACGTTGATAATTCATCGCAGATTATATGTTCAAGTCCTGAACCAAGTTTCTATTTCAGGCACAAACTGCTCAGAGCAGAGCTGGCATCTCAAATGAAATGGAAATCATGTAACAACGAGTTATTATTGTTCATTGCCTTTAATGTAGAAGAACATCCTAAGGCATTTCCAAAAGATCTAAGAAAAATAAATACTGAGCCAACTTATTAAAGATTAGAGTCTTGACAAAAGCTTTGTTCAAATGGGTTGGTATTAAGGAGGGTCACTAAGAAAGGGAGATGAAGAGAAGTTCAGACAAAACGTTTGGTGGATTGGAACTTGGAAGCTGAAGAACAGTCACCAGCAAAAAAAAGATGCAAAGCGCTGGAGGAACTCAGCAGGTCAGGCAGCTTCTCAGGAGAACATGGACAGGTAACATTTTGGGTCAGGACCCTTCTTCATACTTAATGTCACTTATCCATGCTCTCCAGAGATGCTGCCTGGCCCGCTGAGTTACGCCAGCACTTTGGGTCTTTGTTTTTGTAAACCGGCATCTGCAGTTCCTTGTGTCTACAGGCACCAGCAGGACGGTGAAGGGGGAGAGGGGTTCTCAAGCAGATGGTGTAAATGATGTGGATCTGAATGGATCATATGGGGAGGGATGGGGGTGGGGTAATCACTGTAGAAATTGAACATGGAGTTAAGAAATTAACGTTAAAATCTTGTAGACTGGAATACTATAATAAGTCAGTAACTGCATGTGCGTTGGGACAATGCTGTGTGAAATACACTGCTGTTTCTTGGCCAGATAATTTCAACGTCACCATTAAAAACCTGTAATCTCAACCTAATACCAAGATGGACATTTTTTGGTTATTTCGGCCCTACTTTATCTGCCACCACAAGAATTCTCGTCTCTTCTTAGAATGGATTGTCTAAAAGAGACAGGCCATCCAACTGCAATTTAAATGTTGAAAGGACTGAAGAAAGGTGTGACATTTAGTTTAGTTTAGTTCAGTTTAGTTTAGTTTAGTTTACAGGTGCAGCGTGCAACAGGCCGTTCGGCCCACTGAATCTGCACCAACCATCAATCATCACCCGTGCACTAGCTCTATCCTACACATGAGGGATAATTTACTATTTTACCGTAGCTGATTAACCTACAAACCTGAACGTCTTTGCGATGTAGAAGGTAACCGGAGGACCAGGAGAAAACCCACGCGGTCACAGGGAGAACGTACCATCTCTGTACAGACAGCCCCTGTAGTCAGAATCGAACACGGGACTCTCACGCTGTAAGAGTAAGAGTAAACGGGTCCTTTTCACAATGGCAGGCAGTGACTAGTGAGGTATCGCAAGACTCAGTGCTGGGACCCCAGCTATTTACAATATATATTAATGATCTGGATGAGGGAATTGAAGGCAATATCTCCAAGTTTGCGGATGACACTAAGCTGGGGGGCAGTGTTAGCTGTGAGGAGGATGCGAGGAGACTGCAAGGTGACTTGGATAGGCTGGGTGAGTGGATAAGTGTGAGGTTATCCATTTTGGTGGCAAAAACAGGAAAGCAAACTATTATCTTAATGGTGGCCGATTAGGAAAAGGGGAGATGCAGCGAGACCTGGGTGTCATGGTACACCAGTCATTGAAAGTAGGCATGCAGGTGCAGCAGGCAGTGAAGAAAGCGAAGGGTTGTTAGCTTTCATAGCAAAAGGATTTGAGTATAGGAGCAGGGAGGTTCTACTTCAGTTGTACAGGGTATTGGTGAGGCCGCACCTGGAGTATTGCGTACAGTTTTGGTCTCCAAATCTGAGGAAGGACATTATTGCCATAGAGGGAGTGCAGAGAAGGTTCACCAGACTGATTCCTGGGATGACAGGACTGTCTTATGAAGAAAGACTGGATAGACTCAGTTTATACTCTCTAGAATTTAGGAGATTGAGAGGGGATCTTATAGAAACTTACGAAATTCTTAAGGGGTTGGACAGGCTAGATGCAGGAAGATTGTTCCCGATGTTGGGGAGGTTCAGGGCAAGGGGTCACAGCTTAAGGATAAGGGGGAAATCCTTTAAGACCGAGATGAGAAGGACATTTTTCACACAGAGAGTGGTTAGTCTCTGGAATTTCATTTCGGAGTCACGTGAGTGACTTCGTGAAGAGCCCGCCGGCGCGCATGCTCGACATATCGTCGTACCGCGTTGCTGCGACGGCTGGCGGTGGAGCGCGCTCCTCGCCAGCCCTTCAGAAGGGGCCACGGAGGTGAGTATTCTACCTTTAGTTGGTGGTCTTTGTTGTTGGTTTGTCTTGCAGCAAGGACATGGATGGGAGTTCCAAGGGCCGGAGGACGTCAGGACGAGTTCGCCGGTCAACAGTTCCGGGGCTTTTACCATTGGCAGTACCTGCAACGCAGGCCGGGGCTTAGGCGGAGATGTGGGTAAGCCCTGTGTTTACAGGTCCGGATCCGCCAGCACACCACAGCTCGGAGGAGTTCGACGAGGAGGAGTGTGGTGTGCCGCCAGAGCAGGAGGACCCTGCCATGGCAGTCAGGTTGTCAGCGGGCTCGCTGGCGACCTCGAGCAGGGCACGTGCCGTTGCACGGCCTGTTCCACTCAGCCCTCCGAGAAGGGGGAGGGGAGGAGCCCAGAAGCCTAACCCTGTTAGGGCTAAGGCATTGCCTGTCGTGGAGGAGCGGTCAGGTTCCAGGGCGAGACCCGGGGCGGCTGTGAGGTCCAGCCGGCACACCCCGACTCTCGCCGCCGGGACGGGTCGGTCGAGTCGGGTCTCGTCACGGTCGCCGAGCCCCCCATGGATGGGTGGGCGAGACCATGCGTCGGCAACGTCCACGATGTGGGCAGCCGGCAAGACTGCGCGGGCCCCAGGCAGCCATGCTTCGGCTGGTGCCGACACCTCGCCGCGAGTGCCCTTAGTGGCAGCGGCTTCAGCTCTCGCTAAACGGAGGCGATTGAACACGCCCGCGCAGGAATCGCGCAGTTTCGCCTCGGCGGCTGTTAGCGACAACTACCGGCACCGGCAGGGCCTCGACGAGGTGCGGGCCGATGACAGGAGCCCGGTTTTCTTTTCAGAGCCGGAGGACTCCGACCACCTGAGTGTTCAGGGTGAAGGGCGTATTGACCGTATGGAGCGGCTGCTGGAGCTCCTGCTTCAACGTCAACAACAGCAGGGCAGCAACAGGCACAGGGCGTCTTCACCAACATCTACTATCAGCCTGGAGCAGCAGGAGGAGGAGGTTCTGGTGGATCCCGTACCACCTCCGTTGGAGGTGCCAGCGGAGGAACTCTTGGATGTGGTGACCAAATTCGCGGCCCCACATACGGCTGGTCTTCCTCTAAATACAAAGCTGGCAGCCACAGTGGACTTTCTTAATAATCAGGTGCTGTAGGAAGAAGTCCTCATCCAGGCTATGAGCCGTCACAAGGCTCCATCAAACTGCAACTCCCTCAACGTGCCTGTGGTCAATACGCCAATATGGGGCAACATCAGTGCGGCTATCCGTCAACAAGAGCTAAAATTGCAGCGGATCCTGAAACTCCTCACGGCCGGTATTACCGCCTTTGCCGTCGGTGGACGGGGACGAACTGAATTTGGACCAGGAAGATGCTCTGGCCTTATTGTGCGCGACCCAGCACGAAATCAACGGGTTTCGCAAAAACAGCATCCGCCCAGCACTCAACCCGAAGTTTGCAGGATTGTGCAAACCACCGCTGCCGCCGCCGCCCCGTCAGCTCTTTGGTGAGGACCTCTCGAAGAGAGTCAAAGAGCTTGACGAACAAGCCAAAACGGTGGGGATCATGCGCTCTAAGAGTACCCCCACACCGTCCGGCTCAAAAGCTCCATACATTCGCTCACGAGGGTCGGCCAGTGCCTCGACGAGGACTCACCCTCTAGCTCCACAACGACAACAGCACCAGAACCAGCACCAAGGGTCTTTTTTAGGACAGGGTCAGCAGAGACCTTTGTGGAAATCGAAGACGCCGCGCCCTCAAGCCAACCCAGCACCTCCACGGCCACCCACACGTGTCAAGGACCGCCGGTAACCACGGAGGTGAGGGGGTCTGGTTCTCTCTTTTCTCTGTTTAACTTCACATGTTGGTGGTCGCCTTCGGTGGTTTTTGGGTGCATGGGGTAATTTTACTGGTGACGAGTATGTGTTGCAGAATATTCGGGGGCATAAAATTGAGTTTATTAATGGCGATATTCCTCCATCCCAGCACATGCCCGCTCAAACGTTTAAATTATCTGCTGCAGAACAGGCAGCCGGCTATAAGGAATTGTTAAGTCTTGAGCACAAAGGTGTGATTGAGAGAGTGGTGCATGAGCCAGTTGAATTTGTTTCGAACATATTCACCAGACCTAAGAAGGATGGAGGTTGTCGTGTCATTATTGATCTGACCCGTTTGAATACTTTTGTAACATATACTCATTTTAAAATGGATACGTTTGAAACAGCCAAATCATTGATTTCTCATGGTTGCTTTATGGCATGCATCGATTTAAAAGACGCATATTATTCCGTATCCATCCAGAAATGTGACAGAAGGTTTTGAAATTCATCTGGATGGGGCAACTCTGGCAGTACAAGGCTTTGCCTAATGGGCTTACCACAGCCCCTAGATTGTTCACTAAATTAGTGAAGCCAATTATGGCTTATTTGAGACAACGACACCATATAGTTATGGCCTATTTAGATGATATCTTCATTGTGGGCCACACCCTGGAATTGGCTGAACAGGGTGTTGCAGCTGCTGTCAATATATTTCAACAATTGGGGTTTATTGTCCATCCAGAGAAATCAAAGTTCTACCCTGCCCAGGTGATTAATTACCTAGGGTTCACGGTGAACTCAATAAGCATGAGGGTTACCATTCCAATTAACAAAATTAAGGAGGTTACCCAGGTGTGTCAAGGTTTAATCCGCACCAATATACCATTGATTCGGCACATAGCTACAATAATTGGGAAGCTGGTAGCTTTGTTTCCGGCAGCACGATATGGACCTTTGCATTATCAGAATTTGCAAAGAGCTAAAATTGCTGCGTTAAAACAAAACGCTGGTCATTATGATCGGTCCATGCAGCTGCCGCCCGAAGCGATAAATGAGTTGCAATGGTGGGTGTGTCACATTAGCAGCTCATTCAAGCCTATTAGGGAGGCTAATCCGGTGGTATATTTGCAAACTGATGCAAGCTCCAATGGTTGGGGAGCCACGAATAATTGCTCTAGTTGTGGTGGCAGATGGGACACCCTTGAATCAACGATGTTGTTAACTCAAGGGATTAACTATTTGGAGTTGCTGGCAGCATTCCACGGACTTTGTGCGTATTGTTCCAAGCTTGTTGGAGCACATGTCCGTCTCCAAATAGACAACACCACAGCAGTAGCATATTTAAACCATATGGGTGGTACCAGGTCAGTTTCGTGTGACAAATTGGCTAACTCAATTTGGCTCTGGTGTGTTCAAAGAGACATTTGGATTTCAGCTACCTATTTGCCAGGTGAGCTTAATACTGTGGCGGACACCAGGTCACGCATATTTAATGACAATATTGAATGGATGTTGCATCCTGAGATTTTTTCTAAAGTCACAGCCAAATTTGGTAAACCGGACATTGACCTTTTTGCATCACGGTTGAACCATCAGGTACCAACCTACGTTTCATGGGAACCAGATCCTGGGGCAATAGCGCTAGATGTATTCTCGCTGGACTGGGGGAATTGGTTTTTCTATGCCTTCCCCCCGTTTTGCCTCATCAGTCGGGTATTGCGAAAGATTCAGGCAGATGCTGCCAAGGGCATCCTTATTATACCCGACTGGCCCACACAGCCTTGGTATCCGGTGGTCTTTGACATGCTCAACGAACCTTGGGTCCTTTTGAAGGGTTACCCACAATTGGTTACTCACCCTGTCTCAGGGGAGCCACATCCCTGCCATGGCTATTTAAAGTTGTTGGCTTGCAGGTTTGAACAGGCCGTCAGTCCAATACGGCCTCTCGGCTCGGACCATGGATACCATCGGGGCGTCGTGTCGAGAGTCCACAAGGCGAAGATACCACTCGCATATTAAGAAGTGGGAAGCCTACTGCAGCCGCTCTCGCATCACGTACGATGACGTGACAATAACCGACGTCCTGGAATTCCTCGCGGGGTTGCACCATGATGAACACTTAAGTTACAGTGCCATCAACAGCGCCAGAAGTGCGCTATCATTCTACCTCAATATTGGGGTAGGATCCAACAGGCTAGTGTCCAGACTCATGCGGGGTATATTCAATATGAATCCGCCTACACCACGCTATAATATCACCTGGGATGTCAGGGACGTATTAACCCTGCTCAGGACGTGGTCGCCCATGGAAGGGCTCCAACTGGACCAACTCACCATGAAGCTGGTGATGTTACTAGCGCTGACTTCAGCTCAGAGGGTACAGACACTACACAAACTTTGTGTCGACAGAATGACTTCTACCCCTACAGAAGTAGTATTTTTCATTGACGAGCTACTAAAGCAGCATAGACCTGGGTGCACAGGGCTGCAGCTGAAGTTCCCGGCATACCCCGCAGATGCTAGGCTATGTTTAGCCTCACATATCCGCCACTATGTCAAGGTGACGGCACGCATCAGAGGAATGGAGAGATACCTGCTTGTCACTCATAAGAGACCTCATCATCGAGTGACAGTCCAGACGATGTCCATGTGGCTTCCAGTCGTCTTGGGTAAGTCAGGTATCGACACTAATGTGTTCAAGTCTCTTTCCACCAGGGCTGCATCGACGTCAGCGGCGAGGGTCATGGAGGTGCCCATGGACCAAATTCTCGCCACAGCAGGATGGGCTAATGAAGCTGTGTTCCAGCGTTTTTATAACAAGCCTGTTCCTGCTCCTCTACAGTTCGCAGAAACCGTGCTGAATGCAGGTCAAGAACGTGGAGATGTCCCCGCATGAGGGGTTTTGATTTGTTATTAATAACTCTGCTCTTGTTTTGCAGTATGAACTATTGAGCAAGTTTGTTCCTCCCATCCATCCCTGGTAGTGGTGTGTCAGCATGGACGTGGTCCAGGGCGTGTAATCACAGAAGCTTTGAAGTCTTCACGAAGTCACTCACATGACTCCGAAATGAAATAGTAAGATTGAACGAGAACTTACCAGTTCGAAGGTTGATCTTTATTTTATGAGGAGTCGAAGTGAGGGATTTCGTGCCCTCCTCGCCCAACCCTCAATCACCTTCATCTGGTAATCTTAGTCACTTCAATCTTACTATGCGAAGTCATTTCTTTTGTTGGTTTCTGTGATTCCACGCCGCTACTTTGAAGTATGTCGAGCATGCGCGCCGGCGGGCTCTTCACGAAATCCCTCACTTCGACTCCTCATAAAATAAAGATCAACCTTCGAACTGGTAAGTTCTCGTTCAATCTTACTACTCTCTGCCACAGAGGGTAGCTGAGGCCAGTTCATTGGCTATATTTAAGGGGGAGTTAGATGTGGCCCTTGTGGCTAAGGGGATAAGAGGGTATGGAGAGAAGGCAGGTACGGGATACTGAGTTGGATGATCAGCCATGATCATATTGAATGGCGGTGCAGGCTCGACGGGCTGAATGGCCTTCTCCTGCACCTAATTTCTATGTAAGGCAGCAACTCTACCATTGCAAACAGTTGGCTTCTTAACAGGCAACAATAGGTAGAGTTTCATCATGAATGGAACAACAAGTTATTTTCAAGCAGGAATTAACAATCCAGAGGCATAAATGTAATCCTACGATCACATTTTTCTTAGAATTTCTTTGAATTTCTGTCAAATTTCTTTTTTTTTAAATAATTTGTTTAAATTTCTTACAGCATCTGTGAGAAATTAATTAGTTAATTAATTGACAGAATTTAAAAGAAAAGTATTGGTAATGTGGTGATGACATCCGTGTGCAGCTATTAAAGAGACTTTACGCTTTCAAAAATTTCCCTCCTGCATTTTTGTAAGGAAACTACATATTGCTACATTAATATGTTGTGATGATGACATTAATATAGCAGTTGAACAAGACGTTGGTGAGGCCGCATTTGGAGTACTGTGTTAATTCTTGGTTACCCTTCTCAAGGAAAGATGGCGCTAAGGTGGAAAGAGTGCAGAGACGATTTACGAGGATGTTGCCAGGACTTCAGGGTCTGAGCTCTACATGCTGCGCCACTGTGTGCCTCCCATTGTTGCTGGAGTTTAGTTCCACATTCGTTCAGCCACGGTTGACAGCAAACAGTGACAGGTCAGGTATATAATGTGTCAGAGGAAGGTTAAGGCTTAAATCTACCCCAATGTACCTTCCAACTTATATATCTGCATGACATTGAAGTGGTGATCTGTGGTCGGAGTGGACTGAAGTACCTGTTTCCATGCTGTATCTCTAAACTAATACACTGCGGCAATGTAAATGTTTCTAATCCCATTCCAATTATTCTTGTGAACTTTCTGTAGGATGCTGACAATTTCATGCAGATTTATGCTAAATTATGTGTTTCCTTACTGGACTGTTTCCAAAAGGAAGGAGAGTTAAGGTTGAACAAAATCACTTCGTAGAGAGCCAAACATATACATCCATCAAAGAAAAAGGATTAGAAAGAGAATACAAGCTGCATTTCAGAAGGTTTACTATGACACACCTAGCCATCCAGCCCTGAGATCTAAACTCTCTGTACAAAAATCCAGGATTTTTCAAGGAGGAATGGAAACATTTGTTTAATTCAACTATGGGAAAAGAAAATGACCACAGACATCTTTAACACCTTTCTAGGAGGCACAGTAGAGCAGCTGGTTGTGCCGCTGCCTTCCAGCCCCAGTGATCCTGGCTTGATCCTGACCTCGGGTACTGTCAGTATGGAATTTGCATGTTCTCACTGTGACCACGTGGGTTTCCTCTGGGAGCTTCAGTTTCCTCACACTACAAACCCATGCAGGTTTGTACGTTAGTTAGCCTCTATAATCGTCACTGATGTGTGGGTGGTGGGATGGCATAGAACTAGTGTAAAGTGGTGATCAATGGTCAGCATGGTCTCGGTGGGCTGAAGAGCCCATATCCATGCTGTATCTAAACTAAACTAAAGTTTGTTTACCTAAATTATGGGAAGATAAATTGACCAATAGATATGTTTTACATCATTTTGGGTGGCACAGTGGCAACGCTGATAGAGTGGCTGCCTCACAGTGCCAGAGACCTGGGTTTGATCCTGATCTCGGGTGCTGTCTGTGTGAAAGGGAGTGGGTGAGCAAGTGGGATAACACAGAACCAGTGTGAACGAGTGATCGATGTTTGGTATAGACTCAGTGGGCTGATCAATCAGTTTCCATGTAGAAACAAGAAACTGCCGCTGGTTAAAACACAAAATGACACAAATAGGCCTCTCCCACTTAGGCAATTTTTTGGGCGACTACAGGCGACTGCTGCAAAATTTGCAACATGTTGAAAATTTTTCGGCGACAGTGGCGCCAATTTTTGCTGTCGCAGGTTGTCGTGGGTTGACGTAGGTGCTGTGGTAGGTTGTCGCCAGGTATCGTGGGTGAATTCCATTAAAACTGGTCCCTGGCAGTCGCCTAAAGAGTCGCCTAAGTGGGACAGGCCCAAACGTGTGTAGGAAGGAACTGCAGCTGCTGGTTTATAAACCCCAAACGTCACCTATCCGTGTTCTCCAGAGATGCTGCCTGACCCGCTAAGTTATGCCCACACTTTGTGTTGGTCTGTTTCCATGCTGCTTCTTCAAACCTTTCCAAAATATAAATAATTATTTTAGCCGAAGAAGATGTCTTGAAAAACAGCACTGCTAAAATTTGCAGGTACTGTATAATATATGATTTTTTTCAATAATACAAATCTGTACCATATAACTTATGTTCCACAGTGCTAGTCATAAGTTCATAAGTGATAGGAGCAGAATTTGGCCATTTGGCCCATCAAGTCTACTCTGTCATTCAATCATGGCTGATTTAACTTTCCCTCTCAACCGCATTCTCCTGCCTTCTCCCCGTAACCCCTGACACCCGTACTAATCACGTCTTGCCATATGCATTCAGCTTCTTACCATTATTACCTTTTCACCTGCATGAGATTATTTATACATTGTTCAAAGTATCTGCTCATGGTGTTGAGAAAAGTAAAGTGAATGATAATATTTAGAAAAAATAAACTTTGAACTGCATTACAACGAAGAGAATAAATCAAAGAAGGTAATTCAATCTCTGGATTCTGTTGACATTGATATGCTGCTCAAGCTTTGCTTTCAAGGTCTACAATATTAACAGTGCAGTTCACTGCCAGCCACCTATTCTTTTCACTTGGTGTTCCCTTCCCTCCTTAATACCTTAAGGTCAAAATGGCAATTTGGTAAAGCAGATTCTTTTTTGTGTTTTTCAAATAACAGACAAAGTACAAGTTCGCTCAGGAAAGTTTTCTCGTACTAATTCCCTATGAATACTTTGTTAACTTGACACATAAAAATGAGTCCATGTACTCATCTTAAACGTTACGATATCATCTAGCTTTTTCCAAACACCCACCGCCCTTTGTGTGAAAAAGTTACCCCTCTGGTTAATATATTGTCAGGTTCCTATTCATTTCCCTCCTTGCCTTAAACCTCTGGTTCGTAATCCCCCTCCTCTGGACAAGAGACACTGTGCGTCTACCCGATTCATTCCTCTCAGATCAAACTCAATTATAATGGTTTTATACTGAATAAGTATTTTGTCATTTTTTATTTAAAGCATCTGATAGTAACAAGTGATGGGGTGCTGACAGATCAACACTTGCACTTACCAAACCCAGTGAGAGAGCAACTGGCTAGCATCCAAAATGGATGTTTGTATTATGCAATTATTGCACAGTTATTTATCATAGTGGAGGCACTGTGGCAAGTTCCCGCTGCCCACAGCCTGGCATGAGCTCTGCGTGAAGCCAACACTCCCCCACTATACCGTGGCTGCACATTTACACAGGGGATCAATAGTACTGGTGTTTGGCACTACTTAAAAGCAGAAGGAGCTGTTGAAGAGGAGGCATCTTGTGGTTTCAAGGAGTGTGTGAGAATCACATGAAAACTACATCCACTGCTGTAATACTTTGAGCAACGATTTTAAAAATGTGTTATGATCCGTGGGTGAATGAGCACTGTGATAATGAGGGATGGCACTCGCTGTCACGTTTTGCATGACATGCAGATGATAGAGGAGAGGATGGGGTCGGTGTGCAATGGTTTAGGTTTAGGATTAGATTTAGGTTTAGGTTTAGTATTGTCACATGTACCGAGGTACAGCGAAAAGCTTTGTTTTGCATGCTACCCAAACAGATCAGATATGCCATATGCAACCAGATATCATACAATCAGTTCAAACTCAAGTACAATAGGTGAGACATCTATGTGAGAATGCTGTTCATTGACCTTAGCTCAGCATTTAACACCATTATCCCCTCAAAATTGATCACCAAACTCGGCGACCTGGGCATCAACCCCTCCCTCTGCAACTGGATACTGGACTTCCTGACTAACAGACCACAGTCTGTTAGGTTGGACAACCACACCTCTTCAACCCTCACCCTGAACACCGGCGTTCCACAGGGCTGTGTACTGAGCCCCCTCCTCTACTCCCTCTTCACCTACGACTGCACACCTGAACATGGTTCTAACACCATCATCATGTATGCAGATGACACGACGGTGATTGGCCTCATCAGCGACAACGCTGAGTCGGCCTATAGGGAGGAGGTTCAGCTCCTAGCAGCATGGTGCGCTGACAACAACCTGGCCCATAACTCCAAGAAGACCAAGGAGCTCATTGTGGACTACAGAAGGTCTAGGGGCTGCTCGCACACCCCCATCCATATTAACGGGACGGAGGTGGAACGTGTTTCCAGCTTCAGGTTTCTGGGGGTCAACCTCTGATGACCTCTCTTGGACCCACAATACCTCTACACTGGTCAAGAAGGCTCACCAGCGTCTCTTCTTCCTGAGGAGACTAAAGAAGGTCCATCTGTCTCCTCAGATTCTGGTGAACTTCCACCACTGCACCATCAAGAGCATCCTTACCAACTGTATCACAGTATGGTATGGCAACTACTCTGTCTCTGACCGGTAAGCACTGCAGAGGGTGGTGAAAACTTCCCAATGCATCACCGGTTCCACACTCCCCTCCATTGAGTCTGTCCATAGCAAGCGATGTCTGCGAAGAGCGCGCAGCATCGTCAAGGACTGGTCTCACCCCAGCCACAGACTGTTTACCCTCCTCCCATCCGGGAGGCGCTACAGGTCCCTCCGTTGCCCGACCAGCAGGTTCAGGAACAGCTTCTTCCCTGCGACTGTTACAATACTTAACTCTGCACCTCGGTGATTGCCGGTCACCCCACCCGGACACTCCTCTCCCCAGTATAATTGCACTACTGATACTGTTTGTACATATATATATTTTCATTATTCTAAGTTTGCTCTTCTGGAGAGATGCTAACTGCATTTTGTTGTCTCTGTGCTGTACACTGCACAATGACAATTAGAGATTGAATTGAATTGAATTGAATAGAGCAAAGGGGAAGATACAGAGTGCAGAATATCGTTGTCAGCATTGTAGCGCATCAGTTCCTTAGAAACAGTTCAATGTCCCCAATGGGTGGAGGTGAATTGAACAGTTTGCCAATAATTAGTTTGGGGGAATTTCTTCTCATCCAATAGTTACAGTGGAAAAGCAGTTGTGACAATGTATGCATAGTGGTGATGAGATGGAGCTCGGATCCTTGGTGTACCTATGGAGACTGATGTGTTTTCGAATGAGGTGGTCAAAGAAGAGCATGAAAATAGAAGATTAGCATAGTAGGATATCGAGGAAGAGGGGCAGAGATCCTTTCAATAAGCTCTATAAATCCACAGTGTCAATGTGTCCCATCAATTTCATCTTCAGCCCATCAAGAGGGCTGTTGCAGGATTACCCACACAACTGCCTGGTTATTTAGGCTGACTGCATTCTTGCTTTCACCATCCCACTTTGACAGAGACCTTCATGTTGCTCATTGTAGGAAAACCATGTTACCCAATATATTAGAATATTGAACAGTACAGCACAGAAGGCACTCTCTGCCAAACATGATGCCAAGACCAACTCTTATCTGGGTGGACATTATCCATACCCCTCCATTCCCCACATATCCATGTGCCTATGGGGTGGCAGAGTGGCACAGCCGTAGAGTTGCTGCCTTACAGCGCCAGAGACCCGGGTTTCACCCTGATTATGGTTGCCGTCCGTATGGAGTTTGTACGTTCTCCTTGTGATCACATGCGCTTTGTCCATGTGCCCCGGTTTCCACCAACACTCCAAAGACGTACAGGTTTGTAGGTTAATTGGCTTCGGGAAATTTGTACAATGTCCCTAGTGTGTAGGATAGTGTTATTGTACGGGGCGATTGCTGGTCAGCATGGACTCGGAGGGCTGAAGGGCCTGTTTCTGCGCTGCATCTCTAAAGACTAAAGTCTAAAGTCTATCCAAAAGTCTCTTTAATGCCACCATTGTATATACCTCTACCACCAGCCCCGACAGTGCGTTCCATATTTCTCATATTTCCTTTCAATTCTGCCAATTTCACCTTATAGCTATGCCATCTAGTATATGATTTTTCCATACTGGGTAAAAGGTTCTGACTGTCTACCCTATCTATGCCTCACATCATCTTATATCATTCTATCAGGTCTCCCCTCCTATTGCAGGGGAAACAATCCAAGTCTCTCCCTGTAACTAATACCCCCTAATCCAGGTATCATTCTATTAAACTCTGCACCTACCAAACTCTGCATCGATCCAAGCCTACACATCCTTCCTGTAATCGAGCAACCAGAACTGCATGCAATACTCCAAATACTGTCTAACCAAAGTCTTATAAAACTGCATCATAACTTTTATCCTCAATACATTGACCAATGCAGGCAAACATATCTTAGGCCCTTACTTACCGCTGAGAATGAAGGGGGGGGGGGGGACACAGCAGGGGGCCACTAAGGAGCAAGGAGGGACAAGGTGGGGAGGCCGCCTGTGGCCACGTGTTACAGCGCTGGTTCACCGCTGTGAGAAGGAGATCAAACTGTTCGAATAATTTTTTGTAACTTTGTCAGCGCCACAAACTTGGTGACTCTTGTGCATTGCCTAGGTGAGGACTGCAGTATGATTTTACTTGGTTGTATGCAAAACAAATAATTTTATTGTACCTAGGTACATGTGACAATAAAGTATCATTGAATCATTAACAAAAGAGTATTGTTTTAACCAGTACGTGCAATATTTAGTCATAATGTGAGACATATCTGTGCAGGCTGACAGATTCTATAATGCATAACTTATTTAATGCGGGCTACATCAACTCTCTCTGTCCTCTGGTAGAGATGCTGCTCTTTCTACAGCTACTGTTCTTCTTGCTGACAGAGATATAAAAGTAATTGATTATTGCTTTTAGCATTTTCAATCATGAGCCAAAATGGAACAATTAAGGTGTAATTCCAATTTAACTTTGTTAAGAAGTACTGATCCTGAAGAAATTATGCAAGTGAATACATTTTAGCTCATGTATAGGAAGGAACTGCAGATGCTGGTTTATCCGAAGATAGACACAAAGTGCTGGAGTAACTAAGCAGGTCAGGCAGCATCTCTGGAGAAAAGGAATAGGTGACGTTTCGGGTTAGAACCCTTCTTCGGGTTATTTGCAACTCTATGTTATTGTTACGTTATATCATTACAACATTAATCATGTGGAAGTGTTCATGACCATCTGAAAACGGGTTCCGACTTGAAACGTCACCTATTCCTTTTCTCCAGTGATGCTGCCTGACCTGCTGAGTTACTCCAGCATTTTATGTCTATCTACATTTTAGCACATGCCTTAACCGAATGTCTTTTCCAATTCTTGAACAGTTGCAATAACAAGGAACTGCAAATGCTGGTTTGTACCAAAGAAAGACGCAAAATGCTGGAGTAGCAGGCCAGGCAGCATCTCTGGGGATCATGGATAGGCGATGTTTCAGGTTGGGATCCTTCTTCAGCAATCCCGTGAACATTTCCACCTGATTAAATTGCAATAGCATAATGTGACAATAACATAGCATTGCAAATAACCTCTTAAAGTTTACAATTAAAATAGCGACAGGAGAAGAGTTGACGATTGTACGCTGAGTAAAATACTTAAACGTCAACATAAATAACATGAAGACATGTGGGTTTGTGAGTTAATTGGCCCTCTGTAAATAGCCCCCTAGTGTGTGGGACAACATAGAACTAGTGTGAACGGGTGATTGATGGTCGGCGTGGGCTGAAAGGGCCGAAGCACCTGCTTCCAACGATCTTGTTTGGAGGGAACGTGAACTCAGTTGCAGTATACAGTTTGGAACACACAGCTTTGCTCAGATTGCTAGCTTCACCATGGTGCTGAGTGACGTTGAGTCTATACCTACAGCCCTGCACAGTCCTAATCTGCAGCCAGTCATTCTCTCAGCTGGAAGGGATGACATTCCTTCAGTGTGCAGCTGGTTTGCAGTCTCAGTCAGCACTTCGTGCAGGTAACATGCTGGCTGCCTTAGCCCTCTCTCCACCAGGGCAGTAGCTGCTCAGTGTATATCCTCACTTGCGCACTGACATTGTTCATGAGCCACTCAAGCAATGCATGAAACATACAGAATAGTGAAAGGCTCAGATACAGTTAATGTGGAGAGGATGTTTCTGTTAGTGGGAGAGTCCAAAACTAGAGGTCATAGCCTCAGAATTAAAGGACATTCTTTTAAAAAGATGAGGAGAAATTTATTTAGTCAGAGGGTGGTGAATTTGTGGAATTCGTTGCCACAGAAGGTTGTAGAGGCTAGGTCATTTTTAAGACAGAGATAAATAGATTCTTGATTAGTACAGGTGTCAGAGGTTATGGGGAAAAGGCAGGAGAATGGGGTTAGATAGGTGAGATATTATTTAGGTATGTGAAGAGGAAAAAACTATTTAGGTATGTGATGAGGAAAAACTAGTTAAGACTAGTTAAGTTGGACCCGTGAAGACTGAATAGGGTGAATTTATTATGAGGAACAAGGAAATGGCAGATGAGTTGAACAGGTACTTTGGATCCGTCTTCACTAAGGAAGACACAAACAATCTCCATGATGTACTAGTGGCCAGAAGATCTATGGTGGTGGAGGAACTGAAGGAGATTCACATTAGGCAGGAAATGGTGTTGGGTAGACTGATGGGACTGAAGGCTGATAAATCCCCAGGGCCTGATGGTCTGCATCCCAGGGTAAGGAAGTGGCTCTAGAAATTGTGGACACATTGGTAATCATTTTCCAATGTTCTATAGATTCAGGATCTGTTCAGGAAGTGCGACAGAGAGAAAACAGCGAATTATAAACCAGTTAGCCTGACATCGGTGGTGGGGAAGATGCTGGAGTCAATAAAAAAAGATGAAATAGTGGCACATTTGGATAGCAGTAACTAAATCCATGCCGAGTCAGCATGGATTTACGAAGGGGAAATCGTGCTTGACTAATCTTCTGGAATTTTTTGAGGATGTTACCAGGATCATGGACATGGGAGAGCCAGTGGATGTAGTGTACCTGGACTTTCAGAAAACATTTGATAAGGTCCCACATAGGAGATTAGTGGGAAAATTAGAACACATAGTATTGGGCAGAGGGTGCTGACATGGATAGAACATTGGTTGGCAGACAGGAAACAAAGAGTAGGGATTAACGGGTCCTTTTCAGAATGGCAGGTAGTGACTAGTGGGGTACCACAAGGCTCAGTGCTGGGACCGCTGTTATTTACAATATATATTAATGCTTTGGATGAAGGGATTAAAAGTAACATTAGCAAATTTGCAGATGACACAAAGCTGGGTGGCATTGTGAACTGTGAGGAGGATGGTTGGATAGGGTGACTTGGACAGGTTGGGTGAGTGGGCAGATGCATGGCAGATGCAGTTTAATGTGGATAAATGTGAGGTTATCCACTTTGGTGGCAAAAACAGGAAGGCAGATTATTATCTAAATGGTGTCAAGTTGGGAAAAGGCAAAGTACAACGCAATCTGGGGATCCTTGTACATCAGTCACTGAAAGTAAACATGCAGGTACAGCAGGCAGTGAAGAAAGCGAATGGTATGTTGGCCTTCATAACAAGAGGAGTTGTGTATAGGAGCAAATAGGTCCTCCTGCAGTTGTAGAGTTCCCTAGTGAGATCACACCTGGAGTATTGTGTGCAGTTTTGGTCTCCAAACGTGAGGAAGGCCATTCTTGCTATTAAGGGAGTGCAGCGTAGGTTCACAAGGTTATTTCCCAGGATGGCAGGACTGTCATATGTTGATAGATTGGAGTGGCTGGGCATGTATACCCTGGAATTTAGAAGGATGAGAGGGCATCTTATTGAAACATATAAGATTATTAAGGGTTTGGACATGCTAGAGGGAGGAAACATGTTCCCAATGTTGGGGGAGTCCAGAACCAGGAGCCATAGTTTAAGAATAAGTGGTAAGCCATTTAGAACGGAGATGGGGGAAAACGTTTTCACACAGAGAGTTGTGAGTGTGTGGAATTCTCTGCCTCAGAGGGTGGTGGAGGCTGGTTCTCTGGATGTTTTCAAGAGAGAGTTAGATAGAGCTCTTAGGGATATTGGAATTAAGGGATATGGAGAGAAGGCAGGAACAGGGTACAGATTGTGGATGATCAGCCATGATCACAGGGATCGAACATGATCACAGGCAGCGGCTCGACTGCAGTCCGTCTGTCTTTTTTTTTAATTTTTGTCTCGTTAAATGTATGTTTTTGATTGTAGTTTTTATTATTTTTTAGCTGTGTATATGTGGTGGGTGGGGGTGGGGGGGATGGGGGAAACCGTTTAATTTCTTCCCTGTTCGGGGACCCGACTTTTTCCCTGTCGGGTCTCCGGTGTCGTTGGGCCTAGCATCGTGGAGCCGGCGGCTGCTTCCGGCCAGGACCAACCTGAGGGCTCCAGTCGCGGAGCCTGCGGACTCACCATCGCGGAGCTGGCCAACTTCAGAACAGGAAGAGCTATGGTGGCGCGCAGCTGCGACCCGACTTCGCAGCTTCGGAGGCTCCGGCCGCAGATCCGGTGGACAGGTACATCGGGAGCTCGCAGGTCCCTGGTGGGAGACCGCTTTTCGGAGCTCCCGCAACGGCAACTTCTTCCGCCGGAATCGCGGGGTTTAAATGACTCGGGGCGGGGCCTAACATCACCCCACATGACTTAAACAGCTGCGGGATTTACCATCGCCCGCCAGAGGCTTTAACATCGGGAGCCCCAGTCGCCTCGATGCTGCAGTTGGACTGCTGGACCGTGGGAGAAGAAGAAAGGGAAGAGATACGACTTTTGCCTTCCATCACAGTGAGGAGATGTTGGATTCACTGTGATGGATGTTTGTGTAAATTGTGTTAAGTGTGGGTCTTGTGTTTGTTTGTAATGTTAAGATGGTAGGAATGGAATTTCGTTCAAACCAAGCTGTTTGAATGACAATAAAAGGCATTCTATTCTATTCTAATATGAACGAAGGGCCGAATGGCCTACTCCTGCACCTATTGTCTATATTCAGCTATGATTGAATGACGTAGTAGATTTGATGGGCCGAATGGCCTAATTCTATGACTATTCCTTATGACCTTATGAACTTTTGACAATTCTCCATCCAGATTGAGGGGTTATCTTATGGAGGAGGTGTATCATATAATAAAAGGAATAGATCAGGTAGATGCACAGTCTCTTGCCCAGAGTGGGGGACTCAAGAACTAGAGGGCATAGGTTTAAGGTGAGGGGGGGAAATATTTTATAGGAATCTGAGGGGGAACTTTTTCACACAAAAGGAGTGAGCTGCCGGAGGAGATAGGTGAGGAAGATAGTATCACAACATTTAAGCAGCAATTCAGCAGATACATGGATAGGACAGATTTAGTGTGACATGGGCCAAAAGGCCAGTGGGACTATTGTAAATGGGACATGGTGGTCAGTGTGGGCAAGTTGGGCCAAAGGCCCTGTTTCCACACAGTATGACTCTATGACTCTATCCTTCATCTCCACTCACTGACCTTCATCCCCATTCAATTCCCCACCAGTCCCAATCCCCTTCCATTTCCTCTAGGACTAACCAGCAGACAGTGCGGCACAGTAGCACAGCGGCAGAGATCCGATCCTTACTACAGGTGCTCTCTGTACGGAGTTTGTACGTTCTCCCTGTGACCGCGTGGGTTTTCTCAAGGCTGCACCATCGCCCACAATGTCATTATTCTAGCGTATGCTGTGCTTTGCACACTCCCTTGTTTGTGGAACCCTTCTACAATTTTCCAGATTAATGTCACAAGGGCTCCCATCACAGTTACCCGGCATAGCACGCTTTCATTTAAAGAATTGCCATCAACCTTTAAGTTGATCTGACCACTCCGAATGTCATTCCCTTGCTAACACAGCAGCCAATGGAGAACACAAACAGCATTGCGAACACTGAGTTATTGGCCCAAATTTAAAATGCTGCCTGCAATGCAGTGAATCAGTGCATGCCGCAATCTCCGTGTCTTTGGCAATTTTTAGAATTTAACCCCAAAAAACCTTGCACCATTATACTTGCAAAGGCACCTGGATAATTCAAACCAGGCAGGAATTCTCATTAAATAAACAAATGACGATTAGTTAAGCATGAACATAAAGGCATTTTAGTACATGATATGCTTTTTTTACTAGAGACATCACCTCATTTGTTTTTTAAATTATGGAAATAACAATGAAATGAAATGTCGCGTACCCAATCCAGGGTCCGTATGATGAGCATTTGACCACTTTCCACCAGTGGGAGAGTCTAGGTCAAGAGGACATAGCCTCAAAATAAAAGGACATACATTTCGAATGGAAAAGAGGAGGAATCTCTTTAGCCGAGGGTGGTGAATCTGTGGAATTCATTGCCACCGAAGGCTATGGAGGCCAAGTGAAGGCATGAGAATGGGGGTTGAGAGGAAAAAAATAGATCAGCTGTGATCGAATGGCGGAGCTGACTCAATGAACCAAATGGTCTAATTCTGCTCCTTTAGTAGGCTCCCCTCGGTCATGGCTGACCATGGGCGATGTCATATGGAGGACAGGCTGTTGCCCAGGCAACACGTCCCCCCTCTCCATGTCATTGATAGATCCAAAGGAACAGCAGGACCGTTACAGTTTGGCACCAGCGCCGTCGCAGGAGCTGCAAGAGCGAGGTTGTAGACAACGACGAACTGCCTTAGGGGCTCCGACTCCAGATTTTCTTGAGGTTTACTCCTGGAGCCTTTTCCATGACTGGATATGGCCACAAGGCAGTGGAGGTGTTAAATTAGAGTTTTCCCTCTCCTAGATGGACTGCCTTCCCAGGCTGACGAGCCCCATCTGCCTGAGACTCGTGGGGGCGGGAGGTCTACCTTCCCGTGCAGGTCTATAGCACCGGCCCACTGCCCTTAATGCTACTCCTATATCGTATGGTTTTATGGTCCTTCAATCCTCAAAGCCCAGAATGATTAATTAATTGTGAAACTGGGCACCTTTAAGGATTCTACAGTGTAATTTTGAAAAAGGGACAGCAGGTGTCTTGGCCAAATGATTATACTTCATCATAGCTTTTCATTATCATATTCGGAGACATGGTGGCACAGTGATTGAGTTGCTGCAATACAGCGCCAGGGACCCGGGTTCGATCCTGACTACAAGTGCTGTCTGTACGAAGATTGTATGTTCTCCACGTGACCTGCGTGGGTTTTCTCCGGGTGCTACGGTTCCCTCCCACATTCCAAAGACGTACAGGTTTGTAGGTAAATTGGCTTCAGTAACATTGTAAATTGTCCCTAGTGTATAGGATAGTGCTAGTGTACAAGGGTGATCACTGGTTAGCACATACTCAGTGGGCTGAAGGGCCTGTTTCTGCATTATATCTCTAAATTTTAAAGTCTAAATATCACTCCATATAAGATGTGGTTATGCACAATCTAATCATCATATTAAAACAGAGACTACAGTCTTAATTCACTGAAGCATTTTGGGACATCATTATGGGTTTTTTTGCAATGGACCCGTATTCATTTAATCTCAAAAATCCAGGGAAAAAGAGATTCAATGGGGATATATCCAAATTCTGTCCCTTTCAACCTGCTGGCGAATGCAATACAAGTAACATGCAGATTGATAGGAACTTTCTTATCTGTTTCATATAAAGCCCAACATCCAACAGAGGCTGTAGTGCTCAACACTCCACCAGAGAAGACTTTCAGTAGGAGTACTTAACCTTCCCAGTATCATTTCTGAAGTTTAGTTTAGTTTAGTTTATAGATACAGCGTGTAAACAGGCCCTTAGGCCCACAGAGTCTGCACCAACCAACGATCCTCGTACACTAACACTTTCCAACACACTCGGGAGACAATTAACCTAGAAACCTGTACGTCTTTGGCGTGTGGGAGGGAACCGGAGCACCTCGGGAAAACCCATGCAGTTACGGGAAGAACTTACAAATTCTGTACAGACAGCACCCGCAGTCAGGATCAAACCCAGGTCGCTGGCGCTGTAAGGCAGCAACTCTGCCACTGCTCCGCTGTGCAGTCCTAAAGACTCTTCGGCAGCACGGAACCAGGCCCTTCACCCATCAAGTCTGTGCTGACCATTGATCACCCATTCATGCTAGTTCTATGTTTTGCCACTTTCACTCACTCCTGTGAGGCGTTAGGGATGTTGGCAGCTATGGTCAGTGAGCTGGAGTGAAGCCTTCCTATTCATTCAGTGTCACAAACAGCACTGGAAAGCCTCCTGTCCCAACCATGTAGCCATCCTTTAGCTATTCTACCTTCCAAGGCTTGGCACACAAAGTGTTAAATCTGATTCACAGAATAACCCAGGCACTCTCGGTGAGAGAGTGTGAATTTGACATTATGTGGGAAGTCAGAGAGTTTGATTTTGTATGCGGAGTGTATCATAGGTTATACATTGGAGTGAATGTGTTCACATGGGTCACATAGAAATTCAATGACAAATTGAATGATTTTTACCATCATATGATTGAATTTCAGTGCACAATTGTTTGCAAAATGCAATTGGTACTTGGTGCAGTACATAGTGCATACCAACACATTGGATCGCATATTTTGATGCATATGCACAAAGAGCAATGGTGTCAGTTGCCGGGCAACCCTTCCTTGACGTTGGTGCTGCCGGATTGGACTGCTCAAATGCTGCAATGAAGCAGCATGCACCACGGACAGGAAAGCAGGTTCGTAGCAGCAGGAAGCACGTCAGCTTGTATACATGCGCACTTACCTGCACCCTTGTAAGGGTGCCCCTTACAGTTGACATTGAGACGGCCAACTCAGTGGCAGAAATGGCCAGATTTCTAATAATCATTCAGGTGGATCCTGATATCCCTGAGTACTCCTATCCTTGCTGAGGAATGCACAGAGTATTTTATCCAGAGTAGAGGAATGAAGAACCAGAGGACGTAGGTTTATGGTGAGAGGGAAAAAATTTAATAAGAACCTAAGGGGCAACTTTTACATTCATGTGTGGTATATGGAACAAGCTGCCAGAGGAGGTCTAAATAACAACATTTAGAAGACTGGATAGGAAAGGATGGGAGGGAAATGGGCCAAACGCGGGCATATGGAACTAGCTTAGACAGGGCATCTTGGCCGGCGTGGACCAGTTGGGCCAAAGGGCCTGTTTCTGTGCTCCATGTCTCTATGACTCTATGACATCTGTCACTCTAATCTTCAGGCAGAGTGGTTTGTCACCTGTCCACGATGCTCTGTTCCATTTGGCAGCTATAAAGTATTTTGGATATTTCTGCTATTACATTGCGTGGTGGAGATTCATTGACGCTTTGCATCCACCTCCTCAAAGTCTTTGCGGTCAATTTACCCAAATGTGCAGTCAATTGTGAAGAATGGCGGTAGGATGCCAGTGCAAATATTCACCAGCAAAAAAACTATTTAGCACGTTTTTCACACAAGCAAATATTTCTGGACGAGTGAGTTTGATTTTGCTTACGTCTAAAATTAGTTGTTACTTGAATTTTTTTATGCAGCAGTTGTACACGTGACACAATAGTGCAGATGGTAGAACTACTGCGCCACTGCACCAGAGACCCTGGTTTGATCCTGACCTGGGGTGCTGTCTGTGTGGAGTTTACACGTTCTCCCTGTGACCATGTGAGTTGCATCCGAGTACACTATACAATGGCGTAATTAATCATTCACAGGGAATGTTAATTATGTTTTAACCGGTCAAGTTACTGGACTCTAGGGCTGGCAAAATTGTTTGCATATCACTCCTGATGTGAATAAAAATAAATGCTGGAATACATCAGTGTGTCAGGCAGCATCTCCTTTGATAAATAAACACCATTGCTAAAAGTTTGATTGGAACATTTGATGTGCTTAAGGGTGCATTTGGATTCAGAAATCAAGAGGCTGCACGTTGGCACATTGTAGAGTTGATGCCTTGCAGCGCCAGAGACCCGGGTTCAATCCTGACTACATGTGTTGTTTATACGGAGTTTGCACGTTCTCTCTGTTACTGCGTTTATTTTCTTCACGATCTCCGGTTTCCTCCCACATTCCAAAGACGTGCAGGTTTGTAGGTTAATTGGCTTCTGTAAAATTGTCCGCTGTGTGTAGGATTGAACTAGTGTACGGATGATCGTTGGTCAGCGTGGACTTGGAGGGCCGCTGTATCTCTAAACTAAACTGTATGTACGGAGTTTGTTCTCCCAGTGACCACGTGAAAGTGGGATAACATAGAATGAATGTACGGGTGATTGCTAGTGGACATGGACTCAGTGTTTCTACGCTGTATTTCTCGTCAAAAGTCCAAAAGTAAAGCCTGAAGTCGGAAGAAGGGTCCCGATCTGAAACTCCTCCCATCCGCCAAAACCTGCCGACTTTTGCATGCGACCACGGTAGACTATTTCTATTCTCTTTGTACTAATCAGGCTTTTCTCCAGGTGCTCCAGTTTCCTCCCACATCCCAAAGACGTGCAGATTTGTAGATTCATTGACCTAAATAAATTGCCCCTAGTGTGTAGGATCTAAAACTAGGAGAACAGAACTAGTGAACAGGTGATCGCTGGTCGGTGCAATCTCAGGTGAGGCCAAGGGCCTGTTACCACACTGTATCTGAACTAAACTAAACTGAATTTCAGGAGGGGTTGCAACAGCCAATACTTCATTGACTGTACAGTGCTTGCAGGCAAGGTTAATTTTTTACATTGAGTTTTTACAGCAACAAGCAAATTTATATTTTGTTTGGATAATTTGCTTGATTTTGGGTTTAAACATTGTTTGTTTGAATCACTTCCAGTTGTTTGAGTATTTAAAATGCTGGGGCATTTTCAGACACCAAAAATAATCACACACCACACAATTAATCCCTAAATTACCGTCCACTATTAATAGTTGACTGAATGGCACTCATTGCACTTTGAGGATTAGTATTTAATGATTGATATCATTTTACAGCTATCTCAATCTAATCGGAACCATTTCAAAGCCCAAATGCTCACTTACTTACCTCTCTATGTCTGTACTCTTAATACAAAGGCGAAAATGTAAACAGATTTTAATTTGCTGTGAAAGTACAGTAACACCATCTGGCCACAAACATAGCCAGCAGAACCTCATCGCACATAACTCAGTGCCAGAACACTTGGTGAAAGCATTGTTTTGTCCAATTTAATCATCTTTACAATTGTGTGGGCAAGGCATAAGTATTCAGCTGAATATTCACACTCTGAAACAGGTCCTTAATCTGTAAGTCACCAACTCTGCAATCATGCCTGGGCCAGAAGAACTCTCTATTCTGGTGGGCATGATATTTTTACGTTCACAACCTCAGATGCAGGTCAATTCAGCAGTAGAGCTGCTGCCTTGCAGTGCCAGAGATCTGGGCTCCATCCAGACATTGGTTGCTATCTATGCGGGGTTCTCCCTGTGACCGCAAGGATTTTCTCTGGATGTTCCGGTTTCCTCACACATCCCAAAGACGTGTTGGTTTGAGGGTGAGCCTGAAGAGTCTGACCCAAAACATCAACCATCCTTTTTCTCCAGAGATGTTGCCTGACCCACTGAGTTAATCCAGCACTTTGAGTCTATCTTCAGGTTTGTAGGTTAATTGACCTTTGTAAAGTTTCAAGTCAATATGATCATTAAAGATCATAAAATATTAATTCTCTATCGGTCTCCATAGATGTTGCCTTATCACCTGAGTATCCAGTATGCTGTGTTTTGATTTCTGTCGTACATGATATTGATTGCTTGTATTCATTGCGGTTTTAAGCTGTTCCTCTCAAAGTGTTGTCCCATTTGACTCTCAAGACTCCAGTATTGCTTAGAGTGTGAAATTTGCCAAAGTAGACAGCCTCATTGACATGGGAATTAATTGCCATGGACGGCAGTGGAGGCCAAGATATTGGGTATTTTTAAAGCGGAGATTGACAGGATCTTGATTGGTAAGGCCGTCAAAGGTTAAGGGGAGAAGGTAGGAGAATGGGGTTGAGAGGAAAAATTGATCAGCCATGATTGGATGGCAGAATAGACTCGATGGTCCGAATGGCCTCATTCTGCTCCCACGACTTATGAACGTGCATCTGTGAAAGAAAGCCACAGATATAAATGCTGTCCTGACATCGTGAACTTCTTGCTGGTTTGACTTGCTGACTATTTTGCTGGCACTTTAGAGAAAAATATGGAGTCATTGACCCATACAGCTATACAGCACAGAATAGGTCCTTCGGCCCACTTGTCCGTCCTAACCAAATTGCTTGACAGAGCTGGTCTCACTTGCTTGTACCTGGCCCATACCCCTCCAAACCTTACTTACCCGGATACCTGTTCAAGTGTCTTTTAAATGTCATTATTGTAGCCACATCCCCAACTTGCTCTGGCAGCTTGTTCCGTGTACACACCACCCTCTGTGTGAAAGGATTACCCCTCAGGTTCCTATGCCCTCTCAGCTAGACCCATTTGCTCGCAGTTGGTCCATATCTCTCTAAACTTTTCCTATCCACATACCTATCCAAGCGTCTTCATGTATCTTGAATGTATTCATGTACTTTGATTATATCCATGTATCTTGATTGTATTCAGGTACCTTGATCCTTCATCTTGCGTGTGGCGTGCACAGCCTTAAGTTGTAGGTCAACTTGTTCTATTTGATCTATTTGTTTGTACACGTTGGGTTGATTGCACTGGTCGAAAAAGGGTGGACCACGTGAAGGTTGCAATCTTCCACCCCGGTACCTAGATTGTAATCATATATAGTCATTTCTTTGACAGGATAGCACACAACAAAGGCTTTTCACTCTACCTCGGTACACATGACAATAATAAGCTAAACTAAATTAAACTAAACTGAACTACACTAAACAGTACATTTTACCCTATCTTGACTGCATTCATGCATCTTGATTGTATAGTCTTTTCTTTGACTGGAAAGCACGTCGACAAAAGCTTTTCACTGTACCTTGGTTCACGCGACAATAATAAACTAAAGTAAACTAAACTAAATTATACCGAACTCCACTAAACCGTACATTTCACCCTATCCCCAGAGGTCTATTCGATTGGGGTCAATCAATCTGAATTGCTGATCCTATAACCTATAATCAGACTGACTTGACTCGTTTTGAAACTTACAAAACAGCCTTTTCCAAAATGACAGTGGTTCCGTTCAACTTGACACCAGGACAATGTTCTCTCATGTTTTACTGGCAGCGTTCGCTCACTACCAGATGCTAGCACGGCGGAATATTCGCACTTAGCTGCTAGATCCTTGCCAATACGGATATTGTTAGATTTACACCCACTGAGTGCCAAATGGAATCCCCTCAAACAATTTAAAGTGCTACAATAGACTCTATCCCATCTAGCCAGAGACTGTATCAGAAGAACCATTCTGTACTTTGCAACAAACAACTTCACAGGCTACGTACACGCTACTTAACAGATTCAATGTTCTAATTCCTTTAAATCTGGGGGAAGTGGGGGGGGGGGGGGGAGGGGGTGGACTGAATTAATCTTTTGATGACGGTCCTTCTCTTTAGATTCACTGAGCCACCTGTGAACGGTGAGCATATGCCAGCCTGGTAAAGAATCCATGCGACCAGCGATTCATGAAAGGCCTACAATGTCCTTAAAGATGAAATGAGGCAGCGATAGATTGCAATCAGAATATTGCCATCAATATGCCAGTGACCTTAGAACATAGAACAGGACAGCACAGGAACAGGCCCTTCGGCCCACACTGTTTGTGCCGAACACAATACCAATTTAAACTGATCTAATCTGTCCGTCCATGATCCATATCCATCTATTCCTTGCACTTCCATGT
The DNA here is from genome assembly GCA_963514005.1 of Raja brachyura. The sequence goes on from OY740786.1 coordinate 64,921,031, forward strand.
GCCTTTCTAAAAGCTTCATAAACGCCACTATCATACCTGCCTCCATCACCACCCCTATCAATGCGTTCCAGGGTCCCATTATTCCCTGCCTCACACATCTCAATTAAACTTTCCTCCTCTCTCTTTATAGCATGTGGGACAATTCCACCCTGCCTACCCTATCAATGCCTCTCGTAATTTTATATATTTCTATCATCTTCCCTTGACCTCTGACATTCCAGAGGAAACAATCCATGTCTCTCCAACCTCTCCCTGTAGCTGAAACCCTCTAAACCTGGGGAGACACAGTGGCATAGCAGTAGAGCTGCTGCTTCGCAGCACCAGAGACACGGGCTTGATCCTGACTACCAGTGCTGTCTGTGCGGAGTTTGTACATTCTCCCTGTGACCACGTGGGTTTTCTCCGGGTGCTCCTGTTTCTTCCCACACTCCAAGGATGTACAGTTTTCTAGGTTCATTGGCTTTAGTAAAATTGTAAACAGTCGCTAGTGAGTAGGATAGTGCTAGTGTACGGAGTGATTGCAGGGGAGATCGCAGCACAGTGGCGCAGCAGTAGACTTGCTGCTTTACAGCACCAGAGACCTGAATTCAATCCTGACTATGGGTGCTGTCTGTTCTCCCTGTGGGTTTTCTCCAGATGCTCCAGTTTCCTCCCACACTCCAAAGATATAGTTTTCTAGGCTAAGTGGCTTTGGTATAAATTGTAAATCGGCCCTAGCGTGCAGGATAGTACTAGCGTACAAGGGTTATCGCTGGTCAGCACGGACTTGATGGGCCGAAGGGCCTATTTCCACGCTGTATCTCTAAAGTCTAAAGTCTAGTTTCTTCCAATGCTCTAGGGGTGGGATTTGTTTAAGGTGCAAGACAAGAGCATAGGTGGTGTAAACCCTAAACTCGGGTTCATATTAAATCTTGCCCCTTAAAAATATGCCCTCTTACTTTTCATTCCCCAAACCTGGACAAAAGACTGTGATTCACCTTATCTATTCCCCTCGTGATTTTATACACCTCTTTAAAGTCACCCCTCAGCCTCCTGTGCTCCAAAGAATAAAGTCCCAGCCTATCCAACCTCTCCCTATAGCTCAGCCCCTCAAGAGCTGGCAACATCCTAGTAAATCTTCTCTGCACCCTTTCCAGCTTAATGACATCCTTCCTATATCAGGGGTGTCATTTAAGAACTGTATACAGCCTTCAAGCAGTAACAAGCGATAGCCACTTTTGAAATTGGCCTCCACATAATTCATCCTGTCTATTAAGAGTAAAGTTAATGATGATTCAATGCTCTGGCCATAGAGTCATAGAGTGTTACAGTGTGGAAACAGGCCCTTCGGCCCAACTGCCCACACGGGCCAACATGTCCCATCTACACTAGTCCTACCTGCCTGCATTTTGGCCCGTATCCCTTTAAACCTGTCCTATCTACGTACCTGTCTAAATGGTTCTTAAACATTGCGATAGTAACTTTCGTGTTCATTTTCTAGGCCTGCACAAAACTTGAGAGTATTCAATTTACAACAGAAGTCTTTAATGCTTTACTCAATGCTGGCAGCAAGACAACTCAAAATGGTAGCACCCTCACACACTACAGACAGGATAAACTATATACAAAAACATCTCCCTTTGTCCTGTGCAGTGCCACCTGCTGCACGGGAGGAGCAACGGGTCCTCCCACCCCACACATTCCTCCAAACACCACTGTAACTTGCTTCAACTACCTCCTCCGGCAGCTTGTTCCATATACTTGCCATCCACTGCATGAAAAAGTTACCCCTTAGGTTCCTATTATATCTTTCCCCCCTCATCTTTAACCTATGTCCTCTGGTTCTGGATTCCCCCACTCTGGGCAAGAGACTCTGTGTGTCTACCCAACCTATTCCTCTCATGATTTTGTACATTGCTATAAGATCACCCCTCATCCTCCTGCCTCCAGGGAATAGAGTCCTAACCTGCTCAACCTCTCTCTATAGCTCAGGCCCTCAAGTCCTGGCAACATGCTCATAAATCTTCTCTGCACCCATTTCCAGTTTTACAACATCTTTCCTATAACATGGTGGCCAAAACTGAATACAATACTCTAAGTGCAACCTCACCAACATTTTATGCAAGGTCATTGAAACTTGCAGGCTGGGAATATACGACACTCAGCAAAACTTGAGCCAGTTTTCATCAGCTGTTAAGCTTAGGCTTCTGCATATTTTAGATATTTCTGTACAAATTCACGAAAGAGGTGCAGGTTTGTAGACTATTTGGCTTGGTAAAATTGTAAATTGTCCCTAGTGTGTGTAAGATGGTGTTGGTGTGAGGAGATCGCTGGTCAGCGTAGTCTCGGTGGCCGAAAGGCCTGTTTCCGTGCTGTATCTCTGAACTAAACTAAACTGAAATAAAACTCAATTTGAAATCTGTTGTCTGAATTTATCATCAGCTCCCTCCCTCCTCACCAACTTAGGTTGAACCCTTCACCTGACGGGGTTATTTCCCTGCTAATGACAGGGCTGTAGCATTTTGGTTGCTTGAGCGCAACTAATAAGATTTTGGTTGGTTTGTTATCCACATTCCATGAGAGTGAGAAACCCTGGCAGCTTTTTTTTCTGAACTTCAAGCTGATATATATATCTGATCCTTTATTAGTGGTGAGTGCTGTATGCCGGAAACACTCCTTCATTTCTTGGCTTCAAAGCTTGTTTAGGAAGGAACACCTGCCTTCTGTAACATCCAATTGCCAGCTAACAGGCTTGCTTTGATGTGTCAAGTCCCGTATACCCTTCATTGTGGTCGTGAATCATGCGTCAGTTAAATACTCAAATTAATATTTTGATCGTGACTGATTCCTGGTTTAACTATTAAGCCGCGACATTTCATCAGCTTTCTCATAACATTGAGAAGGTCATGGTGGAGGGAGATACGACAGTGACATTTATGAGGCTATTGGAGACCACATGGATATGCAAGGTTTGGAGGAATATGGATTATGTGCATGCAGATAAGAGTTGGTCTTGCCATCATGTTTGACACGGTGGTTACGGTGAAGAATGTACAAATGTCGTGCAGACAGCACCCGTAGCCTGTACTATAAGGGGCGCACAGTCGTACGGCACGGAAACAGCCCCTTCGACCCAACATCAGCACTGAGCAAGATGCACCTCTAAACTAGTCCCACCTGCCTCCATTTGGTTCATGTCCCTCAAATCCTTTCCTATTTACTACCTGTCTTTAGACTTTAGACTTCATAGATACAATGAGGAAACAGGATCATCGGCCCACCGAGTCCATGCCAACCAGCGATCACCCTGCACTATCCTACACACTAGAGACAATTTACAATTTTTACCACAGCCAATTAACCAACAAACCTGTACATCTTTGAGTGTGGGAGGAAACCGGAACACCTATAGAAAACCCACGCGGTCACAGGGAGAACGTACAAACTCCGTACAGACAGCAACCATAATCAGGATCGAACCCAGACCACTGGTGCCGTAAGGCAGCAACTTTACCACCGCACAGCTGTGCCACCCTGTGCCGTCTTTTACATGTTGTTCTACGTACCTGCATAGACATTGAGGGCAGAATGGCCTGTTCATGTGCTGTGCTGTTACATACAGCAATCCCCCTCAATAATTGACTTGATTAGTGTGTGGCTCTGCACTGTACCATTTTAGTTCATTCAGTTAAAACTAATTACAACATGAAAAAGAAAAAGGAGGTGAAATAACTCCCTAACCTAATGGCAGTCATTTTAAAAGCTCACAGCTAATAAAAGGAGCAGCTCGCGTTCATAGAGCAACTTTCACGGGCCCGGGACGTCCTGTGGCATTTCACAGCCAATGAAGCTCTTGCTGGTGTATTTACTGTTGTAGCCCATCTACACTCCATCTGCACTCCATCTACACTTCACGCTGCCTCGCCAAGGCCACCAGCATAAACAAGGATGAGTCTCACCCCTCTCCCATCAGGGGAGAGGTACAGAAGTTTCAAAACACATACTTCCAGAATCAGGGGCTATTTCTTCCCAGCTGTTATCAGGCAACTGAACCATGCGATCACCAACTAGAGAGCGGTTTTGACCTCCCATCTACCCTTCAGACCTCCAGGGCACGTTTGTAGGCTAATTTGTTTGATAAAATTGTAAATTGTCCCCAGTGTGTAGGATAGTGTTAGTGTGCTGGGATCGCTGGTTGGCCCAGACTCGTTGGGCCAAAGGGCCTATTTTCGTGCTGTATCTCAAAACTAAACTAATGTGGAGAGTATTAAAGAAGGAACTGCAGATGCTGGAGAATCGAGGGTTACACAAAAAGCTGGAGAAACTCAGCGGGTGCAGCAGCATCTAAGGAGTGAAGGAGATAGGCGACGTTTCGGGTCGAGACCCTTCTTCAGACTGAGAACGTGGCTTCATTGGTGAGGCCACGTTTGGAATATTGTGCTCAGTTTTGGTCACCCTACCATAGGAAGGATGTCATTACACTGTAAAGAGTGCAGACATGATTCATGAGGAAGTTGCCATGTCTAATGTGGAGAGTATATGGGCACATTGCATCACGGCCTGGTTTGGCAACTCGGTTGCCCAGGAACAAAGGAGATTACAAAAAGTGATGGATACTTTTTTTCGATCCTTCACGGGTACTGACCTCCCCACCATCGAAGGGATCTATAGAAAGCGATACCTCAAATGGCAGCTAGCATCATCAAGGACCCACACCATCCTGCCCATGCTCGCATTTCACTCCTCCCATCAGGAAGAAAGTATAGGAGCCTGAAAAATGTGATCTCCAGGTTCAGGAGCAGCATTTAGATTATCGATCGCAATAAATTCCAACTAAACTCCTAATTACCAACTATCTTGATTACACAAGGAACTTCAGGATTTTATTTTGTTTTGCAGTATATAGTGGTACATTATTTTATTTAACTTTTTTTACTTGTTTATTATGTTATATATTGAGTACTCGGCTAACTAATCTGTTGTGCTGCTTAGAGATAAAGTGTGGAAACAGACCCTTCAGTCTGCTGAGTCTGTGCCAGCCAGCGATCACCCCACACACTAGCACTATCCAACACATGGGACAATTTTACAATCTTTACTGAAGCCAATGAACCTATAAACATGTACGACTTTGCAGTGTGGGAGGAAACCGGAGCACCTGTGGAAAATCTACGTGGTTACGGTGAAGAATGTACAAACGTCGTGCAGACAGCACCCGTAGTCAGGATGCAACCCGGGTCTCTGGCGACGTAAGGCAGCAACTCCACCACTGCGTCACCATGCCAAATTAAGTAATGCTGCGAATAACAATTTCATTGTTCTGTTCTGGTATATATGACAATTAAACACTCTTGACTTTGGACTCTTGACTTGCATGTTACACGTTAATCAGTGTTCAAATGCAAATTATTGTATTTCATATTTAATAGTGCATTCAGTACTTTAGGCTAGTGGTAAGCCACTTGTGAGGGAAAAGTTTGGAGAGAATATAGACATTCTAACCTGTCTCACAAACTTCTGGTTTCTGTTTTCAGTTCCTGTGAGCACTGGTTGAGAATCCAGAGCTGTGGTTTGGGTTCCAGCCAGGCAGAACCCACTTGACATCTCTTGGTTCCTATTTGGCTGGTTGGTTAATTGTCCTGCCTCAGACAAGCCCAGTACATGCAAAGGCAAAACTTCTCCCTGCAATTGACTGGGGAGTGTTGTAGATGGATCTAGGAGTGCAGGTACATAATTCCCTGAAAGTGGCCTCATAGGTTGATAGGGTGGTCAAGAAGGTGTTTGGTACGTTAGTTTAGTTTTGGTTTCGTTTTTTTAGTTTAGCGATACAGAGTAGAAACAGGCAGGAACTGCAGATGTTGCTTTAGACTGAGGATAGACGCAACATGCTGGGGTAACTCCGCACATCAGGCAGCATCTCTGGAGAACCTGTTCCATTTCTCCGGAGATGCTGCCTAACCCGCAGAGTTACTCCAGCATTCTGTTTTTATCCACGTACACAAATTATATCCTACACACCAGGGACAATTTACAATTTTTACCAAAGCCAATATACCTGTACGCCTTTGGTGTTTGGGAAGAAACCGGAGCACCCGGGAAAAACCCACAAGGTCACACGGAGAACGTACAAACTTCATACCCATAGTCAGGATTGAACCCAGGTGTCTTGCTCTGTGAGGCAGCAATTCAACCACTGCGCCATTGTGCTGCCCCTTTCAGTTTAGTTTTGTTTAGTTTGTTGTTGTCACGGGTACCAAGGTACAGTGAAAAGCTTTGGTTTGCATGCTACCCAGTCAATGAAAAGACTATACATGATTACAATCAAGCCGTCCACAATGCACTGATAAAAGATAAAGGGTTCAACATTTAGTACAAGCCATAGTCTGATAAAGATAATTCAAAGGTTTCCAATGAGGTGGATGTCAGTTCAGGACCACCCTCTAGCTGATGAGAGAACTGTTGAGTTGCTTGCTAACATCTGTAGTAAGAATGAACACAAAGCAGGACCCCTCACATGGTCAAGGCACAGGTGATTACAATTGGAGATTCTCAAGCAAAGTAACCACAAAAGGTAATATTATGCAGAAATATTCAGTTTTAGTTTAGTTTAGTTTATTGTCTCGAGTGGAAAGCTTTTTTGTCAAATGCTAACCAGTCAGCGGGATTATTACACTTGATTATAATCGAGCCGTCCACAATGTACAGTAGCCTTCATCAGTCAGGGTACTGAGTATAGAAGTTGGCATGTTATACTACATTTGTACGAGACATTGGTGAGGCCACGTTTGGAATATTGTGCTCAGTTTTGGTCACCCTACCATAGGAAGGATGTCATTACACTGTAAAGAGTGCAGACATGATTCATGAGGAAGTTGCCAGGACTCAAGGGCTTGAGCTGCAGGGAGAGTTTGGGCAGGCTAGGACTCTTCCTTGGAGTGCAGGAGGCTGCATTGATATTATAGATGTGAATAAAATCAGGATGGAAATAGTTAGGGTGAAAGCACAGAGTCTTTTACCCAGAGTAGAGGAATCAAGAACCAGAGGACGTAAGTTTAAGGTGAGAGGGGAAAGATTTAATAGGAACTTGATGGGCAACTTTTTCACACTGAAGGTGGTGAGTATATGGAACGAACTGCCAGAGGAGGTAGCTGAGGCAGGTACAAAAATAACATTTGAAAGACATTTGGACAGGTACATGGAGAGGAAAGATTTGGAGGGATATGGGACAAACATGGGTAGGTGGTTCTAGTGTAGATGGGGCATCTTGGTTGGCATGGACAAGGGCCTGTTGCCTCATGAAAACAACATCCATCATCAAGGATCCCCAACATCCAGGCCATGCCCTTTTCTCACTGTTACCATCAGGCAAGAGGTATGTGACATCCCACATAAGCCTGACGTTCGGGAACAGCCACCTTTGTACAGCTATCAGGTCCTTGAACTGACCTGCACAACCCAATCCTGTCTGTAGTAACGGAATGCCACTTGCCATCTCTTGCACTACCATCGGCTTGTTTAATATTTGCACATTTTCGCACTAATGTCTTGCTGCACAATCTTTTTTTATTTTCACTCGTGTTCTAGAATTAAAGTGTAATTTATCCTTATTGTTTCATATGTTGTCTGACTCATTGTGCCTGTGGTGCCACTAAAAGCAAGATTTTCACCATAGTTGTGCATATGGCAATAAAGCCGAATAAACATATTAGATGTTTAGACTTTAGAGATACAGCACAGAAACAGACTCTCCAGCCCACTGAGTCTGCGCCGACCAGCAATCACCCGCGTATACTAATCTCGTTATCCGCAGTGGAGCTCCCCTATAGTCTCCGGGTTGGAGCTTCTCCGCGGTCCCCACGTTGGTCTCCACATCAGAGCTCCCCTATGGTATAAACGTCAGAGCTCCTCTGTAGTCTCCATACAGACAGCACTCGTAGTCATGATCGAACCCAGTTCTCTGGCGCTGTAAGCCACTAGTGTCTTATGGCCTCCCATCCCCATTATTGCAGTTCAAAGGTTTTAAGAGCTTGAGATGGTTGGTATCTTTTTACCCTTCACTGACAGTGAACTTCAGGCTGGGGGCTTGCAATGCATAATTAATTAGGCTGGCCCTGCAAAGTCACATGAGAGCGGCCTGGCGGTCAGATCAGAAAATCAGCCCTGTTAATACATATCCTACAAAGCCTGGAGCAGAAAACTCTGCAACAGTGAGCACAGTTATCGAAGCAGGTTTAGAAATAATTTTTTTCTTAAAAGTCCGGTTAGCCAAGAGGATTCAATTTGAAACCTCGTAAATGGATACTTCAGTGGAATGCTTCACCTAAAGCAACATTATTAAACATTAATTAAAGGTAAAGTCAATGTGCCCTTGCTAACGATAACTTTTTGATAATGTAAAAAAACCTTTCATGAATCTGCATGTAATTTAATGATCTGAAAGGCAAATAGGGTTTTGGATTTTGGGTTTTGGATTTTATTCTACAGTGAAATCTGCCTTTTGCACATTTGGATGTGGGCCTTCACTAAACTAACTTTCTGACTCTTGTGATGCAGGTTGAATGAGGTTGTTGGTACTCCAGGTTTTAGTTTTAAGTTTGAGTTTTAGCGATACAGCATACACAGAGTCCACGCCAACCATCAGCTGTTCACACTTATTCAATGTATTCCCACTTTCTCATTCATTCTCTACACTGTAGGTACAATTTTATAGCCGCCAATGAAGCCTACAAACCTGCACGTTATTGGGATTGGGAGGTACCCGGCGAACCCAGAGAAAGTCCGTATAGTCACACGGAGAACACACAAACTCCACCCAGATAGCACCCTAGGTTGGGATTGGACCTGGGTCTCTGGTGCTGTGAGGGGGCAGCTCTACCAGCTGTGTCACTGTAGCACTCATTTTGATCATTCATATTTTACTTTGGGAATATTGGCCTGAAACTCGCATAAACTGACAAAATAAATGCCTTCAATCTTTCAGTTAGCTGTTAGGAAATGTTAAAAATGTTTAAATCTTTATATTTTGGGCGGCAAATGGCCTAAAGATTTGTTGCCTTCACCATGGGCACTGGGTAGTGTACTTGCTCACCTAGGCTTCTCCAACAACACTTAGTAAGCCCTCTAACTCCAGGAAGGATAAGTTCAAAAAATAGAAACATCTCCATCGATACTGTATGTTTCCTTACAAGTAGAGTTGCTGCCTTACAGCGCCAGAGACACTGGTTCAATCCTGACTACAGGTTCTGCCTGTATGGAGTTTGCACGTTCTCCTTGAAACCGCGTAGGTTTTCTCCAGGTTCTCCGACATCCCACAGGCGTGCAGCTCTGAACTGGCGTACAAGTGATTGTTGGTCAGCGTGGATTCGGCGGGCTGAAGGGCCTGTTCCACGCTGTATCTCTAAACTAAACTAAACTAAATTTAATTTGAGTCAATTAGAACCAGGGTAAACTCTCGTAGAGTCCTAGAGTCATACAGTGTTGCGGCGTGGAAGCAGGCCCTTTGGCCCAACTTGCCCACACCAACCAATTTGTCCCATCTACACCTGCCTGCATTTGGCCCATACCCCCCTAAAACTATCCATGTACGTGTCCAAATGTTTCTTAAACATTGCAATGGTATCTGTCTCAATGACCTCCTCCAGCAACTTATTCCATATACCCAATAGCCTTTGTGTTAAAAAGTTAGCACTTAGGTTCCCTCAGCCTAAACCTACTGCATGTCCTCTGGTTCTCAATTCCCCTACTCTGGGCAAGAGAATCTGTGTGTCTACCCGATCTATTCCTCTTATGATCTTATACACCTCTGTAAGATCCTCATGCTCTTGCACTCCAAGGAATAGTCTTCTTCTTCTTCTTCTTCTTCTTCTTAGCTATTTGCCAGCCCTCTCTACCATCCACATGAATGCAGACGATATGTAACAATCACATGTAGATAAAGTGTTGCCATCTTATCCAGACCCTTATCAGCATTTAAATGAAAAATTATTTGAGAATATAATGGAAGATATTCAGTGGAATAGATTCCTCTGACAAGAAGATTGAAAAGTATAATAAGTGGGGTGTAGCTAAGATAAACGGGTGCGCTTTCAACACCCTCCAGCGCCACACAGAAATGCCAGTGGCAAGAAATGGGAATGGAGAAAGAATAAATTCACAAGAAAATTCAAGAGCTGCCGACCCAAAGGTCGTGAAGACTTACAGTACATTAATTCACAAATCATCTCTGCTTGACAAAAATACTGTTTTCATTTGTGTGGGTAGGAAAAATATTTCAACCATATGTGAAAAGGATTGATTTTAATTCACACATTACCATAAAGTAACACAACCGCTGATAAATATGTAGTTTGAAAGCTGGAATATGGTTTTTAAATCTGGTACAGGAAAAGGCAAATGGATTATCCTGGAAACCTGAGCTTTTATTTTCTAAGATCAACCACATTGAGACTGCACTTGTATGTGGAATATGCATGTCTGTACCTGCTTGGCTGAATATAATTTAGTTTAGAGATACAGCATGGTAATAGGCCCTTTGGCCCATTGAGTTCACATCGACGTTCTCACTAGTTTTATGTTATCTCACTTACTCATTCACTCCCTACACACTAAGGACAATTTACAGAGGCCAATTAACCTACAAACCCGCATGTCTTTGAGATGTGGGAGGAAACCAGAGAACCCAGAAGAATCACACGGGGTCACACGGAGAACATGCAAACTCCACACGGACAGCACTCGAGGTTGGGATCGAACCAGGGTCTTTAAAGCAGAGATTGACAGGTTTCTGATTAGTAAAGGTGTCAAAGGTTATGGGGAGAAGGTAGGAGAATGGGGTTGAGAGGGAAAAATAGACCAGCCATGATTAAATGGGGGAGTAGAATCAATAGGCCGAATGGCCTAATTCTGCTCTTATGACTTATGAACATGAATTCGGGCACTGTGAGGCAGCAGCTCCACCAGCTGCAGATTACCCGGCTTCCCTGAACAATAGATTCCCTGGACAAAGATATAAGTAGTCAACAGTTGCAAAATATGGTGAGTGAATTGTTCTTAAACTATTGATTTAATTCTTTAGAAGGAGGCAAGTTGTGGCTTTGCAGGCAGTCATTTGGGTTGATCAGCAATGTGGGCAAAATGACCTCCGTCACTGACATTACAGGAGGTGTAGCAAAGAAAGGAACTAAAATAGACACAAAATGCTGGAGTAACTCAGCAGGTTAGGCAGCATCTCTGGAGACATTTCGGGTAGGGATCTTTCTTCAGACTGATTGTAGGGGGAAGAAAATTAGGAAGGTCAGGACAAAGCAAGACAGCTAATAGGTGATCACAGGCAAGAAGGTGTTGAAAGGCAGATAGTTGAACAAATGTCAGAGATGAAAAAAAAGTGAGGCAAAAGGATCGAAGAGTTGTGAATTGGGAGGCCAGGCGGATCCCAAAGGTGTGCGGGTGTGTAGGTTAATTGTGTGCGGGTGTGTAGGTTAATTGGAATATGTAAATTGCCCCAAGTGTGTAGTTAGTGGATGCGGAAGTAGGATAACGTAGAATTAGTGTGAATGGGTGATTGATGGTCGGCAGGGACTCGATGGGCCGAAGGGCCTGTTTTCCTACTTTATCTATGTTCCAAAGACAAGCTCTTTGTCCACCCATCTTTACTTCACCTTCAGTACCCATGAAATCCACACCCAGGCCTCTGAAGATGTGACCGAAAACGTCACTTGTCCATTCACTGCAGGGACACTGCCTGACTCGTTCTCAACTCTTCTACCAGTTTCCTATCACACATAAAGCCACTGCTCATCCACCAACCTTTCTTTGCCAAGTGTCAAGCATTCACTGTTCCCTGTACCCTGATGAGAATGCCGTTCTCCTCCGTAGTCAACAGAAACAATTGGCCCAAGCACGTACGTGATAATTTGTGCTGGGACTGGACACTGTTAATCATTAGAATCAATCCAAGTAAATAATTCATAAACTAGTAAGTTGATAATTATTAGAATAACGAATTACAAACAGAGTATAGAGATATCAGCCATGTTGAAGAAAGCAATGTCAGGGGTGTCATTTAAGAACCGCATATAGCCTCCAAGCGATGCGGACTAGTTTTAACAAGTGATAGCCACTTTTGAAATTGGCCACCACATAATTCATCCTGTCTATTAAGAGTAAAGTCAATGATGATTCAATGCTCTGGTCATAGAGTCATATAGTTATATCTTACAGCTTAGAAACAGGCCCTTCAGACCAACGTGCCCACACCGACCAAAATGCCCTGTCTAAACCAATCCCATCTGCCTGCTTTTGGCCATATCCCTCTAAATCTACCCTATCTATGTAACTGTCTAAACGTTCCTTAAACGTTGTGATAGTACCAGCCTCAACTACCTCCGCCAACAAATTGTTGCATACACCCACCGCCCTTTGTGTAAAGAAGTTACCCCTCAGGTTCCTATTAAATCTTTTCATCCTCACCTTAAACCTATGTCCTCTGGTTCTTGATTCCCCTACTCTGGGCAAAAGACTGTGTATTTACCCAATCTATTCCGCTCATGATTTTGTACACCTCTATAAGACCACCCCTCACCCTCCTTCATTCCAAGGAATAAAGTCCTAGCCTGCTCAACCTCTCCCTATAGCTCAGGCCCCCGATTTCTCACAACATCTAGTTAAATCTTCTCTGTACCCTTTCAAGCTTGACAACATCTTTCTTATAACATGTTGACCAAAACTGAACACAGTCTCTAAATATGGCCTCACCAACATATTAAATCACAATCACAATCAATCACAATCACAATCACAATAATACTTTATTAGCCAAGTATGTTTTGCAACATACGAGGAATTTCATTTGCCAAGTCAGTCATTATATAACTATGACAAGACCTCCCAACTTCTATACTCAATTCTGTGACTGATGAAGGCCAATGTACTGAAAGCCTTCTTGACCACCCTATCCACCTGTGACAGTAACTTTCAAGGAATTTTCCCTGCAGCCCTTCTTCAATAGAGGCACAACATTTGCCATCCACCAGTCTTTGGGCACTTCACCTGTATTTAATGATGACTCAGAAATCTCAGTCAGACACCTGCAATCTCCTCTCTTGTCTCCTACAGTGTCCTCGGATATATCTGATCAGGCCCGGGAGATTTGTCTACCTTCAGATGCATCAGGACCTTCAGCACCTCCTTGACCATAATCAAGGAGGTGCTGAAGTCACTTCCATCGACTGCCCCAGAGAACCTAAAAACAGAGGATCTAAACCCCAGAAAATAAATAAATTCATTATTCGCATTACAAAATAGGATTCTAGATACCCTGGAGAAATTTAAAGTAAATAATCTCATTTTGGGGGGCTGAAGGTTTGTGTTAGAAAATGACTTGTAGTGTCAAATGGATTCCTCAGTCATGTTGCTGTATTGTAATCAAACCCAGGGGCCCATTATTCTCTAATGTAATTACACTGGAAAGCTGGAAAAGATGCAGAGAAGAGCCAGGACTCAAAGGGGCTAAGCTATGGGGAGAGGTTGAGCAGGCTAGGACTGTATTCCTTAGAGCGCAGGAGGTGATCTTTTAGAGATGCATAAAATCATGAAGGAAATAGATAGGGTGAATGCACAGAGTATTTTACCCAGGGTGGGGGGTGAAAAAAAAGGGAACATATCTTTAAGATGAGAGGGGCAAGATTTAATATGAACCTGAGGTGGGTATATGGAACGAGCTGCCAGAGGAAGTGGTTGAGGCAGGTATTATAACAGCATTTAAAAGAAGGCAGGTACATGGACAGGAAAGTTTTAGAGGGATATGAGCCAAACGCAGGCAAATGGCTAGTTTATTTAATGGTCGGAATGGACGAATTGAGTCGAAAGGTCTGTTTCCGTACTATATAACTGTGATTCTATGACTCTATATTTGTTTTACATTTCTAAATATTTTATATTGATATGTAGTTGCATAGCATTTCCTCTTCATGCTGCACATTATATATTCCGTCTGCCAGCAGTTCATCAGCACAGACTGACAAGGAAAACACAGAGTGCTGGATTTATTTCTGATATAATTATTCTAAATAAAGAACATCTGCTTATCACTGCCTATTGATTTATTCAAAATAAGTTTACCATTTAAATTGGAATTATCTTTACTAGAGATAGTAAAATTCAACTCCGATAAAAGCAGTAATATATTAAAAACTATTTTTTATTTCAAAGTTTGACTTCGAAACTATCCCTTTACAGATATCCTCTTTTATTCACATGAGTCAGTCAGAATCATACAGCATGAAAGCAGGCCCTTTGGCTCAACTTGCCCACGCCGATCAACATGCCCCATCTACACAAGTCCCACCTGCCTGTGTTTGGCTCATACCCCTCTACACCTATCCCATCCAGAGATAACATAAAAAGAACAAACAAACAATAATAGTGCAAAGACAAAAACAATGCCCCCAAGTTCAGAGCTTATTTAGAGGTTGTGGGTTTCAACAGCCTAATGGTTGTAAGGATGAAGCTGCTCTGAAACCTGGACGTTGCAGTTTTCAGGCTCCAACTCCTTCTTCCTCATGGCAGGAGTGAAGTGAGAGTGTGGTCAGTGCGATGTGGGTCTCTGATGATGATGCTGGTTGCCTTTTTGAGGCAGATTCCTGTAGATCCCTTCAATGGTGGGGAGGTCAGTCCACCTGTGGTGGACTGGTCAGTGTACATCACTTTCTGCAATCCTCTTTGTTCCTGGGCGTTTGAGTTGCCGAACCAGGCCATGATGCTTACATATCTGTTTCTCCAATTCCCATTGACTATTGGGAAGACTTTAATGTAACTTCAGCAAAATGATCGCCCTCCCTTCTTCCTATGCTCTACCGATATGCTCACATTAGCTGTTTCCTGCATGATATCCTCTCTAAGCATGTCCTTATGTTCTATTTAATCATTTGTTTGTTTGAGGAGGATTCCCTCTTAAAAAAATCCCCTCTGTCACATCTAAAACCTCTCCACCCCAAAACATTAAGCTGCCAGTCCTGCCCTTGCTCAACTATGCCAGTATGCAGTAAATTAAAATCAAATGGATTATCAGAATATGTCAAGTAACGCCTCTAACATCTCCAAAGGTCAGCCTGCAAATGGCTAATGTGTTAGAAGAAGCATTAAAAATTTAGTAACCTCTACTAAAAATAGACACAAAAGACTGCAGATGCTGGAATCTTTTGCAAACTGCTGGTGAAAGTTAGAAGTTGAGGTAAAGGGAAATGGATTGACGATGTTTCAGGGAAGCACAATGTCGCAGTGGTAGAATTGCTGCCTTACAGCACCAGAGGCCTGCATTTGAACCTAACTACGGGTGCTTAGTTTAGTTTAGTTTAGAGATACAGTGGGGAAAAAGGCCCTTCGGCCCACCAGGTCCGCGCCAACCAGCGATCCCCGCACACTAACACTATCCTACACATTAGGGACAATTTACAATCTTTACTGAAGTGAATTAACCTAAAAACTTGTACGTATTTGGGGTGTGTGAGAAAACCAGAGCATGTGGGGAAATCCCACGTGGTCACGGGGAGAACGTACTAACACAATACAAACAGCACCCGTACAGCATCTCTGTAAGGCAATGACTACACCGCTGTGCCACTGTGCCACCCTCTTGGGTGCTGTCTGTACACAGTTTACATGTTCTCCGTGTGACCACACTGGTTTTCTCTGGATGCTCAAGTTTTCTCCCACATTCCAAAGACGCGCCGGTCTGTAGGTTTATTACCCCTAGTGTGTAGGATCCAAAACTGGGATAACATAGAATGGGTGAACCCATGATCTTTAGTTGGCAAAAACTCCGTGGACCAAATGGCCTGTTTCAGTGCTGCATCCCTAAACTAAAGACCTTTCTTGCTGGATTATGGTGAAAGAAATGCCTAATAGGGTGGTAGAAAGAGGGGAGGGGCTGGGGTAAGAGCTGGCAAGCGATAGGTGGATCCAGGAAAGGAGGGTTTGATTGGCAGATGAGTCACGTGTGGGAAAGAAGGGTGGCGAAGACAAAAGGGCTGCAGATAGTTGAATCTGACAAGGAAGACAGAAAATTATCTGCACAAAAATCATTATTTTTGGCAAGGAGCCCATCAGTTCAATGTTGAGCTTTCAGCTAAGTTGTAATAAATATTCTTAACATGATATGAAGGAGGTCCTGTGTATGTATTATTTACGATACAATCTATGTCAAGTTGATTACGGTTCCAGGCATCAAAAACGATTGCAATAAGCAACCTGAAATTTCTGAGATTTCTTAATGATTTTCATTGTAAACATCAACCCTACCTGACTGCTGCAGGTGAACCAGGAAGCATTCAATTCCGCAAAGAAAGGAATAATAAACTAATCTTCATAAGAGGTAGACTTGACTGAGAGGCCACTGACATTCAGAATGGCAACGCTTTACTTTGGAATTCTTCAAAACTTGTTTTAGAGATTGAGACACAGCATGGAACAGGTCCTTCGGCCCACCAAGTCCATGCTGACCATTGATCATCCATTCACACTAGTTCTATGTTAACCCACTTATCAGGGACAATTTTCCAGAGGCCAATTTACCTACAAACTCACACGTCTTTGGGTACGTGGGAGGAAACTGGAGCACCTGGAGGGAACCCACACATTCACAACATGCAAACTCCACATGGACAGCACCGAGGTCAGGATCGAACATGGGTCTCTGGCACTGTGAGGCAGTGGCTCGACCATGTGTGCCGCTGTGCCGCCCTAAGATTTGTGTAAGAGACAGGATTTACCTCAGGATATGCAAATGTTGGAATCTTGAGCAAAAAACAAAGTGCTGGATGAAGTCAGTGGGTCATACAAAAGATGCTGCCTTCTGTCATTTATCCAACCCTGAGGGTCTCTCTCGTCCTTTCCTGACTCCCTGTAATGGGAACATTTACAGCATTTTTCTCTCTCTCTCTCTCTCTCTCTCTCTCTATCATTTAATATCATTTTTTTAACATACCCAGTGTGAAGAACGGTTCAGGCCCAAAACGTCACCTATCCGTGTCGTCCAGAGATGGAGGACATGGATAGGTGACGTTTTGGGTTCCCAAAGAACTGTGTGTGTTTTACCTAAAATACTTTGTTTGAAGCTTAAAATGCTATAATTATATCTTATGTGTTCCCATTCTACAGTTACAATGGGGCAGGGTTGTTGCCACTTAATTTCTTTGCTGTCTCCCTCAGAAGCAAAGTGGAAAACAAATCAACACTCTGACTCGTCACAACATGAACATTCCGAGGATGGCCACTGCCAACAATATATCACTCGAGCTCCAAACTCCACCTAATGGGACTATCTTGAAGAATCTTGAAGAAAAAAGACACAAAGTGCTGGAGTAACTCAGCGGGTCACCCTTTGAGTGAAAATGTTAGCCCACAGATTCTTATTAAATCTTTCCCCCATTACCTGAAACCTAAGTCCTCTGGTTGTCGATTCCCCGACTCTGGGCAAGTAAATCTGTGTGTCCTCCCGATCTAATGATTTTATACACCTCTAAAAGCTCACCCCTCATTCTCCTATACACCAGGGAAAAGAGTGCTAGCCTGCTCAAGCTCTGCCGATAGCTCTGACCCTCGAGTCCTGGCAACAGTTGTCATTTGACAGCTTTCCTTTTGTTTGTGAATTTTTGCTGCTTGCTTTAGACTTTCATAGAAACAAAAGTAAACTTTAGCATTTTTAAAAGTATCTGTGGAATGTGTAACTGAGATGAACCCCTCAATAATGTGTGCTTCAGTGAGCCTGTATGCATGTCTAGTCTATTAGAATTCCTCACACCACTGCTGTAGTCATAAAATTACACACTGTCAGCATACAATAACAACCTGGATTACCTAGTCAAATCCTTCATTGGTTACTAAAGGACTGTCCCACTGTGGCGACCTAACCTGCGAGTTTAGACGAGTTTGCCCTCAACGCAAACACGCAGCATGGTCGACACGTGGTCCTAGGAGGTCCTATGAGGTCACTGGAACTCTCCTTCATGCTCGAGGGAAGGTCCCGAATACTCGCGGCCTCAGCTAGGTCACGGAAAAATGTTCAGCATGTGGAAAAATTTTCTGCGAGTAAAATTTGGTCGGCATGGTTCTTTTGAACTCGTAGTGCAATGACGTGGGGTCGCTATTTAGTTACTGGCAGTCGAGGGCAGTCTCCTTCGCTGACCAGGCATTTTGAATGGCTCATTGGAGTTTTCAGGACCAGGTAAAACTGACCGGTTGGTAAAATGCCCGCTAAACTTTATTATACTTCTTAAAAGTGTCTCCACTCCTTCTCCCCGCCTTCTCTCCCCTTATCTCCCCTTCTCTCCCCACCGCTGCCCCACTATGCCGTCTCTTCTTAAATCACCTTAAAATATTACAATATAAGAACATCTAACTGACCATTTAGTGGCTTAACACATAAATTAGTGCAGGAAGAACTGATCCACTGAATGTTATGGCAAAATGTATCACCCTGTGCTGTTGTGTGTCAAACCATCTGTGGATACATCTTAGTAATCAAAATGGGCAGAATTCTACACAACAATATACAATTTGCAGTTCCTTTCTGATGCTAAATGCTAACAGCTTCAGAAAGTTAAAATTGGTACAGAGAAGATTCACGAGGATGTTGCCAGGACACGACAGTCTGAGCTACAGGGAGAGGTTAAGCAGGCTGAGACTCTATTCCTTGGAGCGCAGGAGGGTGAGGGGGATCTGGTAGAGAAATCCAAAATCATGAGAGGACTAGATCGGGTAGACACACATAGTCTTTTGCCGATAGGGGAATCGAGAACCAGAGGACATAGTTTTAAGGTGAAGTGGGAGCAATCTAATAGCATTAGGAGGGGTTACTTTTTAGTGGGTGTATGGAACAAGCTGACGGAGGAGGTAGTTGAGGCAGAGACTATTGCAATATTTAAGAAACAATTAGACAAGTACATTAATAGGACAGGTGTAAAGGGATATGGGCCAGGCAGGTGGGGCCAGTGTAGATGGGACATGTTGGTCGGTGTGAGCAGGTTGGGCCGAATATCCTGTTTCCATGCTGTATGACTCTATGACGATGACTCTATGACTGTGATTCTATGATTCTAAGCCATTGCAGCAGTTAGCATGTAGCTTGCCTGAGCCACTTCAGCATCAATATGCAAATAGGTCAATTCCTAATATGCAGTATTTATAGATAAGCACTCTAGGATTTCATAGCTACATTGAATATGATTTAATTTCCTTGCTCCATTCACAGACTGGTGAAGTAGCCCAATCACATTTCCATATCATTGCCTGCTTCCCTCAACAGTTTTACCAGTCCTATAAATAGAATAGGCCATTGTTCACAGAATCAATTCCCACTGGACCACAATCCGAGCTTCAAATAACTAAAGCAGGTGCATTTTTCCTCGGTTAAAACCAGACAATCTCATATTTCACCTTAATTTACTTAACGCAGCACAGTGGCGCAGCTGGTAGAGCTGCTGCCTCACAGCATCAGAGACCCGGGTTCAATCCTGACCTCGAGTACTGTCTGTGTGGAGTTTGCACGTTCTCCCTGTGAGCATGTGTGTTTCCTCCGTGTGCTCCGGTTTCCTCCAACACCCCTAAGACGGCAGATTTAGAGGTTAATTGGCCTCTGGATGTTGCCACTAGGGTGGAGGAGTAGATGAGAAAGTGGGATACAATAAATCGATGGTCAGCATGGACTTGATGGGCCAAAGAGCCTGCTTCCATGCTGTATCTCTAAACTAAACTAACCTAAACTAAACTAAACTAAACTAACCTAACCTAAACTAAATTAAATTAAACTAAACTAAACCAAGCTAAACTAACTAAACTAAACGAAACTAAACAATCCTTCTTCCAGCATGTGTGGTTGGAAAAAGCCAGAGGACATTTTAAGTGCCCAAAACCTTCATCACCCCATTCAACGAGTGTTGCATGTCAGCTCAATACTCACCAATCATCCAGTGACTTACTGATTCACATCTGGAATCCAGCTGTAAGAAGACACCGGCCCACAACACCGCAGCACTGCTGGAAGTGTAAGTGTGTGCTGCACGGGTGTAGCTGCAAGGGACACAATGCAGCGAAGGAAGCATGCCTTCCAGTTCACTAACATGGACACTCATTTCACTGCCTGTGTGGAGTGTGTACGTTCTCCCTGTGACCGCGTAGGTTTGCTCAGGGTGCTTCGGTTTCCTCCCACATTCCAGAGACGTACAAGTTTGTAGGTTAATAAGCTTCTGTAAATTGTCCCTTGTGTGCGGGATGTGAAACGGGGATGCAAAGTAGAACTAGTGCATGGGCGATCATGGTCAGCGTGGGCCGAAGGGCCTGTTTCCACGCTATATCTCCAAAACTAAAACTAAATTTCCTTGTAGACAAGGTGGAAAGAAGGGCCCACATTCCCAGTGCCACATTCTCAAAGATACAGAGATCGGCACTGAACAAGCAAAAACAGCAAGTGACCAGTCCAATTACCAAATGAAGTAAGCACCTACATTTCAAGGCAGTGCAATAAGAAACTGCATGATCACACTCACGTTGTTCTTCTTCTTTCGTGTGGCGTGCACAGCCTAAAGTTGTTGGACAACTTGTTCTATTTGATCTTCCGTTTGTGCACATCGAGTTGATTGCACTAGTCGAAACAGGGTGGACCACGTGAAGGTTGCAATCTTCCACCCATCATTAGTGCTCTGATTTTAGAAGTATGAACAAAAGGGCCAAAGAAATAGAAGCAGAAGAAACACATTTAATTCCCAATGTCAGTCCCACTATTCAATGAAATGACAACATTTAAAAGATAGTTGGACAGATACACGGAAATAGAAGGCTTGGAGGGATATGAGCCAAATGCGGACGTGGGACTAGCATAGTTGGGCCAAAGGGCCTGATGCCATGCCATATGATCCTGATTAATTAATGTATTTCTTTTTACCATAGAGATATTTGCAGTGATGTAATTTGTCTGTGAATCTTCGCTTTCACTAGACCAGTGGGACCCGTTGGGCCCCGTTCCCCCAAAGCAGTATTCCACCACTCACCCATAGCCCCCAACTGCACAGGCATGGTTGACGGGTTCCCGTTGTGATGCCAGCGATCCCTGTTGTGACGTGAATCACGGCAACTCTCTCTCAACTACGCCTCGCCAACCCTCTTCCTACCCCTATCCTCCTTCATTCCCCCTCATCCCCCAGCACTCCCTCCCCCTCCTCTTCACCCTCCCTCTTCTTTCCCCTCTCCTCCTCCCCTCCCCCACTCCCTCCCTCACCTCTCCCTCCCTCTCCTTTCCCCTACCCTCACTCCCAACCTCCATAACCCCACTCCCCTCCTTACCCCCCTCCTCTCCCTCTATCTCCCTGCTCCCCCACTCCTCACCTCCCCCCATCCCACTCGCCCACTCTCTCTCCTCACCTCCCCCACTGCTCTCCTCTCCCTCTATCCCCCACTCCCTACCTCCCCCGCTCCCCCCCCTCTTCTCCCGCTATCCCCCCCACCCCCCCACTCTCCCTCCTCACCTCCCCCACATTCCTCTCCCTTTCTCTCCCACCCCCCTCTTCTCCCTCTATCGTCCTGCTCCCCCACTCCTCACTTCTCCCCTATCACACCCCCCCACAATGAAAATCAAGTTTTTTTTTTCAAATAACCTAAGCACAATGTTAGCTGTTAATGAAAACGGAAATATTTGATTGAAACTGATTTTTTTTAAAATTGTGATTTTTTTAATGTTAATGAGATTCGGGATCCCATTGTGATGTTGAATGCTGCTGACGGGCAGGGCAAGTGGAAAAGTGGTTTATAAAGTGTTTTATGTAAAGTTTAAAATGTCAATAACTTGTAAAATATAACATCAATCCAAACAAAACTTGTTTCTAATACACCCCAGGACAATGGTGAGTAATGTGGGTCCAAAATTGTAGTCATGTACCTATCATGTACCATTTTGGCAGCGTTTTGGAATATCGCACACACACATGCACACGCACACACGCATACATACAAACAAGCAAGATGAGAGTTTTAGTGATATATATATAGAGATTATCCTTTAAGACACTGGGGAAGAACCAGCAACACCTCTTCCAAACCCCCCTTTCTCATCAAGGTTGATAATTTAGGCATTATTCGGAGCTAATATATATAAAAACAATATGTTTTAACAAACGTGTTCTCCTTGTTCATTGCCATTGACTTCAGAATATTTCACCATAAATGTATTCTCAGCAACATTGAAAGGGAAGATATTCCATGCAAATAACTTGTATTTTCTTTGACATCCGGAAGAGCCTGCAAACTGAGAAGATATTACCAAGCATGAACAGTGTTGGAGTAATTCTGTGGGCCAGGTAACATCTCTGGAGAACATGGATAGGTAACGTTACAGATTGGGAAACAAGGAGCTGCAGGTGCTGGTTTACAAAAAAAAGAGACACAAAGTGCTGGAGTAACTCAGCGGATCAGGCAGCATCTCTGGAGAACATAGATTGGTGACGTTTTGGGGCGGGACCCTTCTTCAGAAGTCCCCATGTTCTCCAGAGATGTGCTGTTACTCCAGTAATTTGTGTCATTTTCAGTAAACCAGCAGCTGCAGTTCCTTGTTTCTATATATTTCCAAACATGTTTGATAGCAGTTGCTCCTCTATTCAATTCTTCAGCAAATCTTTTTTTTTAGTTACAAATATGTCAAAGGATTTCAGACCACATCAAGGTGTTAATGATCATGGTTTACATGCCCCTGCACGCTTATAGAAGGCACAATAAAAGGACATGAATCTTTAGGACAGCTGGATTTGCTAAAGAACTGAAATAGGAATCTAATATAATATAAACAACCTGGAGGAAATATTTGGGTCTTAGACAGCTTTTCTTCCTCACTGTGAAATGTATTTTCGGTTAAATAATTGCCATTGCTTCCTATAGCAGGTGAAAAAAAAGAAAGTGGAAGAAAATGCTCAAGTTTCACTGAACAAATACTGTAGCTAGGCCATTAAAATTAATCCTTTTGTTCAGACAAGCAGCCCATAGTCAGCAGGTAGTAAAAGAGTCAGAGGGACTGAAGAATTGAATCGATATTTTTCATCTTTTCATAAAACCCACACGTAATCTGACATTTCCATCCCATTTTTTTCCCCACTTTTGAATTTGCCTTTCGTTCAACAGTTTCTTAAGGGCCTGTCCCACTTGCCGATTTTTTCGGCGACTGCGGCGTCATATCAGTGTCGCCAAAAGATTTTGAACATTTCAAAATCCAGCGGCAACAAAAAAAATGTTGCGACACTTGAAAAAACATATGTCATCACGCCGCGTCACCGCTGCATCACGCCGAATCACGCCTCAAATTTTTCGATGACATGATACGTCAGTCAATGATGCCGGCAGTCGTCGGAAAAATCGCCAAGTGGGACAGGCCCTTTAAGGTAATGGATGCAACAGAGAAATCAATGATGAAGCATTGTTGAAACAAGGCACGGTCGAAGCTGCTTATTAAACAAAAGGAGGCAAAGTGCTGAAGTAACTCAGCAGGTCAGGCAGCATCTCTGGAGAACATGGATAGATGGCCTTTCAGTTCAACACCCTTCTTCAGCCCGCCCATGATTTTACAGAGGTGTATAAATTCATGAGGGGAATCATGAAGTGAATGCACAGTTTTTTACCCAGCGTAGGGGAATCGAGAACCAGAGGACATAGGTTTAAGGTGAGCGGGGAAAGATTTAATAGGAACCTGAAGAGCAACCTATTTTACACAAAGGTTGATGGGTATATGGAATGAGCAGCCAGAGGAGGTAGGTGAGGCATGTACAGTGACAGCATTTAAAAGACATTTGGAAAGATTCATGGATAGGAACGGTTTAGAGGGATATGGGCAAAACACGGGCAAGTGGGACTAGCGTAGATGGGGCATGGAAGGTTGTTGAGTCTTTTTACCCAGGTTACTGTAGGACATTTTAGCTCTTATCTCTGATAGTATTCCAAAAGTAATCCTAATTATTCTGTGGTGTGATTGTAGACACAAGGTGGTGCAGCGGTAGAGTTGCTGCCTGACAGCGCCAGAGACCTGGATTCGATCCTGACTATGGGTGCTGTCTGTGCAGAGTTTGTGCGTTCTCCTAGGACTGTATGGGTTTTCTCCGGGTGCTTCGGTTTCCTCCCCCACTGCAAAGATGTGCAAGTTTGCAGTTTAATTAGCTTTGGTAAAACAATTGTAAATTGTCTCTAGTGTGTAGGATGATCGCTGGTTGTAGTGGACTATTTCCGCACAGTATCTTTAAAGTCTAAAGTTTAAAGGGGAAATGAAGTTGCCGGTTTGCAAAAAAAGACACAAAAGTGGTGGAGTAACTGAACGGGCCAGTTGTCATCCGGGGAGAGCATGGATAGGCAACGTTTGTGGTTGGGGCCCTTCTTCAAACTGATTGTAGTAGGAGGGAGAAAACTGGAAGAGAGATAGTGGTATGATAAAGCCTGGTAAATGGTGATATCTGTCTGCCTATCAAACCCCCTTCACTTGTATCCTCCTACCTGCACTCCTAAATCCCTCTGCTCTACAACACTCCCCAGAGGCCGACCATTCACTATGTCGGTCCTGCCCTTGTTAAATGTCCCAAAATGCAACACCTCACTGACCAAAATATCACCTATCCATGTTCTCCAGAGATGCTGCCTGCCCTCCTCAGTTAGTCCACCATGTTGTGTCCTTTCGAGTAAACCAGTATCTGTCGTTCCTTGTTGCTGCGAGATAATGTAGTGTTACTTGAAGCTGAATGTAAGAATTGACAACTTTTCCAAACTGAAATTTGACTAGACTTTAGTACTTCATCGACAAATATAGAAGGCTGAGGATTACCCGGAGATCTTTAATTTATGTACGTGATTCACTTAGGCACCAATTTCCATGATCTTGTCGGCCTCGTAATTAGTTTGCACCAAACAGCAATGTGGAAGGACCTGAAGGTCTGGAAATATTGAATCCATTGTATTGCTGATAATAGCTGTGGTCGTTTCAACTTGTGCCGCTGCTTTTATTTCATATTGAAAATTGTTAACTACATATCTTACTCTTTCCTAAATTACATCTTTGTTTTCAGAGCCCCCAAAGTTATCAACCAGTTTGCTGCAATCCAATTTTCCAAATGTGTTTTTGAAAATGTGCCATTTATTTTATATACACAAAAGCCCAGTTACTCTATATTGATAGCACCTGTTCATTTAGTTCCTTGTCAGTAAAGATCAAGGTTTAACATGTTTTTCAGTTCAAACAACTGACCTGTTATATTTTCATCTTTTACATAACATCTGTTTTGCTGTACTTTTCCACTGAGTTGTTTATGGGATCTTGAAAATACGAGCTATCATTTTCCAGCTGCACACTCCTTTTTAAGTTGATTTACGGAGCCAGTTACTTTTTTTTAAACGAAAATAGAATATGCTAAAATCTGAAATATACATTGAAACCTGTCTCTGCTAAATATTATTTCTTAAATGGAAGACAGACCTCATACATTGACAGCTGAAAGTCATTCTGGTCATTTTCTTGCATTAAATGTTATTCTGCTTCTTCTGCTTCAAACTCCCTTAATCTGCTTCAAACTGAACTATTTAACTGACCTACTTTTTCCCATGTAGCCATTCACAAATAAGTACTTGGACTTTACTTTGGACTTTGGAGATACAGCGTGGAAACAGTCCCTACAGCCCACAGAGTCCTCGCCAGCCAGTGATCACCCCATACACCAGCACTATCCTACACACTGGGAACAATTTACAATTTACAGAAGCCAATTAACCTACAAACCTGCATGTATTTAGAGTGTGAGAGGAAACTGAAGGACCCAGAGAAAACCCACGTGGTCACAGGAAGAACATACATACTCCGTGCACACAGCACCCATAGTCAGGATTGAACCTGGGTCTTTGGTGCTGTAAGGCAGCAATTCTACCGCTGCGCCACCGTGCCGCACTTTTATGTAAAACTGCTTTGTGTTCCAATGCTTACATTACTGAGATCCCATTGACAACCATAATCTTGCATTATACCCTCAATGCATTCAGAAACCTCTAGACCACAAAGCTGGGCTCCATGGCATTTGTGGCTGGAGTTCAGAGGCTGAGTTTGAGTTTAGTTTATTGTCACATGTACCGAGGAACAGTGAAAAGCTTTTGTTGTGTGCTAACCAGTCAACAGAAAGACAAAACATGATTGCATTCGAGCCATCCAACATGTACAGATACATGACAAGGGAATAACGTTTAATGCAAGATAAAGCCAGTAAACGCCAATCAAAGATAGTCTGAGGGTCTGCAATGAGGTAGATAGTAGTTCAGGACTGTTCTCCAGTCGTGGAAGGATGATTCAGGTGCCTGATAACAGCTGGGAAGAAACTGTCCCTGAATCCGGAGGTGTGCGTTTTCACACTTCTATACCTTTGGCCCGATGAGAGAGGGGAGAAGAGGGAATGGCCAGGGTGCGACTTCATTATGCTGATGGCCTTGCCGAGGCAGCGAGATGCATAAATGGAATAAATGGATGGGAGGTAGGTTTGTGTGATGGGCTGGCCTGTGTCCACAATTATCAGCGGATGGTGATTTGCTTCCAGTTTCCTGCATGAATCACGACTGCACCTCACTGGCAAACTGGTCCAGGCAATGATGTGTGCATAGAAATAACGAAATATAGAAAAATAGAAAATAGGTGCAGGAGTAGGCCATTCGGCCCTTCGAGCCAGCACCGCCATTCAATATGATCATGGCTGATCATCCAAAATCAGTACCCCGTTCCTGCTTTCTCCCCATATCCCTTGATTTCGTAAGCCCTAAGATCTATATCTAACTCTCTCTTGAATGCATCAAGTGAATTGGCCTCCACTGTCTTCTGTGGCAGAGAATTCCACAGATTCACAACTCTCTGGGTGGAAAAGTTTTTCCTCATCTCAGTCCTAAATGTCCTACCTCTAATTCTTAAACTGTGACCCCCTGCTTCTGGATTCTCCCAACATGGGGAATTTTTTTCCTGCATCTGATCGTGTTCATTGACCATGCAGCAGATCAGATGTGGAGATGGTAGATGGTTGTCACCAATGCTTCAATACTTCCACACTTAGAAGAGGGAACATTGCATCATTGCACTGGTGGAATTTGAAGGTTCTTTGCAGGATTGATCATGGTGATCGGGAAGACATGGCATTAGACATAATTGCAAGAACATTGCCGAACAATATCAGAATTTGAGATTCAAGAGCCTTAACTACAAGGAGAGGTTGAGCAGGCTAGGACTTTATCTCTTGGAGGGCAGCAGGATGAGGAGTGATCTTATAAAGATGTATGAAGTCCTGAGAGTAATAGGTTGGGTAAATGCACAGTCTTTTATCCAGAGTAGGGGAATCAAAGACCAGAGGATATAGGTTTAAGGTGAGGGGGGAAAGATTTAATAGGAACCTGTGGTGCAACTTTTTATTACACAAAGGGTGGTGGATATATAGAATGCCAGAGGAGGTAGTTGAGGCTGGTACTAAAATAAAGTTTTAAATTTTTTTAATGGGTAGATGGATAGGACAGGTTTAAAGTGATATGGGCCAAATGCAGGCAGGTGGGACGAGTGCAGATGGGGTGTGTTGGTCAACATGGGCAAGTTAGGCTGAAGAGCCTGTTTCCACACTGTATGACTCTATGGCTCCAAGTCTTAAGAAGACTTAGGTGGCTAAAAGTTGTGTTTCACTCGAGCTTGGACGTCCCATTCAGATGCGAAGGCGCCGATGCTGCCCCTTTCGGCTCCACGGGATAAGGGAGGGACGGTTCATAGAGGGTGGACGAGGAGAGCGAGCGTGTCTCTGACCTGGAGAACCTGTGCCCAGCATGTTTTCCAGAAATGCCCGAGGGCACAACTTTGCCAAGCAGGTCCTCATGGAATTAATGGAACCAACGGTTGAGGTCACTGCTTATCCAAGAAGCTCCTCATGGAGATAATGGAAGCATTGGTTGGAGTCTCTGCTTATCCATTACTGTATTTATGCTGGTGCAGGTAAGAATTTCATTGTTCCGTTTCAGTAACTGTAACAATTAAACGTCACTTATCCATGTTCTCCAGAGATGCTGCCTGATCCGTTAAGTTACTCCAAGCATTCGTGTCTTTCATTTAGCTGCACAACTATAACTTGCTATCAGGCAACTGAACCATCTGACCAACAATTAGAAAGCAGTCCTGAGCTACAATCCACCTTTTGGAAACCCTCAGGCTAACTTTGATCGGACTTTACTGGACTTTATCTTGCACTAAATATTATTCACGTAATTCCCTTTAACATTTATCAGCACACTGTAGATGGCTCAATTGTAATCAGGTATTATCTTTCCGCTGACTGGATAGCACGCAACAAAAGCTTTTCACCTAGGTACACAAGACAATAAACTAAACTAAACTAAACTAACCTAAACAGGCAGTATCTTCACTGCACAGACCCGGCAGCTCAAGCACGTGGTTACCAACCACATAGTCGTGTGAAATTAAAGATCATCATTAAATGCTGGTCTGGCCAGCCATGTTTGTTGTCTTTCAGGAGATTCAAGAGACATTTATTGTCACATGCACCAATTGGTACAGTGAAATTTGGGGTCACCAAACAGCCATACGAATAAAAAAAGAACAAAACACAATAGTATTTTAAAATAAACATCCCCTGCACAGCGGAATCAAAGTTTCCCACTGTGAGGGAAGGCCCTAAGTTCAGTCATGAATGCCTTTGCCCTATTAGATGGAAAGGATTATGGTTTTGGCAGCAAGGCTTCAAACCCATGAATGAATTTGCTAGCTCGTACATTCAGAAGTAGTTGCGGCCACTTCCCCCGTCAGTGGGATATGATATTGGAAGATTCATTCATTGAATTTAGCTTTGTGCAAATACCTCGCGTTTCGAGGAAGCAAGAGAAATGGATGTAAGTTCACATCCGTAGCCCAATGATTCTGCAGGTTTAAGGAATCTCCCCTCAGTTAGTTAGAATCTATGACCCACTCACCTGAAGGAACATTTTATTTTCTATCTACCACATAGGAAACTGAGTCTTTATCATAAAAACCTTTATTTGGTTATTTCTTACCCTTCTCTGTACCATCAAGAATAGATCTAAACTTCCCAACCTCTGCTTATTAATCAGGCAGCACTTCAATCCCATATTCCATATTTTTAGACCTTTTCGAAGTACAGCGAAGTACAGCGGGGAAACAGGCCATTTCTCCGACTGAGGCCGCACCGGCCAGTGATCACTCCGTACACCAGCACTTTCCTACACACTAGGGACAATTTGCAATTTACAGAAGCCAGTTAATCTACAAACCCCCAATGCTTGTTTGGATTCCTGAATGCAAAAAACAAGGTTTTTCATAATCTTTAATCTATCTTTAATTGGACTTTACTGGATATTGTCCTGCATTAAATGTCATACCCTTTTATCCTGTGTCTTTGCACTGTGGACGGCTTGATTGTAATCATGTAGAGAATTTACGCTGTCTGAATAGCATGCAATATAAAAAGCTTTTCACTGTACCTCGGTACACGTGACAACAATAAACAAAACTATATAAAACTGAGCTGATGGAAATAAAACTCTTAGCTACCATACAGTCTGAGAAACATCTATTCAGCGGCACCTTCAGCAATTTATCCTGGACCAGCCACATCAAAGCTATGGTTAAGAAAGCACACCAACGCCTCAACTTCCATAGAAGGCTGAGGAAGTTCGAAATGACCCTAACAACCATCAACGCCATCCATTCCTTCTCTCCAGAGATGCTGCCTGTCCCGCTGAGTTACTCGAGCATTTTTCGTGTACCCTCACAAAATTCTACAGATGTGCCGTCGAAAGCATTTTATCAGGATGCATCACAGTATGGTTTGGGACCAGCTCCATCCAAGACCACAAACGATTGCAGAGTGTTGTGAACATAGCCCAGTCCATCATGCAAATTAATATCCTTTCCATCAACTCCTTCTACACTTCATGCTGCTTCAGCAAGGCCACCAGCATAATCAAGGACCAGTCTCACCCCAATCAATCGCTCTTCTTCTCTCTCCCATCTGCAAGTACAAGTATAAAAATGCATACCACCCTCTCACCCGCTAGGGAACAGTCCAGACCTCTCATCTACCTCATTGGAGACCTCTGAGGTATCTTTAATCAGACTTTATCTTGCACTAAATGTTGCACTTTATCTGTACACTGTAGAAAACTTGATTGTAATTATGTATAGTCTTTTGCTGACTGGACGGCACACAACAAAAACTTTTCACTGTACACGTGACAACAATAAACTAAACTAAGCTACTAATCCATTGATGAACTGTACACTGCAAGGGCCAGGAAGCGAGTGGGCAAGATCATCTCTGACTCATCTCACCCTGGCCACAAACTCTTTGAATCACTTACCTCTGGAAGGCGACTCTGTGTCATGTTGTTACTTGTGGGCGGAGCACCAAGGCAAATTCCTTGTATGTGAATACTTGGCCAATAAACTTACTTACTTACTTACTTACATGTGGACATATCTACCTACTGCACATCTAATCATAGGAAGAAATCATTTTGAAGACTATCTAAATAAAAGTTGAAAGAATCAATTACAGTTAGACCTTCGTAAATGGACAAATATAATAAAAGCTTTTGTATTTACTCGATAGAGCAGGAAGTGGATTTTAGTATAATCATCAGTTCATTAAATACATTGTTTAGTAAACATTTTTTTTTCCCCCTTCTGTATACTCTTACTCCACAAATTCTGATTAATGACAATGTGACACACAAAATGTTTTACTTTTGAACGTAAGCAACCCGGGAATTGAGTTTAGATGCACGACATTGGTCAGAAAGGATACACTTTTCGTTTTTGAAAAGCAACAGCATATTTTGAGCATAAATCTGATCCAGTTCTTTTGACTTGAATGCAGACTTATCCATTGCATTTATCAGTGGACATTATTTAACCCCCTCCCCCTCCCTCCTTCTCAATGGCAAAGCTCTGTTCTGAAATTGAGCCACAAATAAAGGGCTAAGAAGGTGACCATTCTAAGAATTTTATTGAACAATAACAGCGAGTTCTCCTCTCGCCAATAGAATGGTGAAAAAAGTCTGTGCTTGCTCAGAATTTCTTGCCGACATCATTCCTGGCTCAGGTCTTGGTCAGAAAGCCAAGTGCAATGGAGGCATTTATTTCAACAGGACTCCAATACAGAATCAGGGGTGTACAGTAATGCTGAAACTTTATAAGGCACTTGTCAGATGGCATCTGGAGTATTGTGAGGAGTTTTGGGCCACAGGGCTGAGGAAGGATGTGCTAGCGTTGGAGATGGTCCAGAGGATGTTTACGAGAATGATCCCGGGGATGATTCGGTTAACACATGATGAGCGTTTGACGGCTCTGTACTCGCTGGAGTTTAGAAGGATGAGGGGAGACCTCATTGAAACTTACCGAATAGTGAAACGTCTGGAGAGAGTGGATGTGGAGAGGATGTTTCCACTAGAGGGAGAGTCGAGGACCAGAAGGCACAGCCTCAGAATAAAAGGATGCACCTTTATAAAGGAGTTGAGGAAGAATGTTTTTAATCAGAGGAAGGTGAATCTGTGGATTTCACTGCCACAGACGCTGTGGAGACCAAGTCAATGGATATTTTTAAGGTGGAGATTGAATTGAGATTGCTTTCATGAATGATGAACCTGCTCTTGCTGAGTAATATGCTACTCTGGCTCTTTTCACTGAATGATTAATGTGGAACTCCCAATTTCATTTCGGAGTCACGTCAGTGACTTCGTGAAGAGCCCGCCGGCGTGCATGCTCGACATATCGTCGTAACGCATTGCTGCGACGGCTGGCGGTGGAGCGCGCTCCTCGCCAGCCCTTCATAAGGGGCCACGGAGGTAAGTATTCTACCTTTAGTTGGTGGTCCTTGTTGTCTGATTATGTCTTGCAGCAAGGACATGGATGGGAGTTCGAAGGGCCGGAGGACGTCAGGACGAGTTCGCCGGTCAACAGTTCCGGGGCCTTTACCATCGGCAGTACCTGCAGCGCAGGCCGGGACTCAGGCGGAGATGTGGGTAAGCCCTGTGATTACAGGTCCAGATCCGCCAGCACACCACAGCTCGGAGGAGTTCGACGAGGAGGAGTGTGGTGTGCCGCCAGAGCAGGGGGACCCTGCCATGGCAGTCAGGTCGTCAGCGGGCTCGCTGGCGACCTCGAGCAGGGCACGTGCCGTTGCACGGCCTGTTACACTCAGCCCTCCGAGAAGGGGGAGGGCAGGAGCCCAGAAGCCTAACCCTGTTAGGGCTAAGGCATTGCCTATCGCGGAGGAGCGGTCAGGTTCCAGGGCGAGACCCGGGGCGGCTGTGAGGTCCAGCTGGCACACCCCGACTCTCGACGCCGGGACGGGTCGGTCGAGTCGGGTCTCGTCACGGTCGCCGAGCCCCCCATGGATGGGTGGGCGAGACCATGCGTCGGCAACGTGCACGATGTGGGCAGCCGGCAAGACTGCGCGGGCCCCAGGCAGCCATGCTTCGGCTGGTGCCGACACCTCGCCGTGAGTGCCCTTAGTGGCAGCGGCTTCAGCTCTCGCTAAACGGAGGCGATTGAACACGCCCGCGCAGGAATCGCGCAATTTCGCCTCGGCGGCTGTTAGCGACAACTACCGGCACCGGCAGGGCCTCGACGAGGTGCGGGCCGATGACAGGAGCCCGGTTTTCTTTTCAGAGCCAGAGGACTCCGACCACCTGAGTGTTCAGGGTGAAGGACGTATTGACCATATGGAGCGGCTGCTGGAGCTCCTGCTTCAACGTCAACAACAGCAGGGCAGCAACAGGCACAGGGTGTCTTCACCAACATCTACTATCAGCCTGGAGCAGCAGGAGGAGGAGGTTCTGGTGGATCCCGTACCACCTCCGTTGGAGGTGCCAGCAGAGGAAATCTTGGATGTGGCGACCAAATTCGCGGCCCCACATACGGCTGGTCTTCCTCTAAATACAAAGCTGGCAGCCACAGTGGACTTTCTTAATAATCAGGTGCTGCAGGAAGAAGTCCTCATCCAGGCTATGAGCCGTCACAAGGCTCCATCAAACTGCAACTCCCTCAACGTGCCTGTGGTCAATACGCCAATATGGGGCAACATCAGTGCGGCTATCCGTCAACAGGAGCTAAAATTGCAGCGGATCCTGAAACTCCTCACGGCCGGTATTACCGCCTTTGCGCGGTCGGTGGACGGGGACGAACTGAATTTGGACCAGGAAGATGCTCTGGCCTTATTGTGCGCGACCCAGCACGAAATCAACGGGTTTCGCAAAAACAGCATCCGCCCAGCACTCAACCCGAAATTTGCAGGATTGTGCAAACCACCGCCGCCGCCGCCGCCCCGTCAGCTCTTTGGTGAGGACCTCTCGAAGAGAGTCAAAGAGCTTGACGAACAAGCCAAAACGGTGGGGATCATGCGCTCTCAGAGTGCCCCCACACCGTCAGGCTCAAAAGCTCCATACATTCGCTCACGAGGGTCGGCCAGTGCCTCGACGAGGTCTCGCCCTCTAGCTCCACAACGACAACAGCACCAGAACCAGCACCAAGGGTCTTTTTTAGGACAGGGTCGGCAGAGACCTTTGTGGAAATCGAAGACGCCGCGCCCTCAAGCCAACCCAGCACCTCCACGGCCACCCACACGTGTCAAGGACCGCCGGTAACCACGGAGGTGAGGGGGTCTGGTTCTCTCTTTTCTCTCTGTTTAACTTCCCATGTTGGTGGTCGTTTACGGTTGTTTTTGGATGCATGGGGTAATTTTACTGGTGATGAGTATGTGTTGCGGAATATTCAGGGGCATAAAATTGAGTTTATTAATGGCGACATTCCTCCATCCCAGCACATGCCTGGTCGTACGTTCACATTGTCTGCTGCAGAACAGGCAGCAGGTTATAAGGAAATTTTAAGTCTGGAGCAGAAGGGTGTGATTGAGAAAACGGTGCATGAGCCAATCGAATTTGTTTCGAACATATTTACTAGACCTAAGAAGGATGGAGGCTGTCGTGTCATTATTGATCTAACCCGTTTGAATACGTTTGTAACATATACTCATTTTAAAATGGATACGTTTGAAACAGCCAAATCATTGATTTCTCATGGCTGCTTTATGGCATGCATTGATTTGAGGGATGCATATTATTCAGTATCCATCCAGAAACATGATAGAAGGTTTTTGAAATTTATCTGGATGGGGCAACTTTGGCAGTATAAGGCTTTGCCTAATGGGCTCACTACAGCCCCTAGATTGTTCACTAAATTGGTGAAGCCAATCATGGCTTATTTGAGACAACGACATCATATAGTTATGGCCTATTTAGATGATGTCTTTATTGTGGGCCACACCCTGCAATTGGCTGAACAGGGTGTTGCAGCTGCTGTCAATATATTTCAACAATTAGGATTCATTGTCCATCCAGAGAAATCGAAGTTCTGCCCTGCCCAGGTAATTAATTACCTAGGGTTCACGGTGAACTCAATGAGCATGAGGATAACTATACCAATTAACAAAATTGAGGAAGTCACTAAGGTGTGCAGAGATTTAATTGGCACCAATATACCATCGATTCGGCATACAGCCACAGTAATTGGCAAGCTAGTGGCTTTGTTTCCGGCAGCACGATATGGGCCTTTGCATTATCAGAATTTGCAAAGAGCTAAAATTACTGCGTTAAAACGGAACGCTGGTCATTACGATCGATCAATGCAGCTGCCGTCCGAAGCGATAACTGAGTTGCAATGGTGGGTGTGTCACATTAGCAACTCATTTAAGCCTGTCAGGGAGGCTAATCCGGTGGTATATTTACAGACTGATGCAAGCTCCAATGGCTGGGGAGCTACTGATAATTGCTCTAGTTGTGGGGGCAGATGGGACACCCTTGAGGCATCGATGTTGTTGACTCAAGGGATTAACTATTTGGAGTTGCTGGCAGCATTCCACGGACTTCGTGCATATTGTTCCAAGCTTGTTGGAGCACACGTCCGTCTCCAAATAGACAACACCACAGCTGTGGCATATTTAAACCATATGGGTGGTACCAGGTCAGTTTCGTGTGACAAATTGGCTAACTCAATTTGGCTCTGGTGTGTTCAAAGAGACATTTGGATTTCAGCTACCTATTTGCCAGGTGAGCTTAATACTGTGGCGGACACCAGGTCACGCAAATTTAATGACAACATTGAATGGATGTTGCATCCTGAGATTTTTCCTAAAGTCACAGCCAAATTTGGTAAACCGGACATTGACCTTTTTGCGTCACGGTTGAACCATCAGGTACCAGCCTACGTTTCATGGGAACCAGATCCTGGGGCAATAGCGCTAGATGCATTCTCGCTGGACTGGGGGAATTGGTTTTTCTATGCCTTCCCTCCGTTTTGCCTCATCAGTCGGGTATTGCGAAAGATTCAGGCAGATGCTGCCAAGGGCATCCTTATTATACCCGACTGGCCCACA
Source organism: Raja brachyura (assembly GCA_963514005.1). The sequence continues at coordinate 64,956,490 of OY740786.1, forward strand.
CAGCCTTGGTATCCGGTGGTCTTTGACATGCTCAACGAACCTTGGGTCCTTTTGAAGGGTTGCCCACAATTGGTTACTCACCCTGTCTCAGGGGAGCCACATCCCTGCCATGGCTATTTAAATTTGTTGGCTTGCAGGTTTTGAACAGGCCGTTAGTCCAATACGGCCTCTCGGCTCGGACCATGGATACCATCGGGGCGTCGTGTCGAGAGTCCACAAGGCGAAGATACCGCTCGCATATTAAGAAGTGGGAAGCCTACTGCAGCCGCTCTCGCATCACGTACGATGACGTGACAATAACCGACGTCCTGGAATTCCTCGCGGGGTTGCACCATGATGAACACTTAAGTTACAGTGCCATCAACAGCGCCAGAAGTGCGCTATCATTCTACCTCAAGATTGGGGTAGGATCCAACAGGCTAGTGTCCAGACTCATGCGGGGTATATTCAATATGAATCCGCCTACACCACGCTATAATATCACCTGGGATGTCAGGGACGTATTAACCCTGCTCAGGACGTGGTCTCCCATGGAAGGGCTCCAACTGGACCAACTCACCATGAAGCTGGTGATGTTACTAGCGCTGACTTCAGCTCAGAGGGTACAGACACTACACAAACTTTGTGTCGACAGAATGACATCTACCCCTACAGAAGTAGTCTTTTTCATTGACGAGCTACTAAAGCAGCATAGACCTGGGTGCACAGGGCTGCAGCTGAAGTTCCCGGCATAACCCGCAGATGCTAGGCTATGTTTAGCCTCACATATCCGCCACTATGTCAAGGTGACGGCACGCATCAGAGGAATGGAGAGATACCTGCTTGTCACTCATAAGAGACCTCATCATTGAGTGACAGTCCAGACGATATCCAGGTGGCTTCGAGTCATCTTGGGTAAGTCAGGTATCGACATTAATGTGTTCAAGTCTCATTCCACCAGGGCTGCATCGACGTCAGCGGCGAGGGTCATGGAGGTGCCCATGGACCAAATTCTCGCCACAGCAGGATGGGCGAATGAAGCTGTGTTCCAGCGTTTTTATAACAAGCCTGTTGCTGCTCCTCTACAGTTCGCAGAAGCCGTGCTGAATGCAGGTCAAGAACGTGGAGATGTCCCCGCATGAGGGGTTTTTGATTTGTTATTAATAAATATGCTCTTGTTTTGCAGTATGAACTATTGAGCAAGTTTGTTCCTCCCATCCATCCCTGGCAGTGGTGTGTCAGCATGGACGTGGTCCAGGGCGTGTAATCACAGAAGCTTTGAAGTCTTCACGAAGTCACTCACGTGACTCCGAAATGAAATAGTAAGATTGAACGAGAACTTACCAGTTCGAAGGTTGATCTTTATTTTATGAGGAGTCGAAGTGAGGGATTTCGTGCCCTCCTCGCCCAACCCTCAATCACCTTCATCTGGTAATCTTAGTCAATTCAATCATACTATGCGAATTCATTTCTATTGTTGGTTCTGTGATTCCACGCCGCTACTTTGAAGTATGTCGAGCATGCGCGCCGGCGGGCTCTTCACGAAATCCCTCACTTCGACTCCTCATAAAATAAAGATCAACCTTCGAACTGGTAAGTTCTCGTTCAATCTTACTATTCCAAACAACTTATTTGATGCACTAAACATTCTGCTGGTATCAATTTCCAGGCACAAATACTTTTCTGCAGCAATTCAACTACATGGCAAAAGCATTTGCCGAATGGAATGTTCTCCACATGCTGAGAGGTCAATTGTTACCTTGGGAAGAAATATCCACCAGCACCACCAGACTCAGGACAAGCTTCTTCCCCTCTGTTATCAGGGTTCTGAACGGTCCTTCCATTTCTAGGGTACTGTGCGAGTCACCTCCACCCTATTGTGGGCATTGGACTTAGTCATTGGAACTGATGCTCTACAATGCTGAGAATTATATTCTGCACTCAGTATCTTTCCCTAAAAGAAACAAAGTGCTGGATTAACTCAACAGGTCAGTCAGTATCTCTGGAGAACATGGATAGGTGATGTTTTGGGTGGTGACATTCTTTGGACCTGAAACGTCACCTATCCATGTCCTCCGGGGATGCTGCCTGACCAGCTGAGTTACTCCAGCATTTTGTGTATTTTTTCGTAAACTTGCATCTGCAGTTTCTCATGTCTCTATTGTTCTTGAGTTTGGCTTGATGGTATCTATGTATGGTATTATCTGATTTGATTGGATAGCATGCATAGAACATAAAACAGTACAACACAGGAACAGGCCCTTCAGCCCACATTGTCTATGCTGAACATGATGCCAAGAGCAACTCTTATCTGCCACCACATAATCCATTCCCTGCATGTCCATGTGCCAACCCAAAAGTCTCTTAAAGTTGTATCTGCCTTCATCGCCACCCCTTACAGGCACCCACCACCCTTTGTGTAAAAAACCTGCCCCGTACATCGCCTTTGATCTTTGCCCCTTTCACCTTAAACCTATACCCCCTGGAATTTACTATTTCCACCCTGAGGAAAAGGTTCTGACTTCTTACTCTATCTATGCCTCTCATAATTGTCCACATTTCTATCAGGTCTCCCCTCAACCTTCGGTATTTTCACTGTACCTCAGTGCACATGACAATAACAAATCTAAATGCAGCTTAAAAGGGCAGATTGCAACAATGGGAAGATTAAATGTGATTATGTAAAAAACTCATAATTTAACTGAGGGTGGCACAGTGGCACAGCGGTAGAGTTGTTGCCTCAGTGCCAAGAGACCCAGGTTTGATCCTGACGATGGATGCTGTCTGTACGGAGTTTGTACATTTTCCCCCTGACCGTGTGGGTTTTCTCCGGGTGCTCCAGTGTCCTTCTACATTCCAAAGACGTGCAATTATTTTTAGTTAATTGGTTTCTGTAAATTGTAAATTGTCCCAAGTAGGATAGTGCTAGTGTACGGGGGCGCTGGTCAGTGCAGACTCGGTGGGCTGAAGGAGCTGTTTCCATGCTGTATCTGTAAGGACTGACCATTGAAAACCATATGTATTGAAAACCATATCTCAGGAACTTTATCCAAGGAGCTAGCAAAAGCAACAGTGAACTGTTTTCACCTCTGGATGCATTGACCCATACTGGGGTCAATTTGAAAACACTGGTGAAGCACCTTAAAAAGCACCATGTCATCAAGCTGGAAAGGTTGCAGAGAAGATATACAAGGATTTTGCCAGGACACAAAGGCCTGAGATATAGGGAGATGTTGAGCAGGCCAAGATTCTATTCCTTGCAGTTCAGTTCAGTTTATTGTCACATGTACCGATGTACAGTGAAAAGATTTTGTTTCATGTTAACCAGTCAGCGGAAAGACAATACATGATTACTATCTAGCCACTCACAGTGTACAGATACATGACAAGGGAATAATGTTTGGTGCAAGTCCTTGGAGTGCAGGAGGATAAGAAGTCTTATAGAGGTGTACAAAATCATAAGATGAATAGATCAAGTAGAAACACAGAGTCTCTTGCCCAGAGTAGGAGAATCGAGAACCAGAGGACATGGGTTTTAGCTGAGGAGGTTTAACAGGAACCTGATGGGTCATTTTGTCACACAAAGGGCGGTTGGTGTATGGAACGAGTTGCCGGAGGAGGTAGTTGAGACAGGTACTATCACAATGTTTAAGAAACATTTGGACAAGTATATAAATTGGATAGGTTTAAAGGGATATGGGCCCAATGCAGGCAGATAGGATTAGTGTGAATGGGACATATTGGTCAGTGTGGGAAAGTAGGGCCAAAGGGCCAGCTTCCATGCTGTATGACTTTCTGACTCTATAACAATTTATAGAAGCCAATTAACCTACAAACCTACACGTCTTTGGAATTTGGGAGGAAAATTGGGAGCACCCAGAGAAAAACCAGGCGGTCACAGGAAGAATGTACAAACTTTGTACAGACAGCACCCATAGTCAGGATCGAACTCTACCTTTGTGCCACAGTGCCACCCATTATTTTCTGAAACAAATGAGGATTAACTTGAGCAAAACACAAAATGCTGGAGCAACTCAGCGGGTCAGGCAGCTTTTGTGGAGAGAATCAACAGATGACATTTTGGAATGGACCCATTCCTTCTCTCCACAGATGTTGCCTGTCCCACTGAGTTACTCCAGCATTTTGTGTCAGTTTTGAATTGGAACCCTTCTTCAGACTAACCAAGTAAAGGGGTGCACCTCCCCTACCCTGGTGCACTCCAATACTCCCATCATCTTCCACCCCTCCACACACCCTGTTCCTTCATGTACTCTCCCATCCCCAAATCCCACATTTCTCTTTCCCCCTCTCTTATCCTTCCCCCATGACCCAGTCCACCCACATCCCTCCCTCTCCGGTTTACATTTCACTCCTCCTCTATGTTTCTTTTCTGACACCATTTTGTCTCCCTTTCACTTCTCACTTTTGTCACTTAGTCCACCCATTTGCCAATCACCCCCCCCCCATTACCTGTGTCCATCTATCACTTATAATGTTCTCCTGGTTGCCAAACACTTTAACTCCCCTTCCCATTCCCATACTGGCCTTTTCATCCTGAGCCGTCAGAGTGAAGCCACACGCAAATTGGAGGAACAGCACCTCATATTTTGCTTGGGCACCTTACAACCCAGCTGTAAGAATATTGATTCTCTAATTTCAAGTAACCTTGCATTCCCTCTTTCTCCATCCGTCCGCCACCCTTGTCGACCCAGTTTCACTGATCACATCCATACATCCCTTCATTATCACCTCTTCCACGGCCAACAAGGGATCATTGTGGGCTCCACCTTTCCTTAGTCATAAGTGCCAGCTCTGATTTCTTCTGAAGCTTTCCATATCTCTAATTTCCCTCTCCCCTGACTCTCAGTCTTAATAAGGGTCTCAACCCGAAATGTCACCTATTCCTTTTCTCCAGAGATGCTGCCTGACCTGCCAACTTACCTCAGCATTCTGTGTCTACCTTCCACCTATCACTTGCCAGGTTCTGTCCCGTATCTGCCACTCTTTTCCAGCTTTTATCTGCTCCTTTATCTGATTGTCTTCTTTGCAGCATGAGTTATTTAGCAGGATGCAGCCAGCAGAGAGCTCTCCTTGCCTTGTTGTTAATATAACGTGGCTTTACAACAGCCGTGGTGTGGACTGACTCTGGTGAATCGCTCCAGTGGATATTAAACAAGGGTGGGGTGTGAGGGAGAGGTGCATGCAGTGTCCTGCCGATGATTGTCTTGCACACACTTGAACTGGCTCCACAGGCCCCCCAAACTGCAAGCTGAAAGGAGAATAATTTTTATTCAAACACCTGTATTAATGCTGACATTTACAGAAATGATTAAAGGTTCTTTTGGCACTCAAGCGAGTCACAAACCAGAAGAGTGGACTTTAACCCAAGAGCTCAACCAACCTGCTTAAACTAGAAAGTGTTGGCTCAGGCTTCTGCTAAAAGTTTGCCATTTTACATTAGAAAATCTTTTCACTGTACCGCAGCCCAAATCACGTTCTGTTGATCGCTACACACACACACACACACACTTGCATTTCCTATCTATCACTTTACTCTAACTATTTATCCTTCACGTTAAGTTAAATCAGGATTTGCATGATTTACCTCTCACGGCGTGGAACGACATCAATCAGGGGGAGAAATTGTCACAGATCCAAACAGATCTTGAGCTTTCATGAAGGTTGGCTAAACTGTATATAAAAAAATACAAAACTTTTAGACTGGCTCGACATGGGTGGTCAGTTCAGATCGGCTGGGGTCATGACAGTCACAAATATCATTATGATGTACTATTCATTTGTCAGACTGCGTGAGCCTTCTGCCAGAGCTGGTACTTTTGCTTTAAATGGAATAATATTAGTGTACAAACATTTATGTGCCTGGCAATCAGAATGCATCAGTACAAGAGCTAAATGCGACACAGTTTGACAATACTGAGGGAAAATACGTTAAAAACTTTATCAACGTTTGCAAACAAGCCGCCTGGGTCTTATTTAGAAAAGTGTCATCATATGTTTTGATGAAAATTATGGAATGTTTCCAGATGTCCTGTAATGATGTCAACCTTGCGGAAATAAGTTAACTTTGAGCCTATAATTAACCCTGACACAAATTTTGCTGGAAGGCAGCATTTAAGCTCACTGCCCTGGGCCCCATTGAAAAAAAAGAGATTAAAGATTTGTTTCTAGTTGTTCCATACCCACCTGTGTGATTAGATACTTCTTCAAGTTGCCCTACAACTTTATCCTGTGCACGCCATACGCAAGAAGAAGAAGAGGAAGATACTTATTGTTGTATTGTTATTACCCATTTTCTAGACTATATTATTAATATTCCATATTATATACAATGTTTGTGCAATAAACATTAATTCTGAGGGGAAAAAAAATCGCCTATTACAATCTGCCAAAAATAAATGATTATAACTGCATTGTACACAGTACTAATCTCAACCTCAAACTACTATGGACTGTCTTTGGTTACACCAGGGTGCTCAGTTTTTTTGCACTGATATTGTGGTTATTAATTGTTTGCTATTTTTGTTTATTATATATCATCTGTGCATTGTTTTTACGGGCTTTTGACACTGCTGTAAATAAGAATTTCATTCTTCCATGTCAGTACATATGACAATTAAACAGGTACTTTCCCCTGCAACCGCAGGAAATGCAACACCTGTCCCTATACCCCCCCTCCTCGACTCTGTCCAAGGACCCCAACAATCTTTTCAGGTGAGGCAGAGGTTCAGTTCCACCTCCTCCAACCTCATCTACTGTATCTGATGTTCCAGGTGTGGACTTCTATATATCGGCGAGACTAAGCGCAGGCTCGACGATCATTTCGCTAAACACCTCCGCTCGGTCCACCTAAACCTACCTGATCTCCCAGTTGCTCAACACTTTAACTCCCCCTCCCATTCCCACACTGACCTTTCTGTCCTGGGCCTCCTCCATTGTCAGAGTGAAGCCCAGCGCAAATTGGAGGAACAGACCTCATATTTCGCTTGGGTAGCTTACACCCGAGCGGTATGAACAATGACTTCCCTAAACTTCAAGTAGCCCTTGCTTTCCCCCTCTCTCCATCCCTTCCCCCATCACAGTTCTCCAAGCAGTCTTACTGTCTCCGACTACATTTTATCTCTGTATCGCCCACTCCCCTGACATCAGTCTGAAGAAGGGTTTCATCCCAAAACGTCACCCATTCCTTTTCTCCAGAGATGCTGCCTGTCCCACTGAGTTACTCCAACATTTTGTGTCTACTGACATTTCAACACCCTTGAGCTGAACTCTTGACTTAATCGAACACCCAGGGACCAAGGAGATTACAGAGAGTGGTAGTCACTGCCCAGTGCTTCACAGATAATGACCCCCCCATCATCGAAGAGATCTATAGGAGGCGCTCTTTCCAATAAGCAGACAATATCATCAAAGACTCACACCACCATGACTTCACTCTTGGGCTCAAGACCATTGGACTCAAGAGCAGCTTCTTCCCAACAACCATCAGGCTCTTGAACACTACACAACACTAACCTCAACTATGAACTTCTATGGACTGTCTTTAATGCACTAAGGATGTAGTAATAAATATATTAAATTAGTTTTTATTATATATTAGCAGTGTGCGTTGTGTTTATAGGCCTGCTTCAATTAAGAGTTTCATAGTTCTGTTGACAGTACATATAACAATTTTACTTCGGAGTCCCGTGAGTGATTCCGTGAAGAAGTCCCGCCAGTCCGCATGTGCATCATTACGTCTGACGCATGGCGCACTGACGGGCTGGCAGGCGTGTAGCCTCACCAGCGGTAAATTAAAAACCCGAGGTAAGTTTTTTAAACCTAGCTTAGGTCTTTTCTGTGGTCCGTGACTCTTGTTTACAGGAAACAAGTCGACCATGGAAAAAATGATCAAGGGAAGGTCGAGGCGGTCCACTGTGAAAACAGCTCCAGAAGACCGCGGGAATGCAGGTAGTGGGCGGCTGTCCATTTCCCCTGCAGAGTCACTGGCGGCACGGCTTGTGGCTTCCGACTTGGTGCCGGTGGAAGGCATCATGGCTACTCCGGTGGGCCATAAAGCCACCAATAAGTCAGTATGGCCCATAGACTCAGTCTATGAACTGAGTGTGAACTGATATAAACTGAAGTGTTGGGCCAGGAGGAAAGCCCTCCTATGATGGATGCTGTTTTTGGGTGGCAATCCAGAATGGAGACGATGCTCCATGCCAACATGCTCGAGGAAGACGGGCTTTACATCCGCGGGTTTCCTCGGGGGCTCGTGGCAGCAGTGCCTGTAGAAGGGCTGCTTAATGTACCCCTTATGGAGGAGGAGAGTACAAGGAGTCAGTTTTGTTCTGACTCCGAGGTCGGGGGTATGGCCAGTGAGCATACCCCCAGACAAGGAGACCGGGAATCTGGGGTGCCAACCCTGGCATCCAAATTTGCTATTTTGGCTGGAACTGGGGGACCGTTGAATGAGGATTTGACCAGGACCATTAATTACATGGTCTCTCATCAACTGCAAGACCTCAAGATGGAGGACACCTCCAAGAAATATCAAACACCCACAAATTGTGCCTCCCTCAGAGTTCCAACGGTGAACCACCCAATCTGGGGTCACATGGGAGCGGGGATCAGAGCCCAACAATTGAGGCTCCAAAAGATTCTGAAGCTGCTTGCCTCAGGAATCACGGCATTCACCAGGTCTGTTGATGATGGGGTTCTCTCTGAGGAGCAACAGGATGCACTTGCTCTCATGTGCAATGCGCATTTCGAGATCAACTGTTTAAGGAAGAGTGCAATCCGCCCCATGCTAAATCCTAAATTTGCTGCACTATGCAAGACAAGCAATGTGCAGCCGCCAAATTTACAGTTCGGGGATGACCTGTCCAAACAGGTCCGTGAATTGGAAGATGAGGCAAAAACGGTTGGCCTCATAAAAGCCCAACCGGCCAAAAAAAATCCCCCCCCCGGCGGCAGAACCCCTACCAATGGTTCGCTGCAATGGCTTTAGGCCAAGGACCAAGCCAACTATGCGCAATTGTCGTACACCAACATTCTCCTCGAAAACATGGGAGCAAAAGTATATAACACCAACTATGGAGGTAGGTGGATCTGGTTCTTTTCAGAAATGTATGGGCCAGTCACAAGTTGGTGGGAGGTTACATTTGTTTTTCAATGAGTGGAGTTGTATAACCTCAGACTTGTTAATACTGCACAGTATACTAGGTTTCCGAATTGAATTCATTTTCAAATTATGTCCACCCACACAGCATACACCTAAATGGACATACAACAACAGTTTTTTCACAATGGCAGTCTTTAGATGTACAAGCTGAAATTGAAATGCTAGCTAAAAAAGGGGTAATTGAGAAATCTTTTCATCAATCTCACCAATTTGTGTCTAATATATTCCCCAGACAAAAGAAAGATGGTGGGTGTCGCATCATTCTTGATCTAACTTGACTTAACTCCTATGTGCAGTATAAACATTTCAAAATGGAAACTTTTGTTACTTCCAAACAACTGGTTTCCAAAGGATGCTATATGGCATGCATAGATCTCAAAGATGCATACTATTCAGTACCCATTCATCATATTCACTGGAGATATTTGAAATTTAGCTGGATGAAGCAATTATGGCAGTTTAAGGCATTGCCTAATGGATTAACTTTGGCTCCCAGGCTATGTACAAAATTGTTAAAACCAGTGTTGGGTCTACTCCGGGCTCAGAATCATATTGTCATGGCCTATTTGGATGATATCCTAATCATAGGCAAGTCTAAGCAGTCAGCTGAATTATCTGTTTCAGCTACCAAACTCATGTTTGAAAGATTGGGATTTCTTATCCATCCAGTTAAATCCAAATTGATACCATCCAGAGTCATTGATTATTTGGGGTTCACCATTAATTCAACTCACATGTCTGTGACTCTGCCTCCAGGCAAGAGGTCAGAATTAATAGAAGCTTGTAACAACCTCGTTGATGAGCAACAATCTTCTATTCGGCATGTGGCTAGTATAATTGGCAAATTAGTAGCTGCGTTTCCAGCCGCACAGTTTGGACCTTTACATTATCAAAATTTGCAATGTGCAAAGGAGCAGGCATTCATAAAGCATGCAGGTCATTTTGAAGCTGAAGCTGTTGCGGAGTTACAATGGTGGATAGCGAATATTTGGCACTGCTCCAGTAAAATTCGGATTGATACACCTTCAGTAATTTTACAAACTGATGTTAGTGCTCTGGGGTGGGGAGCTACTGATACCATCTCCAGCTGTGGTGGCAGATGGAATATGCATTAATCCTTCAATCCCGTGGCATTAACTATTTAGAGTTGTTGGGAGCACTCTATGGTTTAAAAGCGTATTGTACTAGTATGCATGATTTGCATGTACAGCTTCAGATTGACAACACTACAGCAGTAGCATACGTTAATTACATGGGTGGAATCAAGTCGGCATCATGTGATAACTTGACTAACCTTATCTGGCACTGGTGTATTACAAGAAACATCTGGATTTCAGCTACCTATTTACCAGGTAGATTTAACATGGTGGCAGACACCAGATCACGAAAATATAATGACAACACAGAATGGATGTTGAATCATGAAATATTCAATGATATTGTCGCTCGGTATGGCGTACCAGAGATTGAATTGTTTGCATCAGATTGAATCACCAGTTACCAAAGTATGTTTCATGGGAACCAGACCCTGGGGCAGTGGCGGTAGATGCATTCTCGCTACACTGGGTGGAATGTTTTTATATGCATTTTCCCCCATTTTGCCTCATCAGCCGGTGCTTGACTAAGATCAAGCAGGACTCGGCCTCAGGTATTTTGGTTGTTCCTAACTGGCCTACACAGCCATGGTTTCCACTAGTTCTGAGACTAATAACACTGCCTTTTATGGCGATCCCCAAAAGCAGTAACCTGCTGGTTCATCCTGTAAGTGGGGAGAATCATCCACTACATGATCATATTAATCTATTCATTTGCAGTTTCTGAGGAGACCGTTCCTGGTGCTCGGACTATCAGGGTGTACGGTGGATGTGCTTACTGCGGCCTGGAGGGATAGTACTAAAAAACAATATATATCTCATATCAAGAAATGGGAGGTGTTCTGCTTGCAGTTAAACATTTCATATCATACGGCAAGCGTACCTGATGTGTTGGAATTTCTTTCCACGCTATATTTTGATGAACGACTTAGCTAAAGTGCAAGAAGTGCCTTATCGTCCTACCTATGGCAAGGATAGGGACAACACTCTGTTGGGTCTCACCCATTAATATCTCGGTTCATGAAGGGTATTTTTAACTGTAATCCCCCCAGGCCCAGGTACACGGAAATCTGGGATGTGAGTGTGGTTCTCGTGTTGCTTTGTCAATGGGCCCCGGTAACATCTCTGTCATTGGCCAGACTCACACTTAAAGTGGTTATGCTCATGGAGCTGGTTTCAGCGCAACATGTCCAGACATTGCAGAAGCTTTGACTGGACAGGATGGTTTCATCTGTCAACAACATAACCTTTTTTGTTTATAATTTACTTAAACAGAGCAGGCCAGGGACGTCAGGGCTAAAACTTGATTTTATGGCATACCCCATAGATCTTCGCCTACGTGTAGTTACGTACTTACGGCGGTATATTGAGATCACCAAGTGCCTTAGAGGCCCCGAATTGACATTATTTATCAGACACAAAAAGCCTCATAAAAAGGTGTTGGTACAGACCATCTCAAGGTGGCTGAAACAGGTTCTGGCTTCCGCAGGAGCTGACACTGATATTTTAAAATCTCACTCCACCAGGGCGGCATCAATGTCAGTGGCGAGGGCACTGGACGTCCCTCTAGACCAAATCCTCGCGGCCGCAGGATGGTCCAAAGAAATTATTTTTGAGAGGTTCTAAACCTCTTGCCACACCAGGGGTGTATGGCCATTCTATTTTGAGTTCTTTTTTGTAGCTTCCCCCTGGGAGAGAGGGGTCGCTATTGGGTTTTTCTTTTGTTAAATAAAGCATCAATGTGTTTAATTCTGTATCATGTTTGAATGCATTTTGTTATTACTCATCCTGTGTCAACCGACGCAGTGTGTCGCATGTATTCGTATCCACGGCATGAAATCACAGAGCTTTGAAGTCTTCACGGAATCACTCACGTGACTCCGAAGTAAAATAGTAAGATTAAATGAGAACTTACCAGTTTAAAGTTTGATCTTTAATTTATGAGGAGTTACGATGAGCGATTACGTGCCCACCGCTCCCAACCCTCATATCACAAAGGTCATCTGGTAGTTTCTAATCTTACTATGTTACTCAATTACCGTTATCTGTGATTTCACACTGCTGCTTTGAAGGTGGACGCGCATGCGGACTGGCAGGACTTCTTCACGTAATCGTTCATCGTAACTCCTCACAAAATAAAGATCAAACTTCAAACTGGTAAGTTCTCATTTAATCTTACAATTAAACACTCTTGACCTGACTCTTGACAAAATCAGTATAGAGAAACAGTGTGGAAACAGGCCCCTCAGCCCACCAACTCCACACCGACCAACGATCACCCATACACTAGTTCTATCCTACACACTAGGGACAATTTACAGAAGCCAATTAGCCTGCAAACCTGTACGTCTTTGGAGTGTGGGAGGAAACCAGAGCACCCGGAGAAAACCCACGTAGTTACAGAGAAAACGTACAAACTCCATACAGAGAGCACCCGTAATCAGGATCAAACCCAGGCCTCTGGTGCTGTAAGGCAGCAACTCTACTGCTGCGCCACTGTGCCGCTCTATACTATTTACTGAGAAATCAGCGAACGGCAGGTCGGATAATAGAAGATAAGAATTTTACTTTGTGCATGGCACACTTGGAGGGTGTATGCATTCATAATTTTACTTTATTTTGCTAAAAATAATTTTATTTTCCACCTTAACTGCGCAAAACTGGATGAAATGAGAAAAGTCCATTCATCTCGTCAAACTGGTTACCACAGTTGGCCCTGTAAATGCTTTGTGTACAATCTTAGCATGAGCAACAGTCAACTTAATTGCTTTCTTGAATAAAAGTAATGTTTAAACATTCTTTGATCCTCTAAGTGAAACTTCTGAGCTCTCATGCAAACCTCCATTGTCCATTATTCAGCGCTGGCTTTAAACCTTTGCATAGGGAACACTACTGTTTCCTAACAGCACAGAAATCATTAAACCATGTGGAATATTTGATCAATCCAATCTACATACCTAAGGCAGTAGCTTTGAGTCCTATTCTGAGCAACACTTCTCTCTGAAGTCGTTCATTAACAAGGCATCAGGTACTCATGCTGGATGCAGTTCAATGGAAAGAAATGCGTGGCTGGGAGGATAATAATTCTTCAGATCTTCAATGTTACTTCAGGTTTTAGAAACAAGGAACTGCAGTTGCCAGTTTATAACAGAAAAAAGACACAAAATGCTGGAGTAACTCAACGGGTCAGGCAGCATCTTTGAAGAACATGGGTCAGGATCCTTCTGCAGATGGAGGTGGGGGTACGAGAGCTGGAAGAGAGGAGGGGCAGGACAAGGCCTGGCATGTAATAGGTGGGTACAGGTGAGGAGGTGTTTAATAGACAGATGGTTGGACAAAGGCCAAAGATGAAAAGACTAAAGGTGTGGGATACAGATAGAAGAGTTGCAAATTGTGAAGCCAGAGGATAGAAGGATAGAACTGTTTAAGCTTTAGAGACACAGCGCAGAAACAGGCCTGTTGGCCCACCGAGTCTGCGCCAACCACTGATCACCCTGTACACTGGCACTGCCATCCGCACTAAGGATGATTTACAATTTTTTACTGAAACCAATTACCCAACAAACCTGTATGCCTTTGGAGTGTGGAAGGAAACCAGAGCATCCAGAGAACACCCACAAGGTCACAGGAGGAACGTACAAACTCCCTACAGACAGCACCTGTAGTCAGGATCAAATCCAGGTCTCTGGTGCTTGGCAGCAACTCTACTGTTGTGCCACTGTGCCACCCACTCTTTTATCCTTATCTCACATCTTTTGACTTTTCATCTCTGGCCTTTGTCTAACCACCTGCCTATCTAAACTCCCCCTCACCCCCCCCCCCCCCCCCCGCACACCAGTATCCACCTATCCCCTGCCAAGCTTTGTCTAGCCCCTCCTCTTTTGCAGCTTTTTTCCCCCCACCCCCTCCCTAACCCCCATTTCTGAAGAAGGAACTTGACCCAAATCGTCACCTATCCATGTTCTCCAGAGATGCTGCCTGACATCAATGAATATTTTTAAGGCAGAGATAGATAGATTTTTGATTAGTACGGGTGTCAGGTGTTATGGGGAAAAAAGCAGGAGAATGGGGTTAGAAGGGAGAGGTAGATCAGCCATGATGGAATGGCAGAGTAGACTTGATGGGCCAAATGGACTAATTCTGCTCCTTTCACATGACTTTATGACCTGCTGAGTTACTCCAGCTCTTTGTTGTTTCAGGATGGTTCATGTTGAAATCACATTTGGTGTACATATATGGAAAACTTGAAAAACCACACAAGAATGTTTATGCTCATTCAACCTGTTTTTTTCCAAGCTGCTGTCAGGCAACTGAACCATCCTATCACCAACTAAAGTGCGGTCCTGACCTACTATTTATATCATTGCAGACTTTTGAACTATCTTTAATTGGACATCATCTTGCACTAAACATTAGTCAGTCAGTCAGTCAGTTATGTTGATTATCACTTGTACCAAGGTACAGTGAAAAGCTTCTGTTGTATGCAAACCAGTTCAGTGGAAAGAATATATATGAATACAATTGAGCCGTCCACATCTATTCACTTTATCCTGTATTTGTACACTATGGACGGTTTGAATGGTAATCGTGCACAGGTATAGTTTTTTCACTGATTGGATAGCACGCAACAAAAAAACTTTTCACTGCACCTCGGCACATGTGACAATAATAAACTAAACTAGCTAAACTAAACTAAACTGTACAACCTCTCTTTTACATGCAACTAACATTCAGGAGAACAACAGCACCTTGTGCACTAAATAATGTCATTGCTAACTGTAACCAGTAGAGTTGCCACTGATGTGTGATCTGAAATCCATTCAGTTCTGAGATACGTGAACTTGTTTGCAATTAAATCAGTTTTCAGTTTTATTCTCACTCTTGCCCCTGTTCAGCATGTAATATAAAGTCCTAGGAAAAGCAGAGGTGGTGGTATTTTCAACCTTAGAATTTGTTTTGGATTTGGCAGTGACATTGACTTGGAAGTTTAATACAAGCCCAAATATTATACCTTGTTTATAGAGTCTTTAAACTTTACTTTATCCTCCAGAGTTCAGAGAGTTCAGAGAGTTCAGAGATACAGTGTGAAAGCAGGCCTGTCGGCCCACCAAGTCCGCACTGACCAGCAATTAAGCAGCTCATCCAGAGACTGAAATGCAAGTTTGGCAAGAATGAGAAATTTCATGATGAATATACATCTTTCCTCACAGAAATGATTGACAATGGTCATGCTGGAATGGTACCAGTGGATCAGCTAAATCGAGGTGATGGCGAACTCTGGAACATCCCACACCACACGGTGTATCACTCAAGGAAAGGACCTTAAGGGTGGTCTTTGACTGTGGTGCAGTCTTCAAAGGAACATCACAACTGCCAACTGCTGCAGGGTCCAGACCTTACCAGCTCACTCATTTGAGTTCTCATCAGATTCAGACAAGAACCGGTTGCTTTGATGGCTGACATCAAAGCAATGTTTCATCAGGTCAAGGTATCAGAAAAGCATATTGACTATCTGTGATTCATGTGGTGGCCCAAGGGTGATGTGCAGCAAGATCTTGTTGAATACCAGATGAAGGTACATCTTTTAGCAATGTTACATAATTTTGAGATTTTAAAAATCAAGTCTGCAATTTATCCCATCAGATAAAGCATAAAAAGAAGTTTAATTTGACACCTAATTCACTTCCATATCTTCAGTATTAAGAAAGTTATGACCATTTTCACACTCGGAAATTAACATCTTGTTCCCCATTGCCTTTCAATTGACTTAACTCAAAAGCTGTGATCTAGAACAGTTAAAAGCCCATAACTTTCTTAAAAATTAAGAGAACTCAATGAAATTTTCAGTTATTATAGATTGATGCATTCTGAAACAAATATAAAACAATCTTACTTGGATGACCTGAAATTAAAGCATATAATTAGTTAGTTATCTAATTGGAGCTAATTACAAAATTCAATGAGTAGATCTAAACATCTATCCATTTCTTAAGAAAAGATAAACTTTTTTTAAATTGCCTAAGTGTCCAAATAACATTCACACAATAAGCCACAATATAACATAATTTTTAAATTTCATTTTCATGAATTTCTAGGCCAAATGGAAGGAATTTAGTGTTTAATGCCTGTAAATTAATGGCCATTTAAATCAACTAGCGAGTGGGTTTTAGTGGAATGCGGTGGATTGGAACGTTGTGGTTTGCGGTGAAGTCAGTATGAAAAATACAGCTGGTTCATACATTTTTTTTGTCCCCTTTTCGCAACAAGAAAATGTGATTAAAGCCTTCCTAAAAACCAAGTTTTTATGTAAAAATAAACTGTGTAGCTTCTTTTATCGCCTACCTTAGGTCCGTTCCGCTGTCACCATTCAGAGCTTTAAAGATGATGATTTTTAAACTACTCTAGTTAATAAATAATCTAGCGTAGTTTAAAAATACCTTTATGAATGAAATGTCGGAGCGATTTCTCTTTAGCGACGAAATCACCCGACATGGATCGACTTGGACTGCCTAGAAAAAAAATCAGCATTTTAAACCCGCCCCCCTCTGAAAGGCGCCAAAGTCGCGCACACGGGGAGCAGCAGAACTGCAGTTCTGCTAAAGGTAGGTATTGTAACATACCTACATCTTTTTGGAGCCGTGTCGTCACCAAGTTGTGCAAACTTTGCATTAAGGAAGACTGCTGAAGACAATAAAGCTCACTTTCGAGCATAGGTGACAAACACAGTAAACAACAACTTCTATGTAGATGATTATTTAAAATCCATGCCTTCGGAACAGGAAGCAGTTCAAATGGTAAGAGACCTGACGGCCCTCTGCAAAATGGGAGGATTCATGCTGTCAAAGTGGATCAGCAACAGCCATGCTGTATTGGCATCCATATAACCATATAACCATATAACAATTACAGCACGGAAACAGGCCATCTCGGCCCTTCAAGTCCGTGCCGAACAACTTTTTTCCCTTAGTCCCACCTGCCTGCACTCATACTATAACCCTCCATACCCTTCTCATCCATATGCCTATCCAATTTATTTTTAAATGATACCAACGAACCTGCCGCCACCACTTCCACTGGAAGCTCATTCCACACCGCTACCACTCTCTGAGTAAAGAAGTTCCCCCTCATGTTACCCCTAAACCTCTGTCCCTTAATTCTAAAGTCATGTCCTCTTGTTTGAATCTTCCCTATTCTCAAAGGGAAAAGCTTGTCCACATTAACTCTGTCTATCCCTCTCATCATTTTAAAGACCTCTATCAAGTCACCCCTTAACCTTCTGCGCTCCAGAGAATAAAGACCTAACTTATTCAACCTATCTCTGTAACTTAGCTGTTGAAACCCAGGCAACATTCTAGTAAATCTCCTCTGTACCCTCTCTATTTTGTTGACATCCTTCCTATAATTGGGCGACCAAAATTGTACACCATACTCCAGATTTGGTCTCACCAACGTCTTGTACAATTTTAACATTACATCCCAGCTTCTATACTCAATGCTCTGATTTATAAAGGCTAGCATACCAAAAGCTTTCTTTACCACCCTATCTATATGAGATTCTACCTTCAAGGAACTATGCACGGTTATTCCCAGATCCCTCTGTTCAACTGTATTCTTCAATTCCCTACCGTTTACCATGTACGTCCTATTTTGATTTGTCCTGCCAAGGTGTAGCACCTCACATTTATCAGCATTAAACTCCATCTGCCATCTTTCAGCCCATTTTTCCAACTGGCCTAAATCACTCTTTAGACTTTGGAAATCCTCTTCATTATCCACAACACCCCCTATCTTGGTATCATCTGCATACTTACTAATCCAATTTACCACCCCTTCATCCAGATCATTGATGTACATGACAAACAACAAAGGACCCAACACAGATCCCTGAGGCACCCCACTAGTCACCTGCCTCCAACCCGACAAACAGCCATCCACCATTACCCTCTGGCTTCTCCCATTCAGCCACTGTTGAATCCATCTTGCTATTCCTGCATTTATACCCAACAGTTGAACCTTCTTAACCAACCTTCCATGAGGAACCTTGTCAAAGGCCTTACTGAAGTCCATATAGACAACATCCACTGCTTTACCCTCATCAATTTCCCTAGTAACCTCTTCAAAAAATTCAAGAAGATTAGTCAAACATGACCTTCCAGGCATAAATCCATGTTGACTGTTCCTAATTAGACCCTCTTTATCCAGATACTTATATATATTATCTCTAAGTATCTTTTCCATTAATTTGCCCACCACTGAAGTCAAACTAACCGGTCTATAATTGCTAGGTTTACTTTTAGAACCCTTTTTAAACAATGGAACAACATGCGCAGTACGCCAATCCTCGGGGACTATTCCAGTTTCTAATGACATTTGAAATATTTCTGTCATAGCCCCGGCTATTTCTACACTAACTTCCCTCAATGTCCTAGGGAATATCCTGTCAGGACCTGGAGACTTATCCACTTTTATATTTTTCAAAAGTGCCAGTACTTCTTTTACTTTGAAACTCATAGTATCCATAGCTACTCTACTAGTTTCCCTTACCTCACATAATTCAATATCCTTCTCCTTGGTGAATACCGAAGAAAATAAATTGTTCAATATCTCCCCCATCTCTTTTGGCTCTGCAGATAGCTGTCCACTCGGTCTCTCCAATGGACCAATTTTATCCCTTGTTATCCTTTTGCTATTAACATAGCTGTAGAAACCCTTTGGATCCATTCCACAAGAAAACAGAACCAAGGAGACCAGGGAGTTGCATTTGAACAAAAACAATCTGCCAATAGAAAGAGCACTGGGATTGCACTGGTGCATTGAAACAGATGTGTTCAAGTTCAGAATTGCTGCACAGAAACAACCATACACAAGACGGGGCATCTTGTCCGTGGTAGGCTCTATATATGACCCTTTAGGATTTCTAGGACCATTTACTCTGCCAGCCAAGCTGATTATGCAGGTGCTCTGTAAGAAAAGACTCGGATGTGATGAAAACATTCACCAAACCTTCTCTCAGCGATCGACAGGATGGATAGTGGATCTCAACAAGATGGCGGAGTTTAAAGTGGACCGGTGCATGAAGCCCACAAGCTTTGGTCAAGTCAAATATGCACAGCTGCGCCACTTTTCAGACGCCAGCGAAAGTGGCTACGGTGTAGTTTCATATCTAAGACGGGAAGACGATAACACAGAAGTGCATGTTACATTCATAATGGGAAAAGCCAGAGTTGCACCATTAAAGCAAATGACGATTCTCATAATGGAGCTTACAGCTGCAGTTCTAGCTGTCGGAGTTGACACAATGCTGCGAAAAGAATTATAACTTCAACTGGACAAATCCATCTTCTGGACTGATAGCACAACAATGCTTAAGTACATCAACAACGAAACCAAACGCTTCCAAACATTTTTGGCAAATAGGATATCTTTTGTAAGGGATGCTACTGATGTATCACAATGGAGATATGTTGGCACAAAGGAAAATCCTGCAGCTGAAGCCTCTAGATGACTTAACAGCAGACCGCTTCTTAAGCTGTAAGAGATGGATCAAGGGACCAGAGTTTCTCTGTAAGCCAGAGAGATAATGGCCAAGACTTCACTTGGAATCTGCAATCTCTGCTAATGATCCAGAAATCAAACAAGACTTCACAATGAACATCATTGTCAAAAATCCATTGATCCCCACAAACTCTCTGATCACCTATTTCTCATCATGGAGGAATCTGAAGACTGCTGTAGCTTGGCATCTTAAAGTAAGGACAACACTCGAAGGAGAAAGGAGATTCAGACTGCTGTGAGTAGCTTTGACAAAGATCCTGCAAATTAAAGGAAAAGGTTGAAAAGGAGATGCAAGTCTTTAAAGCAACACTCCGTGGACAGTGTTTATGTCCTGAAGATCTTTTCCAAGCAGAAAACTCAGTCATCTCTTTCAGTCAACGACAAAGATTCAAAGAAGAACTATCAGTACTAGAAGCTGGTAAAAATGGTGCCAAAAGAAGCAGTCATTTGTACAA
This sequence comes from Raja brachyura, assembly GCA_963514005.1. The sequence goes on from OY740786.1 coordinate 64,976,757, forward strand.
GCTAAATCTGGTGCTGCATGATTGACTTCTGAGAGTAGGTGGTCGCCTGAATAGACCAACGATGCTTGAGGAGGTCAAACATCCTATTATTCTCTCGAAGGACCTTTACATATCAACACTACTGTTATGACATATCATTGAACAGCTCGGACATGGAGGAAGAAATCATATGCTGCCTTGCCTCCGTCAAAGATACTGGATTATCAAAGCTAACTTCGCTGCAAGAAAGGTCATAACAGACTGTGCTGTGTGTAGACAACTGTGGGGAAGAGTTGGAGAACACAAAATGACCGACTTGCCCCTGGAGAGGATTCTACCAGACAAGCCTCCATTTACAGATGTAGAAGTAGACTACTTCGGTCCTATAGAGATCAAGAGAGGATGAAGTCTTGTTAGAAAGTATGGTGTAATCTTCACTTGCATGGCAAGCAGGGCAGTAGGTCTTGAAGTTGCATCTACACTTGACACAGATTCCTGTATCCATGCATTACGAAGATTCATCTGTCGATGAGGTCAAGTTTCATCTTTAAGATCAGACAATGGCACAAATTGTAGCGGAGCGGGAAAAGAATTGACAGAAGCACTCAATGGCTTGACAATAAACAATGGACAATAGACAATAGGTTCAGGAGTAGGCCATTCAGCCCTTCGAGCCAGCACCGCCATTCACATCAGCCACAAGCAGTACACCGTTCCGGCCTTATCCCCATATTAAACTGGATCTGCCATGCATCTGCCCACTCACCCAACCTGTGCAAGTCAGGACAAGATCCAGAGTGCTATGTTTCAGCAAGGGATAAGGTGGTACTTTAACTCCCCAGCAAGATCCCATCACGGCGGTGTTTGGGAACGATTGATCCGCATGGTTTGAAATGTGATGCATTCTGTCTTTAATCGACAGGTTCTGGACGATGAAGGATTGCAAACTTTTATTTGTGAAGTTGAAGCAATTTTAAATGATTGACCCATTACCAAGAGTTCTGATGATCCAATGGACTTGGAAGCACTCCCACCAAACCATCTTCTTTGGTTGAAGACGAAGCCAATACTACCACCTGGACTCTTTGTAAAGGAAGACTTGTACATTATACGCAGATGGAGACAGGTGTACTATATGGCAGATCTCTTTTGGAAAAGGTGGACACAAGAATACTTGCCTCTAATCCAAGAACGACCACAGTGGTCAAAGGTCAAGAGAAGCTTTGCTCCAGGTGACATTGTTGTGGTGGCTGATTCCACTGCACCACGAGGCTCCTGGTTAATAGACAATAGAAAATAGACAGTGGACAACAGACAATAGGTGCAGGAGTAGGCCATTCGCCCTTTAAGCCAGCACCACCATTCACTGTGATTATGGCTGATCATCCACAATCAGTATCCTGTTATTGCCTTCTCACCATATCCCCTGACTGCACTAACTTTAAGAGCTCTATCTAACTCTCTCTTGAAAACATCCACAGAATCAGAATCAGAATCAGAATCAGAATCACACATTATTCGCCAAGTATGTTTTGCAACATGCGAGGAATTTCATCGGCCAGGTCAGTCATACAATTAAAAGCAACAGATCACTAAAATAAAAACAGGTTTTAACATGCACATCCACCACAGTTACTCCTACACATTCCTCACTGTGATGGAAGGCGAGATAAAGTTCAAGTTTCTTCCTTTTGTTCTTCCTCGGTCGTGGGCCTCGAGCCCCCATTGACGGGATGATCTTGACTCTGGTAGCCGGCGGCGTTCAGGCCCCTGCGTTGAGGCGATCAGCTCCCACATGGGGGGGATGTCAGCTCCCCGCGGCGGGCGATCGAACATCGCGTCAGGGCTGGTCGAACGTTCCGCATTCCGCAGCTCCCAACTCGGCCTCACCTGAGACTGCGAGCCCTTGATGTTGATTCCGTGGTGGCCGCGGCGAGAGTGATCCCAGGCAAGGGATCAGCTCCGATGTTAAGTTCGCGCCCGCGGTGGGGCTCACGACAGTCCGGGGAGGCTTCCAGCTCCATTGATGGTAGGCTGCAGAGCTCGGAGAATGGGATCCGAAAATTGTTCACATTTCCGGAAAGGTAAAAACTTGAAAAAAAGTTCCCCCCCGATCTCCTCTCCCCTCCCCCCACATAAAACAAACCGAAGAACATTAAAACAAACTTTTAACACACTAAAAATAACAAAAAGAAAGAAAAAACGAACCGACTGCCGGCAGGGCGGCCATCTCCCCGGCGCCCCTATTGGTCATTGCCCTCCACTGCCTTCTGAGGCAGAGAATTCCACACACTCACAACTCTCTGTGTGAAAAAAGTTTTTCCTTGTCTCCGTTCTAAATGGCCTATCCCTTATTCTTAAACTGTGGCTCCTGGTTCTGGACTCCCCCAACGTCGGGAACATGTTTCCTGTCTCTAGAGTGTCCAATCCCTTACTAATCGTATATGTTTCAATAAGGCTCCTTCTCATCCTAAATTCCAGAGTTTACAAGCCCACCCGCTCCATTCTATCAACATATGACAGTCCCGCCATCCCGTGAATTAACCTTGTGCTATTGAGGAAGTTGCACTCCCTCAATAGCAAGAATGTCCTTCCACAAATTTGGTGCCCAAAACTGCACACAATACTCCAGGTATGGTCTCACTAGGGCACTGTACTACTGCAGAAGGACCTCCTATACTCAACTCCTCTTGTTATGAAGGCCAACATGTCATTAGTTTTCGTCACTGCCTGCTGTACCTGCATGCTTACTTTCAGTGAGTGATGACCAAGGACCCCCAGATCTCCTTGTACTTCCCCTTTTCCCCAACTTGACACCATTCAGATAATAATCCGCCTTCCTGTTTTTGCCACCAAAGTGGATAACCTCACATTTATCCACATTAAACTGCATCTGCCATGCGTCCGCCCACTCACCCAACCTGTCCAAGTCACCCTGCATATTCATAGCATCCTCCTCACAGTTCACACTGCCACTCAGCTTTGTGTCATCGGCAAATTTGCTGATGTTACTTTCAACCCCTTTGTCTAAATCATTGATGTATATTGTAATTAGCTGCAGTCCCAGCAATGAGTCACTGCCTGCCATTCTGATAGGGACCTGTTAGTCCCTACTCTTTGTAGAATGGGCAGAATATTGGAGACCATACCAGATGCACAAGGTCTTGTGCGTAGAGTTCGACTTCAGACTAAGAGCAACATGTTGGAAAGACCGATAACAAAGATATGTATGCTCCAAGAAGCTGAGACCTAGGTACAACAAAGAATGGTGATTCTAAAGATAAGGATACGAAGAAGGAAGAGGAGAAGATTAAATGCCAACACTGAGTACATACCTTTTTTTTGCAAATGTGTAAAGGAAAAGGGGTTTATTGGTAATTGTTTTGTTATATACATAGGACAATTAGGGGCTGGTGTGTAGGAGCCATTTAGATTAATATTGGCATATTATATTATTTTGTCTAGATCTATCTTGCAGTATTATTTTGGAGACTTGGGGGCAGTCACTAGATGCACAGGGTGGTGTATATATAAGGGCATAGGGGACAGGAAGTGACGGGCACAGGGAGGGAGAGCATACAGTTTTCACCAGACCAGGGACAGAGCAGCCAGCTACAACTTACCTCCAGAATAAAGAAAACCTGGTACATTCATCTCTTTGTTTGTACAACTACTTCAATAAACAACCAATTAAACTGGAAATAATGACTGGAAGATCTGTCCTGTTAGGGCTGCGTAAGATCACTCCTACTGTACCTGTGCAGTAATGGCTACTGGAAAAAGCACACTGGAAAAGTCAGACAATTGCCATTACAATTAACCATATAACCATATAACCATTACAGCACGGAAACAGGCCTTCTTGGCCCTTCCAGTCCGTGCCGACCATTTATTTTCCCCTAGTCCCATCTACCTGCACTCAGACCATACCCCTCCATTCCCTTCCCGTCCATATACCTATCCACTTTACTTTTAAATGTTAAAATCGATCCTGCCTCCATCACTTCTGCAGGAAGATCATTCCACACGGCCACCACTCTCTGAGTAAAGAAGTTCCCCCTCATGTTACCCCTAAACCTCTGTTCCTTAATTCTCATGTCATGCCCTCTTGTTTGAATCTTTCCTACCCTCAATGGGAAAAGCTTATCTACGTCAACTCTGTCTGTTCCTTTCATCATTTTAAAGACCTCAATCAAGTCCCCCCTTAACCTTCTGCGCTCCAAAGAATAAAGACCTAACTTGTTCAACCTTTTTCTGTAACTTAGTTGCTGGAACCCAGGCAACATTTTAATAAATCTCCTCTGTACTCTCTCTATTTTGTCGACATCCTTCCTATAATTAGGCGACCAAAATTGTACACCATACTTCAGAATTGGTCTCATGAATGCCTTGTACAATTTTAACATTACTTCCCTACTCCTATATTCAATGCTCTGATTTATAAAGGCCAGCACACCAAAAGCTTTCTTTACTACCCTATCTACATGCGATTCCACCTTCAGGGAACTATGCACAGTTATTCCTAGATCCCTCTGTTCCACAGCATTCCTCAATTCCCTACCATTTACCATTTACATCCTATTTTGATTTGTCCTGTGAGAATATGAAGTGAGAATTAAACTAGCATTACCCCACACTCACCACGGACAACTTACAATTTTTACTGAGGTCAACTAACCTACAAACCTGTCCGTCATTGGAATGTGGGTGGACACCGGAGCACCCGGAGAAAATGCATGTGGTCACAGGGAGAATGTACAAACTCTACACAAACAGCACCCGTAGTCAGGATCGAAGCCGGATCTCTAGCACAGTAAGGCAGCAACTCTACCATTGTGCCACTGTGCCGCCCAAACAAGGGTTTGCAATTAAACCAGTTTTATTCTCATTCTCATCACTATTCAGCTTGTAATATAAAGCCCTAGGAAAAGAAGAGGTAGTGACAATGTGATCATTCTTTGAATTAGTTTAGTATTTGGCTGTGACATGGAACTGGAAGTTTAATACAAGCTCAAACATTACACTGAGGTTATAGTCATAGAGCCATACAGCCCAATTCATCCATGCTGACTAATATGCCTCACCTAAGCTTGTCCCATTTGTCCACATTTGGCCCATATCCCTCTAAACGTTTCCTATCCATGTACCTGTCCAAGTGTCTTTCAGAGTCAACGATAGTACCTGTCTCTTCTGGCAGCTCGTTCCATACACCCACCACCCTCTGTTTGAGAAAGTTGCTTCTCAGGTTCCCATTAAATCTTGCTCCTCGCACTTTAAACCTAAAGTCCTTTGGTTCTTGATTCCCCTACTCTAAGCAAGAGACTCTGTGCATTCACCCTATCAATTTCCATTATGATTTTATACACCTCTATAAGATCACCCCTCAGCCTCCTGCTCTCCAAGGTATAAAGTTCTAGCCTGCCCAACCTCTCTCGATATCCCCCTCAAGTCCTGACAACATTGTAATGTTGGTGACAAATAAGAAATACACAGCAAAGGTAAGGACAATGAGGATTGTTTTATAAAATAGCTGTCGTAGACCACAGGATCATTCTATACTTCTGCACATAAACTAAACCAAACTAAACATGTTTGAACCTTCAGTCCAAAGGACAGGGATCAGCAGATCTGAAATGGCCCGAACTCGCCAGAATTCAAATGGCTGCATAAGAATCCAAAATATTCCATTAAGAGCACTTTGGGACTTATTCCGAAAAAAAGTTATTCGTAATATACTTCTCTATTTCTGGATGTAGCAAAGTCCATACACCTGAAAAAGATATAGCTAATCGTTTGGGATATATTTGCCCATTTTTCTAATGAAACAAGTATCTTTAATCTCACTGTAAAGATTAGGTTTGCCTTACAGATCAACTATCTGCTCGCTGTGAAAACAATCCTTGTCCATTGACAGCTGAAAAAACTATTAGCTCAAAATATTTTGCATGGTTTCTCATATGAGAATGGTTTATGTTTAAAGTGTATGAAGTTTTGTTCTGTGAGTCACTCCTGAATGAAATGGGGTGGGGGGTTTCTTACCCATGGATTGCCTCATTCCCATTATGTCTTGTATTATTAAAGCCTGCTAGCGGGTGTTCTTTGAGTTCTCCAATGACCTTTTCCGAGGGTCATTGGAGACCCTCGGACTATCTTTGATCAGACTTTACTGGACTTTATCTTGCACTAAATGTTATTCCCTTTATACTGTATCGGTGGACTGTGGACAGCTCAATTGTAATCATGTATAGTTTTTCCACTGACTGGAATGCGCACAACAAAAAGGTACACATGAAGTAAACTAAACTGAACTAAATGAACAGTAATCCAATGAGAAAGTTAAACATATTGGAGGGTCTCAAGATGACAAGGCATTCAAGCAACTTCCAGAGTACTAGTCTAACTTCCTATGCAAGCCTCTTGGTGTGCAACTTGAATACCAGATGTTAGGTTAGGTTAGGTTATGGAGATTGGTGTCTCGCACACTGAGGTTCAGTGAAAACTTGGTTTTGCATGCTATCCAGCCAGATCAGATATACCATACACATATGCAATCAATTCAAACTCAAATACAATAGGTAGAGTCCCATCTACACTAGCCCTACCTACCTACAGTCTGAATCAGTCTGAAGAAGGGTTTCGGCCCGAAACGTTGCCTATTTCCTTTGCTCCATAGATGCTGCTGCACCCGCTGAGTTTCTCCAGCACTTTTGTCTACCTACCTGCCTATACGTTTGGCCCATATCCCTCTAAACTTGTCCTATTCATGTACATCCTTCCTATAGCAATGGATTCTCTGTACCAAAATTTAACATCTGGAACTTTATCGAGTACTTTTGAAGAGCTACCTTCCTATTTTCCATCGATTTTTGGACCCAGCTAATTTCTTCTTTGTTGCTTATTTTATATATATTTAGTTTTCCCGGATCATCTTATATGTGTTATTAAGGATCTGGAGTAGAATTAGGCCATTTGGCCCATCAAGTCTTCTCCGCCATTCAATCATGGCTGATTTATCTCTCCCTCCTAACCCCATTCTCCTGCCTTCTCCCCATAACCTCTGACACCTGTAGTAATCAAGAATCTATCTATCTCAGCCTTTAAAAATAATCCTGATATAAACCTTTGAGTGATGGGAAGATAAGTTAGGAACTTCAGCATGGAGGTCATGTATTGTGATCACAGTCAATGTGATATTCTGACCATTAGCAGTAATGCACAGAACATGATGTAAGCCAGGAATATTTTGGGCTCTGAACTCGGTTTGCACAAAACTCACTGCCAGCAGTACTAAATATTAAAATTTAACTCATGTTATTTAAGGATACTTGCGGCAAGAAAATATTTTTTATTTTACTACATAACTCATGAGGTTGAGGGCTCTCCTGACTCATTCAGGGCAGCACCCTGAAGGTCAGATCCTAGTCTGTGGTAAGTTAGCTGATCTCACCTGGGACGGCAACACAACCACACGTTCAGCAACGGCTCAGGAAGGACGATAGATATTAGCAGGGGTTTCCAGTTCTAATTACCACAGAACCCTGTTGGAGATCGTAATTGTGTGGGCAAATGTCGAGTCATACAGTCCCTGTGTACAACTCTTCCATGGTCGGCATGGATGGGTCGGCGATAGAGTTGCTGCCTTCCAGCGCCAGTGGCCCGCCATGGATCCTGACTATGGGTACTGTCTGTACGGAGTTTGCGTGTTCTCTCTGTTTTCTCTGTTTGCTCCGGTTTCTCCGCACACTCCAAAGATGTACAATTTTGTAAGTTAATTAGCTTCGGTAAAAATTGTAAATTGTTCCTAGTGTGCAATGATAGTGCTAGTGTACAGGGATTGCTAGTCGGCGCAGATTTGGTGGGCCAAGGGCCTGTTTCCTTGCTGTATCACCAAACTATAAAGTGACAAGAATCTAAAGTTCTGAACTAGAGCCTTTCAATTAAGTTTGAGTTTGAGTTTGAATTTTAGTTTTGAGTTCTAACAGTGATAAGTTGTTTCTTGCATGCTAACCAGTTAGCGGGCAAAAAGACAATATATGATTACAATCGAGCCATCCACAGTTTACAAATACTTGATAAAGGGAATAATGTGAATAATGTTTAGTGCAAGATAAAGCTAGTGAAGTCCGATCAAAGATAGTCTGAAGGTCTCCAATAAGCTCGATAGTACTTCAGAGTTGCTCTATTGTTGTCGGTGGGAAGGTTCGGTTGCCTAATAACAGCTGGGAAGAAACTGTCCCTGAATCTGGAGAAGTGCATTTTCACACTTCTAAACCTTTTGCCCGATGAGAAAGGGGGGAAGAGGTAGTGGGCAGAGTGAGACTCGTCCTTGATTACACTGCTGGCCTTGCCGAGGCAGCGTGAGGTATAAATGAAGTCTCTCTGGTTTGCAGAGGGAATTTGCCAAAAAAACACTTGAAATAGGAAGGGCGAGAAAAATAGACAGCAATAATATTACAGAGTGAACATTTGACACACACACGGCACTGCAATCTGGGAACAATTGAAATCTGAGCAGTTCTATACTTTATCGACTAGCCTGGCAGTTTTAAAGCATTAAAAACCACATCTCCGGAATTTGTGAACAAAAATCGATCTGAAAATTACACTGAGAGAAGTGGTGATGCTTCGGGTTTGCATGGTGAAACCTCCAGAGGATTAAAAATACCACTTGCAAGCACATTTTTATTAAACAGCTTGAAAAGTTATGCATTTTTCAGTGTTGAATATACACTGCGAAAAATCTGTCATTCCTTTGAAATAAACCAAAACTGCATTTTCCAGATGATTGCAAATGAGGCAAAATATATGACCCTTTGGTTGATGTGGACTTCCTGTTCCAACAAACTGTTTGTTTTGTCCAGCAAAGGCATGATTAAAATTTTACGTTCCAACATTATTAAGATAAACCGAATAACAAAACCCTTCTTCATAATGGGTAGATGTGCTAATCCCGCTGCATTATTTGAAAGGAATTTTCATCTGTTATCCTAAACTGCACAGTTGTAATTATTTTGGCATTCCCAGGGAACAATAAGTGACATCAAAATTTCCCAGATGCTTCGTAACACACAAAGCGCAAAAAAAAAGCATTTTTCTCTATCAACGGCCTGTGTTAAAGAACAAAACAAGTGAGGAGAGCTCTCGCTCCCACAGAACAATAACTAACAAAATCCATTTTGCTTTCCCGACAAATTTGTGGTAATGAGATCAGACAGTACTTTCATTATTTCTAAATCACGGACCGTCCGTTAAACTCTTTCCAGAGCAGCACTTCTACCATTGTTAATCTAATTCCGTTTGACATATTTTGGATTCGATTCTGTGTTATTCTGCAGTGGGAGATTGCGCTGCCTAGTTTTAGTCAGTTCTTCGAAAAACTCAATCCATTCAATTTGTTAATTTGAACAAAGCTATAAATTAATGCATTGAGATGGTCAGAACAAGGTGCAGCTTCATTGCAAATTCTCCATCATTCTCCATTGCATTGCCTGGTATTTAGCCTGATGTGTGAATAAGTTCTCCATTGTATTATGGCCATGATAATTCATCATTATCTTCATGTTCAATCACAAAAATATAAGAATTTAAATAATAGAATATAAGAAATTTCTCTGGAACACTGGCGGTTGCTGAGAGACCTGACAGGAATATATAAAATTATGTGATGAATAAATAGGATAGACAGACTGTGTAGGAAGGAACTGCAGATGCAGATTTATATCGAAGATAGACACAAAAATGCTGGAGTAACTCAGCGGGTTAGGCAGCATCTCTAGAGAAAAGGAATAGATGTCGTTTTGGGTCAGGACCCTACTTCAAACTGAAGAGGGGTTCTGATCCGAGACATCACCTTTTCTTTTTCTCCAGAGATGTTGCCTGACCCACTGAGTTACTCCAGCATTTTGTGTCTATCTAGGGTAGACAAGGAGGCATATATTTATAGTGAGGAGGGCATGCTTTAAAGAAGATGTGCGGGGCAAGTTTTTAACACGGTGAGTGCCTGGAACGCACTGCCTGGGTTGGTGGTTGAAGCAGATATGATAGTGGCATTTAAGAATTTTTCCGAGAGGCACATGGTTAGTCAGGGAATGGAAGGATATGTGTTATGTGCCGATAGATAAAAGATGGCCTTAGCATCATGTTCGGCACAGACATTGTGGGCCAAAGTGCCTGTCCTTATGCTGTACTGTTCTATGTTCAGTGAATATGCAGGATATGCAGAATTATATTTTTCCCTTTTATTTCATTGTAAATGCACCTGGGTACAGTGGTACATATTCCTGTTATCATTGTGTGCGTGTGTGCAGACATGCAATTCGGAGGGTCTAGTGTGGTTAGGTTTCCCCTGTACTTTAGAATTAGCACAGAGGTGTCACTAAGCTGAAAGCAAGTGAAGCTAGCTTGCAATAAAAACAATTAAAAATGTACATATTTAGTTTATGGTATACAAAACCAAATGTAAACACTTGGTTGAATACATTTTGTAAACCATGGCAGATTGGATCTCTCTTTACATTAAACGTCCACAACTTATATTGTGATACTTTTGCAATAAATAATGTCTTTATTAGATTGTCATATTAACATGATACATAGGATAAACACAAGCAACCATTTATATTTTGCATGGAGCATTAGGATAGATTTATAGTCTCACAGGAGATAACACAGAAACAATCAGTAATATCATCATATGATTCCAAGAGGCAATATTTCCTCATTCCAAACTGCAAGCATCTTCATCCACATCCACTTAACTTCAAGGTACCCTCTGACAGGAGGGAAGTTTAACTGATTGTGTGCTAGGTGTCAGGGGTTTTGGAGAGCAGACAGGAGAATGGGTTTAAGAGGGAATGATATATCAGCCATGATTGAATGGCAGAGTAGACTTGATGGGCCAAATGTCCTAATTCTGTAGCTATATTTTAAAACTTATAAAGGTAATAAGTATTAAGGGAAGCAAAACAAACACCACTTGCCAAAACTTACTATGGTCTGAAACTGCTTGGGTTTCGCTGATGCAACAGTAAAGCACTAAGTAGGGAATACTTTGAAAAGTACGGTATTGCGATTTCTTTCACGTTGGGTTCTGATGACGAATACTATAAAAAGCCATTTCATCTCATGCATCCAGAATAACAACTCTACCATCTCTTCATCACAGCTTATCATTATCTCTTAAATAAGGCCAGTGTTCCGGCTTCCACCACACTTCCAGACAACCTTTGCAGCTGTTAATCATCTTCCATGAAAGAAATACCTCCTGATATGTGAACCAGTGCCCTCTGCCCTGGTCCATTGGAAAATATTGTTCTCAGTGCTTGGTATTTTTTGTGCCCTATTAAATATCTTTTGTATCATAGAAACAAAGTAACATAGAAAATAGGTGCAGGAGTAGGCCATTCGGTCCTTCAAGCCAGCACCGGCATTCAATATGATCATGGCTGATCATTCAAAATCAGTACCCAGTTCCTGCTCTCTCCCCATATCCCTTGATTCTGTTAACCCTAAGAGCTATATCTAACTCTCTCTTGAAAACATCCGGTGAATTGGCCTCCACTACCCACTGTGGCAGAGAATTCCACAGATTCACAACTCTCTGGCTTGAAAAAGTTTTTTCTCATCTCAGTCCTAAATGGCCTACCCCTTATTCTTAAACTGTGATTCCTGGTTCTGGACTCCCCCAACATCGGGAAAATTTTTCTTGTATCTAGCTTGTCCAATCCTTTAAGAATTTTATGTTCCTATAAGATCTCCTCTCATCCTTCCGAATTCCAGTAAATATAAGACGAGTCGATCCATTCTTTCATCATATGTCAGTCCCGCCATCCCGGGAATTAACCTGGTGAACCTACGCTGCACTCCCTCAATAGCAAGAATGTCCTTCCTCAAATTAGGAGACCAAAACTGCACACAATACTCCAGGTGTGGCCCTGTACAATTGCAGCAGGACCTCCTTGCTCCTATACTAAAATCCTCTTGCTTTGGCCAACATGCCATTTGCTTTCTTCACTGCCTGCTATACCTGCATGTTTACTTTCAGTGACTGATGTACAAGGATACCCAGGTCTTGTTGCACCCCCCCTTTTCCTAATCTGACACCATTCAGATAATAATCTGCCTTCCTGTTCTTGCCACCAAAGTGGATAACCTCACATTTATCCACATTATACTGCATTTGCCATGCATTTGCCCACTTACCCAACCTGGCCAAGTCACCCTGCAGCCTCATAGCATCCTCCTTGCAGCTCACACTGCCACCCAGCTTTGTGTCATCCACAAACCTGGAGATGTTACGTTTAATTCCTTTGTCTAAATCATTAATATGTATTGTCAATGGCTGGGGTCCTAGCACCAAGCCTTGCGGCAGCCCACTAGTCACTACCTGCCATTCTGAAAAGGACACGTTAATTCCTACTCTTTGCTTCCTGTCTGCCAACCAGTTCTCTATCCATGTCAATACCTTACCTCTGATACCATGTGCTCTAATTTTGCACACTAATCTCTTGTGTGGGACCATGTCAAAAGCTTTTTTAAATGGCCTTTCTGGACCTTTGTAAGCCAATTTGAATCCATAGTGGATGGCAAAGTAGTTTTGACTGTCAAGCCTTTACGTAAGTTAATAAATAATTTCTCTTGCACACAATGGCCTTATTTGTGGATGGCAATTATGTTACTAGTGCTTCACTGGTTGCAGTCTTAAAAATAGATCTGGCTAAGTAACAAAAGAACATTTCATCATGAAATTGTATTGGTTTCTGCATTAATTATTTTTGACAAAAACTCAGGTCCAGAAAAAAGGCTGACCACACATTATTTTATAATTTATTATACTTATTTTCTGGGGCTGCACGGTGGAGCAGCGGTAGAGTTGCTGCCTTACAGCGCCAGAGACCCAGGTTCGATCCTTGCTATGGGTGCTCTCTGTACGGAGATAATATGTTCTCCCCGTGACTGTATGGGTTTTGCCCAGGTGCTCTGGTTTCTTCCCAAACTCCATAGATGTACAGGTTTGTAGCTTAATTGGCTTTGGTAAAATTGTAAATTGTAAAGTGTGTAGGATAATGTCAATGCACAGGGTTGTACAGTGTACAGTCTGCGGGGATTCGGTGAGCTAAAGGGCCTGTTGCCGCGCTGCATCTCTAAACTAAACTAAACAATAAAATTATGATAAAAATAATCAAATCAGAAACTGTCAAATAAAATTATCTAGTATATATATGCAGTTCATTGCTGGCTTCCTTTGTCAAATTTTACAACGGAATAAATTCACCATTTTAATAACAATTTTCTGGATTCAACTTAAATCAACAAAATAAGTCAATCTCATTTTTTTTTTTTAACTAACATACAGTGCAGTGCACCAACATAGAATTATTTGTGGGGTTGTTAAAAAGAGGTTTAATTCCATACGAGGGAACGCATTCAAATCCATTCTCGTTAATCAGAAAATTGTAAAAGGACATGTAGGCAGAGGCAGTCCAACAACCTTATACTAAGTTTACAGTCTGAGAAGCGTATATCTAGACCCAAAGATAATTTATACCTCATACCCCACTGTGATATCGTGTCCTTTTTATACCCCTGTTTGATGTGCAGATGAAGGAAAGTATGTGTGATCTATATTTTACTCTGACAATTATGTCCCATCAGAATAATAACTTACAGTGATTAGCTCCAAGGACAATGGGATATCTGGGCCTGTTATACTGAGACCAAGACTGGCAGCTTTCAGGTAGGCAATTTCACACCACATATATTATAAAGAATCCTCCCAGGGATGATATCAAATGAAAGGATTCAGAGATCAGGTCCAAGGCAGTACATCACGGATTGACAGCAGGCTGAATTCTTCATGTGATAGAAGTCTGAAGGTTAAGAGGTACACATTCGGTCAATACAAAGCTTTCCTTTACACAAAATGCATTATTCATTTGCACAGTTTGCGAACTCACCTCACTTTATCAGCCACAAACAGAAACTAGCAGTAACACCTGATCTCATTTTTTATCTTTCTTTCAGAAGCTTGACAGCAGAAGTCAACCTCGGGTCCATTCGAGACTATGGATTGGCACTTCAGGTCTCCCTTGTGGAATCCTTCTTTTCATAAGCTTCTCACATCTGATACTGTCGAGTTGGGGGGGGGGGTGGGGGGGGGGGGGGGATGGGGGAGGGGGGAACTGAGCCCTGGGGAGCTGCTGACTGCTTCACGCTTCTGCCAACCATCTCATCAGATTATGTGTCAATGCAAAGGTCTTAAAAGGTCATCGGAATCCTCCAACTCCAGACCTTATAGCCCTCGGCAGAAGCCTCACTTTAATTCTTGCCTCTGTGGGGGAGCTAGCTGTTCAACAGACCAGCTGAGAAATAACACATATGACTAATGTGATGAGATGGTTGTAGTCTTGACCTGCAATGAGGCGCAGACCATTTGGCGATGATTCATATGTGTGTATTATTGCCTTTATTTTCACTGGGATGACTTATTATGGTTGACGACTGTGAAATCATCCATCTGTCCATAAAAAAACTGCTGCTTTTGAGCTTCAGCCCATTTTAATCAATGTTTTGCTCAGTAAACTCAGAGGAAAATGTAAAAGCATGCCATTTCTGCATAGCTCAATGGACACCATAGATGTTAACTTGTGGGAATCCAAACAGCAAAATCCAATTGCCCACAACTCCCATACATATAAATTCTGCTGAAAGAACGTAGTTCTTGACTAATGTTTTAAAGCGATTTTTACATCTATTTGGCTAATTGCCATGCACATTAATTTTAACACAAACATCAGGTGCTTTTCTTGAAATTGTGTATCCACTTTGTCACTACCAAAGGGGAATTTGTTTTTTGATCTAGGCATTTTTTTACTTAGAACGGCAGAAAAATGATAGGTTCGCATTTAATCACTACTTCATCGACCGTCTTGCGCTGGAAAGATGTGCTGAAAAAATGCTCATGCATTTTAAATTAGATTTGGGAGAATGTTGAAAAGTTCACCCTTGACAGAACTAAGAACAAACATAACTTTTGCTCAGTTAATGTATTAGGAACATAAGCTCATCCTCAAACCACTGGTTTCGTCAGGGCACCATCTCTCAACTATAGAGAGATCTGCATTTTTGTGGCATTATTCTGCGACCACCAAGACAATTGTGCAAACATATAATATTTGTATCTGTAATTATACCAATGTGTCAAAAACATTTTAAAATAGCCTCCAGTGGTTATATACAACAGCGTTCATTGGTGGAATTCCACTACTTCAGTATTAAACTCTTGAGATGCAAACTTCATTAGTGTTCGTTGATGCCATTTTGAAATGGGGCGGCACAGTGGCGCAGCGGCACAGTGGTGCAGCGGTATGGCTGCTGCCTCACAGTGCCAGAGCCCAGGTTCGATCCTGACCTCCGATGCTGTCCGTGCAGAGTTTGTGTGATCTCCCCGTGGTCGCGAGGGTTTCTTCCGGTGGCTCCGGTTTCCTCACACATTCCAAACACAGGCAGGTTTGTAAGTTAATTGGCTTCCATAAATTTCTCCTAGTGTAAAGGACGCAAAAATGAGAGAACAGGGAACTAGGGTGAACGGGTGATCGATGGTCAGCATGGACTTGATGGGCCGAAGGACCTGTTTCCGTAAACTCTAAACACTAAATGCAAAGCCTCACAAATGTTGCATTACAGGATATAACGTAAAACTCAGTTTTGATAGGAATGCCCACCGACATGCCAGTTCGACTTGCAAAACTTAACAGGTAGCCTTAAAGCGCTCAGTTGTAAATGTACTTGCCGTTTTCAAAGTGTGATTTAGACAACTTCCATCACTTGCCATCAACAACTTTCAAGTGAAGTTAAGTATAAATTGGAGCTTGTGGAATTACTGCAAAACATTCCAGTTTTGACTTTGATGAGGACATGGTAAAGCACATTGTGCATTAAACAGAAGGCTGCTACTCTCCCCACGATAGAAGTCATCGCTGTTCAGTTGATCCCATCAAAGTGTGCATTGCAGGGTCTGGCTGAAGCTTCTAATTTATGACTGTAGTGGGCCAATGTGTTATAGAACTATGACATGAATGTTGTTTTCCCTAGCAGATGATTGCTTTATTTCCAAGCAGTTGTTTTCCAGCAGCCATTGCAGTGCTTTGCCGCATCTGTGAAATGAATGTAGAAGTATGTTGGTCATGCTGTGAACACAAGCAATTAAGGCTTAGATCTAGAAACTGTCGTAAATGCTCGACCTCTGGTTTCTGTATTCATTAAAGGGATAGTAATCCTGTTGACATGTTTACGCTGCGTGTCAACGAAGGATTTGAAAAAAGACGCAAAGGTTTCAATGAAACATTCAAAATAGATTAATTAGTCATTTATTTCCTTGCTGTTTAAGGGCGTGTTGTATTTAAGTAATGTGCAAAAAGGGTAATGTATTAGAACGCAGTTGTTGGATGCAAGGTACTCATCAGACTTGGGTAGAAGACCAGCAACTTAGTCATAGAGTCATGCAGTGTGGAAACAAACTCTCCGGCCCACTTTGCCCACACCGACTAACGTATCCCATCAACACTAGTCCCACCTGCCTGAATTTGGCCCATATACCTCTAAACCTATTGTATACATGTACCTGCCTAAATGTATTTTAAACATTGCAATAGTACCTGCCTCAACTACCTCTTCCAGCAGCTCGTTCCATACACCCACCACCCATTGTGTAAAAAAGTCACCACTCAGGTTGCTATTAAATCTCTCCCCCCTCACCTTAAACCTACGTCCTCTGGTTTTCGATTCCCCTGCTCTGAGCAAGGAACTCAGCGCATTTATCCTATATGTTCCTCCCATGATTTTGTACACCTCTATAAGATCACCCCTCATCCTCCTGTGCTCCAAAGGAATAGAATCCTAGCCTGCTCAACCTCTCCCTGTAGCTCAGGCCCTCGAATCCTCGCAACATCCTTGTAAATCTTCTCTGCACCCTTTCCAGCTAGACAACACCTTTCCTATAACATGGTGCCCAGAACCAAACACAATACTCAAATGTGGCCTCACTGACCAAATCTAGAATTACACGGAAATGCCAAATTGTTGGTTAAAATCATTTTCCTATCTGCTCCTTTTAGGAAGATGGAAAATATCCCCAGTATAATTGCAAGGGTAGTGGAATTCTCCTTGTATCCTGGTCAACCTTTATCCCTCAGTCAACACCAACTCAGCAGACTAACTGGTCATAAACAGCCTACAACGTGCATTGTGGTGCAGTGTTCTCCTGCAATGCAAATGTACTTCAAAAGGTAAAGACCTAAATGCAACAGCTACTGTTTCTTTTTATATTACAATGCACTTGAATCAGTGTAAAAGGTTTGTGAGAAATGAAGTTGGACAGTGTCGTATAAAATTGACTTTGAGTCATAGAGTCATACAGCGTGGAAACAGGCCCTTCGGCCCAATTTGCCCACACTGGCTAACAGGCACTCAGGAGCTTGGAATACCCTCTGCTAGTCTGAATGAGTGCAGTTCAAACACTACTTAATATGATCAACACGCAGCTGGAAGCTTGATTGACAGTCAACCATTTGTTTGTCATTCCATCTTTCACTTTAATCATTTGTTTTATCCATCGCCAATGCAGTGTGGCCATGTGCAAAATGTCCTGCATTACTGTTCCCGCCTACGTGAACAGCACCTGCCAATCCATGGTTTCTACCAACAAGAAGGACAGCAGGAAAATGGGAACAGCACCACCTACAAATACCCCTCCAAGTTTTGCGCCATGCTGCCTTTGCAATACATTGTGGCTCCTGCCCCATTTGTCTAAATCCTGTAATTTGCTACTGATCAGCACTGTGGCAGTACCTTCAGCAGAAGGGCTATTGTTGTTCAAGAAGGTGGCTTAGCATCACCTCGCCTAATACAATTACAAATGGACTATCATTCGGTGGTAACCATTTCTACCCACATCCCCAAACAATAAACACAAATACTGCACCATTCGGCTTAATACGTACTATTGCAAGCCCATAATAAAAAATTCCAGTCACTGGGAACGAAACACAGATTTAGTTTAGTTTAGTTTAGAGAAACAGCGCGGAAGTCACTGAGTCCGCGTCGACCAGCGATCACCCCGTACACCAGCACTATCTTACACACTTGGGACAATTTACAATTTTTACCAAAGCCAATTAACCTACAAACATATACGCCCTTGGAGTGTGGAAAGATACCGGGTGCGGGTGAAACTCGAGAAAACTCACACGGTCACGGGGAGAATGTACAAACTCCATACAGGCAGCACCCATAGTCAGGATCAAACTCAGGTCGGTGGTGCTGTAGGGAAGCAACTCTACTGCTGCGCCACCGTGCTGCATATTTCTTTATAAAGTACCTATGTTCAATTTGCTGAAAACTTGTTATTTCTCTAACCATTTCAAATGAAGACCCATTGATCTGAAACCTTATTTCTGACTCTGCAGACATAGTCTATCCTCGTTATAACAGACCGCTTCATAACAGATTTTGGTTATAGCAGACTAGTGTTATGTACTTTGTGTCCTTGTGCTTCTTGTTTAGTGTATGTTTGTTGGCTGTTTTTCCAGTATATTTACCACCCCACCGCTTACTCAGTTACAGCGGGCAATCAGCAATAATGGACACCATTCCCCCACATGTTCCACTAAAACGAGGGTTTACTGGACAGCCAGATGTGTTGCAACTGTTGCTATGCACCAGGATGCACTGCACACCACGACACTGTAATGCCACTGTGCGCTCTGATGCACTGTTGCCACTGAGCACAAGGATGCAGTGTTGTCGTTCGGATGCATATCTGTGTTCTCTGACATGACTCAGAGTGTTCTGTAGCGGGTGAATTGTAGAAAAACTACGCCAAGCACGACAATTCATTTTACCATTAAAAAATAAAGAGCATTGGATGGGCCACCTGCAGATTAGAATGTCACTGATTTTAGTTTAGTTTAGTTTAGTTTAGTTTAGACATACAGCACGGAAACAGGCCCTTCGGCCCACTGAGTCCACGCCAGTCCATCGATCCCCGCACACTAGTTCTATCCTACACACTAGGGTCAATTTACAAAAGCCAATTAGCCTGCAAACCTGCCCATCTTTGGAATGTGGGAGGAAACCGGAGCACCGGAGAAAACCCATATGATCACAGGGAGAACATACAATCTCTGTGCAGACAGCATCCGTAGTCAGGATTGAAACCGGGTCTCTGGAGTTGTAAGGCAGGAACTCTACTGCTGTGCTACCGTGACTTGAATTAGAATCAGTATATGAAAAGGCAGAAAGGGATATTGGATAAATGGAAGTGGATATGGTTATATTTTAATTATTGAATTTGAATAGCATAATGACATATTGAAAAAGGACACTTTGGAATGTGCATTCCAGCATTTGTTGCCCAAATTTATATAAATTCCCTTTAAAATCATAGTTCTGGTCGGGAACAAGGAATGTTGCATTATGTTAGCTGATTGTGAGAAAATACAGGCAGTAACAAAATTAGTAACAATCTTGACTCCTCTCCATACAAATGAATGTTGCCAAGACTCTGTGGCTTCAAACCACCTGCTTTGGTCATAGAGTCATACAGCGTGGAAACAGCCCCTTTGGCCAGATATGCCCACACTGACCAACATGTCCCATGTACACTCGTCCCACTTGCCTTCTTATTTTATTAGAGGCCCTTATCCCTCTAAACCTGCCCTAAGAAGGGTCTTGACCCAAAACGTCACCCATTCCTTCTCACCAGAAATGCTGCCTGTCCTGCTGAGTTACTCCAGCTTTTTGTATCTATCTTCAGTTGAAACCAGCATCTGCAGTTCCTTCCTACACTATCCATGTCCCTAATTAACCATATAACAATTACAGCACGGAAACAGGCCATCTCGGCCCTTCAAGTCCGTGCCGAACAACTTTTTTCCCTTAGTCCCACCTGCCTGCACTCATACCATAACCCTCCATACCCTTCTCATCCATATGCCTATCCAATTTATTTTTAAATGATTGATTTTTTAAATGATTTAAATTAATTGTTTCTTAAATGTTGCAGTAGTCCCTGCCTCTACCTCCTCCTCTCCTTCCATACACCCACCACCCTTTTATGGAAAAAAGTTACCCCTCAAATTGCATTTTACCTATGTCCTCTGGTTCTCGATTCTCCTACACTTAGTAAGAGACTTGGCAAGAATACCCTATCTATTCCTCTCATGATTTTATATACCTTTATAAGATCACGCCTCATCTGCGCTCCAAGGAATAGAGTCCCAGTCTGCTCAACCTCTCCCGATGGTTCACACTTGAGTCCTGGCAACATCCTTGTAAAGCATCTCTGCACCCTTTCTAACTTGACAGCATCTTTCCTATAGCATGGTGCTCAGAACTGAACACAATACTACAAATGCAGCCTCACCAATGTATTATACAACTGTAACATGACCTCCCAACTTCTATACTCAATACTCTGGCTGAGTATTTGAGTTCTCAGCGATGGGGACTAGTCAGAGATGCAAATGGAAAACTCACGTGAGTCCCACTTAATTTGTTCTTCTTGGATAATGTTAAGAGATGGCACAAAGGTCTGACAGGGTGTGTTGTAGGGTGTGTTGAAAATATCAGCCATTTGCACCATCCTACCAACAACTAGAGAGCACTCTATTGCACTCCTGAGCTACTATCTACCTCATTGGAGACCCTCAGACTACCTTTGATCGGACTTTACTGGACTTTATCTTGCACTAAACGTTATTCACCGTTATTCCCTTTATAATGTATCTGTACACTGTGGATGGCTCGATTGTAATCATGTATTGTCTTTCCTCTGTCTGCTTACAAAAGCTTTTCACTGTACCTCGGTACACATGGCAATAAACTAAACTCAAACTCAAATTCAATAAGCCAAGATGGAATATGAGGAGATAAAACAGGAATTTAGCAAAAATCCCATTTTAAAATCCGCTACAAGCACATTTTGTTCAACCAAGTGCATTTGAAAAGGAGTTCAAACAAACTAAACAGGTTGTCTGAAATAACTCACCCTCCTCTAAGCAATTAAAGATTTTCATTAGTCTGATATAACACTTTGATAGTCCAATATTAATTTATTAATTAAATTACACATTTAATTAGGTGTGCTGTGTTATGCAATAATACACACCAACCAGCCAATCACATTTCAGGAAATCAAACCATCGCATTATATAATGAATGCTTAGATATGGCGGATACATCGACAAAAGTCCAGAATAAAATATATTTGTTATACATTGCTATTATCTTTTACAACTCTTAGTTCATCAAGCTTGTATCACTACTTTAGCCCCAAAGGTAAAAGAAACATTTTGCATTCTGCAGTGAACCCCCATCTAATCACCTTTTTTTTTGTGGTGGGAGAATAGGCATTTGACTGCCTTCAAGCGGCTGAATTTACAGTACGAGGCGTGCATTGGCCCTGCTGTCTCCTCACATGTTACAGATAGACTGGGAGCATACAGATTGAAACTGTACTGTATTTGTGTCACAAAACCACACCAATTCATGGTCAGCTGGATATGTATCTTGCCTGCTGTTTGTCCCCCCTTGTTATATTTAATTGGAAATGGCTCCAAGAGTTGGTACCCATTATATTTTGGCGCGATACCAACTACAAACCAACACAGTGTAGAATCTGGACTTTATTTGCAAATTCATTGATGTGATCCTGAAGCTCATGGACTGAGTTGCTCTCACAATTTGTAAAACAAAACTGCCATACAAAAGGCGGAAGGTTTTTGTGGACTGCATAAATGAGGTGCTCATTGCAAAAACAGTGTCTAGACAAATGTGAAGCGAAATCAAACGGAAAAAATAATTCAATACAATGTGCCACTGGTGCACCTCATAAAACATGTACTCCCATTTTTCAACTACCTCGGCCGCAAGCTATGGAATGCCCTCCCGAGAAAAATACTTTTCTGCCTCTCTTCGTGCATTGGAGAGGGTCCAGAGGAGGTTTACAAGAATGATGCCAGCAATGATTGGGATAACATATGATGAGCATTTGACAGCACTGGGCCTGTACTTGCTGGAGTTTAAAAGGATGGGGGGGGACCTCATCAAAACTTACAGAATATTGAAAGGTCTGGATAGAGTGGATGTGGACAGGATGTTTCCAGTAGTGGGAGAGTCTAGGACCAGAGGCCATAGCCACAGCAGAATAAAATGATGTAACTTTATAAAGGAGATGAGGAGGAATTTCTTTAGTCAAAGGGTGGGGATTCTGTGGAATTCACTGCCACAGACAGCAGTGGAGGCCAAGTCAATGGATAGTTTTAAGGCAGAGATTGGCAGATTCTTGATTAATATGGGTGTCAGGGTTTATGGCAAGAGTATGGTGTTGAGAGGGAAAGATAGTTCCACCATTATTGATTAGCAGAGTAGATTCAATGGGCAGAATGGCCAAATTCTGTTCTGCGAATCTATGAACTTATCAAGTCAAGTCAAGTCAAGTCAAGTGAGTTTATTGTCATGAATTTATGAACTTATGAAGTCTCCTTCAACATTCTATAAAATCCACCTTCTTGATCGGGTTTCTGATCTCATTCAACATCCCGCTATTTGCCTCATCGTCAAATTTTATTGATTATAATCCCCAAGGTGAGGAGGAGGATTTATTTTGGCCAGAGGTGAATCTGTCTAATTTATTGCCACAGACGGTGGTGGTGCCAAAACATAGGGTATTTTTAAAGCAGAGATTGATAGGTACTTGATTAGTAAGTGCTTCAAATGTTACGGGAAGAAGGTGGGGGAATGGGGTTGAGGGATTGAATGGCAAAGCAGATCTTATAGGCCAAATGGCCTAATTCTGCTTCTATGTCTAATAATTTTATGATCTTATGAGGTATAGCTTGGGACATATTGCTAAGCTTTAACTGTTGTACAAAATATTAATTGTTTTATTGAGAAATCAGTAGGGCAATGCTAGTACCTATTGCTAAAAAACACAGAAAATCCAAAGACACCTTAAAGATAAACATTTCAGAGGACAATGCTCTTGTATCGTCTATTAAGCTCAGGCTTGTATGCCTTGGACTGTACAGCTACGGATTGCTGTAACATTTTGATAATTTAAAAGCTGTACTGACATTCAATGGACGGGGATCCATTCGAAAATCACCTCAAGAATTGTAATGCCTTCCCTTGACAAATTTCCAAAATAGTTTCAACATGTTCAACAGTTACAACTTGTGTGTTGTAACTCTGGTTATAAGTGTTTCCTTAAACAAAAGAGAGGGGTGCGATCTAAAAGCAGAGGCACTGTCAAAGTCAGGAAACCAATATTTTCAAAGATGTTGTTGCAATTGTAAGTTTCAGTTGTTTACATTTTTTTGTTTGAATTATTCACCTCAAAACTTACCGAATAGTGAAAGGCCTGGATAAAGTGGATGAGGAGAGGATGTTTCCACTAGTGAGAAAGTCTAGGACTCGAGGCCATAGCCTCAGTATAAAAGAACATACCTTGAGGAAGATGAGGAGGAATTTATTTGGTCACAGGGTGGTCAACTTGTGGAACTCATTGCCACAGAAGTCTGTGGCGGCCAAGTCAATTGATATATTTAAGAAAGAGATTGATAGATTCTTGATTAGTAAGGCTGCCAGGGGTTATGGGAAGAAGGCAGGAGAATGGGATTGAGAGGGAAAGATAGATCAGCCATGATTGAATGGTGGAGTGGACTTGATGGGCCGAATGGCCTGATTCTGCTTCTATCACATTAAATAATGAACTTATGAAAGTGCTTTTCAATCAAATTTCATTTCAGGAACCAGATAGAAATTGTTACCAGAGTTAGTTTGGCATAAAGAGGCATTTGGTAGCGGGATTCCAATGCTGGCAGGTCCGGCCAATCGTTACGGATAAAGTTATTGTCTGCACCCTTAAATGGTACTTTTACTATAGTTACCACAACAGAAATGGATGCTCAAAATAGGTCGAGCGAATGCATCACAGAGTTGTAGTTGCCCATAGCCAATTGTCAAGGCTGTAAAATAAGTTTTTTTGCCGAAAAACCTAAAAGAAATCCCCACAGAAATCTGCAGCATTCCCTTTGAGGCTGTGGAAAAGTTTGCACATTTCTTAGTCCAAAGGAAGACCTTTATCAGTCAAAGTATGTTAAGAATTTTTCTTTTAATATTCATTATAAAAACAGGATTTATTTTATCTAAACTTTTAGTCCATTACTCAGCTTTTTGCTTTAAGGAATTTCCCAATGTCTAGGTAAATGTAATACTTGTCATGGGAACACTTCACTGCGAATACAGACTGGGATATTTTACCACCAAAATCTGCTATAAAACTGCAGGATTTTTGATAATAAAACAGTTAAAGTTGTCTTTTGTTTTGGCGCAGAATAGGCCCAGTACTTAGTTCAGTTTAGAGATACAGCGGGGAAACAGGCTCTTTAGCCCACCGAGTCCAGGCCAACCAGTGATCCCCGTACACTAGCATTATCTACACACTAGGGACAATTTACATTCTTTACTGAGGACAATTAACCTACAAATCTGCATGTCTTTGGAGTATGGTAGGAAACCAGAGCACCCAGAGGAAACCCACGCAGTCACGGGGAGAACGGACAAACTCTGTACGGACGGCACCCATGGTTAGGATTGAACCCGGGTCTTTGGCGCTGTAAGGCAGCAACTCTACCGCTACGCCACTGTGCCACCCCTGTGGAACTGTGGAACTAAAACTGATAGAACTGGATATAAAAGAGACAAAGAAGAATGTGAAGACCCAACTTTAACTTTAATCGACAAGGAGGAGAGGGCAGAGTTCAGGAAGACAGTCAGGAAACAAGCAGTCAAAAAAATGATCCTCAATATAATGAGTGCTGTTCATAGTGTTACAATAGTTTGGGCACAAAAATGAGATTGTCACTTTCCGAACAGAGGAGTTACTGGAATCCTTTTATATCCATGCACCTTTACATTAACTCACATGAACTTACCACAGGTTCATAGTGGCCACAGGCATTTTTACACAGCCTAAAGCTTCCAAAATGCCTATCTGGCCTGTACATATTTCATTAAAAATAAACTCTATATAATAAATAAATATATAAAATAAATATAATGTTGCCTTTGGAATTTCTATAAATAAATTTAACTTTTTTTTGTTTTCTTTACTAAGAGGTCTTTGCTTAAAGCCCTAAGGGGTTGTACCATTGAGCTGGTAGATGAATTGTCTTTTTTTTTCTTTTTCTAAATCCTTTTTTACGTACGGTTATGCCCTCCATGCCATTATTAATGCAGTGTGAGCTTCAGCATGTCACCAGCCCGTATCCTGATGAATCAAATGTATGGCAGCTACGCTGATACACAACAAAATAGAACGGATCAAAAAAAAATTTAAAGCGTGTCCCATCCTTTAGCATGCATCAGGCCATCTTTCTCCTCGGCATTTGACTATATTCCTCCCTCCTACACGTGTTTTTTTTTTCGACCAAGCAGGCTCACCTCTGAGAGGACAAACTGTAAGTGCAGCGCAAAATCAGCGTGTCCCATCCAAGCCTCCATACACAATGCATGCGGTAAACTATGGCAACAGTAGTGCTGGCATGACGACACAGCTAATCGTTCAGAACCCACCACTAGAACCCATTATAGTGGTTGCTTTTTCAGTGGTCCGAACTATAGGATTGTCTCTTCATCAACTTTGGCTTAAAACATCCTTGTATAATTCAGGTACTTTGTCAGGGTCCACCGGTCTTGGTAAAAAATGAGTGAATTTTTGATGCCTTTTAGTCCTAGTCCCTTCCCTTGGCGTTCCATCTTTGTTTAATGCCACAAAGTACCGTCTTCCAGTGTCCGCATGCTTATATAGATTCGATGAGTAGGTATTATACCAGTTTTCTTCAAACTGCTCTCGGAAAACACACTCTGCGGTTAGTTTCTCCTGCAAAATAAGAAATGGTTAAAAAATTAGCGACAGAGGAAAAATAATTTCATCAAATATATCAGATTATCAATACTTATGAACTAGATTAAAGTGTCAGATTAGGGCAGCACACAGTGGAACAGCTACATAGTGGCAGTGCTGCCTCACAGCTCGAGAGACCCGAGTACAATCCTGACCACACATGCTGTCGGGTACGGAGTTTGTATGTTCAGCCTGCGACCGCATGGGTATCCTCAGGGTGCTCCAGTTTCCTCCCACGCTCCAAAGTCGTGCAAATTTGTAGGTTATTTGGCTTCTGTAAATTGCCCCTAGTGTGTAGGATGTGAAAGTGAGATAACTTAGAACTAGTGTGAACGGATGATTGATAGTTCGCATGGGGCCAAAGGGCCTGTTTCCACGATGTATCTCTAAACTAAACATAACTCTACGTTCAGTTTTCTTCCCAGAATACAGATTGTGGATTAATCGACCTCCGTAAATTGCCCCTAGTGTGTAGGGAGCGGAGTGAGAAAATGGGATCACATAGAATGCGTGTGAACTAACCTACATACTTGGTAGAGCAAATTGTAAATTGCATCAGGTTTTCACTTTATTATTGGGATAAAAATATGATGGAGCCTCTAATGATTTTGCAATCACTTGGAAATGATTCCCACAGTCATAGCAAGAATTCCATCAACCCATTCTTTTGCTGGATACTAACAGCATATTTGCATTAAAATATTTCCTAAATTGCCAAACAATTTCAGACAACAACAGTCATCTGAAGAAGCTCTATGTTTTATATTGTTCTCGCTGGTTGTTGGGTTCAGCTGCTTCCGCCTCTCTCCCGGGACATTCCCAGGGAAGGGAGGAAGGTTGCCAATAGAGATACTCACCCTAGCTCAATCATTTAGCACATTTCAATGTAAATGCATAGTGTGTGCCTGTCCACGTTCAGTTTAGTTTAGTTTATTGTCACATTTATTGTCGTGTTTTTTTTTGTAACACATACACAAGTTCACAAGTTATAGGAATAGAATTAGGCCATTTGGCCATCGTCTAATGCGCCTCTGATCTCTGCCTCCATAATCCCATTTTCCTGCCTTCTCCCCATAACCATTGACATCCATTCTAATTAAGAAGTTGTCTATCTCTGCCTTAAAAATATCCACTGACTTGGCCTCCACAACCCTCTGTGGCAATGAGTTCCACAGATTAACTACCCTCTGACTAAAGAAATTCCTCCTCACCTCCTTTTTAAAAGAGCATCCTTTAATTCTGAGCCTATGACCTATGGTCCTAGACTCTCCCACCAGTGGAAACATCCTATCCACATCCACTCTATCTATGCCTTTCATTATTCTGTAAACCAGCATTTGCAGTTCATTGTATCTGCATTTCACTTAAATCTGAAAAAGGGCTCTGAGCTGAAACCTTGCCCCTCCGTTCCCTCCGCAGATGCTGCCTGACCAGTTGAGTACCTCCAGCACTTCTGTTCAAGATTCCAGCATCTGCATTTCTTGTGTCCACATTTTACTTAAAGTTTATTTTCGCTATTGAATCAAAACAATTAAAATAAAAATCAAAGGATATGTAAGGTTTTTTTAACTCAGAGGTCACTTTCTGGGGATTTCCCCCCCCATTTTTTCTTCTCCAAATTTCCTGAATTATTATCAATTTACTTTATAAATATGAACAGCAAAATGTGATTCCTTTATGAGCCCTTTAATGAGATTCCGATATGGTCCCTTTAAGATTATTCCCAAGTTTTTAGTTTAGTTTAGTTTATTGTCACATGTACCGAGGTACAGTGAAAAGCTTTTTGTTGTGTGCTTTCCAGTCAGCGGAAAGAATATACATGATTAAAATTGTGCTGTCCATAGTGTACAGTTACAGGATAAAGGGAATAATGTTTAGTGCAAGATAACGTCCAGAAAAGTCTGATTAAATATAGTCTCAGGGCTGGTGATAGGATGGTTCAGTTGTCTAATAACAACTGGGAAGAAACTGTCCCTGAATCTGGAGGTCTGTGTTTTCAGAGCACCTTTTCAAAGACCTGTATCCCCAAAAGCAGTCATTTAAATTCCTCTGCACATCCCTGCCTCTCCTTATGCACTGCCTTATGCCAGAATGTAGAGTGAAACCTGCCACAATTTTATCCGTCTCTTTCATCTAGGAAGCCTATGGTGTAGGGTCACATTTGAATAAGTACGAACATAAATTTGCAAACTATGATGTTAGTTAAGAATCAAGGGTGTTTTATTGACATATATCCCGAAACAGAAAAATGAAATTCTTACTTGCAGCACCACAACAGATATGGAAACATGTTACTCTGTAAAACCCATAATAAACAAAAAAAAGTCCAGTATATGCATTTTTTAAAGTAAAACGACAAATAGATGCACAATAGTGGTGCAAAGTCAAAAATAATGTCCCCAAGTCTATATAGTTCAAAGCATATTTGGAGGTTGTTGTGTTTAATAGCCTGATTCGGCATTGCTCAAATAAAAATCGAAACAGGATATATGGATGGGTTAGAATAAGGAAACAAGGAAATGCAGATGCTAGTCTACAAAAAATAGATACAGAGTTCTGAGTAACTCCATGGGTTAGGCAGCATCCCTGGAGAACATGGTTAGGTGACGTTTTGGATCTGAAGAAGGGTCCCATCTCAAAAAGTCACCTGTCCATGTCCATGTCCATGTTCCCCTGGCATGTTGCCTGACCCACTGCGTCGAAACAAGGAACTGCAGATGCTGGTTTTCCGAGGAAAAACACAATATGCTGGAGTAACTCCTATAATTAGTCTGTAGAAGGGTTCTGACATGAAACGGCACCCATCCATGCTCTCCAGGGATGCCACCTGACCTGCTGAGTTACTCCAGCACTTTGTGCCTTTAAATTGATGGGTTATATCTCTCGTAACAATAACATTCCCAATGCAGATAAATGACAAATTATTTTTTTAAATTCTCAAGACGGATGAGCAACTGAAAAAATAATCTAAATTTCAAGTCCAGTTAAGAAATGATCAATAATCATTGTTTTACTCAGCTATTGCGCTCATAAAATTGTATTTTTCAGATATAAAATGCAGCTTGTAATTTAAACACTTACTGAGAGGGCCAATGCTAATTCCCTGGCTCTTGATTAGTAAGGGTGTCAGGGATTATGGGGAGAAGGCAGGGGAATTGGGTTGAGAGAGAAAGATAGACCAGCCATGATTGAATGGTGGAGTATTGATGGGCCTAAATTAATGGTCTAATTCTGCTCCTATGACATGAATTTATGAACTTTATAATAACATTCTTTAGTTCCATATGAAAACTTGGCCATTCTTGTGCATTCATTGCTTTTATTTATTTTAAACTAGAAATATCTTTACCAAAATAGTTGAAGATTTTTATTTGGAACATCTTAGATTTTGTGAAATGCCGCACAAGTATAATGTTTCTTAATCATGATATCTCCATTGCAGGGACGTTGCTGATAAAATAATACAAACTATGTGCGAAATTTGTACATCTGGAACTGTGTAAATAATCAGATACAGGTTATGCTGTAATCCAGTTGCTATTATTAGCATTACTTTCAGAACAACTCCAGTTCCTGTACTTACATCTCTGAGGTGTCTGCTATGATGAAGCTTTGAATTAATCAAAATCACAAACAATATTTTTTAATTAAATCACACTTGTTTTGCTTTTGTGTTTTTGGTTTGTTAATAAATGCTGTCAAAATCGACAGATGAACTGAATTGCATAAGATAACAGGGCAGCACAGTGGTGCAGTGGGTGGAGCTGCTGCCTCACAGTGCCAGAGAACCGGGTTCAAGTCCGACCTTGGTTGCTTGTCTGTGTGGAGTTTACACATTTTTCCAGTCACCGCATGGGTGTGTTCTGGGTGCTCCGGTTTCCTCCCACATCCCAAAGACGTGCAGGTTTGTAGGTTAATTGGCCCTGTGTAAAATTGCCCCTGTGTAAATTGCCCCTTGTGTGTAGGTAGTGGATGAGAAAGTGGGATAACATAGATCGCTGACGTGGACTCATGGCTCGAGAGGCCTGTTTCCATGCTGCATCTCTAAACTCTTAACTAGTTATTCAACAAATTCCACAGAGCAGACATTGCCCCAAGAGAAAGACTGGGCAAATTGTGAAGTGCTCTATTAAAGAAGGGTCCCGACCCAAAATGTCACCTATCCATGTTCTCCAGAGATGCTGCCTGACCTGCCGAGTTACTCCTGCGCTTGTGGTTTTATTTCTCTATATCTCTGCCCTGCACTTCAACTCCAAAACAACTTGGTGACAAATGGTCCTCTTCTGCTCCCATCAGATCTCCATCTGAACAAAGATATTGAAGAATTTGATAAAAATTAATGCATCAGAATAGTGGAGGAAGGTGAGTAGGAATAAGCTGCAGCTGCTGGTTTATACCAAAGATAGACACAAAATGCTGTAGCAACTCAGCGGGACAGACAGCATCTTTAGACTTTAAACTTTTGAGATACAGTGGAAGCAGGCCCTTCAGCCCACCAAATCCATGCAGACCAGTGATCACCCCGTACACCAGCACTATCCTACACACATGAAACATTTTCTGAGTCCAGTCCAAGTTCTAGGTATTATGTGCGGTGCCTGTTCCAGGCAAGCCCCAGGCTATGTGCAGGCAGACAAGAGATGGTCTTTGCATCATGTTCCCAAAACATTGTGAGCCAAAGGGCCTGTTCTTGTGCTGTACTCTTCTATATTCTATGTAAAACAGGAAGGAGACAAAAATGCTGGAGAAGCTCAGTAGGTGAAGCAGCATCCATGGGAGCGAAGGAATAGGTGACGTTTCGGGAGCCTCATCTACAAGGGAAGAGGGGAACCCCCATTCCCTAAAGAATGAGGATATCTCCGATGCCCTGGTTTGGAACACTTCATCCTGGGTGCAGATGCGGAGTAGACGGAGGAATTGGGAGGAGGGGATAGAGTCCTTACTGGAAGCAGGGTGGGAAGAAGTGTAGTCCAGATAGCCATGGGAGTCAGTGGGTTTGTAGTAGATGTCGGTCAGTAGTCTGTTACCTGCAATGGAGATAGTGAGGTCTAGAAACGGTAGGGAGATGTCGGAAATGGTCCAGGTGAATTTGATTGCCGGATAGAAGTTAGTGGTGAAATGGATGATGTCAGTGAGTTCTGCATGGGTGCAGGACGTAGCATCAATGCAGTCATCAATGTAGCGGAGGTAGAGTTCGGGGATAGGGCCACGGTACGCCTCGAACAAGAATTGTTCGACATACCCTACAAAGAGGCAGGCATAGCTAGGGCCCATGCGCATGCCCATAGCTACACCTTGGATTTGGAGGAAATGGGAGGAGTTAAAGGAAAAGTTGTTGACGGTAAGGACCAGCTCCGCTAGGCGGAGGAGAGTATTGGTAGACGGGGATTGGTTGATTCTGCAGTTGAGGAAGAAATGAAGGGATTTAAGACCCTCCTGGTGGGGGATGGAGGTGTAGAGTAACTGGACATCCATAGTGAATATGAGGGAGTGGGGGCCTGGAAAACGGAAGTCATGAAGGAGACGAAGAGCGTGTGAGGTGTCTTGAACATAGGTAGGGAGGGCTTTGACCAGGAGGATAGGATGGAGTCGAGGTATGTGGAAATAAGTTCGGTGGTCTGCCAGGACAGTCAGGTTTGTGGATTTGGGGGAGAAGGTAAAATTGGGCCATGCAGGGCTGGGGAACGATGAGGTTGGAGACCTGGGCGGGCAGGGAGCCGGAGTGGATGAAGTCAGTGATGGTGTTGAAGCCAGATAATGGCCTGGTGCTCGTCTGTGGGATCATGGTCCAAGGATAAGTAGGAGGAGGTGTCTGAGAGTTGGCGTCTGGCCTCAGCCTTGTAGAGATCAGTGCCGGACTACCACGGCACCTCCCTTGTCGGCAGGTTTGATCACCCAGTCGGGGTTGTTGTAGAGTGAGTGGAGGGCTGTACGTTCAGGGGGGGAGAGGTTAGAGTGAGAAAGGGGAGTTGAGATGTTGAGGCGGTTGATGTCCTGCCGGCAGTTTAAAATAAAAAGGTCTAAAGCCGGTAGATGGCCATGAGGGGGAGTCCAAGAGGAGGGGGTCCGTTGGAGATGGGAGAAGGGGTCATCACTAGGGGTTGAGGACTCCTTCCCATGGAAAAATGCTTGGATGCGGAGGCGACGGAAGAAGAGCTCCACATCGTGGTGGACACGGAGTTCATTGAGGTGGGGACGGAGGGGAGCAAAGGTGAGGCCTCTGCTGAGGACAGAACGTTCGGTATCAGAGGGGGGAGGTCTGGGGGGATGGTGAACACACGGCAAGGATGGGGGTTGGGGCCGGAGGAAGGCAGGTGAGTGGATGGAGGCCGAGGCGATGTCTGGTGGGGGGATGGTGGGTGGTCAGGAAGGAGAGGGGAATGAGGACTATAGTGTGGGTGGGGATGAGCTGGGGTCACATGGTGCAAGGGGGAGGGGAAGAACCAGTGGAACACCCACTGAGGTTCCCCGTGTTGGGGGAGGGGGGGGTGGGGGGGTGGAGCACTCGGCCCCAGCACAGCCAGACGACGTGGTGTGAGAGTCGGCAGCGTGGAGGCTTCAGGCCCGGCGCTGAGCCTGGGACTCGGGTAAATTTTAGGGTTTATTTTAGTTTAGTTTTGTTTATGTTTAGTTTAGAGATACAGCGTGGAAACAGGCCCTTCGGACCACCAAGTCCGCGCCAACCAGGGATCCCACACACTAACACTATCCTACACACAGTAGGGATAATTTACAATTTTCTACCAAGCACATTAGCGTACAAACGTGTGGGAGGAAGCTGCAGCACCCGGCGAAAACCCACACAGGTCACGGGGAGAACGTACAAACTCCGTACCGACAGCACCCATAGTCTGGATCAATCTTGGGTCTCTGGCACTGTAAGACAGCCATTCTACAACAGCACTACCATGCCGCCGGGCCGTACTTGGAACTCATTTGTGGCTTTTTCGTAACTGCTACTGGTTTTGCTTAATTTTATTTATTGATGGTAAGAAATTTCAGTTTTGGGTTACAATTAGTGTATGATTACAGATGGGATTGAGATTATCATCTCACTTTGTGTGCCATACATTTCAAGCAATAAAGAAGGTCATCAGATACTTCAGCCTTTTTAAACAGTAACAATATGAATGATCACCTGATTTACTGCAAGGATCTTAATAAAAATCAGAATATGTTTTGCAGCTGCACTGTTTGATTCAAAGTACAGTCATGAATAAAGTTTTCCATGATGTTCATTTCTTCTGAAATATATTGCTACATTCATGTACTTTGTTTCAAGACATTTATTGCTGCAAAGTAATTTTTTTGCTAAACGAATTACTTCAGGGCTGGCATCTTCATCAGTAATGTTATTTTTACAGCTCTTGCACACGTGGCAATTCGCCGTGGTGGCACAGTTGCGCAGCGGTAGAGTTGCTGCCTTACAGCGCCATAGACCCGGTTTTGATCCTGACTATGGGTGCTGTCTATACGGAGTTTGTACGTTCTCCCCGTGACCGCATGGGTTTTCTTGGGTGCTCCGGCTTCCAAAGACGTACAGGTTTGTAGGTTAATTGGCTTTTGGAAATTGCCCTTAGTGTCTAAGATAGAACCCCTAGACTAATTCTGTCCGTGCTAGAAAGAACTGTAGATGCTGGTTTACATTGAAGATGGACACAAAATGCTGGAGTTACTTGGTGGGACCGGCAGCATCTCTGGAGAGAAGGAATGGGTGATGTTTCAGGTCGAGACCCTTCTTCAGACTGATGTCAGGTGAGTGAGCGGTACAGGGATAGAATGTAGTCGGAGATAGTAAGACTGGTCGGAGAACAGGGAAGGGGGAGGGGATGGAGAGAGAGAGAAAGCAAGGGCTACTTGAAGTTAGAGAAGTCAATGTTCATACTGCTGGGGTGTAAGCTACCCAAGCAAAATATGAGATGCAGTTCCTCCAATTTGCGCTGGGCCTCACTCTGACAATGGAGGAGACCCAGGACAGAAAGGTCAGTGTGGGAGTGGGAGGGGAGTTAAAGTGTTGAGCAACCAGACTAAGTCTATCCTGCACACTGGGGCAATTCACAGAAACCAATTAACCTACAAACCTGGACGTCTTTGTAACACAGAGTGGAATTATTTTCTTACCAATAGTCCTGTAAAGTATTGCCATATCTAAGCACATCCCTGATTGGATGGCAGCTCAGTGGTGCAACAGGAGAGCTGCTGCCTTACTGCATTGGAAGCCCGGGCTCAATGCTGATTACTGATGCTGTCTGTACAGAGTTTGTACATTCTCCCTGTGGTTGCGAGGGCTTTCTCTGGGTGTCCCCCCCACACTCCAAAGATGTGCGGGTTTGTAGGTTAATTGACTTTGGTAAAAAATGTAAATTGTCCCTAGTGTGTAGTTCAGTTCAGATTACGACACTACAGGAAGGCTTTAGACTTTAGATACAGTACAGAAATAC
This sequence comes from Raja brachyura, assembly GCA_963514005.1. The sequence continues at coordinate 65,011,143 of OY740786.1, forward strand.
TAGTGCTAGTGTACAGGGTGATTAATGGTCGGCACAGACTCGGTGGGCTAAATGGCCTGTTTCCGCACTGTATCTCTCTAAAATCTAAAGGCTTCCTGTAGTGTAGTAATCTGAACTGCACACGGTACTCTATCTGAGGCTTCTCTAAATAATTAATCAATTCTACCACAATCTCCTTGTACTTGCATTCTGGGTTTAAGTCAATAATAGCAAGCGTCATAACATGCCTTCTTAATACCTTGCCTACCTTCAGAGACCTGCAGATGTGACGTCTAAGTTCCCTCCTATTTCTCTTCCCTTTTCAGCACTCATCATTCACTGTGTGTAACCATGCTCAGTTTGCCCTCCCCAATTGCATTACTTTTACTTATCAGGATTGAATTACACTTCACCACCTCACCCAGTCCATGGATACATGATTGAATGGTGGAGTAACCTGGGTGGAGCCTAATTCTGCTCCTATAACTTATGCACTTGACACTTTCCTCCAGTCTGAAGAAGGGTCCTGGCCCAAAACATCAGCTATCCATGTTCTCCAGAGATGCTGCCTGACACGCTGAGATATGCCAGCACCATGCGTCCTTTGTTGTAAACCAGCGTATGCAGTTCCTTGTTTCTACATGGATATGATCCGTACAAACATCACCCGTAGTCAGGATCGAACCCGGGTCTCTGGCACTGTAAGGCAACAACTCTACCGCTGTCCCACTGTGCTGCCCTTTCTTTTTATTAAGGTATGCCCAGCTAAATTGTGAAATGTGTGGAATCTTGGTCACTTTATTCATTCACTCGCTCTCCCAGCATTTCATCGGTGAGGGTTGTTCCTGATGAACTGAGTCTATATCAGCTTCAGTTGTAAAACATCGCTCCTGTGCCATGTTCTTGCTCATAGCTCCACAGGAAACATGAAACTAATTTAAACTAGCTTCTGTACCCTCTGCAGGGAGCAAGATCATACGAATAGTGACACGGAAGAAATCCTCACTGGAAACGCACATCAGAGAAACAAAGAAAATTCACTGTTTTTATGAAAATGTTGTCAGGACAGAGGGCCAGAGCTATTGGGAGAGGTTGAGCAGGCTAGGACTCTAATCCTTGAAGCACAGGAGGGTAAGGGGTGATCTCATAGAGGTGTGCAAAATCATGAGAGGTATAGATCGGGTGGATGCCCAGAGTAGGGGAATCAAGAACCAGAGGACATAGGTTTAAGCTGAGGGGGGCAAAGATTTAATAAGAACCTGAGGGGTAACTTTTTCATACAAAGGGTGATGGGTGTATGGATCGAGCTGCCAGAGGAGATAGTTGAGGCAGATACTATCGCAAGATTTCAGAAATATTTAGACAGGTACATGGATAGGATAGGTTTCGAGGGATATGGGCCAAACACAAGCAGCTGGGACTAGTGCAGATGGGACATGTTGGCCGGTGCCGGTCTGTTTCCACACTTTATGACTCTGTGACACTGTACCTCGGTATATGTGATAATAAAGCATCAACAAACCATTGGACCATTATAGCTATGCCCTCTAGTCTTAGGTATTTCCACCCTGTGAAAAAGGTTCTGACTGTCTACTATATTTATGCCATTGTCTACCCTATCTATACCTTCATCTATTCTTTCATTTTATGTTTATGAAAACACAGACTGCTGCATCCGTGTATTGGAAGCAAACTGTTTCAGGTAGCCATGAGATTTTGCCCAATTGTTGTATCGCCCACATTATTGTCCCAACCAAAGTGCTCACAAAGTGGAAATAAGAAATTCATGTTTTAATTGCCTTATCATAACTGAGAGGTAATCACCGATGTGGGAAACTGCAGGATTTCTGATAGCAATGGGACATTTAATTAGATTCTACACTACTTTCCTGTGGAGATGTTAATTCACAGCCTGATACCTGGATCAATTTAAATATCTTTTCACCCTATAATGTCAATTATGTCAAAAACGATATCCTTTGTTGTAAGACACTGCCCGGGATCTGTCCATTTGTGACGCACTATAAGGGTGCTGAAGATGATGTAACTTTATTGTCACTTGCCCCTAGGTTCAGTGTAATTCTTTGTTTTTAAATATAAAGTACGCAAAAGAGTGGCCACAGAGGCGCCCGACAAAGTTACAAAAAGTATTTCAGTAATGTTGGTCCCTACTTGGTCTACCCCCCACCCCAATCTGCCCCCCCCCTCACCCGCTGGGTCCCCACAGATCTCAGCAGCCCCCCCCCCCACCCCCCCCACCCATACCAGGCCCCCCTTTGTTGCTGGCTACTGTTTACGATCTCACATAACTACATGACCATGTCAAGCAGATACTGTACTTCCCTTGTGTGAGCACCAATGTGAAAGCTGTCTCTGTGGATTATTAATTTACAAAATATCAGTGAACAGTGCATTACGGTAATGCACTCAGATCAGACAGGGCATCACCCAGCCAAATACTCTGAATAAAAACATCCCTTGACAGTCACCCATGGATACTTTCTACAACTGTGCAACAATCAGGAACTCCAGAATATTTTATTCAATGGTTGGTTTAGATTAGTTTAGTTTAGTTTAGTTTAGTTTAGATTAGTTCAGTTAAGTTAAGTTTAGTTTATAGAGTCATAGAGTCATACAGCGTGGAAACAGATCCTTCAGCCCACATGTACCGAGGTGCAGTGAAAAGCTTTTGTTTGCGTGCTATCCAGTAAAAAAAAGACGATGCATGGATCCAATCAAGCTGTCCACAGTGTAAATATCAAGGATAAAGAAGGCAACATTGAGTGCAAAGATGTAACATTGAGAAACAAAAAGCAATCACATTTGATCTTAGGTAAATGGATGAGGGACCAATGTTGGGACAGCCTTAGCCCATGTAGCTCAACAGCTCTGTGTACTGCAGAAGCAGGCGATATTGATAGGCTACCACTTTCATTTTATATCAATGTTTTCTTTATTTCAAGGTAGGCTGATGTTGTAAAATGTTTTAAATATCTAATTGCCAGCGTGCTTTTGGAATTATTTTGCGATCATTGTGGAATAAATACACAACTACCCACTAAATCCACAACAGTGCACAAAATGCCTCCTCTCGGTTTATATGTTTTTTCCCCAATTGGCGAGATTTAACTTCGCATGAACTGCATTATGGAATTACCAAGTGCAGGCAAGGTTAAAAAGTTGCACATAGAGAAAAAAACACATGTATATTGAGAAGAAACATTATTATATTGAGAAGAAACATTTTGCTGTAGTTTATCTGCATGTAACAGGGGCTGTATCACCCTGGGAACGTATGTCAGAGACCTGAATCTCGGGAACTGGCGCTACAATGCTGAGAACTATATTCTGCACTCTGTATCTTTCCTATCACACCACATGTTGTACTTGAGTTTGGCTTGATTGTATCTATGTATAGTATTATCTGATTTGAATAGATAGTATGCAAAACAAAGCTTCCCACTGTAACTGAGTACATGTGACAATAATAAACCTACACGTAAACCTCATCCTAAACCTAAACCAAAAATCTCATATTCAGCTTGGACAGCTTACAATCTAATGGTATGTGCGATTAATTCTCCAATTTCAGGCAACTAACCTACTAATAAACTCCCCCATCCCCTTCCCTGTGTCCCTTCTGGTTACACACCCATTTCTCCTCTTCCCCCTTCCCCTGTCCCATTCCATCTATATTCCTTGTTCCGGCTTCACAATTTGCCCCTCTGCTATTCTCTGACATCTCACATGTTTTGGCTCTTCATCTCTGGCCTTTGTCTAACCAACTACCTATCCAAAAAAAACCCTCACCTTTATCCACCTATCACTTGCCAGGCTTTGTTCTGCCGCCGCCTTTATCTCTGCCCCACCACAATCAGTCTGAAGAAGGGTACTGACATAAAGAGTCACCTCTCCACATTCTCCAGAGATGCTACCTAACCCACTGAGTTTAGTTTACTTTACTTAACTTTACTCTAGAGATGCAGCATGGAAAGAGGCCCTTCGGCCCTCTGAGTCCATGTTGACCACTGATCACCCATTCACACTAGTTCTGTTATCCCACTTTCCCATCCACTCCCTACACACAAGGGGCAATTTGCAGATTCCAATTAACCTACAAACCCACATGTCTTTGGAAACCAAACAGCCGGAGGAAACTCACGCAGTCACAGGAAGAATGTACAAGCACCACACAGACATTGCCCGAGGTCAGGATCGAACCAGGGTCTCTGGCATTGTGCGGCAGCAGCACCACTGAGCCGCCCTACACTTTGTGTCTTTTTCCCACCAAAACTACTAATGTGCTTTTTATCAGTAAAATGTCCCAATTGGTGTTAGCAAACACAAAGTAACACTTTTTGTATCAGTAATCTATTTGGCTATTTCCGATAAATGTTATTCTGGACTCCAAGATCTCTCAGTACATTAATGCTCTTAAAGGTCTTGCCAATAACTTTATACCCTTATATTTGAGCTCCAAAAGTGCCACACCTCACATGTGTCAATGAAACTCCATCTGCCATCTCTCTGCCCATATCTGTAAGTGATCTATATCCTGCCATATCCTTTGAAAGCCAACTTCAATATCTGCAACTCCACTGATTTTTGTCTTAAGTCCAAACATATAAGACCCTTGACAGCACACCTGAGCAGGGGAGATTTTTTTTGCGGTTTCAATTCATACTTTTGTTGTAATGTTTTAAGGATCCAGAAGGTGGCATTTATTTTGTGAGGTTTCAGGATGAGATACACTTGAACAGACAATGCATTAGATAAATGCACACACATCAGGTTCAGCAGAAGACTCTGAAACCACCTCCCCCCCACATCTCCGAGGCAACCAAAGTGTTTGCTTCTGCCACCTGCACCCATAAAATAAATCCCATATAAAATATGTGCACCCATCCAGAATAAAAATAACCTGTGCTGCACCTATTCACGAACAAAGTCTATTAGCCCAGTTCCAACAGCAGAGGTTACTTTGGGGAATGGAATTACATTATGCAATTGGATTGGAATTCTCCAGATTCTCCAAGCACTGCAGAAACAGCTAAATATTTTATTAGAAGTTAATTTACTTTTTATCTGCATTCACTAGGAAAGGTGCTTGGAGAAGTAAATGTAAAAAATGCATAAAGCTACATGCCCTAACCATATTGTAAGCTCCACATAAGCTGGGTTGCAGCGGTAGATCTGCTGCTTTACAGTGCCAGGGACCTGGGTTCGATTCTGACTTTGGCTGCTGTCTGTGCAGAGTTTGCACATTTTCCCTCTCTCTCTCCACCTCTCATGGATGTAGTTTCTCTCTCTCATGGGTTTTTTCTGGCTGCTCCAGTGTACAAAATTGTAAATTCTCCCTAATGTGTAGAATAGAGCTAGTGTACGGGGTGATCGCTGGTCGGCACAGATTCGGTGGACTGAAGGGCCTTTTTTGTGCTGTATCTCTAAAATAAAGTAAAATTAAGCCCCTGTCCCACTTAGGAAACCTGAACGGAAACCTCTGGTGACCTTGCCCGCCACCCAAGGTTTCCATGGGGTCACCGGAGGTTTTGGTCACTCTCCCTAATGGTCGAAAGCGGTTTCTGCATGGTCGAGGCTTCATCTAGGTTGCTGCTATTTTTTCATCATGTTTAAAACCTAAAAATAAGTTGTCGTTTTAAAAATCGATAATTATTTTGTCGCACGTCTAGTCGAAGCCGGTTTTCTTCATAGTCGAGGAAGGTTTGCAACATATGCGTGGGAGGTGGTATGAGGTTGCAGGTCACCTTGACCTTGATTTATTTTTGGGTGGTGGGCAAGGTCACCAGAGATAGCTGTTTAGGTCTCCTAAGTGGGACAGGGGCTTAAGTATGCATGGAGTGTGTGAACAAAGAGAATTTAGATAGCTCACTCAATGGATATACAGTTATTTTACTTCAATCTGCTGTTTGTTCAATGAACAGTTCACTATCCTACTCACCACCTCAACTCCTGCAAGCCTCCCTCCCCAACACACCCAAATACTCAGGTTGCAACAGTGATTTAACACTTCTGCTTCCTGCTTGTAATCATAACTAAATGCAGTTAACAGCAATGCATCTCACTTCAATTTCTCCCCAATGTGCTAATCCTGAAGTATTTTATAGTCCTATAAGCACCGCAGCTGGTAGAGCTGTTGCTTCACAGAGCCAGAGACCCGGGTTCAATCCTGACCTCGGGTGCTGTCTGTGTTTTCCCCAGTTTGCACGCTCTCCCTGTCACCTCGTGGGTTTCCTCCAGTTGCTCTGGTTTCCTTCCACGTCCCAAAGACGTGCGGGTTTGTAGGTTAATCGGCCTCTGTAAATTGTCCCTAATGTGTAAGGAGTGGATGAGAAAGTGGGATAACACAGAACAAGTGCGGACGGATGATTGATTGTCGGCGTGGACTTGGTGGGCCGAAGGGCCTGTTTCCTTGCTGTATCTTTCAGTCAATTCAATCGTTATATCTAAAGTCTTATAATTATATAATCGCTGCATTTAAAAATGTTAATTAGTTTGCCATAGTCCGATTTAAGCAATTCCAATATCTATAATACATGGGACATGGTTTTTGTCACAAAAATGTATTTAATAGTCCATGATCAATTTATTGCTAAGTTATACATTAAACACAAAAGAGGATTGAAGTGAAAGGCTTGAGAAATTTTCCTATTTTTCACTTGTTTGTTTTTTAAGGATCCTGGGAGGATGATTGACATTTTCTTCCTCGTCAGGGAGCAATTACATTTCCAGTCAGAGACTGGGAAATCAATGCTTGAAGTTCAATGTGTTTTACAAATATCTGCTTTTTGCTCATCCACTTTCAATGAACAATATCACATACACAGTTTTCAGAATGGGCATTAACTGGGGAGCAAGGTGGCACAGTGGTGGTATAGCTGCCTTACAGCTCCGGAGACCCGGGTTCGATCCTGACTACGGCAGCAGTCTGTACAGAGTTTGTACCCGGGTGCTCTGGTTTCCTCCCACACTCCAAAGATGTAAAGGTTTGTACATTAGTTGACTTTGGTAAGAATTGTAAATTGTCCCTCGTGTGTGTAGGATAGTGCTAGTGTACGGGGTTCACTGGTCGGCACGGACTCGGTGGGCTAAAAGACCTGTTTCCGTGCTGTATCTCTAAACTAATCTCGAAACTAAACTTGAAATACTGATTCTCCCTCCACAGATGCTAACAGACCTGCTGCGTGTTTCCACCATTTTGACCAAAAATCTCTGTAAATGAAAAATGATGTTTGGGAGGTTTTTGGATCGGCACATGGATAGGGAATGAAGGCATATGGATCATGTTGCAGGTAGATGAGATCAGTGTAACTACTTTAAGTGGTGTTTATTTTCTGGGCACGGTTGGTTGAAGACAGCACTTTGTTTACCTCAAACAGTGTAGTAACAGGCACACCGACCACCATGTCCCATCTAGTCCAAACTGCCTGCGTTTGGCCCATATCCCTCTAAACCTGTCCTATCTATGTACCTGTCTAAATGTTTCTCAAAAATGTTGCGATAGTACCTGCCTCAACAAACCTCCTTTGGCTACACATTCCATACACCCACCACACTTTGTGTGAGAAAGTTACCCCTCAGCTTCCTATTAAATCTTCCCCCCTCCCCCCCCCCCCCCCCCCCCCTCACTTTAAACCTATGTCCTCTGTTTCTCAATTCCCCTACTCTGGGCAAGAGACTCTGCTGTATCTTTTCCAGATCTTTCCCACTCATGATTTTGTACACCTCTATAAGATCATCCCACATTCTCCTGCCCTCCAAGAAATAGATTCCCAGCCTGCTCAACCTCTTGCTATAGCTCAGGCATTCGAGTCCTGGCAACATTCTCATAAATCTTCTCTGTCCCCCTTCCAGCCTGACAACATCGTTCCTACAACATTGTGCCCAGATTGATTCTTGGTGACAAGCCTCACCAATGTCTTATATAACTGCAACATGACTTCCTAACTTCTACAGTCAGTACTCTGACTGATAAACGTTTATGTGCCAAAAGCCCTTTTGACCACTCTATCTATCTACCTGTGGTGACACGTTCAACCGTACTCCTAGATCTCTCTGCTCTACAACATTCTCCAGAGCCCCACTGTTCACAGTGCAGATCCTGCACATGTTTTAGTCTTGCCAAAATGCGTCACCTTTTATTTTATTCAGATATTTTAATTCACAGCCTTCTCGTGTATCACGTGCATCGTGATTGACACAAACATTGCGGGCTGAAGGGCCTGTTCCTGTGCTGTACTGTTGTATGTTCTGGTATCTACAGGGTTTTGTTTTTGCCTTTCCTGATCCTCTTCCATTGATTCACCAATGGCCTTCCATCCATAGTAAGGTCATTGTGGGAATGTTCACTGTACAAAAATCAATGTCCAGTTCAATTTGCAACAAATACGCAATGAAATAGTCAATTGACTACTTAGAGGAAAATCCATACTTGTACCGAGTTAGCATTCATGCTGCACAACTGCTAACCATTAACCATTTCCAACAGGGGATGGTCTTACTGCTGCATTGTTCCCCAATCAATAATTTTCTGGGCATCATCAGCAGCCAGCTAAACATTGTGGCAGGTCAGAAGCTGGGTTTGGTAGACACAAGGAACTGCAAATGCTGAAGTCTTGAGTAAAACACAAAGTGCTGGAGTTATTCAGTGGGTCAGGCAGCACCTGTAGTGGGAAAGGTATGGCTACATTTCCGGTCAGAACCCTTCTGGGCTGGGTTTGTTAGATATTAGACTTTGGAGATGCAGCGTGGAAATAGGTCCTTAGGCCCACCATGTCCACACCAAGCAGCGATGCTTCGTACACCAGCACTATTTGACACACAAGGGACAATTTACAAATTTTACTGAAGCCAATTTATCTACAAAACTGCACATCTTTGCACTGTGGGAGGAAACCTGAACATCCGGAGGAAACCAATCCAATCACATGGAGAACGTGCAAACACCATACAGACAGCATCCGTAGTCAGGGTCGAATCTAGGTCTCTAGCACTGTATGGCAAGAACTCTATCGCTGCGTCAGTGTGCCACCCTAATTATGTGAGGGGGGAGTTTCAGGGACAGAATAAATTGTCCTATTGTGTAGGGAGTGGATGAGAAAGTGGGATAACGTAGAACTAGTGTGAACGGGTGATCGACAATGGGCATGGACTTGGTGGGTAGCTGGGCCTGTTTCCATGCTGTATTTTTCAATCAATCAATCAATCAAAATGTGAACAAGAGGAAATACCTTGCCAGATGCATTCAACATGTAATGAAGCACTCTTGGACAGGGAAACAAGGTCAATGATTCAGGTCATTAACCCCTTCAGCAGAAATGGAAATGTAAGAAAATGACTGTTTCTCTCTCCACAGATGCTGACTGACCTGCTGAATGGTTCTGGCATTTTCTCATTTTGTTTTCAGACTTCCAGCAGCTGCGATTAGGCCATCTGTGGCAGCCGGTGTGGTTTTAGAAGTAATGTGTCATGCCTCACAAATCTACTGGAATTCTTAGAGGAGGTAAATAAATTAGTAGGCAAGGGCTATTCCAAAGATATAATTGCTTGGATTTTCAAAAGATAATGCTTCAGGTCTGAGGCTTATACTGGTAAATGGAATTAATGGGAAATTAGTAACCTTGCTTGAAGATTAGCTTGATAATAGAAAACAAAAGGGAATGATAAATAGATCAGGCTGCATCTGGCAAGTTGTCAAAACTGGGGTTTGGGGACTGTTTAACAATGTTCAAAAGGATTTAGTCCAACTTGTTTATACAGGCAATGAGTCTGCATCAACATGCACAGTGAAATCAGGACAAGAGCATCTTACACGTGGCGTAAAGACCCATTGACGAAGGAAGGAAAAGAGGGCCTGGTGTTTGATCTTACCTGAAAGCGACAACTCACTAGAAGGTTGTACGTGTAATGGGATATAGGGAGCCCCTTATTAACATGATGTTGAAGACAGTATAACTCATTGCAGACTGTATTCCAAGTTTATTAATCAGTTAAGGTTGAATAATGCATAATAGAGCTATTGCTTGACTGGCTTTGGAGTCACAAAGTAATTTTAATTTGGTATCATCTTGAAAGTCTCATCTACAGTGAGCTATTTGGTTGTCAGTCTAGTTTAAATAAATCAGGAGTATTCTATAAGAGGTCAGATTAACAGTGTATGGGAATCGCTGGTCGGTGTGTAAAGGGGAAAAGGGGAAGTACAACGGGATCTGGGGGTCCTTCTACATCAGTCTATGAAAGTAAGCATGCAGGTACAGCAGGCAGTGATGAAAGCGAATGGCATGTTGGCCTTTATAACAAGAGGAATCAAATATAGGAGCAAAGAGGTCCTTCTGCAGTTGTACAGAGCCCTAGTGAGACCACACCTGGAGTATTGTGTACAGTTTTGGTCCCGAGGAAGGCCATTCTTGCTATTGAGGGAGCGCAGCGTAGGTTTACAAGGTTAATTCCAGGGGTGGCGGGACTGTCATATGCTGAGAGAATGGAGCAGCTGGGCTTGTACACTCTGGAGTTTAGAAGGATGAGAGGGGATCTCATCGAAACATATAAGATTGTTAAGGGCATGGACACGCTAGAGGCAGGAAACGTGTTCCCGATCTTGGGGGAGTCCAGAACCAGGGGCCACAGTTTAAGAATAAGGAGTAAGCCATTTAGAACAGAGACGAGGCAACACTTTTTCTCCCGGAGAGTAGTGAGTCTGTGGAATTCTCTGCCTCAGAGGGCAGTGAAGGCGGGTTCTCTGGATGCTTTCAGGAGAGAGCTAGATAGGGCTCTTAAAAATAGCGGAGTCAGGAGATATGGGGAGAAGGCAGGAACAGGGCTACTGATTGGGGATGATCAGCCATGATCACATTGAATGGCAGTGCTGGCTCAAAGGGCCAAATAGCCTACTCCTGCACCTATTGTCTATTGTTTATTATCTATTAATCATGGAGGCTGACTAGCTGCGCAATAATATTTTCTTCTTAGTTTAGTTTTTTAGTTTAGAGATACAACATGGAAACAGGCCCTTCAGCCCGCCGAGACACACCGACCAGCGATTCCCATACACTGGCACTGTCCTACACACTAGGGATAATTTACAATTTTATCAAAGCCAATTAACGTACAAACCTGTACGTCTTTGGAATGCGGGAAGAACCCGGAGCACCTGGAGAAAACCCACGCGGCCTCGGTGGGGCCGAAGAGCCTATTTCCACACTCTATCTCTAAACTAAACTAAACTAAAATAAACTAAACTAAACTAAGAGGTCAGATTATTCATGGAAGATATCTGACTGCACAAATTGCATTTTCTTGTGTCATTACGCGGAGCAAACAGGCTGGCTTTGACTTGTTCTGAACCTTTTCATTACTTCAGTTTCCCTCCCCCCTGACTCTCAGTTTGAAGAAGGGTTTCGACCCGAAACGTCACCTATTCCTTTTCTCCAGAAATGTTGCTTGACCCACTGAGTTACTCCAGCAATTTGGGTATATCACGTATGCTTATGAAAGTGCGTCGACAGTTTTACTAATCACCGAGCTGATGGAAAAATGTAGAAACACAAGATTGTAACCAGAAAAGTAAGTGTAGCAGAATTGTGCATCAAAAGCAAAGAAAAGAATAGAAGAGCAATAAGAAAGTAATGTACTTTCAATTTAAAGTCACAGTTCTGTAGGTCAACATAATGAGACACTGGAGCTTTTGTGGTCCCACAAAGGTTGGCTTATGTTATGAGCAACACTCTGGATCATTTTGAAATAGAGTCTAGATAGACTCACGAAAAAAGATACAGTGTCTTTAATGTGACGATGTAGCCTTGAAACTGCTTGTAATTACACTTGGGTTTGGTACAAATAGCTTTAATTATGTTCTCCTTGTGTTTCCTTATCCATTATTTGGAAGTAAGCCCTTCTGAAAAACTCTCCTCCTACTTTCTCCCCCCCCCCCCCCCTTTCTCCCCCCCCCCCTTTCTCCCCTTTTCATCCGTGTACCCCATTTCTCCCACTCCCCTTCTACTTCTATCCCTTCCTCTGGCTTCATGTTTCATTCCTCTTCTCTCCATTTGCCTCCTTTTTATCTCTGGCCCTGTCCACTCACCTGCTAATCAAAATGCCCCCTGCACCCCCCCCCCCCCCCCCGCCCCCCCCCCTCACCTGTATCCACAAATCACTTCTGTAGGAAGGAACTACAGATGCTGGTTTATACCGAAGATAGACACAAAATGCTGGAGTAACTCTTCAGACCAAAGAAGGGTTCCAACCCAAAATGTCACCTGATCCATGTTCTCCTTCGTAAACCAGCTTCTTAAATTTTTGCATACATGGTTACTTATGCATTGTAATTAACAGTTCAGTTCTCTTTCTTCACTTCAAGCTTAACCAATCTCTATCTGATAACACAAATTTGTACTTACCGATCCATATAGCTCTCCTTTCTCATTCATTCCAAGGTAGAGTCCGCTGTCGACACCACGAATGCTGACCAGACTCACTGCTATACTAATGAATTCCAGAATACCTAATGATAACAGCAACAATAATCATAAACGCTCTCAAATATGAAATAAATCAATTTTTTAAAAATGTAAAAAATGTAAAAAATAATCAACATAATTCTAAATGTCTAAAATGTGCATTAGCTTTCCACTAGGAACTTCCTCTTCTGATTTTATTTTTGGATGCTTTATTAAATAATAGCTGCAGGTTTTCTGGAGTTCTCAGAAAACCTCATTATATATTTGATTTATACAAGGGTTGTCCTGCAGAATGTTTTGTAAATACTATAGTTTAGTTGAGTTTAGTTGAGTTTGTCACGTGTACTGAGGTACAGTGAAAATCTTTTTCAATGCATGCTATCCACTGTGGATAGCATGCATTGAAAAGGATTATCCAAAGCTATCCATGGTTACAATCGAGCAGTCCACAGTGTACAGATACAGGATAAAGGGAATAACGTTTAGTACAAGTTAAAGTCCAGTAAAGTTCAATTAAAGATATCTTTAATTTTTTTTAAAACAGAGATCCATAAGAAAATGTACAGTACTGCAATAATGTGTGTTTGAGTGAACAAGACCCAGACACCGGAAAATCAATTAGGCACTCTATCATTCCTCTGAACTTACTGGGTAATTCTTCTTAGGGTTTGGGTGGAGGGTACCCCAACAGGAGAGGTAAAGAGGAAATTAACATAAGTAGGGCGGCACAGATGCGCAGCGGTAGGGTTGCTGCCTTACAGTGCCAGAGACACGGGTCTGATCCTGACTCTGTGTGGAGTTTGTACGTTCTCCCTGTGACTTTGTGGGTTGTTTCCCGGTGCTCTAGTTTCCTTCCACACTCCAAAGACGTACATGTTTGAAGGTTAATTGGCTTCTGTAAAATTGTAAATTGTCCCTAGTGTGTAGGATAGTGCTAGTGTGCGGGGATCGCTGGTCAGCACAGACTCGGTGAACTGAAGGGCCTGTTTTCATGCTATATATCTGCAGTCTAAAGTCTAAAGAAAGATTGTCGAAAGATTCTTGCACAAAACTGGAATGAAGGGAATTAGGTAAATATGGAATTGGATTTTAGCATATTTATTGCTAATTAATGGGAATATACCTGTGTTTAGTTTGGTTGAGACATGCAGCATGGAAACAGCTCCTTTGGCCCTCCGAATCCACACCGACCATCAATCACCCATTCACACTAGTTGTATGTTATCCCACTTTCTCAACCACTCCCTACACACTGGGGGCAATTTACAGAGGCCGATTTACCTACAAACCCATACGTCTTCAAGATGTTTCAGGGAACCGGATCACCCGGATGAAACCCATGTGGTTGCAGGAAAATGTGTAAACTCCACACGAACAGCACCCGAGGTCAGGATCGAACCCGGGTCTCTGACAGCGTAAGGCAGCAACTCTACCAGCTGTGCCACTGTGTGCAACTGGTAGAAACAGCAATGGGGGAGATCTCTGCAGACCAAAAGGTAGGGGTGGATGAATGAATGTTGGTGTTAGGAATTGATATTAGAATCTCTTTATTTTTGAATGATACGTTATTGAAATAATCATGAGCAAAAATGCGAGAGACTGTAGAAACAAGGAACTGTGGCTTACCAAGGAAAGTTACAAAATGCTGGAGTAACTCAGCAGGTCAGGCAACATCTCTGGAGAAAATGGATAGGTGATGTTTTGGGTCGAGACCCTTCTTCACACTGTCCATGCTGCCTGACCTGCTGAGTTACACTGTGCCTTTCTTTGTAAACTAGCATCTGCAGTTCCTTGTATCCGCATAAATACAATCGTCGAACTCAAGTACAATAGGTAGAGCAAAGGGGAAGATACAGAATATCAGAGATGCCGCCTGACCTGCTGAGTTACTCCAACGTTTTGTGTCTTTTCAGTGAAAGAATGTAGCTCCCTAGAGAGTGCAGCTAGCTGAGTTATCTCAGAGGACATTAAGTTGTATCAGAGCTGCGATTTTAAAATAGAATGAGAACAAAATACTTGCATTGAATTTGAACGCCTGTGAACCTTGCAAAGTCCTGTCTAAACTTGTGTCCAATTGGGTGACCCTGTACCACAGACAAGTCAAACACAGCCAGACATACTCATACTGACAAACTAAAACCTTGCCGACAACATGCCTGCCTCCTCCATTACACTCCATGCCTGCATCCTCTTCACATTGTAAATTGTTCCTAGTGTGCAGGGCAGTGCTAGTATACAGAGTGATCACTGGTCGGCACAGACTCAGTGGGCCGAAGGGCCTGTTTTCGCATTGTTTTGCTAAAGTAAAGTATACAAAAGTTTGCGAGGCGTAGGTAGGGTAGACGGTCAGAACCTTTTTCTTAGTGTAGAAATATCCAACACTGGAGGGCTTTGCCACAACGTAAGAGGGGGATAGTTTAATAGAGATGTGTGGGACAAGTTTTTTTACACAGAGATAGAGGAGCAAGATTCATCAGGCACCAATATCCTTGTGGGGGCCTGGTACACACTGCTAGAGGTGGTGGTGGAGGCAGACACGATAGTGGCATTTAAGAGGCTTTTAAATAGGCATATGGAAGTGCATAGAAACGTATAAAATTATAAAAGGACTGGACAAGCTAGATGCAGGAAAAATGTTCCCAATGAAGGAGGAGACCAGAACCAGAGACCACAGTCTAAGAATAAAGGGGAGGCCATTTAAAACTGAGATGAGAAAATACTTTTTCACCCAGAGAGTTGTGAATTTGTGGAATTCCCTGCCACAGAAGGCAGTAGAGGCTAATTCACTGGATGAATTTAAAAGAGTGTTAGATAGAGCTCTAGGGGATAGCAGAATCAAGGGACATGGGGAGAAGGCAGGCACGGATTACTGATTGTGGATGATCAGACATGATCACAATGAATGGCGGTGCAGGCACGAAGGGGCAAATGGCCTCCTCCTGCACATATTTTCTATGTTTCAATGCAAGGGATAGAGGGATATGGTTCATGTACAGGCAAACAAAATCAGTTTAACTTGGCATCATGTTCGGCACAAACATTCTAGTGCTGTACTGTTCTACATTATTTTTTTTGTTTTTCTTTTAATTCTCGTCGATTCCAAATAAAGATCTTTCTGGGCAATGCCAACCATTTTCAGGTTTGTAGGTTTATTGTCTTCTGTAAATTGTAAATTGTCCCTCGTGTGTAGGATAGTACTACTGTGCAGGGATCGTTGGTCGATCTATATTTATATATTGCACTTTTGCAAATAGTCAGGATTTCTACACAAATGATGATTGTGAACTTTCGTACATCTTGGTTCTTGATGAATCTTGCTCCTCTATCTTTGCATTCAACCTGGATAAACACCAGAAACAAGAGATGGCAATGTGGTGCAGCGGTAGAGATACTGCCTTACAACGCCAGAGATCTGGGTTCGATCCTGACTACAGGTGCTGTCTATATGGCGTTTGTACGTTCTCCCTGTGACTGCGTGGGTTTTGTGCCACTGCTCCGGTTTCCTCCCACACTCCAAAGACAGGTTTGTAGGTTAATTGGCTTCTGTAAATTGTAAATTGTCCCTAGTGCGTAGGATAGTGCTAGTGTACGGGGATCGCTGGTCGACTCGGACTCGGTAGGCCGAAGGGCTTGTTCCCACATTGTATCTCTAAACTAAACTAAATTCAGAAATCATGCTCTTCAGAGGAAAAGCACAGGCAAAGGGCACACCGATGACATTTGCTGTCTGTAGAAGCCGTCTTTAGATGTATGAAATAATTGCAATCATCCAATACGAAAATAAAGCTTGAAGCAATAATGAAGCTCTTCTTGTCAACAGCAGGCAGCGAAGAAAGCGAATGGCATGTTGGCCTTCATAACAAGAGGAGTTGAGCATAGAAGCAAAGAGGTCCTTCTGCAGTTGTACAGGGCCCTAGTCAGACCACACTATTGTGTGCATTTTTGGTCTCCAAATTTGAGGAAGGACATTCTTGCTATTGAGGGAATGCAGCGTAAGTTCACAAGGTTAATTCCCGGGATGGCGGGACTGTCATATGCTGAGAGAATGGAGTGGCTGGGCTTGTATACTCTGGAATTTAGAAGGATGAGAGGATATCTTAATGAAACATATAAGATTATTAAGGGTTTGGACACGCTAGAGGCGGGAAACATGTTCCCGATGTTGGGGGAGTGCAGAACCAGGGGGCACAGTTTAAGAATAAGGAATAAGCCATTTAGAACGAAGATGAGGAAACACTTTTTCACACAGAGTTGTGAGTCTGTGGAATTCTCTGCCTCAGAGGGTGGAGGGTATACGGTTCTCTGAATACTTTCACGAGAGAGCTAGATAGGGCTCTTAAAGATAGTGGAGTCAGGGATATGGGGAGAAGGCAGGAATGGGGTACTGATTGTGGATGATCAGCTATGTTCACATTGAATGGCGGTGCTGGCTCAAAGGGCCGAATGGCCTACTCCTGCACCTATTGTGTATTGTCTATAACTCATTATTGAGGTGGGCGTCTGGAACGTGATTTCAGGGTGGTGGTGGAGGCAGATATAATAGTGGCGTTTCAGAGGTTGTTGGATAGGCACATGGATATGCAGGGAATGAAAGGGTATGGATCATATGCCGGCAAAAGAGATCAGTTTTACTTGGCATCATGGTCGGCATGGTTACTGTGGGCCAAAGGACTGTTCCTGTGTTTTACTCTGATTTGCAATAACAGCGCCAAAGTAGAGATGGTTGAAAGATTCAAGTTCCTAGGAATAAATATCACCAGCAACCTCTCCTGGACCACCCATATTGTAGCAACGGTCAAGAAAGCACACCAACGCCTTAGAGGGCTTAGGAGATTAAGAATGACCCCAACAACTCTTACTAATATTTACAGGTGAGCTGTAGAAAACATTTTATCAGGGTACATCACAACATGGTTTGGGAACAGCTCCATCAAGACAACAAGAAATTGATGAGAATTGTGGACACAGCCCAGACTATCACACACACCTCCCATCCATTGACTCCATTTACACCTCACACTGCCTCGGCAAAGCCAAAAACATAATCAAGGATGAGTCTCACCCCGCCAGTCCCACGTCTCCCCTCATATCAGGCAAGAGGTATAGAAGTGTGAAAACACACACCTCCAGATTCACGGACAGTTTCTTCCCAGCTGTTATCAGGCAACTGAACCATTCTTTCACCAACTGGATTTGGATCCTGACCTACCATTTACCTCATTGAAGACCCTCAGACTATATTTAATCAGATTTTACTGGACTTCATCCTGCATTAAACGCTATTTCATTCGTGCTGTATCTGTACACCGTGAACTGATTGATTGCAATCATGTAGTCTTTTCGCTGACTGGATAGCACGCAACAAAAATGCTTTTCACTGTACCTCAGTGCACGTGACAATAATAAACTAAACTAATAAACTAAACTAAGCCTGTTCTGTGGCACAACAATCACACTTGCATACTTAATTCACAAAGGCAGCCAATATCATCAAAGCCTTACACCACCCTGTCCACGCTCTCATTCGACTCCTACCATGGGAAGAAAGTACAGGCGGCCGCAAACTGTGACCTGCAGGTTCAATGCCAGCTTCTTCCCAATAGCCATCAGGATCTGCAACACCGTAGAACACTAATCTCAGCAGAAAAAGACACAAAGTGCTGAAGTAACTCAGCGGGTAAAGCTGCAGCTCTGGAAGAAATGGATAGATGACATCTCAGGTCGGGACTCTTGTTCAGACTGGTTGTGGCGGGGGGAGAAAGCTGGAATACAAGAGGGGTAGGACAAAGCCTGACGAGTGATAGATGGCCTCAGCAACTATGAACTTCTACAGAATGGGTCTTTGGTTGCACTACAGAGATCGATTTTTTTGTATCACGGTTGTTAATTTATTGAGTTTTAGATTATTATATATTATCAATGTGCAGTGAATTAATGGGCCTGTAAGCTGCTGCAAGTAAGAATTTTTCTCCACTGTCCCTACTACAATCAGTCTCAAGAAGGGTCCCGAATCAAAACATCACGTATTCATGTTCTCCTCAAGATGTTGCCCAACCCGCTGAGTTACTCCAGCATTTCCTGCCTGTCTTTGTTATAAACCAATATAGAAACATAGAAACATAGAAATTAGGTGCAGGAGTAGGCCATTCGGCCCTTCGAGCCTGCACCGCCATTCAATATGATCATGGCTGATCATCCAACTCAGTATCCCGTACCTGCCTTCTCTCCATACCCTCTGATCCCCTTAGCCACAAGGGCCACATCTTACTCCCTCTTAAATATAGCCAATGAACTGGCCTCAACTACCCTCTGTGGCAGAGAGTTCCAGAGACCCACCACTCTCTGTGTGAAAAAGTCCTTCTCATCTTGGTCCTAAAGGATTTCCCCCTTATCCTTAAGCTGTGACCCCTTGTCCTGGACCTCCCCAACATCGAGAACAACCTTCCTGCATCTAGCATGTCCAACCCCTTAAGAATTTTGTAAGTTTCTATAAGATCGCCACTCAATCTCCTAAATTCTAGAGATCTGCAGTTGGTTTGTATTACATAAAGAATTTCATAGTTCTGTTGTCAGTGCACATGGCAATCAAATTCTCTGGAGTCTTTTGACACATCACAACTGATTTTTCAAATAATTCTCTTTCACACACAGCCCTTCAGAATGATTAGCAAGAATCAAGTGTTTGTCTTCTATTTTTCAGAGAGTACGGCCCAGTGGTGCAGCGGTAGAGTTGCTGCCTTACAGCGCCAGAGACTCGGGATTGATCCTGAAAGCTGGAAGAAAGGTGAGGTCGGAACTTCGCCTATCCATGTTCCCCAGAGATGCTGAGTTACTCCAGCACTTTGTGTCTTTTTTTGTAAACCAGCGACTGCAGTTCCTTGTGTCTCATTGAAGACCTTTGAACTAACTTTAATCAAACTTTATCGTCCAACGTTATATCTTCGACTAAATGTTGTACATTTTTTCCTTTATCTGAGCACTGTGGACAGCATGGTTATGTTCATGTAAAGTCTTTTCTTTGTGTAGGGAGGAACTACAGATGCTGAAGAGAGACATAAAATGCTGGGGTAAATCAGATGGGTGAGCAGCATCTCTGGAGAATAGAGGGAGGTGACAATTTGGGTTGGATCCCTTCTTCAATCTTTTCTTTCAGTGGATAGCACGCAAACAATAGCTTCTAACTGTACCTCGGTACACATGACAATAATAAACTCCACTAAAACTATAGAACCATCCAACACATTAGGTACTCCATGTGCCTCAAATGTTCGAATGTCCTTCCTGTACAGGGTGCCTGAAACTGTAATAGTATTCTAACTATGTCCCGACCTTTGACTTTCACAAATAAATTAGCCTTTTCCCTTTGTTCCTATTAATAGGCCTGGATAGAATGAATGTGGAGAGGATTTTTCCACTAGTGGGAGAGAATAGAACCAGAGGTCATAGCCTCGGAATAAAAGGACGTTCCTTTAAGAAGAAGACAAGGAGGAATTTCTTTAGTCAGAGGGTGGTGAATCTGTGGAATTCATTGCCACAGACGGCTGTGGAGGCCAAGTCAATGGATATTTTTAAGGCAGAGATAAAAAGATTCTTAATTAGTACTGGTGTCAGGGGATAAGGGGAGAAGGCAGGAGAATGGGGTTAAGAGGGGAAGATAGATCAACCATGATTGAATAGACTTGATGGGTCAAATGGTCTAATTCTGCTCCTATCATATTAATAATTGCTCTGGTTATATCTATCTATGCTTGGGCATTCAAGGAACTTGTGACTTGAATTATCGTGTCTATCTTCACCCATTATTCAGTATCCTTCCACTTTATTCATTCTTTGAGAGCCTGGAACAGGTTAAACTTTATTTTGTTTTAAACTCCATGGAATTAAATACAAAATATAAACAACGTATGGGTAAACTACAGAACATAATAGTTTGTGAAACTGAAGGAATATCTGAAATGTTAACTGTTTTTCTCTCCACAGATGCTGCCTGACCTAGTTTATGATCAATGACCTATTCATTGTCACGTGCACCGAGGTACAGTGAAAAGCTTTCTTTTTTGCATGCTATTCAGTCAGTTCATTTAGTTTAATTTAGTTTAGTTTAATTTAGTTTAGTTCAGTTCAGTTTATTATCACATATACCGAGATACAGTGCATGATATTCAGTCAGCAGAAAGACAATCCATGATTACAATTAAGCCGTCCACAGTGTAGAGGTACAGGATAAAGGGAATAACGTTTAGTGCAAGATAAAGTTCGGTAAAGTCTGATTAAAGATAATCCTAGGGTCTCCAATCAGGTAGACGGTAGCTCAGGAACACTCTCTAATTGGTGATAGGATGGTACAGGTGAGTGCTTACAGCATTTTCTTTTATACTAGAAATTATTCACAGCAATGAAATTAGCTGAATGGCCAGGGACAGCTTTAGGGTATAGTGCAGGTACTCAAAGTGATGGTGCTCCTGATGGAGTTCTGCAAGGATCTGTAATAGGGTTACTAACTTTATAAATGATTTTGATGGGACAGGGAGCCACACATCCAAGTGCCAATAACACAAGGTTAGGCATTCTAAGTAATGCAGCTTAGCTAAGCTAAGAGATATAGCATGGAAGCAGGCCCTTCAGCCCAACGTGTCCACACTAACCATCGATCACCCATAAACTAGTACTATCCTACACACAGGAGGGGGGGGGGGGGGGGGGGGGGGCAATTTACACAGGCCATTTAACCAACAAACCTATACGTCTTTGGAATGTGGGATGAAACCGGAGCACCCGGAGAGATAGGAATCTCATTCAGGCAGATGTGATTTGTTTAACTTGGCATCATTTCAGAACACACATTGTGAGCCAAAGGACCTGTTCTTGTGCTGAACTGTTCTATGTACTATGTTCACAATTACAGTTACCAACTCAAAAAAGCAATGAATCAGAAACTAGAAATTGCAGTTGGTTACAACATTTCAATAGCAGCGGGTTTCTTGATTCTTTGGGGTCATTGTGTAACAGTTTTTCAGGAAAGTGAGATAATCAGAAATTTTCTAGAAAATAGCGTCTTATCCCACCAATATCTTGGGTTTTGTAGGCATGTT
The DNA here is from genome assembly GCA_963514005.1 of Raja brachyura. Next base: position 65,032,687 of record OY740786.1, read on the forward strand.
TACCAGATTGATCAATTCGGTTATTGATGTGTAACTAGATTTTCAAAGACACTTAGACAGCATAGCACACAATCATCTCCTAAGGAAAACAGATATATTCTGACCCAGCAGAAAGTTGAGGAGCTGACTGTATTTCTGTAGATGGACGGTATCTACTGTACTTATGCTAGTCTGTGACATCTACACAGAGGGTGGTGAGTGCCCGGAACGTGCTGCTGGGGTTGGTGGTTGAGGCAGTTACAAAAGTGGTATTTGAGACTTGTGGAAAGCAGGGAATTGAGGAATATGAATGACGTGGCACAGTGGCGCAGCGGTAGAGTTGATGCTTTACAGCACCAGAGTCCCAGGTTCGATCCTGGATACGAGTGCTGTCTATATGGAGTTTGAATGTTCTCGCCGTGACCGTGTGGGTTTTTCTCGGGTGCTCCTGTTTCCTCCCACACTCCAAATACATACAGGTTTAAGGTTAATTTGCTTTGGTAAAAATTGTAAATTGTCACTAATGTGTAAGGATCAGTGGTCAGCATGGACTCTGTGGGCCAAAGGGCCTGTTTCCATGCTGTATCTCTAAACTACACTACACTAAATGTGCAGGAAGACAAAAGTTGGTCTTGGCAACATGTTCAACAGCACAGAAATTGGGGGTCGAAGGGCCTGTTCATGTGCTGAATTATTCTACGTTCTATATTCTACGCCCATTCTTTTCAGATGATCTCGATGAGATGATTGCAAAACCTATTATGTGCTCATCTTCTGAACTGGAGCTTAGGGCTGACTGGATTCCACATCTGTGTGTTTCACTGTGTGCTAATTGGGGCCTCACACACTCTGTCAAGGATGTGTTTCGCTTGGGGAGTTTAGAAAACAGCGCTCCCCTTCTACTGTCTTTGATGGGCTTCTGCACGCTCCGAACCAATGACTCCACGTTCTGAATTACAACACAAAAGTTCCATTCTGGGTGTTAGTGCCATACAGGATTCTCGTGGGTTTACACTTTAAACTTTAGAGTTTAGAGATACAGCATGGAAACAAGCCTTTTGGCTCAGCGAGTCCGTGCCGACCAGTGATCACCCTGTACACTAGCATTATCCTACAGACTGTAGGTCTTTAGTGTGGGAGGATTGAACCCGTGTCTCTGGCCCTGCAAGGCAGCAGCTCTACCGTTATGACATTATGCCACCCTTAGTTGGTGCGGATGCTTTCTCAAGGAGATTTCAGGAACATCCTTGAATTGTTTCTCCTGTTCTCAGTTTCGGAGACGTCACAAAGATACATGCAAGGTAAAATGCTCTAAGCTACTTGGTGCTGGGAGCTGGCTGCAGTGATGTATGTACATTTGAAGGGTTACTATCATTAGCACAGGGCCATTGGGAAAGCAAATATAATGTTATGAAACATTGGCAGGGTGTATATTTAACGACATAACTACATAACTAGAAACACTGTCTTTGTATAAAGGCCTTGGTTAGAACATCATGTCCACTTTTGATCACCTTCTCATGAGCAATATAAACCACAAGAAAAACATTCTGAGCAGGGCCATTAACTTGATATGTAACTTAAGGGACTCGGTGATTGGGTTGTACAAGCCACAAACGTGATGGGAAGACAATCTTAATTCCATTTGTGTGAACAGACCATGTGAACTAGATTGGCTTTGGTTCAATTCTACTTTATTCTCACATGTACCTAGATACAGTGAAATTAATTTTCTACCTTTTTTACAGTTCAGTAAAAATCTTACTATACATAGGCACACTCATACGCACGTGCAAGTGTGTAGGAATAGTAGAAACAAGGAACTGCGGATGCTGGTTTATACCAAAGATAGACACAAAGTGATGGTGTTACTCAACGGGTCAGGCAGCATCTCTGGAGAAAAAGGATGGGTGATGTTTCGGGTTGGGACCCTTATTCATACTGAAAGTAGGGGGTGGGGTGAAGAGCTTGAGGCAAGAAAAGGGCAGGACTAATCAGGACCAGCTACTAATGGCCTCAGGCAGGGCAGTTCCTGGTTGGCCCATTGTTCGGTTTTCTCTGGGTGCCTCCGGTTCCTTCCTACACTCTAAAGGTGTACAAGTTTGTAGGTTAATTGGCTTCAGTACAGTTGTAAATTGTCCCTAGAGTGTAGGAGAGTGCTAACGCATGGGGTGATCGTTAGTCGCCACAAACTCGGTAGGCCGAAGGGCCAGATTCCGCTCTGTATCTCTAAAATCTAAAATCTTACTCTTCCTATCTCCAAGTTATATTCTCATCTTGAAATCACAGATCCATTGTCAGTTTTTTTTGTCCTCTAAAAATCCACAAACATCTTTCTTCTCTTGCTAACAATATAATTAAACTTTGACACGGGTCAGCACATTATCATCCACCAATATCTCGTGTGCATTTTCTGGACCCGTGGCGACGATCTCCTCCTTGTACATTTTCCTCTATGTCAATCCACACAGGAAATAAATCATGGCAGAGTCATAGAGTTATACAGCACGGAAACAGGCCTGTCGGCCCAACTTGCCCACAAAGCCCAAGATGCCCCATCTACGGTAGTCCTTCCAACTTACATTTGGCCCATATCCCTCTTAACCTTTCCTATCCATGCACCTGTCCAAATGTCTTTTAGATATTGTTATAGTACCTGCATCAACTACCTCCTCTGGCAGCTTGTTCCCTATGCCCACCTTGCTCTGTGAAATAGTTGCCGCTCAGGTTCCTATTAAATCTTTCCCCTCTCACCTTGAACCTATGTCCTCTGGATCTTGATTTTCCTATTCTGGGTAAGAAACTCCATGCAATTTCCCTGTCTATCCCCTTGTGATCTTATAGAGCTTCATAAGATCACCCTTCATGCTCCTGTGCTCTAAGGAATAGAGTCCTAGCCTGTCCAAACACACGTCCCTCAAGTCCTGGCAATATCCACGTAAATCTTCTCAGCACTCTTTGCACCCGAACGACATCCTTCCTACAGCAGGGTAACCAAAACTGAACACTCAAACGTGGCCTCACCAATATCTTGTTCAACTAAAAGTCACTTCGTAAAGAAATATCCTTTTCTGGTGGATGGCGGCATCCAAAGTCTTTACAGAGGTGTTAATTGAAAAAAAGTGAGTAATGCATGTCATGAAAATTGAATCATTCCTGAAAATGCCAGACGCTCTACCTAAAACATTTCTGCTCTGTTCTCTGCAGGAGGAGAGGCCGTTTTACAACAAGGCAACCTGGAAGGATGGATTTTCCTTCGATCGTGCCAAAGTTAACAGCAGGACCAGATTTCTCTCCTTGGGCACATTTCTTGGCTGCAGCCCGAAAGATTGAGAGGCTGGCGGGATGATGAGTATGTCTATAACACAAAACTACAGCTGACAGGAAGAGCCTGGGAGGGAGGGAGGCAGAGAATAGTTGGGGGGCAAACGGCCGCAGGGCAGGAGGCGAGGTTGGGGTGGCACAGTGGCGCAGCAGTAGAATTGCTGCCTTATGGTGCCAGAGACCTGGGTTTGATCCGGACTATGGTTGCTGTCCGTACAGGGTTTGTACGTTCTCCCTATGACCACGTGAGCTCCAGTTTCCTCCCACACTCCAAATAAGTACAGGTTTGTAGGTTAATTGGCTTCGGTAAAATTGTAAATTGCCCCTTGTATGTAGGATAGTGGTAGTGTACTGGGATCACTGGTCATCGTGGACTCGGTTTCATGCTATCCCTCTTTCCCATCCAATCCCTACATGCTAAGGGCAATTACAGAGGCCAATTAACCTACAAAGCTGCACGTCTTTGGGATTTGGAAGGAAGCCGGGGTACCCAGAGGAAACATACACGGTCACAGGGGGAACGTGCTAACTCCACACAGACAGCGCTTGAGGTCAGAATCAAACCCAGGTCTCTAGTGCTGTAAGGCAGCAGGTTTACCAATGGTGCCTCTATGCCAATTGTGAGGGAATGGGGAAGATTTAAGGTGTGGGGCTGTCAAGAAGATAAACATTTTTTGCAAAGATAAACATGCTCCCATTCTTTTATGCCCATAAGTATTGCTGGTAATGCACCAGCCTATTCAACACGGCCTATTACCATTGAGCTGACACAAGAACTGCTGATCTGGTTTACAAAAAAGCACAAATTGCTGGAGTGACTCAGCAGGTCAGGCAGCATCTCTGAAGGTACATGGACAGGCGACGATCGTGTCAGGGCCTATTTTCAATCTTAAGGGCCTGTCCCACTTTCACGACCTATGCTGAATTTGCCCTTGACTCATACTCGCAGCATGGTTGTCACGAGATCGTAGGAGGTCGTATGAGGTCGTACGTAGGTCGTAGGTAGGTTGTGATGCTAGCCGTAGGTACTTGTGGCTTCAAGTAGGTCGGGGCGTTTTTTCTAGCCTGATGAAAAATGTCCACGAGTAAAAAAGGTCGTGAATTAGGTCGTGAAAGTGGGACAGGCCCTTAAAGCATCAACAATCCACATCCTCCAGAGGTGCTGCCTCAGACACTGTGTTATTATTAGGTTCACATTAGACATTATGATTAGGTTTAGATAAAGAATTGCTCATTAAATAATTACTTCTATTACAATCCAACCCAACTGCACCAGTGAGTTAAGATTGCTCTACTGACTACAATACAACTCCATTGCCTTTGGCTGTGCAGCAATGTTTGAGTTCACCATTTCTCTGTATCTAATTCAAGCCAAATATTTTCTTAAAAAGAAACACAAACTGCTGGAGTCACGCAGTGGGATAGAGTTTAGTATAGTGTAGTTTAAAGAAATAGTATGGAAACAGGCCTTTTTGCCCACCGAGTCCATGCCAACCAACGATCTATGGTGTATTCAGAAAGTATTCAGACCCCTTAACTTTTTCCACATTTTGTTACGTTGCAGCCTTACTTTAAAATGGATGAAATTCATTTTTGTTATCATCAATCTACACACAATACCCCAGAATGAAGAAGCAAAAACAGGTGTTTAGAAATTAAAGTAATTAAAAAGAAATTGTTTCGGCAAATATTTTCCCACTTAGAAGACAAATAAAATTGGAGGTCTTGAACAAAAAACTAACTCTTATCTAGACCGCACTTGAGTATTCCATTAGTTCCAACCTACGTAGCTTGTTTTCATTAATAATGCACAACCCTGCAATTATTGCTTCTGAAAACTCCCACCTCACACCCACCCACCCCTCCCCCTGCCACCGCTCTCTCCCATGCAAGCAGCAATAAATATATTTCCCAGTATTAGCTTTTACATTCATGGTACTATTATGCTTTAGGTTGATTTACTTAATTTAATGCTGTCTCACAAAGCACTTTAGCTGAGTCCAAACTGCATCCTGTCCTAAAAAATACAATTTTGATTTATTAAAATAAACCATGTTTCGAAAGTGAAGAGAGAAGGGTTGCTACCCGCTACCCAGAGGAGAGAGTCGCAGATACCATTGACAGGTGACACCAATTAAATGATGCTTCAAGAGCTAAAATACAATTAAATTAAAAGTTGCAAATCATTGTGTTAAGGGGAGAAACATAGTTTTAACTTGTCTTCAAAATAAATGTAAGTGAACTATGAAGTCTGTAGAAGGGTCCCAACACAAAACATCATCTGTCTATTCCTTCCACAGATGTTGCCTGACCCGCTGAGTTTCTCCAGCACTTTGTGTCTTGCTGACAATTCCAGCATTTGGGTTTACTGTGTCTCCTTAAATAAATTATTTTACCACCTCTTGCATTAGTTGCTCCAAATATAATCAACTTTATTCAATTAAAACAAACCCTGAAAGCATATTATTTCCCCAAAAATATCACTTTAATACTAAATTGGCCAGCTATAATTCAATCAAATTCCTCCTAGATGTCAATATGGTGGTGAAAATAGATATCATGCACAGTTTCCCAATGATCAGATGCCAATGATGCCGGTGGATTGCGGTCAGTGGAGCAATGTTGACTACCTAGATTGATTGGTTTGGAACGCATTGGAAGTAAAAATGTGATGTAAAATCCTAAATCTTAACCTCATCTATTTACTACTAAAGACATGTGGGTTTGCAGATTAATTGGCCTCAGTAAATTGCCTTTAGCGTATAGGGAGTGGATGAGAAAATAGGATAACAGAGAACTAGTGGAACAGGTGATCAATTGTCGGTGTGGACCTGGTAGGCCGAAAGCCCTGTTTCCATGCTGTATCTTTAAATTAAACAAAACTACCAGATATAGCAGAATAGGTTTGAACCAAGCTTTGGCACAAGAACTGAATGCTGGAAGTCACCAGCTTCAGGAAAAGCTACTTTCCGACAACCATCTGCGGCACAGTGGCGCAGCAGTGCAGTTGCTGCTGTACAGCACGAGGGACCCGGGTTCAATCCCGACTATAGATGCTGTCTGTACGGAGTTTGCACGTTCTCCCTGTGACCATGTGGGTTTTCTCCCACATCCCAAAGAAATGTTAGTTTGTAGATTAATTGGTTTCTGTAAATTGTCCCTAGGATGGAACTAGTGTACAGAGTGATCGCTGGTCGGCACGGACTCAGTGGGCTGAAGGGCCTGTTTCCATGCTAGATCTCTGAACTAAACTTAAATCGGGTTCTTTTCTGCAATTCCTTATGTCTCATTCAGTAGTTTGATAATAGCTGGTACTCAGCAGCTATGAAGGCAGATTTAAAGTAAAACACAGAAGGAGAATAGGAATGAAAGAAGCAATTTGATTGAACCAATAAGCAATATCAATATATGTTAAATTAAATCATTTACAGGTGAAGTAAATAGTAAACAGATTTTAGACTTTAGAGATACAGCGTGGAAACAGCCCCATCAAGTCCGCACCGGCCAGTGATCACCCTGTACACTGTGCACCATTCTACATACTATGGACAATTTACAGAAACCTCAGTTTAGTTTAGTTTATTGTCATGTGTACCTAGGTACAGTGAAAAGCTTTTTGTTGCATGCTATCCAGTCGGCGGAACAACTATACATGATTACAATCGAGCCGTCCAAAGTGTACAGATACAGGATAAAGGGAATAACATATAATGCAAGATAGTGCAACCTGTACATCTTTGGGAGTGTGGGAGGAAACCGGAGCAACCGGAGAAAGCCCACGCAGTCACAGGGAGAACATATCAACTCCGTACAGACAACACCTGCAGTCAGGATCGTACCCGGGTCTGTGGTGCTGTGAGGTAGAAACTATTGCTGTGCCACTGTACCACCCCATTCCCAGCTCAAAGTATGGACTAGGATTTTGAAGCAAACTCCTCTGTTTAAAAACTGTACTGTGGTTGTAATCTTAATGAAAACAGCTACGAGACACAAACGCAAAGTGGAAACTTGAGAGTGTGTGCAGTGCTAGGTGTGGTTCAGACAGAGACAGACAGCAGGAGATGAGAAGCCAAAACTGGACGAAAATCAGCAACTTCAAAGCAAATCTTATTCCCGTAGAAAACACGTGCAAGTATAGACAAGCCAGGGAATGTTTAGGGTATTAGGGGACATAGTGTTAGATGTTCAACAGTGACATGACCTCACAAGTGAGCATTCAGTGGCTGGAGGAGGGGAAGAGTGTAATTAGTAGCAGAGATGCAATTGTTTAATGGAAATACTGTAAAGATTAGCATTGGCCAGGAAAGCAAAATAATATTAGGCCTGGTGCTGAGCATGGAACTCAAGAGATGCTGTCTGACCCACTGTTAAACCAGCTTTTCGTGTCTATTTTCAGTTTAAACCAGTTCCTTCCTATGCAAAATAATATGGGGTACAGATTAAGTTATCCAGAGGGACCATTCAACAAATAAATATCAGTGAACACAGTGCTAGAGTAACTCAGCGGGTCGCAGGTAACTCAGTAACGCAGCGGGTAACTCAGTAACGCAGCATCTCTGGAGAAAAGGGACGGGTGACATTAGGGTTAGAACCCTTCCTCGTACAAATCTGAAATATCAGACGTCTGAAGAAGGGTCTTGACCCAGAACACCACCTATCCAATTTCTCCAGGGATACCGCCTGACCCACTGAGTTACCCCATCACTTTGTGTCCTTTTGTGTATTAACTTCCATCTGCAGTTTTATTTCTAAATATCACGCGGTCTAATTTAAATAGACGCTGTCTAATTTAGTTTATAGATACAACATGCAAACGGCCCTTTGGCCCATCGAGTTCACATTGACCACATTGATCACCCATTCACTCTAGCTTCCCACTTTTTCACCCACTGCCTACACACTTACAGAGGTAAATTAAACTACAAAACCGCACGTCTTTGGGATGTGGGAGGAAACCGGAGCACCCGGAGGAAACCCACGCGGCCACAGGGAGAACATGCAAACTAAACACTAACATCATCTGCGGTCAGGATTGAACCTAGATCTCTGGCGCTGTGAGGAAGCAGCTCTACCAGATGCTCCACTGTGTGTGCCCTACTTGGACAGATATTTACAAAAGTTGCTCAAAACCAAGAAACAAAACATAAATCAAAGTGTGGAGAGCTTGTAATTGCTTGATTATTTTCTCTAACAAGGAGCCGCCCTGCTTCATTTCCCTCCTTTGTACATTTGTCTCCCTTTCCCATGTCCCGCTTTTTCCCTTTTGTATCCTTGTCTCCCCACTGTCCCTTTCCCTCTATATCCCTTCCTCTGGCTTTACATTATCTCCTCATCTCGCCATATCTGACACCCTTTTGTCTCCATTGTTAAATATTCAACCCATCTGCCAACCCAACACCCCTCACCTGTACCCACTTGTGAGATTTTCTCCGCCCCCACATTTCCTTTCCAACCCCCACCCCCCCACCTCCACCCCGCTACAATCATTAGTCTGTAGAAGGATCCTGACCCGAAACGATGGCTATTCATTCTTTCCACAGAAACTGTCTAACACGACTGGAGTTCCTCTTGATTAGTACAGGTGTCAGGAGTTATGGTGAGAAGGCAGGAGAATCGGGTTAGGAGGGAGAGATAGATCAGCCATGATTGAATGGCGGAGTAGACTTAATGGGCCGAATGGCCTAATTCTACTCCTATTCCTTATGACCTTATGAACACTTTGTATTTTGCTTAAGATTCCAGCATCTGCAGTTCCTTGTGTCTCTGACAGACAACTATGATTGTCATAACTGAAGATATTTCTGAAGATATTTTGATCTAATTGGAGCTACAGTAGTACATCTAGAGAGTAAATTAGAAGATATAGTGAAGAAAGCAGTATAATCCACAAAGAAGTGGAGTAAACAAAACATAGTAATATTGTGGCTTGAAACCTTGTGTGTGAGAACTGACTTCAAATTCAAAGGTAGATGATGTAAAGTAGGTTTTGTCCTGGTCTTTTCTTGGTACCAGTTCTTCCTCCCAACAATTTGTCTGAAGGAGTCCCGACCTGAAATGTCACCTATCCATGTTCGCCAGAGTTGCTGCCTGACCCGTTGAGTTACTCAAGAGTCAAGAGAGTCACGAGTGTTTTATTGTCATATGTCCCAGATAGAACAATAGAATTCTTACACGCGGCAGCACAACAGAATATGTAAACCACAGCTTTTTGTGTCCATCTTTGGTATAAACCAGCAATTCATTTTTATTACATCGTGAAACCAGTCGTTAATTACATGGAAGATTTATTTGCATGTCTTCCTATCTAATGTGCCGCATTTAATATTCACCATGTGGCCTCCTCTACATTGGAGAAGCTACAGACAGGTTGGGTGCTTTGGGAGCACCTGTGCTCAGTCTGGGGTGAGGGGGTGGTGACCGTGAGCTCCTGCTTGTCTTCACCTTAACTCAGCATTGCACCTTGACCTGGTGACCTCCTTTAATGTCACAGCGAGACCCAACTCAAGCACGAGAAACAACACCTCCTGTTCCATCGGTTGCAACCTACACGGTCCAATACCACATTCTCAAACTTTATTTCTGTTTTTATGAGTACTGGCCTTATTTATCTGCTCTCTGTAGCTTAGTTTTATTCAGTTTAGTTTAGAGGTACAGCGTGGAAACAGGTCCTTCAACCCACCGAATCCACGCCGACCCCTATACTAGTTTTATCTTACCCACTAGGGGCAATTTAAAGAAGCCAATTAACCTACAAACCTGCACGTCTTTGGGATGAGGGGGGAAAACCCAAGCACCCGGAAAAAACCCACGGAGAACATACAAACTCCATACAGACAGCATCCGTAATCAGGATCAAATCCGGATCTGTCGCTGTAAGGCAACAACTCTACCGCTGTGCCACCGTGTCGCACTCTGTGCCGCCCTCCTTTCAGTCATGGACCAACCAGAACTGCACCTAATGCTCCACTTTAGCAATAATGATGAGAGGATGCTGGACAATGTAGTTCAGAAATTAGATATTCTACATTGCAATATTTCACCACCCACCATCAAGTTTTCAATTGGTTATGAAGCCTTTTGAAGCATCCTTACTCCTGAAACACACAATACAGATTTGTGACTGAAGAAAGGTCCCGACCCAAAAGATTACCTATCCATATTCTCCGGGAATGCTGCCTGACCCGCTGAGTTACTCCAGCAGTTTTGCATCATTTTTTTGTAAACCAGCACCTGCAGCTCCTCATTTCCACACAAATTTAATTGCCATACTTCTAACGTGCTGCATGGACAATTCATGTTACTTTGTTTGTGCAGCAATGTTTTGACAGACAATGGCTACATCTCTGGAGAATGTGCAGAGGCTAAGATGTGAAAAACTGCTTAAAGTTAGTATCCAAATGAATACAATATATGCCAATTATCTGAGGTTTAAGCTGACATCAGCATCTACAGTGATGTGTCAGCGCATTGGTGAATACTGACCAAAATCAATACGGCCTGCACAGCCAGGACTGACATCCGAGGAGTTCTTATGATGCCTTACAAATTTCAGGACATGGCCTCTAAAGCAGAGTATCTAATTACATGAATTGAACCTTGAAAATATTTCATATGGATCTACTGAACTGTTAGGGTTAGGTTTACAGAGAAAAAGACTGGAGAGAGAGACACACACACACAGACAGAGGCTGATCTATAATGCAAGAATAGTACAGATCGACCAGCACTTCCAACCCCAGCCTCTCATACAAGGACTGGCACAGCTGACTAGCCTTTAACCTTGGAATGGTCTGTTATGGATTGAATGTAATTGGTTTCTGTTCGTTCTGAGAAGCGGGGCAAAACAGCAATTGTGCAAAGAAAAATTGTATTGTTTAAATGGGGGGGAATAGCATTTGTATGACAGGTGTTTTGAGCTTCGTTAGCAAGCATTTTTAAAATAAACATATTCTGAGTGTCTGTAATTAAGGGGGGGAATGTGTAACGAAACTCTTTAAACCTTCCATTAATCACAACTTATTTACTATTTATGATCTTAACCTGTAAGCTAATGATACTCTTTTAATATTGTCATGTGTACTGAGGTACAGTGAAAAGCTTTGTTTTTACATGCTATCCAATCAGATCAGATAAGACGATATATAAATACAATCGTGTTGAACTCGAGTACAATAGGCAGAGCAAAGGGGAAGGTACAGAGTGCAGAATGTAGTTCTCAGTATTGTAGTGCATCAGTTCCATTGACAAAGTCCAATGTCCGCAATGGGATAGAAGCCGGGCAGTACCTTCGCTTATGGAAGGACCGTTCAGAAGTTGATACTTGGGAAGATAATGCTGCCAAGATTTAAAACGATTATAAATTGTCAGTTCTTCACGTGACTGTACCATTTTCATGAACAAATTTAGCACATTCGCTGAGCGCACAAACCAGGTCCATCAGAGAAGATTGAATTTGGATGACCTTTGTTGTGTATAATGCAAAGACAATAGAGATACACTTTTCAGAGGGCAGTGATAATGCAGAAAGGAAAGTGATCAGATAAAGAGACACAGTATTATGATTTCATTGAGAAAGCCAAAATTGGCATTCAGATGAAGTTTGTCATCTTTAGAAAATTGTCAGGTCATGAATGGGAGAGATTACGTAGGAAATAGCAGCCAAGATGGCTGGATTATATATAAGCAACCCAAATGAAAAGATAACAATTGACGGATCGAACAGTACAGAACAGGAACAGGCCCTTTCGCCCACAATGTCTGTGGCAAACATGATGCCAAGTTAAACTGATCTCATCTGCCTGCACATAATCCATATCACTCCATTCCAGGCATACCCACATGCCTATTCAAAAGCCTCTTAAATACCACTATTGTATCTGCCTCCACCACCACTTCTGGTAGCATGTTCCAGGCTCCCACCACCCTCTGTGAAAGGAAAATTACTCCGCAGGTCTTTAAACTTTGCACCTCTCACCTCAGATCTTCTCACCTCTGCCCTCTAACCTTTGACATTTCGACCCCGGGAAAAAGGGGTCTGACTGTCCACTGTTGTTACAAAAGACCAATTAAATGAGAACACAAAAGCAAAAAGCTGTAGATGCTGGAAATCTGAAATTAGAACAAAATTGCTGATCAATGTTATCTCGTTAATGGCCTTTCGATGACTTGAAACATTATTTCTTTCTCCACAGATGCTGCCTGACCTGTTGAATATATCCAGCATTTTCTGACTTTATAACCCATAATTCAGTTCAATGGATTTTGCTGATGGTTGGGATCCAGATGATAGACTTTTATGGCAAACATTTTTGTTATCTTTCATGTGATTTGCAAGCTGTCAGTATCAGTGTTCTACTAAAAATCCAGAGTACATTTGCACAGTGCAAAAATATAAAAAGTTACATTTTTATCTATTTTAGTACGTGATATATAATCCCCTGACAACTTCTAGACCTGCTGAATATTCAACAATAGAGTTTGTGTTGGTAGAAGCATAATGAACTCTTGCATAGAGATCTGCCAGCTAGCTGCAGCGTATTCTGGCCTTCACGCCTGTTCATTGTAACGCAAAAGTTGGGAATGGACTTACAATCACCCGCCAAAGCAACTGACCTCCAGTTCCACCACTGAACTCATCCCTATGTCCAACACCCCGACCCAAAGACTAGCTTCCATATGTAGTGCAACCCTATTGTTTTGAATGGTATTGTGGCCTTGATTGAAAGCCATTTTTCATGTCTTTGATTTATATTATTTTCATGTCGTAAAAATAGACCAACTCATAAGATCAGCAGCATGGTGGCACAGCCGTAGAGTTGCTGCCTTACAGCGCCAGAAGATAAAAATTGCTGTCTGGGTGTGTATTGAGTTTGTACATTCTCCCTGTGACCACGAGGGTTTTCTTCAGGTGCTCCAGTTTCCTCCCACACTCCAAAGACATACAGGTTAATTGGCTTGGTATAATCATAAATTGCCCCTCGTGTGTATAGAATAATGTGTGTGCAGGGATCACTGGTCGGCATGGATATAGTGGGTCGAAGGGCCTGTGTCCGTGCAGTATTTCTAAACTAAACTAAACATAGGAGCTGTATTGGGCCATTTAGCCCATTGAGTCTGCTCCTCCATTTGTTCGTGGCTGATCTATTTTTCCCTGTCAAACTCCTGCCTCCTCCCCGTAATCTTTGAAGTTCTTACTGATCAAGAACCTATCAGTCTTCTTTGGCTGGATAGCATGCAACAAAAAGCTGTCCACTGTACCTCAGTACACTTGACAAAAAACTAAATTAAACTAAACTCTTGAGCCTCCCAACCACTCATTGTGATTTACCCTAGACATCAACTTCTCCTCTGCGCCAGCTCATCAAAGCCCCAAATCATTCAGATATTTATCTACCTCCATAATCTTGTTTCCACAAGCCACAAAAGTGTTCCACTTCAAGATGAAAGTTGCCCCAACCTGGTGACTCTCTGTGTGCTGGCCCCAGAAGTGGCTCTGCAATCACGCGTTACAATCGCTCCACTCTTTTAAGCCTCTTCTCTAACAGCAGCATTTATTTTCCCTTTATCATGTATCTGTTCACTGTGGATGGCTCGATTGTAATCATGGAAAGTCTTTCCGCTGACTGGTTAGCACACAGCAAAAAGGTTTTCACTGTACCTTGGTAAAGGTGACAACAAACAAAACTAAATTAAACTATACTAAGCTAGAGAATTCCAAAATTAACAACTTGCTTGTGAGTGCTGAATCTCTAGAATTCATTAAATATTTTCTCGCAATTAAAGGTGTTTTCTGTAAATGAATTTGTTTTAATTGTTTTAAATTTCTGATTAAAGGTAAGCTATCCAATGGCTCTCCAGAGGCATTGTGTGTTCTAAGGGCACTTAGCACTGTATTGTTTTAAACAGAATCTGATATATAAGTAGCTAGTCACTTAAAAAAGGAACTTCTAATGAAGGAGATCCTCACAATGCCAATAAAGTTCCCATTACATGCAAGATAGTGTTTTTATTAATCAAAAATATTTATTCAAATATTAAAATAATATTTACAGTACTGTAAAAAATAAAACAGAACCCACCACCATAATACATGACAAATGATAAACTTTTATACAACTATCTTACACTCCTTGTCAAGGATGCATTCAACCCCCCACGGTGCCCAGCGGTCCCAGAAATCCCCCAAGGAGCCCGTGGACAGCGCGTAGTCCCTCTCTAACACCACCCGGACACGGACGTACCTACAGAAAAGGGGCAGGCAGCCAGCTTAAGATAGAGTCATACTAACACAGCATGGATACAAGCCCTTTGACCCAACTAGCCCACACCGACCAACATGCCGCATCTAAACTAGTCCCACCTGCCTGCATTTGGCCTATATCCCTCTGAAGCTGTCCTATCCATGTACCTGTCTAAATGTTTCTTAAACATTGCTTCTGCTTCTGCTTGTTTACTGCACAACCGCCAACAGCTGGGCTATCTGGTGCAGATTGCGATAGTACCTGCCTCAACCACCTCCTCCAGCAGCTCATTCCATCCACCCACCATCCTTTGTGTAAAAATGGTTACCCCTCAGGTTCCTATTAAATCTTTCCCCATCACCTTAATTCTTGCACTCTGGGCGGGAAACTAAGATCTTATACCAAAGTTATAAGAGTGGGAAGAATGGTAAAGATGGCATACGACTCAGGAAGTGATGGTGCAACTTTATGGAACTTTGGTTAAACTACATGTGGAGTATTGCATGCCATTTTGATCATTACAGGAAGGATGTGGAGGCTTTGGAAATGATGGGAGGAGGTTTGTCAGAATGATACCTGGATGAGGTGGTATTAGCTGCAGGGAGAAGATGGATATACTTGGATTGTTTTCTCTGGATCACCAGATATTGTGTGGAGACCTGACATACATAACATTATGAGAGGCATAGAAGTCAGAACCTTTTTCCCAGAATGCAAAAATCAAATACTAGAAGGCATAGCTTTAAGGTGAGAGGGTCAAAGTTGATATGCAGGGCAGCTTTTTTTTTAACAGAGGGTGGTGAGTGCCTGGAACATACTTCTGGGGTTGATGGTTGAGGCAGGAGCTAAAGGCATTAAAGAGACATATGTATATGTAGGGAATGGAGGGATCTGGATAATGTGCAGACATATAATGGATATCAATGGATATTTTTAAAACAGAGATAGATAGATTCTTGATTAGTACGGGTGTTAGGGGTCATGGGGAGAAGGCAGAAGAATGGGGTTAGGAAGGAGAGATAGATCAGCCATAATTGAATGGCAGAGTAGACTTGATGGGCCGAATGACCTAATTATTTTTCTAATTCCTGTTCCTATTACTTATTCTACCTAATCCTGTTCCTATAACTTATTCGACCTAATTCTGCTCCTATTACTTATGACCTTAAGAGATAAGAGATGGTCTTGGCATCATGTTTAGCACAGATATTGTGTGCCGAAGGACCTGTTCTTGTGCTGTGCTGTTCTAGTATGTTCTATGTTCTATGTTCTGTGTTTTATGTTCACCCAGTGATAGAGTTGTGAACTAAAGAATACATTCACACAGCAGAGAGCAAGGTGGGAACAAAGTCCAGATGAAATCTAAAATTAACTGAAGCTAGATCACGCAGGGAGAAATCAAAGGATGAAAAACTACTTAGGAAGACATTGGTAGGCAGCTTTGTGATACCTCCTACAAGGGGCCTACACTAACAATCATTGCCAGCTCTTAAAGCACAAATTGTTTGACATGAAATCACTGGATAAAGAGAGGAAATTAACACTGAATAAGGGAATAATGTAAAGGATACTTCAAATGGCCCTAATTTGATGGCACTGTGCCTGTACTCGTTGGAGTTTAGAAGGATGAACTGGGACCTCATTTAAACTTACCGAATAGCGAAAGGCCTGGATAAAGTGGATTTGGAGAGGATGTTTCTACTAGTGATAGAGTCTCGGACCAGAGGCCATAGCCTCAGAATAAAAGAACGCACATTTAGAATGAAGACAAGGAGGAATTTCTTTAATCAGATGGTGGTGAATCTGTGGAATTCATTGCCACATTAGGCTGCGGAGGCCAAGTCAATGGATATTTTTAAGGCGGAGATTGACAGATTCTTAATTAGTAAGGCCTAATTCTGCCCCCAGAACTTTCAGTGAATTGAACCCTGGACACCATTGAGTCTTAACTAGGTATTCTCTGGCTGAAAGGTATTCCTGTGCTATTTTCCACTGTAGTTTGCCTGCTGCATTTATAATTACATCAGACAGGAAAAATTATGGAATACTTGAATTAGAACAGGCAATGAGTGGAAATGTAATGGAAAATAGTGCAACATATACACTAACCATTTCCACTATAATATCTACACTTTATTCATTCCATCTCCTACTGATATAGATTTTCTTAATGTTTTATCAATACATAACTCACAGCCAGTGCATTTACATTTTTCAAGCCAATATTCACAAGTTCACTATCACTTCCAATTCTGAGAGCATATAGTGACATTTCATTACTTTCTCTGGCATGGCTTATATTATAGTAATTGCTAATAATAACTAGTCTATTGCTTCAAAATAACATTTCCAAATGTGTTATTAGCCTCATCAAAGGGCTGTTTACTTGAAAAGTACATGCCAACATGTACATGGTGAGAGGAATTAGTCTAATGTATGTCTGTCAGCTGCTGAGATAAAGATTTGGGTTTGTTTTATATTATGTTACTGTACTGGGTCTTAGAGGTGACTCTAAATCATGTGGCTAAGAAGTAACTCAGATCCACAACTTAAGTGCTGGATTAAATAACAGCAAATGCCATCAAGGTAAATTTTTGACAACAGCAACTTCAGTTTAGAGACAGATTTTTGGCTTCATCTGTGTGCCCTGTAGTTCTTAGGCTAAAGTTACACACTTTAAAGGATCTTAAAACATAGTTTAGGGTTTAGTTTAATTTAGTGAGACAGTGCAGAAACAGTCCGTTCAGCCCACCGAGTCCGCAGCAGCCAGTGATCCCTGCACACTAACACTATCCTACACACGCTATGGAAAATTTACAAATTTACCAAGCCAATTAACCTACAAACCTGCACGTCTTTGGAGTGTGGGAGGAAACCGGAGCTGCCGGGGAAAACTCACACAGGTCACAGGGAGAATGTACAAACTCCATACAGACAGCACCCCTAGTCTGGATCGAACCAGGGTCTCTGGCGCTGTAAGGCAGCAACTCTACCATACTAAATTAGATTTTTTTATTTAAAAAATGAAAAGCCAATGATGAAATTTAATGAGCAATATCTTTTTTATTAAGTCAGCGCAGCACTTTATGTCCGCCCAAATATTATTACCAGGGCCACTTGCTCTCATTCATGTACATTTGGAAGATTAATGATCGTTAATAAATGGTAAATGCCTTTGACATTCAATCTTGCAATGTGGAAATATCACAATTTATGTGTTGGCAATTCAACGACACAAAAATAATGATTGTTCTAAATTCAGTTCGTGTAAGCCATTTCTGTAGCTCACAAATTCAATTATGATGAAAGCAGAAACTATTTATTTGTAAAATATTTTTTTAGCATTGACTTAAACAGAAATCAGATAGGCAACCTTTAAACACGCTAAACTATGAAATGTCAGATAACAAAATATAAAATGTGGAGGCTACATGTCATATCTTCATTGAAGCTGTCACATGATGCTTGCGTGGGAAAACAGCTGTTCTGAATTCTGTGAAAGGTGACACATAAATCTTTGCAGAATTTCAGGTTCCAAGGTCACTCAAAGGTCAATTGGATGACAACGTATAAGTAGCAAGTTGAAAGGCAGCACAGTGATGATGATTTTTTTTTGTGCTGTAAACTAAAACTTGGAGCAGATTCTACCAAGGATTGTACAAAATGCTAAAAGCACTTAGCCAAATAGTCCAGAGGTTGCCACACTTGACCACCAACCTCTGTGGAGACCTCCTGGTGGCCAACCATTTTAACTCCACTTCTCCTTCCCATACTGTCATTGGCCTCCATTGCCAGAGTGAGGCCACACGTAAGCTGGAGGAACAGCACCTCATTTTTCACATGGGTAGCTTAAACCCAAAGGTATGAACATTAAATTCTCCTATTTTAGAAAACCTACCCCCTCCACTCCCATTTCTGCCGCACACACCCTCTTCCCCCTCCCCTGTGCCCCCAACTGGACTTGCATCTTTTTCGCCCCCCCTCCTCTCCCTCACCTACATTAATTTCCTCTGGCTTCACAATCTCTCTTCTAGCCTTCATCCACACCCTCCCTCCCCCCCCCCCCCCCCCCCCCCCCACCACACACACACACACAGTCTGAAGGGACCAGGCCTTTTGGCCCACTGAGTCCAAGCTGACCTTTGATCACCTGTTCACACTAGTTCTAAGTTCCTACACGCAAGGGGCATTTAGTAAAGGGTGATTCACCCACAAATCCGGCATGTGTTTGGGATGTGTGAGGAAACCAGAGCACGCAGAAGAAGAGGGAGAACATGCTAACTCCACACAGACAGCACTCGGGGTCGGGATCGAACCCAGGTCTCTGACACTGGGAGTCAACAACTCTACCAGCTGCACCACTGTGCCAAGTTAATTGTCCTTAGCAATGGTGCTACTCCATGTCAATTAAACATCCACAGGCAAGGAAAAAAATAAAAAGAAAATGACAGTTCCCTTTCCAAATTCAAAAATCTACATTTGATAAGTATAGAAGAGGTTCAAATGTTCTGGCAACTCCTACCCTTCACTCGCAGCAGAGCTCCCCATCCAATCATACTGCACCAATACCAATTGGCACAGTACCAGAGGGTGAGCAATAACATGAAGCAGTATGGGACGGTGCATGGAGATATAAAATGCAGAGCTACAGCAGGAAAAAATATACATTGGTATACCTGCAATAAAATTTTTGAAATTGCTGGAAATACTCTGCAGATCAGGCAGTCGCTGTGGGTGAAGGCACTTTGTTATTCTTTGGATCCTTTCTGCACCTACAACTGTTTATAGATCAAAACACAAAATGCTGGCGTAACTCAGTGGGTCAGGCAGTATCTCTGGAGGGAATGGACTGGCAACGTTTCAGGTTGGGACCCTTCTTCAGATTGTTGGCAGGTATTTCACAAATGCTACCTGATCCCCTGAATATTCCCTTTTTTTTAAAATTTCCGTGTCCCAACAGTCACAGTATTTTGCTTTAATCATCTTAACTTTGCTCACTTTTTTCTTCAGACCATACTCAAGACTCAGTCAGTCATGAAAATTATTATCAGAGCTGATCTATATTTGTAACCCATGAGATACCTGAAGTTAACCTAGTGACCAGGGTGATTATTTTCTTGTTTCCAGCCCGACAATTTCTACGCTCCAGAATTTCAATAGCCATACGACCCTCTGGGATGTCCCAAGGTTTGTTGGTTTATGCCATATCAAGTTAAGACCATGAAACACTAGTACTTTTCTCACAAGCCTGTAAAATGTGTTTTTAATTGTGGACCTTGCTAAAAGCGCAATAGAAAATTGTAATTTGTGCACACTACCTCACGCTGCCTCGACAAGGCCAGCAGCATAGTCAAGGATGGGCCCCTCCTAGTCACTCCCTCTTCTCCCCTCGCCCATCAGGCAAAATATATATAGTGTAAAAGCGCACACCTCCAGATTCAGAGACAGTTTCTTCCCAGCTGTTATCAGGCATCTGAATCATCCAACCACAACCCAAGAGCAGTGCTGAACTGTGTAAGAAGGAACTGCAGATGCTGGTTTGAACCAAAGATAGACACTAAAAGCTGGAGTTACTCAGCGGGACAGGCAGCATCTCTGGAGAGAAGGACTGGGTGACATTTTGGCTCAAGACCCTTCTTCAGACTGGTTAGGGTTAAGGGAAATGAGAGATATAGATGGTGATGTGCAGAGTTAAAGAAAAATGAATGAAAGATATTCAAAAAAGGAACGATGATAAACAACTGAACCAACCTGATCTCCCAGTTGCTGGACAATTTAATTCCCATTCCTACACAGTCCTTTCTGTCCTCGGTCTCCTCCATTGTCAGAGTGAGGCTACACGCAAATTGAAGGAACAGCATTTCGCTTGGGCATGCCCAGTGGTATGAATATTGATATCTCTCACTTCTGGTAGCCCCGGCATTCCCTCTCTCTCTATTCCTCCTCCACCCAAGTCGCAATAGCTTCTCCTTTTGACCCTACAAACAGCTTACAATGGCCTGTTTCCTTTATCATTGTTACTTTTTTGCATATCTTTCATTCATTGTTCTTTATCTCTCCACATCATCGTCTATATCTCTCATTTCCCTTACCCTAACCAGTCCGAAGAAGGGTCTCGAGCCAAAACATCACCCATTCCTTCTCTCCAGAGATGCTGCCTGTCGCTCAGAGTTACTCCAGCTTGCGTGTCTATCAGTAGTGCTATCTATTGATAACACTACTATCTATCTCATTGGTGACCCTCGGATTATCCTTGATTGGACTTTTCTGTCTTAACCTTAACTGTAGATGGCTCAATTGTAATTATGTATTTTCTTTCTGCTGACTGAATAGCACTCAACAAAAGCTTTTCACTGTACCTCAGTACACATGACAATAAACTAAACTGAACTAGCGAGCTAGACTTTACTGGGATCTTCTATCTTCAATTAAGTGCCTTCCCAAAAAAAATCTTAGTCTTGTAAGTCAATAGTTCCATGAAAGTGGCAACACGAGTAGATAGGGTGGTGAAGAAGACATACAGCATACTTGGTCAGAGCACCGAGTATAAAAATCGGAAGATCATTTTACAACTTTATAAAATTTTGGTTAAGCCACATTTAGAGTATTGTATATTGTTCCGTTCACCCCATTAAAGGAAGGGTGTGAGGCTTTGGAGAGGGTGCAGAAGAGGTTCACCAGGATATTGCCCAGATTGGAGTGTATTAGCTAATAGGAGAGCTTGGAAAAACTTGCATGAGGGGAGACCTGATCAAAGTATATAAGATTTTGAGAGGCAGAGATAGGATGGACAATTAGAGTCTTTTTCTCATGGAAAAATTCTAGAGAGCATAAATTTAGGGTGCGATGGAACAAGTGTATAGAACATTAGTGAGATAAGTTATTTTACACAGAGTGTCAGATGCCTAGAACCTGTTGTGGGGGAGGTAGTGGAAGCAGTTACTGCAACAACATTTAAGAGGCATATAGACAGGCACAAAAACATAGAGACATGGAAAGACAAACCATGTGCAGTCAGATGGATTTGGTTTAAATTGGCATCATGGTTGGCATAGACATCCTTGACCAAATGGCCAGTTCTATGCTTTAGTCTCATTCACATCTGAAGGAAATACTTAATATTTGAGTAATACTTCATATTTCTGGTACTTGGGAGGAAAATTATCCTCACAAATATAAATTACGAAATAGATGATGCACTTTGTGCAAATGAAAACAATTCTGTTGAATGTAAAATATAGTGGTACAACTCAGAATTCCTAATCTAAGAAGTAATGCAAAGAAAGGCAATGTACAGGCCAACACAAAATAGTACAGTGCAGCAACAGGCCCTTCGGCCCATAATGTCAGCACCAAACATAATGCCAAGACCTACTCTTATGTGCCTGCACGTAATCTATAGCTCTCCATTCCCTGCATATCCATGTACACCTCCAGAAAGTCTCTAAAATGTAATTGTCATGTCTGCCTCCACCACCATTCCCGCCACACGTTACAGTCACTCGCCATCCACTGTGTAAAATGTCTTACCCCGGACAGCTCCTTTAAACATTAGAAACAAGGAACTGCAGATGCTGGTTTATACAAAAGGGCACAAAGTGCTGGAGTACCTCAGCCGATTAGGCGGCATCTCTGGAGAACATGGATAGGTGATGTTTCGGGTCAATTCAGGTCTGAATAATTGTCCTACCCAAAATGTCACCTGTCCATGTTCTCCAGAGATGCTGCCTGACCCGCTGAGTTACTCCAGTACTCTGTGACCCTTCCTTTAACCTTTGTGTCCCTCACCTTAAAGCTATGCCCTCTAGTATTTCATGTTTCCATCCTGGGAAAAAGGTTCTGACTGCCTATCCTATTGATGTCTTGTACAGTATTAATGAGAGAAAATATAGCTCTGGGTAAATGGCATCAACTGTGGCTGGGAACAGACTTGCTCTGGGCGGCAAATGCATTGCTTTAGCACCAGGGAAAGTGTAGAAAGTTGACTATCTGTCACCTTGTGCCACTCAAAACTATACATATAAAGTGTTAACCAACCTCCCAGTTACTATTGCAAAAAAAATAAAGCAACCACCTTAGGGATAAGATAATCTTTAGAAGTAAGATTTGCAATGGGTCATTTGAGACAACAGAAGAAGTTTGAGAGGGGTCACGAGCCGAGTTACTCCAGCATTTTGTGTCCGTCTTCGATGTAAACCAGCATCTGCAGTTCCTTCCTACACAGAATAAGTTTTTAGTGGCTTGCACCCGTTTGCATTCCAGCAGATAACTTGGAAAGTGAATACAAAGATTTTAAACGCGAAAGCCCAAATAGGCCTTCACTTCAATTTCATCCAGGAAATTAGGCTTTTGTCCAAACAATGAAGGAGACATTGTCGCTTTTCCTCAAAGTATTTATGGTGTTGGAGAGATGATTGACATGCCAACTGGAGCGCCAGGCTTTGAGCAATTCTGGGTGATATTTTTTCAGCTGACACCTTGAGCTATTCGGTGTTCGGTTCCTTCAGAAGTTGCAATACAACCAAGTTCTCCACGCACATTGTTTCAGCATGCCACGGATTTCTGTCCCGACGTTGTGTATTTAGAGTAGATAACAGAGACTTCTGTGTGGAAATATTAATGCCACACCCAGTGCATTAACAGTAAGCACAGAATACGTGACTTTTGTTTAATGGAGTGGGCTGACAAAACGCCTGCGTCGTTTACCTTCACTTAACGCATAAATGATGAATGACTTGGGGCGCGTCCAGTCTTTTTGTTCCCATTGTTATACTATTGCTAGGGCTAAATTATATACTCAAAATGTAATTAAGTGTATCCAAAAGAGGATAAATCTGGTTAATTGAAAGGATACGGTCGAATGGTTAACGGGTATGGAACAAAACAATATGCAATGCATATATTAGTACCAAGGTATTAAATCTGGAACGCCCCTATATTAAAAACCAATGTCTCCCTCGGGGTCCTAGCGCCGACAATCTTCATCTCCTAATCTTGTTACTAAATCCCCGCTAATAAATGCTAATGGAAGAGGGGACGCAATATTTCATGCAATTTCAATTATCCACGCTTGGTTTTCTGCACATCAATATATTAGCTTGGATGCTAAGAATGGAAAATCATAGTCGTTCAGTTTCAGTGAAATTGGGTCTTCATTGTAATTAAAGAGGAGGCGTTTATTCAGAACACGTCCATCCGCTGAGCCGCTTTTGTACGGTGTAGTTTTTATTGAAACAAAAGACACGCCCACATTTTCCAGTTATTGAATTTCCCAATGGAGTTCAATTTGGAAAGTGCCTTCAATGGAAGAACAAGCGTTACATTAAAAAATCAGCCTTAGACCTCTGAGTAGCCTGCAGTCACAGCTCGCTGTGATCATACGAGGCAGCAAAAGAAACGCTGTGGTCGCTGATACATATCGAGCTGGAGACCTTGCGGAGAAAATGCTGCACTTTGCCAAATCGAAGCAGCCACCCCATCCTCCCCTTCTGCGTGTGTCTTTCGGACAATCTATTCAGCAAACCGCAAAACTGCATGCTTAAAATGAACAGTTCATTCTGGAAACTGAGAAATCATTATTTTGTGGAACACGATTGTATTGCTAGTTAAAGATTAAACTGGGGACCAAATTGCAACGAGCATCAAACATGAGCGGCGCTGACAGTTAACTCCTTCGTTCGTGGAGGGAAGTTGGTGAAAGTGGGTGGTCACCAGTACACTGCAACTCATAAACAGACAATTAACTGGGCGGCATACAGTGGCGCGGCTGGTAGAGCTGCTGCCTCGCTGCGCCAGAGACAAGGGTTCGATCCTGACGTCGGGTGCTGTCTGTCTGCGTGGAGTTTCCACGTTCTCCCTGTGACCGCATTGATTCCCTCCTACATCCCAAAAACGTAGGCGTTTGTAGGTTAACTGGCCTCTGCAGATTGCAGGAGTCAGTGTGAAAATGGGAATGACATATAACTTGTGTGATGGCCGGCGTAGGCTCGGTGGGCCTGTTTCCATGCTATATCGCTGAACTAAACTAAACTGAACTGTCAAGATTCAATTGAGCTCTTCGGCTAGAATTCCCACTTGGAAAGCTTTGAAATGGAGGAGGCCTGTGTCGATTTTGTTTTTCTGGGGAAGGCCAACCCATACGTTTTAATTGTGAAGCGCTTGGCTGAATTTATGGGCACATCATGAAACTGCAAATAGAAAGTAGGGCGACTTATTCCTACTCTCACCTGCAGCCTCCTGCAGAGATGACAAGGCGATCGTTCCCTTCCCCCGCGTCCTCCAGCACTTGAATATTCACATCGATGCTTATGTTTTGTTGACAACAACCTTCACATACACGCACACACGCACACACACGCACACACACACTCCCTGGCCGATTAAACTGCAATCGATACAACTACAGGTTTGTCATTCAAAGATCACTGCAGTGGTCTGTTCATCAGCTGCTATAAACGCTGACCTTCCGGAGCAGAGGCGAAATAGAATTGTAAATGCCTAATGCTTCATTTACAAAATACACAGTGGGAGTGTTTAATTTAAAAAAACATAGGCACAGTTAAAATGGAGTGAATTTAAATCCAACATAATGTCTTATGATGTAGGGACAAGGAAATACAAGTGCTAGGTTACAAAAAAAAAGACACCATGAGCTGGAGTAACTCGGCGGGGCAAGCAGCAGCATCTCCGGAAGACATGGATGGGTAACGTTTTGGGTCGGGACACTTCTTTGGCCTTATTCAATGATACTTTATGGTCACATGTAGCAAGATACAGCCTTATGGAATGGAGCAGGTGTCGGCGCGCAGTGCAGAGATGGGCGAAGGAACGAGGCCACACTGGCTGCCTTAGCCCCGACGGTGCCAGGCAGTGGTACATAGACGGTGCCAGGCAGTGGTACATAGACGGTGCCAGACAGTGGTACATAGACGGTGCCAGGCAGTGGTACATAGACGGTGCCAGGTCGGGGTACATAGACGGTGCCAGGCAGTGGTACATAGACGGTGCCAGGTCGGGGTACATAGACGGTGCCAGGTCGGGGTACATTGACGGTCCCAGGCAGTGGTACATAGACGGTGCCGGGCAGTGGTACATAGACGGTGCCGGGCAGTGGTACATAGACGGTGCCAGGTCGGGGTACATAGACGGTGCCAGGCAGTGGTACATAGACGGTGCCAGGTCGGGGTACATAGACGGTGCCAGGTCGGGGTACATTGACGGTCCCAGGCAGTGGTACATAGACGGTGCCGGGCAGTGGTACATAGACGGTGCCGGGCAGTGGTACATAGACGGTGCCGGGTCGGGGTACATAGACGGTGCGAGGCAGTGGTACATAGACGGTGCCAGGTCGGGGTACATAGACGGTCCCAGGCAGTGGTACATAGACGGTGCCAGGTCGGGGTACATAAACGGTCCCAGGCAGTGGTACATAGACGGTGCCAGGTCGTGGTACATAGACGGTGCCAGGTCAGGGTACATAGACGGTCCCAGGCAGTGGTACATAGACGGTGCCAGGTCGGGGTACATAGACGGTGCCAGGCAGTGGTACATAGACGGTGCCAGGCAGTGGTACATAGACGGTGCCAGGTCGGGGTACATAGACGGTCCCAGGCAGTGGTACATAGACGGTGCCAGGTCGTGGTACATAGACGGTGCCAGGTCAGGGTACATAGACAGTGCGCTGGGCACACACACATACACACAGTGAAGAACAAAAGAAATACATGCCCACTGCGGAGTGGTGGGGAATGGACCCCCCCCCCCCCCCCCCCCCACCTCACCAAAAAACCCAATCGGAGTCAAGATAATGCGGGGGCACATTTGGCCCAGGAAAGGGTCTAATCGGTGCAGCAATTGAGGTTCTTGAAGTGTACCGAACCTCGGGAATCTGGAATGGGATCGGGGGCGGGGGGGGGGGGGGGGGGGGAGGGGGGAGGGGGGGAGGAGAGGATTGGGTTCCTGCCCCAGCGCAGGACGCAAACTTCACACCTTCGGATTCAGATGTAACCCCTGATTCATCCTCACCCCTCGCCTCCCACTCACGCCCATCCCCAGAACAGAACGGCTGAAAACAGATCCCTGAGTTCAAAGTCGCATGCTTTGCGTTTTAATCATCCCGATTGCATTTGGTGCAAAATAATATTAATGTTATAATACGATTATTAAAGAAGATTATTATTATTATATAATAATCGTATTGATAATGAAAACGATTAACAATTAAGATATTTGATTATTATCTAATGATTGATCATTATTAATAATGATCTTATTAAGATCATAGAAAATGAGAATAAACGTCAGCTACCCATGTTCTTCCGAGATGCTGCCTGACCTGCTGAGTTTGTGTCCTTTTGTATCTTATTTTAATATTTTTTGCAAGGAATTTGAGTGGAGATGATCATTATTGCAGTACATCTGCACCCCCTCCCACACACATACACTGTCAGGGATTGGTAATGTTTTTCACCCAGTAGGTTAGACTTTACTGCATGGAAGGATATATCTCCCCCCCCCCCCCCCCCCCCCCGGCTTCTGCAACATTGACTATGCATCGAATCCTAACTGGAAGGCAAGCGTTAGGACCCGGGGGATCTCTCTGGCTCTGCAACTGTAGCAGTGCGGCCGCCGTACAGACACCTGCTGGAGGCGCGATCGCAGGGCTGGAGGTTTAGACACGACCCTCGGCGGAAAACAAACTATAAATTCATCCCGGAATTGATGCATTTGATCTTTAAAATGCACACATTTTAACCCACAACAAAATGAAATCGTCGCGAGGTTGCCGCGCACACACACGTGGCCACTTTTTACTCTTGCGCATTTCGACATTGAATACAATCTACGGAGGAAACACTGATCCATAATGTATGGCGTTGGGTTAGATAAATCTTTGCTCTGATCTCCCCAACAATCACCTCCACCAGTGACTCATATGGTTGCACCATTCCAATGCGTTTAGAATCGGGGTCCAACTTTGACTGCACAAAACCACCGATGATTATTAATATTATTATTATTATTCCCCAGCCTGTGTGCACATTTGCAAACGCATAGATAAGGCAACTCAATGCAATGATATATATATATGTTAGTTTCCAGTCTGACCTAGTAAATGACATTTACATCAGATCACACGCATAAGGTCGTGGGGACAGGTAGACACATATTCCACCGCAAACGCATCTTGGTCGCTATCCAATAGCCGTGCACCTAAGTTAATGCCTACAGCGTGGCTGTATCATTGCACCATTAGTCAGAATCTATTTTTCTATACACATGCAAGTACGGGACTTATGTCCTACAACTTAGCCATTTTTTCGCAACCCTGTCGTGTTGCAAAGTTCTTTGTTAGCCAGGCGAAATTTACGGAAGACCACCGCGTAAACAGACATAGAGAGAGGGGGGGAGGGGTATTGATACGTTTAAAATTAATTGCCATTATATGAGGGGCTGTAGGCCTAAATTAACGTGATGATCCTATCATTTAGTCATGTCCGATATTCTTAGATCATGTTATAGGAATCAAAATACGTTCCGACTGCTGTCCGCTCGCATGGAAGAATAGTGCAATAATAAACTGTGCCATCTGGCTTCATCGCGTAGAGGAGTTTTTAAAAAAAATCATAAGATGCTTCATTTATGACCTACTTAAGTGCATTTGTGTCTCTGCTACTTACCGAATCGGCTGTGATCTTGTCTTGTTCCCTGGATAGTCCCGTTAGGAAAAATCTCTAAGTGAAAACCAGTTCTGCAGTAGAGCTGTCTTCGCCTGAGGATCCCCTTTAAGTGAGACAGGTCCGTGACTGAGCCCCTGCTCAAAACCCCCTCGGACTGGCCGAGATGATGACTTAGGAGAACCGGGTTATCCACCGGCAAAACGGGCACATTCCCAAAAGGTATTGCATCCTGGGCACCAAGATAGTTCCCAACTTCACCTAACGGAGCCATCTGTCGCCGCCGGCGATTCTGCTTCTGATAATAACAACACAAGAAAAAAACACAAGAATAATAATATAGGTGTCAGCCCAAAATTGCTCTCGTGTGGTTTTGCTTTAGAATGAATTGTTTTGACTTCAATCCGTTAAAACATACATAAAAGTAATATGCTGTTTTGGTCTGGGGCGGGTTCAAGGTCATTGACTGTAGTCTATGAAACCACCACTTTATACTCACACATTAACATATTGTTTTTAAATAATCCCAGGTCTAGCAGGCTGTTTGATCTTCAGGCGATCCAGCTGCATTGAGAATAATAATTCGTAGTTTCTCCATTGGAAGAAGATAACGATGATCATAGCAACTTAAAACCCGGCGTTATTGGATTTTTTTTAGACGAACAAGGCTACGTCAGAATATATGGATCTGACTCCAGAGAGGCATGCGCTGTTTTTACTCTATAAAAGACTGCATACATCAGCATGAATCCTTCAGAAAATATAGATCGCACGTTGCTCGCTGGGGCAATCCAAAAACTTTGATCTTATTTTTTTCCCAAACGTCACCTTTTTTATTATCCAAAGACTGGAGGGAGATCAGGAGAGTGTCTGAAGCCTCAGGCGCTCGCCTTCATCAGCAGAATGATCTGCAAATCCAATGGTGGGTCGCTGGCTGCCTTTGAAACAGGTGTTCCTTACGCAGACCCCACTGTGAAATGTGTGTACTATCTGCGTCTGAACTATACTCTCCATAAAGCACGCAGAGTGGCGCAGAAAAGCAGGCATGGGTTGGGTTTAAGGTAGTCTTACCAACGACATATAGGCTCCTTCTTGGTCCTAGTGCCCACGGTTTAACATTGAGAAGTGAAACTACTTGGGAGAAAAAAACACACCGAGCCCTTTTTGAGCGCACATTTTCTTCTTATAATTTAAACTTTTCAAAGGATCTCACTTTGCACCACGATTTTATTTTTAAATTATGGTATAGAATTGATTTATTTTATTCGGCACAATAATAATGCTAGCACGTTATTTTTCATTTTAGCCAGACGTCCTTTTTGCATTGGCCCTCGAAAATGTAAGCAATTAGAATCAAAAGGAACACTCAGATCGAGGTTATAAGGTTAGCCTCAGTAATTGATTAACCTGCGTAAATACAGGATCAGAACGCATTTTTTCTTAAAAAAGGATTGTCCTAATTGTAGATGTGCCGATAATTATTGCAGTGCAGAATTTCACTGAATATTTCAGCCCCTACAGTAAAATATGTATTAATGATAATTAACCACGAAAACCACCAGTGAAAAAATGACATATTTTAATGACGTTCTAAAAAATACCCAACAAAACCGTCATAGTTGGTATTGATTTTTTATTAAACGATGCATCTCCCGAGTTTCCAGTCAAATTGCGACAATATTGAAGTCACATCATATTGATTGCACTTGCTTTGGCTCGCACCCCCGCGCAACCCCACACAGCAGAATTTGAGCATTTTCATGGAACTGTCCCCATCATCCTTGGCTACATTATCCGGGAGGAAAGATGGATCAGAATGTGTTCAGTATTATGCAATTTAAAATGATATTACTTACCACAAATCGTCGCGTTAACCGTGTAAATACATCTGGCCTGGACGGAAGGTTACTCATACTTGATAGTGTGTGAAGCGTAGAAGCAGACAAGATGGAAAGCAAAATGTTCGAGGTGTTAAAGACTAGCCACACTTTAGATACATGTAGCTGTGTGGTTGTATATGGCTTCACCTAAGATGCCAGCCCGAGCCTTTAAAGTAATACAGACCTTTACCCCACTTGGGAATTTGGGATCAACAACAACTTTAGTAGGTAGGTCTTTTTAAATTATGGGAATGGTTGTTGGATAATATGCGGTATTGACTCGGGAACACAGCCAGTCCTTACACTCCAACAAATTATAATATGCAAATTGTAGGCAGATTGATATACGAATCAAAGAGAAGCTTGATAAAACTTTGGCGTGTCATGCTAGAAGATCGCTACGGGCACTAGGACCCGGGATGGAGTGAGTGTTAATCAGCAACCGTGAGGGGTTTTATTTTAGACCATTCTGCTGTTTCATGGGCAGATATTGTCTAGGACTGAGGCGAGGAGTGTTAGGATTAAAACCTGCAGTTTACAAATACCTATTTATCGTAATTCATGGTCTCAATAGGGTCTGGGAATCGGGTTGGCTTGATAGCACAGCAATGCGAATTGGAGATTGTCATAAGGAGCTGCGGTAGATTCGCTAGAAGTCGCTCTAGAGCCAAAGCTGGTCTATCAGCAACCTTGAACAATTCCATTGTATGCCCCTGCTTGAGTTCTTAAAAACCTCTCTATTCGCACTGACATTCCAATAAAGATGTTGTATTTAGTTCTAACCACCATGGTCTAATTTTGTATTGTAGTATTTGTTGTTCTTAAACAAACACTAATTGGGCTTGAAGATTTTATTCAAAAACTATTTAATAAATGTGTTTTTCTACTCTCACTTTAAACTTCACTGTGTCTGGACAATGTCTTCCATTTTATTCTCTTCAGTGCTAATTTAATGTTATTTTTTCTTTAACTGAAATATGTTTCTGTTTGTAATTGATCTAAGAAATATGGTCTCATGAAAATAAAAGTCTCGGGGATATCTCATTCGTTTAATATTGCTCTGGCTATTTTATTGTGGATTGATGTGTTTCATTTGAATCAAAATTATCAATGTAATGTATACTTCTATTTCCCACAGATGTCCTTTAATGGCAGGAGAAATATTGAATGAAAATCGGAAATATAACATTTGCTATACGTGTTTATACGTAGTAATCCCATTTTAGGGCACCATAATGTTTGGGACGCCACAATGTCATGTAAATGAAAGTAATCATGTTTAGCATTTTGTTGCATATCCTTTGCATGCAATGACTGCTTGAAATCTGCGATTCATGGACCACCATTGCTGGGTGTCTTCTCTGGTGATGCTCTGCCAGGCCTGTAGTGCAGCCATCTTTAGTTTATACTAGTTTTGGGGGCTCGTCCCCTTCAGTTTTATCCTCAGCATATAGATGGTATGCTCAATTGGGTTCACATCGGGTGATCGACTTGGCCTCTCAGGAATTGACCATTTTTTAGCTTTGAAATCTCCTTTGTTGCTTTAGCAGTATGTTTGGGATCATTGTCTTGCTGTAGAATTAACCGCCGGCCAATGAGTTTTGAGGCATTTGTTTGAACTTGAGCAGATAGGGTGTGTCTATACACTTCAGAATTCATTATGCTACTACCATCAGCAGTTGTATCATTAATGAAGATAAGTGAACCAGTACCTTCAGCAGCCATACATGCCCAGGCCATAACACTCCCACCACCATGTTTCACAGATGAGGTGGTATGCTTTGGATTTTGGGCAGTTCCTTCTTTCCTCCATACTTTGCTCTTGCCATCACTCTGAAATAAGTTAATCTTCGTCTCATCTGTCCACAAGACCTTTTTCCAGAACTGTGGTTGCTCTTTTAAGTACTTATTGGCAAACTGTAACCCGGCCATCCTATTTTTGCGGCTAACATCTTGTTTCCATCTTGCAGTGTAGCATCTGTATTTCTGTTCTTCTGTATGAAGTCTTCTGCAGACAGTGGTCATTGAAAAATCCACACCTGACTCCTGAAGAGTGTTTCTGATCTGTCGCACAGGTGTTTGAGGATTTTTCTTTATTATAGAGAGATTTATTCTGTCATCAGCTGTGGAGGTCTTCCTTGGCCTGACAGCCTATTTGCGATTAGTAAGTTCTCTTTCTTCTTAATGATGTTCCAAACAGTTGACTTTGGTAAGCCTAAGGTTTGGCTGATGACTAACAGTTTTATTCTTCTTTCTCAGTCCCATAATGGCTTCTTTGACTTTCATTGACACAACTTTGATCCTCATTTTGCTAAACAGCAATAAACATTTCCAAAGGTGACGGAAAGACTGGTGGAAAGACTAGGTGCTGAGAGCTCTCTTATACCTGCATTAAGGAAGCAATTAAACACACCTGAGCAATTACAAACACCTGTGAAGCCATGCGTCCCAAACATTATGGTGCTTAGAAATGGGGGGGACTATGTCTAAACACAGCTGTAATTTCCACTTGGTGAAACCAAAATGTATAAAAATGGCCTTTATTAAATTCTAACAATGTGCACTTTAACCACATGTGATTTTTTTCTATTACAAATCTCAAATTGTGGAGTACAGAGGCAAATAAATAAATGATGGGTCTTTGTTGAGAGAGTAATTGACAAAAAGTTATGTTTAAAACGAAAACCTTAGCACAACACAGAATCGGGTTATTGTTATAGTAAATGTGATTATTTGTAATAAATGTGGAATTAGAATTCAGTTTATTGGGCATTTGATGATTGCAGACATTACATTTACTAGTCCTAATAAAAAAACAAATTGGTTATACGTTCTGTCAATGTGCAAACTTTGAAAATTAAAAATGCAGTAAATGCAGTAATGCTCCAATATATAATTATAAAGTATGGGTAGTCTTTGCTGATGGGGGCCCTGCTGTTATCAATCCCTTGGCTATTAATGAGCCTTAGATTCAGAACATTTACTGTTCAAAAAGTAGTGTTTCCCATTTATGAAAATGCCACATTTTGCCAGTTCCCTGAGTAAAAAAGGCATATGCTTCAATTCAGACTGTTGGATTTATGCATAGTTTTCTTCCTAAACATAACTAATCTGCGATATTTTAACCTCCTGCATACTAAGGATATGTTCAGAATGGAAGATAATAATCATCCTTCTACCCCCTCCCCCCCCCCTCCCCATTTCACCTGGGGGGTTCCATCTGCCAATAACATAAAAAAGTAAAGCACAGGAACACGCTCTTCGGCCCACAATGTCCATGTCGAATATAATGCCAAGATAAACTAATGTCATCTGCCTGCACAAATCCATTAAATCTCCATTGCCTGGATATTGATGTACCTATCTGTAGCCCCACACATGTCACTATCATATCTGCCTCCACCAATACCCCTGGCACACGTTCCAAACACTCACCACTCTCTGTATAAAAACATTACCCCATGCATCTCCTCTAAACTTTGCCCGACTCATGTTAAAGCTATGCCCGCTGTTCTTTGACGTTTCCAGTCTGGGAAAAAGGTTCAGACTGTTTACCCTAACTATGTTCTCATAAACCATTTAATTGCCAAGGTATCATGATAATAAATACAAATAATATATATGAAGCAAATAATGTCACAGCAGGTGCGCCCTCAAATCTGTCAAAGTGCATACTTTGAAATAAAAATTGTAGGAAATACACACCAGTACATAAATATAAAGTACAGGTAGTCCCTGATGTTGGAGACTCACCTTTTATCAATCCCTTGGCTATTAATGAGCCTTCCCAGCACTATTAAGTTGATGCATTGACATTAAGGTTATATGTTCAATCTTTCAACAGTTGTTGAGCCTTAGATTCATAACAAAGTTTTATTGCACAATTTGTGCACATTCTACTGATGGAAATGGCACACTAACTGTTCCCTAAACAAAGACAGACAGGGATTAAGAACAAACGATTTTGTTCTTAATCCCTGGTTCTGTTCCTTCAGCATTAAACATATTAGTCATGCTTATATTCTGTACCTGTAATATGTGAAGGCTGCTGGTACTGTGGCTCTGCTCTATTTACAATGATATGAAGTCACTGCAAAAAGCAGTTGTTGAAGAGAGACATTAGTGATCTTGAATTTTTGACCTTACAGATTCCCAATGGTCAGAGACAATTCGCTATTGACTAGCAATGTAAAAAGAAAATCACATTGAATATCTATAAAAAATGAATGATGCTTGTGGCCACAAAAATAGCACCTCTATGTAAAATCTTGCCCCACACATAACGTTTAAACTTTGTCCCTCCCACCTTAAAGCTGCGCCCTTCTGACTGTCTATCATATCTATGCTTCTCATAAGTCATTCATTTGCCAAGCTATTACAATAATGAAAAATAGTTACACATATTTATCTTTTTACTACTGACTCTTGTGCAACAGAAAGGTAGGCCATAATATGCAGAGTTATGATTTAAGATATACCTATTATGTACTGAATTCTACGGGGAAGATA
Source organism: Raja brachyura (assembly GCA_963514005.1). The sequence goes on from OY740786.1 coordinate 65,067,295, forward strand.
GATAAATGAATTGGGTGATAGAAGGCAGAAGTGGCAAAAAGTTCTGCAAAAAACTGTGGCTTCTCCCTGTAGCAGCTGGCTCCTATCTATGTCTTCTGGATGGATAAAGCTAGCTCTTAAGATTGATCTTTCACAGCTAGATTCCAAATTAACTGCCTTTTCATAATTTTACAGACTTTAGGTTTTATATGAATTACCCCATCAAATTTTACTATATTGTGAAGCACAAAATATAATTAAAGAGAAATATGAATGAGGGGAATTAAAATTAAGCAGATTAGCTGAACTGCTTCCTAGCAATAATAATTGTTTTCTGTAAATTAAACCTGCAGAATTCGAAATATGAGATAAAATTAGAAATGTAATGGATACTACAGATAGTCTGTTAGTATCTGAATATGAAACATTTTAACTTTTCTAGATATTTGAAATAGTAATTTATCTCTACCTTTTTAAAGGAAAATGCAGTGTAAGTCTATTATTCACTAATATTTTATTATTTTATCCATCCCTTCCTTGAAAAATCAGTAGTTCATAATATCCATGGGAAATGGAGGTTTCACTATGATGGAAATTGTTTATTTTATGCATTTCTGACTATAAATATAAATCATGAGATGATTTTTGATCATATAGAATTGTTAGTTTCTTAAATTAAATGATTATGATCCTTTTCTCTGCTATCTTTTTTGCAAATTGCTTCTCAATTCCACATTGTTAGTTGCTTGCATGGAAATTGCTCACATTTATCTTCATTTTTTGTTTTTCAAATAAAAATACAAATTATAGGCAAATTGGTGACAATACAATGGCATCTTTAAACTTCTCATAGTTTGATATGTGATTATGCAAAATGTACGTCTTGTTGATTTTTTTCTCCTAAAACTTTAGTCTTCAGTTGATAACCAAAATCCAACCATTTAAGCTGCCCAGGAAAGTAGCCACATAATCAAAGTCTATTTATACCCTGGTCATTCCCTCGTCTCCTGTTGGGCATAAGATACAAAAGCTTGAAAGCTTGCACTACCAGATTCAGGAAAAGATTATTTTCCTACTGTTTCCTACTGTTATCAGACTACTGAATGATTCGTCATTTTGAGTTTATTTTCAAATGCACATGGTGTAATAAATATCTTGTTAACAGCAGCATCTCAGGCACATAGACTCACACAACACACAACACGCAAAATCAGATACAATTTACCTTTAAGTTCTACAAATGTGAAAAGAAAAGTCTGAAAAAACATAATTAGAAGAACAAGTCCATGGTAGTGCAAGAGGTGGTCCAAGGTGTTCATTTGCTGAGGGAGTATTCGAGTTGTGTGGGTTGGTTCAGGACCTGATAGTTGTGGGAAAGGGTGGCACTGTGCTGCAGCGGTAAAACCCAGTTTTGATCCCGAATACAGGTGCTGTCTGTATGGAGATTTTACATTCTCCCTGTCACTGAGTGGGTTTTGTCCAGTTGCTCCAGTTTTCTCCCACATGCCAAAAACATAAGCTAATTGGCTTTGGTCTTCTTCTTAAGGGGCTGTCCCACTTGGACGATCTAATCCATGAGTTTAGAAGACCCTAGACGAGTTGAAAAAAATGTCAAGGTCGTGTTGACTCACCGAAGTAAAAGACCTCCTACGACCTCCTACGACTATGTCTACAACCTTCTACGACTATGTCTACGACCTCCTACGACTATGTCTATGACCTCCTATGACCTCCCTCGACCTCAGTCTTCCATACCTAAGACCAACTATGACTAGCTATGAGTGGAAATGATCACATGATAAAATGATGTAATGTTTGCATTTTTCTTCTCGGGCCAGATACCGACCTACGACTATCTACGACTACCATCACGGCCTACTACGACCTACCTACGAGTAAAAAGTATCAATTTTTTCCAAGCCGACCTTTTTTTTACTCGTGGACATTTTTTATCAGGCTGGAAACAACGCCACGACCTACTTGAGGCCACGAGTACGCGGAGACCACTCACGAGCATGAGGAAGAGTGACCTACGACCTCCTACGACCTCGTGGCAATCATGCTTCGAGTATGAGTCAAGGGCAAACACGGCAGAGGTCGCCAATTAAGTCGTGAAAGTGGGACAGCGGCTTTATCCAGTCCACTAACAAGATTAGAAGTTGTTCAGCCAGAGCTGAACCCACTTCTCGGCTTCTGCATACAATGGTCTGTCTTGTCGCTTCTTGTGCGTGGTGGTGGAAAGATTGGTGGGAACAGGGTCGCAACGTAAACGCTCTTTCCTTGACCCCATTGGCTTCGGTAAAAAATGTAAATTGTCCCTAGTGTGTGGCATAGTGCTAGTGTGCATGGGGATGATCGCTCGTCGGCACAGATGTGGTCTGCTGAAGAACCTGTTTCCATGCTGTATCTCTCTACAGTAAACTAAAGTAAAGCTGTTCCTGTACCTGGTGGTGTGGGACCTCAGGCTTCTGTACCTCCAGCCTCGTGGTAGAGGGCATGGCCTGGATGCTAGGAATCAATAGACAATAGACAATAGGTGCAGGAGAAGGCCATTCGGCCCTTTGAGCCAGCACCGCCATTCACTGTGACCATGGCTGATCATCCACAATCAGTACCCCGTTCCTACCTTCTCCACATATCCCTTGACTCCATTGTCTTTAAGAGCTCTATCTAACTCTCTCTTGAAAGCATCCAGATAATTGGCCCCCACTGTCTTCTGAGGCAGAGAATTCCACAGATTCACAACTCTCTGGGTGAAAACGTTTTTCCTCATCTCCGTTCTAAATGCCCTACCCTTAATTCTTAAACTGTGGCCCCTGGTTCTGGCCTCCCCCAACATCAGGAACATGCTTCCTGGCTCCAGCGTGTCCAATCGCTTAATAATCTTATATGTTTCAATAAGATTTCCTCATCCTTCTAAATTCCACGGTATAGAAGCCCAGTCGCTCCATTCTATCAACATATGACAGTCCCGCCATCCCGGGAATTAATCTCGTGAACCTACGCTGCTCTCCGTCAATAGCAAAAATGTCCTTCCTCAAATTTGGAGATCAAATCCTTGATGATCTAGCTGTGCCACTGTGCTGCCTCTCATTCAAGATTCAGTGCCTTTGCTACTATCAGTATTTTTTCTACGTCCAGTTCATATACTATACTACTGATTCATGTTGAAGGATAATCAGTACGCTTTGCCCTATTTGACTTAATGACAGAAAGCTTCAATGTCTCTGACATCAATGTTAAGAACAACCCATGATGTCCCTCTTCTGTCAGCACCACTGCCCTATTGTCTGATAGGTCAGCGGAAAGGCTGAAAGTTTTAGACGACAAAATTGGTCCAGCAGCATGTGTAATCCTCAGTGTCAACTTCTATATTCTACAGAAAGAAAGGAAAAACTAATGATAGAATGGGGCACACTATTTCTTTTAATAGGCAACTATCCATAAAATTCACTTTTCAAAAAAAAACACAAGTGTGGTTGAAGGACATTGATGTTGGCAGTTTATAATAATGATACTGAAATATCTTAGTTTAGAGTAGAGATACGCTGCAGAAACTGGCCCTTCGGTCCACCCAGCGAAAACCCGTGTGATCACAGGTAGAATGTACAAACTTCATTTCCAAATGAATTCAAATAAAATGCATCAATGTATTTGAATAATGGATTTTAAGGAGGGAGTACACATAATTTTGTCTGAGGTCTGAAGTCATAATAGAAATGTGATAAAACCTTTTCCATTTGATCATTGAGTCATTTAAGTAGTGCCATGCCCATTATTTCTAATAAATTGTGGTCTTTATTCTTATTTTTATGGAGTTAACTGTACTTTGAGGTATGAATAATGTGACACTGTTGTGTTAATACATCAGATCTTTAACATGACGATTGAATGTTTTAAGGTTTTACAAATTTCAATCTAGAAAAAAAATTGATTAGCTCAGCATTCATCTATATAAAATAAATCAAAGCATTTGTTCCCAGGGCAATATGATCGAGTAGCACTGTGTCAGGGTGGTAATCAGGCTCCACTTTTTCATTATAAACGTTGTAAAAAGTTAGCTCTAGGATCAAAAGATCAGCCATACAAACTATATAGACCACAGATGTAAAGACTCAAATTAAAATTTACTTTATACATCAAGCAAACGTTTGACATGAAGCCGTGCGCCCATTTTCTTTTAATAAGGGGAGGCTTCTTTACAATAACATTAAAAAGGGAGCCATGAAACCATCTCACTGGACAGATGAGGATTTATTCTTTTTTTTTTAAGTGCTACAGTTCAAAGGAAAGTTTTCTCCAAATATTACTCAAAATATTCATTTAAAACTTCTTCTGAAACATTAATTTTAAAGTAATTTGTCATAAAATATTTATATTAAAGAAACAGTTTCCAAAAATATGAATAGTAAGAGAATTTAAACACCCCAATAAAAGTTAAGCCGAGTTTGACATTGATGGGACAGTCATAGAGTCAGAGCTGTGCAGCACGGAAATGCAGGCCACACACAAGATGGAGGAACACAACCTCATATTTCGCTTGGGCAGCTTACAACCCAGCGGTATGAACATTGATTTCTTTAATTTCAAGTAACTCCTGCATTTCTTATTACCCCCCCCCCCCCCCCCCTTCCCACACACACAATAATCGTCCTACCTAGTTTCACTGTTCACATCCATCCATCCCTGTTGTTAGTACATCTTCCCAGACAATAATGGGCCATTATGGGCTCCACCGTTCCTGAAGTCATCTGTTGCTGGCCCTGTTTGTTCTCCCCTTCTCTATCTTTCAGTCTGAAGAAGGGTTCCAACCCGAAACGTCACTTATTCCTTTTCTCCTGAGATGCTGCCTGACCCGCTGAGTTAATCCAGCACTTTGTGTCTATCTCCCTCCTTAAACCTCTCTCCACCTATCTTACTCTCTTTAATTTTGATATTTGCCTCAATCGTCTCATCTGCCTCACTCATGATCAGTAAATTGCAGAATTAATTCAAAATCTTTGACATTCTATTAGTAATAAAAAACATACTAAAATAATGTTTAGGATTAAAATATTCTTTAAAAATGTATCGTAATATTAATTAACCAGAACAAAATTATTGAATTAAAATAATAGAAGTGGGGAACCTTCTAATAGTTTCTGGATTTCAATAAAATTGCATAAATTAATTTATTAACATGGAAAGCATATTTAACTTTAGAAAATGAATATATTGGACTAATTAATTCCGATGGTAATGAATGGGAGAATACAGATCTTGTTTAAGAAGAGATTTTCAACATAAATAGACTCAAAGTGCTGGAGTAACTCAATGGATCAGGCAACATCACTGGAGAACATGGATAAGCGATGTTTCGATACATGACATGAATGTACCTATCCATGTTCTCCAAAGGTAGGGTCTGCTGAGTTAGTCCAGCACTTTGTGTTTTTTTTTGTAAACTAGCTTCTGCATTTCCTTGTTTCGGGGTGTAAAACAAAGATTACGAGATCATTACTTCAAATTATCATTCAATATTTGGTGGATTAATGGCCTTTTTTGATGCCATGAAATGTTTCTCTTAATGTTTAAACATGCTTCATTTCATATCCTATCTTACAGAGGTGTATAAAATCATGAGGGGAATAGTTAGGGTGAAGGTACAGAGACTTTTATCCCGAGTAGGGGAATTAAGAACCAGAGAACATAGGTTTAAGGTGAGAGGGGAATGATTTAATAACTGGGGGGAGGAACAACTTTTTCACACAGAGGGTTGTGGGTATATTGTATGGGCTGCTGGAGAAGATAGTTGAGGCAGAAATTATAACAACATTTAGAAGAGATTTGGATAGGTACATGGAACGCGGGAAGGTGGGACTAGTGCAGGTGGGGCACCTTGGTCAGAATGACTCTCTGAATTTCACCCTAAAATGTCCTGATGTCCTTCAAAGGTGTATGGTCATTCAATACAATTGACAAAGAGTAAGTTAAGGCACAAGGGATTCAATTTAGTGTTGGTGAACGGTTTCCAAAACTGTCCGGGCGATATGAGGCAGAGGTAGTGGTGGAAAGATGCTTTTTCTGGAAATTTGTAACAAGAGAGAGGTGCTGGCACCTTTATTGTTTGTATTATATATAAATAACTCGCATAAGAATGCGGGAGGAGGTGATTACAGAAAACTGGTGGAGTCATAAATAGCAAAGAAGATCGTTTAAATATACAAGGGGACATAGATCAGCTGTAATGTTAGGGCAGTGTTGTTGGCAGATGGAATTATATCCAGGTAAAGCCCTTTGAGAAGTCAAATTCTGGTAGGACATATATAGTAAGTAGCAATGTTACAAAATTTTGAGATTTTAAAAATCAAGTCTGTAATTTATCCCATCAGATAAAGCATAAAAAGAAGTTTAATTTGACACCTAATTCACTTTCATATCTTCAGTATTAAGAAAGTTATGACCATTTTCATACTCGGAAATTAGCATCTTGTTCCCCATTGCCTTTCAATTGACTTAACTCAAAAGCTGTGATCTGGATCAGTTAAAAGCCCATAACTTTCTTAAAAATTAATAGAACTCAATGAAATTTTTACTTATTATAGATTGAAGCATTCTGAAATAAATATGAAACAATCTTACTTGGATGACCTGAAATTAAAGCATATAATTAGTTAGTTATCTAATTGTAGCTAATTACAAAATTCAATGAGTAGATTTAAACATCTATCCATTTCTTAAGAAAAGATAAACTTTTTTTTAAATTGCCTAAGTGTCCAAATAACATTCACACAATAATCCACAATATAACATAATTTTTAAATCTCATTTTCATGAATTTCTGGGCCAAATAGAAGGAATTTAGTGTTTGATTCCTGTAAATTAATGGCCATTTAAATGAACTAGCGAGTGGGTTTTAGTGGAATGCGGTGGATTGGAACGTTGCGGTTAGCGGTGAAGTCGGGAGGAAAAATACTGTTTGTTCATACATTTTTTTGGAGCCCATTTCGCAACATGAAAATATTATTAAAGCCTCCCGAAAAACCAACTTTTAATATAAAAATAAACTATTTACCTTTTTTTCTCCCCTACGCAAAATCCTTCCGGTTATCAGTTCTCACGGCTTTTGAAGGTGATTTTTAAATTACTCTAGTTAACAAATAATTTAGAGTAATTTAAAAATACCTTCATTCATGAAATGTCGGAGCGATTTTTCTTCCGCAACGAAATCGCCCGACATTCATCGATTTTTCCTGCCTGTGGAAAAACGGACCTTTAAGCCCGCCCCCCTCTGAAAGGCGCCAAAGTCGCGCACACGGGGAGCGGCAGAACTGCAGCGCTGCTCAAGGTAAGTTTTGTAACATACCTATAGTAAGGTTTAGTTTAGTTTAGAGATACAGCATGGAAACAAACTCTTTGGCCCATTGCTACACCAACCAACCATCACCCAAACACGAGTTCTACGCTACTCACTGGGGACGCTTTACAGAAGTCAATTAACTTATGAACCTGCACGTCTTTGGAATATGGGAGGAAACCGGAGCACCTGGTGAAAACCCACGCGGTCACAGGGAGAACATATAGACTCTGTACAGACATCACCCATCATCAGGATCGAAGCTACGTCTCAGGCACGGTAAGGCAATTACTCTACTGCTGTGCCACTGTGCTGGTCAAGAGACTTAAAGAGTGGTGATGTATTCTTTAATCTGTACCTTGGGGTGCAAGTCCATAGTTCCATGAGAATGGTAACACAGGTGGATAGGGAGGTGAAAAAGGCAATGGTATGCTTGTCCTTGTAGGACAAGACATTGAGTATAAGATTTGGGATATATCATGTTGCAGTGGTACAAAACATTGCTCAGGGCATCAAATACAGTTCTGGCCAGCCACCAGACTAATGATAGTGATAGTGGCCTCATTAACTTTGGTGAGACCAAGTGTAGACTAGGCGACCATTACACCAAATAGTTCAAAGGTTTCCACATTTGACCGCCAGCCTCTGTGGTTCATCAAGGCCTACAGGATCTCCTGGTTACCAACCATTTTACCTCCACTTCCCATTCACGTAATGACATTTCTGTCCTGGGCCTCCTCCATTGTCAGAGTGTGGCCACACGTAAACTGGAGGAACAGCACCTCATATTCTGCTTGGGTAGCTTGAAATCCAACGTTATGAATATTGAATTCTCCAATATTAGGTGACCTCTAATAACCCACCCCTCCCCCTCCCCTTTCTCCCCCACACTCCCCTTTCTCCCCCACACTCCCCTTTCTTCCTCCACCCGTCTCCCCTGTGCCTCACCTGGACTCTCATCTATTTCGCTGCACCTCCCCTCCCTCCACCTACATTCCTTCCTCTAGCATCACAATCTCAACTCTTCAATCTTTTCGTCCCACACATTCTGTTTGTTCATCTCTGTCCAACCATCAGCATATCAAAAAAAAATCCCTCGCCTGTATTCACCTATGACCTGCTATGCTATGTCCTACCTCTCTTCTCTTCCAGTTTTCATCCACACCCACAGCCCCCATCAGTCTGACGAAGGGTCCCAACCCAAAACACCACCTATCCACGTTCTCCACCAATGCTGCCTGCATTCCTGATGTGTTTTTTGCTCTATGACTCTAAACATCAATATGAATTTATAGGCCATTTCATGTAGCAAAGGTAAGCTGGGAAACCTATTTCTCTGCTCAATTGCTGGTTAAAACTTGAACATTATACCAATTTACTATGAGTTATTTGTTTTCTGCATAGACATATATCGGCAAATGGCAGGAGATTGCATAGATACATAGGTGATTGAGTGAGATTGCACAGATATATAAGCAATTGGAAGGAGATCGCAAAGAATATACAGGCGATTAGTAGGAAATTGCACAGAGATATATTGGCAGGAGGTTGCACAGCGACACATAGGCAATTGGCAGGAGGCTTCATGAAGATACATTGGCAAGAGGCTTCACGAAGATACATTGGCAATTGGCAAGAGGTTTCATGAAGATACATTGGCAGGGGGTTGCATAGAGATACATAGGCGATTGGCAGGAGAATGCAAGCAACCTGTGGCAGCACAGGTGTGAAGGAGCAGCCCAGATGTTGTCCTGCCGGGAGTTGTCGCGAGATTTCCCCAAGCTTCCGCCAAGATGGCGGCGTGGCGATGGCTGTCGCCGCTGCTGAGGGGATCGGCCGCCTCTTTCCGCGCCCCGAGGAGCACCGTGAGCCGGACGCGTCTTAGCCCCGGGGTCTGGCTGGGGCTGGGAGTGGCCGGAGTCGGGGGCCTGGCCATTTACGGCGGGGGACGGCGGTGGCAATGGTGGAGCGGCCGCGGCCTGAGCTACAGCTCCAGCGTGTACGCGGCTGTGCAGCAGGTGAGCGACTGAGGGCTGCGCCGGTGACACGACACGACACGGGCCGGGCCGGGCCGGGCGCCGCGGCCGCCACAGGGTGAGGGTGAGGGTGAGGGTGGCGGGGCCCCCCGTCCCATCGGGTGGGGGGAATAACAAGGCGCTGTGGACCCGGGGTTGAGGGTGGCCCCTGGCGAGGTGGCAGCAAACCCCCGAGCGTGACACGCAAATATCTACCCATCAACAATAAATCAGAAACTGGCAGCAGCATTCAGTTCTGATATCCATACACTTAAGTTGTCGATTGCGATTCTTTTCAGTTGTGTTGACTGTCGCTGACAATATGCAAACTCGCACGTAGTTGGTTGTTACTAGGCATGTACACAGTGGACAGAGATTTAGGTTTCGATTTATTATTGTCATGTATTGTTTTGAATGCTCTCCAAACAAATTCACATAATGCTATACCTAAGTGCAATCAAGCCAAACTCAAGTACGCCAGGTAAATTGAAGGGAAAGATACAGAGTGCAGAATGTAGATCTCTGCAGGAAAAGGACAGTGTTTTTGTTTATTGTGCAGTGTTTTGGTGTTGCCAAGGGAGACTAACACTCGTTACAAAAAAAAGTTGATATTATTGCTTATATATTTAGCTGCTTCAAAAATGTACTGTAATCTATAGGCCAGAGAACCAAACTTGAAACTAACGTTCAATAATTCAATAATGTATACATACACCTCAATACTTTGAGAGTTATGTTGTTGTAGTTGCTGATTGGTTGAAATGTTAAAAAGATGCACCATAGAAAGCAATTATCAGGATGCATCACAGCTTGATTTGGAAACCGCTCTGCCGAAGGCAAGAAATTGCTGAGAGAGTTTGATTATAGCCCAGTTCATCACACAGACCAAACTCCCCACCATTGACTGTATCTGCACTTCACTCTGCTTCGGAAATACAACCAACATAATCAAAGACTTTCACCACCTTTGCCATTCCTTCTTCTCCTTGCTCCCACTGGGCAAAAGATTCAGAGGACTGACTGGGGTGGAAAAGGCCTTTGATTATGTTGGGAAAGGCCTTTGATTTTGTTGGCTATTTTTCCGAGGCAGCATGAAGTATGGGTGGAGTTGATGGTGAGGACTCTGGTCTGTGTGATGGACTGGGCTACATCCACTACTTGCCTTAATCCTACAGACCACCTCCCTTCCCCCTTTGCTCACCACCAGACTCGGAAACAGCTTTTTGCCCTCTGTTATCAGGCTTCTGAACAGTCATTCCATAAGCTAGGGTACTGTTGATTCACTTCTATCCCATTGTGGACATTGGACTTTGTCTACAGAACTGATCCGCTACAATGCTGAGAACTATATTCTGCACTCTGTCTTTTCCTTTGCTCTGCCTGTTGTAATTAAGTTTGACGATGTTACGATAATAATGTATAGTATTATCTGATCTGTTTGAATAGCATGCAAAACAAAGCTTTTCATTGTACATCATGTACATATGACTATAATAAACCTAAACTGAGACTTTATTCCAGTGCGAGTGAATTGCTGTTTCATCTGGAAAGGTTATTTGGTCCCTGGGTCGTAGGAAAGGAAGAGGTGAAAGGACATGTGCTGTAACTCTTGTGGTTTCTTGCAAAAGCGCCATATGATAGGGATTGATGAGCAGATTAGGGAGTTACAAAGAGAGTGATCCCGGCAAAAGGGGTTGAGGTCGGAAACATGTTGGTCGTGTTATTTTGTGGAAGCTGGCAGATGCTGCAAAGGTTGGTGAAGTGGGAAGTAAGGGCATGGGTTTTCTGTTTGAGGATGAGGGCAGATGTGTGAAAAATTGATGAGGTGCAATTAAGGGCACTGTTGGTTGAGGGGGAGCTATAGCCTAGTTACGGATGAATTAAGACATTTCATAGAACCAGTGTGGAATGTCTTGTTGTTGGAAAAACTGCGATGGTTGTTGATGGTTAGCCTCCTCCCGGAAATGGAGGTGGAAAGATCCAGAGAGGAAAGGGAAGAATCAAAAATGTTCCGTGCGAAGGTGAGGCCGGGGTGCAAAAGTGAGGAATTTTTCAGTTCTATTGCAGGAAACAACAGCAACACAATCATTGCTATATTGAAACAAAAAGTTGGGTAATGGGACTTAGTAGGATTGAGGCAAAGACATTTCCATGTATCCCACAAAAGGACAGGCTAACGTGTGCCCATACAAGTGACTTTAGCTGCACCTTTTGCTTGGAGAAAGAGTGGAAGTTGTGGAGCCAAAGTTGTTTAGCATGATGAATAGTTCAGCCAGATAAATTAGTGTATTGCAGGAGAAACTATTTGTACCTCTGTTCAAGAATCATACTTTACTTGATCTACGGATGTGTGATAAAAATGAAGATCAAATTTGCTATTATATAATGTCCAAAACTCTTTAAATCCAATTAAATACTAGTGGGTTATGGACCTAAATGTAGGGATCATAACATCTGATTCATGTAATAACAATATAATGTCTAAAATTCTTTAAATCCAATTAAATACTTTAAATACTAATGGGTTGTGGACCTAAATGTAGGGAAATTAACAGTTGATTCATGTAACAAGCTACCAAAAATAACAATGCGATACAACTGGATAAAACAAACCATTAGTTTATTAATCCGAAAAAGAGATTTTCTGTAGACCAGCCATTTTATCGTCCGGTCTACGGAAAATCTCTTTTTCGGATGAATAAACAAATGGTTCAGTAGACGTTGAGTAAATTTGGATGTTATACTGGTTTGAACTATTTGTATCCTGTTGTGAAAAGTGACAGGGAATATGCAATTACTTTCAAAAATACCCAAATGTGTTTTACTCTGTTCTGTTTCCTCTCTTTCCTGTTTAATCTTGAATGCTGTTTAAAGAGATTAAGAATTTGTTGTATGTAAATCGCATATGGACAATTAATAAATTCTGGCACTTGATTAAACACTGGGACCTGACATAAAGACTACGGATAGTGCTACAAACATTGACAGGATTTGGAGGTCCATGAAGTGCGTTCGACATTCAAATTAATAAAGATTAGTAAAACCACAGAGCTTAACTTCACTAGAAAGTTGAGAAGCTTAAATTTGAAGAATAATTTGAAAGAATCTTATTTCAATTAAATCAAAGGAAGTTGGAAGGATTTATTGTTTCAATGGGCCAGATTTCTTTAGCTGATGCTAGTGATTCCAATTGGATCTAGTGTGGTTAGATGATTTTAAATGACAGCAAATCCCAGACCTGTGCATACATCTTCAAGCATGGAAGCCTCCGATTCCCAGTTAAATCTGTTAAACTGGTCTGTTCCTAGATCCCAGCTTTTTTCTGAGTAGTGTCTGTGAATCATCGAATGAATGCCACATACAAGTAATGTTGCTTTCTTATACTTGGACTCTATAAATGATAATAACAGACTGAATGTGGCAAACTGTTCCTATTGCTCTGTATTCCCTGTTCTTCCAAAAGCTACCAACATTATTATCTTTTTCCTAAAATATGACGCCAAGCAATTGTCTGCAATGTCCTTGGTCAATGCATCCCTTGGTGTGATACATGGTCAAGAATAATCATTTCTTTACTACAAGCATTAAGGTCTGACATTCATATTGAGATCATGATTATAATGAAGTAAAGTAGTCTTGGCAAAACCCAGATTTTGCATTGGTGAAGATGTTGTAGGAGAACAAAGTTTAGAAGGATGCGGGCCAAACGCGGGCAGGTGGGACCAGTATAGATGGGGCATCTTGGTCAGCATGGGCAAGTTTGGCCAAAGGACCTGTTTCCATGCTGTTTATGGCTCTATGACTCTATGATAATTGATCATTCACAGTTGATAATTCGAGCTGGGTTTTTTTTGCCTGTGAATGAGAGTAAGCTGGTGGGATGGTATTTAGGTGAATTATGGGCCTGTCCCATTTAGGTTATTTTTCAGGCGACTGGAACGGCGACTGTGAGAGAAAGACACACTCACTCACTCAATAGAAATTCGCATGGTGCAAAGCCAATGTGATACAGACACACGCCGCGACGAACAGGAAGTTTGCCGCTATAATTAAGACGATGAAAGCACAGTGTACGGGAAGGGTCACGTAAGTCCTTTAAAGAAGGGGGGAGAAGGAGTGGAGACAAGTTTTAAAAAGCCAGAGATACACGGCTGTGAAGGTCGGCGGATATGAACATTACTGGTGGATTATCCTTGGTTCTGAAAACTACTGCTTACGTTTTATTTTCCCCAATGAGCCAATAAAATTCAGCTCCGGCTACAACCTACGAGAACCTACGGCAACCTTCGACCTCTTGGCAACCTACTACCACTGCATCTACAGCACGAGAATTCTCGCTACTCTCCATGGTGGCTTCATTCTGGTCACTGCTAATTTATCAACATGTTGAAAAATTTGCGGTGACCAACCCTATAATCTTTGGCGAGTAGTTCCCAGAATGCGGGAACTACTCATGACCATGAAGGCGACTACCCGGCAACCACCCGCGAACATGTGGCGACTGCATAGTCTCCTGCAGTCACCTAAGTGGGACAGACCCACTAGGTTTTAGAATACAGGATGTTGCTGAGGAGTTTTCCTCATTGTTGTTGTCTTGTTAAAAATTAACAGAGGATGCCTCATGACTGACTTGAGTCCATATTGTTCCCTGGGGAGCAATCCTATTTCCCCTTGCTTCCCTGTACCCCTGCAATGTATTCTCTGTGACATGTCAATCAACTGGAAGAAACCCTTGGGGTCTTGGAGAAACCATTCAGACTCTGTGCAGAAAACACCCAAACGCAAGATTGAATCAGGTCCCTGACACTCTGAGGCAACAGCATTAACTGTTTCACCGCTGTGTCAGTATGTTCACTTCCCTGTAGTTCAGACTCGCCAGAATACCTCAACTCTTTAAGGTACAAACCATCTTTATTCTTGGCACATTTGCCATTCTACACCAGTATTCATTTCTGCTGCATTATTGTATGATTACTGCAAATAATTCCTTAACTTTAGATTGATTAGAATTGTTTATCATGAAAGCCTTCAGTATGGAACACTAATAAGAAAGAGTATCTAATTATATTCCTGCTAATTTGGTGATCTGTGATTTAGTGTTGCACCATATTTTTAAGTCAACTGAATCAAGCTCAGAAGTGGATTTTGCTAATCTGGGTTAATTTGTGTAAAGGAAGAAATTGCTTGTGCAAGCCATGCAAAATATAAAGGATACCATGGCATCACGATTTCAGACAGAGCTGAGCCAAGTAATGCATGTGCCAAATATAAACTGAACAAAGATATGTGCAGACTCAAAACGGGAGTGATGATGGGATCACTGAGCTTTGATAGCTGAGAAATAAACAAGCTGTTGGGAACTTTCACTGTACTGCTCAGTGAACTATTATTAATTTAACCTTTACCATGATTTTGTAAGAATGTTAATGCACAGAAGCATATGCTGTGATTTGCTTAATAAAGACAAGTTGTTAACAATAAAATGTATCTTTTAATCAACTGCTTTTGCAAATTTTAAACTGATGACATTAAAAGTAAGAGTGCAGTGAAAATAAAATCAGAAATTAAAATCATAAGTGAACTGCATTATCTCAAGTAATGTGGTCGGGTACATTTCCCGATTAGTGGTCTGACACAGTATGTCTTTTATGCACGTTATGTTGAAGACTGCATTTATATCTTTGATTTAGGCGTACATAGAATTCTGACATGAATGCAGTTCATTTGCATTTCAGCCTGCAATTAAAAATTAAAAAAAGAACACTTTAGCAAAAGACAGTGCTGGAGGAACTCGGTGGTCAGGCAGAATCTGTGGAGGGAATGAACAGACAATGTTTTTGGGCAGGAGCCTTCTTCAGATAATGGAATGGGGGGGAAGAAAACTGGACAAGAGAGGTTGGAGTGGAGCTAGGCCTGGTAATGGATGGGTGGATAACCTTCGCAAACTTAGTATTCAAACGTGGGCACTTTTGTCCTTACATTTTCTTTAAAAAAATGAGCATACTTTGGAATATGTTCTGTTGATGAAAGACAATACTGTTAATTAATGTTTTTGCAATGCCTAGTCATTCAAATGCTATTTTAAAAAACAACCCAAAAAAACACAATTTGGGAAGGGAAATCTGCACTACCCAAGTCATTACAGTAAACTTACCTGGTTAGCAAATGTTTGGAAATCCTATTGATTCGGCATTTGGACTACAGGGTTCTTTTTTTTTTTAACACTTTTGTTACTCAGCTGGGTTCCCATTGTCCTGCACCCCCTTTACACACGTAAGGGCTCCTGTTTCCCCTGTGATCCCAATCCTTGCACTCCCTTTATGCTCAGCAGGGCTCCTGTTCCCCTCTGCTCCCATTTCCAGAGCTTCCTTTACACTTAATGGGGCTCCTGTTCCCACATACTGTTTATATAGCAAGGCACTGGGTCCCCTGCGCTCCCATTCCCTGCACTCTTTCAACGCTCGCTTAGCTCCTTGGGAAAAACATATAATATTATCGTACAACATCTTGGTGAAAGAAAGTGAACCATAAGTGTGTATTAATAGGACAAGCATCCAATATTCCGGAATGTCTTAAGGGTGCTAGATTAACACAGCTATGCTGGTATTGAAGCTGTTATAAGTAAAGGCGTTTTGGATATATTTTGACAGATCTTTGACATCTATTTGCTGAATTTCTCTGCCACAATTGTGAGCAAATTGAACAAACAAGTAATTTTGAATAAAATGACAGTCATTCATAGGAAGAATACAGGGACTGAAGAGAGTGAATGCTGAGCAAACATTAATTGCTATAAACCTAAGAATGAAAACTCTTTTGGACAAATATTTTATTAACTGGATAGTTTTTTCATTCTGTCTTGGTGAAACTCAGTTACAAATTCACATGAAATTAGGCATACGTTAAATACTTTTTTTCCACAGTGCTTTTATTATCATTGAATTCTAGACATTGCTATTGCAATATTTTACTCACTGAAAATAGAGAGAACCTCAATTCAGTCTCATGAAATTCCTTGTTCTGCTACTCGTCATATGGAGCGAGAGATAGCAGCAGACATATGGTGAAAATCAACACTTTCCAACTATTTCTATAAATCGTTCTACACCCACACTCTAAACACATTTTTCATTGAACTCACTGACCTACAACAAAGATAAAAATAATAATCTAAACATTCATCTATCATAACAAGCTTGCCCTTGATATCTCTTAATAGAAAATATAAATTGTACATTCATTTTAAAGAAACTGGTAGAAGAATCTGAAGCCAAAACATTAACCATACTCTTACAATTGCTTGGGTTGGAACAGCAGATGCTAGTTTATGCCGAAGTTAGACAGAATTCTGCAGTAACTCGGCGGGACAGGCAGCATCTCTGGAGGGAAGGAATGGGTGATGTTTCACGTTGAGACCCTTCTGGGAGTCTGAAGAAGGGTTCCGACTTGAAACGTCGCCCATTCCTTCTCTCCAGAGATGCTGCCTGTCCTGCTGAGTTACTACAGAATTTTGTGTCTCCTTTACAATTGGTGTTGGACCTATTTTTGTTCGTCATAATGTAGCAATGTTACAAAATTTTGAGATTTTAAAAATCAAGTCTGCAATTTATCCCATCAGATAAAGCATAAAAAGAAGTTTAATTTGACACCTAATTTACTTTCATATCTTCAGTATTAAGAAAGTTATGGCCATTTTCATACTCGGAAATGAGCATCTTGCTTCTCATTGCCTTTCAATTGACTTAACTCAAAAGCTGTGATCTGGAAAAGTTAAAAGCCCATAACATTCTTAAAAATTAAGAGAACTCAATGAAATTTTCAGTTATTATAGATTGAAGCATCCTGAAACAAATATTAAACAATCTTACTTGGATTACCTGAAATTAAAGCATATAATTAGTTAGTTATCTAATTGTAGCTAATTACAAAATTCAATGAGTAGATCTAAACATTTATCAATTTCTTAAGAAAAGATAAACTTTTTTTAAATTGCCTAAGTGTCCAAATAACATTCGCACAATAATCCACAATTTAACATAATTTTTAAATCTCATTTTCATGAATTTCTGGGCCAAATGGAAGGAATTTAGTGTTTTATGCCTGTAAATTAATGGCCATTTAAATCAACTAGCGAGTGGGTTTTAGTGGAATGCGGTGGATTGGAACGTTGCGGTTAACGGTGAAGTCGGGGGGGAAAAATACTGGGGGTTCATACATTTTTTGGGACCCCATTTCGCAACATAAAAATATTATTAAAGCCTCCCGAAAAATCAACTTTTAATATAAAAATAAACTATTTACCTTTTTTTCTCCCCTACGGAAAATCCTTCCGCATGTCAGTTCTCACGGCTTTTGAAGGTGATTTTTAAATTACTCCAGTTAACAAATAATTTAGAGTAATTTAAATATACCTTCATTGATGAAATGTCGGAGCGATTTTTCTTCCGCAACAAAATCGCCCGACATTCATCGATTATCCAGGTCTGTGGAAACCGGCACTTTAAGCCCGCCCCCCTCTGAAAGGCGCTAAAGTCGCGCACACGGGGAGCGGCAGAAGTGCAGCGCCGCTAAAGGTAAGTTTTGCAACATACCTACATAATGTTCCCCTTTTAGTTGCCATTAAATAAAAATGTTAAAACTGCTGTCACTTTTTGACGATGAATGCGTTGATGGTGTTATCTTGGGTTAATCCTGACATATTAATAACACAAAGAAAATCTCATGTTTTTCTTTTAGGATATTTGAATTTTTTTTCTAACATCATGCATGTCAGCCGTACCTGGCAAGGAAATCATTTGTGGTTTGTCAGAATGATGCATTGTTGCAAAATCTCTGAAATATGTTGCCTTATTTGAAATATGTTTGTGTATAACAGAACAAGTTTGAAGATTTATTAGTTTTGTCATTTTTTTAAAATATTGGAACTTTACAAAACATTGGTACGGCTGCACTTGCAATATTGTGTGTGATTCTGCTGGCTACACCCAGAAGGATGTCATTGTGCTGGTGAGGTGCAGAAATGGGATGGCAGAGTGGCGCAGCAGTAGTGTTGCTGCACTATAGTGCTGGACACCTAGGTTCGACCCTGACTACGTGTGCTGTCTGTATGGAGTTTGTACATTCTCCCTGTGACCACGTTGATTTTCCCTAGGTGCTCCAGTTTTCTCCCATTCTCCCATTCTCCAAAGATGCACAGGTTTTGTAGGTTAATTGGCTTGGGTAAAGATTGTAAATTGTCCCTAGTGTGTAGGATGGCGCTAGTTGTGTTTAGACCACTCGTAGGCCTCTGTTGTATGCTATATCTCTAAAGTAAAGATTCACTAGGATATTGTCCGAATTGGAGGACTTTAGTCAAGGGGAGAGAGTGGATAGGTTGGGTTGTTTTCCCAAGAGTGAAGGTGGTTGAGAGGTTACCTGATAGAACTGTGTAAGATTATGAGAGTCCTAATAGACAGAATAGTCAAAAACCTTTCCCTTTGAGGCATCAAAGAGTTTGAGAGAGGTTTTAAAGTTTTTATTTGACACAGTGACTGGTTGATATCTGGAACCTGCTGCCAGTGGAGGTGGTGGAATTAGATGCAATTACAATGTTTAAGAGGCAGATAGACATACACTTGGGCAGCTAACAACCCAGCGATATTTCTCTAACGTCAATAACCCTTGCGTCCCCTCTCGTTCCGTCCCTCTAGAGTCAAGAGTGTTTTTATTGTCATATATCCCGGATGGGAAATTCTTACTTGCTTCAGCACAACAGAATATGTGAATATGTTAACATAGTACCTAACGGGGAAAGAGAATAAAAATTTTAATAAATAACAAATATAGTGCAATAATAATAATAATAGTCTTTTGCAGTTCGGAGCTCAGAGCATGTTTGTTATTGTGCTTAATAGCCTGATGACTGTAGGGAAGAAGCTGTTCCTGAACCTGGACATTACAGTTTTCAGGCTCCTGTATCTTCTTCCTGAAGGCAATGGTGAAATGAATGTGTGGCCAGGATGGTGTGGGTCTTTGATGATTTTGGCTGCCGTTTTGAGACGGTGACTACGATAGATCTGTTCGACGGTGGGGAGGTCAAAGCCGATGATGGACTGGGCAGTGGTCACAACTTTTTGTAGTCTTTTCCGCTCCTGGACGTTCAAGTTGCCGAACCAGGCCATGATGCAGCCAGTCAGAATGCTTTCTACCATGCAACTGTAGAAGTTTAGGAGAATCCTCTTCGACATGCTGAATCTCTGTAATCTTCTCAGGAAGTAGAGTCGCTGATGTGCCTTTATAATTGTATCGGTGTGTTGGGTCCAGGAAAGATCTTCGGAAATATGCATGCCCAGGAATTTGATTTTGACCCTCCCCCACCATCGTCCCATTGATGTGAACAGGATTGTGGGTACTCATCCTTCCCCTACCAAAGTCCACAATCAGTTCCTCGGTCTTACTGATGTTGAGAGCCAGGTTGTTGTGCTGGCACCATTTGGTCAGTCGGTTGATCTCATTTCTATACTCTGACTCATCCCCATCTGTGATTCGTCCAACAACAGTGGTGTCATCGGCGAACTTGATAATGGAGTTCGCACTATGTCCGGTTACGCAGTCATGGGTATAGAGTGAGTAAAGCAGGGGTCTGAGCACGCAGCCTTGAGGTGCTCCCGTACTAATTGTTACTGAGGATGAAGTGTTTCAGCCAATTAGTGCAGACTGTGGTCTGTGGATGAGGAAGTCAAGGATCCAATTGCAGAGGGATGCGCAGAGACACAGTTCCGTGAGCTCGGTATCCAGCTTTATTCTTTTTTAACCAAAAAAATTATTCAAGTATTAAGAAATAATATTTACACTAGAATAAAACAAGCCAGAACCCACCACCATAATACAATACAAACATATATCCATAATAAACTACTTTACACCTATGATACAATCCTTATTGAGGATACATTCAACACCCTGCGGAGCCCAGTGGTTGCGGAGCTCCCCCGGCAACCAGCTTGGAAGGGATGATGGTATTAAACGCTCTGCTATAGCCTATAAACAACAGCCTGACATAAGTATTTTTATTGTCCAAGTTCTGCAATGCGGGAGTGGAGAGCCAGTGAAATTGCATCCTCCGTTGACCTGTTGTGACGATATGCGAACTGTAGTGGGCCGAGGTTCTTGTCGAGGTAGGAGTTGATGTGCACCAAAACCAACCTCTCAAAGCACTTCATCACCACTGACGTTAGTGCCACTGGTCGATAGTCATTGAGGCACGTCACCTTACTCTTCTTGGGCACCGGTATTATTGATGCTCTTTTAAAGCAGGTGGGAACCTCAGAAATGAGTGGTTGAAAATGTCCGCAAAATCTCCTGCAGGTTGGTCTGCACAGGTCTTGAGAACTCAACCAGGTATACCATCAGGTTCAGGCGCTTTCCGAGGGTTTACCCCCCCCCCCCCCCCCCCCCTCGAAGGATCTTCTGACATTGGTGTCTGTGACGGTGACTGTAATACCGCCAGGGCGAACGGGGGCTCGGGAATGCGCATCAGTATTCTCCCTATCAAACCGTACGTAGAATGCATTGAGCTCATCAGGGATTGATGCTTCGCTGTCGTTTTAGCCGCCTCCTGATTTCGCCTATTAGGAGGTGATGGCATTCAAGCCCTGCCACAGTTGCCGAACATCAGTCTCATCCTCCAGCTTAGAGCAGAAGTCCCTGTTGGCCTTTTTGATGGCCTTTCCAAGGTCGTATCTGGACTTCTTATAGACGTCTGCATCGCCAGACCTGAATGCCTGGAATCTGGTCTGCAGAAGAATGTGGATCTCATGGTTCATCCAAGACTTCTGGTTAGGAAACACTCGGAAGGTTTTTGTTGGAACGCAGTCCCCCACACTTTTCCTTATGAAGTCTGTAATCACTGTGGCGTATTCATTCAGGTCCGTTGCCGAGTCCTTGAACATTGCCCAGTCTGCAGCCTCCAAGCAGTCCTGGAGTTGTTCCTCTGCCTCCCCCGACCAGCTCTGTACAGTCCTGACCTCTGGGGGTGCTTTCTTCAGTTGCTGCCTGTATGCAGATAGAAGCAGCATGGTCGGATTTACCGAAGTGAGGGCGAGGGATAGAGCGATGGGCGTGTAGCAGTGGTCAAGGGTGTTTGATCCTCGGGTGCTGCAGGAGACAAGTTGGGGAATGCACCTCGGGGTAAGCATTCTGGTGCTTGTTGACCACGGCGTGCAGCTCCCCTAGTGCCAAATGGACCTCTGCCTGGGCTGGGATGCAGACCGCGGTCAGGAAGATGGAGGTGAATTCCCTCGGCAGGTAGAAGGGGCGGCACTTCACTGTCAGATGTTCAAGGTGCGGAAAGCAGGAGTTAGATAGGACTGCCACGTCTGAGCACCACGCAGAGTTGACCACGAGGCAGACGCCCACCCCTCTCCCTTTCGCAGATGCCACAGTACGGTCCATGCGATGGATGGAGAACCCTTCAGGTTGGACTGGTGAGTCTGGGGAGCTGGGGGGAAGCCATGTCTTTGTGAAACAAAACACAGAGCATTCGCTCATCTCCCATTAGTAAGCAGCCTTGACCATCAGTCCTCCACGTTATTTTCAAGGGATTGTACATTGGCTAGTAGGGAGAAGGGGTCGAAGTCCCTGCTCTTCAGTCTGACCTGAGGTCCTGCCCGACGACCATGGTTCCGGACACTATGGAGGCCTCTCCGTTGTTTCACGTATTGTACTTATTCTACCTGCTGTTTCTGCGAGCCCACGGTCGGATGGGGATTCCCTTACAGTCGGCAGCACCAGCTCCATTGCTACTAGGAGATACTGCCCGTCGGCTCCGGAGGTCTCCCTGGTGTTTCCAGGTACAGTATCTGTGGTCCTCAGCTGGGTCAGGTATTCTCCAGCGATCGAGGGATCGTCGCAGTCGGCAGCTCCCGCAGCTGCCCCACCCTAGTCGTTGTACTAGTTTCACAGTTGTCCTGTGTTTCACTATTTGTATCACTCGTCATCACCTTCCTCACAGCCGACAATGGATCATCGTGGGCTCCACTTTTCCTTGATAATCATTGCTTTTTGCATATCTTTCATTTATTTGTTCTATGTACCTTCTATATTTCTCATTTCCCTCTCCCTTGGCTCTCAGTCTGAAGAAGGGCCTCGACCTGAAACATCCAGCTTTTTGTGTCATGGGATATCTTACATGCCTAATGTGGATAAGTAGGTTTAATGTAGATCTCCAAAAAGGCCTTCAATTCTAGTTGGAGGTTGATCTTGACTTTGTGGATATCACGGCCCATTTTCTGATACACGATTTGTAAACAAATTGACAATGACTTAGTTTCTCACTTTGACCAAGTGTGACCTAAGATTTTAAGAGTGCTATTTGTCATATGTACGCAAAAGGCAACAATGACATTCTTACTTGCAGCAGGATAACAGGTCTGTAAACGCAGTACTCTTAGGTAACATAATAAACAAATTAAAAGTTCAATGCATTAAAAAAATACAATATTAGTGCAAATAAATCCTTAGTGTAACCAAGACAGTTCGTAATTCATAGTTTAGTTGGTGTTTGTGGTGTTCACGAACCTAATGGTTGTTTGGAAGAAGCTGTTTCTGAACCTGGAGGTCATCATTTTCAGACTTCTATAACTACTTCCTGTTGACAGGAGTGAGATAAGAGCATTGCCAGGGTGGCGTGGGCCTTTGCTGGCTGTTATTTTGAGGCAGCATCTCTTATAGATCCCGAGGATAGGTTGGTACCTGTGACCACTTTGCATAAGCTCCTTGGTTGCTGGGTGTTAAGAGTAGTTGAACCCTTGTTAATATACTGCAGAATGCTGACTAAAAATGGTTCCCTAGGCTAAAGGGGAGAGGCAAGGTAGATTGAATATTTTCCAAAATACTCTGCAAATTAGCTACAATAGACTAGGAGTGGGCATGTAACCTTGAAAGAATGATTCTCAAATTACTTAAGGAATGATCTTAAGTAAATTGATGGAAATTGTTCAATAGCATTTCAGTTAAACATGAATAATGTAAAAGGTATAAAATTTAACATTTAAAATAGATAACATACCCAAGACCAGAGAGTGTAGATTAAACTTGCATTACTTTAAAATTGGAAGTGAAATGAGGATTAGGAAATTAAACAGATATGGATGTGGAAACTTGGCATGCGTAGTTGAACAAAGCCGAATTGGTAAAAAACAATTGCTGTTGATGCAACAACCCGCTCATCCAAATTGCATTTTGTCCGTGAGTCCAATTGTTTATGTGGGCTGTATATTTCTTTTCATATTGATGCAAATTTTCAATAATACATCCTGGATGAGAAACAACATTTACTGTTAAATTGATTTGGCTACTAGAATGTTTTCATTGTTTCTTCCCACTTTTAGTGTACACTAGAGCATCAGGATACAAGAGTTGTGTTAACTTTTAGAAAGCATTTGCAGTACATTTATAGATCTTAATGTCCAAGGAAATAAATTTGAAGTGAAAGTACTGTAATAAGTTAATCAATCAAGCAGAACAAATGCATGAAAAAAGATCTAGCAAACAAGAATGCGATGAATGATTAAATATTTGGTTTTCATGTTATTGATAGAGGGATAAATGTTCGTTAGAATGAATGAGTTTCCCATAATCCCTGAATAATGCCATAAGATTCTTTGGATCATCCTGGGAGACTGGACAAAACCTTAATGTGGTGTCTCCTTGGAAAAAATCCATAACATTGACTCAGCTAAGAGTACTGCCATTGAGCCAAGATAACACATGGGTAACATGGAGTCTTTAAAAAAAGGCTTGTAGAATTTCAAGTATTATACAAAACAACACAAAATGCAAGAGTAATGAAGAAATCATCCACTTTGGGTTTTCAGATTACAAAGTGTTGTGATGAGTTTGAGGAAAAGGCCATTTCATGTGAAGAGTTGTCATTTTATAATTATCACCAAGAAAGATAAATATGTTCTTTGCATATTGTTGGGGCATGAAATACTTTGGCAAAAGTATAGATTGATTGGGGACTTCCGGTGGCGCCATGTTCTAGGGGAGAACAGCGCCAGATCAGCTCCGTAAAAATCTGCAAAAAAAACGGGGCTAAAGGAGGGTGCTAACGCTACTTACCGCAGGAGATCGATTAAAAACGGCTCCGGTGCGATTGAAGGCTGCGTGACGTCATCAGGCGCGCGACTTTGGTAAGAAATTTAAAATGCAGCCCTCCACCCCTCCCCCGAAGAAAACGGGCCTAAGAAGAGAGGCTGGCCCCACCAAAGCCTCGGGCTCGAGTCTGACTGCCTCCCAGGAAGAAATCTCACAGAGAAAAGTGGAAATGGAAGAGTTTAAAAATTCCATGATAGGTGAGATGAAGAAATTGGTGAAAGAAATAAAAGATCTGAAGAAGGAATATAAAGATGAATTTAAAGACATGAAGAAAGAATATAAAGATGAAATAAAAAATCTAAAAGCGGAGATTCTGGTGTCTCACGAGAGAACTAAAGTGGAATTAACAAAAGAAGTTACCGAGACGGTAAAGATTATGATGAGCGAATGGAAAAGTAAGACGGAGGCTGAATTTCAAAACCGATTCTCTGAGATAAACGCCAAGGTTGCTGGGTTGGAACAAATGCTGAATGATAAGATAGATCCTATTACCATTACAATTGACCAACACAATGATACACTTAAAGACTTGGCTGATTTTGCTGTAAAAAGTGCCAAGGAAACTGAGAAGTTACTTGCCGAGAATAAACGCCTCTCAGAACTACTTCGCAAAATAAATGAGAAATGTATTGATTTGGAGGGCCGACAAAGACGTAAGAATTTGCGAATTGTAGGATTGACTGAAGGTTGTGAAGGAAATCAAGACCCACGAAAATTTGCTGCAAAACTCCTAAAAGACATTTTGGAATTGGATGAAGAACCACTGTTGGGCCGTGCCCACAGGGCTTTAAGACGGGTCCCTGGGAGAGGTGCACCACCCAGACAAATGATTGTAAAGGTGGTGTATGATCACGTCTTTGAAGATATGATGAAGATAATAATGAGAAAGAGAAATTTGAAATACGAAGGAAATAACATTAGTATCTTCAGAGATTACCCAGCGGAAGTTGCTAAGAGAAGATCCTTATTCACTGAAACAAGAGGCATTCTACGGAATTTAAAGAATACAGTGGATCTCAGATATGGCTTGATGTACCCAGCAACACTGAGAGTGACCTATGACAACAAGGAACACCGCTTCGTTAAGCATACTGATGCATTGAAGTTCGCAAAAGGCATACAGAAGAAGGCAGAAGAGGAGGAAACAGACGATGAATCACGGGAGGAAGAAGACGACGACTGAACATTTTGGACTTTTATCATTAACCTGCGGTTATGAATTATTCATTGAGAAAGAGGGAAAATAATGGGAATGTAGTAGTGGTTTGGTATCAATTTGTAGAATTTCAATAATTCCCCTAACATAGTATTATTTATTATAATACTAATTACAATAGAATAGTAATTAATAAATAGTTTCATGAATAATAGAAATAATTACTAAACCCTTAAAGTTAGTACCCCACCCCAATATACACAGTATTCTAGTTGGGAGCTGGAATATTTAACATCTTTTTTAAACACGGAAGTCATTAGATTAATCGCCACGTTAGTGTGGCGTTCACTAACACACACTACACAATCTATCAGTGTAGTCTTTTTTTTCTTTGGGCACCCTTTTAACACTCTTTTTTCTTTTTTCGCTTATTTTCTATTTTTTTTTTTATATATTAAGTATTTGAATTTAT
Source organism: Raja brachyura (assembly GCA_963514005.1). Next base: position 65,093,391 of record OY740786.1, read on the forward strand.
GTGATATATTATATGAATGTAATTATGAGCAATACCGTATAGTTATTTTAGATAGACATGGATATGGATTATTGAGATTGGTAATTTTCGTCGGATTGACGTTTGGGTGCTTTGTTGAGCTGGAGGGGCCGAGAGGGCTACTCCAAAAAAACCCACCCTAATACTAAAATGCAAGATATGAATTTGAAGACTGGGGATGATGGAATCACTTTTTGTAGTTGGAATGTTAAGGGAATTAATGAACCAATTAAAAGGGGTAAGGTGTTAGCGCAGCTGAATAGATTGAAATCAGACGTTATTTTCCTCCAAGAGACGCATCTCAAAAGAGATGATCAATATAGATTAACAGCTAAATGGATGTCAAAGGTATATCACTCTTCATTTATACATAAATCTAGGGGAGTCGCAATAATTATTCGTAAAGGTATACCTTTTAAACAAAGTTCTATAATAGAAGATAAAGAGGGCAGATATGTAATAATTACAGGGGAATTATACTCAAAAAAAGTAATTCTTATGAATATATATGCTCCTAATTTCGATAACCCATTATTTTTCAAGAAAATATTCAATAATATTCCTATATCCACTCAACATAATTTAATAATTGGGGGCGATTTAAATTGCACTTTGGATAACTACTTAGACAGATCCTCAACAAAAAGGAAAGCTATTTCTAATTCAAGTAAACTTATAAATTCTTTCATTAACTCAACTAACGTTAAGGATATTTGGAGATTAGAGAACCCTTCCGGACGAGAATATTCTTTTTTCTCGCCCGTATTCGGAACCTACTCGAGGATAGATTACTTTTTAATAGACTCAAAACTGCTTCCCTATGCATACAATGCAAAATATCACAATATTATTATTTCAGATCATGCACCATTAACATTTAAGATAAAACTAAAAGATATATCTAATAAAACTATGACTTGGAGATTTAATCCTCAGATACTGAAGGACAAGGATTGTTGTAATCATGTGACAGAACAGATTAAATTATTCTTTGAGACAAACGACACACCTGAAATTTCACCATTGTTACTTTGGGATACATTTAAGGCATTCATGCGTGGTGCAATAATATCGGCACAAGCATATTTTAATAAAGAAAACCGAAAGAGGGAACAGAAGTTAGAAATGGAGATAAAACAACTAGACAATGAGAATATAAAACACCCCTCTAAGGAGTTAAGTAATAAAATTGCAATAGCAAAGTATAGACTAAACGAAATATACTCTAATCAAGTCATCAAACTTTATCAACAAACCAAACAAGTGCATTTTGAATTTGGAGATAAACCGCATAAATTGCTAGCACGACAATTAAGAAAATTAGACGATGAAAAAACGATACATGGAATCAGATCAATGCAAGGAAATATACTGAATATACCAAAAGATATTAATGATAGATTTTTACAATATTACCAAAATCTTTACTCATCAAAATTAACAGGACAAACAGATGGAATGGAAACATTTCTAAAAGAATGTCAAATTAAGAGTTTAGATCAGGAAGGGAGACATTTGTTAAATGCTGAAATATCAGTGAAAGATATCGCAGAATCAATTGGTTCGTTAAAGAATGGAAAAGCTGCGGGGCCTGACGGCCTGAGTGCAGAATTTTATAAAAAATTTCAAGATCTGATCTCTCCAAGACTACATACAGTGTATAGACATGCATACGAACAAGGAAAATTACCAGACTCTTTAAATGAATCCACAATTACACTTATACCTAAGGTAGATAAAGATCTGGAAGATCCTGGTTCATATAGAGCGATTGCCCTTCTAAATACAGACCAAAAAATATTAGCTAAAGTTTTATCTAGGAGACTAAGTTTGGTGATCTCTAAATTAATACATTATGATCAAACAGGTTTTATTCCAAAACGCTATTCGTCTCATAATTTAAGACGCCTGTTTAATATTATATATTCTAAAAGAATACGAGATACGGAATTAGCAGTCATATCGTTAGACGCAGAAAAAGCATTTGACCAGGTGGAATGGTTATATCTATTTAATATAATGGAAAAGTTTCAATTGGGGGATCAATTTTGTAAATGGGTAAGAATCCTATACTCAGATCCTACTGCAAGAATTCTAACTAATCAAATACTATCAGTTAAATTTAAACTCTTTAGGGGATGTAGACAAGGATGTCCGTTATCGCCTTTATTATTTGCCTTGGCGATAGAGCCTTTGGCGGAAAGAATTAGGTCAGAACCTGAAATATACGGTTATAATACTGACAGAACAACTAATAAAATATCCCTATATGCAGATGATGTTTTGATTTACATCACAAAACCTGAAATTAGTATTCCAATGTTGTTTGATGTTATAAATAAATTTAGTACATTTTCTGGATATAGGATTAATTGGAATAAAAGTGATATTATGCCAATAACTAATATAAATTTAAACATATTACAACAATATCCATTATCAATAGTTACTGACAAAATTAAATATTTAGGAATTAATGTATCTAAATCACATAACTCATTAATTAGATCGAATTATCCTCAATTATTAGATAAACTTAAAAAAAATATTTTATATTGGAAAACACTGCCTATATCTTTGATTGGTAGAATAAATGCTATAAAGATGGTTTTTCTACCACAATTATTATATCTGTTTCAAGCTATCCCTTTTTTCCTTCCGAAAACCTTTTTTAAAAAAATTGATAATATTGTTAATAGTTTTATCTGGGATTATAAAAATCATAGAATAAGTAAAAAACATTTATGTAAGTCAAAGATAAATGGAGGATTAGCACTTCCAAATTTTTTATACTATTTCTGGGCAGTACAGATTAAGAATATGAATTTTTGGTGGGTAAATACGGACCTGGAACCAACGTGGCTAAAGATAGAAAAGGAAGATTGTTTGCCTTTCAACGTAGATTCAATTATTTTTGCCCCAAAGGAAGTTCAAAAAAAAAACTTATAGGGACAATCCAATCATTTATAATAATAGACGTATTTGGAAACAAATAGTCAAGACTTTACATTTAGACAACCTTTCATTTAGATTACCAATTATGAATAACCCATTATTTAAGCCCTCCACATTGGATGGAGGGTTCAGACATTGGGATAATTTAGGAATTACAAGGGTAGAGCACCTTTATAGAAATGGAAAATTTCTTTCATTTCAGGAATTACAAGATATCTACGGATTGTCTTCACAGCATTTGTTTAGGTATTTCCAAATTAGAGATTATATTAAATCTAATACACAGGATTTTAAAAATAAGGAACCAGGATTATTAGATGAATCGTTTAACTGGCATCCAACCACAGAAAAATTAATAGCTTATATATATAACATCATTATGGATAATGAGAATCCAATAACTGAAACATATCGTCAAGCATGGGAAAATGAAATTGGATCACCTATAACCAAAGAAAATTGGGGAGAAAGTCTACAACGAATACACCGGTGCTCGTTAAATGCTAGACATATATTAATACAATTTAAAGTATTATATAGATTACATTATTCAAAAGCCAAATTAAATAGTATATTTCCTAATCTCTCCTCTATTTGTGATAAATGTAAGAATGTAGAAGCAAATTTAACACACAGTTTTGTTACATGTCCTAAATTGAATTATTATTGGACAGAAATTTTTAAAGTAATTTCTGAAGTTCTTAAGGTTAAATTAGAACCTGACCCAAAGCTAATAATACTGGGAATTCCAGAGGCTAATTTGATATTTACACCAGACCAAAGAAATTTCCTTGATTATTGTTTGATATTGGGGAAAAAAATAATATTGAAATTTTGGAAGGGAACATTATCCCCAACAATTAAAATGTGGGCATCAGAGATGTTGGAGACGTTGCGGTTGGAAAGAATCAGATTTGTCCTTTTGGACAGGTATGATTCTTTTCAGCAGATATGGTCTCCATATATACAGTATTTAGAGAAGTAGCTGTTCTTGGCATCACGGCTCGACTGACACCCTGCGGGATTTGATGAAAATAATGTATTGGTATACCAGGATATATGCATGTCTTTACTGATATTATTATTTGTAGTTGTTTCATTTATAATATATTTTGTGGCTTTTAATTGATATATATATATATAATATGTTTTTTTTCTTTTTCTTCATTTTTTCTTTTTCTTTTATACCAAATAATTATTAAGGAATTATAATTTTATTGATTAATAATGGTATTTCTCTATACCCACTTTTATTTTCAAAAAAAAAAAAGATAATAATCATTAGAGTACAAATATTGATTTAAGTGGATGTTTATAACTCAGTTTTAAACATTGAGAATTGTTTATTGCTAATAAAAAAATTATTCAAAAGTATAGATTGATTGGACAATCCGATATTTCAAGCGGAGAAATAATCAATGAGAAAATGTCCCCTAGATTTCTTGACCAAAGAGATGAATGGCTTTCTTGTAAAATATAAATATATTAAGCTCTTTAATTTTTTTTGTCTTTGATAGCAAGTGATGTTGAGAAGCAATGATTGGGAGTTGTACTATTTTTACAAAAAAGGCTTTTACTATGAAGTGCGCCTTATTCAAAATAACAGATGTTGTTAAAACGTGTGCTTTACATAAAATATCCTATGAGAGTATAAATGTCTGCCTAAAGAAACATACTTCATTTTATAATCATTTGTGCTGAGAATAGACCATATTCGCAGTCTACAAGCTTAAGTGACCACAGACATTCCTGTAGTTTTAGTCATGTCTAAATGTGATACAAGTCACAGTTGCTAGAACCGTTAGATATAAAAGGTGAAATATATGAGAATTGATAGATACTGTAAAAGACAGCCAGTGATGACCATTTGGGATTTCCATAAGGGGATAAAGTACTTGTCTGGAAAGAAGAGAGACACATTTATATTAAATTCACACGAAAATCTTCAACATTGTTTGTATGTCTGTGTTAATATTGTATTTCTATACTTTAAAAAAAAATAGATGAACATAGCAGCCCCAAACAATCACCTATCAATTTTCTCGAGATGCAGCCTGAGTTGCTGAATTTCTCCAACATTTTTTGTCTATCTTGAATGTAGCAGATCTGTGAAGGTGCTAAGAGGTATCGAATTGCCCACCTAACAATGTCATGGCACTACCTTCACCATGGGGACTGCAATGATTTAAAAAGATAACGTCCAGATCATTTTTCAGGGGCATTTAGGAAAGGGCAATAAATATCGACCTTGCAGTGACATCCCTGTAGAAACAAAGAACTGCAGATGCTAGTTTACCAAGGAAAGACACAAAATGCTGGAGTAACTCAGCAGGTCAGGCAGCGTCCTTGGAGAACATGGATGGGTAACGTTTTGGGTCGAGACCCTTCTTCAGAAGGTCCAAAGAAAGGTCCCGACTCAAACATCACCTACCCATGTTCTGCAGGGATGTTGTTTGATTTGCTGAGTTGCTCCAGTATTTTGTGTCTTTCAGTGACATCTATGTTCTGTATTTAAAAAATAAATAAATACTATGACCTGAAGCTTGGACTCAGTTTGTAAGTTCAGTTTGTATGTTGCTTCATATAGTCTGATTACATTATATAAACGTGGACTAATTAGATAAAGCGCATAATCACATCTCAGTGTTTCAGTATTTCATCCCCTATTCTAAAGCTAAAAAATATTCTAAATTATTTTGTCACTAGTATTTTATGAAAGCCTTTTACTGAGATAAATATTTTAATTATTAGCATTAATTTTAAAGCTACTCAGCAATGTAATGAAGCTGAAGATTTTTGTGGTGAGAGCTATTTTAAGGAGCATAACGCTTGGGAGAAGTTGATGGATTGCAGCTGACAGTGGTATTGAGGGATGCGATTTGAGATAACAATTTAAAAAGTAAAGCATTTGAGGCTTCTCAAGGTATGTGAGGAAGAACGTGATTAAACTGTCCATTCTTTGTTAACTATTGAATAAACTTCACCCTGTTGGATTGCAACCTTGTCGTGGTCGGGGAGCTTGTGTGTCTCAGTGACCCCTAGAGCTATGCCAGCGGGAGATTGGTAAGTTAGGCACCAGTAAATTTGTTATCGTAACCAAGAAGTCTAATTGTGTTATCATATGTTTGCTCTTTTTGTTCCATTGTGTTCAATGGTAAATGTTGTATGAGAATTGGGTAGACAAATAAAGCTCCTTTCTTCAACAAACTAACCGGAAATTCTTCACGCCACAATTCTCATGTGGATTCAACTCGGTAAATATTGTCAGTGGATGTTTATCTTTGAGCTCAGGTTTTTAGAGGAGGAAGTAGGAATGGACAGCATTAGGGATGGAGTTCCAGACTAAACGGACAAACACATTATCTCCCCAAAATCCATAAACACAACTGCCCTGGCAGATCCATTGTCTCTGCCTGCTCTTGTCCCATTGAACATTTCCATGAACCTAAACCCCATCCTATCCCCAGTCCAATCCTTCCCGACCTATGCACAAGATACCTCACGCCCTTCATCTCTTTAATGACTTCTGCTTTCCGAGCCCCCACTCCCTCATCTTTACTATGGACGTTCAGTCATTCTACACCTCTACCCCCTACCAGGAAGGCCGTCAAGCCCCCCTTTTCTTCCTCAACTGCAGAACCAGCCAATTTCCCTCTCCTCCGCCTAGCGGAGCTGGTCCTCACTCTTAACAACTTCTCCTTCAACTCCTCCCACTTCCTCCAAATCAAAGGCATAGCTATGGGCACTCGCATGGGCCCAGCTATTGCCTTCCTCTTTGTAGGGTACGTCGAACAAACCCTGTTCTAGGCATACACTGGCCCTATAAGATCCCCCCTCAAGAAGATTGAGGGGGGATCGTATAGAAACGTACAAAATCCTTAAGGGGTTGGACAGGCTAGATGCAGGAAGATTGTTCCCGATGTTGGGGAAGTCCAGGACAAGGGGTCACCGTTTAAGGATAAGGGGGAAACCTTTTAGGACTGAGATGAGAAACACATTTTTCACACAGAGTGGTGAATCTCTGGAATTCTCTGCCACAGAAGGTAGTTGAGGCCAGTTCGTTGGCTATATTTAAGAGGGAGTTAGATGTGGTCCTTGTGGCTAAAGGGATCAGGGGGTATGGAGAGAAGGCAGGTAAGGGATACTGAGTTGGATGATCACCCATGATCATATTGAATGGCGGTGCAGGCTCGAATGGCCTACTCCTGCACCTATATTCTTTGTTTCTATCCCTGAACTCTATCTCCATTACAATGACAACTGGATCAGTGCTACCTCCTGCACCCATGCAGAACTCATGGACTTCATTAATTTCACCACCAAATGCCATGCTGCACTCAAATTCACTTGGACTATCTCCGACACCTCCCTCCCCTTGCCGTCTCCAACACAGGATTTAGACTATCGACTGACGTCGATTATACACCTACGACTCCCACAACTATCTATACTACTCTTCTTCCCACCCTGCTTCCTGCAAAGACTATTTCCCCCTACTCTCAATTCCTCCGTTTATGTGGCATCTGCGCCCAAGCTGAGGTGTTCCTTACCAAGACATCCAAGATGTCCTCATTATTTAGGGAACGAGGGTTCCACTCCTCTGTCGTAGACTAGGCCATCGTACGTGTCTCCTCGGTACCCTGAAGCTCTGTTCTTGTTCCCCCTTCCTCTAGTTGCAACAGGGACAGAGTCCCCCTGGTCCTTGCTTTTCCTCCCATCAGCTGTCTCATACAACACATAATCCTCAGACATTTTCGCCACCTCCAACGGGATCCCACCACTAATCACATCTTCCCATCTCCACCCCTTTCCTCCTTCTGCTAAAGTAAAGTATCCTTTATTGTCATTCAGACCTTTCGGTCTGAACGAAATCACGTTGACTTGCAGTCATACATTTAATAAAATAACAAAACACACAATAAACACAAATTAACATCCACCACAGTGAGTTCACCAGGCATCTCCTCACTGTGATGGAACGCAAAAGTCTTAAGTCTTTCACTGAGACTATGCAGAGACCGTTCACTCCACTGCACCCCAGTTAACTCATCTCTTCCAACCCAATCCACCAAATTTCTACCTGTCTCTACACCTCCTTGCTCGACTCTGTCCAGGGACCCTGACAGTTATATCAGGTTAGCTCTCGCTCTCTCTTTGAAATTTGGATGCAACGACTGTTTGAAGTCTGCGATTCATGGACTTCACCAGTTGCTGGGTGTCTTCTCTGGTGATGCTCAGCCAGGCCTGTCTTGCAGCCATCTTTAGCTTATGCTTGTTTTGGGGGCTAGTTTTCTCTTCAGCATATAAAAGGCATGCTCAATTGGGTTCAGATCGGGTGATTGACTTGGCCACTCAAGAATTGACAATTTGTTAGCTTTGAAAAGATCCTTTGTTGCTTTAGCAGTATGTTTGGGATCATTGGCTTGCTGCACAATGAGCCGCCAGCCAATGAGTTTTGAGGCATTTGTTTGAGCTTGAGCAGATAGGATGTGTCTATACACTTCAGAATTCATTATGCTACCACCAACAGCAGTTGTATCATCAATGAAGATAAGTGAGCCAGTACCTTCACAAGCCATACATGCCCAGGCCATAACACCCCCACCACCGTGTTTCATAGATGAGGTGGTATGCTTTGGATTTTGGGCAGTTCCTTCTCTCCTCCATACTTTGCTCTGGCATCACTCTGACACAAGTTAATCTTCGTCTCATCTGTCCACAAGACCTTTTTCCAGAACTGTGGTTGCTCTTTTAAGTACTTATTGGCAAACTGTAACCTGGCCATCCTATTTTTGCAGCTAACCAGTGGTTTGCATCTTGCAGTGTAGCCTCCATATTTCTGTTGATGAAGTCTTCTGCGGACAGTGAAACGCCGTGAAATGGAAGGACCATGTATAAACACTGCTGTAATTTTTACCAAAATGCATAAAAGATACCCTTTAATAAAATGTGACAATGTGCACTTTAACCACATGTGATTTTTTTTTCTATTACAAATCTCAAATTGTAGAGTACAGAGGCAAATAAATAAATGGTGGGTCTTTGTCCCAATCATAATGGAGGGCACTGTATATCTTTCTACATCACTGTCTATATCTCTTGTTTCCCATTCTCCTGACTCAACAATCTGAAGAAGGGTCTCAACCTGAAACGTCACTATTCCATTTCTCCAGAGATGCTGTCTGACCTGCTGAGTTGCTCCAGCTTTTGTGTCTATCTTTGGTTTAAACCAGCTTCTGCATTTCCTTCCATAACATTAAGATACTACCTGGTTCCTGAAGGCCTGATCCATACCTATGCATTTATGGGTGTAAGAACATAGCAATCATGAACAGTTTGATTTATTGTGGCAAATATTTGGTCAGAACGAAAATTGCACAAAAAGGAAAAAAATTGTGGTTGACTATTGGGTTGGTGCAGGAATTTGAAAGATATTAAACGCCTAATATAATAAAATTCTTCCATTGTGGGTACTGACCTCCCCACCGACGAAAGGAACTATACAAGGTGCCCTATAGATCAAAAAGGCAGCCAGCATCATCAAGGACCCGTGTTAGCCTGGCGAAGACATTTCACTCCTGTCATTTGGGGAGAAGGCGTGGGAGTCTGAAATCGATGACATCCAGGATCAAAAACAGCTTCTTGCCAGCAAAACTCAGGTTATTGAGCACTACAAACACCAACTAAACTTTAAATCACAAACTGTCTTGATTGCACAAGGGACTCTTGAAAATCATACATTTTCTCCAGAGATGCTACCAGACCCACTGAGTTACTAGCATTTACTAGCGGCCAGAAAATACTAGAAAATGGAAATAAGGTGCCTGTCTTTGATGTAAACCAGCATCTGCAGTTCATTTTTATTATGCTACAAAGTGAACTAGCTGTTACTTTGATTTGTTCCACTAGATTGTTATGTTATCTCCACAAATGATCAACATAATTTATGGACATTGATTATGATTATGGAGCAAAATGTGTACGGACTATGCAAGGATTGAGGTAAATAGGCCATGTCAATGCAGGTGGGGATTAGGTTTAAATTGATGGATTAGATTGGTTTTGGAGAAGATGAGTTTTCAAATGTGTAAATTTATACTGATTGCATTAAAAATCAAAACAGTGCATTCTTTAAATTTGAAGAATGGCCTGCTGTATTTGAATTTATGATTTAAACCAATGATGAGTCACAGAGTAGTTTTACAACATTCAATGCAGCTAAATCAAACGCAAGCACACCTTTGTTTGTGAAATATATTACCTGCAAGTGTACATTGAAAGTTGAATAGTCAGTCCTACTTCTGTATAAATTATTCAGTGAAACTTGCTGTGGGCAGCTTGTGTGGGATATGTACCAACAATAACATGTTACCCACCTCCCCAGGAAATGATACTAAGAGGAAATAATTATGTAAGTGTGGCCTTTGTGAAAATATTTGACTACAGAATTAACACTGTTGGCCATGTACCATCTTTTTTTGAAACTTTTGGAGATTTTTCCAAATCCATGAGGCACAGTGTCAAATTTAGTTTGATATAATCATTGAGAAATGCTTTGAGTATCACAGGTTATTGTTTACAACAGTTATCCATTTACGCAGTTATTCAAGGTATTTTATTTTAAAAGTATACATTTGTAAAACATTCAGTCTATGTATTTGCATTCATGTATTTTCTTACAATGTGTCAACAGCACTTGTTTCCTCCTGGCATCCATGAAGCATTTGAGAGGCTGTTGCACACAGCTCCTGTGTCCAGCGATGGCAGGACCCTAGACTGGTCCTTCCTCACAAACCCTTGGCAGTGGCTGCATCAAGCTCGCGGGCATCCCTCAGCACATAGTCCTGCACTTTAGCATGTGCCAGTTGCTTGTCTTTCTACAAGTCTCATGCTGCCAGTGCTTATTTGTGAGAGTTTGTACTGGTAGCTGCAACCAGATTTACTACCTGTTGTGTATCTCCATGATTAACACGATGCAAGCATCCTGTGCGGTTGCTTCTTCTGAGTATATTCACGGTGTTATAATAGTGGTAGTGTGAAGTGCAAAGTGCTAACATCTTGAGGATATGTGCAAAGTGATGTTGCCTGAAAGCAGGGAATTGTTACAACTTTTCAAATCTTGTGATATGTTGCACAATGTAGATCGGCCAAGGGGAATCCTAAATTGATTATTGCATTCTTGCCCATTAGTTCCTTTCTGAAAACAATCTATATTCTAATTATGCTTTGCAGACACAATAAAACCATGATTCAAAGCATTCTCACCTTGTAACATTTATACCCCTTACTTGGAATAAATTGACTCCAGAATCTGACAAATATGCAGAAGGCTTACTTATGAGGAACAGAATACATTTCTAAATCTTTTGAATTGAAGCAGTTTTATTTGTATAGAATGATCTAAGAACTTTGTCAGTTTAGTTGAACTACTATATTACCTTCCAACTTACAATAGCAATGAGAAAAATGAGCATGTTGGAAACTAAACAAAGTATCGGAGCTGCAAGAACAACATCTGTAAAGAGAGGGGCGGCGCAGCGGTGGGGTTGCATCCTTACAAAGCCAGAGATCAGTGTTAGATCCTTACGAGTACTTCTGTATGACCTTGTGCATTCTCCCTGTGACCACGTGGGTATTCTCCAGTTTTCGGTAAAAATTGTAAATTGTCCATAGTGTGTAGAATAGTGCTAGTGTACAGGGTGATCGCTAGTCTTAAGGACACAATGTTTTGGTTTTAACTACTCATTAGACTGGACTTTGCAACTTCCATTTACACCATGCACATGTTACTTTCCAAGGAACTTGTCATTCTGTTATGATTGTTAGAACTTCTGGGCATTTGTGAACCTTTTAATTTTTGGTCGTTTAAGTGTTCATATAGAAATGTGCTTTGATTAGGTGGAGGATGAGAGGGTTGATGTTTAAACAAATCTATTGTCTTGTGTGCCCATGGGTTTGTTCTTTAGGCTGGCATTCTTCACTTTGGTACATCTCACTCGGGATGATGATGGTAATATTGTTGTCAAACCATCCAAGTTCCTAGCATGAAAATGAAATGACATGTAAAGTTGAAATTGTCTCATGATCCAAATGTTTTAACTGTTGGCATTATACACAATGTCTTAAGTCTATAAGTTCACAAAGAACAGCACAATGTTGTCTGTATGATTTATTTAAATGTTGGATGGCCTGTTGCAATGCAGCCACCATGTGGACTTGCCATGGCAGGACTTCTCTAGACGAGTGTAGGTGCTTGTTAGTGCACATGTATGCATGCATTCATACATACATATAGGCAGGCTCGAGCACAGAGGCTCTTACCTCTGCATCTCACATCTCCTGCCTTCTCAACTCCTTTGGTTTTCCTGTAATGATCCTTGCCATTTGGCCACCTCCCTCGTTCCCATGCAGACCCCTCCTACCACGACCCTTTGGCCTGCTGTTCTACCGCCACCTTCTCTCTACCTTCTACCTCCACACCTTTACCCCGCCATCTTCCCCTCCTTTACTCTCTAACCTGAGATAAACTTTGTGGGGTGGGGAGAAGGTGGGTGGGGAGGGGCAGAAGAAAGGTTCCCTCATCCATGGTAGACTGGACCCTTGAATAAAGTTTTTGGCTATCTAACACTGTCATTGGTACTTTGCAATCTTCATTCTGTAAGCGATCTTCTTCATCTCTAGAACTGCCATTAAACTCAACTGGTGTGTTGAAGTTCATCCTGTGAGATCAACTTGGGCCTCTGCCCTGACTGGAAGCAGGCATTTTTGACACTAGCACTGTCCTACACACTAAAGACTATTTACAATTTTTACCGAAGCCAATTTACGTACAAACCTGTATGTCTTTGCAATGCGGGGGGAAAACCCACGCAGTCACAGGGTGAACGTACAAACTCCGTACAGACATCACCTGCAGTCATGCGCTGTAAGGCAGCAACTCTACTGTTGCACCACCGCGCTGCCCTAATAATTGTAATAAATTATATAACTGAAAGATCCACAAGCTATTGAAATTCCTACTCCAGCATTCTGCTGGCAGAAATAAGTTTCTAACCCAACAGCTTTAAAGTACACTTGTGGTATTGGGCAACCATTTGAAGATTCATTTCAGCTGCATGATGAAAGTATAAGCATGGGTCCATCTTACAGCCTGCTAAAAGAGGAATTTGGTGAATTGAGGAAGAGTTTTATTTCCTGTACTTTAAAAAATATATATATTAAAAAAAATGTTTTAATGTCCGTTGAATTATTAAGAAGCATCAGCAGCTGCAAACTGAATCAAGAGTTTTAAATATGTTAAAAATAACCAATGTGTGATCACAGGATAGTGGGTATTGCAGGTGTTTTCAATCTTGAAAGAATTGATTCTAAATTATAAGCTAGTACAATATTTAAAAAAAAATGTAACCTTAATTCTAGGCAATTAATAATTATGCTTAAAACAGCTAACCAGCTGAAAAGCTTGATTTTTATTTAAACTTATGAAGCGAGTCCTTGTCCTACAGGACTGGTGACATATCATAGATGCAACATGTAGGAGCCAGTAGTAAACAGAGTGATTCTCAGCGCCACATCTACAGAAACTGTAGCTTAAGGAACTTCATATCAGTTGGTGACCTGGAGACAACAGGGAGGGAGAAAGTTATCTGGATACTTTGTACCAGGAGACAGTTATGCCTCTTCATTTGTGTCTTGTAGATTTGGTCAGTGATCGAAATAGGAGAGTGTGACCATGAGAAAGATAAGTAAAAGGACCCAGAAGATAACATTTCCATCCTTGCACTTGTCCAACAGGTCCAGGTTTCTTGCAAACTCTGGCAGAGAGCTGGGATTCTTAAGTAAATGAACAAATCTGCATGAGCATTATATAGGGTACCATTTAGACTGAGTGAAAAGGAATGTAGTCGGCAATAGGTTCAGCTTTGTAGAGGGTATCAGTGCACCAGAAAGCTTTTTGCAAAAATCTGAAATCTTTCTATGGTGTGATTTTTATTTTTATACATGTGACCTCCTGGTTGACTGTACATTTAAATTTCTAGTGGTAGAGTGGTGTTCGCAGCTAACATGAATTGTAGAAATCGCAGTGTAAAGACCATATTTGGTTGGTCTGAAGGGGCTTAGTAGCCATCTTATAGTTTTTGAATAACAATTATTTTTGAGTTTATAATATCAATTCTGTAAACTTATAGGTAATGGTTTTGTCAAGTCCTTTCTTCTACTGCCTCAGTTTTCTGAAGTGGGAAGTTAATATCAGAACAATTATTTCTGAAGTGAACACTTCTAACACTTGGTTCAGTCTTAGAATAAATCACTTTATTTAATCCAGGTGTGGAAAAATTGCAAATTATTTTGCATTTAATATTAATTCATTAATTGCATTTTGGGAAATCAAACCAGGGCATGACCTTCAGAGTAAACCTTAGGGCCCTGGGGAGTGCTGTAGAGAAGAGGGATTTTGAGTACAGATACATAGTTCCCTGAAAGTGGCATCACAGGTAGATGGGGTGTTAAAGAATGGTTTTGATACATTGGCATTCATCATTCAGGGTATTGAGTATAGAAGTTTTTGATAAGAAGGTACTATCGCAATGTTTAAGAAACATTTAGACCAGTACATGGATAGGGTAGGTTTAGAGGGAGATGGGCCAAGCGCAGGCAGGTGGAACTAGTGTAGATGGGACATGTTGGTCGGTGTGGGCAAGGTAGGCCGAAGGGCCAGTTTCCACGCTCTGTGATGCTCTATGACTCTAAATTGGATGTTACATGGTTAGGAAAGGTTGAGAGGAATATGGATCGAGAGCAGGCAAATGGAACAAGCTTAGATAGGCTTCAGCGAATTTGGCCTAAGGGCCTGTTTCCATGCTGTGATTCTAATTCTCCGTGAATTGACAGAATATTTTATTTCATTAAAGGTGCAAGTTACCTCATTCAGTTTCCCTCTCTCCACAGATGGTGCCTAATCTATAGGGTATTACCAGCATTCTGCTATTTTCTGCCTCCTTCAAACATATTATTTTAAAAAAATTCTCAAACTATCCTCATCTATTAATTAGATGCCTCCAAAAACAGTGTTTCACCTGGTCAAACTAGGTCTTCATCTAATTGCAGAAATCCCCTTTGTTCTCTATACCTCTACCCCAACTCCCGCCCCACCCATCCCAAACCATCACTACACAATAAACCTCATCTTTTTTTTCCCTTGTTCCCACTTCTGGTAAAGTCATTGATCAGAATCTGAACTTACTTTGCTCTGTTTTCACTGCATAGAATGCTGTCTGGCTGTTTGAGTATTTCCAGTGTGTATTTTCCAGGTTTCCAGCATTTGCAGTTCTCTGAGCAGCAGTTTGCATTTTTGGAAAATCAATGTGAATTTCAAGTAAACGTGGCTTAACATCTGCCTATTTAGATGGCTCATCATCAGAGATAAGCACACCTTTATTCTTCATCTGAACACCAGAATTGTTTTATATTTAGAAATACATCCTTTGTGTTCATTTAAACGTATCTTTGACCATGGCATGTAGGGTAACAATGTGTTAATAATAATGCATTGTTCTCATCCAGGTTCAAACAAAATTGGTGTTATTGATCAAAATGCAAACAGCATGGGCAATAAACTAATAGCAGTGCAGAGCCCTGTAATTCATCCATGGTTGAGTTACCTGATGTTTAGCTGGCACAGAGTTCAAATGGTTGTTTCCTTACTATTTTATAATTTAATTGCAGTCATGCATAGTCTTGTTGACAACTGTTCTCTGTGCTCTACAAGGTATGTTGCAAAGCCTAGCTGGTATTTCATTACTGTACCAAAAGTGTGTGCAGAGCTCTCTTCCTTTGTGGAACTTTTTTTTTTGCTGACTTTTTAAAGAATTTGGATGGCTGACTTTTTTAAAGAATTTGAAATGGTGAACAAAAGCTCAAATCTCAGCATACCAATCTTTACTCTGAGATTACACATTTTGATTAAAACACTTGACCAATAGCTTTTATTTTATTTTCTCCCTTGAACAAGTTGCTACTTTAATTGCTAACTTCTCCCGTGATGCAGTTTCAATATTTAAGGCTGATTGAGCAATTCTGTCTGAGTATTTGCAGTTTTGACAAGGTCAAGTCAATTTTATTTCTAAAGCACATTTAAAAACAACTCTCGTTGACCAAAGTGCTTTACATTGGTGCAGGTACTAACGTGCTACAAACAGGGGTACATAGATCAACAATAAATACATAGACACATACATACAGCGCTCCCTCGGAGGACCTCAAGAAAGGCTTGAGAGTAGAAATAAGTTTTAAGTCTAGACTTAAAAGAGTTGATGGAGGGGGCAGTTCTGATGGGAAGAGGGATGCTGTTCCATAGTTTAGGAGCTGCAACCGTTAAGGGCTTTGTATATATAAAGAAGGAGCTTGAAATTGATTCGGAACTGCACAGGGAGCCAGTGGAGAGAGACCAGAATCTGGGTGATGTGGTCCCTTTTTCGGTGCCCGTCGGGAGTCTCACAGCGGCGTTTTGGACCAATTGCAGGCGGGACAGGGATGATTGGCTGATGCCA
Organism: Raja brachyura; assembly: GCA_963514005.1. Next base: position 65,109,914 of record OY740786.1, read on the forward strand.
GTGTAAAGGGAGTTGCAGTAATCAAGGCAGGAGGAGATAAATGAGTGGATGATCTTTTCAAGGTCGTCAAATTGGAGGAATTTGAAAGTATCATGGGAAAGATTAAATAGATTTATTTTAAAACAACTGGATGTTTACTTGAAAAGTAAAAATAAAAAGGTGATCGTTTCTTACGGCACACAAGGTTATTCAGCTCATTGTGCATGTGTTGACTCTTTGAAAGACATCCGACTCCCCAGAAGTCTTCCTTGGACTTTTTCTTTGCAAGTAAACATCCAGTTGCTTTAAAATATTTCTATTTAATCTTTCCCATGATACTTTCAAATTTTGTCATTAAAATAATCTAAAAGAAATATCCCACTTTAGTCGGCAAGGTGATTTCCTCAGGTTACCAACTTTCTAACCAGTATAAAAAGTTTTTCCTTTTCACTCCTATCAAAACTCTTAAGTATTTCGAACACTTCTATAAAAAATTATCTCCCTGCTCAAAGGAGAATAATCTTGGGTTAATTCATCTCCCCTTATCCATAGTACTATTCTAATAAATCTTCCTGCACCCTCTCTAAAGCTGGACATCCTAAAGTTATAAAAGCAAAGCAGTTAAATACTTGAAGCCGTATGCCACATGCTTTTGAATCCGCTGCTTCAACTTGCATACCTTAAGCTTTAATAGTTTTTCAGTACTAATATTTTTTAACATCCTTAACTATTCCATTTTATGGATATTTTTTTCATGCCTTGAATGTTGTTGGTTGTGTGAACTGGTCCTGGTGTAGCAGTAAACTATCTAGGTCCTGAACAATCAATGCAGTCAACAGTCTTATCTTCAATTAAGCAATGAGATATTTGGCTAGCAAATGGAGGAGGCCGAATAGTTTTTGTTAAAAAAGGAAATTTAAGGGAAAGCGAGATTGGAATTTCTTCAGTGTGGTTAGCTTTTTTAATCATCATTTTTACCTTTCAGAGTCATGGACTTCGTATGAAAACAGACCCTTTGGGCCAGACTATGCCAGCCATACTAATCGTACATTAATCCCATTTTTATTCTTCCCACATTTTCATCGACTCCTCCCAGACGGTCCCACTCACCGACACACTATGACAATTTATGGTAGCCAATTAACCTACAACCCACTCATCTTCGGAATGTAGAAGAAAACAGGAGCTCCTGAAGAAACTTATTTGGTTATGGAGATTGTTCAACCTCCATATTGAACCTCAAGACAACTGCTTTACTAACAGTGCCTTTGTGCTGTCTATAAATTTATTTATATCTCTCTATTTATTCATATACCATTTTATACTTCTTGCTGTGAAGGAGTACAATCAGTTGATGCTCATGACTACTTTGGCTTAAAATTACTCAAAATTATTTTCAACTAAATTGTACAGATTTGCCACTTTATCACTTTTTAATTGACGTAATTTATCTTCCTCTGCTTTTGCATATAGACTAACCTGACTACAACAAATTGTATCATGATTAATAAAAGTTGTGGAAAAATAAGATGCTGTAGGGGTTGTTGAGTTCCTTATGCAGCTGTATGCATAGCTACATAAAAGCATTCCATGAGATTCTGTTCCTACACTGATGTATTAATAGCTGGATCCTAGAACAATGAAGATTAGAACTTGAGTAACATCTGCGCAGTTTGTTTTATTCATGGCTAGCTGCAGAAAAAGTCTGTTGAAGGTGAAAATCTAATATTTATGGCCAATGTCAAGTTTCTATTGTGGCTGAGTGTGCACTAGCATTGAGAGTAGGCATTGCTGCAGACAAAGAATTAATTGAATCAGCAGCTGACTGTCCTGAAGTTAAGGTAAACAATTAAAACTGGTTGTATTTGAGAAAATAACGTTTAAGCATGAACATAGAACAGCACAGGAACACCCCTTTGGCCCACCTTATCTGTGTCAACCCCGGCTCCCTGCTCGGGGTCTAATATCCACCATTCCCTGCCTGTCTATGTGCCTGTCCAAATGCCTCTCAAATGCTGTCGTAGTATCTGCTTCCAACATCTTCTCTGCCAGCGCATTCCAGGCACCTACCACATTCCGTGTTTAAAAAAAACAACAAAAAACGCCTTTAAATTTTCCTACTGGTATTTGACTTTTCCACCTTGGTGGGGAAGTGGGGGACAGAGATTATGACACTCTATCGCTGCTAAAATCTGAACTAGATGATCAGCAAAAATTGTGATTAAGCTAAATTGGAGCAGAAGAATGTTTTAATGTCAATTCCGTGATTTGATGAAATAATGTACTGCTAAAATGGCTGCTTGTAGTTTGCATTTCCTTGTACTCAGTGAGTGGCAACCCTATCCAGAAAAGGACACATTTCTGATTTCAGAAATTAGTTTCTTCAATAAGCTGATACTGTTATGCAATGACACTGGTTGGAAAATTATCACTTATTGATTCTCATTTTGATTTGCACTTTTGTAAACTCACTGCAAAATGATTAATGCACCACATTAATTTGCTGGAATAACCACAATATTATAAGGCTCAAAGAAGGGTTTGACACTCTCCGGTTTGGTAAATAGACTTCTGTGAACATGCAGGAAATGCAATTATTGAGGTATAGCTTCCAAAACTATCCTTAAGGAATTAAGTTATTTTTCTTAAGGCTGAAAAACAAAAAATCTGATTCTTTATACCAAAATCCATTTGATTTCTATGACAAATGTATAAGACCTCAGTTTATGAACAAATGTTTCTCAGTTTATTTATAGTTGTCGAGATTTTGAAGCTGGCTGTCAAAATAAAAAATGAAATATAATTGTAATAATAAAAAATCAGTGATCACATGTTGAAATAGAACTGACAATTTCTGAACAAAAATCAAACTGCTGGAAGAACTCTACAGTGCAGGCAACATCTGTGGGGGGGACTCTTCAGACTGAACATTTATGAAACTGAGAATTAGGTAGGTGTTAATATGCAGGTAGAACGGGAAAAGTCTATCAATTGCAAACAATTATCTAGATCCAATAGATATTTGGGCTAGAGAGGACTACAGAAACATCTACATATTAATTGCATGGTGTTTATACACTTGGTAGGAGTCTTTGTGCAGCAATGGTGGCACTGACTGATGCACAAGCATTAGTGACCTCTTTTTAAGTTAGCATTTGTTCTTAAATTGCAGCTTTACCTGGTCCATTGCATATTTGTTAATCTGCACAGATTGAATCTGCTGGAAAATGTTAATAAAAGTTGCATTTGATTTACTCACAAACTAAAACTTAAAGTGATGTATTCTGATTACGTTATTTAGTCGGTTGAAAATCTGAAATCAAGCCCCATAAAGAGAATTTTCCTCTACAATACAATGCGATTATTTTTGATATCCTCTGATAAATAGAGCAGTATGTTATGGGAGACCATTCTCTTATTTGTTCTATCTTGGTGCAAAAGTGAAATTCAATAGGAAAGGTTTAGAGGCTGAACATTAGGAAAAGGTATTCCCCTGCTTATTATCTCCTCACTGTGACTTATTGACCAGGCAATCCTGGCTGATTTTTCTGGTCAAAGCCACCCGCCACACACTTTACTGATTCTTTTTGATGAAAGAAAACGTTTAAATTTACAATAACGTGGGTACTTCAAGTTGTGCCTTTGGTCAAGTGAAGGATGGATAGGAGGTTTTAAGTTGGTCTGTTTTTCTTGAATTTCTGCCAAAGGTACTGTTGAAACAGGTTCAGGAAAGTGTGCACCTGTGACACTGTTTTACTCATTTGGTATTTATTATTTTGCTTAATTTTTTTGAGATTGTGGAGTATTTCTGCAGACCCTAAACAGATTAGTGTTGTTGATAAGATACACCTAGATCGAGTTGGCATCATGAACAGGAGCACAAAATTACGCACAACTAACCACTTTGAAGACTTCATTTACTGAATGGAATAAAATAGGTTATTTTTAACAGTTTCCGTAGGCTTCTGATGAAATTCTAGAATTATTTTTATACAACTCTTTAAGATCACCCTTCATCCTTCTGCACTCCAAGGAATAGAGTCCTAACCTGCTCAACCTCTCCCTGTGGCTCAAAACATTGGCAACATCCTCAAACTTCTCTGCACCCTTTCCAGCTTGACAACATCTCTGTTTCCTCCTGCTCTCTTGCTCTATGACCATCTTTTAACCCAGAGTCTGAGGAAGTGTTCTGACCCAAAATGTCCACTATACGTTTGCTCCAGAGGTGCTGCCTGACCCGCTGATTTACTCCAGCACTGTGTTTATCAATGGGATTTTCTATCTCTGGGCAACGTAGCAAAATTATTATACCATGGCTGTTTGCATGGAGGTGGCACATCATATGCAAGAGAACAGCAAGGGATATGAAAGGGAATGAATGCCACAATTTGATCTCTAGCATAAATAATGAGAAAACCAATATCAGAAAAGCTTAACCTACAGTTTTTAGAGATAGTCATGAGGGAAATTGAGATAATGCAGACATACACTAGTTCTGCCAATTAAGGCTAGTCCAAGCAGAGAGCACAATACTTACACGTGTTAAATTAATTGGAACTCTATGTTTTGATAAATGAACTTTGCACTGTATTTCTAAAACTAAACTCAAAGCTTATAACTATTCTTGTACTTTGGGAAAAGGAGCTTCCCATTTCCAAATTCCACTGAAAACCTCCTTGAGAAATGTGCAAGAATAAACATACAGTGTGTCGCCTTTATTCCATACATGAAAAAGTTTGCTTCTAGATTTGCAGTGTCATGGCCAAAGTTGAGAATTTGCAGTTGGTTTATTTTGGATTTATTTCCAGTGAACTACTTGTGTTAAGGGGTATCAGACATGGCTAAATTGGTAACACGCTGTTGAGTCAGAAGGGCGAGGGTTCAAATAATAATCCAAAGATTTCAGCATTAAAAGAGGATCATCATTGCAGCAAGTAAAGAGGGAACCATGCACTTTTCTAAACTGTCTTTAGGATGTGATAAGCCCCTTTTTGCTCTCCAGAACCGAAAATAAATTATTCCCCTAGACAATGTTTAGTTTAGAAGCATGACCGACCGAATCCATGGCAACTATTGATCACCTGTTCACACTAGTTCTTGGTTATTTTACCTTTGCATCCACTCCCTATACCCCAGGGGCAATTTACAGAGGCCAATTAGCCAACAAACCCTCAGTTTATCTTACCCAAAATACATAATTTGGACCATATCAAGATGCTTTTTGAGAGAATTTGATGTTTGCAAATTGGCTGCAGAGATCCTCGTATTGCAATACCATACTTTATTAGCAATAAAGCAGCTTGGGACATCTAGATTCATGAAAGATGCTGGGTGGAATTTGGTTTTAAAACCACTGTTGGCTCTCTACCCTGGTGTAAATTTAAATGCAGTTTATACACATATGAATTTCATTACGATTCATGCAATTGTAGAGCATATTTTTCAATTACTAATTCACAATTCACAATGAATATAAAGATTCTTTAAATTTGGAGTGATAATGGCAAACAAATCCTTGATTTTTTGTTTGGCACTTGGGATGAAAACGCCCTTTTAATCTTGTTTTAGTATTTCTATCCCACCTTGACCCATCTCAAATTCAACTCAAAATGCAGTGATTTTAATTATAAATGTGAAGGGTGGGGGAGGTGTGGAGGCAGGGTGTGGTTTTAACAGTTGAATTGCTTTACAGAAATCTAGAAAAAGGACAGAAAAGCAATTACAACAAAAATGCAGATGCTGGAAATCTAAAATGCAACCGGAAAATGCAAGTCTCTCAGTCGGCAAGGCTTTGATGAAACGGTCAAGTCTGAGAGCTTGTTAACCTGAAGAATTAGCTTTGTTCTATCCTCATAGATGCTGCTAACCAGCTGATTTTATTTTTCTGACTTTATATAATCCAGTAAAAAATATATTCTCCTGTTTATAGGAAGTAAACAAAATGTGGGAGCACCATCTGTTGTGAGAAGAATTGTTTCTAAAAAGGAAATGACTTGCAATCATGAGTATTGTCAGTGTGGAGTTGCCAGGTTTGGTTGGCAGTCCCATGCTGGTCAACAGTGATCAACATGGATCGTCCATGAGAAGGGGGGGAAGAGCAACCGGAAAGAAGTCCAATATGAAATCAGGAAACCTTGTAACGGACCAGTGCCTTTGACGGAAAATCTTGCACAACTCTATCATCATTGGTGTTATCAGAAACATGACATTTGATCTGCTTTTCGTGTGCTATATACTTTGTGCATATGTTTACATCGAATGTAGACACAAAATGCTGGAGTTACTCAGTGGGACAGGCAGCATCTCTGGAGAGAAGGAATGGGTGATGTTTCAGGTCGAGACCCTTCTTCAGACTGATGTCAGGGGAGGGGGAAATACATAGATAGAATGTATTCAGAGACAGTAAGACTGGTGGGTGAACTGGGAAGGGAGACGGGGTGGAGAGAGAGGGGAAGCAAGGGCTACTTGAAGTTAGAGAAGTCAATGTTCATACTGCTGGGGTGTAAGCTACCCAAGCGAAATATAAGGTGCTGTTCCTCCAATTTGCGCTGGGCCTCTGACAATGGAGGAGGCCCAGGACAGAAAGGCCAAATAGGGAATGGGAGGGGGAGTTAAAGTGTTGAGCAACTGTGAGATCAGGTAGGTTAAGACGGACTGAGCGGAGGTGTTCAGTGAAACGATCGCTGAGTCTGCGCTTGGTCTCGCCGATAGAGTTGACTGCGAGGAGGTGTTTACATTGAATATTTAACTTCCTTGTTTGGGTGACTTGGTGGCGCAGCGATAGAGCGGCAGAGACTCGGGTTCGATCCTGACAACGTGTACGGTCCGTACGAAGTTTGTGCGTTTTCCCTGTGACTGAGTGGGTTTTCCCCAGATGTTCAGGTTTCCTCCCACATTCCAAAGACGTCCAGGTTTGTAGGTTAATTGGCTTCGAAAAAATTGTAAGTTGTCCTTGGTGCCTAGGATAGTGTTAGTGTACAGGTTTGCTGGTCTGCATGGATCGGTGGGCCGAAGGGTCTGTTTACAAGCTGTATCTCTAAACTAAACTAATCTGTGATTCAAATAAGTTCTCTCAGTCAATAGACATGATTTTAGGCTTTATAGCTGTTGATTTAAAAAAAACGTAAATGTTCTTTGGTGAACTTTCCCCTGCATCTGATGATTTATATTGGGAGGACTGTTGCAAGCCCAGCAACCGGGTAGTTGAGGCACATAGGATAACAACATTTAAAAGACATTTGGATAGGTACATTGATAAAGAAGGTTTAGAGGGATATGGGCCAAACACGGAAAGATGCGACTAGTATAGTTTGGGCATCTTGGTTGGCATGGGCAATTTGGGCTGAAACGCCGGTTTCCATGCTGTATGATTCTATCCCATTCATTGATATTGTTGAGAAGGTTCTGTAAAAAAATAGGACTTCATCAAAGTAAAGATGAGATTTCACTACATATAATAGTAAAGGGATCTTTGACCTGTCTCTTCCCCTTTATCCTTGCCATATTGTCCTCATTGCCATTCACAAAGATTTTAAAGCATTAATTGTGGGATGCTGATAAATGCTTTTCCAAATGCAGTTCTCTTCATTTAAAAAATGTGACTAAACAAATGAATTCCATTTTATTTCAGATAGTTTTGGAAGTCTAAACACATTTTTCCTACTTTGGGTGCAATTATATACTGTTCAAATTATTTAAAATAGTAAAAATTACTGGGACAACACAATTGAATAATTTCTAATGTAGGCACTGCAAAAACGCTGCATAAGGCCTTGAATTGTAAACCTATGTTTATGTAACCAAATGTTTAGGAACTATTTTGATTTTTATGAATAACTAAAGTAATTCCTCTGGTTAGTGATGAATAAAGGATTAATCAGCACTAAACATGGACATAACATAGAGTGGGTGTTTTGTTACAACACATAGCAGGTATGTATAAAATCCATGTGCTGTTCCCACTAACAGCCTGAGGTGAAGAGTGAACAGAAGATATGTGAAGGCATTGCTTTGATGTTAATAAACCTAAATGAAAGTCAAAAATCAAAGTGCTCTGTGTGTAAATGGCTGTGTTATGAAAAGAATAAAGGTACGAAAGAGTCTGTAATTAGGTATAATTGGTGCTTTTGGACTAGTTATTTCCCCCTTTGCAATAGAATGAATGGTTTGTCATTTTTTTTCCTATATAAAACAGCCCCGGTGAACAACCCGCAGTAAACTTAAAGGTGTTTTTCAAAAAACGGTGATTACATGTGGATGACACAGCCTATGTTTTTTTTCGTACCCTGTCCTCTTAAAGCATTCTGTCTGGCCAGCTGGCGAAGAGTAATGCAGAAATCAAAACACCTGCTCTTTTACTGGAGAAATTAATAGATAAAGCTGTCAGGAAAGACTTTGTTGTGGTGATATTTAAAAAAAGAAAAATACAGGAAAACCACAAACTCGCTGTTTTTCTACCTAAACCCACAAGGGACTGACTGTCCCCCGGCAGAGCCATTCGTAACCACATCAAAGTAGATACCAGAACTATGGGTGGACAATCTAATGAGTAAATTTAAAATGTTTGTACTTTTAAAAAATTCCATGGAGGTTTTCTGACTGAACTGATTGGGAGAAATCCAATGAAATGAATAACTATTAATGCTTAAAATGTTGCAATGTATTTGGTTGCTATAGAAATGATGGCAACAATAACCCATCTCGATGTACATATTATATACACAACCATGGTGAAATTGCCTCCTTTCTGCATTACCCACAATAGCTGTATTTTTAAAATAGTTTGCACAATTACTTTATGTAAGGGTTAACAGTACCAGTAACTGTCACTCTTGCATTGATTTTACTTTGCAGTTACCAAGAAACAATCAAAGATAGACACAAAGCTGGAGTAACTCAGCAGGACAGGCAGCATCTCTGGAGAGAAGGAAGGTTTCGAGTCAAGACCCTTCAGACTGCAAACATTTAAATACAGACAAGCAAAGTGCTTCATCTTCAGCTGTCTTCAACTACTTGATAATTCTGTGGAGAATTGTCATCCAGCAGTACAGCAGACGAACACACTTTGGCCCACATTGTCTGTGATGACCATGATCCGTAATTAAACTACTCCCATTTGCCTGTCCTCCCAATTTGCTGCCTGTCGATGTGCTTGTCCAAATTCCTCTTAAAACAAAGTGTTTGAGGCACTTCGTGGTTCCGTCAGCATCTGTGGGGGAATGGATAGGAGATGTTTCGGATCGGGACTCTTCTTCCTGGTTTTGCAATTTCCGTTTTTATTGTAATATGTCTCTTGCGATGGAAGTACATTGCATATTCTGATTGCGAAAGCACAATGGTTCAGTTTATTATTGTCACGTGTACCAAGGTACAGTGAAAGGCTGTTTGTCCATTCAAAGGAAAGACTATCCATGATTACAATTAAGTACACTTCACTGGGGGTTCAATTTGCACTGCCAAATTGGATCTCACTGAAGCATTGTCGATCCTTGCCGTCTGTATTATTTTAAAAGATCATTGATTACTTGCAGCTCAGTTGCTGATTGATTAATTTGTGGAATGTTTGTTGTGAGGAACTAATATATGATGATTCAAGATTTTGATAGTTTAAAATTAACAAGGAATGGTGTGGCGGAAGACATTCGGTCCGTTGGCCTTCATCAGTCAGTGTATTGAGCATACAAGTTGAGATGTTATGTTCCGTACAATATGTTGTTGCTGCCGCATTTAGAGTCAGCTATGGGAAGGATGTCATTGAGCTGGAAAGAGTACAGAGAAGATTTACAAGGGCTAGAGGGCCTGACCTATAGGGAATGATTGGGCAGACTAGGGCTTAAGTCCTTGGAACATGGGAGGCTGAGGGGTGATTTTATAGAGTATATAAAATCGTGAGGGAAATAGGGTGAATGCACAGTCTTTTATCTGGGTGCAGGGAATCAAAAATTACGGACATGGATTTAAGATGAGGGGAAGATTTAGTAGGAACCCGAGGGACAACGTGATTACACAGAGGATAGTGGGTATATGGAACATGTTGCCAGTAGTTGAGGCAGTGCTACCAGGTCGTCCATGCAAACAAAGATGTCTATCTGGGCTAGTCCAATTTGCTGTGTTTGGCTCATTCCCGCAACCCATTTTCTGTCCATGTGTTCAAATGTCGTTTACATTTGTAATTGTACTCACCTGTACAGCTCCTGGGGAAGCCCATTCCATATAACCACATAACTGTGCAAAACATTGCCCCTCGGGTCCCTTTTAAATCTTCCCTTTTTCTCATTAAATCTGTGCCCTTTAGTTTTAGACTGTGACCATTCACAATATCTACGCTGCTCGTGATTTTATACACCTCTTAAGATCACCTCTCAATCTCCTACACTGTGGAGGGAAATAATCCCAGCCTCTCTTCGTAACTCAAGCCCCCAAGTCCCAGTATGATTCTTATGAATCTTTTTTTCTCTGTGCCTTTTCCAGCTTAATTACATTCTTTCTGTAGCTGATGACTAGAACTGCACACACTACCTCTAATGTGGTCTCATCAATGATTTGGCTTTAAGAAAATAACCATGGGCTAAATAAATGGAGGCTGGAAGTTGGGAGTATTGGGACTCAGGATGGTAGAGATATATCTATATTACTAAGTCTGATCTTGACCGCTTCCTGTTCGGTATATTGATTTTAGAAAAAATGCTGCCACTTACAGCTGTGATTTTTGGCCATCTTACTCGGAGTCCCTCTCCGCTGCGCAGGACAAGAGGATTTTTCCCATTGATGAAAAAAAAGAGTTATTAGTGTTTTAAAAATGTTGAGATTCTCTCTCCTGTCAATCATGCCATGAAGGCACGCCCCTTCTGGTGGGAGGGACTATAAAGCCCAGAAGTGTGGGTGTGGCTCAATCTCTGCAGGATGAGGAGGGAGAGGTCACGACTCGCTGTCTTTAGTGGCCTTGCAAATGGTATGAAACTGCACTTGAATTTGGTGGCCTTGCACCTGCTTGAAGTGGTAAAAAACTGCACTTGAATTTGGTGGCCTTGCACCCTGCTTGAAATGGAATTTCAAGGAATAGCCGTGAGTCAACTGCCAGCACAACAGGCTTGAGTGACTGAGCCGCCAGCCCAAGAATCCATTCGGCCCACAATGCCCATACTAGCTCTCTGGAAACCAGTCCCTTCAGCCCACAACACCCATACTAGCACTCCAGAAAGCCCCCCCCCCCCCCCCCCCACTGGCCATCAATATTGGAATCGGTGGAGAGGTGGAATATTGCATTGGGGGACCAGCCCTCCCGTGTGATTGACTGTTGAGCATTTTTCTAACAGATATAATGAGTAGCTTTTCATTTTGGTTCTTTTTTTAAGAGCAATATTTTGAGTCTAGACCATGCAGATGAAATAAAGTAAATATGTTCAGATGTTGTTTTGCATTGAGTCCAGACAACTAGACTGGCAAAAAAGACACAATGCTGGAGGGGTTAAGCGGGTCGGACTGCATCCCTGGAGAACACGGATAGATGATGTTTGGGTCGGGACCTTCTTCAGACGTAGTTCCTTGCATCCAACTAGACCAGCAGTTAGTACAGCAGCAAGGCTTTTGACAAGCTACTTGTTGAACACAGAAGTAACCGAGGATTACTGTGAGAATCATGCAGGAAATGTTGTGGAGTGGACGCATTGTCCCAGTTGCTGGGCAGTTCAGGGAAGAGTATCTCTGTTTGAAGTAAATTGGGATAATGTACTGAATGTGGCACTTTTAAAATTTGATTTTCTGTTTTGTACAATTTAACTAACTGCTGAACAAAGCTGCTTAAAGCAAGCTATTGGGCCTCCCTTCATTTGGTGTTAATACAAGAATTCCAGAAAAGTTAAAATGATACATGTGTGAAAGTCACAAAGATCTGGTCTGGTATTATTATCTTATTGTTTTATCTCCCAGTGTTGCACAATTAACTAGAGCAGTAAGCCTACTTCCACAAAACTAAAGCCATTCAGACTGTTGGTGAGCTCGGGAGAATGTTACCACAGAGCCTGCGCCTACAATGCACCTAAATTTGGAACATACAGTGGCGGTATGTACAGAAACATTGAGAAGGTTTACTAAGCTGCTTGATAGCTTGTCTGACATGAATGAGTCAAAATCTCTCAACTTGTGAATCTATTGAATCCAAAGCAAATGTGCTTCGATGAGTACCACACATCCTCTTCTGCACCCTAAAGGGCCTGTCCCACAAGCATGCGACCTGCATGCGGCCAGCGCGACCAAACCGGAAGCGGGGGCTGCGCGGAGGTCGAGTGAGTGACGTGAAGTTCAATCGAAGTCCGCGGAAAGTTTGTGCCTACGACAATAATACTTTCTATTTTGTTTGCACAATGTAACTTCTGAAGCCATAAACAAATTTTGACCATTTTGACTGGACCATTTTGAAATATTTTTCCCCTATTATGCTTTCATTCTGTTTTTGTATTCATTTTCAAGGAAAGAGAAATAACTTAGATGCATCTTGCTCATGACAATGCAATTTTTATGTACTTGTCAGATGTTCATATCTTTGCAGTCCAAAAGCACATCATTTACAAAGGCATGTTTTTCCACATTACAGTTCAAGTGAAGTCCGCGTGTGATGTACAACGTCGAGGCGATTGCCGCGCAAAATGTTTTAACACGGTCAGTTTTTCGGAGCTCCGCGTGATGTCGGGACCAGCCCCGCACAATTCCATATGGCTCCGGCGATCGAAGTGGGACCGACCCCTCAAGCGACCACATTAGATCGCGCTTGCCGCATGGAGTCGCATGCTCGTGTGGCAGGCCCTTTAATTGAAAGAGAACCTAAATGGAAAGAAAACCCTCTTAAAATGTTGTTTCAGACAAACAATTAACAGAGGTGTATCACTTCTGATGTCAATCACTTCGATTTAAGTGTCCTGGAAAATGTCAGAGTTAATGAGGCACAGATATTTAAGCATACCAATTCCATTTTGACTCTCCTAACTTTCTTTAACAAAGGAACCTGCACAAGACCAGATAGGGCAAAACATAAATATCCCACTAACGAGTTTCTCCTGACCTAGTACTTAATGTTCACAGCCTTATCACTGCTAAGGAATGTTCTGTTTAAATAAACAATCCAAGATTTTAATTAGTTTTGGTTTCCCAGTTTTATATTTAAATAAGAACTATTCTATGTGGACACCTTTTAAGCTGAAAACCCATCTTGAAAGCATATATAGACCATTTACAGGACATTTTCCAACATTCTCAATTTTAGATGTTCTTAGTCCTCTTCTCTCCCTCTCCACCAATTGTTTGTAAACTGAATGCAATTTGTCAAATTAAAATTAATGAAGCAATAAGTAATGTGGATTATGGGCATTGCAGTTGAAACCAGTTTCTTTGTTAATTATTCTAAAATAAGAGAATTTGCTCTAATGATGACAAACCATTTGAGTGTAACATAAGAATCGCCAGACGAGGGTCTCCCACATCTGAAAGTGTAGAATATGGTTTTCAGAAAAGACAGTTATTTTGTTGAAGTACTTCTAAAGAAGATTTATTCGTGATACAGGAAGATTAACTATAAATGGTTGTCTTACATGAAACCCATCTGACCAGAATGGACTGGCTACTGAATTGCTCAGCGCAGATTGGGTGCGATTATATTTGTAAAACATGTTTCTTGAACAGATATGTCGTAATATTGATCTATGGAAGGTTCTGTTCAGCAGATAAACTCTCTTCCTTAGCATCATTTACTTTTAATTTTACTTATGAAGTACTTTTTGCAATAAAATATAAGTGAAGATGCACTATAAATTTCATTGTTCTAATCAACCACAGCTGGGTATTACAAAATACTACCATACAGCCATATAATGCTCGATATAAACTTGAAGATCCTGGAAGATGGCTGGATGAGAAATGTTTACTTACCATTCTAGCAATTTAAACAAAGGCATGTTGCAGGTTTACTCTGTATTGAACCCGTGCTTTATCTTAAACTGACCTGGATGCTGTATACACATGAGCTTGGAAGGATGTGATTTAAATCTGCAAACTTTACAAGTATGAATCTCTGTTTCGCATTGTCTGATAGAAAAAATATTTCTAGTGCTAATAATTGCAGTCCAACAGAATGTTATATACTATACAGCCTTGCCTTTTATTTGTAAAGTTTGTAATCTCTTGTTGGTTTGCTGGATTTGACAAATAATAATTGGACTCCAATAATTTTTTGAAAAAGACCTGAATTTGTTCAAATGTTTCTCCCTTTGTAATGGAACTGCCAAATGAGCACAATAATCCAGAGCGTCACAAAGTGCTGGAGTAACTCAGTGGGTCAGGCAGCATCTGACCCACTCAGGCACTCCAACACTTGGTGTCCTTTTGTGTAAACCAGCACCTGCAGTTCCTTGCTTCTAAATTAAAAGAGGGTAATGTTTTTTTTTATTATTTTGTGCATATTTAGTAATGTTCTGACTTGTGACAAAGTCTTTTCAGGGAAATTCACTAATAACGTTTGCAACCTTGAAAGCTTAAATATCTAAAGATTGACATTAATTATTTAAATGGTGACAAAAGTGAGAACGGCCAAGCCCATCTATAGATTTCATATTTTATTGACACTGTAACCTGTAATCCATTCTAATCATGCTATTAGTTGTGTATTTGCTGGTTGATTATTGCTGTGCAGTGGGTGTTAAATTAAAATTTAAGATTAACTTGCATCGGAGTGCAGGTTTGAAGCAGTGTACGTATGAGAGAAAATTGTTTCTTTGGGATGCTCTGCATTTGAATTCCAAATTCTCGAACAATAAAGAAGTAAGTTCTATATGCTACTTGTGTACCTTTTTTGATTTATTTGAAACATAATTTTACAAAAATGTTTGTCTCACTTCCCAATTTTGTGGATTATGAATGTGTTTATATCTGTCTGATGTTGCAGCTGTGCATAGATGGTCCTCATTTAATCAACCACAAAGGTACTAAGTATCCTGAAAGTGCAATGTTGAATTTATAATCAGAATCCCATCCATCTGAGCATGCATTTGTTATCTTCCTAAAATGAAAAATCTGTTCCTCCTTCTGCCCTGTTGACAAAATTGCAGTTATGAGATAGATCTTCAAGCTATGAAGTAATGACTTGTCTGACTGTAAATTAGCCTTTCATTGTCTAAGCAAATGTTTCAAATATTTCACATGTATAGGCCAGAAGATATTTTTTGCCAAGAGATCCATTTCAGAAGGATGTGTGTAACTATCACCATCCATTTTCAGCGATATGTTTGTTTAAGTTGACAACAGCCAATAATATTATCATCCTCCCCCTTTGAGTTTCAAATGGAAAATATTATTAAATCTCTTTCATGCAAGTAATCGTTTATAAATTGGATTTACAAGGCTCATTGTATGACCAGGATAATTTTGCTAAATTATCTGTTAAGTTGTTATCTATTACATAGGATTTATTTAAAGATTGGACTATTTTCTTCTCTGGGCAGTATGCAAAATATTTTTAACTAGACTTTAGAGATCCAATGCCGAATCAAGCCCTTTGGCTCACAGAGTCCGCACTGACCAGCAATCGCCCTGTACACTAACCTACACCCTGGGAACAATTTTACAACTTACCAAAGCGAATTAACCTACAAACTTGTACATCTTTGGAGTGTGGGAGGAAAACCCACGCAGTTGCAAACTCTGCATAGACAGCGCCTGTAGTCAGGATTGAACCCGGGTCCCTGGCGCTGTGAGGCAGCAACTCTACTGTTATGCCATTGTGTCAACTAGCAAAGAATATTTGAGTTTTGTACTTGCCAGCCAAGTATGACTTTTTCTTTTTTTTTTGTCAGAAATTATTTTCTATTTTACTACTTAAAAAATGTCTGTTTTTGCTTTGTAACATTCAGATGCTGACCTAAATTTAATGGTTGTTCATTTCTTAAATGATAGTAAAATGTTTTTTTTGAGATTGGGGATTGGATATTTAAGGCCTGCCATCTGTAATGGGCCCCGTGATCTTTGAAGAAATATACTTGTGGATTGGGTGTCTAAGCTCAACGTGTGCAAAGGTGGCGTGCTTTCCTATGTTGGGTTATGCCTTGTGCATCTGAAACTCAATTCTCAACATTTTTTTGAGAACTTGGTTTCACTCAATCATTTTGTAGAAATGTAACTGTTACTTTTAATCAGTTACTTTTTTGTGATGTTACAATTGTGATGGTCATAGATGTACAGCATTAACAAGACTTTGTTTTCTCCATGTCCAACCAATCATTTCTCCCTACTTGCACTAATCCCATTTGCCCACACTAGGTCTGTATCCTTCCATACCCTGTCAATTACAGTGCCCTCCATAATGTTTGGGACAAAGACCCATCATTTATTTATTTGCCTCTTTACGCCACAATTTGAGATTTGTAATAGAAAAAATGTCACGTCAGATTTTAATAAAGGCCATTTTTATACATTTTGGTTTCACCATGTAGAAATGACAGCAGTGTTTATACATAGTCCCCCCCCCCCCTCCCCCATTTCAAGGCACCATAATGTTTGGGACAGAAGGCTTCACAGGTGTTTGTAATTGCTCAGGTGTGTTTAAATGTCTCCTTAATGCAGGTATAAGAGTATCTCTGCATCTAGTCTTTCCTTCAGTTTTTCCATTACCTTTGGAAACTTTTATTGCTGTTTATCAAAATGAGAACCAAAGTTGTGCCAATGAAAGTCAAAGAAGCCATTATGAGACTGAGAAACAAGAATAAAACTGTTAGAGACATCAGGCAAACCTTAGTCTTACCAAAATCAACTGTTTGGAAATCATTAAGAAAAAAGGGAGCACTGGTGAGCTAATGCCCCTGTCCCACTTAGGAAACCTGAACGGAAACCACTGGAGACTTTGCGTCCCACCCAAGGTTTCCGTGCGGTTCCCGGAGGTTTTTGTCCTCCGGCAACCAACTTCAACTAGCATCGCAACCAGCTTCGACTGAAAAATTACCGATTTTTAAAACGGAAACCACTTTCGACCATTAGGGAGACTGACAAAAACCTCTGGGAACCGCATGGAAACCTTGGGTGGGGCACAAAGTCTCCAGAGGTTTCTGTTCAGGTTTCCTAAGTGGGACAGGGGCATTACTAATCGCAAAGGGACTGGCAGGCCAAGGAAGACCTCCACAGCTGATGACAGAAGAATTCTCTCTATAATAAAGAAAAACACCTGTCCGACAGATCAGAAACACTTTTCAGGTGTGGAATTGTCAATGGCCACTGTCTGCAGAAGACTTCATGAACAGAAATACAGTGGCTACACTGCAAGATGCAAACCATTGGTTAGCTGCACAAATAGGATGGCCAGGTTACAGTTTGCCAAGAGGTACTTAAAAAATGATCTAGAATTTTATATATTTAAACAATTATGTGGAATTTTAGATAGTTGAATAAATAAATAACGTGATTATAGTAAAATGTGAAATTATCATGTTTAATAATTACCATAATATTTCAAAACATAAATTGGTATTTTTATTAGAGTTTTCTTGCCACTAATTATAGCTTGGTATACAATTTAAAATCTTGCTTTGACATAAAACGAAGCAGACAATTTCCAGGGTGATTTACAGCCATATTAATTTGTAAATAGCTTAATTTCACATCAATTCAAGTAATTTCACTTGATTGCTGTGGGGTACTGTGCTACAAGTGCTAAGTCATGATGCAAAGATCTGTTTCATGGTACAGTAACGTCAGGCATGTGCCGTGAGTAATTACTCAGGGCAGGCAGTCGGCCGGCTTCTTAAAAAAATCTTAAACCGCGCATGCGCAGATTGTTCTCTTCGTAAAAAATAAGTAACAATTCAATTTTCCCAAGGCTTTGCAATCTCCTTCATTTTTTAATTACTGAATGGGTGGGGGATCGAGGATGAAGGCAGGTGGAGAGATGGTGGGAAAAACAGGAGCACACCGGGACGTTGAATCAGTTGTCATCTTATTGAATCTCAATACTAATTCAAGGGTCCATTTGGAGGGAGAGTTCCTTTCACAGCTTGTGGAGAGTCTGTGCCAGGGGTTAAAGATGCGGAGAGTCAAAGTCAAAGTATCCTTTATTGTCATTCAGACCTTTCGGTCTGAACGAAATTTCATTGCGTTCAGGAGTTGGCAGGAGTGGCATTGAGGGCAGGAGTGTTGAGAAGGAGGGGGTTAGAGATCATATCACTAACTCACTCACCGCTGCCGCAGCGCTCCGGGCACGGACAGCAGAACTGGCCGCCACTTCCGGGGATAGAAGCAGCTCGGGTGCGAGCGGCCGCCGCAACCCGACAGCAGAACCGGCTGCCACTTCAGCGCCTTCTGTCGGCCCGCTCACCTCTGGCAGTGCTCTTCGTCTGAACATCTCTCACCTGCCGCTCGACGGCTTCGCTCATGTCAACCGCGTCCCGCAAATCCTTAAATTCCCACAGCGAAGTAACCTCAACTGGTCCCGTGAGCGCGCTGTTGGAATTTAAAGATTTGCGGGAAGCCGGCCGGCGAGCACTGCCAGAGGTGATTGGGGACCAGCAGAAGGCTGAAGTGGCTGGGTCCCGGCGGCCACTCGCAGTCACCCGAGCTGCTTCCTTCCTCGGAAGTGGCGGCTGGTTCCCGCTGACTGTGCCCAGAGTGCTGCGGCAGCCACCCAAGCTAATTCACTCCCCGGCCACAATAAAACCATATAGCAATTACAGCACGGAAACAGGCCATCTTGGCCTTTTAGTCCGTGCCGAACACTTACTCTCACCTAGTCCCATCTACCTACACTTGGACCGGAACAAGTGGGTTACTGACCCCAATCCCCTCCTTCACAACGCCAGACTCCCAAACACTGTGAACGGAGCTCTCCCCCCACCCCTGGAAATACAGTATTTAAAAACATAAAGCACCAAGAAATGAACTTACTACGTTATTGGTACATTAAGTGCATTCGTCACTCTTTGTTTCCTCAGACTATTAAAATAATGGCAATCCATATTTGAAAATCCCGCCAAGAAACTCGCGCTGTGCATGCGCAGGGCTGCAAAGGCAGATTTTCTGCTGCCTTCAGCTCCCCTGGAAACTGACGGCTTCAGGCAGGGCTGACGGCACGTGGGCTGCAGAGACCTTCCCGTGTTAGGAGTGCTACGGATGAAAGGCACGGAGAATTATGCCTACCTAGGAGATCGATCTCTTAGATAGGCATAATTCTCCCATGCCTTTACTATTTATATTTAATAATTGCCATTTCATAATTTTAGTCAGGGTAGGCAGTGCCGGTAATTTTGGCATCCTGAGAGTTACGGCCAGACCAATATATTTTCATCATGTTAGTGCCCAGGGAAACTATAGCATGACATTTAAACTATAAAATGGAGTGGGTTTTTTTTTACCAATCACACCAAAGAATCAGACCTCAAACTTAAATGTGGTTGTCTTATAAGCCAATTCAGTATTCCGGAAAAATGTAAGGAATCATGGGACTTTTCAAAGGTCATTCGAGAATAATAAAAGCGAATGGGGTGCCTGGTAGCGGGGGAGAGCAGGGTGCAACTGTGAGTGAGAGGGGGTAGATTCGAGTGGGAGACAGGGTGAGAGGTTTCAGTTAGATAGACAGCCACTGGTAAAGCCATGGCTCGTTGCTTCTAGGAGAGTCGAGAAAATGTCCTCAAACTTCAAAACCCCCTAATCTTGACCGTGCTGGAGATTTCCGCAGGTGCAAGGAAAAAATGACCTGTAGATTGTTTACTTCTTACTAACCAGTTATAGTGCTTGTTAGTAGGAGCTCCGCCTACTATGCGGTTTATATTATCAGGAGTTTGCCTACGTAATTTAGTCTTGAGTAGCTGCTAGTTACTATAACACCTTGCAGACGAATGCTGTAAGAGTACTTTAATAAATATGTATTGTACCTTGACGTGTGCACGAATCGACTCATTACATGGTGTCAGAAGTGGGATCTCCCAAAACGAGCTCTTGGCATCCAGAACGGAACACACGGATGCGTTGCCTATTTGAGCAGCAACTTCCTCTACCGTTCGCACAGGGTAGTGTGAGCGTTTGATAGTTGTGTTGAGGTTCTGGGGTTGATGCCGATACGAATTTCTTCCTTGTTTTTCTTTGTTGCAACCACCATGGTGGAAACCCAGTCAGATGGGTCAGTAACTGTAGCAATGATGCCCAGGGAGACCATCCGCTGGAGCTCAGTGTGTACTCTGTCACGCATGGCATACGGAACACAATGTGGTGCTCGGACCACAGGAGTGACTTTGGGATCAACGCCGATGTTGTATTTGAGGGGCAGTTTACCAAGTTCGTTGTTGAACAGCTCTCTATATTGAGAGAGTATCTGCTGAGTGGGGCCCCCAGCGAGAAAGAGTTGATGGACAGCACGGCCATTGTAGACTAGGCCCAGATCATGGCATGCATTGATACCAAGCAGAGTTTCAGAATCCCCTCGGACGATATAAAACTTAAGGGTATGAGACTGCGAGTCTATGATGCAGATTAAATCAGTTTTTCCAAGCGAGTACAGAACATCACCCCCATAGGCCCATAGCGTGGCCGAAGATTTTTTAACATGCTCGTCCCCGGTCCCTTCCCCAGTCACTTCACCCAGAGTACTTTAATAAATATGTGTTGTACCTTGATGTGCACGGCTCGATTCATTACATGACCTAAAGTTTGCATTAAGTGAACTGAGTGTTCTTACCGTCCTCGTTGTACACCAGCGTTTTGTGAGAGTGGCTGGATCGAGGAGTCAGCGCCCGACTGGTGAGTGGCCCGCGTTAGCTGGCGCCTCTCCGCTTGCTGCTGGAAGAATTTACACCTCTACTCCCCAGGTCGGGCACTGGCTCCTGGACCCCGCTACTTACAGCGGCCGACTAGGATTCCAGAGCATCGCCGATGCCTCACACCAGCTCCTGATCCCCCGCCGCCTGTCCGGATAATGTGACCGACGTTGGTTGAGCTGAAGCTGGCATCCAACCACTCTCACAAAACGCCGATGTACGACGAGGACGTTAAAAACACCCAGTTCACTCAACGCAAACTTTAGGTCATTTGTTCCTTGCGCCTATGGAAATCCCCGCTCCCATCCATCTCAACCACGACGCAAAAGTCTAATGTGTAGGAAGTCTGAAGGAGGGTCTTCTATCCAGAGGTCCGCAGATGGGAGTGTTGGCCTAGGCCCACAGCCCCTAGGGAGGCACCAGCCCCAGCTTGACTCTGCCTGTCCAGCCGGCGGGACGGGCGGGGTTGAGCTGGAGTTGGTGCTTCTTTTCTGCCCCGTCTGCTGGCCTGAGTCGCCACTGAGACGGGCCAGCACCCCGCCGGGACTGGCCGAGCTGGAGCCCATCCTCCCCTCCTCCCCACTCCGCCGCTCCCGCTGGCCCGGGGGCGCCCCCAGACGGGACACTTGGGAGGGGACGGGGACGGGGACGGGGACGGCCCAGCGGCAGCTGGATAGGGACGAGACGCAGGTCTGCACCCATGCAGCGGCACGGCCGCCGCGAGTGTTTAGCCAGAGCGACCTATGATCTGTGCATGCGCAGTCGGAATACCGAACTATCTTATTGCATTTCTATTTTTTTCTATTGGTGCCCAAATTTGAGGATGCATCATTGTGTTGCCTCTGAACTTCAATGCTACAATTGAGAAAACATAAGCAGTAGTTAAACACTCTTCAAACAGCAGTTTATATATTTATAATGTGTGTATATATAGTACAACAAAAAAGTTATTTACTGAAAATAGCTTGCACCAATGAAGTCATGGTAAATCACTATATAGCCTATTCCCTTGATGTTTATAATTATGAAACTGAAGTGACCCATTTTGACTTAGCCGCGTTTTTATGGGCCAATCGCTTGGATTTGCTTTTTGACATTATGGGCAATATGCTTTCAAATCTTTCACATCTGTGAAGCTAAAATCAAATCTTTAAAATGAAGAATAAGTTTACTAATCACCTATCCAGATTTACCAGAAAAGAAATCACAATCTTCAAATTAAGATCACTTTTAATTTTTTCGTAAAAAATACTTCCCTTGTTTCACCTGTGTCTAATTTGCACGGCAGCAATTCCACTAACAAGGGAGCTGCCAAGTAAACAGATTTCAAATGATCAGGTGGGCCAGTATTCACAAATGGTGCTAATTAAAGGGAAACAAGTTCAAGTGGTGAAGTCAGCCCTTTCATTACGGTTCCCAGTTTTCTCTCCTGTGATGGAGTTTTTTCTGTTTGAATGGCATTCTAACATTCTCTATTTAGGATTTGAGTTGGCTGGGCAGTTTTCATACATCACTAATTGTTCTGTAACAATTTTTGTATCGTTTTCTCGTCCATGCTTTTATCTCAGATTCCTAATTGTTTAAAACAAATCCTTAATGTCTAAATTGGAGATTTCACAAATAATAGTTTTTTTTCTATAAATCTATTTGATGTTATTAAAACTGCATAAATTTTATTTATTTTTCAGCGTACATTTAAAAATAACCAGGTATCGCAAAGTACCGGTGGTGTCCATATACGTCTCAATTAAATTAGCAAAGATACTCCCTGCTGAAATCTCAAAAGAAATTGCAGTGAGCAGCTACTACCTTTAGAGATACAGTGTGGAAACGGGCCCTTTGGCCCATCAAGTCTGTGCCAACCATCAATCACTCCGTACACCAACGCCATCCTACACACGAGGACAATTGACAATTTTACTGAAGCCTGTTCACCAACAAACCTGTCTTTGGAGTGTGGGATGAAACAGGAGCACCTGGGGAAAACCCTTAAGGTCACAGGGAGAACGTACAAACTCCAAACAGACAGCATCCAAGGTTAGGATTGAAACCGGTCTCTGGTGTTGTAAGGCAGCAACTCTACCACTGTGCCACACCCGTTAATTGTTTATTGTAAATTCCTATTAAATAACATTTGAGATGTTTGTGCTGGGATTTAACAGCGGCCCCTATGGAACCCCACAAATCATGCTAGTTCCTTGTTCTGATACCAAGGGCTCTTATCTTGTTTTGCAGCCTCGCATGTAGCACTTTATCAAAGGCCTTCTGAAAATCCAAGTAAACAACATCCACTGACTCTCCAGAGTGAGCTAGTCAATTGGGTGGAAAATTGGTGGAAGGAGTCGAGGGTGGTTGCCAACTGAATATGGTACAATACTTTAGCAAGCAATTAACTGAAAACGTTTATTGCTTGCATAAAGTAGATATTGCAGACCAGTGGTTGAATTTTGCCGGCTGTCTTTGGTCTTACCGACAAAGTTTTGTCCAAATGTTTCTTCCTGCAATGAAAAGGGCAGCATGGTGGCACTGCGTAGAGTTGCTGCCTTACAGTGCCAGAGACCCAGGTTCGGTCCTGACTACGGGTGCTGCCTGTACGGAGTTTGTACGTTCTCCCTGTTAGCTGCGTGGGCTTTCTCCGGTAGGTCTGGTTTCCTCCCACATTCCAAAGACGTACAGGTTTGTAGGTTAAATTGGATTTAGTAAACATAGTGCGTAGGATAATGCTAGTGTACAGGGAATCACTGGTCGGCAGGGACTCAGTGGCTGTTTCCACGCTGTATCTCTAAACTAAACTGAATTAAACTAAAACAGATGTGTTGTGGACAGAGCGAGATCAACAGTTCTGAATAAAAGTAACAACGTGTGGTGTTTGGGTGTTCACATTATCTGGGCAAGCTGTGCTCATTGAGAAGTGCATCACAAAGGTTAGCTTCTCATGAAAGTTTTGATTGCCAATGAAACACCACCACCAAAAGTACAGCAGCGGTTAACTCGGCACATTCTAAGGATGATAAGTGGTACACAATAATATTTTCACTGCCAACATGGTATGTGTACTGAAGGTGAACAAAATCATGACCTATTCTACCAAAATTCAACCAACATGTAGTTTGGTGAAGGAGGAGAGGGTTCAAAAGTATACAAGCACGGGGAATTAAAGAATTCCCAAATATGGACCCAGGAAAGCTGCAGCGGAATTAATCATTTATTATCTAACCCTATCAAAATGCAAACCGTTTGTGTCAAATACCTTCCATCTTTGAGGTGAAGAAAGTCATAGATTTAACTCTTATGGTAATGATCATTACTGTAATGCCTCATTCCGAACAGAGTCGACTGAATACACCAGTGGCAGCACAGTGGTGCCGAGTTAGTGCTGCTGGGTTACCGCGCCAGAGACCCGGGTTCGATCCTGACTACAGTTGCTGTCTGTACGGAGTTTTACATTCTCCTTGTGACTGCATAGGTTTTCTCCGGGTGCTCCAGTTTCCTCCCACACTCCAAAGACGTATTGGTTTGTAGGATACCGTATTTCCTGGCAATGAAGACGCACCCCCAATTTAAGTTTCTAAATTTTGAGGAAAGGATGGCGGGACAGGATCAAGGGTTTGGTTTAGTCCAGGGATCGACAACATCGCCTGCGTGCCCCGGGACTGGCTGCAGTTCCCAGATCCCTTGTGTCCCCGGGACTAGCTGCAGTTCCCAGGTCGCCTGTCCCGGGACTAGCTGTAGTTCCCAGGTCGCCTGCCCCGGGACTGGCTGCAGAGCCCAGGTCGCCTGTCCCGGGACTAGTGTAGAGAGAGAGAGAGAGAGAGAGAGAACAAGCCCGGGACGGAGTACCCGCCATCCAGCACCTCCACCGGTTGCACCTGTGCCGAAGGACACCGTGACTGGCTGGCGGGCCGGCCGGCAGAAGGTGCTGAGGTCACGGCGGGTTCCGTTGTCCCGGCGGTCGCTCGCAGCCACCCGAGCTACTTCCTTCCCTGGCCACAATGTGAGTGAGTGAGTTGCTGCCATGATCCCCGACCCCTTCCTTCTCAACGCTCCTGCCCTCCCCGCAACTTTACCCCTGGCGGCCCAGCCAAGTTGTGCAACCCAGGCCAAGCTCCCCACATGCTGTGAAAGGAACTCTTCCCCCCCCACCCCCAGCAGCACTGCCCATTTACAGCTGCATCCCATCAGCTACCAGCAATGAGGAATAGATTTGGCTATCACTCAGTACAGCAACATCGTGTTGCTGTACGGAGGGATAGCCATGTCTATCTTTCTTGGCTAATAACCTAACCTTCGTCCTCCAAGCAGCAGGTAAATCTTCGTGCTTTATTTTTGGGTTAAAATAGTGTCTTCATTACCGAGAAGTACGGTAATTAGCTTTGGTAAAAATTGTAAATTTTCCCTAGTGTGTAGGATAGTGCTGGTGTAATGGGTGTTCGCTGGTCGGCATGGACTCGATGGGCCAAAGGGCCTGTTTCAGTGCTGTATTTGTGTCTAAATCATAGTTTATCCAAGGCTTGGATGCTGGTTTATTTGTGGGTGCCCACCATTGAACTATCATGGTAATCTTTTTGAGTGCTAACCAACAATAAGATTTATTGCTTACAAATTCAGCTACTTGCTGTCGTCAGTTGTTTGGCTGCTGTTTTGCGGATTTACATTCAATTTCAATTTCAAATCTCTTGGATTTGCTGCAAGTGGTATGCAGTCCACTATTATGACAAATGATAACTTCAGTATAATCGATGGTTTGCAAAGTGCACCAGTAGGCAGCGGGGTTTGTCTTGATTTAAAGGCTTCTACATGTGGTTGTATCCAGACATAAATGCAGGAATGCAGTGTGACTGCGAATGAACTGTTGGTGCGCGGATAGGGAAACCTTCCAGAAGAGGAGTGGGAAAAAGGACTCTCAGCAGGAAGCCACTTTCACTGAAGTTGCTCTTGGGTACTTCTAACTATATCTTGGCAAGAAACATTGCTAGACTTAACCACTGAATGGTTGCAACACAAAAGGAGGCTGTTCAGCCG